>CM062607.1:34893458-36389524 GCA_031470985.1 Agastache rugosa | reverse complement strand
GTCAAAATCCAGATTAGAGTGCGATAAGCTTGATTTCCTATTTTTGCTCATTTGAGCAAGGGGTACCCCTAGGAGAAATCTCGATTTTTTGACCCGACTCGAAACGAGGTGAAAACTTCATGACACATTTCCCTATGTATAAAAATTACGACGGCGAAAAAATTGAGTGATTCAAACATGCAATGAGGGAGATTTGGTGAAAAATAGCGCAAAATTCACTGACTCTTGAAATCCTTAACATTTTTGGCTCGATAAATTGAAAATTATCAAATTGTCTCCATACGCGGTCGTAGGTCTCTGAATAAGCTTTCCAATGGCATAAGAATCGAGTGAATCGGGTAAAAAATGAATGAGATGAGGCCCTCACAACGATGAGTGCTACGGGGAGTGTCGCACGGAGCAAGCAAACCGTCAGTAATTTCGACCCGAAAAATGGTAGATGACCCCAATTTATCAACTCTTGGTCGTAGCCCTCTGAATGAACTTTCGAACAATATAAGAATCAAGCGAATCGGCCCAATAACGAGTGAGATATGTCCCATATAATGGACAAGAAGCCCAAAGGAAGCTCAACGGAGGCACCCTGCAATTGCGTCGCCGCGAGATCGTTTGTGACCTTTCACTAAATTGACCATAACTTTTTCGTTACTCAACCGATTGGGGCGATTCAAGTGGCGTTGGAATCCTTATTCAAAGGCCTACAGCCAGGAAAAATCAAAATCCAGATTAGAGTGCGATAAGCTCGATTTCCTATTTTTGCTCATTTGAGCAAGGGGTACCCCCTAGGAGAAATCTCGATTTTTTGACCCGACTCGAAACGGGGTGAAAACTTCATGACACATTTCCCTATGAATAAAAATTACGACGGCGAAAGAATTGAGTGATTCGGACATGCAATGAGGGAGATTTGGTGAAAAATAGCGCAAAATCCACTGATTCTTGAAATCCTTAACATTTTTGGCTCGATAAATTGAAAATTATCAAATTGTATCCATACGTGGTCGTAGGTCATTGAATAAGCTTTCCAATGGCATAAGAATCGAGTGAATTGGGTAAATAATGAATGAGATAAGGCCCTCACAACGACGAGTGCTACGGGGAGTGTCGCACGGAGCAAGCAAACCGTCAGTAATTTCGACCCGAAAAATGGTAGATGACCCCAATTTATCAACTCGTGGTCGTAGCCCTCTGAATGAGCTTTCCAACGATATAAGAATCGAGCGAATCGGCCCAATAACGAGTGAGATATGTCCCATATAATGGACAAGAAGCCCAAAGGAAGCTCAACGGAGGCACCCTGCAATTGCGTCGCCGCGAGATCGTTTGTGACCTTTCACTAATTTGACCATAACTTTTTCGTTACTCGTCCGATTGGGGCGATTCAAGTGGCGTTGGAATCCTTATTCAAAGGCCTACAGCCAGGAAAAGTCAAAATCCAGATTAGAGTGCGATAAGCTCGATTTCCTATTTTTGCTCATTTGAGCAAGGGTACCCCTAGGAGAAATCTCGATTTTTTGACCCGACTCGAAACGGGGTGAAAACTTCATGACACATTTCCCTATGTATAAAAATTACGACGGCGAAAGAATTGAGTGATTCGGACATGCAATGAGGGAGATTTGGTGAAAAATAGCGCAAAATCCACTGATTCTTGAAATCCTTAACATTTTTGGCTCGATAAATTGAAAATTATCAAATTGTATCCATACGTGGTCGTAGGTCATTGAATAAGCTTTCCAATGGCATAAGAATCGAGTGAATCGGGTAAATAATGAATGAGATAAGGCCCTCCCAACGACGAGTGCTACGGGGAGTGTCGCACGGAGCAAGCAAACCGTCAGTAATTTCGACCCGAAAAATGGTAGATGACCCCAATTTATCAACTCGCGGTCGTAGCGCTCTGAATGAGCTTTCCAACGATATAAGAATTGAGCGAATCGGCCCAATAACGAGTGAGATATGTCCCATATAATGGACAAGAAGCCCAAAGGAAGCTCAACGGAGGCACCCTGCAATTGCGTCGCCGCGAGATCGTTTGTGACCTTTCACTAATTTGACCATAACTTTTTCGTTACTCGTCCGATTGGGGCGATTCAAGTGGCGTTGGAATCCTTATTTAAAAGCCTACAGTCTTGAAAAGTCAAAATTCAGATTAGAGTGCGATAAGCTCGATTTCCTATTTTTGCTCATTTGAGCAAGGGGTACCCCTAGGAGAAATCTTGATTTTTTGACCCGACTCGAAACGGGGTGAAAACTTCATGACACATTTCCCTATGTATAAAAATTATGACGGCGAAAGAATTGAGTGATTCGAACATGCAATGAGGGAGATTTGGAGAAAAATAGCGCAAAATCAACTGACTCTTGAAATCCTTAACATTTTTGGCTCGATAAATTGAAAATTATCAAATTGTCTCCATACGTGGTCGTAGGTCTCTGAATAAGCTTTCCAATGGCATAAGAATCGAGTGAATCGGGTAAATAATGAATGAGATAAGGCCCTCCCAACGACGAGTGCTACGGGGAGTGTCGCACGGAGCAAGCAAACCGTCAGTTGACCCGAAAAATGGTAGATGACCCCAATTTATAAACTCGCGGTCGTAGCGCTCTGAATGAGCTTTCCAACGATATAAGAATTGAGCGAATCGGCCCAATAACGAGTGAGATATGTCCCATATAATGGACAAGAAGCCCAAAGGAAGCTCAACGGAGGCACCCTGCAATTGCGTCGCCGCGAGATCGTTTGTGACCTTTCACTAATTTGACCATAACTTTTTCGTTACTCGTCCGATTGGGGCGATTCAAGTGGCGTTGGAATCCTTATTCAAAGGCCTACAGTCAGGAAAAGTCAAAATCCAGATTAGAGTGCGATAAGCTCGATTTCCTATTTTTGCTCATTTGAGCAAGGGGTACCCTAGGAGAAATCTCGATTTTTTGACCCGACTCGAAACGGGGTGAAAACTTCATGACACATTTCCCTATGTATAAAAATTATGACGGCGAAAGAATTGAGTGATTCGGACATGCAATGAGGGAGATTTGGTGAAAAATAGCGCAAAATCCACTGATTCTTGAAATCCTTAACATTTTTGGCTCGATAAATTGAAAATTATCAAATTGTCTCCATACGTGGTCGTAGGTCTCTGAATAAGCTTTCCAATGGCATAAGAATCGAGTGAATCGGGTAAATAATGAATGAGATAAGGCCCTCACAACGACGAGTGCTACGGGGAGTGTCGCACGGAGCAAGCAAACCGTCAGTAATTTCGACCCGAAAAATGGTAGATGACCCCAATTTATCAACTCGTGGTCGTAGCCCTCTGAATGAGCTTTCCAACGATATAAGAATCGAGCGAATCGGCCCAATAACGAGTGAGATATGTCCCATATAATGGACAAGAAGCCCAAAGGAAGCTCAACGGAGGCACCACCCTGCAATTGCGTCGCCGCGAGATCGTTTGTGATTTTTCATTAATTTGAGCATAACTTTTTCGTTACTCGTCCGATTGGGGCGATTCAAGTGGCATTGGAATCCTTATTCAAAGGCCTACAGCAGGAAGTAAAAATCCAGATTAGAGTGTGATAAGCTTGATTTCCTATTTTTGCTCATTTGAGCAAGGGGTACCCCCTAGGAGAAATCTCGATTTTTTGACCCGACTCGAAACGGGGTGAAAACTTCATGACACATTTCCCTATGTATAAAAATTACGACGGCGAAAGAATTGAGTGATTCGGACATGCAATGAGGGAGATTTGGTGAAAAATAGCGCAAAATCCACTGATTCTTGAAATCCTTAACATTTTTGGCTCGATAAATTGAAAATTATCAAATTGTATCCATACGTGGTCGTAGGTCATTGAATAAGCTTTCCAATGGCATAAGAATCGAGTGAATCGGGTAAATAATGAATGAGATAAGGCCCTCACAACGACGAGTGCTACGGGGAGTGTCGCACGGAGCAAGCAAACCGTCAGTAATTTCGACCCGAAAAATGGTAGATGACCCCAATTTATCAACTCGTGGTCGTAGCCCTCAGAATGAGCTTTCCAACGATATAAGAATCGAGCGAATCGGCCCAATAACGAGTGAGATATGTCCCATATAATGGACAAGAAGCCCAAAGGAAGCTCAACGGAGGCACCCTGCAATTGCGTCGCCGCGAGATCGTTTGTGACCTTTCACTAATTTGACCATAACTTTTTCGTTACTCGTCCGATTGGGGCGATTCAAGTGGCGTTGGAATCCTTATTCAAAGGCCTACAGTCAGGAAAAGTCAAAATCCAGATTAGAGTGCGATAAGCTCGATTTCCTATTTTTGCTCATTTGAGCAAGGGGTACCCCTAGGAGAAATCTCGATTTTTTGACCCGACTCGAAACGGGGTGAAAACTTCATGACACATTTCCCTATGTATAAAAATTACGACGGCGAAAGAATTGAGTGATTCGGACATGCAATGAGGGAGATTTGGTGAAAAATAGCGCAAAATCCACTGACTCTTGAAATCCTTAACATTTTTGGCTCGATAAATTGAAAATTATCAAATTGTCTCCATACGTGGTCGTAGGTCTCTGAATAAGCTTTCCAATGGCATAAGAATCGAGTGAATCGGGTAAATAATGAATGAGATAAGGCCCTCACAACGACGAGTGCTACGGGGAGTGTCGCACGGAGCAAGCAAACCGTCAGTAATTTCGACCCGAAAAATGGTAGATGACCCCAATTTATCAACTCGTGGTCGTAGCCCTCAGAATGAGCTTTCCAACGATATAAGAATCGAGCGAATCGGCCCAATAACGAGTGAGATATGTCCCATATAATGGACAAGAAGCCCAAAGGAAGCTCAACGGAGGCACCCTGCAATTGCGTCGCCGCGAGATCGTTTGTGACCTTTCACTAATTTGACCATAACTTTTTCGTTACTCGTCCGATTGGGGCGATTCAAGTGGCGTTGGAATCCTTATTCAAAGGCCTACAGTCAGGAAAAGTCAAAATCCAGATTAGAGTGCGATAAGCTCGATTTCCTATTTTTGCTCATTTGAGCAAGGGGTACCCCTAGGAGAAATCTCGATTTTTTGACCCGACTCGAAACGGGGTGAAAACTTCATGACACATTTCCCTATGTATAAAAATTATGACGGCGAAAGAATTGAGTGATTCGAACATGCAATGAGGGAGATTTGGAGAAAAATAGCGCAAAATCCACTGATTCTTGAAATCCTTAACATTTTTGGCTCGATAAATTGAAAATTATCAAATTGTCTCCATACGTGGTCGTAGGTCTCTGAATAAGCTTTCCAATGGCATAAGAATCGAGTGAATCGGGTAAATAATGAATGAGATAAGGCCCTCACAACGACGAGTGCTACGGGGAGTGTCGCACGGAGCAAGCAAACCGTCAGTAATTTCGACCCGAAAAATGGTAGATGACCCCAATTTATCAACTCGTGGTCGTAGCCCTCTGAATGAGCTTTCCAACGATATAAGAATCGAGCGAATCGGCCCAATAACGAGTGAGATATGTCCCATATAATGGACAAGAAGCCCAAAAGAAGCTCAACGGAGGCACCCCGCCGCGAGATCGTTTGTGACCTTTCACTAATTTGACCATAACTTTTTCGTTATTCGTCCGATTGGGGCGATTCAAGTGGCGTTGGAATCCTTATTCAAAGGCCTACAGCCAGGAAAAGTCAAAATCCAGATTAGAGTGCGATAAGCTCGATTTCCTATTTTTGCTCATTTGAGCAAGGGGTACCCCTAGGAGAAATCTCGATTTTTTGACCCGACTCGAAACGGGGTGAAAACTTCATGACACATTTCCCTATGTATAAAAATTACGACGGCGAAAGAATTGAGTGATTCGGACATGCAATGAGGGAGATTTGGTGAAAAATAGCGCAAAATCCACTGATTCTTGAAATCCTTAACATTTTTGGCTCGATAAATTGAAAATTATCAAATTGTCTCCATACGTGGTCGTAGGTCTCTGAATAAGCTTTCCAATGGCATAAGAATCGAGTGAATCGGGTAAATAATGAATGAGATAAGGCCCTCACAACGACGAGTGCTACGGGGAGTGTCGCACGGAGCAAGCAAACCGTCAGTAATTTCGACCCGAAAAATGGTAGATGACCCCAATTTATCAACTCGTGGTCGTAGCCCTCTGAATGAGCTTTCCAACGATATAAGAATCGAGCGAATCGGCCCAATAACGAGTGAGATATGTCCCATATAATGGACAAGAAGCCCAAAGGAAGCTCAACGGAGGCACCACTCTGCAATTGCGTCGCCGCGAGATCGTTTGTGACCTTTCACTAATTTGACCATAACTTTTTCGTTACTCGTCCGATTGGGGCGATTCAAGTGGCGTTGGAATCCTTATTCAAAGGCCTACAGTCAGGAAAAGTCAAAATCCAGATTAGAGTGCGATAAGCTCGATTTCCTATTTTTGCTCATTTGAGCAAGGGGTACCCCTAGGAGAAATCTCGATTTTTTGACCCGACTCGAAACGGGGTGAAAACTTCATGACACATTTCCCTATGTATAAAAATTACGACGGCGAAAGAATTGAGTGATTCGGACATGCAATGAGGGAGATTTGGTGAAAAATAGCGCAAAATCCACTGACTCTTGAAATCCTTAACATTTTTGGCTCGATAAATTGAAAATTATCAAATTGTCTCCATACGTGGTCGTAGGTCTCTGAATAAGCTTTCCAATGGCATAAGAATCGAGTGAATCGGGTAAATAATGAATGAGATAAGGCCCTCACAACGACGAGTGCTACGGGGAGTGTCGCACGGAGCAAGCAAACCGTCAGTAATTTCGACCCGAAAAATGGTAGATGACCCCAATTTATCAACTCGTGGTCGTAGCCCTCTGAATGAGCTTTCCAACGATATAAGAATCGAGCGAATCGGCCCAATAACGAGTGAGATATGTCCCATATAATGGACAAGAAGCCCAAAGGAAGCTCAACGGAGGCACCCTGCAATTGCGTCGCCGCGAGATCGTTTGTGACCTTTCACTAATTTGACCATAACTTTTTCGTTACTCGTCCGATTGGGGCGATTCAAGTGGCGTTGGAATCCTTATTCAAAGGCCTACAGTCAGGAAAAGTCAAAATCCAGATTAGAGTGCGATAAGCTCGATTTCCTATTTTTGCTCATTTGAGCAAGGGGTACCCCTAGGAGAAATCTCGATTTTTTGACCCGACTCGAAACGGGGTGAAAACTTCATGACACATTTCCCTATGTATAAAAATTATGACGGCGAAAGAATTGAGTGATTCGAACATGCAATGAGGGAGATTTGGAGAAAAATAGCGCAAAATCCATTGATTCTTGAAATCCTTAACATTTTTGGCTCGATAAATTGAAAATTATCAAATTGTCTCCATACGTGGTCGTAGGTCTCTGAATAAGCTTTCCAATGGCATAAGAATCGAGTGAATCGGGTAAATAATGAATGAGATAAGGCCCTCCCAACGACGAGTGCTACGGGGAGTGTCGCACGGAGCAAGCAAACCGGCAGTAATTTCGACCCGAAAAATAGTAGATGACCCCAATTTATCAACTCGCAGTCGTAGCCCTCTGAATGAGCTTTTCAACGATATAAGAATTGAGCGAATCGGCCCAATAACGAGTGAGATATGTCCCATATAATGGACAAGAAGCCCAAAGGAAGCTCAACGGAGGCACCCTGCAATTGCGTCGCCGCGAGATCGTTTGTGACCTTTCACTAATTTGACCATAACTTTTTCGTTACTCGTCCGATTGGGGCGATTCAAGTGGCGTTGGAATCCTTATTCAAAGGCCTACAGCCAGGAAAAGTTAAAATCCAGATTAGAGTGCGATAAGCTCGATTTCCTATTTTTGGTCATTTGAGCAAGGGGTACTAGGAGAAATCTCGATTTTTTGACCCGACTCGAAACGGGGTGAAAACTTCATGACACATTTCCCTATGTATAAAAATTACGACGGCGAAAGAATTGAGTGATTCGAACATGCAATGAGGGAGATTTGGAGAAAAATAGCGCAAAATCCACTGATTCTTGAAATCCTTAACATTTTTGGCTCGATAAATTGAAAATTATCAAATTGTCTCCATACGTGGTCGTAGGTCTCTGAATAAGCTTTCCAATGGCATAAGAATCGAGTGAATCGGGTAAATAATGAATGAGATAAGGCCCTCACAACGACGAGTGCTACGGGGAGTGTCGCACGGAGCAAGCAAACCGTCAGTAATTTCGACCCGAAAAATGGTAGATGACCCCAATTTATCAACTCGTGGTCGTAGCCCTCTGAATGAGCTTTCCAACGATATAAGAATCGAGCGAATCGGCCCAATAACGAGTGAGATATGTCCCATATAATGGACAAGAAGCCCAAAGGAAGCTCAACGGAGGCACCCTGCAATTGCGTCGCCGCGAGATCGTTTGTGACCTTTCACTAATTTGACCATAACTTTTTCGTTACTCGTCCGATTGGGGCGATTCAAGTGGCGTTGGAATCCTTATTCAAAGGCCTACAGCCAGAACAAGTCAAAATCCAGATTAGAGTGCGATAAGCTCGATTTCCTATTTTTGCTCATTTGAGCAAGGGGTACCCCTAGGAGAAATCTCGATTTTTTGACCCGACTCGAAACGGGGTGAAAACTTCATGACACATTTCCCTATGTATAAAAATTACGACGGCGAAAGAATTGAGTGATTCGGACATGCAATGAGGGAGATTTGGTGAAAAATAGCGCAAAATCCACTGACTCTTGAAATCCTTAACATTTTTGGCTCGATAAATTGAAAATTATCAAATTGTCTCCATACGTGGTCGTAGGTCTCTGAATAAGCTTTCCAATGGCATAAGAATCGAGTGAATCGGGTAAATAATGAATGAGATAAGGCCCTCACAACGACGAGTGCTACGGGGAGTGTCGCACGGAGCAAGCAAACCGTCAGTAATTTCGAACCGAAAAATGGTAGATGACCCCAATTTATCAACTCGTGGTCGTAGCCCTCTGAATTAGCTTTCCAACGATATAAGAATCGAGCGAATCGGCCCAATAACGAGTGAGATATGTCCCATATAATGGACAAGAAGCCCAAAGGAAGCTCAACGGAGGCACCATGCAATTGCGTCGCCGCGAGATCGTTTGTGACCTTTCACTAATTTGACCATAACTTTTTCGTTACTCGTCCGATTGGGGCGATTCAAGTGGCGTTGGAATCCTTATTCAAAGGCCTACAGCCAGGAAAAGTCAAAATCCAGATTAGAGTGCGATAAGCTCGATTTCCTATTTTTTCTCATTTGAGCAAGGGGTACCCCTAGGAGAAATCTCGATTTTTTGACCCGACTCGAAACGGGGTGAAAACTTCATGACACATTTCCCTATGTATAAAAATTACGACGGCGAAAGAATTGAGTGATTCGGACATGCAATGAGGGAGATTTGGTGAAAAATAGCGCAAAATCCACTGACTCTTGAAATCCTTAACATTTTTGGCTCGATAAATTGAAAATTATCAAATTGTCTCCATACGTGGTCGTAGGTCTCTGAATAAGCTTTCCAATGGCATAAGAATCGAGCGAATCGGGTAAATAATGAATGAGATAAGGCCCTCACAACGACGAGTGCTACGGGGAGTGTCGCACGGAGCACGCAAACCGTCAGTAATTTCGACCCGAAAAATGGTAGATGACCCCAATTTATCAACTCGTGGTCGTAGCCCTCTGAATGAGCTTTCCAACGATATAAGAATCGAGCGAATCGGCCCAATAACGAGTGAGATATGTCCCATATAATGGACAAGAAGCCCAAAGGAAGCTCAACGGAGGCACCCTGCAATTGCGTCGCCGCGAGATCGTTTGTGACCTTTCACTAATTTGACCATAACTTTTTCGTTACTCGTCCGATTGGGGCGATTCAAGTGGCGTTGGAATCCTTATTCAAAGGCCTACAGCCAGGAAAAGTCAAAATCCAGATTAGAGTGCGATAAGCTCGATTTCCTATTTTTGCTCATTTGAGCAAGGGGTACCCCTAGGAGAAATCTCGATTTTTTGACCCGACTCGAAACGGGGTGAAAACTTCATGACACATTTCCCTATGTATAAAAATTACGACGGCGAAAGAATTGAGTGATTCGGACATGCAATGAGGGAGATTTGGTGAAAAATAGCGCAAAATCCACTGACTCTTGAAATCCTTAACATTTTTGGCTCGATAAATTGAAAATTATCAAATTGTCTCCATACGTGGTCGTAGGTCTCTGAATAAGCTTTCCAATGGCATAAGAATCGAGTGAATCGGGTAAATAATGAATGAGATAAGGCCCTCACAACGACGAGTGCTACGGGGAGTGTCGCACGGAGCACGCAAACCGTCAGTAATTTCGACCCGAAAAATGGTAGATGACCCCAATTTATCAACTCGTGGTCGTAGCCCTCTGAATGAGCTTTCCAACGATATAAGAATCGAGCGAATCGGCCCAATAACGAGTGAGATATGTCCCATATAATGGACAAGAAGCCCAAAGGAAGCTCAACGGAGGCACCCTGCAATTGCGTCGCCGCGAGATCGTTTGTGACCTTTCACTAATTTGACCATAACTTTTTCGTTACTCGTCCGATTGGGGCGATTCAAGTGGCGTTGGAATCCTTATTCAAAGACCTACAGCCAGGAAAAGTCAAAATCCAGATTAGAGTGCGATAAGCTCGATTTCCTATTTTGCTCATTTGAGCAAGGACCCCTAGGAGAAATCTCGATTTTTTGACCCGACTCGAAACGGGGTGAAAACTTCATGACTTATTTCCCTATGTATAAAACTTACGACGGCGAAAGAATTGAGTGATTCGGACATGCAATGAGGGAGATTTGGTGAAAAATAACGCAAAATCCACTGACTCTTAAAATCCTTAACATTTTTGGCTCGATAAATTGAAAATTATCAAATTGTCTCCATACGTAGTCGTAGGTCTCTGAATAAGCTTTCCAATGGCATAAGAATCGAGTGAATCGGGTAAATAATGAATGAGATAAGGCCCTCACAACGACGAGTGCTACGGGGAGTGTCGCACGGAGCACGCAAACCGTCAGTAATTTCGACCCGAAAAATGGTAGATGACCCCAATTTATCAACTCGTGGTCGTAGCCCTCTGAATGAGCTTTCCAACGATATAAGAATCGAGCGAATCGGCCCAATAACGAGTGAGATATGTCCCATATAATGGACAAGAAGCCCAAAGGAAGCTCAACGGAGGCACCACACGCAATTGCGTCGCCGCGAGATCGTTTGTGACCTTTCACTAATTTGACCATAACTTTTTCGTTACTCGTCCGATTGGGGCGATTCAAGTGGCGTTGGAATCCTTATTCAAAGGCCTACAGCCAGGAAAAGTCAAAATCCAGATTAGAGTGCGATAAGCTCGATTTCCTATTTTTGCTCATTTGAGCAAGGGGTACCCCTAGGAGAAATCTCGATTTTTTGACCCGACTCGAAACGGGGTGAAAACTTCATGACACATTTCCCTATGTATAAAAATTACGACGGCGAAAGAATTGAGTGATTCGGACATGCAATGAGGGAGATTTGGTGAAAAATAGCGCAAAATCCACTGACTCTTGAAATCCTTAACATTTTTGGCTCGATAAATTGAAAATTATCAAATTGTCTCCATACGTGGTCGTAGGTCTCTGAATAAGCTTTCCAATGGCATAAGAATCGAGTGAATCGGGTAAATAATGAATGAGATAAGGCCCTCACAACGACGAGTGCTACGGGGAGTGTCGCACGGAGCAAGCAAACCGTCAGTAATTTCGACCCGAAAAATGGTAGATGACCCCAATTTATCAACTCGTGGTCGTAGCCCTCTGAATGAGCTTTCCAACGATATAAGAATCGAGCGAATCGGCCCAATAACGAGTGAGATATGTCCCATATAATGGACAAGAAGCCCAAAGGAAGCTCAACGGAGGCACCATGCAATTGCGTCGCCGCGAGATCGTTTGTGACCTTTCACTAATTTGACCATAACTTTTTCGTTACTCGTCCGATTGGGGCGATTCAAGTGGCGTTGGAATCCTTATTCAAAGGCCTACAGCCAGGAAAAGTCAAAATCCAGATTAGAGTGCGATAAGCTCGATTTCCTATTTTTGCTCATTTGAGCAAGGGGTACCCTAGGAGAAATCTCGATTTTTTGACCCGACTCGAAACGGGGTGAAAACTTCATGACACATTTCCCTATGTATAAAAATTACGACGGCGAAAGAATTGAGTGATTCGGACATGCAATGAGGGAGATTTGGTGAAAAATAGCGCAAAATCCACTGATTCTTGAAATCCTTAACATTTTTGGCTCGATAAATTGAAAATTATCAAATTGTCTCCATACGTGGTCGTAGGTCTCTGAATAAGCTTTCCAATGGCATAAGAATCGAGTGAATCGGGTAAATAATGAATGAGATAAGGCCCTCACAACGACGAGTGCTACGGGGAGTGTCGCACGGAGCACGCAAACCGTCAGTAATTTCGACCCGAAAAATGGTAGATGACCCCAATTTATCAACTCGTGGTCGTAGCCCTCTGAATGAGCTTTCCAACGATATAAGAATCGAGCGAATCGGCCCAATAACGAGTGAGATATGTCCCATATAATGGACAAGAAGCCCAAAGGAAGCTCAACGGAGGCACCCTGCAATTGCGTCGCCGCGAGATCGTTTGTGACCTTTCACTAATTTGACCATAACTTTTTCGTTACTCGTCCGATTGGGGCGATTCAAGTGGCGTTGGAATCCTTATTCAAAGGCCTACAGCCAGGAAAAGTCAAAATCCAGATTAGAGTGCGATAAGCTCGATTTCCTATTTTTGCTCATTTGAGCAAGGGGTACCCTAGGAGAAATCTCGATTTTTTGACCCGACTCGAAACGGGGTGAAAACTTCATGACACATTTCCCTATGTATAAAAATTACGACGGCGAAAGAATTGAGTGATTCGGACATGCAATGAGGGAGATTTGGTGAAAAATAGCGCAAAATCCACTGACTCTTGAAATCCTTAACATTTTTGGCTCGATAAATTGAAAATTATCAAATTGTCTCCATACGTGGTCGTAGGTCTCTGAATAAGCTTTCCAATGGCATAAGAATCGAGTGAATCGGGTAAATAATGAATGAGATAAGGCCCTCACAACGACGAGTGCTACGGGGAGTGTCGCACGGAGCAAGCAAACCGTCAGTAATTTCGACCCGAAAAATGGTAGATGACCCCAATTTATCAACTCGTGGTCGTAGCCCTCTGAATGAGCTTTCCAACGATATAAGAATCGAGCGAATCGGCCCAATAACGAGTGAGATATGTCCCATATAATGGACAAGAAGCCCAAAGGAAGCTCAACGGAGGCACCCTGCAATTGCGTCGCCGCGAGATCGTTTGTGACCTTTCACTAATTTGACCATAACTTTTTCGTTACTCGTCCGATTGGGGCGATTCAAGTGGCGTTGGAATCCTTATTCAAAGGCCTACAGCCAGGAAAAGTCAAAATCCAGATTAGAGTGCGATAAGCTCGATTTCCTATTTTTGCTCATTTGAGCAAGGGGTACCCCTAGGAGAAATCTCGATTTTTTGACCCGACTCGAAACGGGGTGAAAACTTCATGACACATTTCCCTATGTATAAAAATTACGACGGCGAAAGAATTGAGTGATTCGGACATGCAATGAGGGAGATTTGGTGAAAAATAGCGCAAAATCCACTGATTCTTGAAATCCTTAACATTTTTGGCTCGATAAATTGAAAATTATCAAATTGTCTCCATACGTGGTCGTAGGTCTCTGAATAAGCTTTCCAATGGCATAAGAATCGAGTGAATCGGGTAAATAATGAATGAGATAAGGCCCTCACAACGACGAGTGCTACGGGGAGTGTCGCACGGAGCAAGCAAACCGTCAGTAATTTCGACCCGAAAAATGGTAGATGACCCCAATTTATCAACTCGTGGTCGTAGCCCTCTGAATGAGCTTTCCAACGATATAAGAATCGAGCGAATCGGCCCAATAACGAGTGAGATATGTCCCATACAAATTGCGTCGCCGCGAGATCGTTTGTGACCTTTCACTAATTTGACCATAACTTTTTCGTTACTCGTCCGATTGGGGCGATTCAAGTGGCGTTGGAATCCTTATTCAAAGGCCTACAGCCAGGAAAAGTCAAAATCCAGATTAGAGTGCGATAAGCTCGATTTCCTATTTTTGCTCATTTGAGCAAGGGGTACCCCTAGGAGAAATCTCGATTTTTTGACCCGACTCGAAACGGGGTGAAAACTTCATGACACATTTCCCTATGTATAAAAATTACGACGGCGAAAGAATTGAGTGATTCGGACATGCAATGAGGGAGATTTGGTGAAAAATAGCGCAAAATCCACTGACTCTTGAAATCCTTAACATTTTTGGCTCGATAAATTGAAAATTATCAAATTGTCTCCATACGTGGTCGTAGGTCTCTGAATAAGCTTTCCAATGGCATAAGAATCGAGTGAATCGGGTAAATAATGAATGAGATAAGGCCCTCACAACGACGAGTGCTACGGGGAGTGTCGCACGGAGCACGCAAACCGTCAGTAATTTCGACCCGAAAAATGGTAGATGACCCCAATTTATCAACTCGTGGTCGTAGCCCTCTGAATGAGCTTTCCAACGATATAAGAATCGAGCGAATCGGCCCAATAACGAGTGAGATATGTCCCATATAATGGACAAGAAGCCCAAAGGAAGCTCAACGGAGGCACCACACGCAATTGCGTCGCCGCGAGATCGTTTGTGACCTTTCACTAATTTGACCATAACTTTTTCGTTACTCGTCCGATTGGGGCGATTCAAGTGGCGTTGGAATCCTTATTCAAAGGCCTACAGCCAGGAAAAGTCAAAATCCAGATTAGAGTGCGATAAGCTCGATTTCCTATTTTTGCTCATTTGAGCAAGGGGTACCCCTAGGAGAAATCTCGATTTTTTGACCCGACTCGAAACGGGGTGAAAACTTCATGACACATTTCCCTATGTATAAAAATTACGACGGCGAAAGAATTGAGTGATTCGGACATGCAATGAGGGAGATTTGGTGAAAAATAGCGCAAAATCAACTGACTCTTGAAATCCTTAACATTTTTGGCTCGATAAATTGAAAATTATCAAATTGTCTCCATACGTGGTCGTAGGTCTCTGAATAAGCTTTCCAATGGCATAAGAATCGAGCGAATCGGGTAAATAATGAATGAGATAAGGCCCTCACAACGACGAGTGCTACGGGGAGTGTCGCACGGAGCACGCAAACCGTCAGTAATTTCGACCCGAAAAATGGTAGATGACCCCAATTTATCAACTCGTGGTCGTAGCCCTCTGAATGAGCTTTCCAACGATATAAGAATCGAGCGAATCGGCCCAATAACGAGTGAGATATGTCCCATATAATGGACAAGAAGCCCAAAGGAAGCTCAACGGAGGCACCCTGCAATTGCGTCGCCGCGAGATCGTTTGTGACCTTTCACTAATTTGACCATAACTTTTTCGTTACTCGTCCGATTGGGGCGATTCAAGTGGCGTTGGAATCCTTATTCAAAGGCCTACAGCCAGGAAAAGTCAAAATCCAGATTAGAGTGCGATAAGCTCGATTTCTTATTTTTGCTCATTTGACAAAGGGGTACGCCTAGAAGAAATCTCGATTTTTTGACCCGACTCAAAACGGGGTGAAAACTTCATGACACATTTCCCTATGTATAAAAATTACGACGGCGAAAGAATTGAGTGATTCGGACATGCAATGAGGGAGATTTGGTGAAAAATAGCGCAAAATCCACTGATTCTTGAAATCCTTAACATTTTTGGCTCGATAAATTGAAAATTATCAAATTGTCTCCATACGTGGTCGTAGGTCTCTGAATAAGCTTTCCAATGGCATAAGAATCGAGTGAATCGGGTAAATAATGAATGAGATAAGGCCCTCACAACGACGAGTGCTACGGGGAGTGTCGCACGGAGCACGCAAACCGTCAGTAATTTCGACCCGAAAAATGGTAGATGACCCCAATTTATCAACTCGTGGTCGTAGCCCTCTGAATGAGCTTTCCAACGATATAAGAATCGAGCGAATCGGCCCAATAACGAGTGAGATATGTCCCATATAATGGACAAGAAGCCCAAAGGAAGCTCAACGGAGGCACCACCCTGCAATTGCGTCGCCGCGAGATCGTTTGTGACCTTTCACTAATTTGACCATAACTTTTTCGTTACTCGTCCGATTGGGGCGATTCAAGTGGCGTTGGAATCCTTATTCAAAGGCCTACAGCCTGGAAAAGTCAAAATCCAGATTAGAGTGCGATAAGCTCGATTTCCTATTTTTGCTCATTTGAGCAAGGGGTACCCCAGGAGAAATCTCGATTTTTTGACCCGACTCGAAACGGGGTGAAAACTTCATGACACATTTCCCTATGTATAAAAATTACGACGGCGAAAGAATTGAGTGATTCGGACATGCAATGAGGGAGATTTGGTGAAAAATAGCGCAAAATCCACTGACTCTTGAAATCCTTAACATTTTTGGCTCGATAAATTGAAAATTATCAAATTGTCTCCATACGTGGTCGTAGGTCTCTGAATAAGCTTTCCAATGGCATAAGAATCGAGCGAATCGGGTAAATAATGAATGAGATAAGGCCCTCACAACGACGAGTGCTACGGGGAGTGTCGCACGGAGCACGCAAACCGTCAGTAATTTCGACCCGAAAAATGGTAGATGACCCCAATTTATCAACTCGTGGTCGTAGCCCTCTGAATTAGCTTTCCAACGATATAAGAATCGAGCGAATCGGCCCAATAACGAGTGAGATATGTCCCATATAATGGACAAGAAGCCCAAAGGAAGCTCAACGGAGGCACCACACGCAATTGCGTCGCCGCGAGATCGTTTGTGACCTTTCACTAATTTGACCATAACTTTTTCGTTACTCGTCCGATTGGGGCGATTCAAGTGGCGTTGGAATCCTTATTCAAAGGCCTACAGCCAGGAAAAGTCAAAATCCAGATTAGAGTGCGATAAGCTCGATTTCCAATTTTTGCTCATTTGAGCAAGGGGTACCCATAGGAGAAATCTCGATTTTTTGACCCGACTCGAAACGGGGTGAAAACTTCATGACACATTTCCCTATGTATAAAAATTACGACGGCGAAAGAATTGAGTGATTCGGACATGCAATGAGGGAGATTTGGTGAAAAATAGCGCAAAATCCACTACTCTTGAAATCCTTAACATTTTTGGCTCGATAAATTGAAAATTATCAAATTGTCTCCATACGTGGTCGTAGGTCTCTGAATAAGCTTTCCAATGGCATAAGAATCGAGCGAATCGGGTAAATAATGAATGAGATAAGGCCCTCACAACGACGAGTGCTACGGGGAGTGTCGCACGGAGCACGCAAACCGTCAGTAATTTCGACCCGAAAAATGGTAGATGACCCCAATTTATCAACTCGTGGTCGTAGCCCTCTGAATGAGCTTTCCAACGATATAAGAATCGAGCGAATCGGCCCAATAACGAGTGAGATATGTCCCATATAATGGACAAGAAGCCCAAAGGAAGCTCAACGGAGGCACCACACGCAATTGCGTCGCCGCGAGATCGTTTGTGACCTTTCACTAATTTGACCATAACTTTTTCGTTACTCGTCCGATTGGGGCGATTCAAGTGGCGTTGGAATCCTTATTCAAAGGCCTACAGCCAGGAAAAGTCAAAATCCAGATTAGAGTGCGATAAGCTCGATTTCCAATTTTTGCTCATTTGAGCAAGGGGTACCCCTAGGAGAAATCTCGATTTTTTGACCCGACTCGAAACGGGGTGAAAACTTCATGACACATTTCCCTATGTATAAAAATTACGACGGCGAAAGAATTGAGTGATTCGGACATGCAATGAGGGAGATTTGGTGAAAAATAGCGCAAAATCCACTGACTCTTGAAATCCTTAACATTTTTGGCTCGATAAATTGAAAATTATCAAATTGTCTCCATACGTGGTCGTAGGTCTCTGAATAAGCTTTCCAATGGCATAAGAATCGAGCGAATCGGGTAAATAATGAATGAGATAAGGCCCTCACAACGACGAGTGCTACGGGGAGTGTCGCACGGAGCACGCAAACCGTCAGTAATTTCGACCCGAAAAATGGTAGATGACCCCAATTTATCAACTCGTGGTCGTAGCCCTCTGAATGAGCTTTCCAACGATATAAGAATCGAGCGAATCGGCCCAATAACGAGTGAGATATGTCCCATATAATGGACAAGAAGCCCAAAGGAAGCTCAACGGAGGCACCTTGCAATTGCGTCGCCGCGAGATCGTTTGTGACCTTTCACTAATTTGACCATAACTTTTTCGTTACTCGTCCGATTGGGGCGATTCAAGTGGCGTTGGAATCCTTATTCAAAGGCCTACAGCCAGGAAAAGTCAAAATCCAGATTAGAGTGCGATAAGCTCGATTTCCTATTTTTGCTCATTTGAGCAAGGGGTACCTAGGATAAATCTCGATTTTTTGACCCGACTCGAAACGGGGTGAAAACTTCATGACACATTTCCCTATGTATAAAAATTACGACGGCGAAAGAATTGAGTGATTCGGACATGCAATGAGGGAGATTTGGTGAAAAATAGCGCAAAATCCACTGACTCTTGAAATCCTTAACATTTTTGGCTCGATAAATTGAAAATTATCAAATTGTCTCCATACGTGGTCGTAGGTCTCTGAATAAGCTTTCCAATGGCGTAAGAATCGAGCGAATCGGGTAAATAATGAATGAGATAAGGCCCTCACAACGACGAGTGCTACGGGGAGTGTCGCACGGAGCACGCAAACCGTCAGTAATTTCGACCCGAAAAATGGTAGATGACCCCAATTTATCAACTCGTGGTCGTAGCCCTCTGAATGAGCTTTCCAACGATATAAGAATCGAGCGAATCGGCCCAATAACGAGTGAGATATGTCCCATATAATGGACAAGAAGCCCAAAGGAAGCTCAACGGAGGCACCCTCGCCGCGAGATCGTTTGTGACCTTTCACTAATTTGACCATAACTTTTTCGTTACTCGTCCGATTGGGGCGATTCAAGTGGCGTTGGAATCCTTATTCAAAGGCCTACAGCCAGGAAAAGTCAAAATCCAGATTAGAGTGCGATAAGCTCGATTTCCTATTTTTGCTCATTTGAGCAAAGGGTACCCATAGGAGAAATCTCGATTTTTTGACCCGACTCGAAACGGGGTGAAAACTTCATGACACATTTCCCTATGTATAAAAATTACGACGGCGAAAGAATTGAGTGATTCGGACATGCAATGAGGGAGATTTGGTGAAAAATAGCGCAAAATCCACTGACTCTTGAAATCCTTAACATTTTTGGCTCGATAAATTGAAAATTATCAAATTGTCTCCATACGTGGTCGTAGGTCTCTGAATAAGCTTTCCAATGGCATAAGAATCGAGCGAATCGGGTAAATAATGAATGAGATAAGGCCCTCACAACGACGAGTGCTACGGGGAGTGTCGCACGGAGCACGCAAACCGTCAGTAATTTCGACCCGAAAAATGGTAGATGACCCCAATTTATCAACTCGTGGTCGTAGCCCTCTGAATGAGCTTTCCAACGATATAAGAATCGAGCGAATCGGCCCAATAACGAGTGAGATATGTCCCATATAATGGACAAGAAGCCCAAAGGAAGCTCAACGGAGGCACCCTGCAATTGCGTCGCCGCGAGATCGTTTGTGACCTTTCACTAATTTGACCATAACTTTTTCGTTACTCGTCCGATTGGGGCGATTCAAGTGGCGTTGGAATCCTTATTCAAAGGCCTACAGCCTGGAAAAGTCAAAATCCAGATTAGAGTGCGATAAGCTCGATTTCCTATTTTTGCTCATTTGAGCAAGGGGTACCCCTAGGAGAAATCTCGATTTTTTGACCCGACTCGAAACGGGGTGAAAACTTCATGACACATTTCCCTATGTATAAAAATTACGACGGCGAAAGAATTGAGTGATTCGGACATGCAATGAGGGAGATTTGGTGAAAAATAGCGCAAAATCCACTGACTCTTGAAATCCTTAACATTTTTGGCTCGATAAATTGAAAATTATCAAATTGTCTCCATACGTGGTCGTAGGTCTCTGAATAAGCTTTCCAATGGCGTAAGAATCGAGCGAATCGGGTAAATAATGAATGAGATAAGGCCCTCACAACGACGAGTGCTACGGGGAGTGTCGCACGGAGCACGCAAACCGTCAGTAATTTCGACCCGAAAAATGGTAGATGACCCCAATTTATCAACTCGTGGTCGTAGCCCTCTGAATGAGCTTTCCAACGATATAAGAATCGAGCGAATCGGCCCAATAACGAGTGAGATATGTCCCATATAATGGACAAGAAGCCCAAAGGAAGCTCAACGGAGGCACCCTACAATTGCGTCGCCGCGAGATCGTTTGTGACCTTTCACTAATTTGACCATAACTTTTTCGTTACTCGTCCGATTGGGGCGATTCAAGTGGCGTTGGAATCCTTATTCAAAGGCCTACAGCCAGGAAAAGTCAAAATCCAGATTAGAGTGCGATAAGCTCGATTTCCTATTTTTGCTCATTTGAGCAAGGGGTACCCTAGGAGAAATCTCGATTTTTTGACCCGACTCGAAACGGGGTGAAAACTTCATGACACATTTCCCTATGTATAAAAATTACGACGGCGAAAGAATTGAGTGATTCGGACATGCAATGAGGGAGATTTGGTGAAAAATAGCGCAAAATCCACTGACTCTTGAAATCCTTAACATTTTTGGCTCGATAAATTGAAAATTATCAAATTGTCTCCATACGTGGTCGTAGGTCTCTGAATAAGCTTTCCAATGGCATAAGAATCGAGCGAATCGGGTAAATAATGAATGAGATAAGGCCCTCACAACGACGAGTGCTACGGGGAGTGTCGCACGGAGCACGCAAACCGTCAGTAATTTCGACCCGAAAAATGGTAGATGACCCCAATTTATCAACTCGTGGTCGTAGCCCTCTGAATGAGCTTTCCAACGATATAAGAATCGAGCGAATCGGCCCAATAACGAGTGAGATATGTCCCATATAATGGACAAGAAGCCCAAAGGAAGCTCAACGGAGGCACCTCGCAATTGCGTCGCCGCGAGATCGTTTTTGACCTTTCACTAATTTGACCATAACTTTTTCGTTACTCGTCCGATTGGGGCGATTCAAGTGGCGTTGGAATCCTTATTCAAAGGCCTACAGCCTGGAAAAGTCAAAATCCAGATTAGAGTGCGATAAGCTCGATTTCCTATTTTTGCTCATTTGAGCAAGGGGTACCCCTAGGAGAAATCTCGATTTTTTGACCCGACTCGAAACGGGGTGAAAACTTCATGACACATTTCCCTATGTATAAAAATTACGACGGCGAAAGAATTGAGTGATTCGGACATGCAATGAGGGAGATTTGGTGAAAAATAGCGCAAAATCCACTGACTCTTGAAATCCTTAACATTTTTGGCTCGATAAATTGAAAATTATCAAATTGTCTCCATACGTGGTCGTAGGTCTCTGAATAAGCTTTCCAATGGCATAAGAATCGAGCGAATCGGGTAAATAATGAATGAGATAAGGCCCTCACAACGACGAGTGCTACGGGGAGTGTCGCACGGAGCACGCAAACCGTCAATAATTTCGACCCGAAAAATGGTAGATGACCCCAATTTATCAACTCGTGGTCGTAGCCCTCTGAATGAGCTTTCCAACGATATAAGAATCGAGCGAATCGGCCCAATAACGAGTGAGATATGTCCCATATAATGGACAAGAAGCCCAAAGGAAGCTCAACGGAGGCACCTTGCAATTGCGTCGCCGCGAGATCGTTTGTGACCTTTCACTAATTTGACCATAACTTTTTCGTTACTCGTCCGATTGGGGCGATTCAAGTGGCGTTGGAATCCTTATTCAAAGGCCTACAGCCAGGAAAAGTCAAAATCCAGATTAGAGTGCGATAAGCTCGATTTCCTATTTTTGCTCATTTGAGCAAGGGGTACCCCTAGGAGAAATCTCGATTTTTTGACCCGACTCGAAACGGGGTGAAAACTTCATGACACATTTCCCTATGTATAAAAATTACGACGGCGAAAGAATTGAGTGATTCGGACATGCAATGAGGGAGATTTGGTGAAAAATAGCGCAAAATCCACTGACTCTTGAAATCCTTAACATTTTTGGCTCGATAAATTGAAAATTATCAAATTGTCTCCATACGTGGTCGTAGGTCTCTGAATAAGCTTTCCAATGGCGTAAGAATCGAGCGAATCGGGTAAATAATGAATGAGATAAGGCCCTCACAACGACGAGTGCTACGGGGAGTGTCGCACGGAGCACGCAAACCGTCAGTAATTTCGACCCGAAAAATGGTAGATGACCCCAATTTATCAACTCGTGGTCGTAGCCCTCTGAATGAGCTTTCCAACGATATAAGAATCGAGCGAATCGGCCCAATAACGAGTGAGATATGTCCCATATAATGGACAAGAAGCCCAAAGGAAGCTCAACGGAGGCTACCTGCAATTGCGTCGCCGCGAGATCGTTTGTGACCTTTCACTAATTTGACCATAACTTTTTCGTTACTCGTCCGATTGGGGCGATTCAAGTGGCGTTGGAATCCTTATTCAAAGGCCTACAGCCAGGAAAAGTCAAAATCCAGATTAGAGTGCGATAAGCTCGATTTCCTATTTTTGCTCATTTGAGCAAGGGGTACCCCTAGGAGAAATCTCGATTTTTTGACCCGACTCGAAACGGGGTGAAAACTTCATGACACATTTCCCTATGTATAAAAATTACGACGGCGAAAGAATTGAGTGATTCGGACATGCAATGAGGGAGATTTGGTGAAAAATAGCGCAAAATCCTCTGACTCTTGAAATCCTTAACATTTTTGGCTCGATAAATTGAAAATTATCAAATTGTCTCCATACGTGGTCGTAGGTCTCTGAATAAGCTTTCCAATGGCGTAAGAATCGAGCGAATCGGGTAAATAATGAATGAGATAAGGCCCTCACAACGACGAGTGCTACGGGGAGTGTCGCACGGAGCACGCAAACCGTCAATAATTTCGACCCAAAAAATGGTAGATGACCCCAATTTATCAACTCGTTGTCGTAGCCCTCTAAATGAGCTTTCCAACGATATAAGAATGGAGCAAATCGGCCCAATAACGAGTGAGATATGTCCCATCTAATGGACAAGAAGCCCAAAGGAAGCTCAACGGAGGCACCCTGCAATTGCGTCGCCGCGAGATCGTTTGTGACCTTTCACTAATTTGACCATAACTTTTTCGTTACTCGTCCGATTGGGGCGATTCAAGTGGCGTTGGAATCCTTATTCAAAGGCCTACAGCCAGGAAAAGTCAAAATCCAGATTAGAGTGCGATAAGCTCGATTTCCTATTTTTGCTCATTTGAGCAAGGGGTACCCCTAGGAGAAATCTCGATTTTTTGACCCGACTCGAAACGGGGTGAAAACTTCATGACACATTTCCCTATGTATAAAAATTACGACGGCGAAAGAATTGAGTGATTCGGACATGCAATGAGGGAGATTTGGTGAAAAATAGCGCAAAATCCACTGACTCTTGAAATCCTTAACATTTTTGGCTCGATAAATTGAAAATTATCAAATTGTCTCTATACGTGGTCGTAGGTCTCTGAATAAGCTTTCCAATGGCGTAAGAATCGAGCGAATCGGGTAAATAATGAATGAGATAAGGCCCTCACAACGACGAGTGCTACGGGGAGTGTCGCACGGAGCACGCAAACCGTCAGTAATTTCGACCCGAAAAATGGTAGATGACCCCAATTTATCAACTCGTTGTCGTAGCCCTCTGAATGAGCTTTCCAACGATATAAGAATGGAGCGAATCGGCCCAATAACGAGTGAGATATGTCCCATCTAATGGACAAGAAGCCCAAAGGAAGCTCAACGGAGGCACCCTGCAATTGCGTCGCCGCGAGATCGTTTGTGACCTTTCACTAATTTGACCATAACTTTTTCGTTACTCGTCCGATTGGGGCGATTCAAGTGGCGTTGGAATCCTTATTCAAAGGCCTACAGCCAGGAAAAGTCAAAATCCAGATTAGAGTGCGATAAGCTCGATTTCCTATTTTTGCTCATTTGAGCAAGGGGTACCCCTAGGAGAAATCTCGATTTTTTGACCCGACTCGAAACGGGGTGAAAACTTCATGACACATTTCCCTATGTATAAAAATTACGACGGCGAAAGAATTGAGTGATTCGGACATGCAATGAGGGAGATTTGGTGAAAAATAGCGCAAAATCCACTGACTCTTGAAATCCTTAACATTTTTGGCTCGATAAATTGAAAATTATCAAATTGTCTCCATACGTGGTCGTAGGTCTCTGAATAAGCTTTCCAATGGCGTAAGAATCGAGCGAATCGGGTAAATAATGAATGAGATAAGGCCCTCACAACGACGAGTGCTACGGGGAGTGTCGCACGGAGCACGCAAACTGTCAGTAATTTCGACCCGAAAAATGGTAGATGACCCCAATTTATCAACTCGTGGTCGTAGTCCTCTGAATGAGCTTTCCAACGATATAAGAATCGAGCGAATCGGGCCCAATAACGAGTGAGATATGTCCCATATTATGGACAAGAAGCCCAAAGGAAGCTCAACGGAAGCACCCTACATTTGCGTCGCCGCGAGATCGTATGTGAGCTTTCACTAATTTGACCATAACTTTTTCGTTACTCGTCCGATTGGGGCGATTCAAGTGGCGTTGGAATCCTTATTCAAAGGCCTACAGCCAGGAAAAGTCAAAATCCAGATTAGAGTGCGATAAGCTCGATTTCCTATTTTTGCTCATTTGAGCAAGGGGTACCCCTAGGAGAAATCTCGATTTTTTGACCCGACTCGAAACGGGGTGAAAACTTCATGACACATTTCCCTATGTATAAAAATTACGACGGCGAAAGAATTGAGTGATTCGGACATGCAATGAGGGAGATTTGGTGAAAAATAGCGCAAAATCCACTGATTCTTGAAATCCTTAACATTTTTGGCTCGATAAATTGAAAATTATCAAATTGTCTCCATACGTGGTCGTAGGTCTCTGAATAAGCTTTCCAATGGCATAAGAATCGAGCGAATCGGGTAAATAATGAATGAGATAAGGCCCTCACAACGACGAGTGCTACGGGGAGTGTCGCACGGAGCACGCAAACCGTCAGTAATTTCGACCCGAAAAATGGTAGATGACCCCAATTTATCAACTCGTGGTCGTAGCCCTCTGAATGAGCTTTCCAACGATATAAGAATCGAGCGAATCGGCCCAATAACGAGTGAGATATGTCCCATATAATGGACAAGAAGCCCAAAGGAAGCTCAACGGAGGCACCCTGCAATTGCGTCGCCGCGAGATCGTTTGTGACCTTTCACTAATTTGACCATAACTTTTTCGTTACTCGTCCGATTGGGGCGATTCAAGTGGCGTTGGAATCCTTATTCAAAGGCCTACAGCACGGAAAAGTCAAAATCCAGATTAGAGTGCGATAAGCTCGATTTCCTATTTTTGCTCATTTGAGCAAGGGGTACCCCTAGGAGAAATCTCGATTTTTTGACCCGACTCGAAACGGGGTGAAAACTTCATGACACATTTCCCTATGTATAAAAATTACGACGGCGAAAGAATTGAGTGATTCGGACATGCAATGAGGGAGATTTGGTGAAAAATAGCGCAAAATCCACTGACTCTTGAAATCCTTAACATTTTTGGCTCGATAAATTGAAAATTATCAAATTGTCTCCATACGTGGTCGTAGGTCTCTGAATAAGCTTTCCAATGGCGTAAGAATCGAGCGAATCGGGTAAATAATGAATGAGATAAGGCCCTCACAACGACGAGTGCTACGGGGAGTGTCGCACGGAGCACGCAAACCGTCAGTAATTTCGACCCGAAAAATGGTAGATGACCCCAATTTATCAACTCATGGTCGTAGCCCTCCAAATGAGCTTTCCAACGATATAAGAATCGAGCGAATCGGCCCAATAACGAGTGAGATATGTCCCATATAATGGACAAGAAGCCCAAAGGAAGCTCAACGGAGGCACCCTGCAATTGCGTCGCCGCGAGATCGTTTGTGACCTTTCACTAATTTGACCATAACTTTTTCGTTACTCGTCCGATTGGGGCGATTCAAGTGGCGTTGGAATCCTTATTCAAAGGCCTACAGCCAGGAAAAGTCAAAATCCAGATTAGAGTGCGATAAGCTCGATTTCCTATTTTTGCTCATTTGAGCAAGGGGTACCCTAGGAGAAATCTCGATTTTTTGACCCGACTCGAAACGGGGTGAAAACTTCATGACACATTTCCCTATGTATAAAAATTACGACGGCGAAAGAATTGAGTGATTCGGACATGCAATGAGGGAGATTTGGTGAAAAATAGCGCAAAATCCACTGCCTCTTGAAATCCTTAACATTTTTGGCTCGATAAATTGAAAATTATCAAATTGTCTCCATACGTGGTCGTAGGTCTCTGAATAAGCTTTCCAATGGCGTAAGAATCGAGCGAATCGGGTAAATAATGAATGAGATAAGGCCCTCACAACGACGAGTGCTACGGGGAGTGTCGCACGGAGCACGCAAACCGTCAGTAATTTCGACCCGAAAAATGGTAGATGACCCCAATTTATCAACTCGTGGTCGTAGCCCTCTGAATGAGCTTTCCAACGATATAAGAATCGAGCGAATCGGCCCAATAACGAGTGAGATATGTCCCATATAATGGACAAGAAGCCCAAAGGAAGCTCAACGGAGGCACCCAGCAATTGCGTCGCCGCGAGATCGTTTGTGACCTTTCACTAATTTGACCATAACTTTTTCGTTACTCGTCCGATTGGGGCGATTCAAGTGGCGTTGGAATCTTTATTCAAAAGCCTACAGTCTTGAAAAGTCAAAATTTAGATTAGAGTGCGATAAGCTCGATTTCCTATTTTTGCTCATTTGAGCAAGGGGTAACCCTAGGAGAAATCTTGATTTTTTGACCCGACTCGAAACGGGGTGAAAACTTCATGACACATTTCCCTATGTATAAAAATTACGACGGCGAAAGAATTGAGTGATTCGGACATGCAATGAGGGAGATTTGGTGAAAAATAGCGCAAAATCCACTGACTCTTGAAATCCTTAACATTTTTGGCTCGATAAATTGAAAATTATCAAATTGTCTCCATACGTGGTCGTAGGTCTCTGAATAAGCTTTCCAATGGCATAAGAATCGAGCGAATCGGGTAAATAATGAATGAGATAAGGCCCTCACAACGACGAGTGCTACGGGGAGTGTCGCACGGAGCACGCAAACCGTCAGTAATTTCGACCCGAAAAATGGTAGATGACCCCAATTTATCAACTCGTGGTCGTAGCCCTCTGAATGAGCTTTCCAACGATATAAGAATCGAGCGAATCGGCCCAATAACGAGTGAGATATGTCCCATATAATGGACAAGAAGCCCAAAGGAAGCTCAACGGAGGCACCCTGCAATTGCGTCGCCGCGAGATCGTTTGTGACCTTTCACTAATTTGACCATAACTTTTTCGTTACTCGTCCGATTGGGGCGATTCAAGTGGCGTTGGAATCCTTATTCAAAGGCCTACAGCCAGGAAAAGTCAAAATCCAGATTAGAGTGCGATAAGCTCGATTTCCTATTTTTTCTCATTTGAGCAAGGGGTACCTTTAGGAGAAATCTCGATTTTTTGACCCGACTCGAAACGGGGTGAAAACTTCATGACACATTTCCCTATGTATAAAAATTACGACGGCGAAAGAATTGAGTGATTCGGACATGCAATGAGGGAGATTTGGTGAAAAATAGCGCAAAATCCACTGACTCTTGAAATCCTTAACATTTTTGGCTCGATAAATTGAAAATTATCAAATTGTCTCCATACGTGGTCGTAGGTCTCTGAATAAGCTTTCCAATGGCGTAAGAATCGAGCGAATCGGGTAAATAATGAATGAGATAAGGCCCTCACAACGACGAGTGCTACGGGGAGTGTCGCACGGAGCACGCAAACCGTCAGTAATTTCGACCCGAAAAATGGTAGATGACCCCAATTTATCAACTCGTGGTCGTAGCCCTCTGAATGAGCTTTCCAACGATATAAGAATCGAGCGAATCGGCCCAATAACGAGTGAGATATGTCCCATATAATGGACAAGAAGCCCAAAGGAAGCTCAACGGAGGCACCCTGCAATTGCGTCGCCGCGAGATCGTTTGTGACCTTTCACTAATTTGACCATAACTTTTTCGTTACTCGTCCGATTGGGGCGATTCAAGTGGCGTTGGAATCCTTATTCAAAGGCCTACAGCCAGGAAAAGTCAAAATCCAGATTAGAGTGCGATAAGCTCGATTTCCTATTTTTTCTCATTTGAGCAAGGGGTACCCCTAGGAGAAATCTCGATTTTTTGACCCGACTCGAAACGGGGTGAAAACTTCATGACACATTTCCCTATGTATAAAAATTACGACGGCGAAAGAATTGAGTGATTCGGACATGCAATGAGGGAGATTTGGTGAAAAATAGCGCAAAATCCACTGACTCTTGAAATCCTTAACATTTTTGGCTCGATAAATTGAAAATTATCAAATTGTCTCCATACGTGGTCGTAGGTCTCTGAATAAGCTTTCCAATGGCATAAGAATCGAGCGAATCGGGTAAATAATGAATGAGATAAGGCCCTCACAACGACGAGTGCTACGGGGAGTGTCGCACGGAGCACGCAAACCGTCAGTAATTTCGACCCGAAAAATGGTAGATGACCCCAATTTATCAACTCGTGGTCGTAGCCCTCTGAATGAGCTTTCCAACGATATAAGAATCGAGCGAATCGGCCCAATAACGAGTGAGATATGTCCCATATAATGGACAAGAAGCCCAAAGGAAGCTCAACGGAGGCACCCTGCGCCGCGAGATCGTTTTTGACCTTTCACTAATTTGACCATAACTTTTTCGTTACTCGTCCGATTGGGGCGATTCAAGTGGCGTTGGAATCCTTATTCAAAGGCCTACAGCCAGGAAAAGTCAAAATCCAGATTAGAGTGCGATAAGCTCGATTTCCTATTTTTGCTCATTTAAGCAAGGGATACGCCTAGGAGAAATCTCGATTTTTTGAACCGACTCGAAACGGGGTGAAAACTTCATGACACATTTCCCTATGTATAAAAATTACGACGGCGAAAGAATTGAGTGATTCGGACATGCAATGAGGGAGATTTGGTGAAAAATAGCGCAAAATCCACTGACTCTTGAAATCCTTAACATTTTTGGCTCGATAAATTGAAAATTATCAAATTGTCTCCATACGTGGTCGTAGGTCTCTGAATAAGCTTTCCAATGGCATAAGAATCGAGCGAATCGGGTAAATAATGAATGAGATAAGGCCCTCACAACGACGAGTGCTACGGGGAGTGTCGCACGGAGCACGCAAACCGTCAGTAATTTCGACCCGAAAAATGGTAGATGACCCCAATTTATCAACTCGTGGTCGTAGCCCTCTGAATGAGCTTTCCAACGATATAAGAATCGAGCGAATCGGCCCAATAACGAGTGAGATATGTCCCATATAATGGACAAGAAGCCCAAAGGAAGCTCAACGGAGGCACCACACGCAATTGCGTCGCCGCGAGATCGTTTGTGACCTTTCACTAATTTGACCATAACTTTTTCGTTACTCGTCCGATTGGGGCGATTCAAGTGGCGTTGGAATCCTTATTCAAAGGCCTACAGCCAGGAAAAGTCAAAATCCAGATTAGAGTGCGATAAGCTCGATTTCCTATTTTTTCTCATTTGAGCAAGGGATACCCCTAGGAGAAATCTCGATTTTTTGACCCGACTCGAAACGGGGTGAAAACTTCATGACACATTTCCCTATGTATAAAAATTACGACGGCGAAAGAATTGAGTGATTCGGACATGCAATGAGGGAGATTTGGTGAAAAATAGCGCAAAATCCACTGACTCTTGAAATCCTTAACATTTTTGGCTCGATAAATTGAAAATTATCAAATTGTCTCCATACGTGGTCGTAGGTCTCTGAATAAGCTTTCCAATGGCATAAGAATCGAGCGAATCGGGTAAATAATGAATGAGATAAGGCCCTCACAACGACGAGTGCTACGGGGAGTGTCGCACGGAGCACGCAAACCGTCAGTAATTTCGACCCGAAAAATGGTAGATGACCCCAATTTATCAACTCGTGGTCGTAGCCCTCTGAATTAGCTTTCCAACGATATAAGAATCGAGCGAATCGGCCCAATAACGAGTGAGATATGTCCCATATAATGGACAAGAAGCCCAAAGGAAGCTCAACGGAGGCACCCTCAATTGCGTCGCCGCGAGATCGTTTGTGACCTTTCACTAATTTGACCATAACTTTTTCGTTACTCGTCCGATTGGGGCGATTCAAGTGGCGTTGGAATCCTTATTCAAAGGCCTACAGCCAGGAAAAGTCAAAATCCAGATTAGAGTGCGATAAGCTCGATTTCCTATTTTTTCTCATTTGAGCAAGGGATACCCCTAGGAGAAATCTCGATTTTTTTACCCGACTCGAAACGGGGTGAAAACTTCATGACACATTTCCCTATGTATACAAATTACGACGGCGAAAGAATTGAGTGATTCGGACATGCAATGAGGGAGATTTGGTGAAAAATAGCGCAAAATCCACTGACTCTTGAAATCCTTAACATTTTTGGCTCGATAAATTGAAAATTATCAAATTGTCTCCATACGTGGTCGTAGGTCTCTGAATAAGCTTTCCAATGGCATAAGAATCGAGCGAATCGGGTAAATAATGAATGAGATAAGGCCCTCACAACGACGAGTGCTACGGGGAGTGTCGCACGGAGCACGCAAACCGTCAGTAATTTCGACCCGAAAAATGGTAGATGACCCCAATTTATCAACTCGTGGTCGTAGCCCTCTGAATGAGCTTTCCAACGATATAAGAATCGAGCGAATCGGCCCAATAACGAGTGAGATATGTCCCATATAATGGACAAGAAGCCCAAAGGAAGCTCAACGGAGGCACCCTGCAATTGCGTCGCCGCGAGATCGTTTGTGACCTTTCACTAATTTGACCATAACTTTTTCGTTACTCGTCCGATTGGGGCGATTCAAGTGGCGTTGGAATCCTTATTCAAAGGCCTACAGCCAGGAAAAGTCAAAATCCAGATTAGAGTGCGATAAGCTCGATTTCCAATTTTTGCTCATTTGAGCAAGGGATACCCCTAGGAGAAATCTCGATTTTTTGACCCGACTCGAAACGGGGTGAAAACTTCATGACACATTTCCCTATGTATAAAAATTACGACGGCGAAAGAATTGAGTGATTCGGACATGCAATGAGGGAGATTTGGTGAAAAATAGCGCAAAATCAACTGACTCTTGAAATCCTTAACATTTTTGGCTCGATAAATTGAAAATTATCAAATTGTCTCCATACGTGGTCGTAGGTCTCTGAATAAGCTTTCCAATGGCATAAGAATCGAGCGAATCGGGTAAATAATGAATGAGATAAGGCCCTCACAACGACGAGTGCTACGGGGAGTGTCCCACGGAGCAAGCAAACCGTCAGTAATTTCGAACCAAAAAATGGTAGATGACCCCAATTTATCAACTCGTGGTCGTAGCCCTCTGAATTAGCTTTCCAACGATATAAGAATCGAGCGAATCGGCCCAATAACGAGTGAGATATGTCCCATATAATGGACAAGAAGCCCAAAGGAAGCTCAACGGAGGCACCCTACAATTGCGTCGCCGCGAGATCGTTTGTGACCTTTCACTAATTTGACCATAACTTTTTCGTTACTCGTCCGATTGGGGCGATTCAAGTGGCGTTGGAATCCTTATTCAAAGGCCTACAGCCAGGAAAAGTCAAAATCCAGATTAGAGTGCGATAAGCTCGATTTCCTATTTTTTCTCATTTGAGCAAGGGGTACCCCTAGGAGAAATCTCGATTTTTTGACCCGACTCGAAACGGGGTGAAAACTTCATGACACATTTCCCTATGTATAAAAATTACGACGGCGAAAGAATTGAGTGATTCGGACATGCAATGAGGGAGATTTGGTGAAAAATAGCGCAAAATCCACTGACTCTTGAAATCCTTAACATTTTTGGCTCGATAAATTGAAAATTATCAAATTGTCTCCATACGTGGTCGTAGGTCTCTGAATAAGCTTTCCAATGGCATAAGAATCGAGCGAATCGGGTAAATAATGAATGAGATAAGGCCCTCACAACGACGAGTGCTACGGGGAGTGTCGCACGGAGCACGCAAACCGTCAATAATTTCGACCCGAAAAATGGTAGATGACCCCAATTTATCAACTCGTGGTCGTAGCCCTCTGAATGAGCTTTCCAACGATATAAGAATCGAGCGAATCGGCCCAATAACGAGTGAGATATGTCCCATATAATGGACAAGAAGCCCAAAGGAAGCTCAACGGAGGCACCCTGCAATTGCGTCGCCGCGAGATCGTTTGTGACCTTTCACTAATTTGACCATAACTTTTTCGTTACTCGTCCGATTGGGGCGATTCAAGTGGCGTTGGAATCCTTATTCAAAGGCCTACAGCCAGGAAAAGTCAAAATCCAGATTAGAGTGCGATAAGCTCGATTTCCTATTTTTGCTCATTTGAGCAAGGGATACCCCTAGGAGAAATCTCGATTTTTTGACCCGACTCGAAACGGGGTGAAAACTTCATGACACATTTCCCTATGTATAAAAATTACGACGGCGAAAGAATTGAGTGATTCGGACATGCAATGAGGGAGATTTGGTGAAAAATAGCGCAAAATCCACTGACTCTTGAAATCCTTAACATTTTTGGCTCGATAAATTGAAAATTATCAAATTGTCTCCATACGCGGTCGTAGGTCTCTGAATAAGCTTTCCAATGGCATAAGAATCGAGTGAATCGGGTAAAAAATGAATGAGATGAGGCCCTCACAACGATGAGTGCTACGGGGAGTGTCGCACGGAGCAAGCAAACCGTCAGTAATTTCGACCCGAAAAATGGTAGATGACCCCAATTTATCAACTCGTGGTCGTAGCCCTCTGAATGAGCTTTCCAACGATATAAGAATCGAGCGAATCGGCCCAATAACGAGTGAGATATGTCCCATATAATGGACAAGAAGCCCAAAGGAAGCTCAACGGAGGCACCCTGCAATTGCGTCGCCGCGAGATCGTTTGTGACCTTTCACTAATTTGACCATAACTTTTTCGTTACTCGTCCGATTGGGGCGATTCAAGTGGCGTTGGAATCCTTATTCAAAGGCCTACAGCCAGGAAAAGTCAAAATCCAGATTAGAGTGCGATAAGCTCGATTTCCTATTTTTGCTCATTTGAGCAAGGGATACCCCTAGGAGAAATCTCGATTTTTTGACCCGACTCGAAACGGGGTGAAAACTTCATGACACATTTCCCTATGTATAAAAATTACGACGGCGAAAGAATTGAGTGATTCGGACATGCAATGAGGGAGATTTGGTGAAAAATAGCGCAAAATCCACTGACTCTTGAAATCCTTAACATTTTTGGCTCGATAAATTGAAAATTATCAAATTGTCTCCATACGTGGTCGTAGGTCTCTGAATAAGCTTTCCAATGGCATAAGAATCGAGTGAATCGGGTAAAAAATGAATGAGATGAGGCCCTCACAACGATGAGTGCTACGGGGAGTGTCGCACGGAGCAAGCAAACCGTCAGTAATTTCGACCCGAAAAATGGTAGATGACCCCAATTTATCAACTCTTGGTCGTAGCCCTCTGAATGAGCTTTCGAACGATATAAGAATCGAGCGAATCGGCCCAATAACGAGTGAGATATGTCCCATATAATGGACAAGAAGCCCAAAGGAAGCTCAACGGAGGCACCACACGCAATTGCGTCGCCGCGAGATCGTTTGTGACCTTTCACTAATTTGACCATAACTTTTTCGTTACTCGTCCGATTGGGGCGATTCAAGTGGCGTTGGAATCCTTATTCAAAGGCCTACAGCCAGGAAAAGTCAAAATCCAGATTAGAGTGCGATAAGCTCGATTTCCTATTTTTGCTCATTTGAGCAAGGGATACCCCTAGGAGAAATCTCGATTTTTTGAACCGACTCGAAACGGGGTGAAAACTTCATGACACATTTCCCTATGTATAAAAATTACGACGGCGAAAGAATTGAGTGATTCGGACATGCAATGAGGGAGATTTGGTGAAAAATAGCGCAAAATCCACTGACTCTTGAAATCCTTAACATTTTTGGCTCGATAAATTGAAAATTATCAAATTGTCTCCATACGCGGTCGTAGGTCTCTGAATAAGCTTTCCAATGGCATAAGAATCGAGTGAATCGGGTAAAAAATGAATGAGATGAGGCCCTCACAACGATGAGTGCTACGGGGAGTGTCGCACGGAGCAAGCAAACCGTCAGTAATTTCGACCCGAAAAATGGTAGATGACCCCAATTTATCAACTCGTGGTCGTAGCCCTTTGAATGAGCTTTCGAACGATATAAGAATCGAGCGAATCGGCCCAATAACGAGTGAGATATGTCCCATATAATGGACAAGAAGCCCAAAGGAAGCTCAACGGAGGCACCCTGCAATTGCGTCGCCGCGAGATCGTTTGTGACCTTTCACTAATTTGACCATAACTTTTTCGTTACTCGTCCGATTGGGGCGATTCAAGTGGCGTTGGAATCCTTATTCAAAGGCCTACAGCCAGGAAAAGTCAAAATCCAGATTAGAGTGCGATAAGCTCGATTTCCTATTTTTGCTCATTTGAGCAAGGGATACCCCTAGGAGAAATCTCGATTTTTTGACCCGACTCGAAACGGGGTGAAAACTTCATGACACATTTCCCTATGTATAAAAATTACGACGGCGAAAGAATTGAGTGATTCGGACATGCAATGAGGGAGATTTGGTGAAAAATAGCGCAAAATCCACTGATTCTTGAAATCCTTAACATTTTTGGCTCGATAAATTGAAAATTATCAAATTGTCTCCATACGTGGTCGTAGGTCTCTGAATAAGCTTTCCAATGGCATAAGAATCGAGTGAATCGGGTAAATAATGAATGAGATAAGGCCCTCACAACGACGAGTGCTACGGGGAGTGTCGCACGGAGCACGCAAACCGTCAGTAATTTCGACCCGAAAAATGGTAGATGACCCCAATTTATCAACTCGTGGTCGTAGCCCTCTGAATGAGCTTTCCAACGATATAAGAATCGAGCGAATCGGCCCAATAACGAGTGAGATATGTCCCATATAATGGACAAGAAGCCCAAAGGAAGCTCAACGGAGGCACCCTGCAATTGCGTCGCCGCGAGATCGTTTGTGACCTTTCACTAATTTGACCATAACTTTTTCGTTTCTCGACCGATTAAGGCGATTCAAGTGGCGTTGGAATCCTTATTCAAAGGCCTACAGTCAGGAAAAGTCAAAATCCAAATTAGAGTGCGATAAGCTTGATTTCCTATTTTTGCTCATTTGAGCAATGGATACCATTAGGAGAAATCTCGATTTTTTGACCCGACTCAAGACGGGGTGAAAACTTCATGACACATTTCCCTATGTATAAAAATTACGACGGCGAAAGAATTGAGTGATTCGGACATGCAATGAGGGAGATTTGGTGAAAAATAGCGCAAAATCCACTAATATTGAAATCCTTCACATTTTTGGTTCGATAAATTGAAAATTATCAAATTTCCTCCATACGTGGTCGTAGGTCTCTGAATAAGCTTTCCAATGGCATAAGAATCGAGTGAATCGGGTAAATAATAAATGAGATAAGGCCCTCACAACGACGAGTGCTACGGGGATTGTCGCACGGAGCAAGCAAACCGTCAGTAATTTCGACCCGAAAAATGGTAGATGACCCCAATTTATCAACTCGTGGTCGTAGCCCTCTGAATGAGCTTTCCAACGATATAAGAATCGAGCGAATCGGCCCAATAACGAGTGAGATATGTCCCATATAATGGACAAGAAGCCCAAAGGAAGCTCAACGGAGGCACCCTGCAATTGCGTCGCCGCGAGATCGTTTGTGACCTTTCACTAATTTGACCATAACTTTTCGTTACTCGTCCGATTGGGGCGATTCAAGTGGCGTTGGAATCCTTATTCAAAGGCCTACAGCCAAGAAAAGTCAAAATCTAGATTAGAGTGCGATAAGCTCGATTTTCTATTTTTGCTCATTTGAGCAAGGGCACTCCTAGGAGAAATCTCGATTTTTTGACCCGACTCGAAACGGGGTGAAAACTTCATGACACATTTCCCTATGTATAAAAATTACGACGGCGAAAGAATTGAGTGATTCGGACATGCAATGAGGGAGATTTGGTGAAAAATAGCGCAAAATCCACTGATTCTTGAAATCCTTAACATTTTTGGCTCGATAAATTGAAAATTATCAAATTATCTCCATACGTGGTCGTAGGTCTCTGAATAAGCTTTCCAATGGCATAAGAATCGAGTGAATCGGGTAAATAATGAATGAGATAAGGCCCTCACAACGACGAGTGCTACGGGGAGTGTCGCACGGAGCAAGCAAACCGTCAGTAATTTCGACCCGAAAAATGGTAGATGACCCCAATTTATCAACTCGTGGTCGTAGCCCTCTGAATGAGCTTTCCAACGATATATAAATCAAGCGAATCGGCCCAATAACGAGTGAGATATGTCCCATATAATGGACAAGAAGCCCAAAGGAAGTTCAACAGAGACACCCTGCAATTGCGTCGCCACGAGATCGTTTGTGACCTTTCACTAATTTGACCATAACTTTTTCGTTACTCGTCCGATTGGGGCGATTGGGGCGATTCAAGTGGCATTGTAATCCTTATTCAAAGGCCTACAGTCAGGAAAAGTCAAAATCCAGATTAGAGTGCGATAAGCTCGATTTCCTATTTTTGCTCATTTAAGCAAGGGGTACCCCTAGGAGAAATCTCGATTTTTTGACCCGACTCGAAACGGGGTGAAAACTTCATGACACATTTCCCTATGTATAAAAATTACGACGGCGAAAGAATTGAGTGATTCGGACATGCAATGAGGGAGATTTGGTGAAAAATAGCGCAAAATCCACTGACTCTTGAAATCCTTAACATTTTTGGCTCGATAAATTGAAAATTATCAAATTTTTTCCATACGTGGTCGTAGGTCTCTGAATAAGCTTTCCAATGGCGTAAGAATCGAGCGAATCGGGTAAATAATGAATGAGATAAGGCCCTCACAACGACGAGTGCTACGGGGAGTGTCGCACGGAGCACGCAAACCGTCAGTAATTTCGACCCGAAAAATGGTAGATGACCCCAATTTATCAACTCGTGGTCGTAGCCCTCTGAATGAGCTTTCCAACGATATAAGAATCGAGCGAATCGGCCCAATAACGAGTGAGATATGTCCCATATAATGGACAAGAAGCCCAAAGGAAGCTCAACGGAGGCACCCTGCAATTGCTACGCCGCGAGATCGTTTGTGACCTTTCACTAAATTGACCATAACTTTTTCGTTACTCAACCGATTGGGGCGATTGAAGTGGCGTTGGAATCCTTATTCAAAGGCCTACAGCCAAGATAAGTCAAAATCTAGATTAGAGTGCGATAAGCTCGATTTTCTATTTTTGCTCATTTGAGCAAGGGCACTCCTAGGAGAAATCTCGATTTTTTGACCCGACTCGAAACGGGGTGAAAACTTCATGACACATTTCCCTATGTATAAAAATTACGACGGCAAAAGAATTGAGTGATTCGGACATGCAATGAGGGAGATTTGGTGAAAAATAGCGCAAAATCCACTGATTCTTGAAATCCTTAACATTTTTGGCTCGATAAATTGAAAATTATCAAATTATCTTCATACCTGGTCGTAGGTCTCTGAATAAGCTTTCCAATGGCATAAGAATCGAGTGAATCAGGTAAATAATAAATGAGATAAGGCCCTCACAACGACGAGTAATACGGGGATTGTCGCACGTAGCAAGCAAACCGTCAGTAATTTCGACCCGAAAAATGGTAGATGACCCCAATTTATCAACTCGTGGTCGTAGCCCTCTGAATGAGCTTTCCAACGATATATAAATCAAGCGAATCGGCCCAATAACGAGTGAGATATGTCCCATATAATGGACAAGAAGCCCAAAGGAAGTTCAACAGAGACACCCTGCAATTGCGTCGCCACGAGATCGTTTGTGACCTTTCACTAATTTGACCATAACTTTTTCGTTACTCGTCCGATTGGGGCGATTGGGGCGATTCAAGTGGCATTGTAATCCTTATTCAAAGGCCTACAGTCAGGAAAAGTCAAAATCCAGATTAGAGTGCGATAAGCTCGATTTCCTATTTTTGCTCATTTAAGCAAGGGGTACCCCTAGGAAAAATCTCGATTTTTTGACCCGACTCGAAACGGGGTGAAAACTTCATGACACATTTCCCTATGTATAAAAATTACGACGGCAAAAGAATTGAGTGATTCGGACATGCAATGTGGGAGATTTGGTGAAAAATAGCGCAAAATCCACTGGCTCTTGAAATCCTTAACATTTTTGGCTCGATAAATTGAAAATTATCAAATTTTTTCCATACGTGGTCGTAGGTCTCTGACTAAGCTTTCCAATGGCGTAAGAATCGAGCGAATCGGGTAAATAATGAATGAGATAAGGCCCTCACAACGACGAGTGCTACGGGGAGTGTCGCACGGAGCACGCAAACCGTCAGTAATTTCGACCCGAAAAATGGTAGATGACCCCAATTTATCAACTCGTGGTCGTAGCCCTCTGAATGAGCTTTCCAACGATATAAGAATGGAGTGAATCGGCCCAATAACGAGTGAAATATGTCCCATCCAATGGACAAGAAGCCCAAAGGAAGCTTAACGGAGGCACCCTGCAATTGCGTCGCCGCGACATCGTTTGTGACCTTTCACTAATTTGACCATAACTTTTTCGTTACTCGTTCGATTAGGTCGATTCAAGTGGCGTTGGAATCCTTATTCAAAGGCCTACAGCCAGGAAAAGTCAAAATCTAGATTAGAGTGCAATAAGCTCGATTTCTTATTTTTGCTCATTTGAGCAAGGGGTACCCCTAGGAGAAATCTCGATTTTTTGACCCGACTCGAAACGGGGTGAAAACTTCATGACACATTTCCCTATGTATAAAAATTACGACGGCGAAAGAATTGAGTGATTCGGACATGCAATGAGGGAGATTTGGAGAAAAATAGCGCAAAATCCACTGATTCTTGAAATCCTTAACATTTTTGGCTCGATAAATTGAAAATTATCAAATTGTCTCCATACGTGGTCGTAGGTCTCTGAATAAGCTTTCCAATGGCATATGAATCGAGTGAATCGGGTAAATAATGAATGAGATAAGGCCCTCACAACGACGAGTGCTACGGGGAGTGTCGCACGAAGCCAGCAAACCGTCAGTAATTTTCGACCCGAAAAATGGTAGATGACCCCAATTCTCGATTTTTTGACCCGACTCGAAACTGGGTGAAAACTTCATCACACATTTCTCTATGTATAAACATTACAACGACAAAATAATTGAGTGATTCGGACTTGTAACGAGGGAGATTTGGTGAAAAATAGCGCGAAATCCACCGATTGTTCAAATCCTTAACGTTTTTAGCTTGGTAAATTGATAATTATCAAATCACCTCTACACATGGTCGTAGGTCTCTGAATAAGCTTTCCAATGGCATAAGAATCGAGCGAATCGGGTAAATAATGAATAAGATATGGCCGTCACAATGACGCGTGCTACGGGAAGTGTCAAACGGAGCACTCAAACCGTCAGTACTTTTGACTCGAAAAATTGTAGATGACTCCAATTTAGTAACTCATGGTCGTAGCCCTCTGAATGAGCTTTCCAACGACATAATAATCGAGCGAATTAGCCCAATAACGAGTGAGATATGTCCCATACAGTGGACAAGAAGCCCAAAGGAAGCCCAAGGGAGGCACCCTGCAATTGCGTCGCCGCGAAATCGTTTGTGACCTTTCACTAATTTGACCATATCTTTTTTGTTACTCGTTCGATTGGAGCGACTCAAGTGGCGTTGGAATCCTTATTCAAAGGCCTACAGCTAGGGAAGGTCAAAATTTAGATTGGAGTGCGATAAGCTTGATTTCCTATCTTCTCTCATTTCCCTTAGGGGTACCCCTAGGAGAAATCTCGATTTTTTGACCCGACTTGAAACGGGGTGAAAACTTCTTCACATATTTTCCTACGTATAAACATTATTACGGCGAAAAAATTGAGTGATTCGGACTTGTATCGAGGGAGATTTGGTGAAAAATAGCGCGAAATCCACCGATTGTTCAAATCCTTAACATTTTTGGCCCGGTAAATTAAAAATTATCAAATCGCCTCCATACATGGTCGTAGGTCTCTGAATAAGCTTTCCAATGGCGTAAGAATCGAGCGAATCGGGTATATAATGAATGAGATATGGCCCTCACAATGACGCGTGTTATGGGGAGTGTCGAACGGAGCACTCAAACCATAAATTTACAATGCATAAGCGAGATCGTTCTAAAGGAATTAAGGGGTGAAATTTTGATTATACTAATTGTACTAGTGGAAGAACCATAAATTTCTGCACAACGTGTTGTCACTAACACACTTTTTTCAAGTGATGCTTCATCGTGTTGTCTGAATATATCTTGGTGTATCAATTGCATAATCTATGTTCTTAAGGTTATATGGTTTCAAATTTTCAATCAAATAAGGACTTAATAAAGTCTACATCGGTATGTGTTACATTGGAGATGGGAGCAATTTAATGGAGGAGTGTGATGCATAAATGCTCATAGACTCTACCATGGAGATTAGACTTTATGACTCTGGAACTTCTTGTTGGACTTGGATGTTATTCTTAATTTGCATAAGTATGTCACAATTTATTGTGATAAATTTTTAGTATAGTGGCAAATTTGAAAGAACACGAAGCCCAAAAGGCAAGTAAATACATTGAGTGAAAGTACCACCTTATTCGAGCAATTCGTATGGAGAGGAGATATAATGGTGTCAAAGATTGCATTGGATCAAAACCTGTTTGATTCCTTCACGAGAGCATGTCCTCAAAGTCATTTGATGGATTCATGAAAGGAGTAGGCTTTGAAATGTATGACAAGCTATGTTTTGAGTATAAGTGGGAGAAATGTTAGATTGGTGATGTCAAGTGGTATACTTAAAAGCATGCTTTGAGTATAAATGGAAGATTGTTGGAGTTATATAGTAAAAAACATACTTTTATATGTGCTTTGTATATTTACTATTATTTCTTATTTTAATGAGAATATTATTGTCACATGATTTGCATATTTATTCGCGTTATGGTTATGCAAATAAAGTTCAATTACTTTATATAATAGATAATATGGTGTGTTGTGTCACATGGAAGATCATATTATCGTAATGTTTATGAAGTAAAAAAAGAGTTCACAATCTAAATAATTAAGGGAGAAGTAGCAAATACCCCCTTATCATATACCTCCCTAGCATATTTACCTCCCCATTTTTTGATTTGCAGCTGCCAACACCCCAACGTGCCATAAATAGTGCAAAAACCCCCCTTGTCTCTAACGGTCGACTAACACCGTTAACAACTTTTCATTTTTTTAATTTTTTTTATTTTCTATAATTTGACTAACAACACCGTTAATTTTCTATTTTCTTATTGTTTTTCTATTTTTTAATTTTTTATTTTCTTATTGGATCCCTCGCCTCTAACGAATTATTGTTTACAATTTTTCATTTTCTTAGTGGCTCCCTCTCAACTTCACTCAAACTATTTATATCTCTTGAGAAAACACCAATAAAAAAAGTAGAAAATAAAAAAAAATAAAAAATTGTAAACAATAATCCGTTAGAGGCGAGGAACCTAATAAGAAAATAGAACATTAAAAATAAGAATACAATAAGAAAATAGAAAATAGAATATTTAAAAAATGGAAAATTAACGTGTTGTTAGTCAAATTATAGAAAATAAAAAAATTAAAAATTGTTAACTATGTTAGTCATCCGTTAGAGACGAGGGGATATTTGCACTATTTATGGTACGTTGGGGTGCTGGCAGCTCCAAATCTAAAAATAGGGAGGTAAATATGATAAGGGGGTATATGTTAGGGGTGTATTTGCTACTTCTCCCAATAATTAATGGACAATTATTTGATAGATTGTAATATAAGCTTGAAATAGCTGGTCTTGGTTATTAGCTTATGTTAGTGTATTTCGTATACATTGGACAAGATCAACGGTGAGATTAATTATCCTATATTGACCTAAGTGGATAATTAAAGATCTCGGTTAATTATAATTTCTTAATTCTAGTTGTATAATATTTAATTATATATTTATAATTATTATTGCTTTGATTTATCAATGAGTGAGAGTTGGTGCAACTCAACATCCTTGATACTTTGGGTAGTAATATTATTTATATGATAATTAATATCATAGCTAGAAATCGTATTTCGGTGTATCGAGTTGATGATGTCTCCTTGAGGAGCTCAAAAGTATTATTATATTAAATCTTGCAAGTGGATTAATTTCCGATATAATAATAAAGTTTGAGCTGTATTACTCTTGGATAAGATATTAATTAATTAGAAAGCTGTCAATAGTATAAATTAAGTAATGGACATGCTATATCTTAAATACGGGAAATAAATAATTGAAAAAGAGCCCGATTCATAAATCAGATTTAACGGATAGTTCAATATTAATTCTTTAATAGAGTGAATTAATATTTTATTTAATTTAAGAATGTTTGGACTTAAACACTTGGGCTTCAACTCTTTTAAGTTTTTAAAACATTAAGAACTAGCTTATTATTTTTATTTATCTAATTATTTAAAGTTGTCTTTATTTCTTTTATGAAAAATTTCATATAAATTTATTGCTAATATACATTTATAAAATATACATCCATATAAGAATATTTTTAACACATTTTTAGTAAAATATAATTTTGTGGTACATGACATATAGTATTTTTTTTGGTTTATTTTTTATTATTTGCAAAGAAACAACACAAATAATCTATATTTTAGGATAAACAAATTCTTTTATGTGAATGATTTTAATAATTATATGACAAGTAATAGTTGGAATTAAACATGCGTTGTTAACTTAATTTTTTTGAATCGAGTGTTTTTTAGAGTACGTTAGCTAAACTACCTATATGGTCATTCGATTTCGATGCATATTGTAAACATACTGCTAGTTTTATCTTGCACTGATGGAATGCCCTGAGAGAAGTGATAAAAACGGTGTAATAAGATGGATAAAACAGACTCGCAATCAAACACTACTAGAAAAAGAAGAAAGTACAGTGTGTCCACTCATGAGATCCTTTTCCTTTTGGCGCTTCTTTTTACCCATAGTTGACATAATCTGGAACTGGACAAATGACATGGCATGGCAAAACAAGCACCTGTTCTACCCTCTAAATTTTAAATATCTATATATGGTTTGGTCAATCATGCAGATGCACAGAAGAAGAATTCTTTGCAGATCTATCTCAGCGTCCTGTTTTTGCACGTTTCATACCACCTGTATTAAAAGGCGAGACACTGCCACTTGGTCCAGGGCTCTCCTCTCTATAATTTGAATTTAGCATGGCTAGCTCACGCAATTGTTGCCTTTTTATAAAATCTTGCGACTCATCCTGCAGGAAAGTAACAATATCCAGGTACTGCTCAAATTGGGCAAGATCCAGGTACCAGACATGATAACAAATTGGGTGATCAAGAGAATTCTTCAAGACAACAAAAATGGTTCAAGATGATATCATACCACCGGCTTCAGCAATTCTTCGATTATTTCCTGTGCTTGTCTCAGCCTGATATCAACAACATTGGCTGGTAAATCAGCCTCAATTAAGATATACAGTGGTTCATTAAGGTGCTCATAGCCAGGCCGTCCACGTAGCTTCTCTTCCTGCAACTTGAGAAACAACCAGCGATAAAGATTTGCTCAATACACGCAACTCAATATAATACTAACATCAACAACAATCAGAATTCATGGAAATTAATTTTCCTTCTTTTTCCTTTTCTTTTTGGAATGTCAACAGCGCAGAAAAACAGATATAAAGCAACATAAGAAAACATTGCATTACCTTTTCAGGGTCCTTTATTGAGCCTTTCCCTCTAATATATACCCGACATCCTGTAGTGGCTTCAACTCGTTTAAGGGAATTTCCTCTAGGGCCCAAAAGTCGCCCAACGAAATTGAACTATCAAAAAATTAAATACCAATATGAGGAAAATTGGAGGAAACAAAGCATTCGTTTACTATGAGTGACTAAGCTATGACTGATCAATGAGAGTCCGTAAATCCAGTTTACTCAAAGATGTTACATTTGGATAGATGTCCACAGGAATTTCCAAGCGCAAAATTCTTTTGACAGTATAGGAACTGGGACTTGCTGGTGCTCCTAGCCAATCCATAGTCATTCCATGAGGCCCACTCAATCTCTGTCATGTAATTAAGAAGCTGAGGGTATATTCTTAATTTTGAAAGAAAGATGAAAGAAAAAGGGATAGATATGATGCATATGACACACATAACTTCACATATCAAGGTAGAAAAAATTATAGAATGTCAGATATTACTCTCTGTAAATCTGTAATCCATGGAATCATTCATAGTCACTGACAAGCCTAAAAGATAAATATAATAGATCATAGTTGATGCAAATGCAAACATATAAGCTAATGATAAGCATGACAGCTGTCACAAAAGCCACAGGCTTTGTGTCTTCAAATGAACCACGCTGCTGGCGAGTTTCTCATTCTTTTGAGTTCAACTACTGATTTTAATGAGCCAGGCTCCAGCTCATTATTAAACTCAAGTGTCTATCGGCCCTAGTAGCATGTGTGCTAAGAAATAGATCAACGGTCAGCGGTGATCAAGAACAGCTCGAAACAAGCAAGAGAAACTTCACACAGAAAACTAAAACTGAAAACAAAAGAACACTCAAGGACTTACGTGGTTCGGTCTTTCAACCTACATCCACGGAAGGGTGAATAGCGATGTATTATTCCAGTGAGAATCGAGGTGAATCTACAAGATACAGATAAAGAAATGAAGAACTGCAAAACCTAACTTTGAAACTGCAAAAAAACTCTCTTCTCTCTCTAGCTTCTGTTCTCTCTAACCCACACTATTCACATGCCACTAACTGAATGAATCGAGCTCAAGCCTGTTACTGTTTGGTTCATTTCCAACCCTAATGCCCAGTTTATAATAAATCCGTACTCGTACTCTTTATTAGGTTGGCTTAAAATTGCAAAAATAAAGAATTGAAACTTCTAATGAACCCAAATTTACATCAACAGAAACATGAGGGGAAAAATTCTTAAATCGCGTAAGAATTTCTGAAACCTATCTCAAATGATCAGTAACCAAATTGATATATCGGCTTTGCATGGGGTTGGAATGGAGGATCCAATTAACACGGAGTTTGAAGAGTCTATTGTGTTGAGGAAACCAACTCGTTATTGTGTTGAGGAAACCAACTCATTACCAGCTCTTCCATTTCCTAGTTAGATAGGTATCTTTGAGTTGCAAGACTAAATACAACTTTAGCCCATGTTTGGTTCGGTATTTTTTGGGCATGGAAAGGAATTCAATTAATTGAATGCATTACTTCTTATTTGGTTTGGGTAGTGGGTTAATCATTACCCTTACTTGAAGGTAACCCAATCCCTCAAAATGTTACCCTCCAAAATAGAGCGGTAACAAAATCTTTTCCTATCCAGAATCATTTCACAAGGTGATTCATTTTCATTGTTGAACCAAACACCCAATAAAAGTAACACTTATTGTTATCATTCCTCTCATCTACCTGATTCCATTCCCTTTCCATTCATCTACTCGAACCAAACAAGCACTTAATGTTTTCACTTAATGTTTTCAGGAGTAGTCAAAAATTTGGGCACCAAAGTCAATGCCATAACTTTTTCCAAGACTATATTGGCCATGGAGATCTAATGTGGTGTCAAGGTTTTTGTCCTTAAGTTCCATAGAAACTACAGGAAGTAGTCATTCACGTGGATTTATTCATATTATCTGCACAAAGGGGACTGATGTTATTTTGGGCATTCCATGGCTACAACAAGTTGTCCACGATTTTCGGCACATGTCGATGGAGTTCAAATCTATACCTATTATAAAAGATCATTATTTACAAAATTTGATTTGCCTATTATATCCCTATTATATATATAATTTAAGGGCAATTATGTAATATCATGTTGTTATTATTAGTATATTATTATCCATTCTATTATAATAATAATACTACGCAAGGAAAAAAGATTAAGGGATAATTCTCTCCAAAATACTTTAGGGGCACCATATATAGTTGAGATTAAATTATCAAATCCCAGCAACTTAAAAGTTTAAACCGGAGACTACGTTAGCCTCTAGTGAAAGAAAAAGAAGGTAAAGCTCAAAGGAGATGTGAGCTTGGGGTCCGAGAAGGTAACTTTCTTGGAGTTGTGAGCCAGGGGGTTTGTTATAGTGCTATGTGTGGGGAAGATAAATTTTATGATGATCCGCCGGTTACTACTCTAGTGGTTCCGCTAGAATTTGAAGAGTTTTTCCACGCGCCCAATGGTCTCCCTCCTAGTCTCTTGATTATGCCGGGCACGAAGGACTAATGTTCTACAAGAATGGGATATATATATATATATATCCTCCCTGTGCAAACGCATTTCGTACGAGTGTCATTTGTTGCTAACGGCTGCCCATTTTGTAGCCCTCCCTACTCAATTTCAACAGCAAAAGTTGTTAGAGTGTTTGTTGAAATAATTGTAGTATTGCATGAATTTCCAAAAACAATCATCTCTATTCGTGATCTAAATTTCTCAGTCATATTTGGTCCGAATTGGTTTGCTTGCTGTGAAATTGGGAGTTATTTAAGTGCAAAATCGTGAGATCGATCCGTCTTTCCATCTTGAAGCAAGACGTATCACAAATCATTCAGCCCAAAAGAAAAGAAAATCGCATAGAAGGTTGAAATCGAAGAATTTACTTCACCCCTATCTATCAAGTTGGATCTGCTTGTACCATGATCATGATATGCTTGTCAAATTTGAATGGAGGAGAAATATGAATTATAGAAGTAACTTGTTACTATGGATACGAGTTATATTTCCTGAGTTGCAGATTAGTTACCTCTTGCGTTAGTCCATTCCAACTTGTAGAGGCCATAGGGCTAGGACTTCGATGTCTTAGTCTCTCAAGTTCACTAAAGCTGTGATTTGGCATCATCCCAGTAACACGAAAGATCTCTGAAAGATGAAAAGATAATTCAATACCGGAAAAAAGGTGAATAACTAAAAAGGCTAAAAGACATTCTAGTTTGAGAAATCCAATACAAAGCACTGTATTGTATTGAGATCTTAATAAAGGGATTTCCACAAGTATATGCATGCTTCCACGATCTAAGATTAGGTAGAAATTAGAAGTTGACATCTCTTTATGTTATTTTCCAATGACGGATAACATACTAAATACAAGATAGAATTGAATATAAATTACTTGAAGATAAGTTGAATACCATATATATCCAGTATATCCAATTACGATTACAATTACAGTAGTAGAAATAATGAAAATGAAAGAAAGAAGAGAGAATGAAGTGCAGCACAGCACATTACAGAACCATACCTTGATTCAAGAGTTTGGTAGAGACGGGAAGAATCTGCATGAAAGGCACAAGTTTATGATGCTCCGCCAACAGCTCTGATAAATACTGATTACTAACATGGTTACGGAAAAACATAAGACAATAATATATATCAAAAAAAAAAAATCCTCCGATCGATTTCCTAATATGAGATTGAAAGAATATGATGTACCTATCTATATCAGGGGTAGATACAGATGCAGTAGTAATGAGTGGAGAGGCAGCCCGCGCGGGCGAGAAGTTTGAATTGTAAAGGCCGGACATAGCTAGTAGGTAGCTAGCTTTATAGATTCAGATGCAAGTAGAAGCTTGCTTTCTCAGTCAGGGTTTAGGCAATCAATCCTTATCCCTCCCTTGGCCGACTACAACAAGCCAGAAAGGAAACTACAAAATGCAACTGCGCAAATGCAATTTTGTCTAATTTAGTCTGGGCTGGGGGAATACAGAGCAGAGCAGTAGAGGTGAGAGCGTGAGAGGAGAGGGGAAGGAAAATGGAAACAAATTCAGAAAGCTAAGTGTTGGTGGCATTTGGCACCATGTGTTAGAGAGAAACAATTTTAATTGCGAATTTGCGATCAAGGACGAGACGAGACGAGAGAAGAGGAGAGGAGAGGAGCATGATGTTGCTGTTGCTGTTGCTGTATTAGCATTTGCCAACCCAATCTTAGCTGGATTGCTGGACTGACAGACAGACCGACACTCAGAACGACCGTACGCCGACGTTTATGCCCAATTATCAAACAAACAAAGACTAAATTATCTCTTCCAGGCCCAGGCCCAGAACCACACTCAGGACCAGGCCCAGGCCCACGACATTTAACTGAGTTGAGTGAATTACTGAGCAGCTCGGATGGGAATGGGATGACCGATTTCAATTTCACCATACCGTACCCTACCCACGAAATTGAAATTGAAATTGAATTGAAATTCTGAGATCTGAAATCAGAGAGAGAGAGAGAGAGAGAGAGAATGGGGCTGGTGTGGTTGGAAGCGATGCTGCCTCTGGGAATTATAGCAGGGATGCTCTGCGTTATGGGGAACGCTCAGTATTACATCCACAAAGCTGCTCACGGCCGCGTTCGTATCTGCTCTGCTGCCTCCTTTCCACTTTTTTCATCTACATAAAATAAAATAAAATGATGTTTATGTTTTTTTGTTGCTAACTCTGAAATTCCATTAATGTTGTGCTTGTATGTATGTGTGGCAGCCCAAGCACATTGGGAATGACGTCTGGGATGTAGCTATGGAGAGACGTGACAAGAAAATCATGGAAATGCTCTCTTCACCTCCCGCTTCCAACTGATTTCATTTCGGTCTGTCCCTTTATCATCTCTTTTTTTTTTCATCATCACATCTATGACTATTCTATTCCATTTCATATCTGTTTCTCCACAATAGAATACATTTACTACATACACCATCTCCATCTGATATAAAGCCTAGCCATTCTCTATATTACTTGACTCAATCTGATACTAAAATTTAGGAATTTGAGCTTTCTTTGTCCCATAAGATAAGAAAATTATGTTGGTAAAGAATCTCATTGCCTATTGCCACTCGATCCATCATTTGTGTTTCTTAATTAACCACACAATGTTTGCTCCAGCCAATAAGAATTCATTTAATGAGTGCAGTCATGACTTAATTTATACTTTCACTCTTACATATAAAAGTAAACAAATCTTTATTTCATGACAAATTCATGATAAATTGTTGGTCAATTTTTCAAGCTACATCTTGGACATGAAATTTGACAGCCGCAAGAGGGTGCACACTGCACACTATGATATTATTTGGATCAATTAGAATTACGTACCTATTCTCCATATTATTTCATGTTAATAATCATTCAGTAAAAGTACTTCAATGGAGATGAAAATTTTATTTATTTTGAATTTATTTCTGTTTGTAGTCAAAGCTTAAAATATAGAGTTCTAAAACTAAATCTAAATGGTTCATTTACACCACAACAAAAGTAAAGAATTGTTACTGGCCTATTTGAACAGCCAATTTTGTTAAATAATTGGCTGACAAATAATATTAACAAACAAAGTGGGCAATAATCTATTGATAAAAAAAAAATCGGTTGCGCCGCTCATACTTGATCTGCAAAGATGCAAACCTAAAAAAAATCACACATGCTTCAGGTTGTGCTTATTCTGTTTGCGAAAAAATGAAAGAAAAATAAAAGAATTATAACATGCATGTATATCAAATAATTAGCAAATGGTGAGAAACATGCGTCTCAGATTCTGAATTTTTATATATAGGAAGAATAACTAATGTATCGAAAATGTGAAAATTGAAAATTGAATTTTAATTGAACCATCATTATTGAAGCACTAATTTTCTTCACCTAATGAAACAATTTATCGGTTTGGCTGACATAAGTACTCTTCTCCATAATAAGTCTGTTGCACTTCCTAAGTTGAAAAAGGCTGCAGTAAAAAAAAGCACAAAACTACTATAGCAAATTTAGGCTGGAAAAATATATTGGTTTGGTTTTGCTTTTATATATATATATAGATGTGATTATCAAAATTCAAACTAAGTAAAACTCGTTCTTTCTGTGTGATTCAATGCTAAGCTCCTGCATCTTGTTGTGTGTTGGTTATACATTTTACCTGTCTAGTTCTATGTAAATGACCTTTTTTTTCATTCACTTAAATACTACTATAATGTACCTTTCAAGATATTTTGGATATCTTTTCTTCAAACTACTAGTTTTTGTTGATGGATCATATCCAAAGTAAAATGGTTTTAGACACCAAGGATAGTTGTGTTGTATACCACTTTGTGGCATTTTAGGATCTCTTGAGTTTGTAATATAAAACTTTAATGTGATTCGGTGTGGATGGAAAGATTAAATTTTGGTCGCCATGGGAAATCCACTCAACCAAAGTGTATCTGTCTTTAGCTCTTATTTTGGGTTTTGGCTGGATGAAGAGTATTGGTTCTTGCTCAAGCATTCCCCTAATGTTATAGCTATTGCTAGCTTTCAGAATTTTGGCGAACAAAGTTACTTATTTATTTTGTTATTACCTATTCTCCTTCCTGGTTCCACTCTTAGTCACTGTTCTCTTGGCTTAGGAAAGATTTTTATATTTTTTTCCTTTTGTGGGATGTGTTCCTCGGAAAGTTTCATGCATTCTGGTTTCTTTTGTCTTGATGCAGGTGACCTAGGTCAGGTGCTCTAGAATTGAATTGAATAATGAACAAGCAAGCAGGAGTCAGTGGACTTCTCTATGAACTCTTTCATACTCGGCATCTGTTTCTTTGTTTTGTGAAGTTGTACAAGGAAGGACTATGGTGAAATTGACCTGGCTTATGATAAATATGTGAAATGCATATGTCCATTTTAAATCTGTTTTTTTTTTAAGATATCAGTTGGGACTGTACTCCCTTTGTGTAGAATTGAGTTTGAGACTTTGAGTTTGGCTTTTCTCATTCATCTGAAACTAGGATGGTGGTTTGACAAAAGATTGTTAGACCAACCAATATACTATATTACACCTGTAGAGGCATGTCAACGGAAGGTTTAGGGCTACGCTAGGCTAGATTGACGATGAAGATGAAGATGAACATGATGATGATGATGATCCGTACATCAAGAAAGGGCATCCTCTGCTCTAGTTAAGTTCTCTTATCTTGAGTTCCCTTAGTTGCAGCGAATGCTAAAAACACTCCTAATAATCAAACACTATTACAAAATGACAAAATGTACACTGTCCATTCTTAGAATACATTATCAGTATTCAGGCCATTATGCCAAATCGCATGGCAAAACAACAAACGCTGGTCATACCTCTGCATCAAGATACACATACTGCCTAAAATATATGATACAATTATACGGAGTATAGAATTAATTGTAAATATCTACAAGATAAAACTTCTTAATGCCAATCTGTACAAATATAATAACACATCTCACACTAAAATCAATCAAATGAATACATTTTTCAACAACTGAAGTGACTGACAAAACCTGGTTCCAAACCAACCCTATATGACTCCTTTTTCCATTCTGTATTAAAAGTAAAACCCAACCACAACACTCCACTTCACATTCCGTTAAAACATTCATCTATTTGTTGTATAATTAACTAGGCAGGAAATGGATATGATGCATTTCACTCGGCATATCCATGTATAATTCCGTCAATCACGGAAGAAAAAATCTTTCAACTTGTAGATTTATCTCAGCGCCCTGTTTTTGCACGTTTCATACTGGTATTAAAAGGTGAGACGCTGCCACTTGGCCCAGGGCTCTCTTCTCTAAAATTTGAATTTAGCATGGCAAGCTCACGCAACTGTTGCCTCTTTATGAAATCCTGAGACTCGTCCTACAGGAAAGTAAAAGTAAAGCATAGCATGACAGTCAGCAAACTCTAAGCTCTTTTTCTGTGTTTTCATTTTTCAGTATTTGTTGATAATACATAGAATAATCAAAAAGTGTGTGGCAATGGCGAACTCCTGACATGATCAAGTATTTAAATGAGAAACTTCAATTATCATATGGTTAGAAGCTGGAAATTGTGTAATGTTTGATTTACTTAAGCAGACAAAAATAGATGTAGATCCTACCACTGGCTTCAGCAATTCTTCAATTATGTCCTGTGCCTGTCTGAGTCTCATATCAACAACATTGGCCGGTAAATCAGCCTCAATTAAGATATGGAGTGGTTCATTAAGGTGCTCGTAGCCAGGTCTTCCACGCAGCTTCTCTTCCTGCAACTTGACATATGCAGCCAGTGGTAAAGATTTGTTTAACATGTGCAATATTGCAACTTAACATGAACATCAATAATCATAATTCCAGAGGTGAGGTGAGTTCCCTTTTTATGCTTCTTTTAATTCACCATGTAGCTGTTTCATGTTCAAACAGCAAAAAATGATATATAAAAATTAGGCATCATTAAAACACTGCATTACCTTGTCAGGGTCCTTTATTGAACCTTTCCCTCTAATAAATACGCGGCATCCTGTAGTGGCTTCAACTCGTTTAAGTGAATTTCCTCTAGGACCCAAAAGCCGGCCAACAAAATTGAACTATCAAAAAATTAAATAAATACTAATAAGAGGGAAATCCAGAGAAAAGGAAGCAGTTTGTTGCTAAGAGTGAGAACGAGCTATGAAGGGCCAACAAGAGTAAGTAAAGCCTGCTCGCCCGTTCAAATATCCTACATTAGGAAAGCTGTCCACAGGAATTTCTAAGCGCAAAATCCTTTTGACAGTGTATGAACTGGGACTTGCTGGTGCTCCTTGCCAATCCATAGTCATTCCATGAGGCCCACCCAATCTCTGTTGTGCATGCAAGAAGTAAGGGGGCATCTATTTAATTTTGAAAGGAAACTAAAAGGAATAATTGATAGATATAATGCCAGTATTAAAATGTGTAATGCATGTGACAAGCAGAACACCTATCAAGCAAAACAGAGATAATTATTAATTTATTATTATTGGATTTGTTACTTTGCACAGTACAAGCCAAAGAGATATTTGATAAAATCATTCATCACCACTGCCAAGGCTAAAAGTAAAAAAATTAAAAAATAAAAAATAAAAATCATAGCTGACGAAATGCAGAAACAAGCATAAAGCTTACTGCAGTAAATAGAAACAGGAGGGGGGGGGGGGAGGATTCTGAAAGACGCATGCAGGAAATAAAACGTAGGTTTTAAATCAATTAGCCACCACAAGCTCTCAATCACAACCCATAGCTTATTAATTATCTAACACTTTCACCAAGTATGTAGCGAACAGATTGTGAAATCATCTCATCACAATTCAGTATTACTCCGAGTGCCATTGATGATCTAATGAACATATCCAAAAGCTATGACAAGTTTTTAACTCATTTTCCATATAGAACTTCTCGACTTCAGGTATGTTATGAGTAAGATGATAAGGTGATTCACAAAAACCACAACTACAAAGAAGTTACAATATCATTATGGATAAGCAGAAAAGTGGACTGAGACTGTGGTTGATACCATAGGATCACAGTAGAGAATGAGGATCCTTTTAGATTTATAACACCAAGAACTTGAAAAAGAAAAAGCATAGGATAGAAAAAAAAAAGATGACTTCAAGAAAAAAGTCCTAGTTGAATAGCATATTCTTTTGAGAATAGTCAAAAATCCTCCATTAAAGCCTGAATTATATCCAAATTTGGTTGCCCAGCCCCACCATTTGATCTCATCAAACCAGTACCAAGCTTACATAATGTGATTATCCATACAACAGCTAGTTGAGAACCTAAACATTTGATGGACAATAGAAGATATTCAAACCTTAAACTAGTACATTATTCTTAATCTTGAAAAGCTAAGTTTGCTCCCCAGATAATTTTTCGCATGATTTCAAAAACTAAGACTGTTTATAGTTACACATGATATACTGCATAAGAAATTGCTACAGTAATCATGCTTTGCTGTCTGCTGAAGAGAAAAATGCTCGCAATTCTAAGATTATCAACATCTACACAAGCCAAGCTATCGCGAAGATACTGCGAGGGGCAAATTTACAGGTAAAATAGCTAGATATTAAACACTCTTTTAATAGCCATAACTCTTGGATTGATTGATGAAAAGTTTAACAAGAAAGAGATTATATTTTTTAGTTGAAAATTTAGTTACCTCGTGCGGAAGTCCATTCCAGCTTGGTAATCCAGTCCCAGCTATATTTGACATAGAGTTTGCAGAAGCCATAGGGCTAGGACTTCTATGTCTTAGTCTCTCAAGTTCACTGAAGCTATGATTCGGCACCATTCCAGTCACTCGCAAGATCTCTTAAAGACGAAAAAATTGTAGTGAATAAACTAAAAATGCTAAAAACACATTCTGGCCTCATCCACTAGACTGTACTTGGACAATAAGTGGATTTCGACCATCAATGATATACAAGCAACACAAGATAGGCCATTTTAGGTGAGAATGATGAAGTTGATTAGATGTAATGTATTGATGATCGCAATGGTTTACTTATGTTGATTGAAGATACAATCACACTCACACAAATAAGGATCTTTTAGCAATAAGTAGCTTGATCCGAAAAGGGGCACAGAAAACCAAAAATGAAATGGGGAGTTCAGTTAAAGAGAATTGAGATCCAATTTATAAAAGAAAAGAAATACTTATAAAGTATCAAAGTATATAAGATACAACTAAGTAGGACCTTGATTCAAGAGTCTGGTAGAAATGGGAAGAACTTGCATAAAAGGGCCAAGCTTGTGATGCTCCCCTAACAGCTCCGACAGGTACTGATTACTGACATTTAGATAAATAAATAAATAAAAAAGTTAAGAAGCAGCAGCAGCTACATACACACATACATTACAATTACAATTACAATTACAATTACAATTACATACATGATAAAAGAAGAAGAAGAAGATATAAGTAGTACCTATCTACATCAGGGTTAGTTGAAGTAATCTGCGGAGAGGCAGCCCGTGCAGGCGAAAAGTTGGAATTGTAAAGACCCGACATAGACAGAGAGAGCTCCACAAATCGCAAAGATTTGGATCAAATCGATACAAAAGCAGCAGCAACAGCGGCGGCAGCAGCTTTAGAGGAGTTGTGTGTGATGTGAGCTCAGTCTTACAAAGGAAACTAGGCTAGCAAAGAGAAAGAGAAGACGATGATAATTGAATTTGATAAGCAGCAGCAGCAGAAGAAGAAGAAGAAGAAGAAGGAAGGACTAGAATCATCGGATGCCCTGCCCTCATTTCCCAGCTCAACTAGCTGCCTTTTATCCTCTTCTCCACAACATGGGCTTGGCTTGGCTTCGCTTGATTGGGCCTTTTCCAAAATCAATAATATACTACTACTGTATTTTATTTTCTTTTTATCAAAATAAATAAATAAACACATGGGCTTCTTCTCTGTTTGCGTTGCGGCCGATTCGTATATTCTTCTCGGATACAGTTGTCATTTATTATATTCACTATTTAATACTCAAAACATTATTACTCCATATTTTATGTATTATTTTTCCGTAAGAAATGAATCAGCATTTTAGTTTATCATTTCATTTTATTTATATTTGTTACAAATTGAAATTATTTTCATTACTTTTTTTTAGGAAATTACACGAACTTATTTTTATTTTATTACGTAAGTAAAGCATAATAGCTTTGTAAATCAATCTTAAAGCTAATAGAATAGAATCTGACGGGACGGGACGGGAGGTGAATTTAACATTAAATAATCAATTTTACACCTAGCTAGCAAGTAGCAAGACAGGGAAAGCAGAGGAAAAGGAAAATCGAAAATCCAACTGCGTTTATTTTCTCAGAATTGGTATTGAGGGATCTGAGCGAGATCGGAGAGAGAGAATCGTCGTTTATCGTCAACAATTCATCATCATCGTCATCATCATTTTATCGATTGGATAGAATAGAATGGGGCTGGTGTGGTTGGAAGCGATGCTGCCTCTGGGAATTATAGCAGGGATGCTCTGCGTTATGGGGAACGCTCAGTATTACATCCACAAAGCTGCTCACGGCCGCGTCCGTACCTCCTCTCCCCCCGCCTTTCCACTTTTTATCTCTTTTTTCAGCATCTGTTTCTGTTTGTTTACACTGGAGTGGACCGACGAATGAATTATTATTCTTTTTGCTAACATTCCGTTAATAATTCGGCAGCCCAAGCACATCGGGAACGACGTCTGGGATGTGGCTATGGAGAGACGCGACAAGAAAATCATCGAGATGCTCTCTTCACCTCCCGCTTCCAACTGATTTAGGTCTTTGCCTTTTCCTTCACTTTTATTTTCTGTTTATTTCTTTATCATCTATGCCATCTCATATCCGTTTATGACATTCAATATATATGAAATTGGTTTTCTTGTTTAGTTATATGTAAGTTTTACGGAATTGTTTCTCATTTATTATTATGATTACTATTCAGCTAAATGATACTAGTATAATGTACCTTCCAAGAAATACATTCTGCACTTGTAATTAAGGGACTTCCGATTTTTGTTGATGTTGCATATCACGACTAAAAAATGCTTAGATAGACATCGACTGAACCTGCTAGTTTTTGCTACATTTCTTCTTTCATCCTGCTATCACTTATATATATTATAAATCTTATATTCTTCTGGTTGTCTTTACCTCGGCTCAAAGAAATGATGCAATTCAGCTATTCCTTTTCCAAATGTTGTATTGAGTTATTTCACTCCACATTCACACACACACACACACATATATATGAATGTTAATCAAGCTGTAATACAATATTTATATAACTAGTGCAGACATGATAAAACCTGATACTAAATATGTGTTGTGGAGACAACAAAGCCTAAATGTCATACAAGTGTTTTGATGAAATGGTACGAAGATGACCAAGTAATTTTATTGAAGAAAATCAAAGAGTAAGAAAGACTCGGAGTTGGTTTGCCCAGCACAAGGCCAAAACTAAGATAACTAATTGCCTCTCACACTTATTTGTCTTCTACCCTTTAATTTTTGTCCAATAGAACTTATGATAATGCATCCTAATCCTGCCACTAATAAAGCTAATAATTATGCAAAGTGACTTTTATTAAATTGATTGATTTCCTACTAATTTTCCTCTATTAAATCCATCTGTGTAGTGGGCAATTGGGCGGGTTTGATGAAACCCGAGACCTGCCCCACCCTTCTTCATAGATAACCACAAACGTCTCTCCCCTCATCTAAATCTCCTTGCCTTTGTATCTTTAGTATTTACAAGGTGTTGTGCATAATGGACTGTTGTAAGTTATCTTTGAAGTATTTCACCGTGCACGTTTATATGCATATACTTTTTCAGGTGGTGTGAATAAGTCCACAGGGCCATATTAAGATAAGTTTCTTCGGGCTGACTTCTAACCGTTCAAAACCATTATCCTGAAGTTATCAGCATCAATGTTCTAACTATGAGTTTTAGGTTTAATGGGATTTGGAAAATGCATGTTTCCCCTTGAGCGTATGTGTTGCTACCCATCCTTTTACATTTTTCTAATATAAATAATGTGTTATCGTACGTTGTGTTTTAGATTTTGTTGACTGTGCTAAAAGTTTCATGTGAGATGAATTTATAATTATATTTTTGAAAGTTAGCAAGATTTAGAATTTAATTGTGATTGTGATTAATGCTAAATTGTATGATATTGTATTTTGAGCAAACAATTTATTGTTAGCTTTTGATGCTAAAACGAAATCGTTTGCTTGAGGATGTTTTGAAATTGTAGCTATAAGCTAAGTAAAATCAGGTGTCGCTGCATGCTAACTGGTGGTATAACTTAGTAAAAGAAGGAAACCTAAGGAATAGGAGCATCTTTGTTATTTCTTCTGCACAATCCACTTTTTTGTAGTATAAGACTTGTAGAATCTGCATATGTAAAATTTTATCCTCTTTCAGCTCCTCATAACTGAGTGCATCTCTCCTCTCCCAACCTAATAAATTTGGCTGGACAAAGATTGAATTGGAGCTTGCTAAAAAATTCGGTCTTTCTGGTTTCTTCGCAATGTTTGTTTCTGAGTTAAGTTCTGATTTGTTGGTGTTTTTAAAATCCCTGTTAGTTCAGGCTCTGGAAGTCATCCGTCTCTTTAGAATTTCAATACAACTAGTATTTCCATTCATTTTCTTTAAGTTTATTTGTTTACCTTTTTTAGCTAGGTTTGGGTGGGGGTGCAGTTTCCATAATGTAATCTGGTCTTATGGCCTCCACTGAGCTGAGCTTTTTTTTTTTTTCTTTCATGGATGCATTTCTTATCACTTGTTCTGGCTTCTTTTGTGGGTGATGCAGGTTAGGAAGTTGCATTGCATTGCTTGTTGGAATGAATAATGCGCAAGTGAGTCTCTGGATTTCTCTACGAACTCTCGTCTTGTATACTTGGAAGAATCTTTCTTTATACTATTTGTGGAATGTAGAAGAATTATGGTGATATTTGGATGTAGCTTACAATTACAAATATGATGTTGAAATGCATGTCAGGGAATCTCTCTGTTTAACATGACATGCATCAAAGTCTCCATTGTTTTTATTATGTAATGTAATGTGCTTGTTTGTGTGATCATCATATCCTATATATATCATATATGATATTCATAGGGGTTGGCCGAATCAAATTGAGCAAGGGTACAAAGGAATTGGAATACTTGGTAGCATTCAGAGCAGTTGAATAAACAATTAAAATGAAGAAGAAAAGAGAAGAGAGGAAATTAATTAGGGGAGATATTCGGTCTCGAGTTTAGGAAGAGTCCTTGTCCCTACAGCTGCAGGGGCTTTAGTGGTGCCAACAGCGGTGATGTACAAGGCTTCACTGAATTCAGCAACCATCTCCATGCTATGCATCTTCTTCCTGTGCTTGTACTTGCTCGCCCCAAATACTCCGATTCCTAGCATAACCATCAATGCAAATCCTCCAAACACTCCACCAACAATCTTCTTCTTCTTCTTCTTCTTCCTCTGCATACTAGTATTTCTAGTACTAGTTCCAGGTATTGAAGTTGAAGTAGAAGGAGGAGGAGATTCAAGTACAACAGAAAAGTGTCCCTGTACGAAGGTTGTGCAAATATTATCGGACGACATATTGGTGAGGGTGACGGAGCCATTTATATGGAAGGAAACACATTTTAGTTTTGGCGGAGTACTAGTACTAGTAGTGGGCAGGGGCAGCAGGAGGTGGGAGAAGTGGATAGATATGGGGTCTGCGGATGCGTGAATGTAGAGATGAGTGGTGTTTGTGGCCTCGAATTCTAAATGGGAAGCATCATAAGCAAGGAGCCCTAAGATAGGAGCCAAATAGGTGTAGCCCTGTGCCTGGCCCTGGCCCTGAAGATGATGAAGAAGAAGAGGAGGAGGGTAATATGCGATGGACCAGTTGGCCAAGTTGTGGTAGAGCAGAGCAAGCCTCTCCACATACGGATGTGTGACCACTCCCTTTGGAATCTCAAACTCGTGATACCTCTTCACTCCTCTCGTCATTAAGCTGCCGCTCTTGAGCCTCATACCCGATACTCGGATTCCGCTCAGATTACAGGGGACTGCTCCCTCGTATGCCACTCCCGTCTTAATCTTTGGCCGCGCAACAAATAATGCCTCCATAGCATACTCTTGGAGGGCAACATCTAATTCACCATTTCTTCTAATTTCACCACTACTCACGCCTAACAACAACAACAACAACAACCACGTACTAATTAATGACGCCACAAGATTAATCATTGCTACCACTGTCGATTCGATTTATGTATGGAAGATCTAACAAGTCAACTCAGCACCAACACCAGCACCAGCTCCGTTACAAAATCAAATATCTTCCCTTCCCTTCCCTTGTGCCTCACAAAAAGAAAAAAAGAAAAGAAACAGACTCTCCTCTCCTCTCCTCTCCGAGAAAATTAAAGCACCAAATTCGATAAACTTAAATTTAAACAGCTTGTTGTGCATGCGTAGTTAGGAATAACAAAAAGTCCGATCCTAGCGCAGACTTAATTTACTTAAGGAAATGGTGAAGGAGGGATCGGAGGAGTCTGCATATTTATTATAATTAAAAATAATCATTAATTTTGTTGTAACAATAAAATCGAAAATCTCCCAATTATCGTGGGATATGATATGATGGTCTATCCCCTCTCTCATCTCATATCTTTTTCCATTTTGAATCATATCCGAAACTATATCCATACCATATCTCTGTATAACAATAGCTTCTTTGATTTTCTTAAACAATTTTAACTAAAAACATTAGCTCTGCAACATGTATATATCTCATCTCATTTACACAAGCAATTAAATAATCTAATAAAAATCAAATGTCTCACTGACTTGTAAATTTGTGTGCTTAATTGCTCTTTTTCTTTATCATAGCTAGACTAGATGGATGATACGTCCAACGCCACATGTAAAAATATCAATTTACATAATAAATTAATAATATAGTATATTATGAAAAGATAAATGTCATCATAATTTTGAAGAATTTTTAGATACAAAAGGATTTATCTTACATCATGATAAATAAAAATATAAATTACTAAAGGGTAGTGCTATACTGCTATTATATCTTTAGAATTTAAAATAAATAAATCTACTAGTAAGTAGTAAAGCATTGACTTATATGGTTAATTATGTGCAACATTATTAACAAAAATGAATTAACAAGATAAAAACATTTTTTTTTTTGGAATGATTTAACAAGATCGAGTAATTAATCTTAAGTGTTGGTATGTATTCTTGTTGAGATCCCTAAGGAAACGAAAGCTAAGGTAATTAGTTGCACACAGGCATTCAGAAGCAAAGTGGAGTATAAGAGCAATGACGATTAATTTAATCAAAAAGTAAAACACCTCTACTAACTATATACATATACAAGTAGTCCATATATCGATCAACTTTGGAATTTTCCATTGTATTGTATGTAGATGGATGGGATGAATATAACAGAGTATTGTATTGTATTGTATTGTATTGTATTGATGAATGCCATGATGATGGAGATGAATTGAGTAGATGAAAAATGAAAGTACATTAATACTCAGTAATAATTAATTAAATAAACAAGCATGATGAGTTGAGTAGTTGAGTAGCTAGCTAGGTAGGTGTATATAAAAGAAAAGGAAAGAATATAATTAATTAACGATTTCTTCGTGCAGGAGCTGGACGACGTGGAATAGAAGAAGAAGTTGTAGTTTTAGAAGATGAAGAGGGTGATTTAGTAGATGGGGGTGGTGAGTCAAGGAATCGCATTTCGGCGGTACTAGCAGAAGCGCTTCTGAAGAGAGAGATGTGAGGAGGAGAGGTGGGGTCGGTGGGGGAGTGGGGCAGAGAGGCAGTAAAGATGGGATAAGCTTCTGCAACTGCTGCCTCCTCATCCAAATCTCCTTCATTTTCTTCATCCAGGTAGATAACATCCTGCATCGTAAGCTGATGGTATTCCACAATCTCTCTCAACACACGGTTCTCACGTGCGTATACTGAGTTTTCGTGAGCCAAACGGGCCTTCTCCGCCAGCAGTGTCTCCAGCTGATTCCGTATCTATTAGTATATATATATACAGGAACAAGAAAGAAATTAATTAGAAATTGCATGCATGCATGGTCAGAAGAAGAAGGTTAAGAATTGAATTGAATTAATTACCATGTCGTCGTCAGCAGGCCATGGATTAACGCCCTTATCACGATGAGCATCTCTGAGGATTTTGTTCTCTTCTTCTAACTGAGAGCAACGCTGCTTTGCAAAAGCCAGGTCTGCTTTTACTGTTTTCAGCTCTCGAAGCAGTAATTTTGCTTTAGCAGCAGTCGCCATCGCCACCTGCATATATGCATGCATGTAATTCTAGTTCATTCATCAAACTAGCTTATACAAATACTATATACAAAGGAATTGATATGTGTGTGTTGGCCTGGGCAGTCTAATCTTGCATGGTCTATGTATATTACTCCATGCTGGCATTCACCAGTCCAAGAATTACTAGTAGAAATTACACATTGCAGTACTGCATTTCAACAACAACAAATTAAAATTAAAGAACAGAACAATTTAATTAATTGATTCATTCTCTCTTATATATAATTAATTAGCTCCTATAAAAAAAGATGAATAAATTTGACACATTGGGCAGGCACCTTACGTCGCGAGATGCCTTGAGCTGATCTTCTTGGCTAGTAGGGTTCTTAGGTTTGTGTTGTTCGTGATCATGTCCTTCGTTGATCATGACTCCTCCTTTTCTGACAATCTGTATTTTACGTTGATGAGTAGCTTCAGGTGGGGGCTTGTACATGTTCTGGGCAGGTGTGGCAAGCCCAGCTTCCTGCAAGGTTTTGCCAATGGTGTCCCTCATGGAACAAGTGATGAGCGTGGAAGGAGGAGTAGGAGTAGGAGAGGTGTTTACTTTCTTCTGATAATTATGAGTACTAGTAGTAGTACTAGGCCTGCTAGCAGCTGATGATGAATACTGATGATGATGATGATCTGCTGCTGCAGGTGGATGATGATTATTATTATTATTATTAATGTTATCATCCTCCAGAATGGCTTTAGCTTTTCTAGCAAGAACTCCCCAAAAGCTTCCCGTTTCATTCGAACTTCCCATCGACGTATAGTCATATGTTGGACCTCCCTATTATATATCATCATATCAATTTCATTATAATCATTCATCTCTCCATCTCATTGAATTCAATTAATTTCCTACCTAGCTACTATATATGCAGCATATATATATACAATCCATTATTCATCTCATTTATGTATACTAGCTATAACATGCATGAAATCTCACTGGGACAAATTAATTAATTATTTAAAACCTCTCAAATATCAAAACTATCTCTCATATATGCATCATCACCCCTATCATGATCAGCACAACACACACACACACATATATATATGTTGATTTACGTTACGTGTAACAGTGGAAAATGAAGCTAGGTGGCAGCAACAATCATGCTCGCCCATTCCCATGAAAACGAAACAAGGATCGGACGGCAAATTAATTGTTCTTCTCTTTGATCGATCCGACATATGAGAGAAGAGAGAGATTAAATAAAACAAAAAGGAAAAAGGAGAAATTAAAAAAAAAAGATGATATATATATATATATATATGTATATGAGGGTCGGAAGAAATTAAACCTTGGAATGACGATGGGCGGTGGAGGCGGCGATGGCTTGAGCGGCGAGAGATGAGGTGGCGGCCCATTCTCCTTCATCGGGTGGCGGATTCTTTTCCTCCTTGAAGGTGGATGATCTTGACATCCCTTGTCTCCTCCTGTACGCCATATTCAATCCCAATCCCCCCTTTCTATTCTTTGATTAATATTTAATTTTTCATGTTTTCTTGTTATACTTGTGGATCGATCGATCGATGCGATTAATTAATTGTTTCACACTCAGAATCTCTCTCTCTCTCTCTCTCTCTCTCTCTCTCTCTCTCTCTCTCTCTCACTTGTCGATGAGGAGAACCCTGTCCGGCGACGCCACCCGCTACAACCGGAATCCAGCACGGAATGAGGGGTGTGTTTTCACAAGATTGAATGATACCAAGAGAAACTAGGAAAACTAGCTAGATAATTAGTGGACATCCAGATATGTCACCTTGCCTCTTAACCAACTTTTCTCTTTATGTCTTACACACATTAATTTCTCTCTCTCTCTAAAAACTTCTTAAAAACAGTATCATATATATATATTAGAAAATCTACGTCACATTTAAATTCTCTAATCATGTTTTGGGAAGATTTTGATCATTCAATATTTAATTATAAAAGTTTTGAGAATATTAAATATTAAATAATAATAGAATATATAAATTAAAAATAACTAAAACATAGGATTTATAATAAATAAGAGAATGTAGGGCGCGCTAAGTAAGACCGAATTAAGGAATCAATTTTCGTTTATAATAGATTATTGCATATTATTATGTACAGATATCATCTGCCCGACTACACAGATGAACGCATGCAGTTATATGGATTATATTTTGGGGAGTTAAGCGGTAATCAATCAAACATTAATTCAAAAGATTCGATGGTTTCCAAGAAACAACTACGGAAATCCAAAAACCAGCCATGGAGGAAGATCTTAATACCATGTGCATCCAACATATCGAGGCGGATATATGTCGACGATACTTTGTGACAAAGAAATACTCGTGCATATATATGTTGTTTTGGATGAAGTATTCATGTACACACGCACGTTTATAGATAAATCATATTATAAAATAGTCCTACAGGATAATTCTTGTATAGCGATTCGAATGATATCAATCTGCTATACGAATGATCTTTTGGATTCAAAAAGAATAGTAAAATCATTTTGAGCAGTTTTCCATCTTCAAGTTTATTATAAATGTTGCACTTCTTATTTTTTTCACAAAATTGACAAATGAAATGGACTAAAGTTTATTTGTCAAGGAATCTCTATACAAGAATCATTCTACAGGATTGTTTTATATTCATTCTGTCCCAATATTCATGAGCTATTTTTTTGGGCACGGGTATTAAGTAAAAGAATATTATGGATCAAAAGGTGTGTGCTCCGATCCACATGTTTAGTTTAATTTTCATTCAATATTTAATCATTTAGTAAATAAAGTATTTTTTTGGTCAATAAAATGTTTTAATTAGGACCTAAGTAAGCTCTAAATTGACCCAAAAAGAAAACATTTCATGTTACATGAATGGCCCAAAAAGGAATGCATGCCATGAAAATTGAAATGGAGGGAGTATGATTTTTCGACGTGTATACTTGAGTAGAAGATTTCTCTATTTGAAATCGCATTTCATCTTGAAGTACAATATGAACTTTGTTTTATAAAGTTATTATATTGTTTTTTGTATTTATTTTATTATTATCCACGAAACGTTTAAATAATTTTATAATTGTATTTGTAATTACACATAAGGAATATAAAGTATATATTAAATAGAGTTTATCATATGAAATAGCCACTATGGATAGTGAAAAATAAAAGTTGTCAAAAACTTAATTTGTTATTAAATTTAGCAGATTTTAAAGTGATGAGATAACAATACCCTTAACTAAAGAAATAAACTCTACCCTCACTTTTCTCTCTCATATACTCCTCTCCACCGTGATTTAATTTTCAGATTTCTGTATTCTCTCTCTCTCTCTATCGCACCACCACCACAGATCTTCTTCGTTGCTTTCTGCCGCCGCCACCACCGCCATCGCCGTCGCCGTTGCACCGCCATCACCATCGCCGTTGTCGCCTTCTCCATCGTCATTCTCTCTCTCTCTCTCTCTCTCTCTCTATTTTCCAGTGCCACCACCAATCTTCTTCGATGCTTTCTGCCACCACCAGCGCCATCGCCGCCGCCTTCGCCATCGTCATTTTCTCAATCGTTCAGATGTATTTTTTCAGATCTATTCCGACCTCAATCTGCTCTGTTACTTCAGATCTAAAGAATCCAACGATGATGATTCACAAAGAGAGTCGTTTAGATGTGTTTTTTGTTCAAATTTTTATCCAAATTTGTTCTCTGGTTGTCTCCGATCATCTTCTCCCGCATGACTTTTTTTCATCTCTACAGCAACAGTGGTACGAACGGATCTCGTTCGTCCCAAGTGTACCACGGCCATTGCCATAACATGGTATGACTAGTACGAACTAATCCATTCGTCCCGTTCGCACCAACTAGTTGTGGTCTATAACTTTGTACGACTGGTACGAATGAACTCATTCGTCCCATTCGTGCCAACTAATGGCGCATCATAACTTGGTACGAGTGGTACGAATGAAATCATTTGTCCCCTTCGTACCAACTAGTGGCACACCATAATTTGGTACGAATGAGCTCATTTGTATTGTTCGTGCCAACCAGTGGCGCATCATAACTTAATACGATTGGCACGAATGAATCCATTCGTACTGATCGTACCACGATTTCGGCTCTCTGTTTCGTGAATCGACGCACTTCTGGATCTAGAATTTTCAGCGTCGTCGCCGTTGTGGTTCGTCGAGTATAATTTTCTTATCTTCTGAATCGCGATTGGATTTACTGTTTAGATGTTGGATTCAACGTTATTGCCGTTTTTGAGTTGGTGCTGGTCGGAAGTTATGGATTTGTTGTCGGGTGCTATTAAATCGGTGATTGGTGGCTGGAACGGCAGTGGTCGATGATGCGGACGACGGTGGAAGAGAGGCCGTGAGGATTTGGCAAAAGAGAGGAAGGAGAAAAGAGAGAAAGAAAATGGAAAATAAAATGATAGAAAGACGGTAAAATTGAAACTGTGGGTAGGGGCAAATTTGTCCTAAAATCCCAAAATTTGACAGAATTTATGTTAAATTAAATTTTGAACAACTTTTATTTTTCACTCTTCATAATGGCTATTTCAAATTTTTACTCTATTAAATATTAGTATATGTGTGCATCGCGTGGACGATGTAGTATGAAGTTTGGGGGGTAGGGTTAAATTAAATGGAAATACGGTAATTCGGGAATGGGGCCCATCTGGATAGATAGATACGCAGGTGATTGGTATCACATCACGTGCTGCTGAATATTAGAGATAAAAATGTTTCTATAGAGGCGGCCGAAATAGCAAATTAGCAATTAACAAGACAAGAACGAACGTGGGCTTGAGTTGAGCTGCGTGTGAACTGTGAAGCCGCCCGCGAAGGAAGCAGCAACTCAACTCGCTTTCACTTCAACCTATTAACGATTCGACTCACTCACCTCCTACCTATAACTTGATCTACATTACTCTGATTTCTTCTGATTTCTCTTCATAATATTTATTTTTACAATACAATTAATCGCCCCTGCCCCTGCCTCTGCAACTGCAACTACTCGAAGGTATGTATGTCGTAACCTAACCTTCTTCACCTATCTTGTATAGTATCTTATAAATCGTTGATTTTCGATTTCCTATTTTCTTTGCGCGTTAGCTAGGGTTTCGCTTCCATCGATTATCTATCTGCTGCCACTCCCAGTCATTTATGTTTTCCGTTTCCTCTTTTAGTTTTGCCCTCATTTAATTTAATTTATCTTCACCATTGTTTCTCGACTCGACTCTATGGGTTTTTGTTTAGTTTTGTTGTAGACTTGACTAGTTGGATTGAATTGGAAAATTTGTATGTAATTTGTCAGCGACTGTAGCTGAGCTCACGCCAAAAGAGAGTTGAAGAGGTATGGGGTCTGAGGTGTGTGCAGATGAACAAGTTATTGTTGAGTGTGGAAATTGGAAGTTGATTAGTAAAGTAGTAATAGTAGGGGCAGGTGATGAGGAGGATGAAGCTGCTTCTGCTTCTGCTGCTGCTGGGCCTGCAACTCCAGACCCAGTGGAGAATGGAGAGCATCATAACCTTAACCTTAACCTTAACCTTAGCCTTAACCACCACCATTTCTCACCCCCACCATCACCATGGGGCAATCACAGTAGCTTACAAACCCCCAAAGAGACCTTATTCGACTCGTTTGCTCCAGCTTCAGACAAATTCTTGCTTGCTCCGCACCACAGGAAATACAGGGAAGAGTCACGCAACCATGTGGTTCGACGCCTTGACTTCACCAAAGATTTAACTAATACTTGGTCTTGCAAAGAAGAAGCAGAAGAAGAGCATTTGTTTGAGATTGTTTATGGCACTATCATGGATACTATTTTGGCAGAGCAGCAGCAGCAGGTCAAAGAAGCCGCCGCTGATGGTAGTGGTGGTGGTGGTGGTACGCCTAAATCTGCACCATTTCTTAATGGGATCGCGGAGACATGCCCTGCTGCGCCCATCAAGTCCGCAAGAAAGCACAGATTCATTGACAAGGAAATATGCAAAAAGCTTGACTTCTGACTGCCTGCTCAACTCCATGAATACCGCCACCTTATCCATCATATTGTAATATCAATCACTTCACTTGTAGTAGGATTCTTCGATATCATATTCCTTCCAGGAACTAATTTAGTTTTGTATAAATGTCATTCACACACCACAAAACAAAAAATTAATCAAGTAAATTGAATTGGATTCACTACTGCACACAGACACAGGCATGAGAAAAGTAATCATCTAATTAAATCAGCAGCAGCAAATTTTAGAAAACTCATATTCTCCATCCTCCTATTTTGCTACGAGCTAGGTAACTAGAGAACATTTAAACTTTGGGAACATTGAGGCCTATAACTATAACTAAGATATTCATCAAATGTGCGCTGAGTATTCTGTTGTTTGCTGCATAACATAACGTGGTGATAACGCTTTGTTCTACCAAAAATAAAAAAATACAGAAAACATCAGCAGTGGACGATTCTCTTTATTGTGATTTTCAGAATGTCCATAGAGCATCATCAAGTCACCAACAAGCCTTCCGCACCTGAAAACAAACTAATTAGCTCATAACCCATCTATGACAGACAATATGTCATATAAATACAGGTCTTCACCACTTACTTTTCACAGTCGTCTAAGAGTTAATCAATCTCCTGTCACAAATGCTTTCTCTTCATAATATCTTCTTTCACTTTCAGCTTTTCTCTCATTTCGTTTCTGCAATAATCGATTTTATCAATTACTTTGTCCAACAAACTCAAACCAACATTTAACTCCTAAAGCTCATTCGACTCTTAAAAACAATTTGAGAGCTCAAACCTGGTATGCATCATGATTTGATACAATCCTCTTAATTATCGTGCTAGTCGTAATGTCCAGAGGACTTTCTAATAGCTTAAAGATACCCATACTGATTGGAACATCATATGGATTCTCCTTCTCCTACAAAAATTGCAATTTAAAGTTACAATTTGGTAATTACAGATTCTCCTTTAACATCAGCAAACCTAACTAATCATTGTTGATGAATAGCTAAATGTGTCCAGATCTTTTAGTAGCGTACCTTCTGAAAATCATTATCCTCCGACACAGATCCATGCACAACCAAAGAGATATTGAAAGTCGTAACCTGCAGCAACAGGAATTAGAAATCAGATGGAAACAATAGGCGCACACAACAGGAAGGTCTGTTACCTATCAAAACATTACTTCAGCATATAATCCATGACATGAGAAACATTTATTAGTACAGCTGGACCTCAGAGTACAGAGGATAGCAAAATTGCATGTGTAAAAATTCAACAGAAAATCATTGTTATTTTACTCATTTAGGAGTATTATACAAGTCATTATGCTTATAAAAAGAATGATGCTGCGAGCATATTCCACTTTCCATGTAAGTATGCAATTTTCTTCTCCATGCTGAAATGAAGAGGAAGCATTACCGACATGTTCCGACTGTAACTCAAATATACGAGGATGCAACCAAAAATTCAATACACAGAACTGCAAGTGTCGTATATACTGATCTAGCTGAACTTGGTGTTTAGGTCAAACCTTTTTAGTTTGCTTATTCAGTAGAAATTCTAGTAATTCAAAGACGCATAGAGTTATAGTCAAATAATGGTAATGTTTCACTTGAAAAGTAAATTACCAAAGTATTATATATGACATGGGCCCTTTAACTGATTCAGAACCTGAATTGAGTCAACTATTTTTCAATACCAAAGGAGGAATACAGTTTTTAACCAAAGAAGTAAATGGTTGACACAGTATATATTTAAATAGTTATTTTATATGTGGGTGCCAACTGTCTGTTAACAATCACATTCTATGTTTTCTCACTAGTTCTTTACCTTTACTAGACTTGAATCATAATGCAAGGAATGGGAAAATGTATTCATGTGGGTAACTAACTAGTGAATTGTTGATTCATACTTACCATATCTTTCGACACCTCCGTTGGGGCACCAATTATAACCTCATCAACATATCGGCAAGCCAATACACTCAGGCTTCTTTCATGAAGATTCATAATTGGACGGTGATGTCCTCTTTTTGCACTACAATTGACATGATGGAAATTTTATCAAATATCTGCCTCAAAACTCTGCAAATATAATATCATTATTTCACATCCTGAGGCTACAGTTAGCAAGAACTTTGATACAAGTGGTTTTGAATGCTAAGAAGAGAATGCACCAGTGGAAGTGTGTATAGGTAGCACTTTGATACAAGTGGTTTTAACAGCACCTATTAGAATTTGACTTTAATCACACTAGTGGAAGTGTGTATTGGTAGCATAGGTATAGTTATGACATGATAAGGATACAATATATACATGGTATCTTAAAAATACAGGTTGGATACTATGCATGTAAATGATACTCCCTCCGTCCACAATAAGTGTGTTCTTCTTTCCTTTTTCGTCCATCCACAATAAGTGTAGCCTTTCCTTAAATGAAAATGACTCCACTCACAATAAACATGGGTCCCACTTCCACTCACAATACATCTATCTAATCTACTCTCCCACTCTTAAAACCTGCGTCACTCCCTCCGGACCACACTTATCGTGGACGAAGGGAGTATATGTGTATGTAAACATAAATAATTTTACAATATGTGCTTTCTAATGCTGAGTTTTATTTTACTATTTGCAAGTAACAGGCAACCAGCCACTTTTACTCAAACTGGTAGACATCCTTCCAGACCACACACCATAATTTGTGAAACCTATTAGTGTACATTACAAGGCTAGCCCTGGCCAACGTTTTGATGCCATCAGAGAGTTCACTACTCAAAATGGCTAAGCAGATTCAACAAAAGCACAAATACTTGCTTCTAGAAAAATTTGGTTGAATGCATCTGTCCTCTTTATATTGGCCAATTTGATCCATTCAAATCCCTGACCACAACTGTTCTTTCTTTCTTATTCCAATTCATCCTCATCCCATTTCTGACAATGTTAATAAGCAAGAAAAATCACCCCCTTTAGACTTTGACATCCAACATCACAACTTTCTTGTTTCAACTTGGTACAACATGGACATTGATAACACTACTAAGCTAGTGAACACTGCAATTAGTGTAGTCAACCAATCGTCTGGTCTTCACTGTTGCTCTCTTTTAAACATGGTACAAAGAGGGTTGCAATGAGGCTGGGCACTTTAGTAAGTTTCATTCATCCATCACTTAATTTTAAAGGACACAAATTTTACTCAGATTATTCAACCCTACCAAGCAGGCGCTAATAGATATTGCATAGTTTTTAAACTCAGTCCTAAATCTTAGATTCTCAGCACATTCTTTATTCAGTCAATACTTATCTCAACCAAGAAAACAAACAGCCCCTAATTCTGCCTTTTTGAACAGCTTGACCCAGAAACAGTAAGCTTCACTTAGGAATAATTACTCACTATCTATTCCATCAGAGAGAATGGTGAACAGGATAGGATTTATAAACATTTAAGGGCTCGGTCACGATCTTATAGATGTGTAATGCATCATGAGTTACAACCCATTCCAAGTAAATTGGAAATAAGAGCGTCTCTTAAAAGTGCTCACCCAGGAACAGTTTGTATATTACAGAATGCGACACACCGGTTTTACGTGCAAAACTTAAACCATTTAGACCATATTATAATAAGGACTGTACCTAACATTGTGATCAGTATGGATGCCAACAAGAAGAAAGTCACCAAGACCTCGGGCAAGCCTGAGTATCTGTATAGAACAGCAAATAATAACTGAGCACATATTGTTAATAGAAGAAGTTGCAAACAATAGTAATTGTGTAGCAAAATAATTCGACAAAGACTGCAACATGAGACAAAAGTATGTGACGATGAGATTAGATATTAAAATCTTAAGTATACATTCTCGACCACAAATTCCCTCTGTGAAATAATCTGAATTAACAAATACATCAAATAAAACCAAATGGAATCATCACGCACCTCCACATGTCCAGCATGGAAAAGATCAAATGCACCATCTATGTAAATTATTCGAGCATCAGGTCCAGGCCCCTAAAAGAGAAGCACACATAAATTTTACGAGGCAATTGATATTTTAAATACCTAAGTAGCACTTTTTCTTTCCACATTGAAACTGGAAAGAGAACAAAGAAACAGGAGTCCTAGCATGATTATTGAAAAAGATCACTATCTCGTCCTCCCATGCCATAAGAAGGAAGACCCAAAGCATGGATTGGTTGTAGTACAATGCCATTATGAAAAAGCAAACTCAGTATGAGAGTGAAAAACCGTATCTGATTTGGACCAGATAGCTATAGATATGCATGTGAGTCCATTATTTGATTCTAAAGTCCAACAAACCTAGTCTATAATTTTAATATCAAATGGAAAAACATCACACCAAACTACTTTTTGATTGATTTTAGGAAGTTCCTATTCAGTTGCCTTAGTTTTTGCAGTAATTCCATAACACTCACACTACCAAGCTTCCTTGGTTACATGCAATTTAGCAAAGCAATAACCTAATCCAACAATGTATTAATTATGCTTAAAGATGTATTGGAGAGAGGTTGAATCACACTTGCATTCAAAAAATGTCACAAAGAATAGCTCAAGAATAAAGAACTCGACTGTTCATTTATATTCAATACATGAGATCAATGCAAGTTAGCAGGAAATAGAAGAGAGGGTAGCAAAATGAAATGATCTCCAAATACTCAATAAACTTTTAGTATAGCTAGAAGGAATATTTTAAGATAAGCTGCGAAATTTCCATTATTAATACACATGCCTTGCCATTCGAGAATTGGACAATTCTGCGAGAGGTAGGTAGAAAATGAGATATACGCGTCCCGCTACCAGAGACACCATCCTCAGATTTGTTGCTGCGGCCATGGCTAAATTGTCGTTGCAGAGTCGAGCGGCCATTGCTGAATTGCCGTTGTAAAGATGAGTGATTATGGCTGTCACCAGTTGACCTCTCTCTCACACAGAGAAGCATACGACCTATAAAACAAAACATTTAAATAATGAAGCTATTACTATTATTTATCTTCAAAAGCTTTTACCATAATAAAGAGGCAATAACTAATAAAACAATATTAAATCCAGCCTCTGGAAATTTGTAACAACATGTGAGCATCGACGATGCTACAGCCTCTCTTCCTGTATTTTTATCAAAAAGCTATGATGTAATTACTCAACCTACATTCAAGCACACAAAAGCACCAATTTTGAGAGAGGTAAGCCACAGCAGCATATTCATATTCATATTCCTATCACATACAACAGGTGGTAAGGTAAGTAAAAAGAGTTACAAGTACAGACCAACAATGTCAGTGCTCGACACCCCTTCAGTGCGCTTGATCTGTTTATAACGGCCAGCCTCCTTGGCAAGAGCATAGGCATCAGTCCCATCTGGAAGAACACAAGGGTCATCCCCATGAATAATGTAATCAATGTTGTACTCGTCAAATAGCTTTCTCATGAACTCTTCGGTGATAGCATAGGGAGCATCAGGGATAATTTCGTCCACCCATTTGACACCACTAACCATGATCATCCTAAGGTAGAATAGAAAAGCAGAAAAGGTTAATATGTCGTGGCTATGTTTGAAAAAAAGCTGCAAAACAGTCATTTGCAGAAGGATACAGTGAAATTCATTCATCAACAATATAGAAAAAAGGAAAGCAATTAATGCATGAATGAATTTATAGACAATGACTTATAATAGAGATCAAATGTAGAGTTTGAAGCAGTAAGGGAATGTAAAATCGTATAAGCAAGTAAAATCAAGAGCAGGAATGATTGGATGAGGTGTACCTCTCGTCAAGAGGAGTAACAGGAGGGCCCTTGTTGGCAATAATCTCGGCATCGCTGACAACGCCAACCACCAATTGGTCGCCGAGAGCTCGGGCCTGACGGAGGGCATTGCAGTGGCCGTAATGCATCATGTCGAAGCAGCCGTCCATGTACACCCTAATTGGCCTCTTCTTCTTCCTAATAGCAAGGCGGTGGAAACCCAGCAGCGACAGCCCAATTACAAGCCCGCCGATCAACCACGACGCCGCAATTCGCTGGGCGTTACCCCCTTCCAAACCCATTTCCTCTTTCTCTTCCGCGCGCCTTCTCTCTCTCTCTCTAGAGATATATATATTCTAGTCGATGAACATGAATAAATTCAAAAAAAGTTGAAAACAAAACCTACAAAAAATCTTATCAATGATACTATACTGTCGGTCAGTCCATCAGAATTCAATCCAATTGCCTGAATTGTGTTCAATTTGTTATTTGTGAAAGGGATGGAAAATGCTTGCTTCTTTTTTCTTAGGTTAGGCTTTTCTTTCTTCCGCAGCTTGCTGGGGACGGACTGCTACCCATTTGCGTATAATCTCTCTCTCTCTCTCTCTCTCTCTCTCTCTCTCTCTCTCTCCTTGTGTTCTTTTTTTTTTCTTTTTTCTTTTTTTTCTTTTTCTTTTTCCTTTCTTTTTGTGAGGCCGTATTTGATTTCAGGCACCTATATCTATATCAATAATATGTATAGTAGTACAACTTATTAAAAGTCTACTACAATCCCTCTTAAGTTCATAATCTTTAAGTAACATTTTGGTTATTTTTTCTATTTCCTAATTTTAATATATTATAGACAATATAAAGAACTATACATATAAGTATTAGTATTATATATTTATATCTATTATTAAAGTGTATTGTTTATAATTGATTTGCTTATTATGTCTATTATAAAAATTGATTTGTCTATTATACCCCTATAATAGATTTAGTTATAGGGAAATAATGTACTCCATCATATACTATATTTATGTATTATATATTATTAATTTATACTTATAATATTTACTTATTTAAATTAGTTAGGATAGTTTAATAAATTAATATAAATATATTTTATATATTTGATAAGTATGAGTTAAGAATCCTTTGATATAAGATAAGAATCCTCTTGCATTTAAATTTCCTCAAAATTGTGTTATCATTTATCTATTTTTTATTATTTAAAAATTTATTATGATATGATTGTTTCATTTTTCATACATACATATTCTTATTATTAAAATCTATCAATCATACGTGCGACGCACGTACAACACTACTAATTTCCCTAAAAAAGCATTGTTATTTATAAATAATTTTACATAATAGTCTTAATATTTTTCATTTTTTGTTAGGTAAAATATACTATTTCTTTGTGTAACGTTTGTCACACTTATACTTAGAAAGTGTGGTCAGTTCGCACGGAAGGTAGGCTAATCCCAACTGTATATGGTAACACCACAGATAATTCATAAATAAGTATATCAATTGGATACTTTTTTTATTTATTTTTTTGTTAAATAAGACTATCAGAACTTCCTTAATAATTACGAGATATTAAAAATTCAAATTGGATAAATTTAATATCACCAAAGCATCGCAGTCTTCTTTACTTAACTCCTTAACAATTTAAACTTTAAAAAAAATAGCTTTATATAAAGTTAGATTTTGAGTACAAAAGTAAAAGCCTAGAAAATTTGTATGAATGGTAGGAAAGTGAAGAATGAGGAAAAAAAGCAAGGCTGACAAGGAACAGGATGAAGAAACTATAGGAACACATGTGAAATTGACTCCAGACTGCAAATTTGAATTTGTAACAAGCATCATCATCAACACAAAAGCACTTAGCTACATTAACAATCAACAAGCCTGCAATCACCATTATGATATACATAACCAGGCAGGCACATTAACACTGTATACATACATCTTTAAGGCGAAGGCAACGATGACTTGGCTCTTACCTAACCCGGCATGCTGCAGGGCCACCAGGGGAGCAATTCGGGTTGGAAGACCGACAACCAACACCACTTCCAACTGCCCCGGCAAACCTGCGCACCCGATAATCTGGAATCCTTCCTGTCACAAATGGACTGCCACTGCAGAGCAGCGTAGGGGTTGAGGACAACGAAGAAGACACTTCATTACTACCATTAGATTGTAAGGGTTCCAGAGTCTCAACCACATCACTCATTAATGGTCTGGCTTTTGGGTTTTGGCTCAGACAATAGTACGCCAAACTGCAAGCTTTCTGGGCTGCCCTTACTGAATACTGATTATCTAATCTAGGGTCTATGATTTGCAGCATTTTTCTCTTGTCATTTAGCTTTGGCCTGGCCCAATCTACCAAACTTTGTTCTTTGCTAGGCCTCGTCTTATCTACGGACTTTCTCCCCGTCAATAGCTCTAGAAGAACTACCCCGAAGCTGTAGACATCACTCCTGGCAGTAAGGTGCCCTGTGCATCTCATGTAGAGTTTTAATTAGTTAAGAGCCAAACATTCATTTAAGAACTACAAACGGAACCCCAATGAGAGATACAAACAGACAAGATACATGGCGACATTTTATTGTACTGAAGCCAAGGGATCCGCATAGCATATATAATTAAGGAAACAAAATAGAAACAGAAACCACAAACAAAGTGAAGCCAATCATGAACAGAAAAATGAAGATTGTCATAATGAACAGAATTGAACTAACTCAAAATCATGATTTTGACTGTTGAGGAATCTAATTAATAGCGCAGAGAAAGAACCTGGCAGAAACACCAAGAACAAAGGCAAGCCATTTAGAAAATCTTAATTCCTTCAGCAATACTAGCTTTATATACATCATAATCTGAAGTGAATTTTTGGAATGAGACAAAAAAGAAACCAAGGAAACAACCAAGCTTCTAACCCTTGGTATTAAGATAAAAAAAAATGCATTTTGAATATGCATATCCTACAAAATAATCAACCTAAATTAACTTCCAATAGCCAATGATCAATTTCTTCAAAAGCTAATGTACATACAAAGTTAATATGGTGCAAGGAAAACAAATAGATTTTTTAGTACCAGTCATGACATATTCAGGCGCAGCATAGCCATAGGTTCCCATTACTCGAGTAGATACATGGGTCTCATCACCTTGCGGCCCTGCTTTTGCAAGACCAAAATCAGAAAGCTTGGCCATATAATCCTGCAACAAAAGAAAATTTGCATAAACTAGATATATGAAAGCTCCATTATTGAAAAACATAAGATCTAGTAGCAAAGTGATGACAGATAAAACTGTGTTAGAGAAAAAAATCAAGTGAGAACTTAATTATAGACTTTCAAAAAAATTCCAGAGAGAGTTCAATTACATCACTTACTGAGTCTAGAAGAATGTTGGACGTTTTGAAATCCCGGTATATAACTGGCCTTTCAGCATTATGAAGGAAAGCAAGTCCCTTAGCTGCCCCAAGAGCAATCATCATTCTTGTTGACCAAGATAGTGGAACAGTTGCTTCTAGATGCCTCAGCAAAATTTCAGGTTAATTGTGTTCAGCATATGATTAGGACATAATATAAATTTTATGTTGATTGGCGCATAGCGGATTGATTTTCGTGCTTACAAGAGCAGTGAAGAAAGAATACAAAATAATAGGAAAGATTCTGTAAAATAGATAGCATGCATTGTTTAAATAGGTAATATAGTGAGAGCTTAATGCATGGAAACAATCATGCAGAATAGTGTAGCAGATGAGACAATGAGCCACAAGATCATCTCCCTTAAGTAACAATCTAGTTCAAAGACAGTACATGTTCAGATGCACCTAGTTGCTTCCAGGAAGTCTCAACTTTACAGATGAAACAATCTTTTCACAAAGATGACAATTTGCATGAAATTTCTTTGAATTCCCTTCTATACAAAGTAGTAACAAACATTGCGTGAGACACTCTAGGCAAGATGTTATGAAAAAGTTTAGCACCATATATTATACGCAGACAAATATGTAGAAGCATAAAAAAACAACACTAAAGCATTACTTGGAAAGGAATCGAAAATGGGACATACTTCGAAACAGATGATTCTCAAGACTTCCTCTAAACATGAATTCATAAACAAGTAACCTGTGGTCATCCTCACAGCAATATCCAATCAACTTCACTAAATTAGGATGCCTAAGCTGCCCAAGGAAGTTCACCTCAGTCTGCATCAGTAAACTCAAAATTAGCATACTTTGTGCATGTCATGTTCATAAGACAGTGAAAAAAAAAGTATCAGTATTCCTAACACAACATTTAAATGTGAAATTTTGTCCTCTTAAAAGGGAAACATTTAATGAAATGATTGTAAATTCTGACATTTTATTATCTTTTTTCTTTTTCCCTTCTAGATAAGATATTAATTGTAGAAAATGGAATTTCAACAATACAGGCAAACCCCTCGAATATAATATGAATACACAAATTCTCCAAAATTGTTTTTTTTTTTCCGAATCATTAGAAGAAATAATAAAATGATAGTGTTGATACAGCCCGTAAGCTGGATTTATTGTCATAACCCGGATTTTACGAGAAAACAGAAGTTAACATGAAAAGACGAGGAAACTCACAAGCCATTCGCGGTGGCCCTGAAGGCCTTCCTTATTAAGCACCTTGACGGCAACAGGGAGAGATTTAAGTCCAACCCTAACATTCTCATCAATGTAGCCTTTGTAAACAGTCCCAAAACCACCTTCTCCAAGAATGTAGTCAGAACGGAAGCTCTTGGTGATGGTCTCAAGCTCAAAAAGAGTGAAAGCAATGACGTGGGTGTAGAGCAAGGCGTTTTTACGGAAGTCCTCAAAGTTGCGAGGCGTTGAAGGATCGCTCAGATCTGAAGTGGAGCGGCCGTGCTTCTTATCTGTGGATGGATTCCTATTGGGTAATGACAGCACTTGTAGCTGCTGTTGCACTGCACATTGACATTGACATTGACATTGCGCTCTAAATTGCTAATACTTTTTTTTCAGGAATGAGAGAGTACAATTTACATCATAATAAAGACAGACCATAGCTAATTGATGAATAATTGTAAAGAAACCCTAACTGCGACTAACGATCTCCGGACATTTTTACGCGCAAAAATCCTCCCAAGCAAGAAAATCAGCGTAGTAGAAGAATTAAGAAAATGAGGAGTAGTTGAGCATGAATTGAGAAGTGAAACCTAGATCTGAGACTGGAGGGAGGAGGGGAGAGAGAGAGAGAATGTGGGTAAAAAAATTAAGCATAAGTGGGCGGACCTTGATGCGCGGTGGTTACGACGGCAGACTCCTCCCTAGTGCCGCAATTGCCCATCTTGTTCTCTGCCAGCGCGATGTCGCCGTCTCATTCTTCGCCGCCCGCCACCCTTCTTCACAACTCAACTCTCTCTATTCACACACTCTCTCTCTCTCGCTCTCTCTCTCTCTCTCTCTCTCTTGTCTTGTGCTGTGCTCCAACCTGGACGACTTTTCATCTTTATATATTATTAACTCACACGCTCCAATTAACATTTTCACCTTAATTTATCTCACTTCTTTCGCATTTCATAATTAATATTTATACATTTTTAATTGTACCGTCAATTCATAATTTAAAAATTATAAGAAAATATAATCAAACATCCAAATTATTAGTTCTCAAAAGGACATGAAGAATTTGCTAAATTTATTTTCAAATCAATATAAATATTCACAAAACAATAAGTTGATGGATAGTGAATATGACTTGGCCTCTATATTTAATTAGGGTTAGCACGTGCTACATGTACTACTAATCTTTGATATAAGTCGAACGTATAATCCTTTTGTCAAATCTCATCCTCAAACTTTTAACTTGATCATTTTTTTTAATAGGCTAAAATTGTCTTTTAACGCTTGATTAATTGATCATTTTTAATTCTCAGTAGTGGTCTCTCCGCGACTGATCGCAAGCCGCGGTCGCCGCCCTACTAGTGACCGGCCAACGATCTCCCGTCCGTTCATAGAAGTGAACACCAGAGAGACCACATACTCTCTTTCCTCTGTGCGTGGCACATTAATTGGAATTTAATTTTTTTTTAATAGTGCTGAAATTTAAAAAATTAAAATAATTTTTTTTAAATTTCCTATCCTTTGCCATCGGCTACATCCCTTTATTTTCCTTTTTTTTTAAATTCAGTTTTCTATCTATAAATAGTCAATTTCATTTCACCCACCCTACTCATCTTCTACTTCATCCTCTTCTTCATCTATCAATTCTATTTTTTAAATCGAATTGTTGGATGTTACAACGAGAATCGACATGTCAGCACACCTCCGAGGAGAGGCGAACAACTTCGCAAACATTGGCTCCTCGCCAAAAAGGAAATTACAAAATACAATTTCTACTGTGTTAAAGCCCGGAGGTAGATTGGCGGATGACGGTTACTACGCATAAATGAAAACACAATTCAATAAAGTGACTGTGTGGGAAATAGTTAAAGATGATCACATATTCAATATATAATTTCATGTTTTCTAAATAATCAATTGTATTGTAATTTGCCAATGTTTAATACAATTTGATATTTCAAAAATAATTATTCTTATTATTCAAAATATATATAAAACATAAAATAAAAATAAAAATAATAAAATAATGAGAGACCACCTAGGAGAGACCACTACCACTATGGATGATTTTGGAGGTGGTCTCTCAATCATTAGGACCCCACCAAAAGTACATAAAAATTAGTTTATATCTTTTTTTTAAATGAATAAAGAAATTTTAAAGGCAGCTAACGGTGAACTTGAACCCGAAATCTTTGGCCTCAGGCATTAACCACTCTATCACTAGGTGACGTGGTTGTCGTTCAACCACGCAAAATAAATTTGTAATCATATGCCCACGTCTAGATAGCTAGCGGTAAGTTCATGATCGATCCACAGAGAATTGATTGTACCTCTCTCTCTTTCTTCCTCCTCCGGTGTTGCAAAAGATCTTGGTCGAGACTGTCACTGTCTTGGTCACAATATTGTAAAAATTAAATTGAAACTAAGAAAGTAGATTGATCAAATAAAAAGGTAAATCTGGACGAAATTCAATTCAATTTCAAAAATTGTGGGAATTGGGATAATATATGGTTACATTCGTAAACGTCGAGGTTTGTATGTAATGATGAAATCGCATCCATCGTTTGTTGAAGTAACTTTCATCAACCGATTGACTATTTTAATTCTTACAACTATGATTAAAACCACTCCTATATAATCTTATACAGTAGTAGTACAAACACAATTTATCACTAATGCACCTGCACCCACATGTTTGTAGAAATGTACGTAAAAGAGAAACTAAACCAGGAGTTGGAGTTGGAGTTGGAGTTGGAGTTGGAGTTGCGTTGTATATGTCTATCTTCCATTTGCATTCATAATCTGAGAAAAAACAGCGCTTGGAGTCATCCCACTGCCACTGGAGTCTTGACTAGCAAGGCTCATCGAGAATCCGGTGCTTTTCGAATCAAACCATGGTGATGGTGATGGTGATGGTGATGTTAATGGCGATTGTGATGAATCCACATTAATATTAACATCAAAGTCATTAACGTCCGCGGTCTCCTGAAGCTGCAGCGCGAACTCAAGATTCCACAGCACATCCCCCATGGATGGCCTCTCTATTCCGACGTCGGCCACGCACTTGGCCGCCGTCTCACCAAATATCTTGAAGCTCTCCGCCGCTATGTTCCCGATCAGACACGGGTCCACAATCCGATGAAGAATGCCCTTGCGGTGGCATTGCTGCGCCCACTCCGCCAAGCTAACTTGCTCCTTAGGCAGCTTCCGGTTTAGCGCCGGCCGACCGCACAACACTTCAAAAAGTACAACTCCGAACGAGTAAACGTCCGATTTTTCAGTCAGCTGCTGCCTCCTGTAGTACTCTGGGTCCAGATACCCGAAGCTCCCCTTAACCACCGTGCTCACGTGGGTCTCATCCGCCGAATTGGGCCCCGTTTTCGACAGCCCGAAATCCGAAACCTTGGCCACAAATTTATCGTCCAAGAGTATGTTGGCAGTTTTGACATCACGATGAATAATGGTGTGCTTCGCCCCCGTGTGCAGATAATGCAGCCCCCTCGCAGCCCCGATGCAAATCTCGAGCCTCTGCTTCCACGGCAGAGGGATTATATTTATTGGGTTTGGACTAGTAATAGTATTGTTGTAGAGATGCTCGCGAAGACTCCCATTAGCCATGTAGTCATATACGAGGATCATTTCAGACTTGTCTTGGCAGAAACCTATGAGAGAAACCAGGTGGAGATGTCGGAGCTTCGACAGCATCTCGATCTCTGTCCGGAACTCGTGCACCCCCTGTTGCGACAGCGGGTTCCCTCGTTTGATCGCTACTTTGGTGCCCCCGTCGATCTCTCCGCGGTAGACTTTGCCGAACCCTCCGAGGCCCAGGAGAAGCGCCTCGTCGAAATCATCAGTGGCCGCCGTGATCTCTGCAATGGAGAAGTGGCGGCAGAGCTTTGAGGGGAGGCTGCTGCTACCTGCTGTTGTTGTTGTGGTGCCTGAAAACGAAAACAGGGAAGGTGAGTTTCTATTTTGTGATAAAGGAAACCAGCTGTCAGCTTCACCCTCAGTATTTCTCTGCTTTCGACGCCGGGAGACGGCGCAAGCAAGTAGAACAACCACAACAAGAAGAGCAGCAACTCCGCCGCCAACCCCTCCTCCGATGGCATTGGCGGCGGAGTCATTTTTAGTCGGTGGTGGAGGATCGGAGTTTGGCCTTGGAGGAGGTGGGATTGGATTTAGGCCACCAAGATTGCCTCTACTGTCGTTAATCTTGAAAATCTCCAATCCATTCAAGATGGCGTCGTAGTATTGAGGCTTTGAGGCAGTGTTGGGATGCAAATCGAGCCAAAAGTCCTGCTGCGGCGGACCGGTGGGAACGACCACCACATAATCCCGGTGAACCGGAACTCCATTGGCGCCCGCCCAGGCGATGACATCCGCCTCTGCTGCCGCTGTCCGGTTGTTTAAAAAAATGGTAAAAACTCTCTGGTTCACCTTATTTATAAGGCTGCTTATCTCGCAGAAATGGAGCCGAACAAGGTAGGAGAAGCCAGAATCTAGGGTGAAGAGCCAAGTAAGATTGAAATTCTGGTTGACTGAAGGATTAGGACCCATTGATCTGAGCGTCTTGTAAACATCCAGCGGCGCAGCGTAGCTCCGCGGCGATCTCACCGTGACGTTGGGATCGGGAGCTCCAGTGACCCCGAAGGCAGCGCTGAATATGTAAGTAGAGTCAGCAGCCCATGACCGGAAAAGGCCGGTATCATCAGACGGTCTGACGGCGTTCCCTCCGACGTTAAGACGGTAAACGTTTTCCATGGCCGTAGCGTTACCAATGTCGAAGCCGGTGGATTGGCCGACCACGGTTGCAATGGAATCTATGGCGGCGTAAATATCAGGATGGGAGACCAATTCGATCCCATTCACGAAAGCATAGGAATTGGGATTAGTAGGGGAAGGCGCGAATGTGATGTTTAGAACTAGTTGTCCGGGCGGAACATGAAGGGAGAACTCCTTCATCATGTGAGTGTAGCCGAGAGCCTCCATCGTCTGCGCGGCGCTGAAGTTTCTCAACAGGGTGTATGGCGGCGCCGTCGCGGAGAAGAGGGCGTCGGCGGCGTTTAGGCCGTTGTAGGAAGCGGAGTAGAAGTGCAAGCGGACGAAGATGCGGCCTGGAGCTACTGGAAAGGTGTAGGTGAAGTTAGAGTGGGAAAGTCGGGCAGTCATGTAAGGGACTTGAGGCACGTCGGGCTTCTGCTCCGCGGCGGCGGCGGCGGTTGTGGAGGACAGGGGGGAGGAGCCGGAGGTGGTGTCGGATATCCAATTTCGACCGTCGGAATCATTGAAATTAGGGCCTCCACAGTTGAAGAAAATCTCATCTGTTGGGACATAATTAGTTTGATTTTGTGATTTCACACAAACTAAACAATTAGCCAACAAAAAAACAGTGAACCCCAATAATTTGCTAATAATGTTCCTCATGGTAAGATAAGACTGCAGCAGCTCTCTTGATCAAATGATGAAGCTAAACGAAATCAATTTGTATCTATAGACCACGACAACAACAACAACAATGATAATAAAAAATAAAAGAAAGAGAAAGAAACGGTAAACGGGGGCATTAGGACAAAATTACGAAGTCAGATGAGCAGCAGCAAGAGACTGAGACCAAGTTTGAGAGAGAGAGAGAGAGATGATAGAGAAAGCCCTGAATATTACGACAATTAATTTTAACTAATACTTGGTCGAATTAAAAAGAATGCTCCATTAGTAATTAGAGAGAGAGAGAGAGAGAGAGGGAAACCTCAAGGGTCAGCCATAACTACCGATCATTACTTCATCTTTGTCGGATAGCTTAAAATATTTGAACTGGTACAAGTTCTTGTTCTAAACTTTAGGGGAAAAAACATTGAGATATACCTAACGCAAATTAATGCAATGGCGTATATATATTCATGTAATTTATTTATGAATCAAATGGTATAGCTTCGTAATTACATTAGATATATATATATATATATATAGGGGTTGGTTCTAATAGAAACCAACCCTTAGGTGTTAACTTAGGAACTATTTTAATACGTTGATTAAAATAAATTGAAGGGTTGTGATCAAAACTTGACAAATGTGGCAATATTATAAATTATAGCAAAAGATACCATAAATAAAATAGATGAGGGCAAAATAGTAACCTCTTTTCATGTAAATCCAACGTAACCATGAGAAGAGTGAATTAAGGAAGAACAAATTCTACAATTCTACAATATTGAATTTCGTAATCCTAGTTATTTAATTATTAGTATTTGTTAGTTGATGTTTTTTTTATAGTTATAGTATTTTTTTTTTCTAATTTGATTAATGATTTACACAATAATGCAATTAAAATAATCAAATAAAAAAATTAGAAAAAACAACAAAATAAACGTAAATAAGCATATCTCGATTGATAATAAGCAAATAAAAAAATTATAAAATCAACAAAATAAATATAAATAAACATCTCTAGTTGATAATAAGCAAATAAAAAACTAGAAAAAAGCAACATAATAAACATGAATAAGCATTTTTCCAATTGATAGTAAGTAAATATAAAATTAGTAAAAAACAACAAAATAAACATAAATAAGCATTTCTCCAAATAATAATAAGCAAATGAAAAACTAGAAAAAAATAACATAATAAACATGAATAAGGATTTCTCTCCAATTGATAATAATAAGCAAATACAAAATTACAAAAAAACAACAAAATAAACATAAATAAGCATTTCTCCAAATAATGATAAGCAAATGAAAAACTATTAAGAATATTAAAATAAACACAAATAAGCATCTCTAAAAATTTTAAAAGCAACAAAATAAACATAAATAAACCTCTCTAATTGATAATAAGCAAATAAAAAACTAGAAAAAAGCAACATAATAAACATGAATAAGCATTTTTTTTCAATTGATAATAAGCAAATACAAAATTAGAAAAAGAACAACAAATTTAATAAACATAAATAAGCATTTATCCAAATAATGATAAGCAAATGAAAAACTATAAAAAAAATTAAAATAAACAAAAATAAGCATCTCTACAATTGATAATAAACTAAAATTATAAAAGCAGCAAAATAAACATCTGTAGTTGAAATAAGCAAATAAAAAACTAGATAAAAGCAACATAATAAATATGAATAAGCACTTTTTCAATTGATATATAATAAGCAAATACAAAATAAGAAAAATAACAAAATAAACATAAATAAGCATTTCTCCAAATAATAATAAGCAAATGAAAAACTAGAAAAAAGAAACATAATAAAACATGAATAAGGATTCCAATTGCTAATAAGCAAATACAAATTAGAAGGGAAAAAAAACATAAATAAGCATTTATCCAAATAATATGTTGTACTCCCTCCGTCCCAATCATATAGGCTTGTTTTCCTTTTTCGGATGTCCCAAATATATAGGCCAGTTTCTATAAAAAGTAATGTTTTTTTTAACTCATTTACTAATTTATCCTTATTCAATTCTTGGATTGACTCATAATCAAACAATAAATAAGGTCATAGAAGGAAGTTTGCTTGTATAATTTGTATTTCCAATAATTTCTTAATCCTAGTGCAAAACTCTAATCAGCCTATATGATTGGGACGGAGGGAGTATTATGTATAAACTGTGTGTCGTACAAAATAATGACAATGTATTTAATGAAAGGTAAACAAAAAATGAACTAATAAGTTATTGATCTAATTAAAAATAATGAATTATGCAAAAAAAAAGAGACCTAAATTATAGAGCTTGCATGCATTATGTATAAATGATGGCTGTAAAAAAAATCAGAAACGTATGAGATCAATTAATGGGTAAAGCAATAGAGATAATAACTCGTTAACTTATGAAATTGGCGGTTACAAATTGAATTAATTTTACTATAATAGCCTTTTGCTGTTAAAAGTGAATCAATTTAATTGGAAATCATCTAATTAATTAACACCATTGATTTAAAATATGAATGTCCAAGATTGGTTCCTAAGTTAACACCTAAGCTTGGGTTCTCATTTGAACTTGTAGTAATTAATTTAGCATGCATGCCATCTTAATATAAAATAGTAAGATATGAAGATATGAAGATATGAAGAGATGATGATCGCTTAAGAAAAGGAGAAGAAGAGCAGGGGTGAAATAGTCAGTTTAGTAAGCGTCTTTTTCAGGAAAAATTAATGAAGAGCTATCAACCATTAACAAATATTCAAATAAGGTAGGAGTAGTTGGTTTGGTTTGGTTGTAATATTTTATTTTGTGTAAAACCTTAACGAAAACGTAATTTCCGATTTCCTCTCAATGAATGTATACATATCCTAAGATATTTAATTTTTCCCCTAAAACGCGAAATTAATGATATGAATCATATGATATGATATGACCCAGTACTGCAGTGCATTGCATTATATTTAATAAGATTTTGTCATCATAGTGGCTCTTAGGCTTAGCTATAGCATGCATGAATCTAACAAGATTATTTAAATATGCTTTAGTTTGGGATTCTATTTTTTCTTACCAGCTCTTCTGTATTCAAAAATCAAAACCCAACTGGTAAATAAGTTGGATGAAAAAACTCATTCAAAGAGCAGGCCACTGAAGACTAGATTTAATTAATAAGACTAACATTTAAGAAATATAAAGACAAAGAATTATTAAATAGTTTTAGAATATAAATTAAAAGACATATGTTTGCATCCTTCATCCATACTAAAACTACTGCAGTTTATGTATGAATGCTAGCTAGGCTAGCTAATCTCTATATGATTTACTCCCGGCCCGGGCTCGGCCTGGCCCGGCCCTCTAATTCAGTTGAATTGCAAACTCGCGCGATCCATAAAATTTTTCCCTCACGTACGCTCGCTCGTCTACATAGCCAGGATCGATATATGTGTGTAACGTAGCTGCCGTAGTGGAAATCACCCTCCACCTACCTACCTTTTCCTTTTACTCAACTTATCTAGCTAAATTTGCTATATATATCATTCATCTCTCTCTCTCTCTCTCTCTCTCTCTAAATGCATGATCTGTGAAAATCACGTTTGTAGTGCTTTCAAGTTAAGAATTAATTAACAACCAAATATTATAGTTGGACAGATATTGCAATCATATATATATATATGATGATGGCGCGCTTACCTTGTATTCAACTCTCACCATGTCTCAACCTTCTTTTTTAGCTACTGTAGTTAACAAATTAAGACGTCTGATCCAAGTATAATAGGGATTAGGGCGGACGTATAATTCTTAAATTACTACTAAAATTAATTGGTATATATTCAGTTCACATTACTTAATTAGTTACTTATCAACCACAGCAGCATGAGCCGATTTCATGGGGAAGAAATCCCAAGATAGCTAAGCTGCAGGGATTAATACATGATAAATTTACCCACACTTTTGCTTAATTTTCTTTGCTTTCAAGGGACCTTCAACATTACATTATATAATTAAATTTCACCTTCAATACTTGTCTTGTGCATATGTGAATATAAATTCCATAGCATATGTACGTACATACCTAGATACCACTATATATATTTGTTCAACATATATACATGGAAAAAATGGGAATTCCATTAATCATGCTTAAAGCATTAATATTCACTCTCATTTTGCTCCTTCACCAATATTCATCATCTTCTTTACTAATCAAGTCTAGATATGAAATGATCTCTGACGTAGAGGAGGAGGAGGAGGTTGACATCGATGAAGTGGAGGAAGATTCATGGAGCATGGTGCAGAAGAAGGGGAAGCAATTCATGGTGGATGGGCAGCCATTCTATGTGAATGGATTCAACACTTACTGGCTTATGATTTTCGCGGTGGATGAGTCGACGAGACCGAAGGTGAGTGAGGTGTTCCAACAGGCATCATCTGTAGGCCTTTCAGTATGCAGGACTTGGGCTTTCAATGATGGCCAGTGGCGAGCTCTTCAGAAATCCCCTAACGTTTATGATGAGCAAGTTTTCAAGGTGCCTAGCTTTAATTTAATTTAATTTAATTTCCCACAATAATTTTAGTTAGTTAATTAGCGTTAACATGAATAATGCATTGCATTTGCATTTGCATTTGTATTTGCAGGGACTGGATTTTGTGGTGAGTGAAGCAAAGAAATACAAAATAAGGCTGATATTATCATTGGTTAACAACTGGGAAGCCTATGGAGGGAAATCACAATATGTGAAATGGGGAAAGGCTGCTGGTCTGAATTTGACATCTGATGATGATTTCTTCTCTCATCCAACACTCCAAACCTACTACAAATCCCATGTGCAGACAGTCCTCAACAGAGTCAACACCATAACAAACATAACTTACAAGGACGATCCCACTATTTTTGCTTGGGAGCTCATGAATGAGCCTCGTTGCGAATCAGATCCCTCCGGAGATAAGTTGCAGGCTTGGATTGAAGAAATGGCAGTGTTTATCAAAACCATCGATCCAAAGCATCTCGTGGAGATTGGAACGGAAGGCTTCTACGGTGCCTCCACTCCCAATAAGGTTCAGTACAACCCCAACACCTACGCTCAACAAGTAGGCACAGACTTCATCCGCAACCATCAAGTTCTTGGTGTTGATTTTGCATCAGTTCACATCTACCCAGATTCTTGGTAAGAATATTACTCAAGTAATTAACATCATCGTCATCATCTACTCAACTTTCAACTCCAACTCCAACTCTTATAATATAGATCTCTTGATGAATTGAAGGATCTCTCAAGCAATCTCGGATGCACACATTGAGTTCACAAAATCATGGATGCAGGCTCACATAGATGATGCTGACAACTACCTAGGAATGCCGGTGGTGTTTGCTGAGTTCGGAGTGTCTAGAAAAGATCCTGGATACAATCTAACCTACCATGACACTCTCCTTAGCTCTGTTTACCAGACTGTGTTGAACTCCACCAAGAAAGGCGGAGGCGGAGGCGGCAGCCTCGTGTGGCAGCTTTTTCCCCAAGGAACAGACTACATGGATGATGGATATGCATTAGTTCTATCCAAGAATCCTTCTCTCTCTAAGATTATATCCCTTCAGTCCACCAGACTCCACTTGTTCAACTCCTTGTGTTCATGGAGATGCAGGTGGAGTTGCAAGAAGAAGCATGCTTTCCACAACTTTGCTCTGACCTAGCTAATCATGCATGCATGCAAATGAAACTACAATATAATACAATACAATACAATACTCATAAATCCTTGTAAAAACTACACTTACATATATGATGCTATCTTTCAATGACAATACAAATATGGAACTTCAAGCTGAATGACGTAAATATTAGATCTGACATGTGATGCAGCTCAACGCTTAATAAGCAGCAAATAAAAATATCATAAATTTTAAATTAAAATGTGTTTGCCTTGCCAATAACCACCCCACAGCGGGTTCCCAATAAACAACAGATAAACATACAATACAATCTAATTTACTCAAAGTCTATTGAAGAAAGCAAACCATAAATCTAAGAATCAAAGTTTCCCTTGAGAAAGGAGGAAGCAGGCCTGACATAGGTGAAACCCAGGAACAGATTTCCATCAACTTTAGGACTTGTAGCTGGGGAATCAGACAACGACATATCTGTGTACTGCTTGTCAAAATTTGCGATGCAAAGGTCTCCACCAACCACAGGACGGAAACTTGGTGTTATTCCCCTCGCCTCCAATTTCTTCCACTGGATCGACTTGAACCACTTATGACTCTTTATTTCGTCGCTACCCTTTGGGCCACTACCAAGCCGCTTGCTTGGTTCCTTTTGCAGTAGCTATAAAGCAGAGTCGAATTAACATTTCAGATGGATGCCACAACATAAAAAAAGGATTGCAAAATGAATGAAACGTCACAGAACTGTAAAATAGAGATATAAAAGGATTACCCCTTTCAACAAGGAATGTGCTTCACTTGTCAAAAAGCCAGGCATCTTAACTTTGTCCTTGATTATCTTTGTCTGAATCTTGTCCCTGTTTCCACCAACAAAGGGAGGCTGCTTCACAAAACCAGAAAATCATTAGTCTATAACAAAACTTAATTAATATATCCTCAATCACATAATCAATAGAATATACAGCTTAGAACTCATAGTCTATCAACTAACGCTTTTGGGTGAATAGGAAACTGTTCAGGTCTGAATTTTGGGTAAAATGACAAACTGTGTAGCATATAAGAAACAATGAAGCTACTTCTAACAAAATACTGATAAGGTTTATAGACACGAATCAGAAGATGTGTGAAAAATTCTACAGTATTGACACAAAGAATGAAGTGTATAAATAACAAATTGTCAAACTTAAAACTGAATCTAGAAAAGTAACCTTTCCAGTAAGCATCTCGAACAATAGAACTCCAACACTCCACCAATCAGCAGCCTTGTCGTGGCCCTTCCCAAGAATAATTTCAGGAGACATATATTCTACAGTTCCACACAAGGAATTCGCTCTTGCATTCTCTTCCAACTCTTTCGCTAATCCGAAGTCAGTAAGTAAGACCTACAGATTCAATGGCAACAAAAGTTTCAATAAGTACACAAAGTCAACATCACAAGGAGAAGTCACACAGACACATGTTGAAAGAGCAAACGTCATATGCATAAAATTATACATGGCCATCTGCATCGAGAAGGATATTTTCAGGTTTGAGATCCCGGTGCATTATTCCGTTTGCATGAAGGTGTGTCACAGCTGAAACAATTTCTGCTGCATAGATGCGAGCCAGATCCTCTCTGTAATCATAAAATGAGTTCAGAAACTAAGAACACCGACTAATAGAGAATAAATCCACAGCAGTCAAATAAACTACCTGAAAAGGCCATGATGGTAAAGCTGAAAAAACAGGTGACCACCATTGATGAAGTCCAGAACAAGGTAAAGCCTATATTTGGTCTGCAGATTCAACATGAGATAAAGAAGTATACATCAATTATTAAAGTCTAAAATAATGCATAAATTCAAATACTCAGCAGCTCAAAAATAAATGGCCAAGATGTTTTCTTTCTCCTCCATTGAGTAGATCACTTAAAAGCTGTATATTAGTAGAAATATCTCCTATCTTATCTCTCCCCCTCTTTATCCGACCCATTTATGTAAAATATGCAGAATTGCAGACAAGAAAGTGCACAATGAAAATCAGACATTGGAAATATTGGAGAGAAATGACTTGAAGAATCTGACTCTTAAAAAATGTACCTGGAATGAGTATCTCAGCTGGACAATAAAGGGATGGTCAATCTTTGTCAAAATATCCCTCTCTGCTTTCATATATTCAGCATGGTTTTTCTCCATGATCTTATCCTTCCTCATGACCTTCATAGCATATATTTCGGACGTGCCCCTCTTCTTCACTTGATAAACTTTTGCAAATGCTCCTTGTCCCACAACCTTTAAAACCTCAAAATCCTCAAGGCCTACTGTGTGGGCCTTCATCATACTATCACAGACCTCAGCAACAGAATCATCCATGGAGGTATCCTGACCTTTTTCACTGGTCACATTGATAACAGAGTCAAGAAATTCTATCTGCGCTTCAGTCTCATGAATGGTCAGGCCACTGAGGGTCAGAGACTGACTAACACAAGCAGAAGGACCAACTAGTGAATGGGATCGATTGTAAATGACCTCAGGATCATCATAAACAAGTTCATTTACTTCTCCTTTTCTATTGCTGATTTCATTAGAGGAATGAACGGATGGAGGGCCGAACACATCAGAAAAGTCTAACTCAACCTGTTCTGAAGAAACATCATCTGGTGGACTCACAGGTAAGAGTATATGGCGCTGGATAGGTTTGCGCCTGCTATCTTTTCTCACAGAAGGTAGTATTTGAGAAGAAACCATGCTGAATTGTCTTAAATGCTGGATGCAGATGGCCAATTCTCAATCAGCACTACAACTGGATTCTTTCCAAGTTGCAAAGTAATGATGAGTAAGCCTTGAGCGATGAAATATCTATCTTGGGAGATCTCAATATCTTCAACAGCAAGCAGAATAGAATCCAGAAGAAGAAGCTGCTCTTGTTTCCCAATTTGCAGGAAACTCCGGATGCCACTGTGGGTGTAGAACTCATGAAGATCTTCCGTCAAATCTGCCAACCAAATCAGAACACAATAAAGAATCATGAGAAGTTGTTAGTTTAGAAGTTGAAAGTAAATTTGTTTCACAAATAAATACATATAGCTCTTTCTTAGCACCCAGGGAATAGGCTGAATAATGCTGACTAAATTATTATCAATTTTCCTAGTCAATTCAATGGCAGTGTAATAAAAATGGTGTTTATGATAATGAATGAGTTATTTGCAGTGGCTCAAAAGAACCACAATATGCATTTCAGTGATTCTGTCTTCCAATGCAAATAGAACGGTGGGGTTAAGCTGTCTAGATATATACACACATAACTAACTCAAGCATAAACAAAATTGGATAGTTATAATAATGGAAAACTGAATCCAGACTAAATGTAGATCTGGTCAGGTGCATAAGATAAAGTAATGCATCTTAAATGATTTCAAAGTTGAGAAAGGTAATCAGGTAACATGAATTGGACACTCAAAAGGAAATCTTACAAATCGTTCAAAGCATACACTCCACATTCAAAAACGAAATCTCTGTAGAAAATAGCCTCGGCATTCAATGCAGACCAAATTAAGATGTATCAAAATTTACAAAATTCAGTAATAATCAGCACAAAACAACACTAGAACCAAGAGATCCAAATGCAAGATCGCATCTTTGACCGCAATAACGCTGCAACTAGAAATTTTGTTCAAAAAGAAAGAGAATTGTTGGGCCTCCACAGAAATTTGCGAATGAATACAACAGTGCCCGTCAAAATTAGTGGGCGCAGACACGCCCAAGCAAAACGCAATTGAACTACCCAAACCAAAAAGAAAAACAGAGAAGAAGAAGAAGGAAAAAGAAAAAAAGGCAATTAAGATCCGACTAGCGGAATGCATGTTCAAATCCGCGCTGTAGTGTTGGAGATTCTTATATTCCGATTGTGTACACAAAAATTAAAACAGAAAAAGGAAACTTGATTTGTTGAGCCGAGCGCATACTCAATTAAGAGAACAAACAAAAAAAATGAAGAAGAATGAAATCGTCGTACCTTGGGAGGGCTGTGGAGAAGGCAAAATTGGGGAGCTTTTCTGGACAATTTCAGGGAAGAGAAGAAAATAACAAAATTTTGGTACCTGAAACTGCTTATATATATGTACAAGTATCGTGTATACACATGCCTCGGCCTCGCAATGAATTAGGAGAAGGAAAAAAAGATAAAAATATTATATGTCTGAGGTGGCGTGTGATTAGTGGGTGAGGGAGGGGCGTGAAAATTTGAGTTCGGGCGAGTTGGGACCCACCGCAAAAGAATATGCCTCTCTTTACCATAATGCTTTAAAATTGCATTCCTTATAGGAAACCGATTCTCTTTTTTTTTTTTTTTTGAAAGTATTGAAAACTGATTCTATTTCTAATTGATTGATCTAATTAAAAAAGGATTTGTGTTTGAGTCGTATTTGCATTTTTATGTTAGTGAAATTTACTTTTTCTTTTTTATTTAGGTAGAGTAATGTTATCAATGTGAGGTCTCAATTTCCAACGCAAATAAAAATGTTAGAACTCCTTGCTATTTTGGCTTGATTAGTAAATCAAGGTTAAAATCAAAGGTAAGTGTAAAATTTGAATTGAAATTGATCGATCCATTATTCATCGTTACACGGCCTTTAAAATTTCTTATAGTTACTATTTGGCTTTATTTGATTGTTTATAGCCGCAATCAAGGATTGGATGAGAGAGAGAAAAAAAAAAGAGACAAAATTTGAAATAGTCAAAATAAATAGTGGAAATTAATAGTTGGCCACCAATTTTATTTTCATAAATTATGTCTAACTTTGAGGATTTTGGACAAAATTGCCCCTAAAAATTGATGGTGCGATGCGCGTGGTACACTTGGAATGAATGAGATCTGTTCGTACCAAGTTATGTCGTTGTGACGTGGTGTTGCACAACTGGTACACTTGGAACGAATTCGTACCAGTTGTGCCACACTTGGCAAACTTTGTACCAGTTGTGCCAAGTTTAAGTAAAACATTTGAGTCTATTCAGTTCAAAATTGACTACAATTTATTAAAATTAAATTGGTGGCCAACATTTTTTTTTCACTAACTTGATTTGCTATTTCGCACCATTACCACATGCATGCTACTTTGCAACATATATATTTATGCTAGCTCCTACGTACCAATGGAACAATACTACTACTCACCTTCTACAATACCCACCAAAGCCAACACCAACACCTACATCTAATTTATGGTACTATTTACATCTTTTTCCATCAAATTAATTTCGATGGAACCACTTAATTTACTTATTTATTTCTATTCTATACATTATATACTTCTATTTCATATTATATGCGTTTCTATTTTTATGTCTTTGAGTCTTCGTCTTTATATTGATTTTTTAAAATGTCGTTTGTAATGTTATACTGTATGTGTAAACTTCATTCTCAATCAATCGTATATGATATAACAACTCGATTGAATGACTAAATTTCGATACAAATTAGGTATATATCAGCTTTATAATTTAAATTGAGCTAGTTAATATTAGAGCTTAATTGTAAAATTTGAAATAGAAATCCAGCTAATTAATTACTGTTTGACTCGATTTGTTTGTTTTGTAGAACTAGTCATTAGAATATTTACTCCATCTGTCCCGCAATAAGTGGCTACATTTCCTTTTTGGGTTGTCCCGAGATAAATGGTCACTTTCCTTATAAGGAAATATGCATATCTCACAAAAAATTATGGGCTCCATTACTTTCTATCTTTTTACCCTTTAAACATCATTCTTCTTAATACTCATGCCGAAAACAATATGGTCACTTATCATAAGACGGAGGTAGTATTTTTTAGTAATAGTATTATTTATGCAAAAGCTTAGGAAGACTAAATAAAATGAATAAGAGGGGGTATAGACTTAATTAATTTGGAGGGGAAAAAGATTTAATGTTACGTTGTAATTGTTAGAAATAAAGGATCGTGGTCGTGGGAGTATATTTACCAACATGTTGTAATATGTGCTATTAAAATAAAATCAAGGAATATATATATATAGGTTTGTCCTCCATCCACACTAGAATATTAAATAAAGTTTTTCCAAAAAAGACCTTCTAGGAATAAGAGATGTGGGCTTGGGCTGGAAAAGACAAAGAGAGTGACAGGGGTTGGGCTGGGAATAAGGAATATCGTCGGACTACAAGTTTTTAATTTATTTATTCACTATAGTTTTTCAAACCAAATTATTTCATTCATTCCTATTGTTTTAATGATGAAATTTAATTTAAATTATTTTACGGTTGAGTACATTATTTTGATAAATATTTATAATTTCATCCAAAAATTAACAATATCAGCTCTCACTTTTCTTAGCTTGGAAATACGCACATCAATAATTATGAAAACAATAGAAAATACGAGTGAATTGGAAACTAAGGTTGAGCAAAGAAAATCAAAAATCAAACCATCGACAAATTGCACTGAAACCGAACCGAAAATATGGTTAATCAAAATCGATGATTTAGATTTATTTTATAATTTTAAAAAAAATCGAGGGTAATAGTTAGGTTTTTATTTTTATTTATAAAAACCGGCAGTTAACCGAACCGATACTCATTAAAAATTTAAATTTTACTTATTCTATGTTACGAGTATAAATTATTATACTTACTAATTTATTTTGACTATGTGACAGATGGTTGGTTAAATGAACCGTGCTCACCCTATTGGTAACCTATATGTTGGATCGTGCTCTAGTGTCCAGTACCTTCATACTCCGTATCTCAACAATCTTCGATTCCCCCTTTCTCAAAAATATTTCTAAATTCGCCACGAAATATATTGATGTCGATCGATTATCAATCTTAATTAAGAAAAATAAAACTTAAAAAAATAATTTTAGTTTGGCCAATGCAGGTTTTCGATCATATGACTCCAAATCTCTAACCAACTGAGCTAATAGGCCTCAACACTTACAATTTTCTCCCATTAATTTGAAATATTGGACTAATTTAGTTTTAGAGCTAACTAAGTACTAACCATTTCTCAACCAATATTCAATTGCCATACGTATTTCCTTACGTTTTACTAATTTGTACATCTTTTATATCAAAACATTATTTCAAATCATATCATCTCGTATATATATAGAAAATTATCAAAAAGTGAAATTAACAAAATAACATTTAATTAATGTTATTCAAAATTACTAATTAGCAATGTTAGCTATGGCAAGAGAAATAGAAGGACATTTTTCCAAGAACAGTTATAATTTTAATTTATGAATATTGTATTTGTATTGTATAAATAAAAGCTTATACTCGCAGTAGCTCCGGTCCCACATAACATAATAGTTTATTTATAATTAAATAAATACTAGCCGTTAGTGGCGCTGAGTCTGAGACTTTGTTTTCAAATTCAAATCCGCCCCTTCCCTTCCTCTCTCCTTCATTCCACTCTTCTTCTTCGGTTCTTCCCATTGATTTGATTTGAGCCTTTCTTCATCCAAGTATTAATTATTAACTACTCTTTTCCTCAAACCCAACTCCCCTCCAAATTAAAGAAGATGCTGGTAGCTCAATCTCCAATCTCCGGCCATCACCGCCCGAGAAGCGGCCGCAAACCTCTCCAGCCCAAGAACTCGTCGTCGACTCCTCCTTTCGATACAATACTCAAGCCAAATTTGAAGGCTGCAGATTGTGGTGAGATCTCAATCTTAGCGAATGACAACAAGGAGAATGTCCATCCCATTTTCTCCTTGGTCAGTACCCCTACCCCAACCCCAGCTGCAACAAAAGCAAAGAAAGATTACTGTTTCGAAATTGAGTCGTTGGATGCATCTCTGGCGGAGGAGCTGAGCGCCATTCGCGAAAAGCTGGAGAGGCTGCGGATTGATAAGGACAAGACTGATAAGATGTTGAGAGAGAGAGGTGTGATGCTGGATTCCCAGATGAAGGAGGTTCTTGATAGAGGGATGCTGCAGAAGCACCTCGAGATCGAGGTCGATCGCTTGTTTCGACTCAAGGAGATCAAGCTATCCTGCTGCACGGTAACATATATCAACTTTAACATTTATGATTATATATCATACTCCCACTTGTTTAATTCTGTGATATGATTAATTGATTATGATTTATGGTTGTGACTGATTTGATTTGGTTACAGAGCATATCACCGCTTCGGTCGTTAAGAGACAAGGAGCAACAAAAGAAGATGCAAAATCAAGAGCAACATCAGCTCAAGGTGGACTAAACTTCCGTGCCTTATCTATTATATATATTGTTCCTTACTTTGAGCTAAACTAGGAATTAAAAATTAGAATTTGTTTTGAATTTGTTTTTTCAGGCCAAGAATCATTCTGAAATTACGAGGGATGAACAGAGAGATCAAAGCCCTCTTTCATCAAGTAAAGACGACGACAGAGAACTAACTAATTAAAGAAAGAGATACTAGTACTAGTACTCTTTCATCATCATCATTAAATTATTTCTGTTTTTCCTCTGGAAAAATATTCTCATTAGTAAATACTTACTAGCTACTCCTCTATTTGATTTGAGAATGTTTGTTTCTATTGTATGGTCACCTTTTGATTGTTTTTTTTTTGCTTCATGTTAGTTTTTTCTACTCGTTTAAAGCTGCAGTTGCAGATCTCAATTTGTGTTTCTCGTGTTGTGCGTTATTGATCTATTATGTTGTTTCCAATTAGTATATAAACAATCTGGATACATGTTTAGTGACTTTACTCCCATCTTATATTCTTTTTTTTTTTTTACAAGTAGTCACATCTTATATTCTATTCCAATCCAACATTAGTATTTGTGACATGCGTAAAATTAAACAATATAATCAATGTTTATCATGTGAATGACAATATGTATAACAATTTAAGTATGATATATAACAAATTAATTTGACTATAACAATTTTGGCTTGTAGATAATATGTATGTCCGAATATGATTGGAGGCGACAGACATGAAATATGTGTACAACAAAATAAGAGAGAGGGGTTTCGGACAGGACAGAGATCGATAAATAATGTCCAAATCTTAATAGCACGTGTGGATAATAACTAACTTTATGTATTTGCTGTGTCCTCCCCTGCATATCGATCTACACTTGACCAACTAACTAACTATTCCAGATTTAGACTTAATCAACTAACCGCGCTTTCTTAGATCTGTGTGCTAAATTACTCCTAAATTTGTCTCTTTACTTTACAGCTGCTGATAAACAAAAATACAGAAATTTCTTAATTATCAGTTTATGAACTCGATCGATCATCAAGTTGTAATTTACGTGATAAACTGAATTGGAGATTTTACATACACACGCACATGCATGCCTGCCTTGATCATAATTAAAACATACATACGAATAATGTCTTGCCCTTAATTGCCGTCTTTATATCTCCCTCCCTCCCTCTCTGTCTTTCTTCTTTATATTCATTCATTCGAAAAACAGTACTCAAAGATTCAAACTTTATATTTTGATCTCGTCGGCGGGATTTGTTTTCATTTCCTGTTTGTTGTAAATTAACACTAGTCTTAATTCCTTTGTTGATTAAAAGTTGGAATCTTTACACATATACATATACATATTGTTGGAAGAAGATAAGAGAAGATGAGAGAAAAGGTGAGAGTTTTCGTATGGGTTTGTGTGTTAATGTTTGGATCAATTTGCTGGGGAAGGTTCGTTGTGGAGAAGAACAATTTGAAGGTGACATCTCCAGAGTCAGTGAAAGGCGTTTATGAATGTGCAATAGGAAATTTCGGCGTACCTCAATATGGAGGAACCATGGTTGGCTCAATATTCTACCCCAAATCCAATCACAAGGCCTGCAGACCTTTCAAAGATGCCGACGTTTCGTGGAAGAATAAGCCCGGCGGCATTCCCGTTTTCCTTCTTGCAGATAGAGGAGGTAACACTAACACTAACACTAACACATCATTTCATTACATTTCAAATATATATATACAGTATATGCATGTTGTGTTAATTAATGTACGTTTCGTATTCATTCTTGTATGTATGTATTGTATATATGGACGGCAGAGTGCTATTTCACATTGAAGGCGTGGAATGCTCAGAATGCGGGCGTGGCCGCCATCCTCGTTGCAGACGACAGAGTTGAACCTCTGATCACCATGGATACACCGGAGGAGGGAGATAAGCAGCCGGATTATCTGCAAAACATAACCATACCATCAGCCCTGATAAGCAAAGGGCTAGGTGACAGAATCAAGAATGTATTAGCTAAAGGAGAAATGGTGAGCATCAATCTTGATTGGAGAGAGGCTCTCCCACACCCCGATGAGCGTGTGGAGTACGAATTTTGGACTAATAGCAACGATGAATGTGGGCCAAAGTGTATGAGCCAGTTGAATTTTATCAGAAATTTCAAAGGGGCTGCTCAGATTCTTGAGCAGAAGGGCTACACTGAGTTCACTCCTCATTACATTACGTGGTACTGTCCGGAGGCGTTCATCATGAGCCAGCAGTGCAAATCACAGTGCATAAACTATGGTAGATACTGTGCTCCTGATCCCGAGCAGGATTTTAGCAGAGGTTATGATGGCAAGGACGTCGTCATCCAAAACCTAAGACAAGCTTGTTTCTTTAAGGTTGCAAAGGAAAATGGGAAGCCATGGCAATGGTGGGACTATGTGACAGACTTTTCAATCAGGTGTCCGATGAAAGAGAACAAGTATAACAAGGAGTGTTCAGATAGAGTGATTAAGTCACTTGGTGGGCTCAACTCAACTCAACTCAACTCTATGGTTGCTTGCTTGTGATATGCAGACTGCACCTTCTTGATCTGATTGATTTTTCTTTACAGGATACGACGTTAGGAAGATTGATCAGTGCATTGGAGACATTGAGGCAGACATCGACAACCCTGTACTAAAAGCAGAACAGGAAGCACAGGTTTTGTTTTTTGTCTACCATGCATTTTGGTTGAAGTTTCTGTGGGGAATTGAAGGCATACAAATTTGTTTTCTACTCAGATTGGAAAAGGGCCACGAGGAGATGTTACCATTTTGCCAACTCTAGTTATAAACAATAGGCAATATAGAGGTAGCATTAGCAAGCACTGCCCTTAATTTCACTTATTATAGTTAAGAAAGACAATAATAGATTTATGCTGTATTAATTTAGGCAAGCTGGACAAAGCAGCAGTTCTCAAGGCCATCTGTTCGGGTTTCGAAGAGACTACTGAGCCTGCCATTTGCTTGAGTAGAGGTGAACTTTGTTGTTTTTTAATACCTAAACATGGAGAGGAGCTTATTAATTGTGTTATGTGTGCAGATATGGAGACAAATGAGTGTCTAGAGAATAATGGTGGATGCTGGCAGGATAATTCTGCTAACATTACTGCTTGCAGGGTAATTTTAACCTTTTTTTGAACTCAAAATCAATTGTGGAGTTGGATGTTAATGGTTATCTGATAGTAGCAACAAGAACAATGCAGGACACTTTCCGGGGGAGGGTGTGCCACTGCCCCGTCGTGCAAGGAGTTAAGTTCATAGGCGATGGTTATACTCATTGTGAAGGTGGTATTGGTGACTAACTAGTCACATGAAATAGAATATACAGTATTAATTTAGAAGAAAATAAACATTGATCTGATCTGTTTGGTGCAGCAGCTTCTGGGCCATTGAGATGTGAAATAGGCAATGGAGGGTGTTGGAAGGAAAGCAGGCACGGGCGAACTTATTCTGCTTGCACTGTGAGTTAGCTAGCATGAGATTGTATTTATTTATTGAAGAGGCAAAGATAATTAGTGGTGTGTTTGGTGCTTTGCAGGATGATCATATATCAGGTTGCAGTTGCCCACAGGGATTCAGAGGTGATGGAGTTAGAGAGTGTGTAGGTAATTTAATTTTATACTATAGGATAGAGGATTAATTAATGCTACTTGCAGTTTTTGAAGCAAAGCAAATTGAAGATGTGGTTTAATTTGGAAATGTACATCAATTTTAGATGTGGATGAATGCAAGGAAGAGATAGCATGCCAATGCCCAAATTGCAAGTGCAAAAACACATGGGGAAGTTATGAATGCAGCTGCAGAAACCATTTACTTTACATTCATGAACATGATACCTGTATTAGTAAGTAGCATATTCAATTGAATTGATTAAAATGAAATTAAGAATGACATATATAATGGTAATGGTGCAATTAATGCAGGTAAAGAGGGTGGAAGTAGTGGTGAAGTTAGCTGGGGCATAATGTGGGTGATCATCCTAGGCTTGTGTGTGGCAGGAGCTACTGCCTATGCTCTTTACAAGTATAGGCTCCGGGTAAGCCACCCCATCCACTTATTAATATATACTCGTTCCTATTCATTTTATTTGTCTTCCTAAACTCATGCATACGTATTAATAAAAAAAAATATATACCCAAATTAACCTTAATTAATACTCCCTCTCAAATTAGCTTTATTAAAGTGAACATCTTTGGAGGAGAGGAGACAATAAGAATCAACCAAAGAAGGGGAGGAGAAGCGTGTGCAAACATTAAATAGAGGAAATGGAAATTAATGAAAGAGAGTAAAAATCAAGGGCAATTATGGTTTAAAAATACAAAACGATATTCATTTTACAAATAATTAAAAATGGTAAAACGACGTGCAATATATTTATAAGCACGCGATGGGATATGAGCGGGGTATCTAATTATGCAAAAACTTGTCTGCGGCGCGCTGCATGTGGTGCGATCGAGCCCACGTGCACGGGCGTGGGCACGTATCAGCCGTTAAGTCAGGTGCGTGCGATACACGCGCCTGACAATTTTTTTTTAAGTAGCGCGCGTAACACATGTAGGGATGGCAATTTTCCCCACGGGTTCGGGTCCCCGCGGGTACTCGCCCCTAATGGGTCGGGTTTGGGTAAAGTTTTTCGGGGTCGGGGACGGGGACGGATTTGAATTATAATACCCGAATCGGGTTCGGGTCGGGTACGGGGATATAGATCCCCGCCCCGAACCCGACCCGATTTTTTTTTAAGTTTTTTTTAATTTTTTTTTATTTTTTGTAAGTAGATATTTTATTACCAAATGGTATGGAAAACAACTTCATAAGTATTAAAAATAAATTATTAACAAATTTTTAATAAGTATTAAAAATAAATTACTAATAAATTATTTTTTTGTTATAATAAATTATCTAACGGGTACTCGATGGGGATCCTTTTTCTGACGGGTAATCCCCGCCCCGCCCCCGCCCCGATTTAAACGGGGATGGGGACGGGGACGGGGACGGGGACGGGGACAGAATTCTGAAGCGGGTATGGGGATGGGGAAGCAATACCCAGCCCAGCCCCGACCCGTTTACATCCCTAAACACATGATCTTGATTTTTTTTAAATCTTATTTTTTCCAGTTTTTTTATTCTTTTTTATTCTTTTTTTCATCCTTGGAGCGAGCTAAAAGGCATTAATGTTGTCACAATCATTATCAATAAATTAAAATCGGAGCCGAAGGTGGAAAAGAAAAAAAATAAAAAAATCGAATTAAAAAAAAACCTGAAAAAAAAATTAAAAGTCAACGGGTTGACCCAATTTGAATGGGTGCGGTCAACCCGGATCCGGTCGCATCCCATGAGATTGATTGCATAAGAGTGTGCCTCAATTAATTATGATGGAATGAATTCCATATATCTCATCTAAAAGTTGGAATTAACTTGTAGATGTTGATGATCTCAATCCATTTATGTTATATTAATATTGTGAATACATACATATTATAATTAGCAAAAAAATAATAATTAATGCATGCAGGGATACATGGACTCGGAGATAAGGGCTATAATGGCTCAGTACATGCCCTTGGACAATCAAGGCGATGTGCCCAATCACTTGCCTCATGGAACCGTCTGATTCAGGACCCACACTCACAATTCAAATTCAGATCTATCGGTACAACTCAATATTTAATTGGGTTAATATCACATTATCAGACTAATTACAAGCATCATCAAGTAGTAGCTATTTTTTTATGGTTAATATATTTCATGTTTAAGTAGATCAATATATGTCTTGAGTGTCAAAAGGGGTTGGTGTGCCAAAAAATTGAAAAAAATATATTATAATGGATTGATCCATACTTTTGGTGTTTCTGATAATATCTAATCTATTTTAATATAATTATCTCGTACAGCTATATTGTAGATGATCCGGTATGGATCATTGGTGTTGCTACAACTAATTAACGCTAGCTATTAAAAAAAAACTATACAATATATAACAAAATAATTTACACATTTTCAAAACCTGGAAAAGTAAACCTATCAATTTACCCGCTAAAATTTGCACAAGAAATAAGATTTAAAAATGTAAAATTCTTTGAAAGGGTCTACGAAATTGTTTAGACCGAAAAATTCGAACAAATTACAATGATCACTATATATCAAGGCTCATCTCATCGTTGACTTGAAATATCAACGGCCACTTGCTCATAATAAGAAGCAGGTTCGCCAGCAGCAGCTGAAGAAGGCGGCGGCGGCGGCGGCGGCGGCGCTTGATGCAAAGAAAGCCGGCAGTTGGGGCATGAAGCATGTGAAAGTAGCCATGTATCTATGCATCCAACATGAAAGCCGTGGCCACATTTGGGCAGGACCCGGATCCTCTCGCCGTCCACGAACTCCCCCAAACAAATCGGGCATTCATTGCCCCAAACGTCGGCACCCGACCCGTATAACGCCACCGGTAAGTTGCGGAGGGCGCGCTTCTTGAGGCCTGGCGCCGCCGCCGCCGCCGCCGCCGAGCTGCTAAACATGTTGAGAAAACCACGGCGCGCGAATGCGTTCAGTCCGAGTGTGAAGATCAATGCGCAGAGCAGAAAAGCTAGGATTATCACCATGTTAGTGTCCAACTCTGACTCATCGCCGCCGCCGTAGGAATCGTTTGACTCGGTCTTGTTATCTTTTAGTATCCGGCGGTGGAAAATTACCGGCTGCAGCAGATATTCCATTTCCATTCTAAGGAAAACGGTGTTTTAATTTGAAGCTAGCGGGAATTAATTAATACAGCCCAAAGCTGCCGCAGCCTCCCACTGTATGTATGTAGAGAGAGAGAGAGAGAGAGAGTTCATCATTAGGGTACTATTTGTCCTAATTATATAACATAATAAGGCTGAAAAAAGACAAATATAGGGGAGTAAAGCTACCAAATCTTAAGAGATTAAAAATTCGATACCCAATCCATTCAGTTATACGTACGTATTAATTTAATAATCAGTTTCTTTATATATAAAATCAAATCAAATCAAATATAATTAATTAAGCAGGTAATTAATACTCCCTCCGTCCCTATAGCAATGTTTCATTTGTTTTAGGCACGGTTATTAAGAAACAAGAGTAAAAAGATAAAAAGTGGTAGGTCACGTAGCTTTTGAAGAGTTAATTGTTTCCATTTTTTGAATAAGACCTTGCTATTGGGACAGATGAAAAAAGAAAGCAAGATCTTGCTATTAGGACGAAGGGTGTAGTTGTGGGCGTCGAAAATGGTTCCGTATGTACTCACATACTCCCTCTGTTTTTTTAACTGTTCTATTGAGAAAAAATTCGTGTCCCCTTATAAGTGTCATATTATGAAATTTGAATTTAAAATAATGACAAAACTCCTATTTTAGCCTCACAAAGTTATTGAAAATGTAATTATTAGACTTTGTAAATAATAAATATGGGTATAAAGGTAATATCTCGTGTTTCCTTGATTTCTCTAATTTTTCTCAATAGGACACTTAAAAAGAAAACAGAGGGAGTATATATTTTCTTAAATGCGCATTGTCTATCTTGCTTTAAAATATGTTGGTGATATTAAATCTGAACTTAGTTTTGAATGTTTTGGTAATTAAGGAATTCAAATGATTTAATGTAAGGTAATTAATCAAATGAAATTGAACGAAAATCTAAAGCCATTGATGAAGACTAGAAAGTTGATTGCAAGATTTACTTTCTTTCCTTGTGCATTGTAATTAATTAGTTAGGAATATCTTGCATCAACAGAATATTAATTGCAGTGATGATAGCATGCATGGCCAGAGATTAGTAAATGAAATCAAAATAATAATTAATAATATAACAATTCTAACTGCTTCTTAATTAATTAAGAGCGGAAGTTGGAGTGTAGAGTGGTGGAGGTTGGAACAACTCTTATAGCTACGAATATTACTTATTCAAACAGACGTTTTGCTCTTGAAAATTTTGAGGGTACTTGTCCCACTATAACATCAAGTATATATGCTAATTAATTTGGTGAACTAATTAACTAATTATTATAGTCACACAAATCATGTACTCCCTCCTATTATAAATTAATGTCGTTTAGCACTTTTCAATTTGTTGTATTTTTAATGTCGCTTAGTATTTTTATTCCCATGATGACTTCATGAATTACTATCTCTTGTATTAATTACTCTCATACATATATATTTCTTCTATTCCATTAATTAATCTTTTTTCTCCACCAATTTTGCTATCAAATACATAAGGTTACTTACGGAAACAATTTTTTTTATTAATAAATGTGCTCAAGCTTAGGAAGAAGAGGGAGTTCTTATAAGGGAAATGATCGATGTTGTTAGTTGGTATAGATTGACTTAATTACTGCGATGATAAATATTATAGGGCACGTTAATTTTAAATATATAGTGGGAGCGGAGTTCAATGCTCGCTCTAAGAGAATCTGCATCGCTGGCACGATAGGGCGGCTCGAGCCGACCAGATATCGTGCTGGCTCGATAATGTGCCGTGGAGATTGGGGGGCAGCAATTTCCAACGAGCCGGCACAATGGGGAGTTATTGTAATTGTAGTTGGAATAAGAGATTGAATGAATATGATTCTCTATTGTAAATAATGTTTTTTAAATTGTATCTTATAATCCAATTATTAATTTAATATAAGATGGATTTCCTCTTGGGGAATTTCAAGCTTGTGTTGGAAAGTCTAGTCTAGAAATAAACAAGAAATATTTTTATTGTTATTATTATTCTTTCCTTTAGCGGGAAATATTAAAGTGTTTTGTAGAAGCCCAACCCAGTCAGACATAATTGGGTTTTCATATAAATAAATAGTTTTATTGGATCGTAAGCCCAAGAACAGGCTAGAGTTTACATTTTACTAATTTGATAATAATAATTTAATTGGGCTTCGAATATATTCCAGTAGTTGATTTATTTTCAAGTCTCGTATAGTTAATTAAGTTCCAAAATTTTCATACTATTAGAATTTCTGGTTCAACCTAAATACTAAGGTGTTGGAAAGATTCAAATACATCGTTTTCAATTATGCAATCATCACTCCAACTAAATTAACTTTTTAAACAGGTCCAACTAAATAAAACTAACTTTAATGGGATCACATATATATGCCTAAATTTTAGATCATCAAATTATGATTTTTAAACGTCTCGGGTTTAGAGGAAGAAAATTTTGAGTTGTGTCATCCACTCTCTATGCATTGATTAATTGTTGATTGATATTGTTGTAATACTATGTGCAAGTATCTATGCTTTTGGCTGCGTATAACTGCCACCAAACATATACTCCCTCCGTCACTAAATAAGTGTTCCGAACCATCAAAATTTTTGTCCCGCATAAGTATCATATTTCAGATTTCTATGCAAAAGTTATGTCAAATTGTCATATTCAGTCTTTGACTAATGCCACAAAGTTTACTTTTTCATTTTTCCATACAATAATTAGGGGTGAAATAAGTCATTTTGCCTACTATTTTGGTATACGCATTTTGACGGCTGGAGATACTTATTTGGGGACGGAAGGAGCATATAATTAATATTGATTTAACAAACCAATTAATAAAACTCGATCGTATCTTATTTCTTGTTCCCACAATAACAGTATGAATTACTGTTGATTATCTAAGGATTGTAGACTAAACGTAAATGCAAGTTAGTATAGTTAGTTACATTGCACCTAGAATTGAAAGTGCAACGATATATGTAATTATGTATATACTTCTTAAAAAAATCAATGTCTACCTCCTTTAGACTTTTTCGAAATATAACAAAACAATCTGGTTCGGGTAACATGTCACGTTCAAAATATTCCAAAATATCACACTCTAGTACTGTAAGATTTTTTGAGAATAAACAAATCAAATTCACATTATAAAATATAGAGTACTCAAAGTACATAAAGGTACCCTCAATTATCTTGAAAATATAGAAATTCATGCACATACATGAGAAGGAAAACATGAAAAAACAATAATTCGAATAAAATCTTTAAAAACAAATAATGGTCTCTTTTCACGTACTTTTAATTTCTTCCCTTTACACCTGTTAATATGAACTAATGAAAACTCGTTTGTTGGTTTCTTCTCCTCCATTTTTTTAGCTAGCTAGTCCAATGCCTGCGTTAATGGTCCTACATAGTAGAAATGGCCAAATAATAGGGAAATTTCTCAGTCATTTCATATATTCGTCCTCGTCTTATTTACCAATATCATCACGTCAATATAGGAAATATCGATCTTATTTTACAAATTAGCATAAGTAAATACGTGTCACAAACTTTATACCGACTCATTATTAGATTTCTACCAAGGGAAATTTCTCAGTCATTTCATAAATTTGTCCTCATCTTATTTACCAATATCATCACATAACCAGTATAGGAAATATCTAATTTAACAAATTAGCCTATGTAAATATGTGTCACAAACTTATAACGACTCATTATTAGCTGTTGTAGTTGTTTCTGAAGAGAAGGAAGCGGTGAGTGTGCTCTGTGAAGATATGCTCGAATTTTTTGCAAAGGTTAAGGAGTTTAATGTTATTTCGGTGCATCATGTTTGTTGCGAATCTAATATGGCGACTCATGATCAACTCGCCTTCTAGCTAGGGAATTAGATACCATTAGAGTGTGTCCTGATAGTTGGCCTTCTTGACTTTTAAATATTGTTATTGATGACTCTAGTTGATTAATGAAAGTTATTTTTCCCTGACAAAAGTAAATGTTGGGATGATCTAACTGGTAGAGTTGATATTCTTATGACCAAATGTCTCAAGTTGGAATTCAATAAACACTTTATAAGTTCAATTTATTGCTCTAAGTTATTATAGTATGATTTATCTCTCATATGTATTTGCATACTATTCCATAAGAATTGATGTAGTGCAAAATTCAAATAGCAACCACATATATATTACTATCTTCATTTAAAAAAATTGTCAATATCTTAGATCTATTTCGAATTAGGTTGGTCACATGTAATAGTAATGTGGCCAAGTGCCAACAGGGCGGCACGCCGCGTTTGAAGATTCTTTTGGTTTTGGGTATAGGAGAAAACTTTGGGGTTCTTTTTTATATATCTCATATATTATAGATAATTAAATTTTCTATTTTCTTTTCTTTTTAGTTGAATATTTATTATTAATTTCTTGGTTTCAAATGTACTCTCTCCGTCCATGATAAGTGTTTCACATAGGATTTGACACGAATTTTAATAAATGGTTGGTAGATTGCTTTTGAGTAAAGAAAGGAACTCATCATAATAAATTGTTGTGAGATTTAAAATAAGGAATCTGTGTGGGCCTGTGGGGTATTGTCCCAAAAAGAAAAGTTATACACTCTTTGTGGACGTACACAAGGAAATTGTGGTGCACTTATCGTGGACGAAGAGAGTATCATTTAAAAAATAATAATACTAACGATTTAGATAAATTTATTGAAATTAAAATGGCCTTGAATGCAAACACCCACATTTGGAGCCCTAAAAACAAGACTATATAAGACTGCATTAATTCTTCATATTATGTCCCAAAAACACACATTCATTCGTATAACATGCACACGCATGTATTACGATGATGAGGATAACATATACTCCTCCCGTCCATAAAGAAGACACCCATTGTGTGTGTTGGACGCGAATTTTAACAAAAGTTGTTGTAGTTGTAAGTGAAATAAGGGTCTCATTTATTGTGAGTGGAAAAAATGAAATGGACAAGTTTTTCATGGACCAAAAAAGTAGGCAAATGAACATTTTTTGTGGACGGATAGAATAGTATCTATTCGAGGTGTGCGCTGAATAAATACGTGCATTACTTCACGTTGACATAAAGCGAACACGGACAGGGAAAGGGCGGATGCCAAGATTTGAACATCTCACATTCCTTTCCTTTCTTAGGGCAAATAATTGCCACCATTTGCGTTGCGTGAAGACCTTCATTTTTATTTCCTTCTACATAATTTTGCTTATGATTCCACTTATCTTTTCATCTATCTAGCGTTTTCTCAACACATAAAGAAAAACTACGTACGCTCCTTGAATTTGACGTTTTGTAGGAAAACTTTAAATATAATCTTGACACTTATTTCAAATCTTATTCAACTTCATGTAGTACTGATTCCGATTTCCGAGTACAAAACGCAAACAAACAAACTTAATTACCTCCAAATTGTATTGACAAAAACTTGGATACAACAATCCTACAGTAGAATTTGTTGTAATTATGGGATAATTAATGGGTAATTAAGGAAGATTATGGTGTAATTGAGTAATTAGAAGGTAATTGAGGGGTAATTAATCACCAATTAGAATTTATTAATCTCTAATTAGATTTTATTAATCCTCAATTAGAGTTTATTATTCCCAATTAGGATTTATTAAGCTCCAATTAGAATTAATTAAGCTTCAGCTAAATTTAATTAAGTATTAGGAATTAATTAAAAATAAAATAAAATAAATAAAAAAGCAAGCTCACCTTGGGTTGTCCGCATGGGAGTGTTGCCCAATTGTATTATGTGGCCGAAATTTGCTGAGATAGCCATGTGGCCCATATAATAAATTCATTGAAATTATTATCCGACAATGTTTTTGTGTTATACTTATGAGTGAAATACATATTAATTTTAAAACTATATAATAGTAATAGTAATTCAAATGAAATGAATTAAGGGCACCATACGACGTTTATGAGAATTGGAGCAAGAAATCATGAAGCTAAGCACGCATGATTCTATTCTCAATTTGATTATTATGACGACAGAGGCATATTATAATTAATTAATGAAGCTAATTATAGGGTACCTATTAGGCTATTACTGCTTCCAAACAGTAAATTAATCAAGTTGACCGTGTTAATACAGCATTAATGGAGTTGAATCTTAATTTCGTATATTAAATAATTAGAAATAGTATACAAATAAGAACTCAATCAATATCCATATCTGCAACTCATCTCCTTAGTAAAGTTTGATCAAATCATACCATTTTTTTGTTTTCATAATATATATGGAGATTTTTAATATCATGGAATGCCAAAACTGAAGTTGCAGGATAACAAGAATCATGTGAAATTCATAATTATTAGAGGTTTGGTTGCTGTAGCTGTTGGAATTAATTAATTAAAAAAATTTAATTCAACACGTCATCACAACTTATTAATTAGTCGCCACTTCTCAATATTGCCGCTAGCCTTTTGATACGATTAAGTGCCAACTTTTTCTCTCTTCTCTACAAGACTACAACATAAAGAGCTAATTAAATACACGTATTATACTAAACGTGTGGTAAATTATGCATTGTCCAATCAACATTAATGACAACGACGAATAACTATAAACTTGATTAATTAATTATCGCAATAATAATACTAATATAGCTTTGTCAAGAAAGAAAGAAAACAAAGAATAGTAATTTCAATATGAAATGCAAGACTAATCATTTTGTGCCAACTCCTGCTTCAAGTTCTAAATAATTAAATTTTCCTTTGATTATGACATAGTATTTGAAAATTAGAGTAATGTATGTATATCTAAATTCTGGAATTAAGATTATAAAAAAAAGGGTCGGAGCAAAAAAGATTCCCATGGACCATTTTTTAATGTCATAACACATGATTTCGCATTTTTTTTAAGAATTACACAAAATATATTATCATGTAAAGAACTATCATATAAAACATTATACCACACGCAGATGAAATTCGAATTCAAAATATTTAATTAGCTAACAAGAAACTTGTGGTGCCTCAGGCCCTCAACTTTGTCACTCACTTCCAAAATTTGTTTAGTTACTACTCCATCCGTCCCGCTATTTCCGTCCCATACTTTATGGGCACAGGTTTTAAGAAAAAATGTGTAAAAGATAGAAAAGTGGTAGGGTCTACACTTTTTAAAGGGTTAATTATTTTTATTTTGGGTTTGAGACATTTATAAAGGGACGGCCCAAAAAGGAAAAGGGGACGTAAATAGCGGGACGGGGGAGTAGTATTTTTTAAGATAAAATTACTCTTATATATTTCATATGTCCCGCAAAGATAGCACACATCATCACTTATCCGGATAATAATTGATAACTGAATGAACATGCATGAAGAGTAAAGACGAGTGCAACAACACTTTGCCATATTAATTACACACAAAACGACAACACACCTTAATTAGTACTATAAAAACAAACGAAGATGGCACCGCTAATTATATGCTTCCACGAAAAGGAAAAATGACAAAAAATAATTAACAAATATCTTAAAGGAAGATAAAAATCTTAATCACAATTTTGATACTCTTTAGATACAGATTAAAGGATTTATAATTCTTATCTTACATCAGTCACTAACACCTATATATAGAATTACTAAACGATCTTTGCGATTTTTTAAAAATAAACACTTTTGCGGAAATTTTTTTAAAAAATAAAATAATAAACACTTTTATAATAAAGGGCCTCCAACTTTACTCCATTGCAAATGTGAGACAAATCTTGTATTTTAGTAATGCATTCTCTCTGGTGCAAAATTTTAATTGGCCGATATTAATTTCTCACTCATCATAAAATAAAAATATATACTAGTACTTAATATGACGACATGCATGTTCGGAACAACTATAATATTATGAAATTACTCAACATATATTTAATTCGTTCACAATTTCGCCAATTGGACCAACAAAACCGAACTTTATGAAATTAACATATAAAGTTGGATATAAGAATAAAATAGAGAATTGAAGAGTATATTATTGATGAAAAAAATGGCATGATACCGAAATAATGTCACATAACACTGATACACGTCAAGAAACATGGTTGCTTCCATCTCTAAATAAGTTGAAGCTGGACTCACGATTTGTTAAAAATTTTGCGAGACATTATATACATATATAGGGATGAGTTAGTATAAAAACCGGTCCTATCATACAAACTACAAACCATATTTTTTTCAATATATATATATATATATGCATTATATAAATAAATAATACATGTAACAATTAAACAATAAATTTCAAATGGCCGACTTGAAGGTGATTAGTCTATGTATACACATTATATGACCAATTAATTATATATAAGAGACGCATTGAAACTATGCCTCATAAACAATTATGAATGACAGATATATAGTTTATATATATATATATATATATATATATATATATATATATATATATATATATATATATATATATATGGCGTACGCGACTTATTAACAAACTAAACAAATTCTAGCTAGCTAGGTATAGTACATGCATGCATTTTCTATTAGGATAAATTAATGAAATCTTCCAGCCACCATCTCTTACTAATTACTAACTCTAAATTAAAATGATATGATGACATTGACATGACATTGCCAATCCAATTATGAATGAGGGCCGACCATCCAAGCCCATTTATTTTTGTAGGGTTCAAAATTAATTCTTATGTCTGTCTATATATATATATATATATATATATATATATAATGTAATTATACATCATATGTATATAATTAATTTTATGTTTTATGGAGTATTGTTTTTGGCCGGATTGTTACTCCAAATATAGCCCCCCTCTAGCTACTTTTGATTTGTTATTCGAAACAACAATCTTATGAGGATATATAACTTTATTTAAATTATGGCTTTATAAATTTTACTCCATCCGTCCCATAATAAGTGTCTTGTTTCTTTTCGTCACGCATATTAAGAAAAAGAGTTAAAAAGATAGTAAGTGGTGGAGCCCTCACCTTTTTATGAGAAAATGTGTTTTCCATATTAAGTACATAGCATGCACTTATTGTAGGACAACTTAATATGAAAATGAAAACATTTATTGTGGGACGAAGGGGTACTTTTTAAGAAAAATTGGACCAGATTTGGCAAATGTCTCATTTTTAGTGCATAGTATGGAATTGAAATATATTTTGCAAAATGAAATCAAAGATGATACAACTTGATTTAAGTATCCTTAAAAGTTTCGTGGCATATATAAGACATGTTATTTGGGATGGCTAGTTATATGTATTTCATTATATAATTAGCCCGACTAGCCTTAAATATAAACACACAAAAGGTAAATTAAGTAGTGTCACATGTTACCGGTAAGCAGCAGCACATATATGTTTAGAATATAGTTTCAACTTTTAATGTCATTAATTAAATTAATTAACATGCATCATCTGCACAAGTATCGACTTTAATTATATATGAAATTTTCTTAAAACTAACTCATTATTATGATGTGTTATCTCAAAAGTCTCCAAAAAAAAAAGGTCTCCAATCAACCTATACGAATACTCAATACACTTGTACTGTACATTCTAATTATTGCTCTTTTATATATCCAATTTTTATGTAATTCGTTCGCCCAATTTTAGATGTGGATTGAGTCTACGAATATTAATACTATTAATGAACCTAAAAAAAATAGGTGGATCACAAATTTGTACTAGTGTTTATGATTGGAATTGCATTTGGAGCCACAGAAATCGATGAAAGCAAAATCAAGACATTAAATTTTATTGTGGTTAGCGATCGATTGTGAAATTTGCGGGCCGCGATCAATCACAGCGGTGAAGACGACTAAGAAATTAATGCTAAATTATTATGAACCTAACACGTACTATATACGTGCTAATTAATCAATTTCTTGGTACTGTACAATTAGAAAAAGGAAAAAAAGGACATGCATAAAATAGGTAAGCATGGAAATAAATGCCTTCTAGAATTAGATCGATAATAACAAGTGGAAAGAAAGTAAAAAAAAATCAATTAGCTATCGGCGGGCCTATCCTCCCCAAAAAATAGGAGAAATAAGAATAGATGTTAAAGTGCGAAATATATCATATAAGAATATATTTTAAAGTGAGAATAGATCTAAATTATCTATTCTAGAAGATTTAATGGATATGATTTAATCTTATGGTCAAACCCATTTTTCTTAGTGAAACCCGCTTTTTTAGTCAAACCCGTTTTTTTTACTTAAATGAGTTAATATGGTTCAAAAATTAGATACATTGGACAGTATAACGGAATGTACTAGACAATGTACTGGGATGCATTAGTGGTTATGCATCAGTGCATATGTTTAAAAAATTAGTTGCACCAGACAATGTAATGAAATGCATCAGACAGTATAATGAAATGCATCAAACAATATAAAGTAATGCACAAAAATATTTGTGATAATAGTTTTTACTTTTTTTAACTTTCGTATTCGATAATAACGATTTATAGTTTGTACGATATATATATATATATATATATATATATATATATATATATATTCTTGACACCGCTCATCTAACAATAATGTTAAGTACATAGACAACGACAAATTACTGGGGATCCATTTTTTGGTGATACGATCCCTCTAAAACAAGCTAGGTACAAGAGTGTGCAGGCGGGTGTGATCCTACTGCTGCTGCATATATACAATCCAACTTTCTCTCTCTCTCTCTAGATCTCTCTCTTGGCCATGTCGCAGCTAGCGTCATGAAATGGCAAAAGGAAGCCGTGCATGGTAGATGCAGTTTTATGGCAAGCTTTGCAACATCTCACATATGTAAGAAAATTAAGTATGGACGAAATAATTAGGACGACTTGCACAAAACAGACGATACAAAAAAATTAGACAATTAATATTTTGCAGCAGTACTTGATTATTTAGAGAAGAATCATGCATAGAGATTGCTCAAATTAAATGAGTATAAACCCAATATTCATTAACATGATCATGTCAAATTAACAGTGATCTATATTTGATAATTACGGCAATTATATTCCATGATTTCTTTCTAGGTACGAACGTACGTCCTCATTTCTCCAAAGCTTTACCAGTTAATTAGGATTTATCAAAATCATCTATAGGAATAATCAGTTTCGGAGTTTAAAAAAAAAAAAAAAAACAGTTCAGGGTAAAAGTCAATTAAATCAAATGAATAGAAATCCTAGCTACATGTTATGATTTATTGTTTTACTTCATTATATAACTACAAATCAAGTAATTTAAAGTGGCTAGCTCATGAGGCACCACAAGTCTCTCTTTAATGAGAGGTCTTATGTTCAATTCGTCTGTGTGCCGTGTAATATTTTCCACCATATTTGGTGTTGTAGTGTTTCCACCTTGTGTGATATAGTGGTCTCACCTTTGTGTGGTGTAGAGGTTCCACATATATGGTGGTGTAGTGATTTATTTGATAACATATATACCCGTGTAATTCCCTCAAAAAAAAATTATCTCAAAATGATTATAATATGTAGCAGATTTAAGTTTTTTCATTATATAACTTTTGTGGCAGTATTATCATTATGTTTTAGTAATATGTGTATCTATTAAATCAATATCAAATTATGAATAAGATATACGTCATAAGAAAAGGATATACGTAATATATGTTTTATATAAACATCCTGCCAAACATGCGCACGGTTTGTTGGGATATATATATACAATATAACTTTCTTAAATTAATACTCAATAAATTAATAATTTCTCTAAAATAATAATTTTTTCGGTCCGGACAATAATATTATCCTTTTAATTTTAACTCGATAAATTTATAACCTTTTTAAAATAATAATAGTTCGATTAATTTTATCCGAATTAATTAATATGTTCACATTTAATTACACTCATACGCCGTCATACGCGCGTATTCAAATTATTCCGTAGCTAGATTGAAGAAACAAATTCATTCAGCTTACAAAATTTCCTTCCCAACCTTTTCCTTAAAGCCATACATCGATCATGTTTCTAGATTAATTTTCTTTAAATTAAGCAAAAAATCAAGGATACATTGTGTTACCCCTTTTAAGTTTTAGCCTTTATTATTATTATTATTATTATTATTATTATTATTATTATTATTATTATTATTATTATTATTATTATTATTATTATTATTATTATTAAGTAGCTCGTCAAGATTCGACGGGAAATAACTTATGTTTTGATTTATGTGTATACATTTTAAAATAATTTTATATCTTATTTAGAAGTTGTGATGCTGTTTGCGTATAATTAGGAATTGGATCGGGTACTCATTCAATACGTATTTTTCAAATTTAAATTTGTTTAGAAATTTTCTACATGTTCTCGTCCTAATCTCAATTAAAATAGTGATTTTACTATATATACTCATCTCTAACCCGTTGGCTAGTACTCGATAAAAATCTGAACACTACAAAGTTAATATTAATTAAAATTAGTAAAAATCTTTCTTTTATGTTTATTTGAACCGTCTCGTAGGTTTATGTTAAATTGATTTCCCTAATTTTAGCCAAAAGGCAGAGAAAGATATGTTTACATCTACAAATCTTTTTTTCTTCTGTTTTTATCCATACATTTGATTCAATGTGAATAAATATTCTAGTAGGCACTAATCGAAGATTTTTAGAAAATAGGAATGAAAAATGAAGAGAATTCCATATAGACATGTTGGTTAAATATATTTATTTAGTTTTCATAGCGATTTTTGTTTACAAATTTTTTATTCATGACCTCTTAAAATGCTATGTGAATATATAAATAGATGTTGATATATCCAAATAGATAAAAAAAATTATTAGATTAGAATCGGAATTGGAACATATAAATATGAATTAATATTGCACAAAATACCATAATAAAGGAAAATCGGAATAGATAGCGAACCGATGAGGGATCAACGTTTATTATTATTATTATTATTATTATTATTATTATTATTATTATTATTATTATTATTATTATTATTATTATTATTATTATATGTTGACGGGATGTAGAAGTTTTAATGTGGGTTGCTTGCTTCTATTGGAAATTTCCTTACTTGGAAGATACAGCCTATATTAATTAATTACTAGTATTATATATACTCTCATAATTCATAAAACTGATTCATACTTGTTTGTTACAACGCGTTTACCAATAGTGCTACCTAATTACACACAAACCCCAACACTAAGCAGATTATATAAATTAATGATCATATATAAATGAGTTTCTCTAGACTGTATAATTGGGGCTTCTTTGCTTATATATATATATCTATTAAATAATCTGCAATATATACTGTGATAGAAATATATATGTAATTATGGTAACTTAATTTAATAATAATTTTTTTGAAGTATTTAATGATAAATTAAGAGGTGGGATGTAGAATTATTATTATTATTTTGATAATTGTAACATTTAATTTAAAAATCGCACCACACTAAACTCGAATCTGAAAGATTTTTTAACCTCAGACATTAATCATACTATCACTAGTCGTCTAGGCCAACACACAAAAAATAAAAATAAAGGATGTAGAATTATTTATACTTGGATAACAAGCATTGAGCCTTACTCTATCACATACTCTAAATTAATCTTGGAGTATATACAATATTAATTAGTCTATCATATATATTTATCACATCCTTATCATCGCCTAGCAAATAAACAATTTGTGATTATGTTTCAGTCTAATAAACTCTTTTTTAAGTTGAAATATCATACTAAAATTCATGAAAATGGAATATAAATGCTGGCATAACTATAAAAAATTATGAAAAAATCGAATATATCTTATATATTGAGGTTCTCTTTTTTTTTTTTTTAATATCATGACTATCAGTTTCCTATGCTCTTATCCAATTATTGTTATTCGTCGGTTTGCGTCATAAAATTCATAAAAAATACAAATAACTTATGCATAGCAAGATACTGAATCTTATAGATATATTTGAATAAGAGATACCTAACTTCATTATTACTACAGTGTCAAAGGTTTTAAAAAGATTCGAATTTATATATATATATATATATATATATATTAAAGACACGATTTATTTATTTATTTTTTGACAAACACTATTTCTTTTTTTTAGAAACATTACGATACATTGTACAAATTAAAATAAATTAGTGCATAACCCACACTTTGATGAGACATGAATCAAATACCTCTCATTTATTATAGAGTAAAAGGTTGCATTGTGATTACAAGATCTCTCTTTCCTTTTTCGTTTGTCCCAATAGCAAAGTCTCAGTCCAAAAATGAAAACAATTAACTTTTCAGAAGGCTTGAGACCTTTCACTTTTTATCGTTTTACTCTTATTTCTTAATAACCGTGTACAATACAAGGGGGACCTTGCTAATGGGACGGAGGGAGTACTAATTTACATCCCAAATAAGAAATTGTTCAAAAATCTGAGGTGAAGCAAATAAACAAATTAATTGAGAAAAGGTAAACTTACTATTATGGTTGTAAATGAGTTAAGCTCTTCGCGAGCTGTGGAACCCAACTTATTCCACTCATAACTACCCACAAATGGAACCCAACTTATTCCAATCACATTTTAACTTCATTACATCTTACCAATTAAGTCAGTTTTATTAAATTTGAGCCGGTCAACATGTGGCAAATGAATAGTGGACGGAGGGAGTAATATATATACTTAAATAACTAAAAAAATTAATCTTATGATAATACGACGACCCCCAGTCCCACTCCACCCCTGCCGCACCACAATATTGTTTTTGAATAGCTACATAAACCTAGTGACAATGGGTTTCATTTTCAGATTTTAATTATTGAAAATAAAATGAGATTTCCTTTTAAAAAAGAAAGAAAATGAAATGAGATTTTTGTAGGGTACTGCGAAATAAAATCATAACAATTGTGTTCAAAATAAACAAAAGAGCCTTCTCGAAAAAAAAATAAAGAAAAGAGACACGTGTATGGTCGGCATGACTCAGACATCTCTCTCAATAGTTTTTTTTTTGAGAGACATCTCTCTCAAGAGTCAAGAGTACAAATTACAAATTACAAATTACAGTCCAATAAATTTATTTATGTTTCACGTTACGTCGCGTAAAAAAATTAAATAGAATAATAATTTCGTTTGACGCAGTAATTATTTCTCCACAAAACCTTTATTATAAATAATTAGTTGAGCCCCCCATTCCCATTCCCAATTGGCAGGCCTCAGCCTCATCATCAAATTCATACTCATAACTGCAACTGCAAGGATTTTCTGTTTCATTCCCCTTTTTATCCAATCCAATTTAATTAAGTAATTTCTCTCTCTCCCTCTCTCTCTCTCATTATCTCACCTCCACCATCCAACATCTATCTCTATCATCAACCAAATTTTGATTCTTTTCTCTGTTTCCTTTGCTAGAATCATCAACCAAATTTTTTGGTTCAAATTAAGATAGAAGAAAAGCATAAACTTTATTTTCTCTGCAACAAAAAAAAAGAAAAAAAAGGGAAATAATATTCAATATCTGATCATCGAGGCAAATTTTGGATTTCTCGATCGATTAATTCTCAATTTCAATCTATTGTTGAAATCAAATCGAGCAAAATTTGGATTTGCTCGATCGATTAATGCAAGACAGAGAGGCGATTGCGAGGGGCTGCATTCGCTCGATCTCTGGATCAAATTATGCCAGAGATCAACGACGAGGATGGGAATTCAATGCCGTACGATACGTCGATGGGCGGCAGCAGCAGCCGCGGCGGCGGCGGAGAGGAGCTGAGCCCCAACCTCTTCAAAAAGTATGAGCTCGGGAAGCTGCTGGGGTGCGGCGCCTTCGCAAAGGTGTACCACGCGCGCGTGGTCCGCACCGGCCAGAGCGTGGCGATTAAAGCCATCAACAAGCAGAGGATTCAGAAGGGGAACCTCGCCGCCAACATCAAGCGGGAGATCTCTATCATGCGCCGCCTCCGCCACCCCCATATCGTGACCCTCCACGAAGTCCTCGCCACCAAAACCAAGGTCTACTTCGTCATGGAATTCGCCAAGGGCGGCGAGCTCTTCGCCAAGATCGCCAAAGGCAGATTCACCGAGGATCTCTGCCGCAAGTATTTCCAGCAGCTCATCTCCGCCGTCGATTACTGCCACTCGCACGGCGTCTTCCACCGTGACCTGAAGCCGGAGAATCTGCTCCTCGACGATGATTGGGATTTGAAGGTCACCGACTTCGGGCTGAGCGCCGTCACGGACCAGACCCGACAGGACGGCCTGCTCCACACGCTGTGCGGCACGCCGGCTTACGTGGCGCCGGAGATCCTCGCGAAGAAAGGCTACGACGGCGCGAAGATCGACGTCTGGTCGTGCGGCATAATTCTCTACGTTCTCAACGCCGGTTACCTTCCGTTCAACGACACAAATTTAATGGCGATGTACAGGAAAATCTACAAAGGCGAATTCCGGTGCCCGAAATGGACCTCGCCGGAGCTCCGGCGATTCCTCTACCGCGTGCTCGACCCGAATCCGAAAACCCGAATCACGGTCCACGAGATGCTGAACGACCCGTGGTTCAAAAAGGGATATAAAGAGATTAAGCAGCCGATTGACAAAGAGTTCGAATTCAAAGCAGATTCGGGCGAACGTTATTTGAATGCTTTCGACCTGATATCCTACTCCTCCGGTGCCGATCTGTCCGGTTTGTTCGATTATCGCGTGAATTCAGAGATGTTCGTGTCGGGCGAGTCGCCGGAGACGATAATAGAGCGGTTGGAGGTATTGTCGGAGGAAGAGGGGATGAGAGTGGCAAAGAAGGGAATGGGGGTGCGGCTGCATGGGCAGAATTGGAAATGCGTAATTATGGTGGAGATTAACCGGCTAACGGAACAGCTGGTGGTGGTGGAGGTGAAATGGCATGGATTTGGACATGATGATGTTATTCATCTGTGGCAGGACAAATTCAAGCCGCGCCTTAATCATTTAGTTTACGTACCACACTCGCAACCTGCTCGCTCATTAACGGCCCGGCCGCCCAACGGCGCTGCAACTTGTAATATTAATTAATGCTACACAATTAATCGTTGCACCCGATCTCAATATTAATTTAAACTCCCAAATTCGCTCACAAAGTATCATCGCTTCTCATCACAGATTTCTTTTATTTTTATTTTTAATTTCAACAACATGCATACACAACTCCAACTTCTTAACTTAAAAGTTGAAGATGAAGCGTCTTGCTAATTAAGTTGCTCTTTATTTTAAAAAGGGTAATTTTTACTTAAATAGCTAAATTATTCAACTTTTCACAATTATATTTCATATTATTAAAAATATCAATTAAATAGCCAAACTATTGAAATTTTTACAATTGTATTCCAAACTATTAAAAATATCAATTAAATGGCCAAACTATTGATGTTTTCATAATAATATTCTAGATCAAACTTTCGACGATTTAAAATCCAAGCGTGTTAGGAAACATATTTAGAATTTCAAAATTCTAAATTCTTCAAAACTCAACCAAAATAAGTTTCCAACGTAACACCTTGGATTTCCGTCGCGAAAGTTTGACCTAGAACATTATTGTGAAAATTTTAATAGTTTGGCTATTTAATTGATATTTTTAATAGTTTGGAATACAATTGTAAAAATTTCAATAGTTTGGCTATTTAATTGATATTTTTAATAGTTTAAAATATAATTGTGAAAAGTTGAATAGTTTGGCTAAGTGAAAATTACCCTTTTAAAAAAGAGAAAATTTGAATAATTATTTTGCAATTCAATAATATTTAGAAAAGCCGTTTAAATTTGAATATTATCTATCGGTGGGAGGAAATCCGGGAAGGTGGTTGTTCCGACATACGTCAGAGAAAGCTGAAAATTAAATCCAATACTATTATTAGTGTTTTCTTTCATTCAGTTTTATATAAGTATTCAAATGGTTAGAACAGAATATTCTTTCCTCCCATGATTTGATAACTAAATGTGAGGAACAATAATTATGGTGACCGACGATTTTTAAGGCACCGCAATATATCTTCATTGTTAATTAGACCTTGTTAGTTGTCTTCGTCGGTAATTATTGATAGCTTATTGAATATCACTACTTACATCACACGTCATTATATATCCTCTTAAGTACGGGAAAATAAATAAATAAATAACAGCTCAGAAAGGGTAATGATTACTTACTTCGCCATTATTAATTATAGAAAAGAAGAAGCAAGCGCTACCACAAATAAAATTAAATTAAAAAACAAATATCTATATATGCTGCGTGCTGGTGAGTGGTAAGTGCAGGTTACTATCAGCCTATCGATGAGATAAGTTGGAATATTACTCCCTCCGTCCCGCTATAAGTGGTCACATTTCTTTATTGGGTTGTCACTTTCCTAATATGGAAACACCCTCCCTCACACAAAAGATGCGGGCTCCACCACTTTTTATCTTTTTACTCTTTAAATACTCTTCTCCTAAATACCCGTGCCCAAAAGAAAGTAGCCACTTATCATGGGACGGAGGGAGTATATGATTATATCTATACTACTACATATATGTGTGTGTCAGTGTGTGTATAATATAATGTATCTAATGCAAGAGCCCAGCCAAGCATGGCAATATCATCTTAAAGTTGAGATTTAAATCAAATAAAGACAAAATATATATTAGCAAAAAGAACCAAAAATCAAGAACCGCGTACGCGTTATAGGTTGTTGCCAATAATGTACGTGCTCATGTCTTGTCTAACTATTGAATGTGGAAGATTCTCATGTCTGAGATTGAGAATATACTATTACTTGATTTTATTTTTTTAATATCAAGATTCAAGAGTTCTAACTCCTTATTTGTTTCGAAAGATTTCCGTAGTTTTTCAAAGATAAATATTAATTTAAAAAGGAGATAGATTTTCATGTATTTTGAGAAACTAAAGAAAACAATAAATCACAAATACTGCAGTGTTTTGTGCGCGTGTGTGTGAGAGAGAGATTAGATGACACAGAAAATTTAGGATTTTGTTATAGTTAAATTACAACAAATAAATTACTACACTACCCCGTACGCAGATGATATTGAACCCAAGACATCTCGCTGAAGGAAGTCTTATGGTGCCTGAACTTTACCACTTGAACTAAGACGTAAATGGGGGTATAAGGGGTACTAGCTCCAACCCTTACAACCGTTCAAAAAAACAGAAACACTACATGAAAGACACAACCGGTTACAACCCCAAACAAGTTTTAGGGTCAGAAATCCAATCTGCAATCGAAACATTGGACAAGTTTCATTCCTTGGACACCTATTTAAACACATAATAATTTAATACATTACTTTTTATTTGCAAATGGTATTTCTATTTATCCATTGCGATCTTAAACTTTGAAATTATATAGTACTATGTAATAATTCTTCGCCTCAGAACGTTATTTACCAGGAAAACACCGCAAATAAATATCTAATGCACATATGTTAATAGTTTGTATATTCATTTTATACAGAAATTAATTACATATGATATAGTGAATTGGCTCTGTTCGAATGTTTGTATGAAGAGTTAGTTGGGCCTAAGAGAATAATGCATATGTAATATAGCAAAATTGCAGTCCATTGGGCCCATTAATTAATAAGTGTTCGTGGACCTGGCAGATATTGTAATTTGTAAATTAAAGTATCGGGCCTTCGCTATTATAATTTCATTAAAATAAACAAAAAACACGATTTTATTTGACTTTGCATTGTGTTAGCAAGAATGTCTTGCTTTGTCGATCATAATAATATTCCCGGGGGGGGGGGGGGGGGAATGAATTAATTTTTACAATAGGGGCAGAATGGAACTAAATTAGGAATTAGTAGCTAGGATAATAATCCCTCCGTCCCACTACGTATGTTTTCGGCACAGATATTTAAAAGTAGGGTGATTGAAGGATAAAAAAAAAAGAATGTGATAGAGTCTACATCTTTTTGTGAGAAAAAGAGTTTACCTTTTGAAACGAGACATTCATAGTGAACACCCCGATTAGGAAAGTGAGATATATATACGTAGTTAGTGTAGTTAGTAGAGGCCGCGGTTCGGTTCGGTTCCACCCCAAGGGAACCGGAACCGAACCACCGAACACTTCGGTTTCGGTTCCAAACCGGAACCGCAAGTTTCAGTTCGGTTCGGTTCGGTTCCGCAGTTCCAAACCGGAACCGCATGTTTCGGGCTTCAAAAATTATATTTTTTTTTTCTGTTTTTTGCTATGTTTTCTTGTTTAATTTTATGTATTCTAATGTAACATTTAGGTGAATTAAATATGAATTGTAACAAAAATATAGATAAAAACATAAAAAAATAGGAGGAACCGGCGGTTCGGAACCGAAACCGGCAGTTCTCGGTTTCGCAACTTTGGAACCGGAACCGAACCGCTGTCGATGCGGTTCTCGGTTCCGAACCTGAACCGGCGGTTAGGTTCCGATTCCGATTCAATTTCGGTTCGGTTTCGATAGTTCCGGTTCTTATGGCCACCTCTATACGTTGTAGAGCGAGGGAGTACTTCATTTCAAACATATCATCATGATCACCCCAATCCGGTCAACAATTTCTTAGGTCAGAATTATGGTGAGATCTAGTTGTCCTGGAAAAAGGGCTCACTTTTAATATACATGCAAAATATGGATGCATTCTTATTATTTTTCATTCAAAATAACTCACAAGAGCACTTCGGATAATCAATCCCACTTGTGTACCAACATTAGTTTTCTAGTTCTTTTAATAGTTTAATTTTACAATAATTTAATCGGATTTATATGTAGCTATATTTAATTAGTTTATACTTACGGTAAATAATTCATTATAATTAAGATTGATTATTTTATAAGTAATGTATATATTTTTTTGTCTAAAGCTTCAATTTTTAGTAAAAATTATCAATTAATATTTATTATATTACGATCATTTATATTTACATACAAAAATAAATGGATAGAATTGAAGATCATCCGAACTGATTAATAATAAAAAGGTACAATACTCTGTATTACTATAAGTTATATTATCCTCGTATCGTATACATTGAAAAAGTGAAACACGCACGCGTACAACACACATATAATTATTAATATGGAAATCATGTGACATAGAAAGCAAAGTTTCGGAGCAATATTAGTATATTACATGAAGAAATTATAAAATGATACCCCATATTTATTGAAACAAGCAATGCATGCATGCAACAGGATTATTAATCGATTAATCAGAATATATATATATATATATATATATATATATATATATATATATATGATTAATTAACCATCCTGCAATTGTACCGAATCTGGCCTTTCTCCCCCGTCAACGGCTTAATATTCCCCATCTTGACCATCGAAATCCCAAATGCTTTGGAAAAAGCTTCAAGATTATGGCTGTAAGCGGTGACCAGAAATTTGGTTTCCGAGCCATTGATAAGCTCTTGATCGGAGTGAAGGAGCCCCTTTTCACCAAGTATATTGCTGAAATACTTTGTGTCGGAGAAGGCCGGCGTGGGGTCGAGCGGGAAGAGATTGGCGTCGCCGCCGCTGGGCGGGCAGATGCTCTGGAGCTGGCGGCGGAAGTCGGGGTCGATGTCGTCGGGGTCGTCGTTGTAGATGTGTTGGCGGAAGCTGGTGCACTGGGAGAAGCCGAGCGTGTGGCCGCCGGAGAGGACCACGAGGTCGTTGGCGTCGAGGCCATGATTTTTGAAGTTGGCGAGCAGCTGTGGGAGGTCCAGGAATGGCGGTGGGATGTCGTTGTTCGCCGCCGTTATGTTGGCGAATGTGGCGTCGCGCCGCCCTAGGAGGACCTCCCATGACGAACCTCCTAACTACAACATAAATTTAAACATAAGCATTGTTAATCTTTCCAATCATAATTTGTGGATACACATAATTATCAATACAGAATGTGAATGTGATGAGCAAATTAAGTTTGTAATGCACATAATTAGTTAATTAATTATGTTACGGAATTTACTAGCTAATTAATTTGGTTCAAATATATAGACTACAGTATTATTTTAAAATTTGAATAATCACGCACTAGCATATAGTATATATTTATATATTATTGGGATAATTAATTAATGGATCACTTTCTGAATCTCGGCTAAAAAAATAGACACACTGTGAAATTATATACTCCCTCCGTCCCAATCATATAGGCTGATTGGAGTTTTGCACTAGGATTAAGAAATTATTGGAAATACAAATTATACAAGCAAACTTCCTTCTATGACCTTATTTATTGTTTGATTATGAGTCAATCCAAGAATTGAATAAGGATAAATTAGTAAATAAGTTAAAAAACATTACTTTTTATAGAAACTGACCTATATATTTGGGACGGAGGGAGTATAATTTTACTATTGAAACATATAACAGCAATTAATTACGACGTAAAGATTGAAGTAAGTACGTACAGCGTCAATAATAAATTAATCTGGAAATAATAAGGTGAATGCAAGACTGACCCCAACAACGGAATCACGAGCCGCAACCGCCAGAATGTCGGCGCACGAGACGACCGGACCGCCGCAGGCTTCGTCGACGGCCGACTTAATTCTGTCAACCACTTCAAATCCTCTTACCGAATTGTTATTAGGCAGTGCAAATTTTTCGCTCACAAACTCCGGACTTGAATCCAAAAGAATGGAACCATCACAACCCTGCATTAATTATAATTAATATTGATTACAATTATAAGCAAGCAACACATAAATTAATTCTCATGTATATTGATGAATGATGATACGTACGTTAACGAAACAATCGTGAAAATGCAGTCGCAATAGAGATGCGCCCATGCGCTTTTCTTGCTCCAAGGCCTCCTCAACCACATGCTTAATAGTTGGCAGAGCTTGAGGGCATGATTTTTCGTAGAAATCTGGGCATAATATTGCCTCATGCTCATCAGATTCAGATGATGAACAACTAGGAATTGCTATGACTATGAGCATAAAAAACCCTAACATTAATGGACTACCCATTTTCATCTTAATTACTTTTGATTGAGATTATATAATTAATGCATGCAGATATATATATATATAACTAATTGAGTTTACTCTTCGCCTCCATCCTGCATTTGTATTTGTTTATATACAGATCGATCGAGCGTGGACTTGGTTTGTCTTACGTACTATACGAAAACAATTCTAAAATATTTTATTTATACATGACTTTGTCTTGATGAATTAAACAATTCATCTGTGAAGCTCAACATGCAGTAAAAATATAGCCAAGTCAAAAATCAGGATTTATAATTTTAGATATGAAAAATGTTAGTGTTGAGAAAATAATATATATAAATTTGAATTGTTCAGCAAACATGAGTTACTTGTTGGCCTGTTCAAATTCTTGTTTGACAAGTTACAGACTACTAGCTTGCTACAAAATAAAATATGGCCGGAGTATAATAATATTAACGTTTTTCACTTGATTAATTAATTTTCAATATATATTCTTGGTCACCTTTTTTCCTCTCTACTATGTAATGCTAATTTCATCACAACATTAATTAATTCAACCAGATGACCTATATATACAAAACAAAATTGAGTAGAATTTCCACTTTAATTACTTGACAATTGGTAGTTATATATCCGATCGATCCCTAGTCCTTAATTACGCACGATTATACATATATTAGATGATCTGACTTGTCACCTAACTAGCTAATGGAATATAATAAACTTAAAGTTAATGACAGTTAATTAAGATAGATGGTGATGAGATCGCTTAGATTAGAAAAAACGCGGTTAGGTAAGAAATGCACGGTGCTGATAATTAGATCAGAGGCAATGTTAGTCTAGTGGTAGAGTAGTTAATGTCTGACGCCAAAGGTCTCAGGTTCAAGTCCACCGTTACCTACCATTTAAAATTTCATGTAGATCAGAGGCAATTTATTTTTAAACAGAGATTGCGATGGCTAATATATAGTGGTAAATTAAAGGTGAATATATATGAACCTGCTGCTTGACATTTGTAATAATTTAACTAATTGGGAGGTCAGGTATAACTGCTCCAAATTAAATGATTTTTTCTTCTCTAAGAAAAAGAAAGAGCAAAGAAAAATAATAATCGATCCATTAATTTATAGTAATGCCATTTGAACTTTGTATAGATATCTACTGGGAAATTATATTAATTGAGAGCGGACCGTGTGAAATGACATAATCGGGTCGGAGTTGCTAAAACTTTCGATCGTCTTAATTCAACTCAAGTAATTGAGAAACTAATTACTTAATGACAAAGACTTGCGTCAGACCGGTCGTACGATACAACCGAGCCCCACGCGCGAGGGCGTGTGTACCTTAAGTCGGGCACGTGCATCGCACGCGCCATTCCAGGCGCGTACACCCGCCAAACTATTTTTTTTAATAGGCACGTGTAACACATGCGCCTGACCTTTTTAATTATTTTTTTTTCTGATTTTTTTTTTCGATTTTTTAATCCTTTTTTTTCCAGTTTTTTTTTATTCTTTATTTTTTCAGTTTTTTTTTAATTCTTTTTGTATTCTTTTTTTTAAGTTTTTTTTATTCTTTTTTTTTAAGATTTTTTTTCTTTTTTTGTTTAAAGAGTTGAGCGAGGGGAGCCGAAGGCCTCGGAGCGAGCTAGAAAAATTAATGTTGTCACAATCATTATCTATAAATTAAAATCGGAACCGAAGACGGAGAAGAATTTTTTTTTTAAATTTTGAATTAAAAAAAAAACACTCAGTCAATGTTTGACCCGGATTGACCGGGTCGGGTCAACCCGGATCCGGACTTACCCGTAAGACCGTTTGTACAGGAGTCCTCCTCTTACTTAATTATGTCTAAATCCTCTTACTTACTGCCAGCTAGAATGCCTAGCTAGATAAATGATTTCCATTAATACAGTATTATATATCATAACCTATCGAGATTCGAGACTAAGCAAATTAAATATCACAAAATTTTTTTTATGCCTTAAATATCACAAATTAAATTACTCGAAAACTTTCATGTGAGATGTATATATGACGTTATCCTTGAGGGATGAAAAAAAGGAAAAACAAATTAAAATTGAGCATGATTTAATTTGGCAAGGCCCGTTAGGAAGCCCTTCACAAAAGCTCTAAGATGAGCTAGCCCACATAGTAAACATAAGCCCAAACATTGAGGGTTTTCACAATTACTTAAAAGGGTAATTTTATTCATAGCTAGCCCATTTTTCTCTCTTTATAGCCCCATAATTAATTAAAAATAAAAATATTTAGTTATAGACAATTTTGTCCTTATATCTTCTTATAAACTAAAAATCAAAGTCCCCCTCCCATCCACCATCCTTCATTATTAAAACAAATGCTCGATTCTTGCTCCGATTTATGTTATTGGTCTCCTTTTTCTTGACTTAAAATGGTGTTTTGAGTTTTGACTATCTGTACGGGTTCAAGACTTTAATTATAAAGTTAAAGTATTAGTCATCTATGAAGCCTCAAATCTGATGGCTTCTTCTCAGAATATATATATTGAATTACTCTTCACGAATAAAAAAATAAGTTTTCTGCGGAATGTATATAGAAAAGATAATAGGATAATTGATATGCATTTGACTGAACATTAAATTTCATAAGAATTTCAATCTTCAATTTGTTTTATAAAATTGTCTTCGAGGGGTTTTGTTGATTTTCTTCTCCCATATTTTGAATGCATATTTCATACATCATGCCATAAGCCAGTGAAGAAAAATTCAACTTTTTAATTTTTAGTAAAGAAGTATAAGAGACGGCGGTTATGTATGAAAGGGGGCTTTAGTTTATTTTTGTTACGGTTTGTTAATTGGGGGTTATAAGGACAAAAATGTCTATTTATAAATATTTTTATTTTTAATTAATTATGAGGACTATAAAGAGAGAAAAGGGGGCTATGAATAAAATTACCCTTACTTTGTCTATTACCCCAAATAATAGCAACAATTACTTAAATTGCCTATTACCACAAATAAATGGAGAGCTCTATCCCATGTAGAATCCCACCAAAAAATTACACACCATTGAAGAGACTCAATTTTTCGAGTTTGTGTCTATTAATTAAGAGGGTAAATTCTATGCTACATGTACCCGCACTTTTAAAAAATTCAAACGGGTATATGCAATACACGAGCTCGACGGACCAATCGTAAATGCACGCGCCTTGTTGGGCGAGTGAAGGTGGGATCCGCCACTTAACTACTACTGCTTTTCATTTTTTATCATTTCTTTTTATTTCCTTTTTCTTTTTTGTTTCTTTTCGTTTTTTCCTTTTAGTTTGGTTTTTTTGATCTTTTGATTTTTCTGTTATCTTCAGTTTTGTTTTTGTGTTTTTTTTCTTCTCTTTTTCATTTCTTTTCATTTTGTTTATTTATGATTTAATATTTATTCAGGTTTTTTTGTTTTATTTCTTTTCATTTTGTTTATTTATGTTCTATTTCTTCAATTTTTTAATTTTTAATTTTATTTTATAAATTATGTAATCCATTGGGGAGGGCTCTTAAAATGGAGCCTCATCCCATATGACCGCGGATAGAGACCCATTTTGGACTCTAAGTCCAAAATTAATTGGTTTTGATGATTATCATTTTAATTATTCAATTATTTTGTAGTTCCCACACAAACCATAATCAATTAGTGTGAAAAATGGATTCGTATCGTACAAACGTCTTTAGGTCGATATGTTAAGTTAATGTGCAATTATATATGATATCTTAGATAATTAACCTTAGTAGTCAGCCACAAAGAAACCTATCAATGAATAATCTTACTAATTTTATAGCGTAGTTTGACGCCAAATCTGTGACTAATTATGATATGTTTCTTTCTGTGAGACCATTTCCCTCTAATTAGATCCCGAAACCGTTACGAAACCATTAATTCCGACTTTTGAATCACAACATGATAAATTAGGACCATATATATATATATATATCCCTATATATATATATATATATATTTTAAATTGAGATAGTTTGTACACATTCGTGAGTAGTACGTCGGTATGATCACTTTGTTTAGGGTTTGATCTTGTTCGTACGTGGTGGTTTCCGTTTTCAGTAGATGATATGTCTTGTAAATTCTATTATTAATTTGCAAGTGTTGGAGAGTATATGAAAATAAATTAATTACAGATACTAATTGCTAGATATGGTGAAATAGCTAGTAACGTAAGTTGCCTCGCCATAAGAAGAAAAATACAAATAAATTGAAATGCTGCAGGTGGGTGGGTGTTAATTAAATTGTGGAGATATGGAACAATTACATGCAACTAGTTTTTTTGCAGTTTGGCAGAATTACTAAATATGGAATGAGATAGAATTACCCTTAACATGGGAAGTGGTATCCAGCAGTAAAAACGCATAATATATGCTAATCGGAGTGAGTGGACAACACGATACACACATATATATTTCTTCACTTGTGAGCAACTTTCTCCTTTCTTGAGAGAGAGAGAGAGAGAGAGAGAGTTCCACATCGAGTGAATTAATTAGATGTACATGCAATCATCGAATAGAATTGGAGACAGTCACGATACCACTATCTGTGCAAAATATTGGGTTCATATATAGTTTGATATAAATGGTTGGCATATATGTGATCAACAACATATATATATAAATGTAACTTCTTTTTATATCACTTTTTTTTTTGTTGTTATTTGTTGCGGTGGGGAATGATACAGCAAAGCACTTTTACGCCTCTATCTCTCCATTGCAGCTTCCTTTTCTCAATCTCCCAGCAAAAATCTACTGAAAATTAATTCATATATACAATCTAGCTAAGCACATTTATTTTATGTTTAAGTATATCTAAATTGATGGTGGGCTCGGCAATGGAGACAGAAACCTCTCCGGCCTACAAAAATATTACGACTATATATAACTAAAAATGAGACGTGACACAAAAATATTAATTGTCGAACAATCATCGAGCTAAATAATTGAACCAAGATTTATAATAGTGGTATATAATTAGTACAGTGGAAACGCAATTTTCAATCAAATGAAGAAAGTTGAAAATCTCACCACACAGATAGTGACCATACCATTTGCTTAATTATATCACGTGCTTCACTTTCTTGACAACTCTAATGAAATTAACGTACACCATTAGTCTAGATTTGTAGTTATCTTCTCTTTTTAAAAATTATACTACTCCATATCTTCTTGAGGCAAACTCTTGAGATATATATTTTAATTGCCTATGATCGATATCAAGTTTGTAATAATTAATTAAATTTGTAAATGTTTTTGCAGATTTAATAATTACCTGGAAAAACTGAGATAGGATGCTCTTGATGCATATAAACTCGAGGCATGATATGATCACGAATAAGAATAAGATAGAGCAGTCGTGATGGGGAAGAAGAGCACATGAAATACTAACTCTCGTTGGCACACACGAATGAGTTAGTAATGCACGTGCCCTGCTTCTCCATCGCGCCTAGCTCTCTCACCTAATTTAGAATGATTTCTGTCTTAGTTTCATCGATATCGGCTTTCACTTCTCCGCGGCTATAGGATTAAGAGTGGTGCAGTGCAGGTTGGGGGTGTGAGTCATTATATATATATGCACAAATATATATATATATATAATTATATGTACGTGATTGAGACTTGAGTGCAATATGGGACGGGAGCACATTAATATGCATGGAATATATATATATATATATATATATATATATGGATTCTCTCTCTCTATATATATATTTTAATTTCCTACAATAGTTGCACCACACCACAGATTAACTCAACACACTTGCCGGAAATTCTATTAGGGATGTACATGTAGTACACCGACCCCACTCACATAACCACACTTGTTTATAAATTATCTTCACCACTTTATATTTTCTACTAGATTAGCTAGAGGCCAGAGCATTCATTCTTAATATGGGAATTTCAGATAATTAGGCTTTTGGATTCTCTATTACATACTCGTGTTCAATATTTTGGACCCAAGTTGGGTATGTTAATTAGGATCAGAATAAGTATAATGCATTGTTATAAATGGTGAAAAATAACAAAAAGGGATCGAGAATGTTTTTTATATCATACTATTATTGGTTAATTTTTCCTCTTTTTATTTATTTTGTTTTTTTCCTCGTATGCTGATTCAAATCATAATGCACATGTACCTCCATAGGTTCTGTATACCAGATGTAATTCTCGTTGTTAATTACATATATTATTCAGGGGCATGCAGATCCAATTTGATGGAATTAGTTGGAGTGGGACCTTAATTTTACAACTTTTTTCTAATTTTTTTATTTTTATTTTTTTCATTAGAAAGATAGGCCCACTTTTCAATCACTATATATGAATGATGTTACAGCACTAAATACCTTTTATCCTTGCAGACTGACATGTATGAACTAATTAATTAACAGTAGTAATAGTAGTATATTATATATATATCACATGAAACGAATTAAATAATTTATTAAAGTAAATATATATATATATATATATATATAATTATATACTCCCTTCGTTCCATTTATATAGGCTTGTTTTCTTTTTTTGAATGTTCCAAATATATAGGCTTGTTTCCATAAAAAGTAATGTTTTTAGCTCATTTACTAATATATTCCTATTTAATTATTTGATTAACTCATAAAAAATACATAGTCAAATAATAAATATGGCCATATTAGGAAATTTACTATATACTTTTTCAATAATTTTTTTTTAATCCTTGTGAAAATTTCAATCTGCTTATATAAATGGGTTAGAGGGAGTATGTTTATATATGCCACCATTAATTATAGATGGCGTGCAAATTAAGTTAGAATAAGCTAGGTAGGTAGTCTGTATAATTCATGATGATGTAAAATGAGACCATTTTTCATGCCTTTTTACTTTTTGGCCTTTTCAAAAATAATTAGGAGCTAGTAACATTACATTAATTTTTACCTCTCATTCGCTAAATCTATCCTTAATTACATTTAGATCTAGTTCGTTTACTTTTTTAAATTGGATAAATTGATCAGGTGGAATAGATAAACATCTGATCACTAATTCTTCAACGGGCCTGACGTTTTAATTATCATGGCGTGGCTAGCCTATATAATCATATATTTTTAATCTAATTAATCGAACTAAGTAAATTAACAAGCATATATATATATATATACCTATCTCGTTTCGTCCATATTAACACTATTCTATATAATTTTTTATATTGTGTTTTATTCTAATACCTTAGAAATTGTTATTGAAATTGTTAAATTTACAAATCAATCAAAATCAAAGCTCGATTTCTTCATTTTCCCTTAAACTTCAAAGAAATGAATAAATAGGAGAAATCGAGCTTTGATTTTTATTAATTTATAAATTTAACGATGTTATAATAATAATTTCTAAGGTATTAGAATAAAATACAATATCAAAAATTAAATAAAATAGTGTTAATATAGACGAAACGAGAGAGATGCTCACGAAAGGTACTCACGGAAGTGAATAGCACACTATATATATATATATATATAGTGGAAAATGGAAATGGGGGGCTGAGATCGATGTTGATGGGCACGTTGCTAGACTATGAATGGAAAAGAAAAAAGGGAACATTATAATGTATATATATGTAGCTAATGGCCAAGATTTCTCAAGACAAATAATTAAAGATCACAAATCAACCAAGAAACGACGACGCTGCAAATATATTGCGACGACGTCGTTGTTTAAGTAATTGTGTCTGCCGTGGGAGAGGCTGCTGCAGGCTAGCCACACACACTCACACAACAATACTATTAATTAATTCTCACTTTCATACCAGCTAATAACCTAATGTTGTCACTTAATTTCCGAATAAGCTTGCTTTAATTTGTGGAAGGAAATATATATATATATATGAGTCCTCAACTACGTACATACAAACTCAATTATTCGCGGTTCGAAATATTCTTAATTAGTTATATTTCAATTTATATTAATTGATATACTTTATATATGAGATATTTGCCGTATGTCTTTTATATAATTATATATATATATATATATATATATATATGCACTAGCATAACATCTTACACATGTAACAAGCAATGCTATAATGTATAATATCTAGGAAAGCTTACACTATATATAATGTATTAGTCTTTATCTAGACGTCGATCAATGTAGCTAGGCTAATTAATTGCAGTACGTAGATATATAATCTCAAGATGATTGATCTATATATCAAAATTTTCACTCAATCTTCATTATAGATTCCACCAAAAGTTAATTATTAATTAAGAGAGAAAAGAAAGACAACACATGGAATGCTCGAAGCTAGCATTTTGGAATCTTGCATCAAAAAATATTATACCAATTAATATATATATATATATATATATATATAATTATTACCGGAAAACCCCAAGGGGGAAAAGTCTTCATTATTGCTTCCAAACTCTAATGTCTTTTTGACAAGTGACAACTAGCAACCTTGTTTCTTTATTTTTATTTTTATTTTTATTTTTATTTAATGTTTGGACCCATATATAGAAAGGCACATAACCAATACAGATATCATACGATGGATTAGACCTAATTGAAAAGTAAGAATTGTACTGCACATTAAACTTAAAAAGTACTCCCTCCGTCCCGATAGCAATGTCTCATTTGCTTTGAGTACGCTTATTAAGAAACAAGAGTAAAAGGAGAAAAAATGGTAGATCCTACAGCTTTTGAAGAGTTAATTATTTCCATTTTTGGAATGAGACCTTGCTATTGAGACAGACAAAAAAGGAAAGCGAGACCTTGCTATTGGGACGGATGGAGTAATTATTAATAATACTTAAATTTACGTACGCTCATTTAATTACAAACTCGTCAAATCAACTTCCAGTTCCAGACCATCCCAAAAATAGTCTGGACCTATTAATTTGCTGTACAAGTTTAACCATTGAGATTAAATTAATTAATTGTACATAGTCCAAGTTCGAATAATTAGGTTTAATTTGGTGCTAAGACATCGATCCTTGATCTCGAAGAAGGATTGTGAAAATCTAGATCAAAACCAATAAGAAAAAACAATTTTGACAACAATAATCTAATCTACGGTAAAGGTATAAATTAATTTAAGAAATTTAGATAGTGGTGGATTATAACAGATTAATGCATATATACACGTTTTTGAGCTAATTAAGCCGTTCGGAAAGTAAAAACAAATATTTCAACCTAATCTGCACCACTAAGCAATTTAATATGGTTAATTTGTGCCAGTTGAAAATTGAAAATTAACAGTACTGTAAACATAGTGATCCTATCTTAATCAACACAAAAATCTTGATTCAACTGATTGTGAAAGGACTAGAATTTAATAAATTAATGACCAAGAATTCATGCCGGGAGAAGAAAAGTTAAAAAGGTGCTCATATAATAATGTTTTGGTGTTTCTAAACTATAGTTGACATCAGAAAAATCTAAAGAGAATTATCATTGTTGCAAAAGAGCCAGATTATTTCATGATGAAAATATCAAGTGATCAAATTTCACCAATATTTTTAGTACCTACCGAAGTAATTATCGTGTGTACATGTCGGTGTGAGCTATTCAATTCACATTGCTTACTTTTTGATAGAGAGAGAGACGAATTCATGACTGAAACATTATGAAGTTGAATTCTTCCAACACCTATATATATATATAGGGGTTGGTTCACGTATAAAATATTTTTTCCGTAAAAAATAATAATAATGTATTTTATGTATCAAAATAATGTATTTTATGTTTTATTACAATGCACTGTCATAATAATGCATTTATGATTTATTACAATGCATTGTTACGATAATGCATTTCATGTTTAATTATAATGCACCGGTCAATGACAACTGTAGATCTACAAAGATCAATGGTCCAGATCGCTTCTTATTTCTTACGGGAAAATGGTTTTACATATGATCTCTTCCCTATATATATATAAGTGGAGATATCCTATAAATCCAACCATCTCTAATTAAGAAAATATTGTTGCAAGAAGAATTAATTAACGAGCGGAATTAGTGGTTGATGAGGTGTCAATTAAGCCCATCTATCTATTAAAGAAAAGAGAAGCAAACAAACGTAGAATTAATCACAAAGTAAGGAATTAATGGGCATATCTGCACCAAATCAAAGATTTAAGATAAAATAAGAGGAGGCAAATGTTGGTGGGATGATAGATATTGATGGGATGTAAGTGAAAATTATGGGCCTACTAAAATTCCAGGATCTTGTAATCTAAGGCTTAATTTAGTTAATTTAACTTTTAGTTTTGACTGGACAATCATTATTCTAATAACGTGACATATAATGATGTAGGATTTGACCAATAATAAATATGTGATTTGAGAAATAACGATTAACGAAAATAGTCCTAAGCCTAGCTAGTTTATTTGGGTTTCAATTTTGCAATGAAAATTGTAAACACTAATCCTTATTTTGAGGCATAGTCGGTAGATTTACAACTTTGTGATTAGAAGGGTTATCCCATCGAATTTAAACAATATTTTCTAGATTGAACTATCTTAAATCTAGAAATATCTTATTTTTAGGAAAGTAATAATTCCACACATCCCAAAAAAAGTAATGTACAATAGTTTTTTTGTTTTTTTTTTGGATTTATGGAAAGTTATAGTGGGAAACACTTTGCATGTTGCGCGCAATATTTTGCTGATAAATATGATCGTCATGGTGAGGTGGTTTACCTAATATAGTAATATAGAAATTAATAAAACCTCGATTCTAATAAAGTTCTTCGACAATAATCCCTTGTGAATGGCTGCAATCAACTAGTTCCACCATGATTAATTAAGTATTCCCCAAAAATCATGAAACCCATCAACTTTTGTCAAGAATATATAAGAAAATTAAAAAAAAAACATTTTAGAACTTTCAAATTTTTTTTCCCTTTCAAAATGACTTTTCTAATTTTGACATTCAAAATTACCTTCCTCAATTTATAAAACAAATATAATGTTCAAAACTTCAAATGGTATGAATGATGCTCTAATATACTACGGATATATATTCCTGAATATTTAGATATTAAAATTATTTGAAAATACCAAAGTTAACGATTCTAATACTAAATAATATTTTGACCCTGAAAAAAAAAGTAAAGACTAAGGGCTCGTTTGGTATCCATATATGTATATCAGGTACGAGTATGAATATGGCCCATATCCATACTTTGTGTTTGGTATATCAGTATATGATATCAAATTGATATTTTTGATATACCTGATATACTAATATTCAACATTTTCATATACCAGTTTTTACTTGTGTATGACTCATATCTTTCATTTCTTCCCCACTTGATAACAGTCGATATCTTCATCATACCAAATATAGATATCAGATATCAATCTCATACTCATACCTAATATTTGATACTCATACCCATACTTGATATCTGATATATTGGTATATGAATACCAAACGGATCCTAATTTTATTTTGGGAAAAGGTGCAAATACCCCTCTCATGTTGGCAGCGCTAGGCAAATACCCCCTTGAACTTTGTTTAGGTGCAAATTCACCCTCCCCTAAAGTTTTTAGGTGTAATTAACCCCTCGCCGTAATGAAAACGACACTTCCGTTAGCAAAAAAAATATTTTTGATTTATTTTTATTCTTGTAGGACCCTCACAATTCCCAATGGTTATATACTACATAATTGGTGCTAAAAGCTTAAATTAGGAAATAAATTATTTCGAACTCTGGCTCACAACTATCAAAATTCAGGTGAGGTTCTCCGATGATTTTCACGAAAAAGGATGACGAACCACTTGAAGAAGATGAGATCATCAATATCAACAACAAATAGTTGGCTTGGATTGCAAATTATTAGAGAACTTCGCCTGAGTTTTGATAGTTGTGAGCTAGGATTCGAAACAAATTTTTTTTCTAATTTGAGCTTATAGCACCAATTAATTCTTGGGAATTGTAAGGGTCCCACAAGAATAAAAATGAATCAAAAATATTTTTTTTGCCAACGGAAGTGTTAGTTCCGTTACTGCTAGGGGGTAATTGCACCTGAAAACTTTAGGGAAGGGTAAATTTGCACCTAAACAAAGTTCAGGGGGGTATTTGCCTAGCACTGCCAATATGAGGGAGGTATTTGCACCTTTTCCCTTTTATTTTTCAGAAAAATATTTCTAATAGTATACATTCTGGTGGTTTTGTGGGCTGAACCTCCACAGTTTTAATGAATCAAGCATTATTAGGTAAAATTGGGCTGAATTTAGAGACAGGACTACTAATTTTTAGGCCTAGTAGTTTTTCTTTTTTAATGGATTGGGCCTAGTAGTTGAATCACCATTCTTGTGCATTTCGTTGAGACACATTATTATTATTATTATTATTATCATTATTATTATTATTGTTGTTGTTGTTGTTGTTGTTGTTTTTTCGGTTCTTTTTTGAAAAGTAAGAACTAATTAAATTAAAACTCACGAGCATCATCATGTGCAGTCCAATCTCCCTAAGATAATTCTTGAACAATTTTTGGAAGATCAATTTTAACAATTTATTATTTATTCAGGCTTAAACTAAGTCGCATATAGATGTTATGTAACCTACTAATGATGCAGGAATTATTATTTGATTATGAGCGTGGAATATTTAGCTCGATTATATTGTTCAGTCTTCACCATCATCTACAGTAGTAATGCTTGCAGCCATAAATTTTTATAATCAACCAACCATACATTCCAATCAATTTTTAACCAATTTAATTAATTAATTGCGGGCACCACAAAAAGCATATCCTAAATTAAATGTTGATTAACATAACAATGTATTACGATTGAGACACGCTCAGCTAATTTGGTCAGTGGCGTTTCATGGATAATTATAATTATAACTCAACCTGTAAAAAAAATTCTATTAGTTCATCAGTATATAAATTTTTTATGCTACATCATTGCAATGGATTTTGAAAGACAAATAATATGCTTAGTATTCAACTAGTTCATAACCCTAACTTTCACTGAAATATTTCAATGCTAAATTTCAAATTCATGAAGTCAATCAAACAAATCAACTAGGCATTACAGAAATAGCAAGTATCATGATCATCCCAGAAAAATTCTTTGTACAACAAAATTACAGCTTATCAACACTACTAATAATGTGCAAAAAATAGGCCAGGCAATAAGAGTGTGCTTTGAATTACAATGTAGTTTAATTTATATAACAGTTCAACTGAATATGAAGAGGTGAAGCTCAAACTGAAAAAGAATCTGCATAACACAAACAATATTAATAGTATGTTTTTATAATGATCAAAACAATTAGAAATATCTGACTTCAGAAACATAGAGAACATTAAGCCTTGTTTGAAAAGATCAAGTGACCTGATCAGAAGAAAAAAAACATGAAAACAGAATCTTGGAGTTATGAAATCTATGTCATTAAAAAGAAAATTTTAAGTATATACATATTTGCAAACAGATAATTAAAAGATTCCCACAGACAGAATTAAGAAATAATAGCATGTTCATGAAATCATCTATATACAATCAAATGAGATAGTTCAGTGGAAATGTAAAGCCGGCTGCAAATCATCTAAACGGATACTGAGCTTGAGAAATCTTTAATCAGTTTGAAGCATAGTTGCATAATACTAATATACAAGCATATATTTAAATGAATCACCAGAAAATCTTACTTGTGAATCATAGACATAATTATAATGCTCATGCTAATATAGAAACTCATCCAGACGCAATCAAATTTAATTGTTCGACAGAACATGAACTAATGTAGCATGCCATTGCAGACAGTTGAAAAGTACAAATCTTGTTTCCTACAATTAAAAACTACTATACTAGTAGCATTCAGTAAATCTTGACAAAATGAAAATTTTGAACTAAACATGAAAAATTTAAAATAGGGCAAGAAATGACTATCACAAACATTTGATTCAACTTGTAAGTATTAAACTGCAGACAGTGAAAATAAACAAAGAAAGAAACAAGATTAAACAAAAATCTTGAATAAAATAAAAGGGGTAATCAGAAAGGAATTGAATCAAGACCTTGGGATCGTTACGAGTGCAGACATTTTGAGAGTCAAAGTTTTCTTCTTCGTCGTCGTCTTCGTCTTCACTGGCGACTTGATTCCACCAGTGGCTCATCTCTCTCAGCCGTTCCTTCATCTTCTTCAACCTCTGCAGTAAACAGATGACCCAATCAACCGCTTTCCTCCAATTAAATTTTACAGACAAGAGAAAATATATATCAACGCACCTTAGAACTAGGACTCTCTCCGCAGCTCGGAGACCTGGATGGGTTTGTCCTCCTGCTCGCTGGGCGCGGCGGCGCCACAGCCTGCTGGTTAACGTCAGGAATTGGCTCAGACAATGTGCGGCGGAGGGGCGGTGGCGAAGCGGCTGTGAAGTACTCCGGAAGCGGGATCTTGTTGAAGCCGTGGAAGTCATGATCCGCCGCGGCGGCGGCGACGGTGGAGGGGGATAAAGGGGGGTGGAGGGTGGCCCTTTTGGAAACTGGTGATCGGGGTCGTTTGGCGGGATTTCCGCATGCGGCGGCGGCGGGGTGGTGATGGTCGCAGACGGTGGAGAGGTGGAGTTTTTGGAGGAAATCGATTTCTTGATCGCCCATTTCGGCTGATTTTCTTTCCAAGATTTTGGTAGTTTTTTTGCAGAAGATTCTGGTTTGTTCCACAATCCACAACTGAAATTATAAAGAACAGAATAGAATTAGGAAAGAGAGGGAAAGAGTGAGTTCGAATTGGCGCACTTGCGAATTATATATGTTTAACATCATAAACATACAATTAGTTGGTCCTTTTTTTTGGATAAATTAGCAATTAATTGGTCCTTTTATTCTCTCCTTTTCGTATTCTTTTAATTTCCTTTCTTTTATAGTATAATATTTCATTTAGAGTTTGGTTTCGTTAGAGTTTGGTAATATATATACAACTTAAAAAAAAGTTTTTTTTTTTATCAATGTCAAAAAAAAGTTAATATACATGAAATCAAATTAAGGAAGTCTCTTGAACTCTAATCAATCAATGTATATCTTATATGAGTATCATATGTTACATTCTTAACATATCGGAGTATGTTTAATTCTGCTATTTGTTTTAGAATGTGGTGACTACACCATTGAAGATATTGGATATGGTTCTCACCATTGCCAGCCTCCCCATCATGTTAAACTCGATTTTAAAATTGAATGGCAGCACTCATAATTATGTAGTTAGATTGTTACCGTGTCCGTTCTATTTTAAAATTTATCTCGTCTCCTAATAAGTGTTCTATTTTTTATTTCAAGAATAAAATAGTGTGAAATTTTCCATTTTACCTCTATCATCAATACAAATTATCCACTTTTCAGATTTTTTATGCAATAATTAGGGATAAATAGAGTAATTTATCAACTTTCTTGGTATGTATTTTTTAAATGGCGGGGGACACTTATTTAAAAACGGAGTATTTATTCGATTCTTTTGGTATTTATCATGTGATCCTATCTTTTTGTCAATGTTTGTTCTTTTAATTATCTTGAAATCTTTCACTCACATGATGGAACAAGTCAATTATTAATTATGATGAGGTCCACTGCAATTACGCAAAAAGGTGCAAACCTACTGACTTGAATCAGTTAAGAAAGTGTTGTAGACTTGTCGTGTTTGTGGATATATAGATAATACAATATCGAATATGTTTGATTATGTAGCTGAAAATATATATATACCTCCAAACATGAGATTCGACATTCGAGTACACTTAATTTCAAACTGTCAATCACGTCAAATTTCCTTAAAAATACAGTACTTGACACAAAAACACACAAAACCTCTATCAAACGGTATTAATTTCATGTGTTATTCTAATAATCAAATATACACATAGCATCTATTAGTATTTATTAGAATAGAAGATGAAAAGTTTTTATGAAAAGGACGGCATAATTGCTAACCATTCAAGCAATTAATTAATCTTGTTCACTTGAACTTGAAGAGCAAACACATACATACATAACATGTATATATATATATATATATATATATATATAGTAATAACATGATATATCGGTTAAATGGCAAGCATGAGGCCGGGCAGCGAACGTTGTTGATGGTGGCTCTGCCAGAGAGGGGCGGCGCTGCCGCCGGAGCAGCTGAGCGGGCGCACATCTCTGACGGTGAGGCAAGTATTGAAGTATTCTCTAAACTGAGTGATGACTCCATCTTTCATGGTCCAAACGTGCACCCAGTAAACCTCCGCTCCCTCCCACCCCTCCACGATAACATAATCGTCGACGGCCGCAATGTTTCGAGGTTCGAACGTGAAATCCCACGCCGACGACTTTCCGGTCAGCTTTTTCATCATGTAATGGCATTTCTGCGGCCCGTGGAACCACCATTCCAGGTCGCTGGCAATGAGGCCGGCAATTTCTCCCCCGCCCCCGCAGCTCGATACGGCTTTGTAAAGGCGGCGGACGTCGGAGATGGCGGGCTCTTCTGAGGCCGAATTCATGATTTTTGATTCCATTAGTTGAGGAGTAGTGAGATAATAATTGGAGAAAGAATGCGAATATGTTTGAGGAGTGAAGTTGTGTGTGTGGTTTAATATTTTGATTCTTGCATGCTTTTATAGTGTCATAGACGGGGGGCCCATAACAAATACTCCTACTAATTGCTTTAATAATTTGGGACGAATATAGGTTTACGTAGATTAAACTTTCTTAACTAAGCTAATTATCTCGTTTTGAATGTGTAACGATATACTCCCTCCGTCCACCAAAAGTGTGGTTTTTGGTGGTGGTACGGGTTTTAAGAAAAGTAAGGTAGATGTTATTTGTGTATAAAAAGGGACCCACCATTTTAAATTTATGTGGGATTTAAAATATAAGAGAGTGTGGGGTCATTTCCTTAGATGGAAAAAAAAACACACTTTTGGTGGACGACGAAAAAGGAATATAAATACACTCTTTGTGGACAGAAGGAGTACTTATTAAATGATTTTGAATTGATCATGACGTTTTAGTTCTAATTAATTAATTAAACTTCGGACATATATTTAAGAAGTCGGTAATGAATCTTGTCGCATTAAACACATGATTTACACATTCGGTCATACCCGACACATATAAATGACCTTATTATCTAATATTTGTTACCTTTAACGTTAGGTTATATCATAAACTTTGTAGCTATCATGGAAGTACTCTTAATAACTCAAATTATAAATTATTTTTCTAAGGAGACATCCAAACAGTACAGACTTTAATCTGTTAATCAGTAAGGTCTTGGTTCAAACCATATCTCTCCCTCCTTTTCCAAATTAAAAAAAAAAAACCTCAATTTGTATATACCTATAGTCGCTAGCATTCCCGACTTATACATGCATCATAATGTTTTACATCATTTTTCTTTTATTGGACTTATTGATCCAATTATAAGATGAATTTGAGGTGATTAATTATCATAAATATACGCCCTTGAATTGAAGTGCGTTCAATTAATGAGCTCTCTCTCTCATATGGACGTTGCACATCATAGATTCATCACAGTGTCTTTAATTTTGGAATATTTGCAAGCCTGTTTGAAATTAAAAGGACAAAATAAGTTATTACAACTTGCACGTAATAAGGCCAAAATCTATTTAATGTGTTGACGAATAAAGGGTTTTAGTTCGCACCGGAACCAGATGATCACAAAATACATATATAGTCGAATATTCAGATATAAATTCCTTACCATAATACCATGTTTGTATAACGCAACATTTACTCTTGTTTTTCTAAGCATTCAACCAATAATAAAAAATTTAAATAAAAACATTTCATTTTTTTTTTCTTCACTTTTTTCTTCTTAGTCGAGGCTGTCGAGCTCACTTGTGTTTAAAGTATTGTCATGTGATGAAGGTACTAATAATAATATTCTTAAAGTTCCTTAAGGAAAAAAAAAATTAAAAAATCTTAAAAGTTTGTACTTATTTGCTGATCTGTTTTGATTTGCCCTTGACTATAGGAGCACTCGCCACAGAAATGGACCACTTAATTTGTCGTAATTAGAAGCCAATTATATATGAATATTTAATTTTGATTTTGTTCTACATATAAATAACATAATGAGACCATCCAATCTTCTGTGACCGAACGTATTTCGTTATTAGACTTTGATTTGTAAATAGAGATGAAGTATATGAATCAAAGTTGTCAAGTGTCATACATGAGTTGGCATTATAAGAACTTGATAGCTAGATCAAATCATTAATTAATTTTATGTAAAATTAATATTAATTTATAGATCCCATAACGCGACGTCGACATGGATGGATACCTTGAATTGTCCAACTTTTAGTAATAAGCATAATCTCATAAATAAACACCAAACTAAATAATCAAATAAAGAAAATCACATCCTCCAACCTCAAAGGATTCCATTCCCAAATAATAATATTGGGAAAGGACAATTATTAATGTTATACTAATATAATAATAATATATATCTACCACGAAAAAAATGGAGGCCCAAATGCATTTAAGAATACCAGTTGGATCCAACCCTGCTGGGCCATACCGCTCGTGCACACGATTTCGACATTCTCCCAACCCTATCCCCACTTCAAATTCAAATTGGACCATCAATTATTTCAAAAAAAAAAATTATAAATGTGAAAATGAATTTTGAATTTGGAGTTGCAATCAAATATTTTGGTCGGGATTCTCTATTTTCAATTATATATAATCCGCATTTCTATTATATATTAATTGTATCTTTTCGTCTGGATTACAAATATGTCATTCGATCGAGGTTTTGATATGAATTTTTGACATGTCTCATCGTGATACCATCTCACATAAGACTCTTCTTTTTGGTAATTTTTACATAACTTGATGTATATTGTTAGATGGATGATAATTTGATTCAATTATTTATGTTACATTGTTGATGAACTTCAATTTAAGTTCCCTTTTATTTTGGGTACTTAATTTGCTTGCTCTTTATTAGGTATAAATTCGTATTTTCTAAGTACCAATTCCATTTAGGAAAAAAGAAAATATAAAAGGAAAAAAAATTATCTAGGGCTGGGCCAATATTTTTAGAGCCCACATAGCAAAATTTATGTGCACCGGACTGAAGACCACAAACATATGAAATGTAAAAAATATTATTTCATTTCTGTAATAATTGATCAAAGCAAAATAGAAGATTCAATGCATCATGCAGGGGAATTTGGCATCGTGAATTATTTCAATTCGTTGGGCCTTCTAGTGATTAATGCAGTCTGAGTGAAGTAATTATGGTGGAACCATACCCTGAAAAATGAATAAATGCTGTATAACAAATTAATGTAAACTCCATATATTTAAATGTATTTAATTAATTTGTAGCTAAATAAGCCTAAAACAAATAGTGAAATCATTTTATATATAAGTGACGAGATATTGAGTATATGTATGCCTCACAATTTCATGCAACGATCACACGAGATTCTCCATTGAAGAACAAATACAGTGGTTAGACGTGTCTACAAATTCATAAAGTGATAGTGTGGTGTACAATTTTGTGGGGCAGAAATTGTGATTTTCTGAATATTGGATTCAATTACTAGCTAGCTAGTGAATTATTATGAATGGTTGCTGTGTGACAGCTGCAATAGTTGTGTGGGTTTGACTAATGAAATTGCTACTACATACCTAACATTACATTGGATTCTAATCATTTAATTGTTTATTATCACCATACTATCATGACATGCAAAGATAGAGACATTGCTACAAATTCATTTATGTCAAAAAAAAAATTTGGGTGGTTTTTGTGGTGGCTATGGATGGATAGACTTGATATTATCCATGCATTTGGTCAGCATCAAGACGTTCTAATAAATCGTAGTTTTATTCGAGATTTTGTGTCACGTACGTTTCGTGTTTTTAGTTTTCATCATACATTGTGTTACACTTCGTATTTTATCGACACATATAACATATTGAATAATACTACAAGAATAAGACATGCAACATGTTGTGTAGAAGAGGATGTCGTTTCCTTCACTCCAAATAATTGATTGAAGATAATAGTATATATCTATTGTTTGGATATCTATTAGGGCTCGTTTGGTATCCATATACGTATATCAGGTTTGGGTATGGATATGACCCATATTCATACCTTATGTTTGGTATATCGGTATATGGATATCAAATTGATATATTTGATATACTTGATAGCCTAATTTTCAATATTTTGATATACCAATTTTTTCTAAGGTATATATGACTCATATCTCTCCTTTCCTCCTTACATAATATTAGTTGATATCTTCAACATACCAAGCACAAATATTAAATATTAATTTCATACCCATACCTGATATCTAATACACATACAGATACCTGATATACTGGTATAAGGATACCAAACTAAGAAATTTTTTGAATTGTTAAAATTTTAATGCAAGCAAATGGTCCAGTCCACATAATTATTGGGCTGAAAGCCCAATTTCCAATATATTATTTTAGATTTAGAAACCTGACATCTGGGCTGCATCAAGCCCTTTTCCTCACCTATTAATGGTTTTTCGATTCCGAATTTATCTTTTGAATTTAACCAAATTAATTGTCTATTCTTCACGACTTTAGAAAAATCTATTTACGAATATTTAGTACTGTTTTTTTTTTCGTTTCACAGTTAAACGTTTTTTTTTTTCTCTTTTTCTTTTTACAACGTACGCACGCATTACTCGAATCCTAATTTTAATAATTTTAATAGGCACACATTACTCGAATCCCAATTTTAAAATTAGAAAAAAAGCATTTTACCAATGGAAGTGCGCTTCATTCTCAATATTTCTTTCTATTAATCTATATTTACAATCTTGTGCGGTTATACATTCGCATGCAACAATATACAGTATATATAAGTTTCGATATTATTATATGTGTGGAATTAAGCAGCGAATTGGCAATAAACTGAAATTAATTTACATCATATTGTCGAAATAAAATACTCCAATTAAATAAGCAACAATATTAAGTTACAATATTACAAGAAGCTAGATAATGTATATATGGATGAAATTAAAATTATTATTACTAGCTACACATAATTTTGTGCACAATCGTCAGCCGGCGGGAAAACGAGCCGTTCATCCGTAAGGCGATTTTCCGGCAGCCAAACACGGCACTAAGTCTAACCTGATGGCGATTCCGATTCCTCTCCGGTTTTTTTCCGGTCCAGGGAGCTGAGAAAGCCCATCCACCACGTGTAAGAAGCTGCAGACACATTATCAAACCACTCCACCTCCAAAAGCTCCACCGCAGGCGCAGTGGGCTCCGCCGCCGGCATCGACTTCGACTCCGTTAGCTGCAGCTGATGATGATAGTTGTTACTGTAGGAAACCGTAGGGTTCCTAACCGACGACGATGATGATGATGACGATGATCGGTGGAGCTGCAGAGCGTTGAAAATCTCTCTTCTGGCCTCGGCCATGTTGATGAAAGTGGTGCTTAAAGACGCTTTTCTTGTGTAAGGCCGCTTTCTTGTCCGTTTTCTTGCACAAACACTAACACTACTTTTCCTCGGAGAAGAATTATCTGCATCTTCTTGTGATTCCATCAATTAACTATTAATTGTGTGTATTTGTGTTTGTGTTTGCGTTGATTTGTATATATTGATGAAATGAAAATGGAGAGGAGAAGATGAGCAGAATAGTATAATTGAGGTTGTCAGAAAAGCAGAAGCATGTAGATTGACACCTGGTAAATATTTCTGGACACCTGGGGCTGGGAAATTAAACAAAAATACTACTCCCTCCGTCCTATGATAAGTGTCTGCTTTCTTTTGGGCACGGGCATTTAGGAGAGAAGTGTTTAAAGGGTAAAAAGATAAAAAATGGTGGAGCCCACATCTTTTGTGTGAGAGAGGGTGTTTCATATTAGGAAAGTAGACACTTATGATGGGACAACCCAATAAGAAAATGTAGACACTTATTGCGGGACGGACGGAGTACTCATTTCTTTACATATGCAATTAACCACCTCCAATAATTTCATTTTTTTTATATATGCAATTTATGTTACATGTACATTTTAGGGTTCCAGGCAATTTCGCTACTGTCAGTACTTCATTTTGTACTTAAAAACCAAGGCCAACATTTATTTTTAAAATATTTTTGAAATTTCAAGTACAAATACAAACCAAATATATATAAGCTAGCTAGACTGTTTTAGATGAATGTGAGCATAGGTGCTCATGAAATTTACTTGTTATGCGCATTACAGATTGAGTAGACATTTAATTTATAGTTTATTTTTTCATTCAAAATTCAGAATGCCTGGTTTTACCCTAGTTACTCAACTTATTGCTGGCCTATTTTCAGCAACACAAGCTGAGGGGGCATCCATTCTATTCTATTCTATTGATTTGCGACAGGGTCATGTTACGTGTCATCCTCTTATTAATGCAATAGAAGTTGAAATATGAAGAGACAACAAATTAAAAGATCTGATTATATTGCAAACATTTATTTCTAATAATCTCTAGTAAACTTTTTTTTTTCTTTTTTCTGTATAGTCTAAATTGATGATTTTTTATTAAGCACATTTTGTGGAGAATTAATTAAATCCAATCATCTTCTACTCATTTTACATAAATACGTACACAGCATTTTTCATACAAATTGAGCGCCCAAAAAAATAAAATATAACTGCTACGTGCGGTCCGGTCACAAGCCAACACAATTCTTGGACGTGGTAACGCCGCCGTCTACCACCAGATTGTGGCCGCTAATATATCTGGATTCATCACTCGCCAGAAACAGCGCCGCCTCCGCTATGTCCTTGGCCCTCAGCGTCTCCCCCTTCAAATTCGCCAAACACCGCACGAACTCCTCCATCTTCTCCACCTCCTCCTCCGTCACTCCGCCCCCGCCGCCGACGCCGCCCTCCCGCCACGCGTCCACCAGCATTCTCGTCGCCACGCCGAACGGCGAGATGCAGTTCACCCGAATCCCATACCGCCCCAGCTCGCACGCCGCATTCTTCGTCAGCCCCACGATCGCGTGCTTCGACGCCGTGTACGAATGCGGCCCCAGCCCGCCCATCACCCCCGCCACGCTCGCCGTCGAGATTATGCACCCTCCGCCGCCGCCGCGGATCATGGCGCGGGCGGCGTGCTTCATCCCGAGGGCGGCGCCCCTGACGTTGACCGTCATGATCCGGTCGAACTCGCCGGCGTCGAAGTCGAGAATGCTCTTGTTCTTTGACTGGTCGCCGAGAATGCCGGCGTTGTTGAAGAGAATGTCGAGCTTTCCATATTTGGAAATTGTCCAGTTTATTAGGGTTTCGATTTCCTTCTCCGAGCTGACGTCGCAGTGGACGTAGGTCGTCTGAGTTGGCAGCGAGTTGGCGAGCGAGTTTCCGAGATTGTCGTCCACGTCGGCGATTATCACCTTGGCGCCGTGGCCTGCGAAGACGCGAACGGTTGCCTCTCCGATGCCCCCTGCGCCGCCGGTTATGATCGCAACTTTTCCTTCCAATCTGTGCATATATAAAATTTAATCCAACATGAAATCAAAAATTAATTACTAATTAAAAGCAGAAAAATTATGTTGCCCACAATTAATTAATGTACCTTCTGATGGCGGGGAAAGAATTAGAAGCACACTCCATTCCCGCGAATTGGGTTCCCGAAAAGACAAGTTCGGGAATCACTTGGGCCGGCATGGTTAGAGAGAGAGAAAGAGAGAGAGAGATAGAGAGTTTAATATGATAGTTGGTGTTATTGGAGAATCTGATTAATGGAATTTATAGTGAAATATTTGGGACTGGGGTGGAATTATCTAGTACTCCCTCCGTCCCATTATTCTTGTCTTGTATTTTTTTGGGCTGTTCCGTTATTCTTGTCCTGTTTCCATAAAATGAAATATGCTTCTCCACCACTTTCTATCTTTTTACCCTTTAAATAACCTTCTCCTTAATACCCGTGCCCAAAAGAAATGAGACAAGAATAATGGGACGAAGGTAGTACTATATATAATATGGGGACTTCTTTTATTTGACAATTGAGTTGTACTTACTTCAACATAGGAAGGATATAGGAGTATATTATTGTGTATAATTATTAATTAGGAGTAATAATTAATCTAAAAAAAAACACTTTCATTTTTAATGGAATTTTTGGAGGTAATAACATACTCCGGATAAATATAAGACGAAAGGGAGGTGGAATTAGAAATCCAACTGTAATTACATATCTGTTCACGTGATTAAATTGAAAGAGTGGTGCTAATTGGACATAAATGTCCGGACATAATCTAGCTCGTTTAAGTAAATGAATCGGTTCGATCCGTTTAACTTATTTATTTAATTTTGTAATTTCTCCACATTCATTCAGATTATTAATTTTTGAGTAATCTAATTCAAGTGAATGTATAAATATCTATTAAGTAATAGTATTTCCGAAAGATTAGTAAAAATCACAAAATAACTTTATTAGTTTAATTTCGTATTTTTTGTATTCATATTTCTCTCTCTAAAAATGACGGTTTAAATTAATTAAATATATACATTAGAGTACTAACCAACACCATTATTTTATTTGATAAATTATAAGTTAAGATTATTAATATATTTATTTTATGTCCGATTTTAGTAAAATTGAAAAGTATGTATATATTGTCCTGCTTCACAGGGATCTGCTTAAGAGTGATGCTATTCGGACATAAATTTTGTAATTAAAAGAAAATATGAAAAAGAAAATAATAATAAGTAATATGAAAAAGAAAATTGGGTAGATGCATATTAGAGAATTTTGTTAGAATTAATAATATTAAAAAAGATTAATCGTGAAATAAGGTAAAAAGTTGCATACTTTGAGTAGAAAACAAAACGGCAATAATGTAAAATGATTGATGATAAAAAGGTATTTATGAAAATATTAGATAAAATGATTTATGATAAAAGGTATTTATGAAAATATTATATAAAGTGATTGATTAAAATGATTTTATTAGATAAATCTTAAGTTAAAATTATTAATATACCCTTTTTATGTCCAGACATATATGTCCAAAAAGTATTATTGTCTCCTTAATTGCTTTGGTCAGTCTCCAAGATCTACTCTAACGTTGACCAATTCTATTAATTTAATATCCCACATTTCTCTTTCACTTTGTACTTAATTTTCTCAAATACTCGTGTAAATATTTTGAAATATGCAAGGATATATATTTTCAACCGTATAGATGTGGGACAGTGGGATTCGCAACTTTTCGTTTTTCACATTCCTAGGCCACACTTTTTGACTTTTTCACAAGAAATTAATTACTCTCACCCACCATTATAAATATACTCTCTCCGTCCCATTTATATAGACTGATTGAAATTTTCATATAAATTAAGAAAATTTATTGGAAAAGTAAATTATATAGTAAATTTCTTAATATGCCCTTATTTATTATTTGACTATGTATTTTTTATGAGTTAATCAAAGAATTAAATAGGGATATATTAGTAAATGAGCTAAAAAACATTACTTTTTATGGAAACAAGCCTATATATTTGGAACATTCGAAAAAGAAAAACAAGCCTATATAAATGGGACGGAGGGAGTATTATATTGAATTCGATACGGGTTCTAATAATTTGGTTGGTATGCAAGGAGTAAATCTACTAGTCCACAAATATAATCTCACAATTACAAAATTTAGCAAAAGTAGCTAACTTATGGGCAACACAATTTGTTAAACCAAATATATGTGAATGCCAACAACGAAATTATTTGACAAACTCCAACAGTACTTCCTCCAGATCATTATCGACATGAACATCAATACTAATGTTGTAGTTTTACCTAAACATTACTTTGCCTTCACATTCTTGCTCATTAAATTTATTTGATCGAGTAAACTTAATTAATTTCTCCTCCAGCCCTCTCTCTCTCTTCCTTACCTGTCCCTAACAGTAATCAACAACAAGTCAAATTTAAAAATCTTATAACTCGTCAAAGTATTTAACAGTCCAACGTCGAACACGTGAAGTCGACAGCAAGATTATGAATTGGATTTGCTTAATTAATTACGCTGTTTGCTAATAAAAGAAAGGTTAGGCAAAGATTAAAGAATGATACAACTTATAATGTAGTAGTAGTTCATTAATCTTGCATGCTGTCAGCTGTGATTAATTACTCTATTAATAATTGATCAACTAGCCCTTTTTACAGAAACTATGAGCTCATCACGACTGCTTCAAATCAATGTTTCCAGATTTTGTAAGGTATCATATCTAGCAAATATCCAAGGATCTTAATGGGATCTCTTTTCATTTTAAATTAAGATAAAAAAAATCCTTCATACAGACTGGCCGATTTCTGGGAGATATATATCCCCTACAGACAGCTAGCTATAATATTATCTAATGAGATCGGTCAATCTTAAACATTAATTAAATTTGATTCTACTTAAATCTGTTTAGGTATCGTAATTAATGGTCCCGACCTAGCTAATGACGCTAAATTTATAAATATACACAAATTAAATTAAATAACCAATTAACAATTAAAGAATGGACTCATAATATATTATTTGCATCAAGATGAAGGACTTTCGAATTTCGACCCTCAAATATGATAGAATTTCCAAGGACTTTGACTTTCCTTCTTGTGTGATGCTATGTTTCCTTCTAAGGATTATGAATATGATCAGTTTTAATTAATTTGCCCTTTAATTAAAAAAAACAAATTATGGAAAGAAAGAAACATTTTGCCATTTCCCAAACACTTCTCATTTATTTTGGATACTTGTAACACGTACTTTGGTAGCGGTAAATTGTAATTGTAAGCTTATAACTTTATTATTAGTTAATAAAAACTTACATTATAATGCAAAATTTCACCACGGGCCGATTCCTATTGAGTCAAACTTCACTTCCTTTATGCTCAATCCCCTTGATTTTAACTTCAACATCCTACAAATTAATCCCACAAATGTCCAAACAAGTATAAAATTCTTTCAATAAAGCAAATTAAATGGAAACACAAACTTTGTTTGCAAACATCATTTATGAATACAAAATGATACTCCCAAGTCACTCCATCCATGATAATTAAGTCACATAGGTCTCGACACGAGTTTTAATAAATGTTATGTAGGTAGTACTATTTTAATGGAAAAAAGGACCACTATGTTGACTTTGTTAGTTCTTAAATGTTAGGTATGTTGTTTTTTAATAGAGATAGGGACTACTATGTTAGGTTATCATGCAAATAATGAAAAAAGTAGTGACATTTTATAAAGAAGGGGTGTTGGTTATTATTCAAAAATGGAAAGTGGTCTAATTATTGTGGACACCTTGATAAGTCAATTGTAACCTAATTATCGTGGACGGATGAAGTATCAAATAAGCTTTACAAGGATAGAAAATTCATGTGTTTGTCAGTGAGAACATATCAAACATTACTTTTGCATACTCCTTCGTCCACGAAATAACTTCCTAGGATGGAGTCATACAAGATTTAATAAAATGGTGGGTGAGTGTGTTGTGAGTAGAGAAGGGTCTCACTTTGAGGGTAGTGGAGTATTAATTAATTGAGAATTTGAGATAATAGTAGGTCATGTGATAGTATTAATTAATTGAGATAGTGGTGGACCATGATTGATAATTAGGTAAATAAGTTTATAAAGTAAGAGTAAGAGGGGATAAGTTGTTGTCAAAAATAAGTAAGAAGTTATTTCGCGGACAGTCCAACAAAAGAAAAGGTTATAAAGTTATTTCGTGGATGGAAGAGTAGTTTGAAATGTTATATCTTTTTTATTACATAGTAATTAGTTGTTGGAGTGATCACATGATTGTAAATATAGAATAATAATAATAATGACAAAGTAGTAACTATAATGCCTAGAGTATATATAATTAAGATTTAATTAAGAGTTTCCCATTATATATAGTATCATTTTTATTTAAAATTAGTTGATTACTTCTTTTAAGAATATTGTCTTAAAAACTCAAAATTAATTTCATTATAAAAGTAGATACGATCTATCTTTTTAAGTTGCTATAAACTTTGAGGGATTTTATAATCTCTTTAACATCTTTTGAGTTGTTTTAATAACTTATAAGCTCATGCATACACCCTCTAAATTACTCACTACAAATTACGTGATTACTCAAATTTATTTTAATCTTTTTCTAGATAATTATTGACTCTATATATTTAATAAACTAAAACATGATAAATAAATTTGAATGCAGCTTTAGATTAATTCATATGGTGTTAGCTCTACCCAGACTGGAGGTTTCATAAATCATAAATGACAAGATCTAAATATACACATATTTTTCATCAAAATTTATTGAAGCTTGCCTCACAAAAAAAAATGTCTTAAAAATATCCAAACTCGATCTATCTAATAATTATATTAAATTAAAATGAATAGCTAGCATGCCCCACTCATTTAATTAACACACACCCTTTTTAGTTGGGAATATATTCAAATTAACAGAGCTAGTTGTAATTCCCACTCCAAATCATTTAATTTTGATTCAACCAAACATATACACAGGCCCAAAATATATGGACTCGTTATCCAATTTGTACACCGGTATAGGCATTTAGGCCCATTATCTTTGTTTGGGTTACAAATTCTTAACATTGGGCTCAATAATGAAAACTACAACCTTTATGCAAGTTGATGCTAACGTATTTCATAATTCATAATTACATAATTTATTACTACTTTTCTCCTACCAAAATGAAAATGTTTTGAAATAAAAATTAAGGTTTGGTAATGGTAGGTATAACGGAAATGGCGGTTAGTTGATTTGGATTCAATCCCGCATGCGTGCAGTGTATTATATTTCTCACTATGTTTGGTGGTGTAGTTGTCCCACCTGCATGGTGGTGTAGTAGTCTTGTCTTTGTGTGGTGTAGAGGTCTCACCCTGCGTGGTGGCGTATAGGTTCCCGCCTATATGATGGTGTAGTGTTTGATTTGATTATATATATATATACATTGTAATTCTCTAAAAAAAAATGTCTAGTAGATAAACTGCACTCATAGAGCCGAAGCCTCCATTTTTATTGTTTAATCTTTATAGAAATATATACGATTCACTAATTCGTGTGTACAGGCTCCATACGTGTTATATAACTTAGAAGTCATCATAAGATCGTTACTATATGAATTAAGTCATTGTACCAAGCATTTTAAAATAGGCCCTCAATCTCAATCGAATAGGCAAATTTTTTTATTTAAGTTACATCATAATCAAAATAATTTATGCACCTAAATTCAAGCAGAGGCTCACATGATTATTTACATCAAGCAGTTCGTGTTGTCTTTACTTAATATATAATTGATTCTTTTATATCACTCTTACAAATGCGTCATCGATATCGATATTATTTTAATAGCAAGGACTATTGTAACTTATATTAATAAACTCGTTGATATATAATATACGGAAACCTTTTCGGGACAGTATACAGGTCGTTTTTATTTTCATTTTTGCTATCCACGTTGAAAAGTGCAAGAATTAGAAGAATGGTAAATAAACGAGCATGAAAAAGTCGGAAGAAATTAACAAAGTCTGGACAGAGGTTTACTTTTAAAGCCTACAATTGAGATGTCATTAATTAAAATTAAAAAAAAAAATTACTCTAGAAAGAGGGAGCGGTGGGATTTGAAACTTAATTTCGCTGTTTAACTTACTAAAGTCTGTAATGCTGGAAGGATTAATTAGAATTTAATTAGTGATCTAAACAAAAGTACACAAGATAACAGAGTTTATCAATAACCTACGTATATGAAACAAATATGGAAAATTATTTGTAAGTTGTAACAAATAAAAAGAAATATGCCGTGAAGCTTTTAGGAATAAAGTGTTTATAAAGTTAGAAATTTGTAGCCAAAGGCAAAGGAAAAAAGTGATTAATTTATATAGCACACTGTGGTGCATGTGATTGACATTTGACAAGTCTCATTCTGCAATGAAAACAATATAAATTGGATGCTTAAAATTCCATCATTAATATCTTAACCGTCATTAATCTTAAACAACTCAAACTAATAATCTAGGAGAAATCACCTACATCCACATGTGATGTGCTTAATCACTTTTTACACTAAACAACAAAAGAATAAATGAGCTGCACATGATGCCAAAAGCTTCTAATAACAACACAAACTTAGCTTTTAGTAGATCTAACCAGCATTTGTTAAGGGAGCCTTTTGAAGTTTTAATGAAGGATTATATATATTGAAAGGGATTCATTGCATCAATTTTATTTTATTTTTTTGATAAAATCCTTGCATCAATTTTACTAGTGCATAATCAATAATTTGTATTTTTAAGTCCACTTTTATTTAGTAAAAGGCACGAGTACGAAAATTAGTAATGAGTATCAACTTTTTCTTCACTTTCTAAAGACTTTTTAACAAACAGAAGCAAACTCAGAAACACACACACACACACACAGCTCATGTTCGTGCCCACCATTTGTTTCACGCATTAATTATTACATAAAACGAATAAAACAAACACTTATTTACAAAACAAAAAACAGAAAAATAAAAGTATAAAATAAAAAGTGGAAAATTCCAAAATAAAAAAGAATAATTTATTCTCTGCTATTTAGAATAAGATAGTCAACAGTAGTCAGCTCCTCCCCAAAATCCTCTCAGTTTGCCAAATTGATGAATCAAAATTCCGTTGGATTTGATTTCTCGGCGACGAAACTGCAGAAATGCCGATGAATCGCTACGAGATACGGGATGAATACAGCTTGGCCGATCCGGAGCTGTATCGAGCCGCCGACAAGGATGACCCCGAGGCCTTGCTTGAAGGCGTCGCCATGGCTGGTTTGGTCGGCGTTCTTCGCCAGCTCGGAGACCTCGCCGAGTGAGTCTCAATCTTCGATTCGCGCTCGTGTTTTTATCTTTTTCGATTTTGTTTTATGTTTTTTTAGTGTTTCGGGTGGAAATGTGAGGAATTAGGTGTTTGTGGAAGTAATGGTGAGCTCGGAGTTGTTGCTTTCTGTTTTTTAAGTTGCTGTTCGGCTTTTTGTTGTTTCTTCTGTCTAAATTTCGGTGTTCATTTATGAAGAATGTTGTTTTTGTTCTTCTTTTTGTTTGTATACTGTTCAGCGTTTCATAGCTTCGCTTGGATTTTGATTTCCTGTTGAAATTTACGGGATTAGGGGTTCTGTGGGTTTTGTACTTTTAGCAGCTCAGCAACCGACTGCCTTGTTAAGTTCAATTTTGTGGTTCATGGCATTGTTTATCGTAGTTGAATTGGCGTTTTGAATTATATTTCTCTGGAATATTCACAGATATATGATTTTGTTTATGAGAAGTCTTTGTATTGACATCCATATTAAAGTTAGGGTCTTGGTATGTGGTATATGTTTCTATTTTGATTTTGGTTTCGGTTTGTATTTAGTGATTGAGAACCCACCCAGATTGGAGCTTTCTGTTATTATCTTTTAGTCTTAGAGATTTGTAGGGCTTTAGATGGTAATATTGTTATCGTGCTTGCATGACTGCACCACACAACAATTCCAGAACTGAGGGGGCATGTGGACCGGAAATGATCAAGTATGAAGTAACTCGTGATTTTCGTAATATAATATTAGGTTTCGTTCTTAGCATGAGAAGGTGAAGTAGAAAAACTTCACATTCCTCATGTGATCAAGGGCCTATGCGCCTATTGCAAGTTTATCAACGACATATTTCTCTCTGAATCATTTCCTAGAAATATTTATAAGTTAGCAGGATAAACCCCTCATAATTGCTTGTGATTATTGAAGGTTTGCCGCAGAGATTTTTCATGATTTACATGAAGAAGTCATGGCTACTGCTGCAAGAGGGAACAATTTAAAGATTCGAGTCCAACAGCTTGAGGCTGAAATTCCTTCCATTGAAAAGGCATTTCTCTCCCAAACTGACCTTTCATCGTTCTTTTACAATGCTGGTTAGAACCTGCTCTTCTTTTTTTTTTTTATTGTATCTCGGCGTCATCCTCATTTCTGTAGCTTAAGTTTTAATTACTTAGCATGGATCCTTCATTTTGTTATAAACTGGGTTGCAGGTGCTTCTTCAGAAACTTGAAATAGTAATATTGTCTCATAAAGATATATCTTACAGAAGTACATTATGGGGTTGTTCATCAAGGTTTTGAGGGGCTCCTTTCTAATAAAGCTGATACTCTTCCTCTCTCTCTTATGCCTAGACTTGCTTATGAGGCATAATTGTTTTTTTTTTTTTTGACATATTTTGTTCCAGGTGTTGATTGGCATGCTAATCTACGATTGGGTCAGAATCTGGTCACACAGGGAGATTTGCCTCGTTTTGTAATGGACTCCTATGAAGAATGCAGGGGTCCTCCTCGACTATTTCTTCTAGACAAGTATGAACTGTTAATTTTTAAGTCAATTGAATAACATCTCTTTCAATCTAATATCTTCATTAATGTTATTGATTTAGGTTTGATGTTGCTGGTGCTGGAGCATGTCTGACACGTTACACTGATCCTTCATTCTTTAAAGTAGAAACCTCTGCAACAGCTACTGCTGCTGTTCAAAGAGAAAAGAAGATCAGGAAAACAAAGGTACTTCATTTTCACTATTTAATAGTGTCCCTTCTAAGAGAGTGCTGTAAATTTCTATTTCTCCATAAGCATTTGGCTTGTGATGATGTTTGTATGTGTTTCATCTGAAATCCAGAGAGAGGGGGGGTGGGGAACTCATTGTAGTATTACTGATATTATTGCAAGCAACTTCATCCGATGTTGCCTCAAGTAGTAGAATTAAATCTGAAATAACTACTTGCTTTTGTCTTTTACATATCTTGTATAAGGACTTAAACATCATTGGGCAGTAGTGCCTCTGCTGCCCATCTACTGATTCTCAAATTAATTAATGATTGTCTGCATATTTAACAGAAGAAAGGACCACGTGGGAGATATGGAGAAACACCTGAAACTTTGCAATCATCCTCACATGCAAAGTGAGATGATCTTTCTTCTACCATATAATTTTGGTTTCCAATGATTATGGATATGAATGATAAGTGGCTCATATGCTACCTTAATTTTTACAGACTCCATCAGCTTTTACTGGAGGAATCTGTTGAAAATGGTGTTACCAAACCTGCATATCGTGCCAGATTGAAAAGGAGGCCAAATGGATTTCCATTCAACTTAAAGTCCGGGAAGAGCTACATGGAAGAATTATTGAAGAATCCTTCCCCAGAGCATAAAATGCTTCATGAGAACATTGTGAGTTCACCATTGCAGATGTCTATAGATGATCAGAATGAATCTGTACTTGAACTCAGATCAGTGAGTCTTGCTAGAGAAAGTGAAGGGAGAAAAAGCAATCCTCCATATGTGGATAGAGAGGAAATCATGCCAAATCCATCCATGGATCAGACCAGTGATACTTCTGCAGATATTAAAACCTATGGTGTATCATCATATCTTAATACAGATGGCCTCCAGCCCACTTCCGATGAGGAGACCGGTGGAAAGGATATAGCTATTGATGGAGAAAGCAAAATGGAAGGCAGCTTAATAGGTTACCAATCTGATGAGATTGCTAGTGAGATAGACAATTACGTGGATGCACCTTCAACCATGGAATCAGAAATGGATACAGACTCCGAGTTGAGGGTGAAGAATGAACCATTGGTTTCTGTTACAAATCAAGAACATTCACACTCTATGTCACTAGATTCTCTTTCCACTGGAGACTTCTCAATATCTGATGAGGGGAACAACTCATACAAAAAGGAAACGTCTAGCTTCTTATCTTCAGACTCTCCAAGGACCTCAGCTGAAAACCCACAATCAGAAAAAATATCAGCTGATGGATTTCCATCTGCTGATATCCCTGAAATTGTCATACTTAATGCATCATCTTTCGAGAGAAATCCTGAACAATTTCCTTCGGATGATGTTTTAAAACCTGTGGTTGCTAATCATACATTCATTGGCAAAGACTCAGCCCCTGAGAACAGGCCTGACTTTGAGCAGCCTACTTCTAGTTTGTGCACTTCTAATCCAGATCCTACTTTACCCAATTATGATTCAAGAGCAGTTGCAGGAGAAGGAAGTATTAGAGGAGCTAAGTCAGATGAAATAGTCTCAAACTCGGATGATGATGAAAAGAAGAGAGACCTGATTTTAGATTCCCCATGTTCTCCCAGTGCTTCTCATTCCAAGTCACTGGAAGATGATTCTCAGAGATTCTCTTCTGGAGAACATCTAGTCGATGGTGAGGTGCCCTGTGTGTCCACCTGCGCTGATATTATCTATCATACCTCAGATAGTTTAGATGCTATATCTGCTTATTTGGTGCATGAAGATGACTATGATCAGATGGATCTTAATGAGTTTGAGAACATGGCTTCCACCATGAACACAGATTATAGTATTTCTCGGAACAGAATTGATACTGAAGCGATTGCATCAACAGAGAACCCAATTCCAGGTAAATTGGACAATAAGATCGCAGAGTTGACTGATAACTTTACAAATGACTATACTGATATAGCCCATGATGGAGACAATGTCGCATCGGAAGTTTCTGAAGGAGATGCAGGAGATCAAAATAACTTGTATGATGAAGATCCAAATGTTTTTTCTGAAACTGTGGACTCTGGAGACCATTGCTCTAATAACTCCAATGTGAATCAGATTAGTGCAGAAACTATGATTTTCTCGGGAATAGGACATCCTCCTATTTTTCTGGATGGAGGTCCTGTTACTCATGACAATGATTTTACTCCTGAAGGACCCACAACAATAATTGGAACTTCTGAAATTGAAAAACCCGACACCTCTGATGTTATGGGGTTGCAGATAGCAATAACAGATGATATTAATCGGAATGATCTTCAAGCTCTGGAAAGTTCATATTGTATGCCAGAGAATCTTGAAGATTCTTCAGGGATATCATACACTGCAGAAAAGGATGGAGTCAACCCCTACAGTGCCATCGCTGGACTACAGCTTACTGAAATTTCTTGGTCCACAAGTCGGAAATTACCAAGTCAGGTGTCTGAGCCATTAGAGGAGTTAGATCCAAGTAAAGATCAACCAGAGAATGCTAGGATAGCTTGCTCTATACCTGCAATTTATGACAATACTATCTTGGACAATGTCAGTTCACCTGCAGGCCTTAGTAAATTGGTTGAAGAGCATGTCCCTTGCTTTCAGGAGCTGAGTGAACTTGAAAATGACACGACTAGTCTCTCTGGATGTAATAGGGAACCAGAGGTGGAGGAGGAAGAAAATTGTGATCTTACAGGAAGTCATAGGGAATCAGGCTTAGTGGAAGAAGGGGATGAAAGAGAAGCAGTTGCACTAGATTATGCCGCAGTCTGCAGAACAAAGCGTGATGAATATCCCAAACCAGAAGTATCACATACCCATTTTAGTTCATATCTTGATTCTGAAGTCAACCACAGGGTGGATATAGTTAATGCATCACACATTCTGACTCCTCTGGAGCAAAGTGGCCTAGATACAGAAGAGGAATCTTTCCAGCAAAGCGGTCTAGACAATCAAGTCTCTGATGCTGACTCATTACATATTGGTTCTGTCGCTGAAGAATCAATCTTGCCAGAAAATATTGAATTACCTTCTGCCCCTATTGATAATGAATTGCCTGATTCTAGTGAAACAATAAGTTCAGAGTTGTCATCTGTTTTTCTTACAAGTCAACTACAGATGCTGGATCATGATAATGACAAAGGATTCGATAATTTTGCATCATCATTTCCACCTCCTAACTGTCCACCTTCAGTGACCGTGCTTCCAGGTCTAAGAGACGGCACTGATGCCGCTGCGTATTCCATAGATACATTGGGGATCATATTACCCCCTGGTAATCTTTTCCCTGAAGTCAATCCGATGAACCTGCATCAGTCGCCTTCTTTGCCTCCTCTCCCTCCACTTCAGTGGAGGATAGGCAAGCTTCAGCATGCCTCATCTTCTACGGAGGTAGAAAAAATGGAAATGAAGGAAGTACTTCCACAAGCAATCTTTCCTCCTGAGGCATCCACTGGAAATGTTAGTACCATGCCTGAACAGACGAAACAATATCAAGCTCAAATTCCACAGATCACAATTAAAGAGGAGAATCTTGAGCATGGCTCTCCAAGCTTAGAAGCTAATGCTGAGCACGAGAGAATAAGCCTCCCACAAAAAATAGAAAACAAGCAGGAGCATCCGCAGCAGCAGATATGGAGTCTTTCAAAGGAGAGTGAGGTCCCATCACCAGCTGAAGAAGTTGAAGTTGCTAGACCAGCTGAAGAAGTTGAAGTTGCTGAAGGGAGTCAAGCGGTGAAATTACCTGTTCAAATAGCCCCACAGCCCGCATTAAAAGAAGAGAATCCCAAGCACCGTTCTCCTACTTTTGAGGCTGATTTGATGAATCAGGCAGTTGATCCACCACCAGAGGTAGAAAAAGAGCAGCAGCAGCAGCAGCTTCATCTCGTCTTGCCCATTCAGGAGAGTGAAGTTCCATCACCAACGGTGGAAGATGGAGTTGGTAATGGGTGTCGAACAATGAAACTTCCTCTGTCTTGCAACCCTGTTATTGGTTCTGTTGCTGCTCTTGATAAGACTAGAGTAAGTATCCTTAGGTACCTTTAATTGAACGCACAATTAGTTTTCTCCATTCTATATATTCACATGCAACTTATTTGCAGCTAAGGAAAGTTACTGAACAAGTTCGACCTCAAATACAAAAGCAAGATGAAAGAGATGCACTCCTGGATCAAATAAGGGCCAAGGTACGAATGAACATATTTAATTTTGATTCACAATGTATTCATCTATTTACTGCTGAACACTGACTTCCATCTTTATTTGGTCAGTCCTTCAACTTGAAACCTACAGCAACATCGAGACCTAGCACTCAGGCTCCTAACACCAATCTTAAAGTTGCTGCAATTCTGGAGAAAGCAAATGCAATTCGCCAGGTCTCGTATTGTCTTCCCAAATACGTTAATGTCATATTCTATTCATATTTCTTAATAGAAGTGATCCAATGCTACAGGCCTTGGCTGGTAGTGATGAAGATGATGAAGATTGGAGCGATTCATGAATGTTGCCTGCCAGTATATTTGCTTGCATTGGTGGGAGGTGATTTGCTGTACCTTTTTGTACCATGAATCTAGAGATATATATCTAAGTTGCCAGCCACCAGCAATGGACGTTTCCGGGCAAGAGTCCTGTCGGTGTAAATACGTTCTACTCGTGGATAAAACGAAGCTCCGCAAGCACTATCCGATTCAGTTGCTGTGTATATATGTTGGAGGAAGAATACTGCAGTAGGTGTAACAAATTTTGTTCAAGTGTATAAAGCATGCTTGCCCTTTTCATTTTTGTCATGGTATCTACTTGTCTACATATTCTGGTTTGTATTCTCGAACAGATCGCTAGAAGATACGTCATTTGTTGAAATTAGCTGCATCTGCTTATTGTTAAGTTTGTATCTGAGACAGTTGCTCTGTCAAAATTATTGATGAGATGCAAAGTTTGATAATTCAAGTTCAAGCACATTCTTTCTTTCTCAAGACTTCTTTTTATTCATGAAGAAATTTATTGGGCCTTTAAGACAGATGGTTGGGCCTTTATCTGGAGCCCAATAAACTGCCCGCACCAAATACGACGCCGTCAATCTCTCCCACCGGAGAGGAAAAAATAAGGAAATTTTATAATTAATTGATTAATTATTTTTTCAGTTTATTTAATTGATTTAGTAAACAATTTTGTCTACATGGGAAAATCATCCTCGCAGCTGAGAGAAAGGCGGCGGTAGCTGAAGGATAGCAAGGGCGAAAACTCCGACGACTGGAAGAGGAAGAAGCCGGCGATGGAGGCTGAACTCGGCCACCAGGCGGCGGAGCAGCAAAGGCTGCCGCTTTCCGAAGTTGTTTCCGACTGCAAACGCCGCTGGTTTCAAGACGCGCTCAAAGAGGCCAAAACCGGCGATACCAACATGCAGGTGCTCGTCGGCCAGATGTATCATCGTGGCTACGGCATCTCCAGAGACGCTAACAAGGTTTAGCTTCTAAAGCTTCTTTTTTTCCCCCTTAATTATAGATGCTTGATTTCGAATTATTTTCCCTTTTAGGGGTTTTACTCAATTTGTAAGCTCTGAAATTTAGGGGAACACTTGGTTAACTAGGGCTGCCAGAGTTAGGTCTTCGGTGTGGAAAGTTTGCCATAAACGACCTGGTTAGTTCTCTTTGCTCTCTGTGTTTCTATGGCAGAATTCAAGCTTGATTTTTTTTTTTCGCTGCGTGTCGTTTAAGTGTTTGGTTTGGATAGAAATTGAGTGTTGGAGGTTGTGGAACTTGTTATTGGTTCTAGGTTATACTGCGAGCGATTCAGATTCAGATAAAGTTGGTGGATAATTCTTGATACAGTCAGCTAGGTGCTTTGTTATTCAGTTTGGAGGTGAGCAGCTGTTCTAGTTCTTCTATTTTCTCTGTACCTTTATGCCTGTTGACGTCAATCTCACTTAAATTAAATTTGTTTTTTAACTTTGTTTCTGTGATTTTCATCGTTTTTTTTGGCTTCTGAAGGTGATGGACCTCACCTCTTATTTCTTGCTTCTTATTAATTGACTATCTTCTTGCTGGTTCTGCTTATTTATTTTAATGTGCCTTTTCTAATTAAACAAGTGGTCAGCTTCTCTTATCTTCAATATCATAACATTGAGATTTTCTGTCTTGGAACAAATGAGAGTAAATCACTTGTAGTAGGACGGAACTATTGCTTCATCTTCGGAATTCAAGAGCGTTTGAAGAGAGATGTTTGAATCGATAGGGCATCCTATCACACTCCATTTCTTTTTGGTGCATGATTCCCATCCGAATGAGTTGTAGGTACTCACTACTGCCAATGCTAGTTTGTGAGTTATATTTTGTACTTGGGCGACTGCTTCATCCAAATTTAACAAGCTTTATGAAGTTGTTAAAAGTTATTTATGAGTCATGTATATGCATCAATTTAAAGACTTAAGAGGTAAATCTTTGGGGGTGGATAAAGTTATAACTGATTGCTGGTGACCGAAAACTTGTGGAGAAAAAACCTGTTGACATAAAAATATCCTATTCAATGTTGGGAACTCTTCAGCCACCATTTTAAATAATTTCATATTGGAGGCAGATAGTAATAGCTGCCAAGCCTGCCATAATGTGAAACAATGGACTCCGATGTTCCATCCGGCGCCTTTAGATTTTAGGCAGTTGGGTGTTATGAAATGTTTTCAATGGTTGAGAGCAAGATGTAGAGCATTTAGTGATATTAATTTATGGATGTGTTTGCATACACTATCTTCATACACCCACCGATCAATCTTATATTAGGGTCCTGTTACTCAATACACCCCAAACTTTTATAAACTGTCCTCAATTCAGAATGATGAAGATCATCCTTATTTATTTAGCCTTGGTTCTTTTTATTAATTGCAAGTTCCTCTTGGACTAGTAGTGAGTTGGCTTTTCTTGAAGAGTAGGTATTAGTTAATATTTAAGAATAGGCAGAAGTCGGTAGTTAGGATTATGCTAGGGATTAATTTTGTAATTGCCAGAAATGCTAGACAGGTGGTACACCTGATGCAATCGTTCATGTTTCTTTTCTGTTTTTTCTTCTTTGAATTTAAAAACCATCTATCTAGTGCTATATATATATACAAACTGTTGATTGTTAATATGTGGCGGGAATGAGAATGGTGTTAGCTTGTTAGGGTTAGGATTTTAGGAGCAGGTAGTCCGGTAATCTTAATTAAGGTTATTTTGTCTTGTAATTTTTAGGGTGTATGTAGATATTCGGAATTGTTGATAGACGGTGCCTAATTAGTAATTTATTGTTGTAGAATAACAAGTTGATTAAAGTTCGCTTTGAGAATACAAATAAATGTAATCAGTCTTTACAGTAAGTCATGATCAAGAAAGAAACATACAAATGAGTTGGACCTTTTGTAGTGATTTGCAGTCATTATTCAAGAAGAGAGAACAGGTTTGAAATATTTTCCACCTTTTCTCCTTTTCTCATAGCTGACATTCTGTATTGGTTGTTATGATGGCATATTGTCTTGCATTTGTTCTCCCTTTTTATGCTCCGCTCTACAAAATTTGTATCTATAATTTCATAGGGCGCAGAACTTGCGTACATGCACATCTTCTTAGGAGATGACTGCGCATTGCCCGGCTTCCTTTGCACAGTCCTTGAATCCTCGATTTTCTGATTTGAATCCAATTTTGATGATCCAGTCTGTTGTGATAAATCGATTGCAGGTCAATGAAGCTGATTCATTTGTGCTAAAAAATATTTGTCTGTGCTTGATGGCGTCCTTACGTGGCCATCTGAGCCTCGAGTCCTTGTTAAAGTTGCTGCTTCTCGCCACCAAATAGGATGCTAAGTGTCTGTGGTCTGCTATGTACTTATTCATTTGACTCATGTCAATTTGTATGTGACGGTGTCAAACAATCTTTGAGCAATTCTTTTGTATGCTTGAACAAAAAGAATGCAAAATTAGTTAATTTGCTTTTGAAATCTTTATGTAGCTTGAAATTGAAAGCTTCAGCTATTGAGATGATTTACTCTAATAAGTATTAATTTTACAATTCTAACATCCTTGGATCTTTTGTGCTTGGATTATGATTTCTGGGCACGAACCAAATTCAGACTCATGATTTCAACCTCTTATCATTGAAGTTGTCACATTGCCCGTTTCTTTTCTAACGGTTTAGTTGGTGGGGTGGACGATTTCGTGACTCAAGGATTTAAAATATGTAAAAAATAGAGAATTACCAAAAATTGGACACAATATTTAATCTCTATCATATGATTACGCTGCGTGGAAATTGATTGCCCCTAAAAATTCATGTGGGAAAGTTCATGGGAATTCAAATCTATTGAGTTGAATTGAATTGGTCTCATAGATAGAGCAGTAATTTTCCGTACAAGACAAATCGTAGTACGGTCTTTAAATAAATCATCATCTGACTCTGACCCGATGTACTTCTTCGTACCTTAAACAAAAAATGACTTTCGATTTTCTTTAGGAATATTGATCTTATATTTAGTGGAGTAGTAGGTTTCTGTACGTAACGCGCTATATTCCTTTTCTAGTAAGAAAATACATGATATAGAAGTGATAAAATATAATTATTTACACTTTTACTTGCACCCAAAATATGAACAAAAACTTTTGACATTGACACATAAGTATCTAATAAAATAGTTTCATTTTCAAATCCATGTTGAGTTCAAATTTTTTATACCGAGTAATCGTGTTGACAATCAGAAATATATTATTTCTATCATAATAAAAAATAATTTGATTAAGTGGATTTTCAATTGCCAATTCGACTATTAAGTACCGGAAAAATGAATTCAGTTTAGATTTGAAAACAAAATTAATTTATCGTTACATACAAACTTGTCTATATCGAAATTGAGATCGTTTTCTAAAAGTACAGACATACTTTCTAGCAAACGAGCCCTAAAGTGTAAAAGTGTAATTAACCTTACAAGATGCAAAGTATATTCTCTTTCCAAAGTTGATTATTTTCTAATGATTTTTTTTTGGTGGGGTCTCTTTGAAAAAAAAAAAAAGAAAAGTGAGAAGAAAAGTTGACATTCAAAGATGAGAATGCCAACTCCCACCTTAGTTGGTGATTTTTGTATGTTGGGTGGTTGCTGGTGTAGGGGATATCTGGTGCAAAATCATGCTCACATTTGTAGATAAATTTGGTGCAGATAAAATCATATTCTTCATTTCTAATTTATTTGGCTGCATCTGAACCATCACATACTGTTTGGTATGAATATTTAATAAATGATGTATATATAATCTCGTGGCATATATATAAACAACAAATCTCACCCATACAGTACCATTTGATCTCATAATTAAAGGAAAATAATTAATTCTGATCATTAGAAAAAATAAAATTTCGTCTTACTTTATGCATGCAATCGTCAATTACGGTTTCTTATTGTTTCAAGGATACGTATTCCTAAAAAAAATATTTCAAGGATACGTGTTACGTCGGGTTGTTAATTTACCTAACATGTATATAGAAGCTGGTGTTAAATGTTTTATAAACTTGATAAATCTAGGGTTTGCGAAAGTAGCTAAAAGAGACAATAACACGATGACACAAGGATTTACGTGGTTCGATCGATGTGATCTACGTCCACAGGAGAGAATATAGAGAGCTTTTATTATGCTTGAGAGTACAATGAGTATTGAATATCTTACACCTCTAATCTTGCATCTATTTATAAGCCTTGGATTAAGCCCTAAACCCTTCTAGGGATCGGACTCCTTATACATATCTAGTTTCTTCATACATGCATATCCGATTCCCATCCATAGTAGAATTTTATCTTCTCCCAAAGTAGGGTTTCGTTACTTGGTCTTCAAGGCAGACGTTGACTTTGTTTGGGCCGAACTCCGTGGGCCGAGCTTTAATATATAGGCCCAATTAGCCTTAGGTCAGGCCCAGGATGAGGCCGGTACTATCAAAACTTAATTAGCCAAAATGATAATACTACTATGATTTTTAGATAAACTTTGAATCCGACTTCTTGGAAATTTTATCAATGTTTTACAACAACAGAAAAATAAAATTTGCTACAAACTGGTAACAACCATTATTCTTGAAATTAAAATGATATTAAAGATCATTATTATCTTTAATTACACGTGAACTGTTTATCTTAATTATATACTAATGTATGTATGATCGCTAGCAATTGTCCGATTATAAGACATCATTTGATCATGTCTATCGAAACGTGAACTGTTGATTATATCCTGTCTTTTCACCTAATACATATATATTTCAACTTCATTCTATTCAATCTAAACGTATAATCCAAGTTGATGAATTGAAGAAATTTGTCGGCCAATAAAGGTTGATATTTGGGAATAATTAACATATAGTATATAATTCCCAAAGGATTGAGACATGTGGACGGTCACTTTACAGTGGTATCGATACCTATTAATTTAAGAATTAGTTTAATTGTCCTGATTAAGGATTATGTGTATCTTATCACTAAAAATCTATTCCGCATTAATACTGAATGGCTATATCAGATTTTAAATTCCACGAAATCCTAATTAATATAACGTGGGAGCTAATGATAATCCCTCCGGATTAAATCCTACTTTTCTGCCTAACCGGTCGAGATGACAGTGAGTTGCAATTGCAAGTGTTTAGAGAGAGAGAGAGAGAGAGAGAGAGAGTCTCATTACGTAAAAAGTGCCTTTTCTTACCTGCAGTAACGGCCTTCATTAGTTTCGACCTTCCTCACCAAAAATCCTCTCTCTCTCTCTTTCTCTCTCTCTCTCATGGATAACACAACTCTCCTCAAGAGATTTGATACACATATTTACAATTTGATCATGATGGTCCATGCGATTATACTACTTTTGCAACTGAAATCCTCTCCATCACACATGTTTGCCTATTGAAAAGAGAAACCATCTTTTTTAAAGGAAAAAAAAATTATATATAGGCGTTGGGTAGAAATCTTCGAGCTGTGTTTTAATCATTTAATAATAATAATAATAATAATAATAATAATAATAATAATAATAATAATAATAATAATAATAATAATAATAATATCTCCATAAAATCTCTCCTCCTGTTCTTTATGCGATTCTAGTTAGGAAAACTCATAGTCCATTGTAGATGATATGGTTTCTAGATAAAAGTTTTCTACATTAATTTACAAACCACAACACATTATGTATATTATTATTTTAAATAAAATTCAGAATAATAAACTCAATTTAAAAGATATTTATGATATTTGAACCATGACATTTAGTCACTAATCGTTCAACTCCATCACTATTAGCTAGATTACCGCGCTAGCTAAGGGATATTATACTTATTGTTATTTTAATTTTGATAGTGTTTTTTAGAAAAAAATTGATCATGTGAAACAATACAAATTTTAACTTGAAGAATGCATTTATATATTTCATTTAAAAAATTTGAAGAATGTATTTCTTTTATCTTGGGCCATAAAGCATCTTTTTTCTTTTTCCCATATAGTCTTTAATTTTCAGCAATATAATTTCCTCCGATTATTATGAATTATGATCCAGCTATATTTCTAGAAGAAAACATATCCTGCCAACACGTGTGTGCCGTTACCGTCACCCTATCAAAGAGAGGGAATCTTTCCTACTTTCAGAGAGTCCGTGAGTCACCGCCGTAACGGCCGTTCTTATCAATGCATAAGTACGGCCACCCCACCACTACTTCTATTTCAGGATATAATGCATCACTCTCTTTGACATATTAAGATTTTTTATCAAACGATATTATAATCTTTCGATTCAAATTATAATTAAATATGTCGTTAGTTTGGATCACTCGTAAATTATTGAATAATGGCACAACTTTTTATCACAATTCCTTTATAATTATAGTACCTCCAATGGCGGAGCCACCTCCAATTACACCTATAATCATATAAATTTATAAAAATATGCTTCCTCCGTCCCAATATTCATGACCTGTATTCTTTTTTTGAATCATCCCATGTAACATGACATGTTTCATTTTTTGCTAATTTAAAGCATACTTAGATTCTAATTAAAGCACTTTATTAACTAAAAAAGTATTTTATTGATTAAATGATTAATAATGAATAAAAACTATACTAAACATGTGGGTCACACACCTTTTTATCCCTAATTTCCTTCTCCTTAATACACGTGCCCAAAAAAAATATATCATAAATATTGGGACGGAGGGAGTATTAATTTTATTCCACCAAAAATTAAAAAGTAAAGGTAAAGATCAATGAAATTAAAGGAAAATATTTACTCCCTCCGTCCCATTGATATTGTCTTGTTACTGTTCGGCACGAAGATTAAGAATAAGAGTAAAAAGATACTCCCTCCGTCCAATAGCAAGGACTCACTTTCCTTTTTTGGCTGTTCCAATAGCAATGTCCAATTCCAAAAATGGAAATAATTAACTCTTCAAAAGCTGTAAGACCTATCACTTTTTCTCCACTTTTTTCACATTTTACTCTTGTTTCTTAATAACTGTGCCCAAAGCAAGTGAGGTCTTGCTATTGGGACGGATGAAGTATAAAGTAGGTAGGTCCCATCACTTTTAAAGGGTTAATTATTTCCTTATTTGGAACAAAACAATTTGAATAAGACAACCTAATAAAAAAAGAAGATAATATCAACGGGACGGAGATAATAATTTTTAGCTCCGACCTTTGGAGGCCTGGCTCCGCCCCAAGTACATCAAATTCTTCATTTAAATTAAATAAAGTTTTTATTGAAAATGAGACGAATTGTTTTTGTATTTGAAAATGGAAAATAAGAAAGGTATTTCGTTCGTACTGTCCGCACAAAAAAAAGTATGTCCTTCCTCACATATCTTCTCCACCGGATAAAACCGAGTCCACTTATCAACCTCCCAAGGTGGAAGACAGCGACTTTTTTCTTTCCCAAACTGCCCTTGCCCTTTCCCATGTCCTTTCCCGTACGCCACCGTCAACCCCCTTCAAAAAGACCCATATACCCTCCTAATCTATGTAAATTAGTACCCTCCATCCACCACTCATTTGCCACGTTTTGACCGGCACGAATTTATTTTTTCTTTCTACTTTTTAATTATTGCATGGAATCGAATAACTAAAATTTATGAATTGATCATAGGAATATGTAAGAAGTTTGACTTTAGAAAATATGATATTTGTCAAACAACAATTCAGATCAATGTAAATGTATGTTTTTTGAGACAGTCAATGTAAATGTATAAAGATTTAGATCAATGTAAATATACAATGATTCGGTCATGAAAAATTAAAAGTATGCATGCTTAAATTTATAAATAAACTATATTTTGGACTATATCACATAAATTTAGATATATTTTCTTTTCAAAAAAAATCTAGATATATTTTAGAGTGAATATGTCCTCAAAAAAAAAAATGCTTCACATTTTTATTCGCCAAAAAAAAAGAGTGAAAATGCCAAATCCCAAAAGGGACAGCAATGTAATTCCGCACATCCTTCTTCCTCAATCCATTCCATTCCCCCTTCTCTGTCTCTTCTTAACTCTCAACTGATCAAACTCCACCTAGTGTCTTTCTGTTAACGGTTAACTCTAAATCTTGCAACATCCTCAAACAACTAATCCCTTCCTTCTCCATTATATATAAACCTATTTTAGCGTGATTGCAGCTATTCTTCAACACCCTCCATGATTTACTGAAAAAAAAGCAGGCTTTAAAGGTTAAACCCAGAAAACATCGAGCCTTATTTTGCAGATTAAGCTACAAAGATCCATTTTTTTAGCCTCATTCCATCATAAAGCTTCGATCTTTATGGCGATGAAGAAGCAAAAATCAATCACCGAACCCAGCTTGAGCCGCTTCGATCTCCTATCCGAAGAGATAGTTTTCATAATTGTTGATTTCCTCGACAACCCTGTCGATAAGAAGTCGTTTTCTCTTGTTTGCCGGTCGTTTTACGACATTGAGTCCCGCCATAGGAAGCTCTTGAAACCCCTTCGTTCGGAGCTGTTAATGAAGGTTTTGCTCAGATACCCTCATGTTTCGAATCTCGATCTTTCGCTCTGTCCCAGAGTGACCGATGCTTCGCTTAATGTTGTGTCGACCTATTGCAAAGAGATGCTGCGGTCGATTAATCTGTCTAGGTCCAGGTGTTTTGGGCATGTGGGGTTGTCGAATTTGGTGTTGAGCTGTCGGAATTTGGTCGAGATTGATCTATCGAATGCAACAGAGCTTAAGGACTTGGCCGCGGCCGCCATAGCCGAGGCGAAGAACTTAGAGAGGCTGTGGTTAGTTAGGTGTAAATCTGTTACTGATATTGGGATAGGTTGTATTGCTGTGGGCTGTAGGAAGCTCAAGTTACTCAGCTTGAAATGGTGTTTGGGTGTTGGTGATTTGGGGGTCGGATTGATTGCGGTTAAGTGTCAAGATATTCGCAGTTTGGATCTCTCCTTCTTGCCGGTATTACACCTATTTAAGAATGTTTTCTAGATTAGTTGATATAACTGCTACTTTTGATGTTATGTCGTATATTTCACTGAGTTCTGATGCTAAAATCCATGTTTTCTTGGCCTTGTCTTGTTTGTTATAATTTGTTGTCTTCTTGAGAGAATGGTGCATTCAACATTTCACTCAATTGTCAGAGACTGTAACTAGGTTTATTGCCATAAAAATTTTGTTTGCTAAATAACTGAATGGATGAAATTCATAATCATATATGTAAACTAAGTATCTGAAGTTGAATTTAATGGTAGTTACTTATATCTAAACACATGTCTAAATATTGTGACTGTACAATATCTTACAGGGCTCCTTTTATAATTGAACTTTGTCAGACCATTGTATTGTATCAATCACAAATATATTTACTTGCTTTTCTTTTTTTGTTCTCTCTGTGTGCAAGATTGAGATATTATGCTTTACCGAGTTTCTCATATGCAAAATTTAGAATCTAATGATTGAACTCCATACGAATTGAAACGTATATAGCTGAAATAAGCAATATTCATGGACTACAAGTTTGATAATGTCTCTTCTCTTATTTTCTCCAATGCAGATCACCAATAGATGCTTGTCGCAAATCTTAGAGTTGAAACACCTTGAAGATTTGGTTCTAGAAGGGTGTTTTGGAATCGATGATGACAGCCTTGCAGCTCTCAAACAAGGATGCAAATCATTGGAGGTATTAATTTGGAAATAGTTCCAACTTTATTTGGATTAGCTTTCTAAGTGTCAATTACTGACTTGATTATCACAAATATGTTTAACGTCTCATTTCTTATTTTTCTTAACCATTACATAATTGCTAACAAAGTATAATTTCAACAGACACTTGATATGTCGAGCTGTCAGAAAGTCAGTCACGTGGGTTTATCTTCTCTCACCAGTGCTACTGCAAGTTTGAGGCAACTCATCTTATCATATGGTTCTCGCGTGAGTCTCCAACTGTTTCCCCTCTTGCCTATAGTTCTAGATTTTCAAACCTTTTAACTTATTTACTACTGCTTTTTCAGGTGGATCTTGCTCTTGCTGATAGTTTGCAAAAGCTTTCTATGTTGCAATCAATAAAACTTGATGGTTGCAAGGTCACGTGTTCCGGACTCAAAGCCATTGGAAACTGGTGTGTATCACTGAGTGAACTAAGCTTAAGTAAGTGCTTAGGAGTGACAGATGAGGGACTTTCCTCCCTTTTTATGAAACATAAGGACTTGAAAAAATTAGACATCACCTGCTGCCGCAAAATTACTCATGCATCGGTTGCCCACATAACAAATTCCTGTACCTCTCTCGTTTCCCTCAAGATGGAGTCGTGCACCTTGATTCCTGCAGAAGCTTTTGTTTTGATTGGGCAGCAATGCCAGTTTCTGGAGGAGCTTGATGTTACAGATAATGAAATTGATGATGAAGGTAACTAACTAATTGCTTCATTTGGCTCATCAGTTCTCAGTGTTATGAATTAGTTTAGAATATTTTCAAGAATGCTGATTCAATTAATATGCATCCAGGCCTTAAATCCATCTCTAGGTGCTCTCAACTCAAAAGCTTGAAGTTGGGAATCTGCCTGAACATGACCGACGAGGGGCTCGTCCATATAGGCTTGTGTTGTTCAAAGCTCAAAGAGCTAGACTTGTACAGGTCAGCATTCATCTTATATCTTCACATGATGCACGTCAATGTTTTCAATCAAGCATGCAAATGAGAAACATACTCGTTGCTTTGAAGCTTTTCTTTCTTCCATCCATTTTTCTTATCTGCCATATCTTTTCTTTCCCAGATCGGATGGAATTGGTGATTCTAGTATCTTGGCCATTGCCAGTGGTTGTCCTGACCTAGAAATGATCAATATTGCATATTGTAAATCCATCACAGACCGTTCCTTGATGTCCTTGTCAAAATGCTCGAAGCTGAACTCATTAGAAAGCCGGGGATGCCCTCTTATCACTCCCGTCGGTCTAGGAGCTGTTTCTATGGGATGCAAGCAACTCTCCAAGTTGGACATAAAAAAGTGTCACAACATTAATGATACTGGAATGATTTCTCTTGCTCACTTCTCTCAAAACCTCAAACAGGTATGCTCGACTTTCCTTTAGGAGGTGTTTACTTTCAGTAATAATTTAGATATATAAAAACAATATGGGCTAATTAATTCACCACGTCTAGTCTTCTGGGCTGATGCTGATCATTTTATTGTGTAACAAAATCCACGAATAACCGCTTTGACTTATCAACGTGCAGATTAATCTATCGTACACATCGGTTACTGATGTGGGACTCTTGTCCCTTGCAAGTATTAGCTGTCTGCAAAGCCTGACCGTGCTCCACGTGAGGGGCTTGACTCCAAGAGGACTCGCGGCTGCACTCTTGGCGTGTGGTGGTCTAACTAAAGTAAAGCTTCAGGCTTCGTTCAAATCCTCATTGCCAAAGCTTCTTGTCAAGCATCTTGAAGCCCGTGGCTGTACTTTCCAGTGGAGAGATAAACTATTTCAGGTAACCATGCTTTCCACTTATGTATGTAGGCTTGTGAACGACGTTGGTTTATGTTGAATGAGCGGCTTTTTTAATTTGCAGGCAGAGTTAGATCCCAAGTGTTGGAAACTTCATTTGGACGAGATAGAATAACACGATCCAGAAATCTGCATAAGGCTAACTAGATAATCATGCTACACTCTTGAAGCTCCAAAGAATCTTGTCGTAATGGTTTGTTCCGTTTCTCGATTTTGTGATAGGCAGTAGCATAATGTTTGCTTCTGACCGTTGGTAATGACCATATGCTGTCTGATTCAGAAATGGAGTTGATGGCTGTGTCTTGATTCAACATGATTGTATGGTGTATTTAGTGGCATGCATGGTTGCTCAACTTGTCGAATCGAGCAGTTGTTGGTCCGTTATGTTTTCTCCTCTCGTCTCGTCGTTCACTTTATCAATACCCGTCATGTGTATATTAATAATGCCGTCGGATTTATACATGGCGTGCATTAATGCCTGTAAAACGGAGTAAAATGTATCAGAAAATCTCGTACCCGATTTCTAGAGTTTGGCGGAAGGGATGTTGTTGACATAACATGATATGAGATGAGACTACATGCATTATAAACTTGAAAATCTACTCTTTTTACCTATAAAAAAAGAGAAGAAAAAAAGAAATCTACTTGGGTACCTTCCACCTTTTTTAAAATTATTATTTAGGTTCTTGAATTTTATTTGTAAATATTGACTTTCTGCACTTTCAATTACTATTAAAATTATATATATCTGCATTTATTCAAACTTGTGGTCAATGTATTAAATAGAAATGTCCAATTTTAAAGGGAAAAAAGCAAACACCAAGGACTTAATTTTCTAATCGAGTTTGTTTTACCCCCAAAAGAAGAACATGGGCCTAATTTTATCCCAATAAAAGTGTAATAGCTCAAATTGTTGAAGATAATAAGTATTACTATAACTTAATTAAGTTACTCGAATTATTTTTCTCGAATTCATATCCATAATACGTGGTAACTATCATGTGTTTAATGCGGAGTGGGGGCTTATTTATTTTCCGCCACAGCAAAAAAATTAAAAATAATAATAAAAATAAGTCAAGACTAATCGTGTGAGAAATATCTATTATTAATTACAGTAAGAAAGCATTCGTGTTGCATAAAAAATCGGCTAATTTGTATGTAAAGCTTTTTCAGTTTCTTTCGGTGAAATATGCATACAAAGAAGTATCAATACTAATTTACACGTACAATTTATTTTAGGAAAAAGTATCATATACAACCCTAACGTGTCAACTTTGATCTCATTTACATCCTTAAGGGAAGGGTTGGGGCTGTCAGAACCCCAACGTTTAAAAAGTAGGGGCAGATAGCCCCTCCCGTCTAACGGCTCTAACGCCGTTAGACGGGAGGGGTTATCTGCCCCTACTTTTTAAACGTTGGGGTTCTGGCTGCCCCAACCCTTACCTTAAGGGTATAAAAGCGATCGAGGTTGACACGTTAGGATTGTATATGCTACCTTTTCCTTTTGAATATTCAATTTACCTTGTAATCTTCTATACTCATCTTACGCTCGTATTTTAAAGAAAGAACCTCGTACTCAGACCTAAGAATTATTGCTTTCTTAAACTCCTGTTAAAAAATATAATATCTCCTTGGTTCTTTATGATTTGATTGATTTCTATCATTAATCTATGTAAAAGACCTTTGTTGTTAACATCTAATCAACGCATTTCAACAATGAATTTTTCCCATTTTTGCATAGGAAATTAATCTTGAGTTCTCTGGAAGAAGAAGAACTCTTAAGGTTATCTTTCAATTTAAGTTTTTCTATAATTTAGTTTGATTAATATCTTAATTTGAGATTTTCAATTACAATTAACCAACAAAATATTTGAATATTGAAATATTAACAATAGAGAAGAAATGCTAAATACTACTCCCTCCGTCCCATTGAAATTGTCTTCCTTTTCTTTTTGGGTTGTCCCATTTAAATTGTCTTGTTTCCTAAAAAGGAAATAATTAACCCTTCAAAAGTGATGAGACCTACCCATTTTCTCTCTTTTAACCTTTCTCCTTAATAACCGTGCCGAACAGTAACAGAACAAAATGAGTGGGACGGAGGGAGTATGTTCTTTGAATGATTAAATTAAAAAATAGGAAAAAGTAGCATATACAACCCTAACGTGTCAACCTCGATCTCATTTACACCCTTAAGGGAAGGGTTGGGGCTGCCAGAACCCCAACGTTTAAAAGGTAGGGGCAGTTAACCCCTCCCGTTTAACGGCGTTAGAGAACCGTTATATGCGAAGGGTTATTTGCCCCTACTTTTTAAACGTTAGGGTTCTGGCAGCCCCAACCCTTCCCTTAAGGGTGTAAATGAGATCGAGGTTGACACGTTAAGGTTGTATATGCTACTTTTCCCTTTATTTTATTTAGCTACTCATAATTGCTCTTTATAAGTGCGTTATAGGTAGGATAATCGATGAAGTTTCTTTTAACCAATTAGCATAAATCAATTATACAAATGAGTTACAAAATTAAAGAACTTTATTTTAAAATCATTCTATAATTATACTAGTAGATAACATACTCTCTGAAATATAGGATCTCAACCATCTTCGAATATCTAGATATCTTGTTTAATGGATGCTCTACCGTTAACCCTCGGTGTAACCATGTATTAAGATAAATAACCCTCGGGGCGATTACTTTGCGTGATAGGATAAATTAATAAAACATAGGATTGACTATATAAAGGAATAGATAATCAAACAAGTTCAAAAGTAATCAATCCATCAAAGTAAACGATATTAATCTACTCTATTTTTATCTATCTATCCTATCACCCAAAGTAAACACCCCCGGTGTATTATTATATACTGTCTATACACTGTCCTTAAATCTTGCAAACTATATATGCTGAGTTTGTTTAAGAATTCAGTACTGCTGATGTGTGGAGTAGACAGGAATTGAGAAAGCCCAAGATTGAAGATTCAACACACATCAGTCAATAATGATTAATTTTAATAGTTTGAAAATAAGTTCAACATAATTACTTCTTTTGACATTGTTCTTATGTATTTTCATGAAACACACATTATATATTTACATTATACCCAGATTATGTCATCGAAAAAGAACAGTAAATAGAAAAATGTTTTTTCCTCTTTGCTCTTTTCTGTTTTTATTATTTATTTATTTATCGTTTCGATTACTATTTGTCAAAATAATGGGTGAGTAAGTTCATCAGCAGCCGAGAAACAGTCAAACCCACACGTTTTGACCCAAAAAGCAAAATATTCTACGGTCAAACCTCTCGTTACCTTCTCAGAAGAAGCTTAATGACTTCTCTCTCTCTCTCTCTCTCTCTAAATCCATCATTTTATTATATTTTTTTTTTATATATATATATTTTTACCCCTCGGCATTCAATACTTTCTAACTCATTTCTCCATTTTTTTCATTCATTCAAACATCAATCTCCTCCAAAAAACGGAATAAAAAAAAAAATGGCTTCTTCGAGCGGAAGTTTAAACACTTCTGCTAATAATTCCAATCACCATATGTTTTCTTCATCGCAATTCATGTCTACTTCTTTCACTGATCTTCTCTCTCCTAACAAACAAGAAGAAGAAGAAGAAGAAACCATGAGCCAACCAAAATCTCATTTCAGTTGGGGAATGAATTCAGAGTTAGTTAACAAAAATATCGAAATCCCAAGATACAAATCTTTCCCTCCTTCTTCTCTTCCTCTCTCTCCTCCACCTGTCTCCCCTTCCTCGTACCTCTCCATACCTCCTAGCTTGAGCCCCTCGATTCTCCTAGATTCTCCCGTCCTTTTTTCCTCATCTAACGTAAGTCGTCACAACTACTATAATATATATATTAATCTCGTATCGTTTCTGTGTAATAGCCTGCAAATTATACAAACGCTGACGGGAGATTTTCTGTTTCTATGCAGGTTCTTCCGTCTCCGACGACGGGTAGTTTTGCGACGACCAAAGAGGATGAGAGAAAGTATTCCGATTTCTCTTTCCAGTCCCAAACGAATAAGCCTAATTACAATTCAATGGTAAGATGATATCTAGCTATTCATAATTTCATATTCATACATACACTAGTAACTTGTTCGTGTACGTTTCGTTTTCCTAGCTACGAGTTGACTTGCGTTGGTTCTTTCTTATCTTGTTATAAGACTTAGATGTCACGTGTGACATCATTTATTATTTAATTACATATCTAGTGTTCATCTTTTCTATATTGCGTAAAATTAAATACTACTCCCCCGTGTCATTCAATTTATCTACCTACTGATCGGTACAGAGATTAAGAATAACGGTAAAAAGATAGATAGTGGGTAGGTCTCACACCACTTTTGAAGGGTTTTGAAGGGTTAATTCTTTACTGAGTGAGACATCCATTTAAAGAAAGGTAGACAAATTGAGTGGGACGGAGGGAGTAATACTTATTGTTATGTCCAAATTTTATTAATTTCTGTTTCAATACAATTAATATGCATTATGATATTAAACCTATGGTTGGTTAATATATTTAGTCTGACCACTTAAGTCTTTAAATATAGTATTTCATTGCATAGTAGTTCCTGTCTCCTTTTCAACAGCTGGCTTTAGGCTTTAGCTTTACCCATTCTTGTTAAACTCTATACATGATCAATATATTATTGGATTAAATAAATAAATACGAGTTGAAGATTTTATTTTATTACAAGAAGCAGCGTTACTTGCAACTAATGATGAGAAGAAAAAATTAATCAATTAGCAATGAGAATGTGAATGATTTGATTTGTGTATGAACAGGATTCATACAGAAGTAAACAAGAAGATGAAAACTTCAACTCGTTCATGAACAAACAAGGTGAATTTCCGACAACAAAAGCCTTGTCATCCAAACCCGAACAACACAGTTCAATTATTTCTCAAGAGAATTTCCCAATCATTAATGGCGATTCAGCCTCACAACAAGCAGCAGCATATCCTCCTCAACAATCTCAGTATGTTAGAGAGCAGAGAAAATCGGACGACGGTTACAACTGGAGGAAGTACGGACAGAAACAAGTGAAGGGGAGTGAGAATCCTCGTAGTTACTTTAAATGTACTTTCCCCAACTGTCCTACCAAGAAGAAGGTCGAACGTAATCTCGACGGCCACATAACTGAGATTGTCTACAAAGGCAGCCACAACCATCCCAAGCCACAGTCGACGAGACGATCATCCTCCAACGCCCTGCACAACCCCGTCGTCTATGCTAACATGGGAATGCCGTCCACCTCCTTGCTCGAAAATGACCAGGCCGTGGATTCTGTCGTCACAACCCCGGAGAATTCGTCTACTTCTTTTGGTGAGGACGAGTTCGAGCAGGGATCCTCCATGAGTAACTCCAGGCAAGATGATGAGAACGAGCCCGAAGCTAAGAGATGGTAAGTGTACATGTGAGATACTGAGATATATAATGGAAATTGAAGTAGGAAATGTGATCAACAAATTGAGTCCAAATCATATGTACCTGACTATTTTGGTGCTGTTTTTAGGAAAGGCGAGAATGATAGTGAAGGCGTGTCGGCTGCAGGAAGTAGAACGGTTCGTGAGCCTAGGATCGTGGTTCAGACAACGAGCGACATAGATATCCTTGATGACGGCTACAGGTGGAGGAAGTATGGACAGAAAGTGGTTAAGGGCAACCCGAATCCTAGGTACATTAATTAAAAATCCAACAATACCTGCTTTAATGTTTCATATCGAGTGAGTAATGAAAGTTCAAGCAATTCATATATGACTCGATGGACTCTTCTAGCAACTTGGGTCGACCATTTTGGCAAAACGAGTACAGGCGCCAATAAGTTGCTAATAGAGCTCGTTGTGCCTGCAAACATAAACAACACAAAGTTCACATATTTAGTGATCTAGGTAACCAAAATGGAAACCTTAATCTCGAGCCTCAACTGTACTTACATTCTTGCAGGAGCTACTACAAATGCACGTTCAATGGATGTCCGGTCAGGAAGCACGTGGAGAGGGCATCGCACGACTTGAGGGCAGTGATCACCACGTACGAGGGGAAGCATAACCATGATGTTCCTGCAGCACGGGGCAGTGGCAGCTACGCCATGACCAGACCTCCAACAATTCCTAGCAATGGCGTGCCCACAACTATAAGGCCGGCTGCCATGACCAGCCAGCCCAACGGGATGCATTACCCGAACCCTACCAGGCCACAGACAATGCAGAACCAAACACCCTACACATTACAGATGTTGCAGGACAATGATAGTTATGCCTTTTCGAATTTTGGGAACTCCGTAGGGCCTTACTCTAATCAGATGCAGCAGCAGCATACAGATAATTCCGTATCCATAGCCAAGCAAGAACCTAAAGACGACCCGTTCTTTGGTTCCTTCCTCAGCTGAAGAATTCTCCGGGCCGAAGCAGTTCTTAGCTAGTGTTTGTGACAGCAATTTACTACAACATTAACACTTTGTGCTGTGTATGTAATCTTGTAATAGGATTTAGAAGTTATTTTTTTATTTTTTTTTTAGCCATGATGCTAAGGTATAGAGCAAGAAGAAAACTAGAATAAGCAACATCATAGTGATCAATTTTATTTAAATGTTCTTTCTATTTATGTCAAACTTTCAATAAAATCACTTCCCTTTACAACCATGCATCATCTGCTAGCAAATTTTCTCCATATCTAAACAGAGTCTAATTAGGTTGAAAAGAAATTAGTGACTAGAAGAATTAATATTATTCATTCCATTCACAAAATGAATGCCACTGTGAAAAGAAAATCCACACCATTCATAAACAAGAATTTACACGTAAAATGCATACGAGCTAATGATCAACAAACCAATGAAATAACGACAATACAAAGAAATGGGGCAAACACCTGAGCTGAGGGTGATCAGATGTAAGTTTGATTAGAGAGTTTGTAGCCAGAGATGAGAGCCGACAAACCAAGTGAAAAGAATGCAAAGAATTCCATACTGATTGCCGATGCTGACGAATCTGTGAATATGTTATCTGCTCCTTGACGCATACTATTCGTCAAAGGTACTGCTGCTGAAGCTGCAGATAGCAACAAGTATGCTACAATCTGCAAATTCAACAAAATTTTCACAATCAGAAGAAGCATAGCTATACTGATTGCCCTTTCTAGACTATTAATTCACAATTCTAGAAAGATCAAGAAGCTTAAAAGCAATCGTCATATATGATATACTGATTTCATCTTTCACATGAATCGATCCCACATGGGAACGTTCTTCTGCTGATATTATTAATTACCAGTGTTTGACATTAGGCCATTCATAGCATTACTATACAAAGTATTTGGAAGTCCATTGAAACAAGGTGAATTTCAGAGAGAGCCAACAAAGGAATTCCATTACTTAAACAAGATTTGAATTCTCTCCTCTAGATATATAAAAAATAACTACTCTACTAAATTTCAACCTCATCTTTCCAAATAACAATTTCATTAGTGTAAGCAAACATATATAGTTTGTGATGACAGTCCTAAAACTAGAATTCGAGCTTCCAAAAGCTGAAAAATTCAAGATTTTGATCACCAAATAATCTTGTCCATAAACACAACCCAAAAAACCAAAAATATCTTTATATTTATATATATTACCTGATCACCAATAAAATCAACTATAGCTGCATTCTGGCGTGTAATTATCTCTCTGCTGGTGTAAATTTCATGAATCTGTCTCCAAGTCTGCAATCCAGTGTACAAAGTAGACAGAATTGCGATAGCCAACACATACCTACGGATCAACAAACAGAATTAAAGTAATCAATTCCCCCAAAAAACAATTAAGAGATAAAAATATATAGCTTCTTGATTTTTAATTACCTGTATTCTTCATATCTATCAAATTCTCTCCAGTCGCCATGTTTATTGGTAGCCATAATTATGAAAGCCAGCAAAGAGAAGAGCAAACCGAAAACGCGAAAAGCCAAAGAGCCCCTCTTCACAAGATCTTCCCGCCTCCACCGCTGCAGGATGTTTGACACTCCGCCGCCACCAGCCGCCGCCCTCTGGTTCTCCACATCGGCGGCGGGCGGCGGCTCTTCCGGCTTTGAATCATCAGGCTTAGTCATGATCAGTTGTTTCTCTCGGGATCAACGTTTGATTGAATGATAGATTTATGAGAAACAAGAATTGAAGTGCAGGAAAAGAAGCGGAAGTTTACAGAAACAAGAAAAATGACAAGTTTGTGTGTGTGTGTGTGTGTGGTGATCGGTTGGCTGGCTTAGCTTGACAGCTCAGCTTTGCTTCTTTATTCTTCGTTACAGCATGTTTCATATTAATGTCATCATCGTAACTGATTTGTCGGATTGCGAAAATCCAAATTTTACGGTTGTTCGTTTTTTGTTGTTTTTTGAAAAAAGAAAAAGAAAAAAAAAGGTTTACTCCACTAATTTTTTTTTTACTAACTAGGCAATTTGTGGTTGTTCATTTAGCTTACTTAAATATAGCTCAGACTTTTTTCCCCTCTAAATTCTTGTTGGCAAAATATAAATTAGTTGAATAAATTTCTTAAGTTGTGGCTTGATTAAATTTTAATATTCCATATTTTTATTTTTTTTTTAATTTATGAATAAATTATCTAAGTCTCCGATTAAGTCAACTCTAATTTAAGGAGCGACGGCCACGACGCTTGATTAGGCGAATACAAAACTGTGGCCAATCCAAGTACAAGCTGTCGGACCCCAGCTTCTTGTAACAAGTGGGACCCTTGGAATTATATTCTATTATCCAATCATTTTACATCAATCTATTTCCTTATTGTACATAAATAAACTACTCGAAAAAAATTTCCCCTACCTAAAACATAGAACAATCTTGATCTAAATTACTTACAATTACTCCAGCGATTTTATTATTGTAAAGGGAAACAACATACTTACTCCATTTCTTAAATATAGTTTCTTTTCTAAAATCATTCTAAAAAAAGTAAAATTGATATGCCATTTTCCTATTCTACTAAGAAAATATTATTAATTTGAAATATAATTTTAAGTATGTTAAAGAAAATGAACATTTGATGCAACTTTAATAAGACCAATCGATTATAATTTGGGACAATATATATGATGAATAAAGGAATATTTTTGCGAGAGAGTAGTATTTAATAGTACCCTTCAAGAAATAAAAGAGAATATTTACTTTACATTGCTTTTAATTAGGCTATGGTATAGTGTCATTTAATCTTTGATTTTCTCACATCCTCTCAAAAAATAAAGTTTTTCTCACATAAAATTATAAAAGAGATATTTGGTAATTTTAGCACTTTAGAGATTATGAAGATAAATTATATCACTCTATATTTAAAAGATAAATTATAGTCCTTTTCAAATTTTTTAGACTTTCTTGCCCCTCTTCCTAATTTTCTGATTTTCATTTTTATAATCCAAAATAATAATTAATTTAAATAAAAAAACTAATAATTAATATTTTTAAATTAGTATGCAGATTCAGTACTTTTTATTCTTTTTTGCTTTTTCACATTCCATCTCTCTCTTTCACGCTACTATATCCAGGCTCTGCTTCCATCGACGTCATCAATTCGACAGCGGAGGTAGCACCTCATCACTACGAAGGCGGTAGTAGCACTTCTTTCTCCCAGATTCCGGCAACCAGCGTTCTTTTCTCTCCCACCGCTGCTGACCTCCTTTCTCTCATTTCCGACAATCTCATCTCTTCTATTTCACGGTGACCGACGTTCTTCTCCCTCTTGCCGCCGGCGATCTCCTAATAAGTTCACCCCTGACTAAATCTTTTCTCCTAGATCCGATGTTGTGGGTTACGATTAGACAACCTAACACATCGATATTCACGCCGAAATCCTCGTGAACGACGATCCAAATGATGTAAGTCATGAATTTTACGAATTCTAATGTCTTATTTCACGATTTATTGTGTGAATTCACACATTTAATTTCTTAATTTTACGGATTCACACATTTTATTATGTGAATTCACATATTTAATGACGAATTCACACATTTTATTACGTGAATTCACACATTTTGTTATGAATTCAAACATTTTTTTTTACGAATTCACACATTTAACTTCACGAATTCACATTTTATTATGTGAATTCACACATTTTATTATGTGAATTCACACATAATATTAGTCATCCAACAAAAATAACAATTCCATCAAAATTCAAATTAAATCACACATGTACCAGCATGAAGCCATAATCCATGAAAATCACAACAAATTCATGAAATATACAGTTTAAATCATGAAATCGAAAAAAAAAACAAAAAAGAAAGAAGCATCAGTCGTTCGCCGGATAAGTTTTCGATTTGTTTCATTGAGTTGGACGGAGTAATGGAGCCTCGAGAATCATTGATTTGTTTCATCAATGTCAGTTCTGGGTTCCATGATTTCACGAAAAAAAATGGCAACTAGGGAAAACAGGAAGGGCTACGCAAATCACAAATACATAGTCTGACGGAAATCACGAACTAAAACGCCGGTGAAATAAGTGACGGCGTAAATTTTCAAAAAAAGAGAGAGTGGCGGCGTCCAAAGAGAGGAACCGTGAAAGTGGTGAGAAAATTTGTTTGTGTGAAAAGTGAAAAGTCAATTAGGGTAAAAGTATTAGTTGCAGTAAATGTTATATAATATATAAACAATAAATTATTGTTCTTGTTTTTAAAATAAAATCTGGAGAAATAAGGAAAAGGGCAAAAAAGTAAGAAAATGCTATAATTTATCTAAAAATATAGAGTGCTATAATTTATCTTCACAATATTAAAAAGGCTATTATTATAATTCTCCCATTATAAAACTATTTGATAAAAGTATGTATATATTTCATATATAACTATATATGATGGTCAATAAATCATTGTATGAGTTAATATTTAGCTCTATGCTCATTTTGTTTGTTTAATAAGATTATCTATAAAATTAAATGATAAGATAAATCTACCTAATTTTTAAAAAAATATATATTATACGACTAACCGAGAATTTATTACAAATAATTTACTTATGTATTTGTATGTGTATGTACTCAAAAGAGCTTCGTAAGAAAAAATATACAATTTCTTCCTCGAAATAAGTTTTGAACTAAATATACAGATCATTATATATGATTAATTTAAGATATCGATTTAAAATACACCTGGCTATATCCCAATCCCAAAATAAACCGTCTTGATTTTTATTTCTTTTTTTCTTTTTTTCTCTTAGGAAATCATGGATTGTAAGATCTGATTTAGTTTATTACGTACCACCATCTAAATTTAGCCAACTTCAGACCCCTCAAACCAACGATTACAACCTCTTGAATTCCTAGTAAATCTGAATGATTGTTATCCTCTGAATAAAAACAAATCATCATCTTCCCTTCTCACCATTCTTGTCGATCAATTTAAACTTTAGAGACCATATTACTTTTTGGCATCAAGAGTCTAATTTTTTAGCCTCTAGACTCTTTTTGCATCCATCTTTCGTCCCTCGGCCTCTTAACACGAGAATCCAAGGGACTAAAGATGGGTGCATGCTGCTCGTGCCATCGGGTTAGCAGATCCGAAGGCTGCTTCGTCGAGGAAGAAGCCAGACCTAGAGAAATTGACGAGGATAATATCGTGTTGAAGGGCGAGGGAGGCGCTCGTGTCCGGCTGCAGGGATCGTCTAAATATGTCACCATGCACACCCAACAAGGGAAAAAGGGCTTCAATCAAGACTCCATGACGGTTTGGGAGGTAAGACCTAAATTATGGGACATACGAGATTCTCTATTTTTAAATAATATTTTAAATTCGAATACTTTATTTTATATATTACTCAAAAGAGCTTCGTAAGAAAAATTCCTCGAAATAAGTTTTGAACTAAATATACAAATCATTATATATTATCGGACATACGAGATTCTCTATTTTAAAATAATATTTTAAATTCGAATACTAATTTAAAACCGAATACGGGCTTTAGAACTTTGCAGGTGAAAAGGACGCGGTCTTATGCTCCATATTTGATGGACACGGACCCAACGGCCACATGGTGTCGCGCTACGTTCGCGATTATTTGCCGGCAAAAGTCACAAAATATTACGAACAATCAAGATCTCACAGGATCGACTATGACAACGATCAAGATTGCGGCGAAAATCATGAATTCAATCCTTATTTCTTATTTTGGAAAGATAGATTGATAAGGTGCTTCCACGAAATGGATGAGGAAATCGAATCAGATGCTCCTGTTGATAGCTATTCAAGCGGCACCACATCAGTCACTGTCCTTAAAAAGGTAAAAATATACTATAATGTACATTGTTGTTTTTACCTAGTCTCGGTATTTGTGTCACATTCATGTGCCCCATTGTCAAAATTGAAACTCAAACCATTCATTTTGGTAAAAGAAGCTACTCCTTCCGTCCCAATAGCAAGGTCACGTTTCTTTTAGGCACGGTTATTAAGAAACAAGAGTAAAAAGAAAAAAGAGGGACATTGCTATTGGGACGGAGGGAGTACATAATAGACACCAAATCTGGACCAGAAAAATTCATCTAGTTTACTTGTAGGGTCGGAACTTGATCATTGCAAATTTAGGCGATTCTCGAGCCGTCCTTTGCACAAGGGATTCAAACAATGAACTTGTTGCTCAACAACTCACGGTTGATCTGAAACCAAATCTTCCAGGTCAATATCAAATGATCAATTCCAAAAAAAAAAATATTACAATGTTTGAACTTGTCCTAATTAAAATATTAAAACTACGTCGTTTTGATTGATCAGCTGAAAAGGAGCGAATAAAAAGTCGTAGAGGCAGAGTTTTGCCAATGAAAGAAGAGCCAAATGTGCACAGAATATGGATGCCTGATCAAGATTGTCCTGGACTCGCCATGGCCAGAGCTTTCGGAGATTTTTGCTTGAAAGACTACGGCCTCATCTCCACCCCGGAAGTGACCTATCGAAGGCTCACGGACAACGACGAGTTCGTCGTCTTAGCCACCGACGGGGTAAGAGATAAGACACACGAGATCCTCTATTTCAAACATCTTTTTTTAAATATATTAATTAAATATTAATAATGTCGTGTTTCGTGTGGGTGAGTTGGCCTAGCGGTAGAGTGGTTATTTCTGAGGCCAAAGTTCATCGTGGCCCGGTCATTAAATTTAATGTTATACAATTCAAAAAAATGATATCGTGTTTCATGTCAACCAGATATGGGATGTCCTATCGAACACCGACGTGATCAAGATTGTGGCGTCGGCAAGAAAGCGATCGATGGCCGCCAAATTGCTGATCGACGAAGCTCAAAAGGCGTGGCGGTACAAGTTCCCGTGCGCGAAGACCGACGACTGCGCGGCGATCTGCTTGTTCTTCAAGCGACCAAGGCCGTTGCTGACCAAATCCATATCAGAAGTGACTCATCTTAGCTTGAACTATAAAGAGCATGTCGTCAATGGAACCGATCACGAGCTCGAAACAGTCTTGAACTGCGATATGAATGAAAGCCCGGAAAATGCAGAGAAAGGCGGCGAGAAACCGACGAATCGGCAGAGGAGGAGAAGGCCGACGAGGAAAATTGAGTTCGTTGGTGAGTGAGTGAGGGAGGAAAATTGATTAATTCCAACCAATTTTCTTTTTTTTAACGTGTTTTGATTTGTTGTATATTGTTTGTTCTAAGCGTGGAAGTAGTAAGAAAGCACGAGGTAGCATTAGTCAAATACAATAAGAGTAAATTTACCAAAAAAAATTGATTTCAGGTGAATGAATAATATATTTTGTTTTTGGCTAATTTGACATTTATAAGAATGATCAATTTTGAAATATACTAGCTAAGAAGTGTGCTTGTGTCTGCGTGTAAGGGTGTTCGTTCGATCTGTAAAGTTATGAAAGTTTATGTTGCCTTTTTGTTGTTAACACTATATAATATTTGCATCGAATGTTGTAATATTGTATTGGCTGACGACATCATGAATATTATAATGTCTAATCATAATATTAATATTGTAATGTAGGGGTGAGCACGGTTCGGTTAACCGACCGTTTGCCACAAAAAAAAACCGATCATATGGTTTTTAATCGGTTCGGTTAACCGCTAAAATGTAGAAAATAAAAACCAAAAACCACTATAACGGTTAACCTAAAAATCGGTTCGGTTAACCGTTATTCAACGGTTAACCATGTAGAAAGAAAACATTCAATTTTTTTATAATTCATAGCATGAAAAACAAAAATCCATATCTTAAAATGTGAATACGAAATATACATTTAAAGAAGTATAAATAATAAATTGAACACTCTCATGTTTTCAAGTCAAAGTAGTAAAATCAAGTTAGTTAATATTATAATTTATAACATATAATTAGTTGGTATAATAATTTTATAACATATAATTAGTAAAATTATAATTTTAAATGAGTTTCGTTTCGGTTCGGTTAACCGTCGATTTTTATATATAAAAATACAAACCTAACCGTTATCCTCGGTTTTTTAAAATTAGAAAAATAAACCGAACCGTCGGTTCGGTTAACCATTTTTTCGGGACGGTTTCGGTACGGTTTGTCGGTCGGTTCGGTTTTTCGGTTTGTTTTGCTCAACCCTATTGTAATGTCCACACCATTTTTTATCGTCAATGGAGGAAAGATAAAATATGATTTTGAATTTCGTGACATTATTATAAAAATATTAAAACATTGTGCATCAACTTATCAAATTCTAAACATTGTTCATATAAGCTAACTTTCGTGCAAATAAGACTCCATCAGCAAGCAAATATACTTAAAAAGCTGACATCAATGTAATTCTTAGGTGAAACGAACAAACACATCACACACAATTTGCACAACTAAGACGCACAGTGCATCAAACACATTACATTATTTGCACAATAAAGTCATACGGCCAATTGCTCGTCGGAGAGGTTGGTTTTGCCGGCGGCGGCGAACATGATGTGGCTGCGGAGAAGTTGTTCTTCGCACGCCTGGATAGTCAAAGCGCTGCTGCCTTTATCTCCCTCCATGATCGGAAAAAAGAGTTTCCCGTTAGGCGGCGGGGATCTTTAGGGAAACTGTAAAACATAAGAATATCATCCCGAGCTTGTTGGTTGATAGGTATAGCCATGATCTCGCGAGCATTGTCACCGTCGATCGTCGAACAACTTCCAAATAAGCTCTACATCCCAGCTTTGCACCCCCGGAATAAAGAGATCACTAATTCGAAGATTTTGTATATTAGAATGAGGAAAAGTAAAAAAGAGTTATTGCAGAATAATTGCATAATAATAGTACTTTTAGGGAAAAAAAATAATAATTATAGCATAACTTTTAAAAATACAAATAATAGCATTTTAGACTTTTTATCCGTCATTCTTTTTTTAATGATTTCAAATATCCCATACCAGAAATTTCAATAAATATTATTTTTTTCTCTTAGTAAAAATTTTATTATTTTCTTTTAACATTATTTACATTTGTATTTTTCATAACTTTCTTATCTTTCCTTTCTTCCACCATCGAACTGCAACCATGATCCCTCCCCCCACACCGCCACCACGGCACACTACTACCATTGCCACCGTCACCATCATCCATTGGAGCCACTGCGGCGGCCGCCGCCGTCATCGTCTTTATTCTGACGTTTTATTTCTCGTCATCACCAATTTTACCGTCATATCTTATTCCTTATACTTGTAATCGGAAGCCGCCATTACCTCTATAGATTCCGGCGACGAAGGCGTCCATCTCCAGAGATTTACATCATTCTTCCGGTGAAAATGGTAACTTTTTTCTATTATGATAATTTTATGGATAAGGTTTCGATTTTTCCTAGATCTGAATTTTTTTAAATTTTTTAGATTTAGAATTTCCTTGGATCTAAGTTTGCTGTTAAATGATAATTTGTTTTGATGTTTGTTGTTTGTTCGTCATCAGAAAGAATATTTGTTGTTTCATTAATTTTGTAGTATCGACATTTATAGTTTAATTTTTCTGGAGATCGACATTAGATGGAGATTTCCAGTTGCTTTGGTAGGGATGAATATGGTGGTGTTTGGTTATTATTTGGGATGAATTTACGGTGATTCGCGTGTGTTTATTCGTATTATTTGGTTGCATATCATTGTGATTTGTTTAAATAGAGCTGAGTTAGTATAAATCTTATGTTTATAGGTTTTGTGGTCGAACGATTGAAAAATGGATTGAAAATGATAAAAGTGTTGATTCTCGGAGCATGAAGTGGAAGCGAGACGTCTAGCCAGGCTGAGAAAGGAGCTAGCAGTCATTGGGTTCCAGCCGGCGCTGGCTGGGCGGTATGCCCATACTTTCAGCGACCGCAGGGTTCCAACCGGCGCTGGCTAGGCAGTATGCCCATACTGCGAGCGACCGCTGCACTCCAGCCGTCGCAAGAATTTCCCACCCGGCGCTGGTTTCCAACGGGGATTTGTAACGCCTATTCACGAATTTAAAAAGGCTCAGCAAGGGTTTTCACATTCATTCAGAGCCTATCTGGACCGCAGCAAACAACACCAATTTCATTTTCCTTTCTTTTCGTTTTTCATCTTTTGGTTGGCTAGAACAAGGAGGATCATCATCCAAGGATTACATCCATTTAATTGTAAGGACTTCTTCGTTGTATATTTCTTGTAATTTAATCGATGAACTCTTGTGATTATTATTCGATGATCCCTTTTAAATCGAGCGTAGTTTTCAAACCATCCAATATTTTTGAGTGAATCCAGTTGCATGTGAAAGTAAAGTTAACAATGTCTCTGTAATGATAAGCTATGCATTTATATGTAAGTATACAGAGAATGGCAAAAACTACAGTTTTGTGTACGCCGCCTGTTTGATAAATTGCCTACGAGAATATTCAGCTCAAGCATGAATACAAAAAACGATTTTTGGCAAATAATTATATTAGTTTGATCTTAAACCTTGTTTCCAGAATATTGAAAGTATATAAATGACATAGAATATGAATTATATAATTTTTGGACATGTTTCACTAATTATAGTCTTAAGTGTTAATTTTATTGAGATATGAAATTATTGTGTAGAGAGACCCATATTCATTCGTGTATAACTTTCAGACCACTAAGTATTTTGGAGTAAAACAAATTTCATGATAAATTATGTAGTTCAATATTTTGGAATGGTGTGTGTTTACTGACCTGGCTTCGTTTGAGCATAACATCCAAACCGCTGCATATATTTACGTGAGACCACTTGCATGTTAAAGTATGAAGTTTAATTTTTCCTGAATGGTAAGGCACGCTTATATATGTTTTTTGATCAGTCTGTTATTGCACGTCAAATATGGTTACTTGAAAGTACTTAATGCACATCAGTTGTCTGTAAATATGCCTCAGTGAAGTTTACACTTTTAATTCTTATCTTTGCGAGATTTTATAAATCCTATTATGTAAATGACTTGAATGATTGATATATACGCTAAGTATATATGCATATATGTGCTATATATATATAAATGAATGAATGTGAAGTTACTAATTTTTTTAGTTATTTTTACTATAATGTACGATTTAAAAATGACTATTTGAGCATGAATGTTTGATAAAATGTCTATATGAACTATTTGAAATTCTTATGCGCATTACGCGATATGACATTCATTTTCAAATCAAAGTGTGCATATTATGGATTCTCGGTCCATAATTAAGAATTGAAAATACAAGGAGACCTTCATTATGTTTTCTCTTAAGTTTTAAAATAAGTCGAGAATAAGTATACCTAGTATGCTGTTGTAAACGATGTTAATCTTTCTCTCTTGATTAGAAACCTAAGATTGTCAGACCGTCTTGTAGGAGACATTGACAATGGTACTCAAGGGTCGGACTTATCTCTTCAGAAGTGAAAGGTGAGTTATCCTATTTTCAAGTGTGGGTTAGATTCCCACCGAGGTAATATTTCGGGTTATTAAGCCCACAAGCTTTTTTAAATTGATATGCATGCTAAATATTTTTATCTCAATTACTTTGGTTACTTGAGAAACGGTATATCCCCATTTTCTCTTGGCATTAATGTGCCAAATTATTCAACGACGATTGGCCTTGAGCTCTGTACAAGCCAAGATAGTGTACATGGTAAACTGGACATATGGGAGGGACTGAAAGACGTTGCCCCCTTGTCACAGTAAAGGATGGTTCAATTGAGTGGGTGTGGCTCCCCACTAATTGTTCCGGTTTGGTAACTCAAGAATGAGAACTATAAATTGGTGCACCTATATTTTGAGCTTATGCTCTGGTTAAATGTTTTAAATTATATAAAGGGAAAAATATTTTCTAGCTAATAATACCCTTTATATAAAAATGAACAAGTTATATCTTAATGCTTTCATAAATGTTTTTAAAGATGGGCATGGAACCACTGAGTACTTTGTACTCAGCCCCCTGCATTGTTTTTATTAATGTTGGATGAGCGACGGATCAGAGGCAGGCGTGATGGTTTCCAAAGTTTATTTGGGTGACGCCCTTTGGTTCGTCATCTTTATTTTGATGTGCCCTATGGTGAATCCAGAGATTGTTTGTAATTTATTACTTTGACAAGCTTGAACATATTTCATTCCGCACCGATCACTCGATCGTTATGAGCGATCAATAAAAACTTTTCTTTGCTTCCTCACTGCAAGGTCGAAGTCATCATACTTCGGACCTAACTAACATTTTGACTTGATAATTCCTAACGAACATTCTTACAAATCATTAATTATTGACTTAGCAAAATAAACCTTATTTTCAAATATTTTCTGTTGCAAATCCTCAAGTATGTTGCCAGCGTCGCGGTCTGGCATTCTGCATAGGCCCGGGTGTCGGGGCGCGACACGTCCCCCTGCCAAATCTTCTCTCTCTCTTTCTCTCTTAACCATCCACCCTCATCTCTTCTCTCTCATATGTATCTTCTGCCACCCACTGTCGGCCACTCTCTTCCCGCCGTCGTCACCTTGGTCCGGTGTCTTCCCGTCAACGGCGCCACCATCTTCCCGTCGTCGTTATCCTCTACTCGCTGTTGTCACCCTCCGCTTACATCCTCCATCTCCGCCGCCTATCTTCTTCTAGCGCGGCACCCTTCTCGTCGCCACCTTCTCTGGCGTGACAGAACTGCCACAGACATCTTCTCCGCCAACATCCTACTGCACCATCACCGCTCTTCTTTCCATCACTCCAATATCGTGCCGCTCTTCACCACCATAGAGTCGTCGCTCCAATCTCCTCATCGTCATGGCCACCGTCATCTACGCCACTTCTCGTCGTTGTCATTCCAGATCTACTACTAGATTTGATTATTTGTTTGGATCTACTACATGTCCGTTCCATATATTTCAGATCTAGTGTGTGTTTTGTTATTTCATGTATATATACATACGTACGTACATGTGTTGTTTACGTATTATTTCATGTATGTATACATATATGAATGTGTTATTTCATATATGTATACATATGAAGTCGACAAATTTCTTGTATTTATGTATATACATGAAGCGTACATTTTCGTGTATGTATTTTGTTTCACATGTATATATACATGAAATGTACATGTTTCGTGTATGTATTTAACACGTATGTGTATATTAGGATATAAGCTTATCTTACATAGGCCTACATATTTCTTGTATGTTCCATTACAGTCTTTATGTATGTTGATTTTCATGTATGCATACACACAAGCTACTTCAAATATTATGTTGTACATACACGAAGATTCATACATGAAATTATTTTTCATGTATGCCAGAAATTTTGAATCTCCGTCGCCGGAATTTTTCACCGGAAATCGCTCCGCCGCGCCGGAAATCTCCACAGTATCTCTAAAATTAGCAGCACAAATAAAAGGAGGAGAGAGAAAAGAAAAGTAGGTAGGAGGGAAAGTAAATAAAGGAGGAGAGAGAAAATTCAAAAAAAAATTAGTCATTAAGGGCAATATGGCCATTTTACTATTTCGAGGGCTAGAATTTGTGTTTTAAGTTTTGAAGGTCATTATTTATTTTTTAGTTTCAAGAATGACTATTACGAATTTTTACTCTTTAAATTATAGATAGATTTGATTTTTCTAAGGTTTTCTCTTTACACCTACTTACCAATAATTTGTTGACGTTAATAATATATCAAAATTAATAATATTACAACTTTATTCTTTTTATTTTTATTTTTTAATATATTATTATTTATAACAAATTAATCTCTTAATATATAAAAATAGAATTTTTAACGGTAACTTTTTGGCGCCTTTTTCTACAACTTAGTTCTGTGAAATCTGTTCAACAACGATTATTGCTTGAAGTTACCGTTTCTTAAAAAATGGAATATAAGTTACTTTCTGAATTTCCACTACTACGCACGTCTCAGTTTCTTTCTCTGTCCCCCTTACATGTTCTCTCATTCTTAGGTGCAACTCCAATTCTCGCATGATCCCATCGATGCAAAATATATAGATTTGTTAATTCAAATTTGCCATTTTTTCATATAAAACCCAAATCCAATCCTTCTCAAGTGTGAAATGATTCTTTATTCTTAGATAAATAAAAGTTTTAAATGGCCAGCGGCAGAGCATCTTCAGATGCATCGAGATTTTATACTAAAGATGGGCGCCTTCACAAAACTAGGTTTTCTTACGAAAGACGGGAAGAGTTACAATTTTTTCTAAGTTTACGATAGCCACGACGCGCGCTTGGAGTGAGATGTTGCATGAGTTATTTGGAAATTGTGGGAGAGATAAATGTGAAGATCAGATAAAGTGATGGCAGCGAGTTTTAGGAAGATGGATAAAGAGGTAAATAAGAGTGGTGCGGCAGTGGCATCGACTGGATCGACGATTATCTCGGGAATGAGGGGGAGAAGGAGGTCTGTTTCTTCCACAATTTTTCTCCTTCAATAATTTTTCAGTTTTGAGTAGGAAGATGAATAGAGGTAAATATTTTGATTTTTTGGTGCTCAATTTCTCATGTTGCTTGCATATTGAATATTTGTCTCATCAACTAAAAGAAGATGGATCCATCTATTTATTTCTTCCATTGTTTCATGTGCATATGTTACTACTTTTTGTAAAAAAAACGTACTATATCGATCACATTAAACTATTTCTACAACTTGACGGAGTTAATTGTATTTCATCTATGAGTTCTTATTCTATTCCCCTTATAAACTGATCTATTCTTTTATTCATCTCTATCTGCTATTTCTATGATAAATGGATTCTCGATCAATTGTATCTCTTGGAATTTGGTTTAAGTTAGACGAATTGCTTAAGAATGGTTTTGATTTAAGCTTTAATCATTGACTTTGAACCACTATTTTTTAGTGCTACATGAGCCTTTTTGCTGACATATTTCGGATTACTTTAATTTTGGATGTTGGTTTATGACCTGAGGCTTATTTTCTTCTCTCATTTATTCCTCAGTTTGGCTGTACTTTTGGTTAGGTGTCGTGAGAATTGTTGTCTATGCATGCACTTCAAGTATTTCTTCATAGTTATAAAGAGTCTCATTCATGTTGACTATAAAAGTACTGTCTATAAGGTCTTCCAAATTATTATAATAATACACCTATATCGATAATAGGCTATTTTAAAGAAAATATTATACAATATATTAATTTGCAGGACAGAGATTCATTGTCGTCTTCGCAAATGCTCCACTCATCTTAACTTACACCATGATGAAAGTCCTTATACCAACATATATAATATATATTATCCATCTGTTATTTATGAAACATTAAATTATTTGATAAGTGTAATAATCATTACACCTTAGGTCGGTGTACTAGTTATCTTAAATAAAAGGTTATAAGAGCAACTAAAGATAAAAGAAAGTAAATAAATGGGACAGATATTAGCTAATACGTGTTTTGGTGATGATCTGGTCGTAAATCTTCTCCAGCTCCTTCTTCTTGTTTTGAAAATCATCAGCACCTGCAAGTTTGTTCGATTTCAACCATAGTATAGCAGAGTCGAAAGCTTTCCGGATCTTCTTCTTGTCGGCAGTTGTGAGCTTAGCTGCATTTCTTTCATCTCTGATGGTGTCTCTCATCTTGTAGGCGAAATCATTAAAAGCTGTCATCGCCTCAACCTTGTTCTGATGCAACTCGTCCTCCCTCTTGTGCTCCTCCGCATCCTTCAACATCTTGTTGATTTGTGCCGTTGACAGCCTACCCTTGTCCTTGGTGATGGTGATCTCCTTTTTTCGTCCACTCGCCTTTTCCTCTGCCGACACTCTCAGGATACCATCCGCATCAATGTCGAAGCACACCTTGATTGTAGCAACGCATATGGGCGCCGGTGAAATGCCTTGGAGCATGAACTCCCCTAGCAGATTGTTGGCTTTCGACATGCTTCTTTCGCCCTCGTACACCTTAATTAGTGCACGGGTCTGATTGTCCGCTGATGTACAGAATATTTCCTCCTTCCTTGTTGGGATACTTGTATTCCTCGGAATACATACACTCATCACATCTCCAGCAATCCCAATACCAAGCGACAGCGGAGTAACATCCGAAAGCAGCACATCCAGATCCTGCACCTTGTCATTGCCACTCGAGATTGCAGCTTGCACGGCAGCACCGTACGCCACAGCCTCGTCCGGGTTGATGCTCTTGCACAGTTTCTTCCCGTCGAACAACTCCCGCAACACCTCCTGGACCCTGGGGATCCTGCTCGACCCGCCCACGACCACGACCTCGTCCACCCTGCTCTTCTCCATCTTCGCATCTTCCAGGCATTTCTCAACATGCTCCCTACACTTTGTGAATATATCCATGTTAAGCTCCTCAAATTTAGCACGTGTGATGCTCGAGCAGAGATCGATCCCCTCGTACAACGAGTCGATCACAATTTCGGTATGAGAAGCATACGAAAGCATCCTCTTGGCCCTTTCACAACCACTCCTCACTCTCCAGAGAGCTCTGGGATTCCCACTAATATCCTTACCCTTATTCTTTCTCTTGAACTCCTCAACCAAGTGATTCACCATGCGGTTGTCCATGTCCGCGCCTCCAAGATGAGTGTCGCCGGAAGTAGCCCGCACTTCGAAGATGCCCTCCTCGATCGTCACCACGGACACGTCCAACGTGCCACCTCCAAGGTCGAAGATCACCACGTTCTTCCGCCCAACGCTATCGCTGCCTTCCTTGTACAGACCGTATGCGACGGCCGCAGCAGTAGGCTCGTTCATGATCCGCATAACGTTAAGGCCGGCAATGGCTCCGGCATCCTTGGTCGCCTGACGCTGAGAGTCGTTGAAATAAGCAGGCACCGTCACCACAGCGTTCTTCACCGTCGATCCAAGATATGCCTCGGCAATATCCTTCATCTTGGCGAGCACCATTGACGAGATCTCCTCGGCACCAAACTGTTTCTCCTCGCCTTTGTAGGTTACTAATATCATAGGCTTGTCGGAGGGGTTGGGAATCACCTTGAATGGCCACAGTTTCACGTCGGACTGTACCGTAGGATCACTGAATCTGCGCCCGATCAGCCTCTTTGCATCTGCACCACATGCACAGATTACAGATTAAAAAATCAACAAGATATGTACATGGAGTAAGGAGAGACAGAGAGAGAGAGAGAGAGGAATTTACCGAAAATAGTGTTGAGAGGATTGACGGCGACTTGATTGTAGGCGGCGTCTCCGATGAGACGGTCGCCGGTGTTGGTGAAGGCGACGTAAGAGGGGGTGGTGCGGTTGCCCTGATCGTTTGCTATAATCTCAACTCGGTTGTGCCGCCACACTCCCACGCATGAATAACTCGTCCCCAAATCGATTCCGATCGCCGCTGCTCCTTCCGCCATCGCTAGCTGCAAATAAGTTAGATAAAAATCTAGTTAGGTATGAAAAAGCAGTCGTATTTTTCACAACACGAATATTACAACATCACCAATTAAGGTTGATAACTATGGTCCAAATTTTCCCAAATAATTAATATCTTACAGCACATACACTAAAATAACAAACACTCAACAACGATCGAAATTCAACTAAATTCCTTGATAAAATCAATAGTAACCAGACCAAACCAACAAACTGAATATGACGATCACTTGATGCAAGTGTTGTAGATTTCTTATTAGAGAAAAAGAGGGTTTGGCGAGTTCATTACCTCAAACTCGTTTGTTTTCTGTGCGTATCGTCGGAGAGAAGAACTTGCAAAGAAATTAAACGAGAGAACAATGCACGATGATGTTTTTCTTTTTTTCTGTTGTTTAGATTGTACGTACACTTTATAAGGGTTTCAAAATCTCTTCCAATTAAATTATTGACATATATAGTAAATAATAAACTTGGTAATAACACGTAAGAGAGAGCTCACAAATTTATTTCCCATCAAAGTGTTGCAAAATCTCAATAAACAATTTTACGCCTCATATATTACGTGACCCCAGATTAATATTTCTTTATTGATACATATTACTTGCCTAGATTAATTTTTTCTTATTGATACACATTAATTTCCTTTATTTGATATATTATATATTAAACCAAACATAGATAAATTAATTTTAAATTAATTGATCTCGTATAATATATGTAAAGCTTATATATGGCAATTTGAAGTCGCTATGATTAGTTTTAATTCCATAAAAGGGTTTTTCTTAGTCTTTCTCCAATTAATAAATTAAATTTTTTTATTGCAGCTTTTTTTGTTTTTGCTTTTTGAGCTGCCTTTTATTGCAGCTTAATTCATAATCCAACTACCGTATCTTCATTTTTTACAGACCGAACACCGAAGCAAACTTATACTACAACATAAAACAACATTGTAACCGCTCTTGTCGGAGCCAGCTTATTTATTAGGGGCGAGCCAATATTATAGAAACCGGCGGTTAATCGAATTGAACCGATACTCATAAAATATTTATAATTTTATTATATATCATATAAATATTACATTTTATCAATTTTATTTGATTACTATTTTGTTCTCCTATGTGTTATTCTTTCGAACTAGACATTAAATTTTTTTTATTCCACAATATCATCAATTAGTTTAAATTGACAATAAATGTATCTTGATTGTCCAAGTAATCTTTTATTACACTATTATTAGATATACTTGGTATATGAGATGTGTTAAGATTTTATTATTTTTATTAGTTTATTATTTTTATTTTTCTAAATTATGTGAAATATATATTTTTTAGAATAGAGAATTTTTAATACTATGAATTTAAAAAATTATACTCCCTCCGTCCCATTGATAACGTCTCATTTTCTTTTTTTGTCGGTCCATTGATAATGTCCCGTTTCTAAATAAGAAAATAATTAACTCTTCCAAAGTAGTAGGACCTACTACTTTTTTTTATCTTTTTACTCTTCTCCTTAATAACCGTGCCCAAAAGAAATGAGACTTTATCAATGGGACGGAGGGAGTAGCTTTCTTTTATTACGGTTAACCGTTGAATAATTTATTAACCGAACTGATTTTTGGGTTAACCGTTATAGCAGTTTTTAGTTTTTTATTTATGATTTTTTAGTGGTTAACCGAACCGATTTAGAAACACATGATCGATTTTTTTATACCATAAATGGTCGGTAAGTCCTACTTTTCCAGTAAAAAAAAAAATCATTTCACTGCACAACAAATTAGTCGTCATACGTTCATGTCACAAATCTTTTAGAACTATATACGGCAATATAGGTAAAGCTTATATACGGCAATATAGCTATAAGCGTATGAAAATAAAATCAAATATACAAATTTCTAGACTGTTTTAATTTGAATTCCAAGTGTTGTAGATTTATTATTGCTTTATTATTAACGCAAAAACTTGCAGACGACTGGTCATACGTAATACACGCGCCAAATATTGCCCCTTAAGTCGAGCGCGTGCATCACACGCACCATTCGAGGCGCATCCACGCATCGAACTTTTTAAATAGGCGCGTGTACACGCGCCTGGCATTTTTTCCTGATTTTTTTCGATTTTTTAATTCTTTTTTATTCAGATTTTTTTATTCTTTTTTTTTTCATTTTTTTATTCTTTTTTCAGTTTTTTTATTAATTTTTTGTTTAAAGAGTCGAGCGAGGAGAACCAAAGGCCTCAGAGCGAGTTAAAAAATATTAATGTTGCCACAATTATTATCTATAAATTAAAATCGGAACCGAAGATGGAGAAATATTTTTTATATCAAATTAAAAATATTAATGTTGCCACAATTAAATAGAGCTGAGTTAGTATAAATCTTATGTTTATAGGTTTTGTGGTCGAACGATTGAAAAATGGACTGAAAATGATAAAAGTGTTGATTCTCGGAGCATGAAGTGGAAGCGAGACGTCTAGCCAGCCGAGAAAGGAGCTAGCAGTCATTGGGTTCCGGCGGCGGCGGCTGGGCGGTATGCCCATACTTTCAGCGACCGCAGGGTTCCAACCGGCGCTGGCTATGCAGTATGCCCATACTGCGAGCGACCGCTGCACTCCAGCCGTCGCAAGAATTTCCCACCCGGCGCTGGTTTCCAACGGGCGCTGAACGGGGATTTGTAACGCCTATTCACGAATTTAAAAAGGCTCAGCAAGGGTTTTCACATTCATTCAGAGCCTATCTGGACCGCAGCAAACAACACCAATTTCATTTTCCTTTCTTTTCGTTTTTCATCTTTTGGTTGGCTAGAACAAGAAGGATCATCATCCAAGGATTACATCCATTTAATTGTAAGGACTTCTTCGTTGTATATTTCTTGTAATTTAATCGATGAACTCTTGTGATTATTATTCGATGATCCCTTTTAAATCGAGCGTAGTTTTCAAACCATCCAATATTTTTGAGTGAATCCAGTTGCATGTGAAAGTAAAGTTAACAATGTCTACTGTAATGATAAGCTATGCATTTATATGTAAGTATACAGAGAATGGCAAAAACTACAGTTTTGTGTACGCCGCCTGTTTGATAAATTACCTACGAGAATATTCAGCTCAAGCATGAATACAAAAAATGATTTTTGGCAAATAATTATATTAGTTTGATCTTAAACCTTGTTTCCAGAATATTGAAAGTATATAAATGACATAGAATATGAATTATATAATTTTTGGACATGTTTCACTAATTATAGTCTTAAGTGTTAATTTTATTGAGATATGAAATTATTGTGTAGAGAGACACATATTCATTCGTGTATAACTTTCAGACCACTAAGTATTTTGGAGTAAAACAAATTTCATGATAAATTATGTAGTTCAATATTTTGGAATGGTGTGTGTTTACTGACCTGGCTTCGTTTGAGCATAACATCCAAACCGTTGCATATATTTACGTGAGACCACTTGCATGTTAAAGTATGAAGTTTATTTTTTCCTGAATGATAAGGCACGCTTATATATGTTTTTTGATCAGTCTGTTATTGCACGTCAAATATGGTTACTTTAAAGTACTTAATGCACATCAGTTGTCTGTAAAAATGCCTCAGTGAAGTTTACACTTTTAATTCTTATCTTTGCGAGATTTTATAAATCCTATTATGTAAATGACTTGAATGATTGATATATACGCTAAGTATATATGCATATATGTGCTAGTTATATATATATATATATATATAAATAAATGAATGTGAAGTTACTAATTTTTTTAGTTATTTTTACTATAATGTACGATTTAAAAATGACTATTTGAGCATGAATGTTTGATAAAATGTCTATATGAACTATTTGAAATTCTTATGCGCATTACGCGATATGACATTCATTTTCAAATCAAAGTGTGCATATTATGGATTCTCGGTCCATAATTAAGAATTGAAAATACAAGGAGACCTTCATTATGTTTTCTCTTAAGTTTTAAAATAAGTCGAGAATAAGTATACCTAGTATGTTGTTGTTAACGATGTTAATCTTTCTCTCTTGATTAGAAACCTAAGATTGTCAGACCGTCTTGTAGGAGACATTGACAATGGTACTCAAGGGTCGGACTTATCTCTTCAGAAGTGAAAGGTGAGTTATCCTATTTTTCAAGTGTGGGTTAGATTCCCACAGAGGTAATATTTCGGGTTATTAAGCCCACAAGCTTTTTTAAATTGATATGCATGCTAAATATTTTTATCTCAATTACTTAGGTTACTTGAGAAACGGTATATCCCCATTTTCTCTTGGCATTAATGTGCCAAATTATTCAACGACGATTGGCCTTGAGCTCTGTACAAGCCAAGATAGTGTACATGGTAAACTGGACATATGGGAGGGACTGAAAGACGTTGCCCCCTTGTCACAGTAAAGGATGGTTCAATTGAGTGGGTGTGGCTCCCCACTAATTGTTCCGGTTTGGTAACTCAAGAATGAGAACTATAAATTGGTGCACCTATATTTTGAGCTTATGCTCTGGTTAAATGTTTTAAATTATATAAAAGGAAAAATATTTTCTAGCTAATAATACCCTTTATATAAAAATGAACAAGTTATATCTTAAATGCTTTCATAAATGTTTTTAAAGATGGGCATGGAACCACTGAGTGCTTTGTACTCAGCCCCCTGCATTGTTTTTATTAATGCTGGATGAGCGACGGATCAGAGGCAGGCATGATGGTTTCCAAAGTTTATTTGGGTGACGCCCTTTGGTTCGTCATCTTTATTTTGATGTGCCCTATGGTGAACCCAGAGATTGTTTGTAATTTATTGCTTTGACAAGCTTGAACTTATTTCATTCCGCACCGATCACTCGATCGTTATGAGCGATCAATAAAAACTTTTCTTTGCTTCCTCACTGCAAGGTCAAAGTCATCATACTTCGGACCTAACTAACATTTTGACTTGATAATTCCTAACGAACATTCTTACAAATCATTAATTATTGACTTAGCAAAATAAACCTTATTTTCAAATATTTTCTGTTGCAAATCCTCAAGTATGTTGCCAGCGTCGCGGTCTGGCATTCTGCATAGGCCCGGGTGTCGGGGCGCGACACGTCCCCCTGCCAAATCTTCTCTCTCTCTTTCTTTTTCTCTCTTTCTCTCTTAACCATCCACCCTCATCTCTTCTCTCTCATATGTATCTTCTGCCACCCACTGTCGGCCACTCTCTTCCCGCCGTCGTCACCTTGGTCCGGTGTCTTCCCGTCAACGGCGCCACCATCTTCCCGTCGTCGTTATCCTCTACTCGATGTTGTCACCCTCCGCTTACATCCTCCATCTCCGCCGCCTATCTTCTTCTAGCGCGGCACCCTTCTCGTCGCCACCTTCTCTGGCGTGACAGAACTGCCACAGACATCTTCTCCGCCAACATCCTACTGCACCATCACCGCTCTTCTTTCCATCACTCCAATATCGTGCCGCTCTTCACCACCATAGAGTCGTCGCTCCAATCTCCTCATCGTCATGGCCACCGTCATCTACGCCACTTCTCGTCGTTGTCATTCCAGATCTACTACTAGATTTGATTATTTGTTTGGATCTACTACATGTCCGTTCCATATATTTCAGATCTAGTGTGTGTTTTGTTATTTCATGTATATATACGTACGTACGTACATGTGTTGTTTACGTATTATTTCATGTATGTATACATATATGAATGTGTTATTTCATATATGTATACATATGAAGTCGACAAATTTCTTGTATTTATGTATATACATGAAGCGTACATTTTCGTGTATGTATTTTGTTTCACATGTATATATACATGAAATGTACATGTTTCGTGTATGTATTTAACACGTATGTGTATATTAGGATATAAGCTTATCTTACATAGGCCTACGTATTTCTTGTATGTTCCATTACAGTCTTCATGTATGTTGATTTTCATGTATGCATACACACAAGCTACTTTAAATATTATGATGTACATACACGAAGATTCATACATGAAATTATTTTTCATGTATGCCAGAAATTTTGAATCGCCGTCGCCGAAATTTTTCACCGAAAATCGCTCCGCCGCGCCGGAATTCTCCACAGTATCTTTAAAATTAGCAGCACAAATAAAAGGAGGAGAGAGAAAAGAGAAGTAGGTAGGAGGGAAAGTAAATAAAGGAGGAGAGAGAAAATTCAAAAAAAAAAAGTCATTAAGGGCAATATGGCCATTTTACTATTTCGAAGGCTAGAATTTGTGTTTTAAGTTTTGAAGGTCATTATTTATTTTTTAGTTTCAAGAATGACTATTACGAATTTTCACTCTTTAAATTATCGATAGATTTGATTTTTCTAAGGTTTTCTCTTTACACCTACTTACCAATAATTTGTTGACGTTAATAATATATCAAAATTAATAATATTACAACTTTATTCTTTTTATTTTTATTTTTTAATATATTATTATTTATAACAAATTAATCTCTTAATATATAAAAATAGAATTTTTAACGGTAACTTTTTGGCGCCTTTTTCTACAACTTAGTTCTGTGAAATCTGTTCAACAACGATTATTGCTTGAAGTTACCGTTTCTTAAAAAATGGAATATAAGTTACTTTCTGAATTTTCACTACTACGCACGTCTCAGTTTCTTTCTCTCTCCCCCTTACATGTTCTCTCATTCTTGGGTGCAACTCCAATTCTCGCATGATCCCATCGATGCAAAATATATAGATTTGTTAATTTAAATTTGCCATTTTTTCATATAAAACCCAAATCCAATCCTTCTCAAGTGTGAAATGATTCTTTATTCTTAGATAAATAAAAGTTTTAAATGGCCAGCGGCAGAGCATCTTCAGATGCATCGAGATTTTATACTAAAGATGGGCGCCTTCACAAAACTAGGTTTTCTTACGAAAGACGGGAAGAGTTACAATTTTTTCTAAGTTTACGATAGCCACGACGCGCGCTTGGAGTGAGATGTTGCATGAGTTATTTGGAAATTGTGGGAGAGATAAATGTGAAGATCAGATAGAGTGATGGCAGCGAGTTTTAGGAAGATGGATAAAGAGGTAAATAAGAGTGGTGCGGCAGTGGCATCGACTGGATCGACGATTATCTCGGGAATGAGGGAGAGAAGGAGGTTTGTTTCTTCCACAATTTTTCTCCTTCAATAATTTTTCAGTTTTGAGTAGGAAGATGAATAGAGGTAAATATTTTGATTTTTTGGTGCTCAATTTCTCATGTTGCTTGCATATTGAATATTTGTCTCATCAACTAAAAGAAGATGGATCCATCTATTTATTTCTTCCATTGTTTCATGTGCATATGTTACTACTTTTTGTAAAAAAAACGTACTATATCGATCACATTAAACTATTTCTACAACTTGACGGAGTTAATTGTATTTCATCTATGAGTTCTTATTCTATTCCCCTTATAAACTGATCTATTCTTTTATTCATCTCTATCTGCTATTTCTATGATAAATGGATTCTCGATTAATTGTATCTCTTGGAATTTGGTTTAAGTTAGACGAATTGCTTAAGAATGGTTTTGATTTAAGCTTAAGAATGGTTTTTTAGTGCTACATGAGCCTTTTTGCTGACATATTTCGGATTACTTAATTTAATTTTGGATGTTGGTTTATGACCTTAGGCTTATTTTCTTCTCTCATTTATTTCTCAATTTGGCTGTACTTTTGGTTAGGTGTCGTGAGAATTGTTGTCTATGCATGCACTTCAAGTATTTCTTCATAGTTATAAAGAGTCTCATTCATGTTAACTATAAAAGTACTGTCTATAAGGTCTTCCAAATTATTATAATAATACACCTATATCGATAATAGGCTATTTTAAAGAAAATATTATACAATATATTAATTTGCAGGACAGGGATTCATTGTCGTCTTCGCAAATGCTTGACTCATCTTAACTTACACCATGATGAAAGTCCTTATACCAACATATATAATATATATTATCCATCTGTTATTTATGAAACATTAAATTATTTGATAAGTGTAATAATCATTACACCTTAGGTCGTGTACTAGTTATCTTAAATAAGAGGTTATAAGAGCAACTAAAGATAAAAGAAAGTAAATAAATGGGACAGATATTAGCTAATACGTGTTTTGGTGATGATCTGGTCGTAAATCTTCTCCAGCTCCTTCTTCTTGTTTTGAAAATCATCAGCACCTGCAAGTTTGTTCGATTTCAACCATTGTATAGCAGAGTCGAAAGCTTTCCGGATCTTCTTCTTGTCGGCAGTTGTGAGCTTAGCTGCATTTCTTTCATCTCTGATGGTGTCTCTCATCTTGTAGGCGAAATCATTAAAAGCTGTCATCGCCTCAACCTTGTTCTGATGCAACTCGTCCTCCCTCTTGTGCTCCTCCGCATCCTTCAACATCTTGTTGATTTGTGCCGTTGACAGCCTACCCTTGTCCTTGGTGATGGTGATCTCCTTTTTTCGTCCACTCGCCTTTTCCTCTGCCGACACTCTGAGGATACCATCCGCATCAATGTCGAAGCACACCTTGATTGTAGCAACGCATATGGGCGCCGGTGAAATGCCTTGGAGCATGAACTCCCCTAGCAGATTGTTGGCTTTCGACATGCTTCTTTCGCCCTCGTACACCTTAATTAGTGCACGGGTCTGATTGTCCGCTGATGTACAGAATATTTCCTCCTTCCTTGTTGGGATACTTGTATTCCTCGGAATACATACACTCATCACATCTCCAGCAGTCCCAATACCAAGCGACAGCGGAGTAACATCCAAAAGCAGCACATCCAGATCCTGCACCTTGTCATTGCCACTCGAGATTGCAGCTTGCACGGCAGCACCGTACGCCACAGCCTCGTCCGGGTTGATGCTCTTGCACAGTTTCTTCCCGTCGAACAACTCCCGCAACACCTCCTGGACCCTGGGGATCCTGCTCGACCCGCCCACGACCACGACCTCGTCCACCCTGCTCTTCTCCATCTTCGCATCTTCCAGGCATTTCTCAACATGCTCCCTACACTTTGTGAATATATCCATGTTAAGCTCCTCAAATTTAGCACGTGTGATGCTCGAGCAGAGATCGATCCCCTCGTACAACGAGTCGATCACAATTTCGGTATGAGAAGCATACGAAAGCATCCTCTTGGCCCTTTCACAACCACTCCTCACTCTCCAGAGAGCTCTGGGATTCCCACTAATATCCTTACCCTTATTCTTTCTCTTGAACTCCTCAACCAAGTGATTCACCATGCGGTTGTCCATGTCCGCGCCTCCAAGATGAGTGTCGCCGGAAGTAGCCCGCACTTCGAAGATGCCCTCCTCGATCGTCACCACGGACACGTCCAACGTGCCACCTCCAAGGTCGAAGATCACCACGTTCTTCCGCCCAACGCTATCGCTGCCTTCCTTGTACAGACCGTATGCGACGGCCGCAGCAGTAGGCTCGTTCATGATCCGCATAACGTTAAGGCCGGCAATGGCTCCGGCATCCTTGGTCGCCTGACGCTGAGAGTCGTTGAAATAAGCAGGCACCGTCACCACAGCGTTCTTCACCGTCGATCCAAGATATGCCTCCGCAATATCCTTCATCTTGGCGAGCACCATTGACGAGATCTCCTCGGCACCAAACTGTTTCTCCTCGCCTTTGTAGGTTACTAATATCATAGGCTTGTCGGAGGGGTTGGGAATCACCTTGAATGGCCACAGTTTCACGTCGGACTGTACCGTAGGATCACTGAATCTGCGCCCGATCAGCCTCTTTGCATCTGCACCACATGCACAGATTACGGATTAAAAAATCAACTAGATCTATACATGGAGTAAGGAGAGACCGCCAGGGGTGTGTGTGTGAGAGAGAGAGATAAAGACAGAGAGAGAGAGAGGAAATTACCGAAAATAGTGTTGAGAGGATTGACGGCGACTTGATTGTAGGCGGCGTCTCCGATGAGACGGTCGCCGGTGTTGGTGAAGGCGACGTAAGAGGGGGTGGTGCGGTTGCCCTGATCGTTTGCTATAATCTCAACTCGGTTGTGCCGCCACACTCCCACGCATGTATAACTCGTCCCCAAATCGATTCCGATCGCCGCTGCTCCTTCCGCCATCGCTAGCTGCAAATAAGTTAGATAAAAATCTAGTTAGGTATGAAAAAGCAGTCGTATTTTTCACAACACGAATATTACAACATCACCAATTAAGGTTGATAATTATGGTCCAAATTTTCCCAAATAATTAATATCTTACAGCACATACACTAAAATAACAAACACTCAACAACGATCGAAATTCAACTAAATTCCTTGATAAAATCAATAGTAACCAGACCAAACCAACAAACTGAATATGACGATCACTTGATGCAAGTGTTGTAGATTTCTTATTAGAGAAAAAGAGGGTTTGGCGAGTTCATTACCTCAAACTCGTTTGTTTTCTGTGCGTATCGTCGGAGAGAAGGACTTGCAAAGAAATTAAACGAGAGAACGATGCACGATGATGTGTTTCTTTTTTTCTGTTGTTTAGATTGTACGTATGCTTTATAAGGGTTTCAAAATCTCTTCCAATTAAATTATTGACATATATAGTAAATAATAAACTTGGTAATAACACGTAAGAGAGAGCTCACAAATTTATTTCCCATCAAAGTGTTGCAAAATCTCAATAAACAATTTTACGCCTCATATATTACGTGACCCCAGATTAATATTTCTTTATTGATACATATTACTTGCCTAGATTAATTTTTTCTTATTGATACACATTAATTTCCTTTATTTGATATATTATATATTAAACCAAACATAGATAAATTAATTTTAAATTAATTGATCTCGTATAATATATGTAAAGCTTATATATGGCAATTTGAAGTCGCTATGATTAGTTTTAATTCCATAAAAGGGTTTTTCTTAGTCTTTCTCCAATTTATAAATTAAATTTTTTTTACCTTATAATTCTCTTAAATATTGGGGGTGCTTTTATTGCAGCTTTTTTTGTTTTTGTTTTTTGAGCTGCCTTTTATTGCAGCTTCAATTCATAATCCAACTACCGTATCTTCATTTTTTACAGACCGAACACCGAAGCAAACTTATACTACAACATAAAACAACATTGTAACCGCTCTTGTCGGAGCCAGCTTATTTATTAGGGGCGAGCCAATATTATAGAAACCGGCGGTTAATCGAATTGAACCGATACTCATAAAATATTTATAATTTTATTATATATCATATAAATATTACATTTTATCAATTTTATTTGATTACTATTTTGTTCTCCTATGTGTTATTCTTTTGAACTAGACATTAAATTTTTTTTATTCCACAATATCATCAATTAGTTTAAATTGACAATAAATGTATCTTGATTTTGATTGTCCAATTAATCTTTTATTACACTATTATTTGATATACTTGGTATATGAGATGTGTTAAGATTTTATTATTTTTATTAGTTTATTATTTTTATTTTTCTAAATTATGTGAAATATATATTTTTTAGAATAGAGAATTAATTTTTAATACTATGAATTTAAAAAATTATACTCCCTCCGTCCCATTGATAACGTCTCATTTTCTTTTTTCGTCGGTCCCATTGATAATGTCCCGTTTCTAAATAAGGAAATAATTAACTCTTCAAAAGTAATAGGACCTACTACTTTTTTTATCTTTTTATTCTTCTCCTTAATAACCGTGCCCTAAAGAAATGAGACGTTATCAATGGGACGGAGAGAGTAGCTTTCTTTTATTACGGTTAACCGTTGAATAATTTATTAACCGAACTGATTTTTGGATTAACCGTTATAGCCGTTTTTATTTTTTTATTTATGATTTTTTAGTGGTTAACCGAACCGATTTAAAACCACATGATCGATTTTTTTATACCATAAATGGTCGGTTAAAAAAAAGTCCTACTTTTCCAGTAAAAAAAAAATTCATTTCACTGCACAACAAATTAGTCGTCATACGTTCATGTCACAAATCTTTTAGAACTATATACGGCAATATAGGTAAAGCTTATATATGGCAATATAACTATAAGCGTATGAAAATGAAATCAAATATACAAATTTCTCGGCTGTTTTAATTTGAATTCCAAGTGTTGAAGGTAATTTGCACGGAGAATGTGAAGAAAGTAATCCTCTTGATTTGAACAATGGATAAAAGAGTTACCATATCTTTTGAACATAGATTGGAGAGTAGCTGTAGAAGCGCCCTCAAATCCTTATATTTCTCTGCATCTGCTTCATTGCGTAAGCTGTTTGAAAGGCCAATTGATACCTGAGGAAGCAGTCAAAGCATATCAATGGATCAATTCTGGAAAGAAAAAGGTAAGAATATTTACCATCTTAGCATTCATATTACCATTTGAGAGTTTAAAAAAAAAAAAACAGAGAAGAAATGGTGAAGTAATAATTAGTTAATAGCTAAAAATGAGACACAACTTGTATCACACAATCACCAGGTAACGGCATAACCAACATCTTCAACCATTTGTTTTTCAGTAAATTAATGGTCTCATCCACCTCATATTTTTCACTCCCAAAGTTCCAGTTGAAAGACACAAAGTTCCACCCAAGTTAATAAATCATGGTTTCCTTCAACTGATTTAGGGGGAAACAAATGGAAAACTTAAAAAGTACCACTGTTTTAGTCCTCTAGTCAAAATGGAACCATGGATTGTGATTTTCACATTGTATGTAGCTTTCCAGCAAATCCACTAGGCACTCAAAGACAGTCAGTTGTTTGAGATTTACAATCTAGATAAAGTTGGTCACGCTACAAACTCATCATCTGTATCGTGAGAGTGTGTGTATGCTGCATAAAGTAGGCAGCTCTCTATTTGCACAGACATATATATAGAGATGCATGCAAAGTGCAAACACAAAAAACCAGAATCCAACTCACCACGTTTCATAACCATCATGTAAACTAAATTCAAAATCATGCCAGTTCCTGTCGCTACATGTCCGGATTATGCATAATCTAGTTGAAATCAGGGCCAAAAAATGTTTACCTTGCCGATGTTGTTAGATGAGTAAAGCTGAAGCAAACGCATACAGAAGTCAACCATGGCAGCAGTTTCTTTAGCCTCTAAGTAGATTGGCCTTCCACCCAATCAGTGACAATTTGAGTAGCAGGTAGAAAACTACAAACTAGACACGGAAAAAAGTACCAAGAATCAATTAGCCATTCTTGAGGCCAAAACTAAAATATTCAAGATCATAAAATATATATTTAAGAAGAAGTAGAAGAAGATTCAACACTAACACAAAAGAAATGGTGAGTGAAAAATACCATCAAGCATTAAAGTAATCATACCAGACCTGAATGGAATTACTTCGTGCACATGTTACATAAACAAAAGAAATAGAGAATGGAAATTTTTAAAATTTTCAACATTATTCACCCAAAAAAGAAAAAGAGAAAAAAAAAGAAAAGAAAAGAAGAATGATGAAGAACAGAAGAAGTAGTAGTAGTAGTTAGGAACGATTTATTTCCACATTGTTATCCATTTTCTTCTTGAATTGCATCAAGTGTAAGGATAAACAGAGATTCACGTGAAAATCTGCCTTTTCTATCACAGCAAGTCTCAATAAGATGTTGAAAAAGTATCTAACTTCACCTCATCTTTGTATACTTGAAGAAAGATCAGAACAGGATTCATAACCGAGAATCCCATTTCATAAATTGCCTTTTGTATACGAGGTTCTGAGACTCTGGCAACTCCCCGAAGTCGCTCCAACAAGCAACTAACCTATGGGATGTCATGAAGAAGACGTTTATATAGTGTTTGGTACTAGCATATGAATGCTCAGTGCCAAAGTCTAACCAACAAAATGACATCAGGCTGCTGAACAATGATTTTGAGATCATTCTTGCTTGACAGTTCCACCAGGTAAGCTGTCATATGGTTTGTCAGACTTCTTATGAACCTACATACAATTTTAATAAAAGTACTTCAAAATTCAAATCATGATAAGTGGGAGTAGCTTGAATACATAGCATGACAAGAAAGTACACTCACTCATTTGATGAATCAGAAGTTTTCATGCCTAAAGCTGAAAGGGTAAGCGTCTGAACCAGGGACCGCTGTAAAGAAAGAAAGACATATTTTATAAGCTTTATTTAAATTTCAAAAAAAAAAAAAACTCTCCAAAGAAGGTGCTTTGTGAGAGCGATGCTGCAGAGTTGAAGACACTATAGTATTATAAATAGCAAGTGACAGAAGTAAAGATGATATCTGTTGAAGACACTATAGTATTATAAATAGCAAGTGACAGAAGTAAAGATGATATCTGTAGGACATCAGCTTACAAGTGTTGGAATAGAAGTAAATGCAATAAAGTAACTAAGTACACAGGACCCCCAATAGTAGAAGATCTATGCAAGAAGCAATCAAGAAATAGCAACTAAAAAGTTGAGAAAAGAAGAAAAGAGGAGACAAGGAGAAAGCAGCGGCACAATATAGCAGGCACAATTGGAAACAATACAAGGAGATGATAAATCCAGTGATGTCATGCACTATGTGCTTTATTTTGATTTTTTTTTAAATAGGAAATAAACAACTTTATTAATTGACAAAAAGCAGTACAAGACTTGGAGCTCACTATGATATGACACTCACTAAGCTACTACAAACTGAACCCTGTAACACAACTCTGAAACCCCGTAGTGAGTAGATACTTTCGGAGGAGCATAATATTCCTTAGATACTTTCGGAGGAGCATAATATTCCTCTCGCTCATCGTAAACTCTTCAAGTCCTTGCAATAAATTTTCTTTTTCAATTTGATGTACTTGACATAGATAAAATTCTCAGTGGACATAAAATACATATGGTCATTTGAGCAGAAACAGAGTGTTTTAGAGGGACAAATCTAGCCAACAACCAGCCTCAGCATCAGAATCAGAAGAGTGGATTTACAAGGTCCAGAATCACTCTACAAAAGACCGCCTCATCCAAACTAGAATAGTCAACATCTCATAAATTCTAAACGAATGAAAAGATGCCAGAGGATAGAGGAAAATACAAAAATAACAGGAGTCTTTTCCAAATCCGTCCTCTCTCCATTCCACAGCAAAAAAAAAAAAAGTATAATACCATACGAAGTCACAGATATAACCCACATCAGCCTAAACCCACAGGTTATATACCTCCCCCACATGGAGAGCACATGAAAGTATGTTAAACAAGAAAAACATAAATTGATAGACAATTGTACATGTCCACAGAAATGCTACTGACCAAGGTGACAAGGTGACTAATAATATTCCTTCGCTTGACAAGTGAATGAAGCAACTGGTAACATGTGAGTGCCTGCCATAGGAGGGAAAAAGGGTTATGATCCTTTCAACACGTCATATTTTGCATAAGAAGGTGCTGCACACTGTGTCAGACTTTTGAACAAAGTAATCACTGCTTATTAGAGTCCATTGTTCAGTTATCCAAGTAAATAAGCCATTGAGAGAATGGGGCAATACAGAGAAAAGGCTAAGGATGAACAAGACTTTATATGCCTAAAAAATACATGTGAAAACTGCTAGTGGCTAACGACCATAAAACCCAAACCAAGCTAGAGATGCATACCTGCAAGTCCTTCTCCCCAGGGTAAGAAACAAATGTGCTCGAAGAGATGCGAACTAATATCAAGCACAACTTTTCCTTGATTATTTTCTCCATAGAAACTAATCAATGTTTTGGAGTGTTTTTCTCCAGTTCTTCATCTATCATGAGGTATGTTGACATCCATCTCGCAAGGAACCATACAACTGCCTGCAATATTAAGATATGATAGTGTCAGGAACTAACAAAATTGAAATAGAAAACATTAAATATAATGAGGAGGCACTGAAGTTGTCTTCAGAAGAACTGAATGTACAAATTTCTGGTATAAAGGCCGAGCTAAGAAGGTTTATAGATAAACTATTTTCTTGGAACAATTAAACAAAAAATGCAGCAAGTTGGCAATGAAATTGGTAATTCTGGAGAAGAATCAAAGTACCTCCATGAGTCGAGGACTAAAAAAGGATGCTCTCATATCTGGATCTAAACTTTGTTCGGCAAACGTTATAATTGTGCTGCAGGAAATTCATAATTAATGAATAAACTTTCATGGAGAACTGGGAGAGTTGAAGCGAGATACTAATAAATGCAGAGCTTCAGAATAAGTATCCTAATGGCTAATATAAAGCCTTTTAAACAAAGGAACCTTCTACAGTCATGCTTCCTTTGCCCTATCTTAAAACATGTTTACAAAGAATGCAACTCCCATCTTCGACACTATTGGTTGTCTGGACCTACAAGAACACCACATGCAACTAATTGGATACTCCACATCTTCAAGACATAACTATCATAGTACGAGAATATATGACTCAACAAAAAATTGAACTGATTCGACAAACAAACTCCAGTTGAATAGATTGAACTCATCTACCAAAATACAATGAGAAAAACCTACCAACAGAGTGTTACAACTGGTTGTTTATCTACCTCCATAATGTTAGTATAATGACTTTTTATCTCCTTTGGCACCTGACAAGTTCATAACATATAAAAACAGTCAACACTTCACAATTCTGTTATTCATAGAAACCCAAAAACCATAAAGGTTTAACAGATAATTTCCTATATATGTAAACAGACACAATACTTTTTGAAATGGTGAAGTCAAGGAACGGACTTTTCTTCCCTCCCACAAGTATAGACATAAGCAATTAAGTGCAGTTTAAAATACAGTTGTTTAAGAAATATATAGTTTCAAGGAATATGACAAGATTTTCTGAAAACACATTACATAAAGAAATTGACAATCTCTGAGGTCCACAAAAGATGGATCTGAAGGAAGAAAAAACAAATTATAAAGCCTTGCAAAAGAGATGCAAGGGTGTACCTTTGTTCCAAATGCAACTATCAGTCAAGTAATAATCTCACAGACACATGTTTCCTATCTACCAAGATACATAAAGTCATGGCCAAAACTGTTCCTAGTTTCTTTGCTTGACCCCTACAACAAATATCTCATTTACCTCTTTTATCCAAGATGGAACTTCAACCACTTTATAATAACTCAAATAGTATCCTAGAGTGTCTACAATGGACAAGCTAGAAAGCAGCCATACTTATTCTCCTAAATAACATACATCAGTATGTATGGAGTCCTTCATCAATGAGAAACCCACTGAACTCTAAGAAACAATCCGACTACAGCCCTTCTAGATGATGGTTTCACTTGGAGAATCAATTCAGATGCAAACAAAAAACTTTATATCACAAATTAGAAGTTGTTTGCAAGTGATACTAGCAACAAGAAACGACAATTAAACACAGGAGGAGAAATCCCATTTCTGTAATGTCTATTGAGACTGTATCAACAATTCAACTTAATTATAACTAAATAAACAGAAACATAAAATATAACTGCAAAAAAAGCAGTGTAAGGAAGAAAAAGAAAATTCATTACCAAAGGAGTTTCACCCTGTCCTTCATCAGCCAAAACATGCCCGGTTATGAGAAAGAGAGAATACAGTTCTTCTAAAGTTTCAGTAGGATCCCTTATGCCTCTGCCCTACATTTAGTGTGAATGATGAAACACAAACACAAAAGCTGATAAAAGAACCCATTATTGATGCACTTGACAGACAGAGACATAAATAGCAAAAGAATCATGGATCAAAAGAGCCAACTTTTACATATCAAATGTAAAGAAAGAAGAATCTCATAATCCAAGTACCAAGAGTAGAGTGACTACAAAAGAGGAAAAGCCCAAAAATAGTCAAATAAAACCAGCTAGGCATATGACCAAGTGAACGTATCAAAATGCTACTAGAAGATTCCAAATAACAAAGATTTTTAAAATAATATGTTTGTGACAAGAGAGTTGGGGGGATGCCAGAGATGAATACATCAAAGGTTCACTGAATTTCACAGGCAAAAATAACTGAAATCACAAGTCAACAATCTACACAATTTTCATTTTTGGTAAAAATACAAGCAATTCAAGTTAATGTAAGACAAATTAACGGATATCAACAAATTATATTCATTTATGGAACAGTGCTTTAAGATCAAACGAATTGGTAAGAAGAAGAGTGTGAAACTTTTCATGAAGTTGGCAAATGAAAATTATTCTACATTAGGAAATGTGCACAAATAGAAATTAAGAATGTAAAAATTTTGCAATGCAGTTGGCAAGGTTCATTTGGAAGAAGAAGAAGAAATACAAGGTTCCCGAATGACCGTAATGTTCAAAAGTACCTGATGAAGCATCATAATACGCTCGGAAAAAAGTTTGGTGAGAAGGGGGATTGTGGCCCCCAGAGCTGCTCGAGCAATAAGAGCATAAGAGCTCAGTCTCTCATCCATAGCTACAAAGAGAAAACACTTGGGAAAAAACAAAAAGAAATTACCGTAATTCTACAGATGACTAAAATTGATGAAAATTCAGTTAGATAGCAATTTACCAGCAATTGAAGCCTGAGAAGCATAATTAGGTTCATCATCATCACTGAAGGCTGATGCAGAAGCAGCTATTCAGAAAAGGGAAAAAATGATGTTAATATGTAAGCGCATAATGTTACCCTTCAATATGAGCCCAAAGTGAAAAATACTATGGTGAAGAGCATAATGTTTCAGATTCCACAATCAATTCAAAGAGATTGGCTGCAGCGCTAATGCCTTCGGATGGAAGCAAATCATTTTGTCCACTAACGTCCAATTGCTGCAGTGATTTAATAACAAAGTACAAAAGAAAATTCACATTCAATTCACAAACTATATATATTGCCAAAATATATCTACAGAGACAGATGATACTTCAAAAAGCTGTTAGGAAAGGCAAACAAGTCGCCGAAACCGCTGGGGGGCAAACTCAAAGTGCAATATCATACCAACGTGAAAATTGTCCCCAACAAACGATATATTGAAAAATTATGAAATGGACATAATATATGGACATAATGATCTCGTGTTTCATGTCAGCCAGATATGCGATGTCCTATCGAACACCGACGTGATCAAGATCGTGGCGTCGGCAAGAAAGCGACCGATGGCGGCCAAATTGCTGATCGACGAAGCTCAAAAGGCGTGGCGGTACAAGTTCCCATGCGCGAAGACCGACGACTGTGCGGCGATCTGCTTGTTTTTCAAGCGACCAAGGCCGTTGCTGACCAAATCCATATCAGAAGTGACTCATCTTAGCTTGAACTATAAAGAGCCTGTGGTCAATGGAACCGATCACGAGCTCGAAACCGTCTTGAACTGCGATATGAATGAAAGCCCAGAAAATGCAGAGAAAGGCGGCGAGAAACCGACGAATCGGCAAAGGAGGAGAAGGCCGACGAGGAAAATTGAGTTCGTTGGTGAGTGAGTGAGTGAGGAAAATTAATTAATTAATTCCAGCCAATTTTCTTTTTTTTTACGTGTTTTGATTTGTGGTATATTGTTTGTTCTAAGCGTGGAAGTAGTAAGAAAGCACGAGGTAGCATTAGTCGAGTAAATTTACCAAAAAAAAAAATTAATTTCAGGCGAATGAATAATATATTTTGTTTTTGGCTAATTTGACATTTATAATAATGATCAATTTTGAAATGTACTAGCTAAGAAGTGTGCTTGTGTCTGTGTGTAAGGGTGTTCGTTCGATATGTAACGGTATGAAATTTTATGTTGCCTTTTTTTGTTAACACTATAATATTTGTATCGAATATTATAATATTGTATTGGCTGATGACATCATGAATATCGTAATGTCTAATCAAAATATTACTCCCTCCGTCCCGTTATTTCCGTCTCATACTTTATGGGCATAAGTTTTAAGAAAAAGGTGTAAAAGATAGAAACCACACTTTTTAAAGGGTTAATTATTTCTATTTTGGGTTCGGGACATTTATAAAGGGACGGCCCAAAAAGAAAAATGGGACGGAGGGAGTATTATTGTAATGTCCATACTATTTTTATCGTCAATGGAGAAGAGATAGGGATATAATTTTGAATTTCGTGACATTATTATAAAAATATTAAAACATAGTACATAAGCTTATTAAATTGTAAACATTTTTTTTTGGAGGAAAATTCAAAACGTTATATTATAGCAATATTTTAAAATTGGCTAACGTCGTGACAATATACGTATGGTATTTGTCCCAAGAAAAATGTAGATGGTTTGATTTAGTGGAATGTTAAGTGTAAATATCTTTTATATTATACTATTTGGACCGGTCTATCACTTTGAACCCATGGTCCAAATGGGCCTCATATTGGGCTCTCAACCATATTACGCCTCGCTTGTTTTTGGCTCATAATTCTACTGTTATTCTAAAATTTTCTTTTTTGCATTGAAAACGCAATATTCGAGTTCTTTTTTCTTAATAAAGTGGAATTATTTTTTAGATTAATTCAACTTCGATTAATACAAATAAAAAAAAATACAAGTTTGATGTCACACAGAGAAATATCTGGGCCTAATTAAACGTAACTAAAAAAAAGAAACTAAATTTTGAGATTCAAGAGAAATTGAATTTGAATACAAATGAAAGTACAGGTACTGAGTATTTACAGAAACAAAAGGTTGAAATTTCAGAAAAGTGAAGCGCAGTAAACCAAATTAGTAGTAGTATACTTGTTTTTTTACTTTTCCTGCATTTATGTATGTGGCTAGTTTGATTTAAATATTAGTAATATTCTTTGAGATAAGACGTAAAGATAAAAAAGGAACTTTCTTTAGCTAGTTAGTAGTACATGTGAACATTGAATTACTTAATTTCAAGCTGAATAGCTAAAAGGGCCAGAAAAAATTGATTTGGCAGAGCAGAGAGAATCAGCGTTTTCACCATATACTCTAATTTTGTGAAAAATCAAGTAATCACTACCACAGTAAAACGAAGAAAAAGGTGAGCCGTGTCCAGAAATAGGAATTCTGAAAAAAATCATAACTGATTCTGCAGAGAGAGAGAAAGAGAGAGAGAGAGAACAAAATGACTACAGAAGGAACATTTTCTTTGATTTCTGTTTCTGCATGCCTCGTAGAATTAAAAGAAAGAAATTAAACATAATAAAATGTATTGTTATCTTACTTGGAATTTTGAATATCATACTTTAATTTAAATAATGTACTTAGTCTTAATTATATATGTTGTGAATTATGATCTATGTAATTATATATTAGGTTGTGAATATATAATAAATATTTCAGCCATCACTAAAGAAGGAAAGCTAATCCTTATACTACGAAACTGGAAAAGAGTTTCACATGCGCAATCAAATACTTTGATCCTATTTTTGTAAATTTGAATTAATTGATGAGTTATATATGTGTGTGTATATATATATATATATATGTTGTCATATTTAGTAGGATTATATAAGTTCTAAAATTAATAGGCTGTATATTGTTGGTTGTTTGAAGTCATAGGAGCTACAAAGCTAGGGTGCAGCTATAGCTTTCATTGTCATTGCTCTTCATCAACAATACAATTAATGTTAGGGTTTTCTCTTTTCTGCATGTCAGTGTGCAGTATGTTTGTCTTTCAAATTAACGTCTAATTCACAGAATATTATTATTGGTTGAATCTCGAATTTCTGTAAGTTAGATAATTAACAGTATCATATAATTATGCAGACTGGTTTAATATATTGTGAAAATTAATATAGTGCTCTAATAATTAATACTTCATCCGTCCATGAATATATAGTGCGATTATATGTGTGGCATGGATTTTAATAAAAAATCAATAGATGTTAAGTGAACGGAGAAAGAGACTCATTTTTATGAGTGGAGAAAGGATTAAAAAAGAAGATAGTGTGCATGGGGTCATGTCCTAATATGGAACAATCAAACTTTTCGTCAACGGACGAAGAAAAAAAAAATGTACTACTGTAAAATAGTAAATTACTTTTCCAAAATAGTAGTAATTCACTATTTTATACATTTGGAACTTGAAAGATGCAAGTTTTAAAACAATAGATTAATTACTCCTTCAGATTTTGTCTTGAATCTTCGTTACGATGTTATTATGACCGTTTTCACGTTCAATGGGGGTCACAAGTCAAAATGGTTCGATGCTTAATTAAAGGGACAAGTTTTAAGGGTTTGGTTGGTCTCTCTCTATATCTATCTATACCTTGCAGCGGCTATTTTCGGTGCGCGTAAACCTCCATCCCTATATAATAATTAATACTTAATAGTTTTTTTTTCTTTTTCTTTATGTATACACGTTTGAATTGTTGCCACTATATGTAAGTTCTGAAGGTCCATATCCATCCACTAGAGAAATATTTATAAAAGTAATAAAACTATTGTTGTAACATTAGAAATATTAATATGGGGCAATTGAGTAGCATATATAGGATATATAGACGTATATGGTTTATGAATTAAGTTTTTCTAAGTTGGGCCATGGTTAACTTGTATTGAGCCCATATACATTTACTTTTTGTATTTTGAATTGAATCTCATGACTGTCGTTGTAAAAACTAGTACTAATTAACATTATGCTATTTTATTTAGAGTCAAAATCTGAAATAGCTAGGGGATATAAAATAGTAGTATAAGGTAATAGTTGTCAAGTAATTTACTTTTGATAAATTATAACAGTGCTTTCAAATTTCGAACCCTTTCAACCTTAGTAAGGGAAGAAGTAAATTTTCACCTTTTACTTTATAATCCAATTTATTTTCTTAAAGCAAAATAAATAATAGTAGTACTTAACTAAATTTTCTATTTTGAAACTTAATTTAACATATGAAAATTAAAGTCCAAAACAAAGTGATACGAGGAAAGATAACAATTACAAACGTCAAATCCGTCTTTAAAAGCGTCAAATCCACTAAGTCTCCTTCCTTCCCCACCCATTTATTTCACTGCTGCCATACGTTTTCTGTTCTCGCTCTTCGCTTCCAAACATCATCTGTAAATTCTCTCTCTCTCTCTCTCTCGCTAAAACCATATTTTAGGGACACCCCAAGTGAAATTCACTCAACAAAACGCTGATTCTCTCTGCTCTGCCTGCCAAATCAATTTTTTATGGAGATACCTACAACCACCACGTCTCAGTTTCAGCAGCCGCCCCCGTCGTCTCAGGTTCCGCTGCAGTCGCCCCCGTCGTCTCAGGATCAGCAGCAGCCGCCCCAGGATCCGACGTCTCAGCCGCAGCAGCAGCCGGCCCAGGATCCGACGTCTCAGGATCAGCAGCAGCCGCCCCAGGATCCGACGTCTCAGCCGCAGCAGCAGCCGGCCCAGGATCCGACGTCTCAGGATCAGCAGCAGCCGCCCCAGGATCCGACGCCGGGCGGAAATGACCCCCAGACGGGTCCGAGAAACGACTCCACCCCGTCGTCTCAGGATCAGCAGCCGCCCCACAATCCGACGCCGGGCGGAAATGACCCCCAGACGGGTCCGAGAAACGGCTCCACCGCAGCTGCACAGGTGGCCGGTGGCCGGCGCAATTGGAATGAGTACATGGAAGCACATGGTGCCTGGATTGATGCCCAAAAAGGCACGCTCATGCTTGTGGCAACAATCGTTGCGAGCATCGCTTGTGCCGCCGGACTCAACCCTCCCGGAGGGGTCTGGCAGGAAGAACACAAGGAGAACGGTAGAACCTACAGAGCCGGCACTTCCGTGCTGCAGGTTGAGAATCCGGTTGCGTTCCAGAAGTTCTACTATGCAAATGTTATATCTCTCGCATGCTCCCTTAGCATTGTGTTCTTCCTCGCGACCGGTCTCCCATGCAATCGGAGGCTTTATGTTGGTATGCTTATGCTGATTATGGCGATTTCCCTCATATCCACAGCTCTAAGTCAAATATTCTCCTTGAGTGCTTTCACATCCATAAGTTATGATCGACCGCAGCCGATTATGAAATTTGTTCGGATTGTGACCCTGATGTGGATTATACTTTGTTCGTGCATCTTCGCTTCCCACCTTATCCAGTGCGGTAGGGCAGTGATAGTTCCTCCTCCACCTCCCGAAAATGAAGTCAGGAGTCGTCCGCCTCTGCTGAATGTATGAAATGTTGCTGCTTTTTATTTTAATAAACATTTTCAGTCCTGTTTAATTATTATGGAGTTTCTGAATCGGATCGTATTTTGTATGTAAATTATGATGTTCTAGTTTAGGTAAATTAGAAAGCATATTGAATATTGGCTCTAGTAATATATTTCCTAATCTCTGTCTGGGTATTTTCTCGTGTTTTGTAATGCTTGTATTGCATGATTATGTATTATATGTTGTTTGATCTATGAGTGGTTGTTAAGTGTCAAGTAAATTTAAAAATATATCAAATTTTATTTATGAAAATTATTCAATTTTACATGTATAGAAAATAATGAAGAATTTCATAAGCAGGATTTGATAGAATTTTAAATATATCTTGACATGTGATAATTAATAGATGAAATTTTGACTTTTCCTAACTAAAAAAGAAATTGAAATTTCACCGTTTGCCCCTCGTATTATGCAAACTTGTTTTTTCGTTCTTCTTTTCCATTTTAAATCCCTACTTATGATTCCGATCATTCTATGTATGATTATTCCAAGTAATTTTTTATTTTTCACTTTGCCCCCATTTTGTACCGTTGCTTTGTCTTCGATTAATTTATGTCAAGGGTAAAAGTTTGTACGCAGCTGCAAAAAGTTGCCTTGTCTAGAATACTATTTTTGGAGAGAGAGGGAGGTGAGAGAAGAAGTTATAACGGAGGTTACCCACCTTTTCGGGAGTGAAATATATATCTTGGGAACAGAAGAAATATACGATCAGTAGCAGAGATCTCAGCATAGATAGGTAGGTTGGTTATGATGGTGATAACCCACTGTGTTTTACTTTTTACTAATACTTTTTGGACATATATGTCCGGACATAAAATAAATATATTAATAATTTTAACTTATAATTTATCAAATAAAATAATGGTGTCGGTTAGTATTCTAATGTATTTACTTAATTAATCTAAACCGTCATTTTTAAAGAGAGAAATATGAATACAAAAAATACGAAATTAAACTAATAAAGTTATTTTGTGATTTTCACTAATCTTTCGGAAATACTATTACTTAATAGATATTTATGCATTCACTTGAATTAGATTACTCAAAAAATAATAAATTGAATGAATGTGGAGAAATTATAAAATTAAATAAATAAATTAAACGGATCGAACCGAATCATTTACCTAAACTAGCTAGATTATGTCCGGACATTTATGTCCGAATAGCATCACTCTTTACTTTTACCCATTGGAAAAACCCACTGCGTTTTTTACCCACTCCCCAATTTCGAATCGAACCCACCTCAGCTTATGATTTCCGGCTGAGCTGGGCGGCGCTGCCATCCACATTTTTTGTGCAGGTGGGATGAAATTGTGGAAAATCTTTAGAGGAAGACCTTTTTTTTTTTTTTTGAGTGTTTAGAAGAATAATAATAATACTAATAATTACTGCATGAATACTTGCACAATAAATTTATTATTATTGAATTATTTAACGTAAATAATATGATATCGTATTTTGCATTTATATATTTTTCTAATCTTGTAAAATTACATCTCATTTATTTGACGAGTTTCCAAACATGTATTGGTAAAATAATATCGTTTTACTGGTAGAACATGATACGTTAATCATATACTTCAGTGTAAGATTGTGTCGAGACAAGGATGTAAATAGTTCAAGTTTTTGGGAAACGATTTGAAACTAATAGATAAATTAGGTTTGTTAGAATGATTCCTAAAATACTCAAAATATCTAAATTAAATCAAATTTGAGAAAGCTGATAGATAAGATCATGGCTTTCTATACAAGTAACAGATAAACTTAATTAGGGGTGGGCGGTACGGTATACCGTAAAATTTTCGTCATACCTTATACCTTACCGAAAATAATGGTATAAAAAATTTCATACATTTACCTTACCGAATCGTTCGGTATACTTTTGTCCGGTATACCGAAATTTCGGTATGAAGCAAATCACATATCTTTACCGTATTGCATTTTCGGCATACCGAAAAAATTCGGTATACTGTTATATCGATATACTAATTCATGCTGAAAATTTATAAGTTTAAAAAATATGTGCATACATATATAATAAAAATTTTAATAATTAAACTTCCAACAATGTTTATACCTAATGTGATGACATCAAACAAATATGATAAAATAAATATCACTTATTATAATTTTATTATTAATAAATACTATATTTGTTCCAAGTTAGCGTGGTTCAAGTAATATTTTATAGTACTTCACAACAAATCAAATATGCACCATACTTTTGGGGAACGGAGCGAGTAGTATTTATTATTAATTTAATATAGTACAATATTATAGTATATACCAAATTTACGATATATACCGGTATTACAATTAATACCGTATTTTCGGTATGGTACGGTATACCCCCGGTATCTAAAAATCAATACCGTTACAGTACCTTAATTTTTCGGTGCGGTATCATACCTTACCGTAAATTATGGTATACCAAAATTTCAGTATACTCGATATTTTTTTGGTACGGTATAACGGTATTCGGTATTTTTTCCAGCCTAAACTTAATACGAGTCAATTTATTTTAGAATTATTTTTATATGTTTTGATTACGAGTCAAACCCAACTGAAAAATGAGATTTGATGGGCCCAATTAATAAATAAATAAATCTTGAATTAGGGTCTAGGGCACAGCTTATCGTTGACATGCGACAATTTGTTAAGCATATTAATGCTGTGTGTTACAAAACACGTAGATATAAATATAGTTCCCTATAATCATAGCTCTATTAATAATTATCGGTTGATTTATTATTATTATTATTATTATTATTATTATTTTCATATTGTGTAACATGAGTAAATTGTGTAGTTAATATTGTTCTCAGTAAGAATCCTTTAAATGCTTTCGAAAGCATAAGAAACGCATTTTACTTATAAATTAATAAGTAGGGTAGGAACTTGATTGGAATTCATTAGTATGATTTGGAATTTATATATACGTTTTGTTAGGCAACGATGTAGATTTAATTAGGTGGCCTTTTAATGTGTATATATAGGTATTAGGTATATACTTTGGGTTTAACCTAATTCATATTTATTATTTTATTGAGTTGAGATAACCTAATTTATTGGATTAAGTTTAATCTCGAGTCATAAATATTATTTTGTACGCATACATTATTCATGCAAGTATTTGATATTATACATTATTCATTATTAATGTCACACTGCAAAATTGGTGAAAGAAACAAGATGAATATATAATAAATATTTCAGCCATCACAAAAGAAGGAAAGCTAATCCTTATACTACAAAACTGGAAAAGAGTTTCACATGCGCAATCAAATACTTTGATCCTATTTTTGTAAATTTGAATTAAATGTATATGTATATCAACCCTCCAGCAGTCCAGCTGCCGCTATAGCTTTCATTGTCATTGCTCTTCATCAACAATACAATTAATGTTAGGGTTTTCTCTTTTCTGCATGTCAGTGTGCAGTATGTTTGTCTTTCAATTTAACGTCTAATTCACATAATATTATTATTGGTTGAATCTCGGATTTCTGTAAGTTAGATAATTAACAGTATCATATAATTATGCAGACTGATTTAATATATTGTGAAAATTAATATAGTGCTCTAATAATTAATACTTCATCCGTCCATGAATATATAGTGTGATTATATGTGTGGCATGGATTTTAATAAAAAATCGATAGATGTTAAGTGAGCGGAGAAAGAGACTCATTTTTATGAGTGGAGAAAGGATAAAAAAAAAGATAATGTGTGGGTCATGTCCTAATATGGAATAATCAAACTTTTCGTCAACGGACAAAGAAAAAAATGTTGTAAAATAGTAAATAACTTTTCCAAAATAGTAGTAATTCACTATTTTATACATTTGGAACTTGAAAGATGCAAGTTTTAAAACAATAGATTAATTACTACTTCAGATTTTATCTTGAATCTTCGTTAGGACGTTATTATGACCGTTGTCACGTTCAATGGGGGTCACAAGTCAAAATGGTTCGATGCTTAATTAAAGGGACAAGTTTAAGGGTTTGGTTGGTCTCTCTCTCTCTATCTATCTATCTATACCCTGCAGTTGCTATTTTCGGTGCGCACTGCGTAAACCTCCATCCCTATATAATAATTAATACTTAAAAGTTTTTTTTTTCTTTTTCTTTATGTATACACGTTTGAATTGTTGCCACTATATGTAAGTTCTGAAGGTCCATATCCATCCACTAGAGAAATATTTATGAAAGTAATAAAACTATTGTTGTAACATTAGAAATATTAATATGGGGCAATTGAGTAGCATATATAGGATATATAGACGTATATGGTTTATGAATTAAGTTTTTCTAAATTGGGACATGGTTAACTTGTATTTGTAAAAATATTGAGCCCATATACATTTACTTTTTGTATTTTGAATTGAATCTCATGACTGTCGTTGTAAAAACTAGTACTAATTAACACTATGCTATTTTATTTAGAGTCAAAATCTGAAATAGCTAGGGGATATAAGATAGTAGTATAAGGTAATAGTTGTCAAGTAATTTACTTTTGATAAATTATAACAATGCTTTCAAATTTCGAACCCTTTCAACCTTAGTAAGGGAAGAAGTAAATTTTCACCTTTTACTTTATAATCCAATTTATTTACTTAAAGCAAAATAAATAATTGTACTCCCTCCGTCCCAATAGCAATTAACAAAGTGATACGAGGAAAGATAACAATTACAAACGTCAAATCCGTCTTTAAAAGCGTCAAATCCACTAAGTCTCCTTCCTTCCCCACCCATTTATTTCATTGATGCCTCGTCCTCCGCCTCTGCTGAATTTATGAAATGTTGCTGCTTTTTTTTTTTTAATAAACATTTTCATTCCTGTTTAATTATTATGGAGTTTCTGTATGGGATCGTATTTTGTATGTAAATTATGATGTTCTAGTTTAGGTAAATTAGAAAGCATATTGAATATTGGCTCTAGTAATAATTCCTAATCTCTGTCTGGGTATTTTTCTCGTGTTTTGTAATGCTTGTATTGCATGATTATGTATCATATGTTGTTTGATCTATGAATGGTTGTTAAGTGTCAAGTAAATTTAAAAATATATATATCAAATTTTATTTATGAAAATTATTCAATTTTACATGTATAGAAAATAATGAAGAATTTCATAAGCAGGATTTGATAGAATTTTAAATATATCTTGACATGTGATAATTAATAGGTGATGTTGCATTATGAAAATTATTAAATTTTACATGTGTAGAAAATAATTAAGAATTTCATAAGCAAAATTTGATACTAGAATTTTAAATATATATTATTGACATGTGATAATTAATCGGTGATGTTGCATGATGATATATGCATTATGCAATAGAGGATTTTCTTTATTAATTTCCCCACATATATTTGTAGGATCGTGCGTTTGTGTGTGTGTGTGCATATTTTGATTCGCATTTTACGTACACAAAATTATATCATTCTTGTGAATATTTGTAAAGAAGATTTGAGATAATTAATTCACATTCATTGGCACATAATAATTAGTAGATGCAATAGTGATATTGCACAAATATGTTATAGGAAATCTTACTTATAATCTCGATATATACGCAGGGGCGGATCTACTGTATGCTGGAGCCAAGTGCAGGCCCAAAACTAACACTTATGTATAGGTATATATTTAGGCTCAATCAATATTTAGCCCAGTCCTCTACAAAAAATAGAGAAAGAAGCCCATTAGCCCAGCCCAATGGCAATATTCAATTAAAGCAAGAAAAAAACAGAACAGTCATAATTTAGAGTATAGAAAATAGCAACGCAATTCTTCACTCTTCTCCTCTAGCTTCTCCGATCACCATCGTGGCATCGACACCGGCACCGGCGCACTGTCGTCGACTATTTCGAATTCTGAGCACTGCTTCTGTCCTTCAAAGTTCACTACTTCTCATCTCATAAACTCAATTAGGGTATGCGCGCAGCCCTAAATTAAGTTTATTCATATTGCATTTGAATTGCCTTTTGAATTGAAGAAATATGAAATATATGCTTGAATTTGAATAGTTGAATTTTAAATTTTGAGGCTATGTCTGTGTATTGTCGGCTGCTGTACTTTCTTATTGAGAAAAGAAGATATATATGCTTGATAATTTTTTAATTTTAATTGACTAATATGAGGCTATGTGTTGTCAGTTGTGGAATTGAGAAAAGAATATATGCTTGATTATTCTTTAATTTACCAAAAAAAAAATTAATTTCAGGTGAATGAATAATATATTTTGTTTTTGGCTAATTTGACATTTATAAGAATGATCAATTTTGAAATGTACTAGCTAAGAAGTGTGCTTGTGTCTGTGTGTAAGGGTGTTCGTTCGATCTGTAACGTTATGAAATTTATGTTGCCTTTTTTTTTTGTTTACACTATAATATTTGTATCGAATGTTGTAATATTGTATTTGCTGATGACATCATGAATATCGTAATGTCTAATCAAAATACTAATATTGTAATGTCCACACCATTTTTTATCGTCAATGGAGGGAAGATAAAAATATAATTTTGAATTTCGTGACATTATTATAAAAATATTAAAACATTGTGCATCAGCTTATCAAATTCTAAACTTTTTTTTTTTAGAAAAATTCTAAACGTTATAACAATATTTTAAAATTGGCTAACGTCGTGACAATATAAGTATGGTATTTGTCCCAAGAAAAATGTAAATGGTTTGATTTAGTGGATTGTTAAATGTAAATACCTTTTATATTATACTATTTGGACCGGTCCATCACTTTGAACCCATGATCCAAACGGGCCTCATATTGGGCTCTCAACTATATTATGCCTCGCTTCTTTTTAGTCTCGTATTGGCTCATAATTCTATTGTTGTTATTCTCAAATTTTCTTTTTTGCATGGAAAACGCAATATTCGAGTTCTTTTTTCTTAATAAAGTGGGTTCATTTTTTTAATCTAAAATAGATTAACTCACATTTTTATATTAATGCAACTTCGATGAATACAAAAAAAAAATTACAGGTTTGATGTAAACATTAAATTATTTGATAAGTGTAATAATCATTACACCTTAGGTCGGTGTACTAGTTATCTTAAATAAGAGGTTATAAGAGCAACTAAAGATAAAAGAAAGTAAATAAATGGGACAGATATTAGCTAATACGTGTTTTGGTGATGATCTGGTCGTAAATCTTCTCCAGCTCCTTCTTCTTGTTTTGAAAATCATCAGCACCTGCAAGTTTGTTCGATTTCAACCATAGTATAGCAGAGTCGAAAGCTTTCCGGATCTTCTTCTTGTCGGCAGTTGTGAGCTTAGCTGCATTTCTTTCATCTCTGATGGTGTCTCTCATCTTGTAGGCGAAATCATTAAAAGCTGTCATCGCCTCAACCTTGTTCTGATGCAACTCGTCCTCCCTCTTGTGCTCCTCCGCATCCTTCAACATCTTGTTGATTTGTGCCGTTGACAGCCTACCCTTGTCCTTGGTGATGGTGATCTCCTTTTTTCGTCCACTCGCCTTTTCCTCTGCCGACACTCTGAGGATACCATCCGCATCAATGTCGAAGCACACCTTGATTGTAGCAACGCATATGGGCGCCGGTGAAATGCCTTGGAGCATGAACTCCCCTAGCAGATTGTTGGCTTTCGACATGCTTCTTTCGCCCTCGTACACCTTAATTAGTGCACGGGTCTGATTGTCCGCTGATGTACAGAATATTTCCTCCTTCCTTGTTGGGATACTTGTATTCCTCGGAATACATACACTCATCACATCTCCAGCAGTCCCAATACCAAGCGACAGCGGAGTAACATCCAAAAGCAGCACATCCAGATCCTGCACCTTGTCATTGCCACTCGAGATTGCAGCTTGCACGGCAGCACCGTACGCCACAGCCTCGTCCGGGTTGATGCTCTTGCACAGTTTCTTCCCGTCGAACAACTCCCGCAACACCTCCTGGACCCTGGGGATCCTGCTCGACCCGCCCACGACCACGACCTCGTCCACCCTGCTCTTCTCCATCTTCGCATCTTCCAGGCATTTCTCAACATGCTCCCTACACTTTGTGAATATATCCATGTTAAGCTCCTCAAATTTAGCACGTGTGATGCTCGAGCAGAGATCGATCCCCTCGTACAACGAGTCGATCACAATTTCGGTATGAGAAGCATACGAAAGCATCCTCTTGGCCCTTTCACAACCACTCCTCACTCTCCAGAGAGCTCTGGGATTCCCACTGATATCCTTACCCTTATTCTTTCTCTTGAACTCCTCAACCAAGTGATTCACCATGCGGTTGTCCATGTCCGCGCCTCCAAGATGAGTGTCGCCGGAAGTAGCCCGCACTTCGAAGATGCCCTCCTCGATCGTCACCACGGACACGTCCAACGTGCCACCTCCAAGGTCGAAGATCACCACGTTCTTCCGCCCAACGCTATCGCTGCCTTCCTTGTACAGACCGTATGCGACGGCCGCAGCAGTAGGCTCGTTCATGATCCGCATAACGTTAAGGCCGGCAATGGCTCCAGCATCCTTGGTCGCCTGACGCTGAGAGTCGTTGAAATAAGCAGGCACCGTCACCACAGCGTTCTTCACCGTCGATCCAAGATATGCCTCGGCAATATCCTTCATCTTGGCGAGCACCATTGACGAGATCTCCTCGGCACCAAACTGTTTCTCCTCGCCTTTGTAGGTTACTAATATCATAGGCTTGTCGGAGGGGTTGGGAATCACCTTGAATGGCCACAGTTTCACGTCGGACTGTACCGTAGGATCACTGAATCTGCGCCCGATCAGCCTCTTTGCATCTGCACCACATGCACAGATTACAGATTAAAAAATCAACTAGATATGTACATGGAGTAAGGAGAGACAGAGAGAGAGAGAGAGAGGAATTTACCGAAAATAGTGTTGAGAGGATTGACGGCGACTTGATTGTAGGCGGCGTCTCCGATGAGACGGTCGCCGGTGTTGGTGAAGGCGACGTAAGAGGGGGTGGTGCGGTTGCCCTGATCGTTTGCTATAATCTCAACTCGGTTGTGCCGCCACACTCCCACGCATGAATAACTCGTCCCCAAATCGATTCCGATCGCCGCTGCTCCTTCCGCCATCGCTAGCTGCAAATAAGTTAGATAAAAATCTAGTTAGGTATGAAAAAGCAGTCGTATTTTTCACAACACGAATATTACAACATCACCAATTAAGGTTGATAACTATGGTCCAAATTTTCCCAAATAATTAATATCTTACAGCACATACACTAAAATAACAAACACTCAACAACGATCGAAATTCAACTAAATTCCTTGATAAAATCAATAGTAACCAGACCAAACCAACAAACTGAATATGACGATCACTTGATGCAAGTGTTGTAGATTTCTTATTAGAGAAAAAGAGGGTTTGGCGAGTTCATTACCTCAAACTCGTTTGTTTTCTGTGCGTATCGTCGGAGAGAAGGACTTGCAAAGAAATTAAACGAGAGAACAATGCACGATGATGTTTTTCTTTTTTTCTGTTGTTTAGATTGTACGTACACTTTATAAGGGTTTCAAAATCTCTTCCAATTAAATTATTGACATATATAGTAAATAATAAACTTGGTAATAACACGTAAGAGAGAGCTCACAAATTTATTTCCCATCAAAGTGTTGCAAAATCTCAATAAACAATTTTACGCCTCATATATTACGTGACCCCAGATTAATATTTCTTTATTGATACATATTACTTGCCTAGATTAATTTTTTCTTATTGATACACATTAATTTCCTTTATTTGATATATTATATATTAAACCAAACATAGATAAATTAATTTTAAATTAATTGATCTCGTATAATATATGTAAAGCTTATATATGGCAATTTGAAGTCGCTATGATTAGTTTTAATTCCATAAAAGGGTTTTTCTTAGTCTTTCTCCAATTTATAAATTAAATTTTTTTATTGCAGCTTTTTTTGTTTTTGCTTTTTGAGCTGCCTTTTATTGCAGCTTAATTCATAATCCAACTACCGTATCTTCATTTTTTACAGACCGAACACCGAAGCAAACTTATACTACAACATAAAACAACATTGTAACCGCTCTTGTCGGAGCCAGCTTATTTATTAGGGGCGAGCCAATATTATAGAAACCGGCGGTTAATCGAATTGAACCGATACTCATAAAATATTTATAATTTTATTATATATCATATAAATATTACATTTTATCAATTTTATTTGATTACTATTTTGTTCTCCTATGTGTTATTCTTTCGAACTAGACATTAAATTTTTTTTATTCCACAATATCATCAATTAGTTTAAATTGACAATAAATGTATCTTGATTGTCCAAGTAATCTTTTATTACACTATTATTAGATATACTTGGTATATGAGATGTGTTAAGATTTTATTATTTTTATTAGTTTATTATTTTTATTTTTCTAAATTATGTGAAATATATATTTTTTAGAATAGAGAATTTTTAATACTATGAATTTAAAAAATTATACTCCCTCCGTCCCATTGATAACGTCTCATTTTCTTTTTTTGTCGGTCCATTGATAATGTCCCGTTTCTAAATAAGAAAATAATTAACTCTTCCAAAGTAGTAGGACCTACTACTTTTTTTTTATCTTTTTACTCTTCTCCTTAATAACCGTGCCCAAAAGAAATGAGACTTTATCAATGGGACGGAGGGAGTAGCTTTCTTTTATTACGGTTAACCGTTGAATAATTTATTAACCGAACTGATTTTTGGGTTAACCGTTATAGCAGTTTTTAGTTTTTTATTTATGATTTTTTAGTGGTTAACCGAACCGATTTAGAAACACATGATCGATTTTTTTATACCATAAATGGTCGGTAAGTCCTACTTTTCCAGTAAAAAAAAAAATCATTTCACTGCACAACAAATTAGTCGTCATACGTTCATGTCACAAATCTTTTAGAACTATATACGGCAATATAGGTAAAGCTTATATACGGCAATATAGCTATAAGCGTATGAAAATAAAATCAAATATACAAATTTCTAGACTGTTTTAATTTGAATTCCAAGTGTTGTAGATTTATTATTGCTTTATTATTAACGCAAAAACTTGCAGACGACTGGTCATACGTAATACACGCGCCAAATATTGCCCCTTAAGTCGAGCGCGTGCATCACACGCACCATTCGAGGCGCATCCACGCATCGAACTTTTTAAATAGGCGCGTGTACACGCGCCTGGCATTTTTTCCTGATTTTTTTCGATTTTTTAATTCTTTTTTATTCAGATTTTTTTATTCTTTTTATTTTCATTTTTTTATTCTTTTTTCAGTTTTTTTATTAATTTTTTGTTTAAAGAGTCGAGCGAGGAGAACCAAAGGCCTCAGAGCGAGTTAAAAAATATTAATGTTGCCACAATTATTATCTATAAATTAAAATCGGAACCGAAGATGGAGAAATATTTTTTATATCAAATTAAAAATATTAATGTTGCCACAATTAAATAGAGCTGAGTTAGTATAAATCTTATGTTTATAGGTTTTGTGGTCGAACGATTGAAAAATGGACTGAAAATGATAAAAGTGTTGATTCTCGGAGCATGAAGTGGAAGCGAGACGTCTAGCCAGGCTGAGAAAGGAGCTAGCAGTCATTGGGTTCCAGCCGGCGCTGGCTGGGCGGTATGCCCATACTTTCAGCGACCGCGGGGTTCCGGCGGCGCTGGCTATGCAGTATGCCCATACTGCGAGCGACCGCTGCACTCCAGCCGTCGCAAGAATTTCCCACCCGGCGCTGGTTTCCAACGGGCGCTGAACGGGGATTTGTAACGCCTATTCACGAATTTAAAAAGGCTCAGCAAGGGTTTTCACATTCATTCAGAGCCTATCTGGACCGCAGCAAACAACACCAATTTCATTTTCCTTTCTTTTCGTTTTTCATCTTTTGGTTGGCTAGAACAAGAAGGATCATCATCCAAGGATTACATCCATTTAATTGTAAGGACTTCTTCGTTGTATATTTCTTGTAATTTAATCGATGAACTCTTGTGATTATTATTCGATGATCCCTTTTAAATCGAGCGTAGTTTTCAAACCATCCAATATTTTTGAGTGAATCCAGTTGCATGTGAAAGTAAAGTTAACAATGTCTCTGTAATGATAAGCTATGCATTTATATGTAAGTATACAGAGAATGGCAAAAACTACAGTTTTGTGTACGCCGCCTGTTTGATAAATTGCCTACGAGAATATTCAGCTCAAGCATGAATACAAAAAATGATTTTTGGCAAATAATTATATTAGTTTGATCTTAAACCTTGTTTCCAGAATATTGAAAGTATATAAATGACATAGAATATGAATTATATAATTTTTGGACATGTTTCACTAATTATAGTCTTAAGTGTTAATTTTATTGAGATATGAAATTATTGTGTAGAGAGACACATATTCATTCGTGTATAACTTTCAGACCACTAAGTATTTTGGAGTAAAACAAATTTCATGATAAATTATGTAGTTCAATATTTTGGAATGGTGTGTGTTTACTGACTGGCTTCGTTTGAGCATAACATCCAAACCGTTGCATATATTTACGTGAGACCACTTGCATGTTAAAGTATGAAGTTTATTTTTTCCTGAATGATAAGGCACGCTTATATATGTTTTTTGATCAGTCTGTTATTGCACGTCAAATATGGTTACTTTAAAGTACTTAATGCACATCAGTTGTCTGTAAAAATGCCTCAGTGAAGTTTACACTTTTAATTCTTATCTTTGCGAGATTTTATAAATCCTATTATGTAAATGACTTGAATGATTGATATATACGCTAAGTATATATGCATATATGTGCTAGTTATATATATATATATATATATCTATATATATATATATAAATGAATGTGAAGTTACTAATTTTTTTAGTTATTTTTACTATAATGTACGATTTAAAAATGACTATTTGAGCATGAATGTTTGATAAAATGTCTATATGAACTATTTGAAATTCTTATGCGCATTACGCGATATGACATTCATTTTCAAATCAAAGTGTGCATATTATGGATTCTCGGTCCATAATTAAGAATTGAAAATACAAGGAGACCTTCATTATGTTTTCTCTTAAGTTTTAAAATAAGTCGAGAATAAGTATACCTAGTATGTTGTTGTTAACGATGTTAATCTTTCTCTCTTGATTAGAAACCTAAGATTGTCAGACCGTCTTGTAGGAGACATTGACAATGGTACTCAAGGGTCGGACTTATCTCTTCAGAAGTGAAAGGTGAGTTATCCTATTTTTCAAGTGTGGGTTAGATTCCCACAGAGGTAATATTTCGGGTTATTAAGCCCACAAGCTTTTTTAAATTGATATGCATGCTAAATATTTTTATCTCAATTACTTAGGTTACTTGAGAAACGGTATATCCCCATTTTCTCTTGGCATTAATGTGCCAAATTATTCAACGACGATTGGCCTTGAGCTCTGTACAAGCCAAGATAGTGTACATGGTAAACTGGACATATGGGAGGGACTGAAAGACGTTGCCCCCTTGTCACAGTAAAGGATGGTTCAATTGAGTGGGTGTGGCTCCCCACTAATTGTTCCGGTTTGGTAACTCAAGAATGAGAACTATAAATTGGTGCACCTATATTTTGAGCTTATGCTCTGGTTAAATGTTTTAAATTATATAAAAGGAAAAATATTTTCTAGCTAATAATACCCTTTATATAAAAATGAACAAGTTATATCTTAAATGCTTTCATAAATGTTTTTAAAGATGGGCATGGAACCACTGAGTGCTTTGTACTCAGCCCCCTGCATTGTTTTTATTAATGCTGGATGAGCGACGGATCAGAGGCAGGCATGATGGTTTCCAAAGTTTATTTGGGTGACGCCCTTTGGTTCGTCATCTTTATTTTGATGTGCCCTATGGTGAACCCAGAGATTGTTTGTAATTTATTGCTTTGACAAGCTTGAACTTATTTCATTCCGCACCGATCACTCGATCGTTATGAGCGATCAATAAAAACTTTTCTTTGCTTCCTCACTGCAAGGTCAAAGTCATCATACTTCGGACCTAACTAACATTTTGACTTGATAATTCCTAACGAACATTCTTACAAATCATTAATTATTGACTTAGCAAAATAAACCTTATTTTCAAATATTTTCTGTTGCAAATCCTCAAGTATGTTGCCAGCGTCGCGGTCTGGCATTCTGCATAGGCCCGGGTGTCGGGGCGCGACACGTCCCCCTGCCAAATCTTCTCTCTCTCTTTCTTTTTCTCTCTTTCTCTCTTAACCATCCACCCTCATCTCTTCTCTCTCATATGTATCTTCTGCCACCCACTGTCGGCCACTCTCTTCCCGCCGTCGTCACCTTGGTCCGGTGTCTTCCCGTCAACGGCGCCACCATCTTCCCGTCGTCGTTATCCTCTACTCGCTGTCGTCACCCTCCGCTTACATCCTCCATCTCCGCCGCCTATCTTCTTCTAGCGCGGCACCCTTCTCGTCGCCACCTTCTCTGGCGTGACAGAACTGCCACAGACATCTTCTCCGCCAACATCCTACTGCACCATCACCGCTCTTCTTTCCATCACTCCAATATCGTGCCGCTCTTCACCACCATAGAGTCGTCGCTCCAATCTCCTCATCGTCATGGCCACCGTCATCTACGCCACTTCTCGTCGTTGTCATTCCAGATCTACTACTAGATTTGATTATTTGTTTGGATCTACTACATGTCCGTTCCATATATTTCAGATCTAGTGTGTGTTTTGTTATTTCATGTATATATACGTACGTACGTACATGTGTTGTTTACGTATTATTTCATGTATGTATACATATATGAATGTGTTATTTCATATATGTATACATATGAAGTCGACAAATTTCTTGTATTTATGTATATACATGAAGCGTACATTTTCGTGTATGTATTTTGTTTCACATGTATATATACATGAAATGTACATGTTTCGTGTATGTATTTAACACGTATGTGTATATTAGGATATAAGCTTATCTTACATAGGCCTACGTATTTCTTGTATGTTCCATTACAGTCTTCATGTATGTTGATTTTCATGTATGCATACACACAAGCTACTTTAAATATTATGTTGTACATACACGAAGATTCATACATGAAATTATTTTTCATGTATGCCAGAAATTTTGAATCGCCGTCGCCGAAATTTTTCACCGAAAATCGCTCCGCCGCGCCGGAATTCTCCACAGTATCTTTAAAATTAGCAGCACAAATAAAAGGAGGAGAGAGAAAAGAGAAGTAGGTAGGAGGGAAAGTAAATAAAGGAGGAGAGAGAAAATTCAAAAAAAAAAGTCATTAAGGGCAATATGGCCATTTTACTATTTCGAAGGCTAGAATTTGTGTTTTAAGTTTTGAAGGTCATTATTTATTTTTTAGTTTCAAGAATGACTATTACGAATTTTCACTCTTTAAATTATCGATAGATTTGATTTTTCTAAGGTTTTCTCTTTACACCTACTTACCAATAATTTGTTGACGTTAATAATATATCAAAATTAATAATATTACAACTTTATTCTTTTTATTTTTATTTTTTAATATATTATTATTTATAACAAATTAATCTCTTAATATATAAAAATAGAATTTTTAACGGTAACTTTTTGGCGCCTTTTTCTACAACTTAGTTCTGTGAAATCTGTTCAACAACGATTATTGCTTGAAGTTACCGTTTCTTAAAAAATGGAATATAAGTTACTTTCTGAATTTTCACTACTACGCACGTCTCAGTTTCTTTCTCTCTCCCCCTTACATGTTCTCTCATTCTTGGGTGCAACTCCAATTCTCGCATGATCCCATCGATGCAAAATATATAGATTTGTTAATTTAAATTTGCCATTTTTTCATATAAAACCCAAATCCAATCCTTCTCAAGTGTGAAATGATTCTTTATTCTTAGATAAATAAAAGTTTTAAATGGCCAGCGGCAGAGCATCTTCAGATGCATCGAGATTTTATACTAAAGATGGGCGCCTTCACAAAACTAGGTTTTCTTACGAAAGACGGGAAGAGTTACAATTTTTTCTAAGTTTACGATAGCCACGACGCGCGCTTGGAGTGAGATGTTGCATGAGTTATTTGGAAATTGTGGGAGAGATAAATGTGAAGATCAGATAGAGTGATGGCAGCGAGTTTTAGGAAGATGGATAAAGAGGTAAATAAGAGTGGTGCGGCAGTGGCATCGACTGGATCGACGATTATCTCGGGAATGAGGGAGAGAAGGAGGTTTGTTTCTTCCACAATTTTTCTCCTTCAATAATTTTTCAGTTTTGAGTAGGAAGATGAATAGAGGTAAATATTTTGATTTTTTGGTGCTCAATTTCTCATGTTGCTTGCATATTGAATATTTGTCTCATCAACTAAAAGAAGATGGATCCATCTATTTATTTCTTCCATTGTTTCATGTGCATATGTTACTACTTTTTGTAAAAAAAACGTACTATATCGATCACATTAAACTATTTCTACAACTTGACGGAGTTAATTGTATTTCATCTATGAGTTCTTATTCTATTCCCCTTATAAACTGATCTATTCTTTTATTCATCTCTATCTGCTATTTCTATGATAAATGGATTCTCGATTAATTGTATCTCTTGGAATTTGGTTTAAGTTAGACGAATTGCTTAAGAATGGTTTTGATTTAAGCTTAAGAATGGTTTTTTAGTGCTACATGAGCCTTTTTGCTGACATATTTCGGATTACTTAATTTAATTTTGGATGTTGGTTTATGACCTTAGGCTTATTTTCTTCTCTCATTTATTTCTCAATTTGGCTGTACTTTTGGTTAGGTGTCGTGAGAATTGTTGTCTATGCATGCACTTCAAGTATTTCTTCATAGTTATAAAGAGTCTCATTCATGTTAACTATAAAAGTACTGTCTATAAGGTCTTCCAAATTATTATAATAATACACCTATATCGATAATAGGCTATTTTAAAGAAAATATTATACAATATATTAATTTGCAGGACAGGGATTCATTGTCGTCTTCGCAAATGCTTGACTCATCTTAACTTACACCATGATGAAAGTCCTTATACCAACATATATAATATATATTATCCATCTGTTATTTATGAAACATTAAATTATTTGATAAGTGTAATAATCATTACACCTTAGGTCGTGTACTAGTTATCTTAAATAAGAGGTTATAAGAGCAACTAAAGATAAAAGAAAGTAAATAAATGGGACAGATATTAGCTAATACGTGTTTTGGTGATGATCTGGTCGTAAATCTTCTCCAGCTCCTTCTTCTTGTTTTGAAAATCATCAGCACCTGCAAGTTTGTTCGATTTCAACCATAGTATAGCAGAGTCGAAAGCTTTCCGGATCTTCTTCTTGTCGGCAGTTGTGAGCTTAGCTGCATTTCTTTCATCTCTGATGGTGTCTCTCATCTTGTAGGCGAAATCATTAAAAGCTGTCATCGCCTCAACCTTGTTCTGATGCAACTCGTCCTCCCTCTTGTGCTCCTCCGCATCCTTCAACATCTTGTTGATTTGTGCCGTTGACAGCCTACCCTTGTCCTTGGTGATGGTGATCTCCTTTTTCGTCCACTCGCCTTTTCCTCTGCCGACACTCTGAGGATACCATCCGCATCAATGTCGAAGCACACCTTGATTGTAGCAACGCATATGGGCGCCGGTGAAATGCCTTGGAGCATGAACTCCCCTAGCAGATTGTTGGCTTTCGACATGCTTCTTTCGCCCTCGTACACCTTAATTAGTGCACGGGTCTGATTGTCCGCTGATGTACAGAATATTTCCTCCTTCCTTGTTGGGATACTTGTATTCCTCGGAATACATACACTCATCACATCTCCAGCAGTCCCAATACCAAGCGACAGCGGAGTAACATCCAAAAGCAGCACATCCAGATCCTGCACCTTGTCATTGCCACTCGAGATTGCAGCTTGCACGGCAGCACCGTACGCCACAGCCTCGTCCGGGTTGATGCTCTTGCACAGTTTCTTCCCGTCGAACAACTCCCGCAACACCTCCTGGACCCTGGGGATCCTGCTCGACCCGCCCACGACCACGACCTCGTCCACCCTGCTCTTCTCCATCTTCGCATCTTCCAGGCATTTCTCAACATGCTCCCTACACTTTGTGAATATATCCATGTTAAGCTCCTCAAATTTAGCACGTGTGATGCTCGAGCAGAGATCGATCCCCTCGTACAACGAGTCGATCACAATTTCGGTATGAGAAGCATACGAAAGCATCCTCTTGGCCCTTTCACAACCACTCCTCACTCTCCAGAGAGCTCTGGGATTCCCACTGATATCCTTACCCTTATTCTTTCTCTTGAACTCCTCAACCAAGTGATTCACCATGCGGTTGTCCATGTCCGCGCCTCCAAGATGAGTGTCGCCGGAAGTAGCCCGCACTTCGAAGATGCCCTCCTCGATCGTCACCACGGACACGTCCAACGTGCCACCTCCAAGGTCGAAGATCACCACGTTCTTCCGCCCAACGCTATCGCTGCCTTCCTTGTACAGACCGTATGCGACGGCCGCAGCAGTAGGCTCGTTCATGATCCGCATAACGTTAAGGCCGGCAATGGCTCCAGCATCCTTGGTCGCCTGACGCTGAGAGTCGTTGAAATAAGCAGGCACCGTCACCACAGCGTTCTTCACCGTCGATCCAAGATATGCCTCGGCAATATCCTTCATCTTGGCGAGCACCATTGACGAGATCTCCTCGGCACCAAACTGTTTCTCCTCGCCTTTGTAGGTTACTAATATCATAGGCTTGTCGGAGGGGTTGGGAATCACCTTGAATGGCCACAGTTTCACGTCGGACTGTACCGTAGGATCACTGAATCTGCGCCCGATCAGCCTCTTTGCATCTGCACCACATGCACAGATTACGGATTAAAAAATCAACTAGATATGTACATGGAGTAAGGAGAGACAGAGAGAGAGAGAGAGGAATTTACCGAAAATAGTGTTGAGAGGATTGACGGCGACTTGATTGTAGGCGGCGTCTCCGATGAGACGGTCGCCGGTGTTGGTGAAGGCGACGTAAGAGGGGGTGGTGCGGTTGCCCTGATCGTTTGCTATAATCTCAACTCGGTTGTGCCGCCACACTCCCACGCATGAATAACTCGTCCCCAAATCGATTCCGATCGCCGCTGCTCCTTCCGCCATCGCTAGCTGCAAATAAGTTAGATAAAAATCTAGTTAGGTATGAAAAAGCAGTCGTATTTTTCACAACACGAATATTACAACATCACCAATTAAGGTTGATAACTATGGTCCAAATTTTCCCAAATAATTAATATCTTACAGCACATACACTAAAATAACAAACACTCAACAACGATCGAAATTCAACTAAATTCCTTGATAAAATCAATAGTAACCAGACCAAACCAACAAACTGAATATGACGATCACTTGATGCAAGTGTTGTAGATTTCTTATTAGAGAAAAAGAGGGTTTGGCGAGTTCATTAACTCAAACTCGTTTGTTTTCTGTGCGTATCGTCGGAGAGAAGGACTTGCAAAGAAATTAAACGAGAGAACGATGCACGATGATGTGTTTCTTTTTATCTGTTGTTTAGATTGTACGTACGCTTTATAAGGGTTTCAAAATCTCTTCCAATTAAATTATTGACATATATAGTAAATAATAAACTTGGTAATAACACGTAAGAGAGAGCTCACAAATTTATTTCCCATCAAAGTGTTGCAAAATCTCAATAAACAATTTTACGCCTCATATATTACGTGACCCCAGATTAATATTTCTTTATTGATACATATTACTTGCCTAGATTAATTTTTTCTTATTGATACACATTAATTTCCTTTATTTGATATATTATATATTAAACCAAACATAGATAAATTAATTTTAAATTAATTGATCTCGTATAATATATGTAAAGCTTATATATGGCAATTTGAAGTCGCTATGATTAGTTTTAATTCCATAAAAGGGTTTTTCTTAGTCTTTCTCCAATTTATAAATTAAATTTTTTTATTGCAGCTTTTTTTGTTTTTGCTTTTTGAGCTGCCTTTTATTGCAGCTTAATTCATAATCCAACTACCGTATCTTCATTTTTTACAGACCGAACACCGAAGCAAACTTATACTACAACATAAAACAACATTGTAACCGCTCTTGTCGGAGCCAGCTTATTTATTAGGGGCGAGCCAATATTATAGAAACCGGCGGTTAATCGAATTGAACCGATACTCATAAAATATTTATAATTTTATTATATATCATATAAATATTACATTTTATCAATTTTATTTGATTACTATTTTGTTCTCCTATGTGTTATTCTTTCGAACTAGACATTAAATTTTTTTTATTCCACAATATCATCAATTAGTTTAAATTGACAATAAATGTATCTTGATTGTCCAAGTAATCTTTTATTACACTATTATTAGATATACTTGGTATATGAGATGTGTTAAGATTTTATTATTTTTATTAGTTTATTATTTTTATTTTTCTAAATTATGTGAAATATATATTTTTTTGAATAGAGAATTTTTAATACTATGAATTTAAAAAATTATACTCCCTCCGTCCCATTGATAACGTCTCATTTTCTTTTTTTGTCGGTCCATTGATAATGTCCCGTTTCTAAATAAGAAAATAATTAACTCTTCCAAAGTAGTAGGACCTACTACTTTTTTTTATCTTTTTACTCTTCTTCTTAATAACCGTGCCCAAAAGAAATGAGACTTTATCAATGGGACGGAGGGAGTAGCTTTCTTTTATTACGGTTAACCGTTGAATAATTTATTAACCGAACTGATTTTTGGGTTAACCGTTATAGCAGTTTTTAGTTTTTTATTTATGATTTTTTAGTGGTTAACCGAACCGATTTAGAAACACATGATCGATTTTTTTATACCATAAATGGTCGGTAAGTCCTACTTTTCCAGTAAAAAAAAAAAATCATTTCACTGCACAACAAATTAGTCGTCATACGTTCATGTCACAAATCTTTTAGAACTATATACGGCAATATAGGTAAAGCTTATATACGGCAATATAGCTATAAGCGTATGAAAATAAAATCAAATATACAAATTTCTAGACTGTTTTAATTTGAATTCCAAGTGTTGTAGATTTATTATTGCTTTATTATTAACGCAAAAACTTGCAGACGACTGGTCATACGTAATACACGCGCCAAATATTGCCCCTTAAGTCGAGCGCGTGCATCACACGCACCATTCGAGGCGCATCCACGCATCGAACTTTTTAAATAGGCGCGTGTACACGCGCCTGGCATTTTTTCCTGATTTTTTTCGATTTTTTAATTCTTTTTTATTCAGATTTTTTTATTCTTTTTATTTTCATTTTTTTATTCTTTTTTCAGTTTTTTTATTAATTTTTTGTTTAAAGAGTCGAGCGAGGAGAACCAAAGGCCTCAGAGCGAGTTAAAAAATATTAATGTTGCCACAATTATTATCTATAAATTAAAATCGGAACCGAAGATGGAGAAATATTTTTTATATCAAATTAAAAATATTAATGTTGCCACAATTAAATAGAGCTGAGTTAGTATAAATCTTATGTTTATAGGTTTTGTGGTCGAACGATTGAAAAATGGACTGAAAATGATAAAAGTGTTGATTCTCGGAGCATGAAGTGGAAGCGAGACGTCTAGCCAGGCTGAGAAAGGAGCTAGCAGTCATTGGGTTCCAGCCGGCGCTGGCTGGGCGGTATGCCCATACTTTCAGCGACCGCAGGGTTCCAACCGGCGCTGGCTATGCAGTATGCCCATACTGCGAGCGACCGCTGCACTCCAGCCGTCGCAAGAATTTCCCACCCGGCGCTGGTTTCCAACGGGCGCTGAACGGGGATTTGTAACGCCTATTCACGAATTTAAAAAGGCTCAGCAAGGGTTTTCACATTCATTCAGAGCCTATCTGGACCGCAGCAAACAACACCAATTTCATTTTCCTTTCTTTTCGTTTTTCATCTTTTGGTTGGCTAGAACAAGAAGGATCATCATCCAAGGATTACATCCATTTAATTGTAAGGACTTCTTCGTTGTATATTTCTTGTAATTTAATCGATGAACTCTTGTGATTATTATTCGATGATCCCTTTTAAATCGAGCGTAGTTTTCAAACCATCCAATATTTTTGAGTGAATCCAGTTGCATGTGAAAGTAAAGTTAACAATGTCTCTGTAATGATAAGCTATGCATTTATATGTAAGTATACAGAGAATGGCAAAAACTACAGTTTTGTGTACGCCGCCTGTTTGATAAATTGCCTACGAGAATATTCAGCTCAAGCATGAATACAAAAAATGATTTTTGGCAAATAATTATATTAGTTTGATCTTAAACCTTGTTTCCAGAATATTGAAAGTATATAAATGACATAGAATATGAATTATATAATTTTTGGACATGTTTCACTAATTATAGTCTTAAGTGTTAATTTTATTGAGATATGAAATTATTGTGTAGAGAGACACATATTCATTCGTGTATAACTTTCAGACCACTAAGTATTTTGGAGTAAAACAAATTTCATGATAAATTATGTAGTTCAATATTTTGGAATGGTGTGTGTTTACTGACCTGGCTTCGTTTGAGCATAACATCCAAACCGTTGCATATATTTACGTGAGACCACTTGCATGTTAAAGTATGAAGTTTATTTTTTCCTGAATGATAAGGCACGCTTATATATGTTTTTTGATCAGTCTGTTATTGCACGTCAAATATGGTTACTTTAAAGTACTTAATGCACATCAGTTGTCTGTAAAAATGCCTCAGTGAAGTTTACACTTTTAATTCTTATCTTTGCGAGATTTTATAAATCCTATTATGTAAATGACTTGAATGATTGATATATACGCTAAGTATATATGCATATATGTGCTAGTTATATATATATATATATATATATATATATAAATGAATGTGAAGTTACTAATTTTTTTAGTTATTTTTACTATAATGTACGATTTAAAAATGACTATTTGAGCATGAATGTTTGATAAAATGTCTATATGAACTATTTGAAATTCTTATGCGCATTACGCGATATGACATTCATTTTCAAATCAAAGTGTGCATATTATGGATTCTCGGTCCATAATTAAGAATTGAAAATACAAGGAGACCTTCATTATGTTTTCTCTTAAGTTTTAAAATAAGTCGAGAATAAGTATACCTAGTATGTTGTTGTTAACGATGTTAATCTTTCTCTCTTGATTAGAAACCTAAGATTGTCAGACCGTCTTGTAGGAGACATTGACAATGGTACTCAAGGGTCGGACTTATCTCTTCAGAAGTGAAAGGTGAGTTATCCTATTTTTCAAGTGTGGGTTAGATTCCTAGAGGTAATATTTCGGGTTATTAAGCCCACAAGCTTTTTTAAATTGATATGCATGCTAAATATTTTTATCTCAATTACTTAGGTTACTTGAGAAACGGTATATCCCCATTTTCTCTTGGCATTAATGTGCCAAATTATTCAACGACGATTGGCCTTGAGCTCTGTACAAGCCAAGATAGTGTACATGGTAAACTGGACATATGGGAGGGACTGAAAGACGTTGCCCCCTTGTCACAGTAAAGGATGGTTCAATTGAGTGGGTGTGGCTCCCCACTAATTGTTCCGGTTTGGTAACTCAAGAATGAGAACTATAAATTGGTGCACCTATATTTTGAGCTTATGCTCTGGTTAAATGTTTTAAATTATATAAAAGGAAAAATATTTTCTAGCTAATAATACCCTTTATATAAAAATGAACAAGTTATATCTTAAATGCTTTCATAAATGTTTTTAAAGATGGGCATGGAACCACTGAGTGCTTTGTACTCAGCCCCCTGCATTGTTTTTATTAATGCTGGATGAGCGACGGATCAGAGGCAGGCATGATGGTTTCCAAAGTTTATTTGGGTGACGCCCTTTGGTTCGTCATCTTTATTTTGATGTGCCCTATGGTGAACCCAGAGATTGTTTGTAATTTATTGCTTTGACAAGCTTGAACTTATTTCATTCCGCACCGATCACTCGATCGTTATGAGCGATCAATAAAAACTTTTCTTTGCTTCCTCACTGCAAGGTCAAAGTCATCATACTTCGGACCTAACTAACATTTTGACTTGATAATTCCTAACGAACATTCTTACAAATCATTAATTATTGACTTAGCAAAATAAACCTTATTTTCAAATATTTTCTGTTGCAAATCCTCAAGTATGTTGCCAGCGTCGCGGTCTGGCATTCTGCATAGGCCCGGGTGTCGGGGCGCGACACGTCCCCCCCCCGCCAAATCTTCTCTCTCTCTTTCTTTTCTCTCTTTCTCTCTTAACCATCCACCCTCATCTCTTCTCTCTCATATGTATCTTCTGCCACCCACTGTCGGCCACTCTCTTCCCGCCGTCGTCACCTTGGTCCGGTGTCTTCCCGTCAACGGCGCCACCATCTTCCCGTCGTCGTTATCCTCTACTCGCTGTCGTCACCATCCGCTTACATCCTCCATCTCCGCCGCCTATCTTCTTCTAGCGCGGCACCCTTCTCGTCGCCACCTTCTCTGGCGTGACAGAACTGCCACAGACATCTTCTCCGCCAACATCCTACTGCACCATCACCGCTCTTCTTTCCATCACTCCAATATCGTGCCGCTCTTCACCACCATAGAGTCGTCGCTCCAATCTCCTCATCGTCATGGCCACCGTCATCTACGCCACTTCTCGTCGTTGTCATTCCAGATCTACTACTAGATTTGATTATTTGTTTGGATCTACTACATGTCCGTTCCATATATTTCAGATCTAGTGTGTGTTTTGTTATTTCATGTATATATACGTACGTACGTACATGTGTTGTTTACGTATTATTTCATGTATGTATACATATATGAATGTGTTATTTCATATATGTATACATATGAAGTCGACAAATTTCTTGTATTTATGTATATACATGAAGCGTACATTTTCGTGTATGTATTTTGTTTCACATGTATATATACATGAAATGTACATGTTTCGTGTATGTATTTAACACGTATGTGTATATTAGGATATAAGCTTATCTTACATAGGCCTACGTATTTCTTGTATGTTCCATTACAGTCTTCATGTATGTTGATTTTCATGTATGCATACACACAAGCTACTTTAAATATTATGTTGTACATACACGAAGATTCATACATGAAATTATTTTTCATGTATGCCAGAAATTTTGAATCGCCGTCGCCGAAATTTTTCACCGAAAATCGCTCCGCCGCGCCGGAATTCTCCACAGTATCTTTAAAATTAGCAGCACAAATAAAAGGAGGAGAGAGAAAAGAGAAGTAGGTAGGAGGGAAAGTAAATAAAGGAGGAGAGAGAAAATTCAAAAAAAAAAAGTCATTAAGGGCAATATGGCCATTTTACTATTTCGAAGGCTAGAATTTGTGTTTTAAGTTTTGAAGGTCATTATTTATTTTTTAGTTTCAAGAATGACTATTACGAATTTTCACTCTTTAAATTATCGATAGATTTGATTTTTCTAAGGTTTTCTCTTTACACCTACTTACCAATAATTTGTTGACGTTAATAATATATCAAAATTAATAATATTACAACTTTATTCTTTTTATTTTTATTTTTTAATATATTATTATTTATAACAAATTAATCTCTTAATATATAAAAATAGAATTTTTAACGGTAACTTTTTGGCGCCTTTTTCTACAACTTAGTTCTGTGAAATCTGTTCAACAACGATTATTGCTTGAAGTTACCGTTTCTTAAAAAATGGAATATAAGTTACTTTCTGAATTTTCACTACTACGCACGTCTCAGTTTCTTTCTCTCTCCCCCTTACATGTTCTCTCATTCTTGGGTGCAACTCCAATTCTCGCATGATCCCATCGATGCAAAATATATAGATTTGTTAATTTAAATTTGCCATTTTTTCATATAAAACCCAAATCCAATCCTTCTCAAGTGTGAAATGATTCTTTATTCTTAGATAAATAAAAGTTTTAAATGGCCAGCGGCAGAGCATCTTCAGATGCATCGAGATTTTATACTAAAGATGGGCGCCTTCACAAAACTAGGTTTTCTTACGAAAGACGGGAAGAGTTACAATTTTTTCTAAGTTTACGATAGCCACGACGCGCGCTTGGAGTGAGATGTTGCATGAGTTATTTGGAAATTGTGGGAGAGATAAATGTGAAGATCAGATAGAGTGATGGCAGCGAGTTTTAGGAAGATGGATAAAGAGGTAAATAAGAGTGGTGCGGCAGTGGCATCGGCTTGGATCGACGATTATCTCGGGAATGAGGGAGAGAAGGAGGTTTGTTTCTTCCACAATTTTTCTCCTTCAATAATTTTTCAGTTTTGAGTAGGAAGATGAATAGAGGTAAATATTTTGATTTTTTGGTGCTCAATTTCTCATGTTGCTTGCATATTGAATATTTGTCTCATCAACTAAAAGAAGATGGATCCATCTATTTATTTCTTCCATTGTTTCATGTGCATATGTTACTACTTTTTGTAAAAAAAACGTACTATATCGATCACATTAAACTATTTCTACAACTTGACGGAGTTAATTGTATTTCATCTATGAGTTCTTATTCTATTCCCCTTATAAACTGATCTATTCTTTTATTCATCTCTATCTGCTATTTCTATGATAAATGGATTCTCGATTAATTGTATCTCTTGGAATTTGGTTTAAGTTAGACGAATTGCTTAAGAATGGTTTTGATTTAAGCTTAAGAATGGTTTTTTAGTGCTACATGAGCCTTTTTGCTGACATATTTCGGATTACTTAATTTAATTTTGGATGTTGGTTTATGACCTTAGGCTTATTTTCTTCTCTCATTTATTTCTCAATTTGGCTGTACTTTTGGTTAGGTGTCGTGAGAATTGTTGTCTATGCATGCACTTCAAGTATTTCTTCATAGTTATAAAGAGTCTCATTCATGTTAACTATAAAAGTACTGTCTATAAGGTCTTCCAAATTATTATAATAATACACCTATATCGATAATAGGCTATTTTAAAGAAAATATTATACAATATATTAATTTGCAGGACAGGGATTCATTGTCGTCTTCGCAAATGCTTGACTCATCTTAACTTACACCATGATGAAAGTCCTTATACCAACATATATAATATATATTATCCATCTGTTATTTATGAAACATTAAATTATTTGATAAGTGTAATAATCATTACACCTTAGGTCGTGTACTAGTTATCTTAAATAAGAGGTTATAAGAGCAACTAAAGATAAAAGAAAGTAAATAAATGGGACAGATATTAGCTAATACGTGTTTTGGTGATGATCTGGTCGTAAATCTTCTCCAGCTCCTTCTTCTTGTTTTGAAAATCATCAGCACCTGCAAGTTTGTTCGATTTCAACCATAGTATAGCAGAGTCGAAAGCTTTCCGGATCTTCTTCTTGTCGGCAGTTGTGAGCTTAGCTGCATTTCTTTCATCTCTGATGGTGTCTCTCATCTTGTAGGCGAAATCATTAAAAGCTGTCATCGCCTCAACCTTGTTCTGATGCAACTCGTCCTCCCTCTTGTGCTCCTCCGCATCCTTCAACATCTTGTTGATTTGTGCCGTTGACAGCCTACCCTTGTCCTTGGTGATGGTGATCTCCTTTTTTCGTCCACTCGCCTTTTCCTCTGCCGACACTCTGAGGATACCATCCGCATCAATGTCGAAGCACACCTTGATTGTAGCAACGCATATGGGCGCCGGTGAAATGCCTTGGAGCATGAACTCCCCTAGCAGATTGTTGGCTTTCGACATGCTTCTTTCGCCCTCGTACACCTTAATTAGTGCACGGGTCTGATTGTCCGCTGATGTACAGAATATTTCCTCCTTCCTTGTTGGGATACTTGTATTCCTCGGAATACATACACTCATCACATCTCCAGCAGTCCCAATACCAAGCGACAGCGGAGTAACATCCAAAAGCAGCACATCCAGATCCTGCACCTTGTCATTGCCACTCGAGATTGCAGCTTGCACGGCAGCACCGTACGCCACAGCCTCGTCCGGGTTGATGCTCTTGCACAGTTTCTTCCCGTCGAACAACTCCCGCAACACCTCCTGGACCCTGGGGATCCTGCTCGACCCGCCCACGACCACGACCTCGTCCACCCTGCTCTTCTCCATCTTCGCATCTTCCAGGCATTTCTCAACATGCTCCCTACACTTTGTGAATATATCCATGTTAAGCTCCTCAAATTTAGCACGTGTGATGCTCGAGCAGAGATCGATCCCCTCGTACAACGAGTCGATCACAATTTCGGTATGAGAAGCATACGAAAGCATCCTCTTGGCCCTTTCACAACCACTCCTCACTCTCCAGAGAGCTCTGGGATTCCCACTGATATCCTTACCCTTATTCTTTCTCTTGAACTCCTCAACCAAGTGATTCACCATGCGGTTGTCCATGTCCGCGCCTCCAAGATGAGTGTCGCCGGAAGTAGCCCGCACTTCGAAGATGCCCTCCTCGATCGTCACCACGGACACGTCCAACGTGCCACCTCCAAGGTCGAAGATCACCACGTTCTTCCGCCCAACGCTATCGCTGCCTTCCTTGTACAGACCGTATGCGACGGCCGCAGCAGTAGGCTCGTTCATGATCCGCATAACGTTAAGGCCGGCAATGGCTCCGGCATCCTTGGTCGCCTGACGCTGAGAGTCGTTGAAATAAGCAGGCACCGTCACCACAGCGTTCTTCACCGTCGATCCAAGATATGCCTCGGCAATATCCTTCATCTTGGCGAGCACCATTGACGAGATCTCCTCGGCACCAAACTGTTTCTCCTCGCCTTTGTAGGTTACTAATATCATAGGCTTGTCGGAGGGGTTGGGAATCACCTTGAATGGCCACAGTTTCACGTCGGACTGTACCGTAGGATCACTGAATCTGCGCCCGATCAGCCTCTTTGCATCTGCACCACATGCACAGATTACGGATTAAAACATCAACTAGATCTATACATGGAGTAAGGAGAGACAGCCAGGGGTGTGTGTGTGAGAGAGAGAGAGGATTTTACCGAAAATAGTGTTGAGAGGATTGACGGCGACTTGATTGTAGGCGGCGTCTCCGATGAGACGGTCGCCGGTGTTGGTGAAGGCGACGTAAGAGGGGGTGGTGCGGTTGCCCTGATCGTTTGCTATAATCTCAACTCGGTTGTGCCGCCACACTCCCACGCATGAATAACTCGTCCCCAAATCGATTCCGATCGCCGCTGCTCCTTCCGCCATCGCTAGCTGCAAATAAGTTAGATAAAAATCTAGTTAGGTATGAAAAAGCAGTCGTATTTTTCACAACACGAATATTACAACATCACCAATTAAGGTTGATAACTATGGTCCAAATTTTCCCAAATAATTAATATCTTACAGCACATACACTAAAATAACAAACACTCAACAACGATCGAAATTCAACTAAATTCCTTGATAAAATCAATAGTAACCAGACCAAACCAACAAACTGAATATGACGATCACTTGATGCAAGTGTTGTAGATTTCTTATTAGAGAAAAATAGGGTTTGGCGAGTTAATTACCTCAAACTCGTTTGTTTTCTGTGCGTATCGTCGGAGAGAAGGACTTGCAAAGAAATTAAACGAGAGAACGATGCACGATGATGTGTTTCTTTTTATCTGTTGTTTAGATTGTACGTACGCTTTATAAGGGTTTCAAAATCTCTTCCAATTAAATAATTGACATATATAGTAAATAATAAACTTGGTAATAACACGTACGAGAGCTCACAAATTTATTTCCCATCAAAGTGTTGCAAAATCTCAATAAACAATTTTACGCCTCATATATTACGTGACCCCAGATTAATATTTCTTTATTGATACATATTACTTGCCTAGATTAATTTTTTCTTATTGATACATATTAATTTCCTTTATTTGATATATTATATATTAAACCAAACATAGATAAATTAATTGATCTCGTATAATATATGTAAAGCTTATATATGGCAATTTGAAGTCGCTATGATTAGTTTTAATTCCATAAAAGGGTTTTTCTTAGTCTTTCTCCAATTTATAAATTAAATTTTTTTTTAACCTTATAATTCTCTTAAATATTGGGGGTGCTTTTATTGCAGCTTTTTTTGTTTTTGTTTTTTGAGCTGCCTTTTATTGCAGCTTCAATTCATAATCCAACTACCGTATCTTCATTTTTTACAGACCGAACACCGAAGCAAACTTATACTACAACATAAAACAACATTGTAACCGCTCTTGTCGGAGCCAGCATATTTATTAGGGGCGAGCCAACATTATAGAAACCGGCGGTTAATCGAATTGAACCGATACTCATAAAATATTTATAATTTTATTATATATCATATAAATATTACATTTTATCAATTTTATTTGATTACTATTTTGTTCTCCTATGTGTTATTCAAAATCAGTGACAATTTGAGTAGCAGGTAGAAAACTACAAACTAGACACGGAAAAAAGTACCAAGAATCAATTAGCCATTCTTGAGGCCAAAACTAAAATATTCAAGATCATAAAATATATATTTAAGAAGAAGTAGAAGAAGATTCAACACTAACACAAAAGAAATGGTGAGTGAAAAATACCATCAAGCATTAAAGTAATCATACCAGACCTGAATGGAATTACTTCGTGCACATGAAACTCTTATTTAGTCTTGTATTTGTCTAAGAAATTTCTTTCTTTGCTAGATGAGTGTTGAGTTATGTTTTTTCTCAATGTCATCAATATACGTACGTAGACTGAATGATTCTCCATATATAAATTTTATTGATTTTTTTACTGTAAATATGATTAATTTGACTATTTAATTATCGTATATCATGTTGTAGTGTTATGTTCGTGTAAAGTGAAATATGAGAATATAGGGAGAATGTCAAATGTAAATACTTTCTTAGGTAGGAAATAGAAACAAATCTGGACCGTTAATCTTTGTTTATCTATGGTCCGAATTTAACAGTGCATTAGATTATTGTAGTTTATGCCTTATTTTATCCTACTAGTTTTATCCATTTTCTTCTTGAATTGCATCAAGTGTAAGGATAAATATATTATTGACATGTGATAAGTAATCGGTGATGTTGCATGATGATGCATTATGCAATAGAGGATTTTGTTTATTAATTTCCCCACATATATTTGTAGGATCGTGCGTTTGTGTGTGTGTGGGTATTTTGATTCGCATTTTACGTACACAAAATTATATCATTCTTGTGAATATTTGTAAAGAAGATTTGAGATAATTAATTCACATTCATTGACACATAATAATTAGTAGATGCAATAGTGATATTGCACAAATATGTTAAAGGAAATCTTACTTATAATCTCGATATATACGCAAGGGCGGATCTACTGTATGCTGGAGCCCAGTACAGGCCTAAACTAACACGTATGTATATGTATTTATTTAGGCCCAATCAATATTTAGCCCAGCCCTCTAAAAAAAATAGAGAAAGAAGCTCATTAGCCCAGCCCAATGGCAATATTCAATTAAAGCAAGAAAAAAACAGAACAAGTATAATTTAGAGTACAGAAAAGAGCAACGCAATTCTTCACTCTTCTCCTCCTCTGGCTTCTCCGATCACCATCGTGGCATCGGCACCGGCACCGGCGCACCGCTGTCGACTATTTCGAATTCTGAGCACTGCTTCTGTCCTTCAAAGTTCACTACTTCTCATCTCATAAACTCAATTTAGGGTATACGCGCAACCCTAACTTAAGTTTATTCATATTGCATTTGAATTGCCTTTTGAATTGAAGAAATATGAAATATATGCTTAAATTTGAATAGTTGAATTTTAAATTTTGAGGCTATGTCTGTGTGTTGTCGGCTGCTGTACTTTCTTATTGAGAAAAGAAGATATATATGCTTGATACTTTTTTAATTTTAACTGACTAATTTGAGGCTATGTGCTGTCAGTTGTGGAATTGGGAAAAGAAAATATGCTTGATTATTCTTTAATTTACCAAAAAAAAAAATTAATTTCAGGTGAATGAATAATATATTTTGTTTTTGGCTAATTTGACATTTATAAGAATGATCAATTTTGAAATGTACTAGCTAAGAAGTGTGCTTGTGTCTGTGTGTAAGGGTGTTCGTTCGATCTGTAACGGTATGAAATTTTATGTTGCCTTTTTGTTGTTAACACAATAATCTTTGCATCGAATGTTGTAATATTGTATTGGCTGATGACATCATGAATATTGTAATGTCTAATCAAAATACTAATATTGTAATGCCCACACCATTTTTATCGTCAATGGAGGAAAGATAAAAATATAATTTTGAATTTCGTGACATTATTATAAAAATATTAAAAACAATGTACATCAGCTTATCAAATTCTAAACTTTTTTTTTTCAGAAAAATTCTAAACGTTATAACAATATTTTAAAATTGGCTAACGTCGTGACAATATACATAGGGCTCGTTTGGTACAAAGTATGTGATAAGGTCTGATATGTTTGACTGAGATGTCTTATAAATACAAGAATTAATATTCCGTTTGGTATGATGTATTAAATTCTTTGCAACACATAGTAATTATTGTAATTTATTGATATTATTAGTTGCAGTATTATTTATACCACCTCATAGGTAGTATACATAACAACAAAAATAAGTATTATTCATACGGGCCCGAACTTTATAAAGAGCCGTATACTTCATACCAAACAAGATATTAGGGTGTCATAGACATATTATACACCCTAATCACCCATACCAAACGAGCCCGTATGGTATTTGTCCCAAGAAAAATGTAAATGGTTTGATTTAGTGGATTGTTAAATGTAAATACCTTTTATATTATACTATTTGGACCGGTCCATCACTTTGAACCCATGGTCCAAACGGGCCTCGTATTGGGCTCTCAACTATATTACGCCTCGCTTGTTTTCAGTTTCGTATTGGCTCATAAATCTATTGTTGTTATTCTCAAATTTTCTTTTTTTGCATGGAAAACGCAATATTCGAGTTCTTTTTTCTTGATAAAGTGGGTTCATTTTTTTAATCTAAAATAGATTAACTCACATTTTTATATTAATGCAACTTCGATGAATACAAAAAAAAAAATTACAGGTTTGATGTAAATTAAAGATAGGATCACATAGTGAAATATCTGGGCCTAATTAAACGTAATTAAAAAAAAAGACACTAAATTTTGAGATACAAAAGAAATTGAATTTGAATACAAATGAAAGTGCATGGTACTGAGTTAGTTGCTGTAAACACAAAATATTGGATTTAATTCAATAAATACAAAATTGCATATAAATATAAGAATTTTGAATATATGCGGGTTCAATCTCTATTTGATCATCTGATTCTTCTCTTCAATTTGACCCTCGAACGATCTTCAAGTTAGTCTTTGAGATTTTAAGAGATTTAGTGTCTTATTGATTTTTTTGGACTTGGTCTTTAAGCTTTATAACGTTGACGCGGAGGACTTTCGGCGAGTTTGCGAAGTAAACGTTGAACTTTGAGCTTTATAATGTTGACGTGAAGAACTTTTGCATTATTTCCGGATCAAACGTTGGACTTTGTACGCTTTTGGTGAAGAACGTCTTGCTTCCACGAAGATCGCCTTGAATATCGCTAGGACACCTTGAATATATATTGAGATTTCTCTCCAATTCTTAAGATGATTTTTTTGTGTGATTTTGAAGTGATATTGAGACCCTATTTATAGTTATAGAGAAAGAGGTTTAAGTGGGCTTTTGGGCTCCATCATGGGCTTTAGGGGTGAGGTGGCACGATCTCATTTGTTCTAAAGAATTGATACATATCATTAACTTATTGCCAAAGAAATTAATATTTATCATCAAATAAGATATTTTTATTAATTAAACAACTTATTTAATATGGATTTATAAGATTACATAATCAAATAAATATATAAAATTAATAAAAATTATATGAAATTTTTGATATCTAAAGTACTAAAGCAAATTAGTAGTAGTATACTTAATTTTTTACTTTTCCTGCATTTATGTATGTGGCTAGTTTGATTTATAAATTAGTAATATTCTTTGAGATAAGACCTAAAGATAAAAAATGAACTTTCTTTAGCTAGTTAGTAGTGCATGTGAACATTGAATTACGTAATTTCAAGCTGAATAGCTAAAAGGGCCAGAAAAAATTGATTTGGCAGAGCAGAGAGAATCAGCGTTTTCACCATATACTCTAATTTTGTGAAAAATCAAGTAATCACTACCACAGTAAAACGAAGAAAAAGGTGAGCCGTGTCCAGAAATAGGAATTCTGAAAAAAATCAGAACTGATTCTGCAGAGAGAGAGAAAGAGAGAGAGAGAGAGAATACCGAAAGTGGAGCAACCAAACAAGAGGGTAACAATTTTTTGGGAAGCAATGAAAAACCGAAGAATACGTTTGGCCAGGGATACCTAACAAGCTTTTCTAGATTTGCGATATCTATGGTTTATAAATTAAAATAAATATATATATTGTCACTGGTAGGTCATAAATTGATGCAATAAGAAAAAATAAATCAGTTAACTTAAAATTTTCGATTCTAAATGACTTTTAATATTTTAAATTTATTTATTTATACAATTTTACCTTGATATATTTATATTTGGAGGCAACATAAATGTTGGATGAATATAATAGAGGGAATATAAAGATTCTTGTGGAAAGAATGAGAGGAAAATATATGCACATTTTTTTTTTCTAAATAAAAAAGAAAAATTGACAAAATGTAGATTGTATCATAATTTATAATTTGTCATAATTACAAAAAGGATATTATGGTAGCTAAAGTTGTACTAGATACGGAGAGATGTTTATATAGATATATATGTGTAAGCTCAAAATGAATATTCAAGTATATATTTGAAACATACAAATTAGAAACTTTCATTGAGGTGTAAAATGGAAGAAGAAGAAGAAACTTTATTGAGAATAAGGTTTATTATTTCTTTATTTAACTTTTTATCATGGGCATTTGATAATTTGTGGTAATAGTGATTTTTACTCATTTTGAAGGTGTGAAGATAAAAAATACCCTTTATTTTAAAACAAATAAAAACTACCCATTTTAGGGGTAAATGGACAAATTTGTCCTTAACGAAATGTATTAAAGATTAATAAAAAATAAAACAGAAATTAAATCCTCATCGAAAGCCCCCAACACAGGGGGCCCCACCCTCCCTCCTCTTCTGCAATGGTGTCCGCTTATTTGCCAGAACATAATTAAAATTTTATAGGACTATTGTTGTAACATTAATTCAGAACACAGACCGATGTGATTGTGATTCTCAGATGAAGAAGACCAAATCATGGGATGAAGAATTTGGAGTTCCAATAATAAATTAACTAAGCTAATAATTTATCGTGCGAGATAGTTGGTGCAATTGTGCCATTATAATTAAGATTTGTGACCTAAAATTAGACTCTGCTTTGTTAGTTAAAAGCTGTAAAAATTTTACAAAAAATTTGCCAATTACTTTTTGTGGGGGTTAGAAAATTATTATATATGATGACAATTCGGATGAACATGAAATAAGTGATACCTATATTTGAAATGAGAATTTCGTCAAGAATTCAAAAAAGTAAATGATGTAACAAATGTCAATGATGTGTCCCAAGCTAAACTGTGGACACAACATACATAGATAAACATCTTACACCAAAATCTGATGAAAATATTTTGACAAGACAATTCTCTCTCTCTCTCTCCCACAACCAAAACACACACTATAATCCTCAAAAAAACACACACTATACCCTTCTGCGAGTTCTGCCCTATTGTCAGCAAAATTATTAAAATTGGATATAAATAAATAAATAAACAAAATCCAAAATCCCACCACAGACAACCCTCAGAGTGCAGTCAATATCCTCTTGCTTTGGCCCTTACCCACTTACACTTTTTCTTCTTTCTCGTTTCTCAAGAAAAACATGCGCAGTTTCAGAAAGTTTACAAAAATTAAGCAACAATTTTTCCTCTCAAATTAATTTTTAAATTAAATTCCAATGAATTTATTATTGGATACAAAAAAGTGAAAACATATTACTCCATAAAAAAAAAAAAAAGAAAACAAATTATACTTTGGCTTCCTTTTTCACCCACACCAGACATCATGCTTCCAAAAGTCTTCCTTCCCTCATCACATGTTCAACAAACCTGCCCCCATCCCCTTCCTAAATTATTCAATTTTGTACATCAATTTTGCCCACGCTTAATTATTGCTATCACGTTTTATCAAATTTTATATATAAAATTTTCAAATATTAATTATGATCTTCATGGATGTATACTCGAGGCAGAAGGAGTTGGTGTGAAGTTGATCTTTAAAGTAGACTAATTATGATAGATGCATAATATTGATCAATATATGCTAGAAAAATCCATGAAATGATGCAAAGTTAAAATAGTAGAAGTAAAAGAAGTGACTATCTCATTACTAATATATGTTCAATTTCCTCGCGGTAATTTTTTGACATCTAAATATGCGTATATATCGAGATTATAAGTAAGATTTCTTATAACATATTTGTGCGATATCTCTATTGCATCTACTAATTATTATTGTGTGTCAATGAAAGTGAATTAATTCTCTCAAATCTTCTTTACAAATATTCATAAGAATGATATAATTTTGAGGAAGTAAATAAGTGAATCAAAATATCCACACACACGACACACACAAACACACGATCCTACAAATATATGTGGGGAAATTAATAAACAAAATCCTCTATTGCATAATGCATCATCATGCAACATCACCGATTAATTATCACATGTCAAGAATATATTTAAAATTTTAGTATCAAATTTTGCTTATGAAATTCTTGATTAATTTCTATACATGTAAAATTGAATAATTTTCATAATTTTTTTTTGTTATATTTAAAATTTACTTGACACTTAACAACCATTCATAGATCAAATTAAATACCATACATTGCATAATCATGCAATACAAGCATTACAATATACAACCCTCGATAAAACATGAGAAAATACCCAGACAAAGATTAGGAATTATTACTGGAGCCAATATTCAATATGCTTTCTAAATTACCTAAACTAAAACATCATAATTTACATACAAAATACGATCCCATACAGAAACTCCATAATAATTAAACAGGACTGAAAATGTTAAGAGTACAAAAAAAAAAAAAAACAGCAGCAACCAATTCTTGATCCCTACAAGATTAATTATGGTGATTTGCGAACTACATATCGGTAGGCGGCAACCTTCCGGCTACGGGAAGCCGTGTTATCGACAGAAAGCACCATTTTTCCGGCTTCTCTCGCCGCAAAAGAGTTGTGAATCGCCGCCTCATCCGCCGCCATCCGCCGCGGCTTCTCCACCGCGATGGTGTAGCTTTCTTCCGCATTCGGTACGAATTCCGCACTGTATTCCAGCTCCCATCCTCCCACAACTATATCCCATGTTATCGTCGCACCACCCTTGTAAAAATTAAAATTAAAATTTAAAAAATCACAACATAATTATAGCTAGCTAGTAAAGATTATATATTTATATGAATCCATGACTAAATTAAAAAAAAAATTAATTTAAATGTTATACCTCAATGCCTTCGATCTGAATGTTGACTTTCTCACCACCTTTGACGGTGAACTCGGAAGCGGGTTTAGGCGGACCGGTGAGGGAATCACTGGGTCGACTCAGTCCGCCGTACTGAACCGGGACGTACTCGGGCCGAATAAATCTAAAGAGAAACAAACAAATTAGCGATATGGTCTGTCTCAATCATGTCATCCACAAATTGACGCCATCGATAAATACACAAAACTCAGCTATCATTAAATTATTGCCAATCAGATTCCGCAAAAGATTTTTCACGATCTTCTTCTGCTCAGACCAAAATTTACGACGATCGACGAAATGTCTGAGAAAAAAAAAATCCGTATAAAAACTCTTACTTGTAAAGCGTCTCGGCAGCATTTCCTTCCTTAGAAATCACGAACTTGCTCTTGGTTCGTTGAGTCAGAAACGGACTAAACATTGAATACAGCAAACTGAAGTACCACGGCACGTTTATAAAGATCTGCACCAAGCGCAATGAAAACCTAAAAAAGGGGGGGAAATTTGATTTGAAACAAAATTATGAATAATGCTGAAGAATCATCACCTTTCTAGCAACCATTTCTGGGTAATTATCCTGAAACAGTGAAAGAATGTGATTTGAAGCAGCTCTGAGCTCTCTCTTCGGCATATCTTTCAAATCAGTAACCTGAATAATCGAATTAACGCCGCCCGGCTTGAAATGCAAGAGCTTAATCCCTCGCTCCAGAATCTGAACTCTCCACCGCAAAAACTTCTTCAATTTCTCATCATCGCCGAAGACCTTATCATACATCTCTCTATCCTTAAAAACCCCATAGGCATTATAACAAACAGGATGTCCGCATCTGTCGAAACCATGCATATACGCGACGGCGCCCTCCAGCTCCTTGAGCCCCAAATCCTCCTCCAAAACGGTGTCGGCGGCGAACTCCTTCCGCCAATTCAGGCATTTCAGCAGCATATTGAGGGCGTCCTGAACCCTAAAATCCCTAGCGCGGAGGAATTTGAGGAGAACGACGTCGGCGCGCTCGTCGGCGTTGCCTAAAAGTGGGATTCCCCACATTGAATCGGGGCCGTGGGCGGCCATGAGCTTGTCTTTCAGCTCTTTGAGGGCTTTGCGCTCCGAATTTTTGAGGTGGGAGATGAAGTAGGTGTCTTCCTTGAAGGACGGCGAACGGAGCGCCGCGGCGTCCATTAGTGAGGCGACGAAGCTTTTTTTTAAGGGTTTTGGGGAGGAATCTGGTGCGTGGGTGTCTTTGGTAGACGGTGGAGATGCAGCAGCAGCAGCAGCAGCTTCCATTTTTTTGAGGAATCTGTTTGCAGGAGAAATGGAGAGAGTTTTTGGGAGTGTGTTTAGTGATTTTATCAAGTGAGAATAAATGGAGTTTTTGAAGTTTAGAAGGTGAAGTGTGAAATATAAAAAGCGGCTTTAGCTGAGCACAAGCAACAGAGCTGGGCCCATTCAAATTCCCAACTACTCAGCGCCATTTTGAATTTTTTGGAGTGCATGGTGAGGTGGTCTCACGGTGAACGCGTTTAAAATTCCGGTTCGAACCGTGAGATCGTCTCATATAAGACGATGAGATTTTTTCGAATGTCTCTATCATTATGTTTTTAATTAGCTTTTTAAAAAAATGTGATTATACGGAATATGCATCGATAATTAAAATGTTATTGATCGAGTCGAGTAGTAGTAAAATCTAGCTTAATTAGAAAATTAAAGTTGGGTTAGGCAGCAAACTCGACGAGCTTGAGCATGATTGCATTTGACTTGATTATTATTAATATTTAACAATCTAAATCAAATGACCTATTTTTGTTCGATTATATAATCAATATATAGTCATTTAAGATAAAAATGCATCTGATCACACTTAATGTGAAATTATATATATTTTGAAGTTCGATTAGGCTTGTAAGCCTATCGATTCTATAATTAAGAAACTCAAACTCGAATAGATTTTATGTTGCCCTATCCCACCAACTTTTTAAAAGGATCAATTTATTGTCATTTGATCACATAGGTTGTACAAACTTAACTTATAAAAATCTTTTTTTATTAATTATGTAGGTAACATGTCGTAACAAATTCTTGGATCACAACACTATTTGTAAAACCTTTTATATATGCTTTACTTGATTGTTAAGAACATGCTTTGTTTTTTGACTATTTGATTGTTCTTACAAGTACTGATTTCTTCTTCTTTAAATGCTTCATTGTCCTAATCTTTGAAAGCATGGTGGCCCCTAGCCCATTAGAATTATCTACCAAATCATTCCAAATATCCAAAAGCAAAACAAGTTAAAGTGCTTAAAGAGACTACCCATCAATTTATTAAACTATAATCATTTACTTGTAATTAAAATATTTCAAGAAAATTACCTCAACTCATTGTACTCTAGGAATATCCGCCACGACCCAAATTATATAATTATCGCATTTCATGTGTGTCAAATCATTATTATAAATACTAACTAACATGGTTTATTTTTAGATCTTGATCAAAATCTCATGACTTAAAAGCCACAACCTAATATTACTTGAACATTGGTAGCCGGTACGGACGTCTGGTTATGTAAAAATAGGTTAGAGAACTATTAACATACGTTTACTTTGATCGAGCTATCTAGAACTCAACTGCAAGTAAAATTTGGTATTTCACTTATTGAAAGACGTTTAATATCAATCCTTAAAGTCATCAACTTAATCCCTTGATTAACAATTAGAATAGAATTGTTGCTAAATCTTATAAAAGAAAATGACACAAGAAAAATGTGAATGAGACATTCTAGGGATTGATCACTGAAAGCAAAGCTATAAGCAATGGCTAAGAGAAAATATTGCTTATGCGGTTATTCAATTTAACTATATAAACAAAGTAATCTCGTTTCTTGAGGCACTTTTTAAATAAAAATATTTGTTTTGATTGAAATAAGTGATTTCACTGTCACGGAGTATTTGCTAGTAGTATATTTTTAGTATTTCATATCAAAATGAATATATTACTTTTGAACATATAAGTCCGGACATAAAATGAATATATTAATAATCTTAACTTATAATTTATCAAATAAAATATTGGTGTTGGTTAGTACTCTAATGTATTTACTTAATTAATCTAAACCGCCATTTTTAGAGAGAGAAATATGAATACAAAAAATACGAAATTAAACTAATAGAGTTATTTTGTGATTTTCACTAATCTTTCGGAAATACTATTACTTAATAGATATTTATGCATTCACTTGAATTAGATTACTCAAAAAATAATAAACTGAATGAATGTTGAGAAATTACAAAATTAAATAAATAAATTAAATGAATCAAACCGATTCATTTACCTAAACGAGCTAGATTATGTCCGGACATTTATGTCCAATTAGCACCACTCTTGTGTAGGGATGGCAATGAGTCGGATTTTTACGTGTACCCGGCTCTCCCAAACCCTAATGGGACGGGTTTGGGAATCATTAAATGGTTTTGGGACGGGTTTGGGTAGAAACATTCAAACCCGTGACGGGTTTGGGTCGGGTTTGGGAAATTACCTACGGGTACCCGCTACCCAAACCCATTTATATATATATATATATATATACAAAATATTATATATATAATTTATAATATAATCATAGATATTAGTGTAAATATTATTAATTTTAGGATTTTATATTATTATTTTTAAACTGCATACAAAGAATTAATAATTTTAGTAACTAAATATTTATTTTATATATAATTTATATTCGTATATATATTAATAATTTTATGATTTTATATTATTCTTTTAACCCACATATATTTTAATTTAATGAAATTTTCTATTTATACTTATGTTAAAATTATGTTTATAGTAATTTTTTTTACTAAATTTAATATTGATGTTTATGTTCTAGTACATATGGGTTTTTAGCGGGTTTTTAATGGGTATTACCCAACGGGTTTGGGTCGGGTATGGATTTTGAAATAATTTTTTAATCGGATTTGAGACGGGTATGAATTTGAGTTTGGAATATGCTTAATGAATAGGTACCCGAACCATTGTCATTCCTACTCTTGAGAATATTGTTAGAAAAGGTAATTATTAAAGGGTGTGATCGCGTAATTTTCGAGTTCAAAAGCAGGGGAAATCGTGAAAACTCCACCAAATTATTGCCACTTTTCTTCCACTTTTTGACTTACAGCATTCGTTTTTGACTAAAAGGAAAGTTAGGAAACTCATGATTTTGAGTAATACTAATACTCTTTATTATTTTGAATTCATAATAAGGTTTACCTTTTACGTCATATTTTCTTAAAAATCAATATTAGAAAGAGAGATACTATTCGGATAATTTGATCGATTAAATGAAATAGATCAAGTTTGTTAAATATTTGATTCATATAAAAAATATGATTATATATTTTATGCTAGTGTTTATATTTTTGACTTAAATTATATCATGATTAGTGTAAATATATTTCTTTCCTATTTTTTCGACAAAAATCTTGTATCACCTTTATTATATCTATCAAGATTTATGCCACATCCAAATCCAAATATATCAAAATAAATTTGTATAAATTAAATATTTTAAATATTAGAAGTCATTTAGAACAAAAAAAATTAAATAAATCGATTTTTTTTGTTGTTGAATTAAATTATGGCTAGCCATAATGTGGCTACATAGATTTATTCTATTAGAAAATTCAAAAGATGTAAATTATAATCGTTATGCTACTATGAGCGTTCAACCAATTTTATTTGCAAGGTCTTAAACTCTGAACCCTTTTAAGATTTCTTAGAATATAAATTAGGTTAAATATCAAAAACAACAAAAAAATTACTACTAAGTTCCTTGAATAAAATCAGATTATTGTAGTGACGTAAAGCTTGTAATTCCAACAATTTTGTTAAAGGAAAGTTTAATTTTAGAACACAATCTGAGAGAAAAGCTCCTTAAAACATGTTTAAAATGTTGTAAATATTTATTAGTTCAGGGTTAAGTCCTCTTCACCTGATATAAGATATGCTAACACTAAGTTTTTAAATTTAAAATAAAATAAATTTCAAATTATAACTTCATTTTTCTGCGAGTAGAAATCCACACAACTTCTATCAATAGGTGCAACATGGATCAACTAGTGCTTTGAATTCAATTCAATAAAGGGCCCAAATAAAAGCCCGTTATAAGTCCAATATCTTTTGTCATATTAAATCTTGGGCCAAGCCCAGTTCAGGGTAAGTAAATTCCATTGCTTTTGAATTTTGAGAGAGAATATATTTTGTGCGAGAGAGAGGATATAGTACTATATATATCCCAGTGGGAATGACCTAGTAGTAAAGTGGTTGCCTGTCGACCAATAGGTCAGAGGTTTGAGTACTCTCGGCCAGAAAAAACTCTAGGTGAAGTGTGTGAGTATTAATATTTGTAGGGCTCGTTTGGTACAAAGTATGGGATAAGGCCTGAAAAAAGAAAAAGTTGTTCAGAGAGAGAGTGAGTATATTATAAATTGATTATATGTCATGAATAATTACTAGCCGAGACTACTAAAAATAACAACTGCCCATTTCATTAATATCACTAGAGATATTGAACAAAAAATATTTAATTTCCCCAAATAGCTCAAATAGTTTTTTTAATCAGACAAGATCTTCTATACATAAAATGCATTGTTTCTTCAAGATTTTATTCTACCAATTAATTATATATGCGACAGAGTTGGTACTAGTCTAATCGACTGTCCAAATTTACTTATCTACCACTACCAGTCTTATTCGTAATGGTCCTTTTATCTATTAATAACCTTCAAAATTATTGTTCCTTAACCCTTAAATCCCAAATTATAATAAAATATATTCATAGCTTCTTGTTTATGTACGATTTTTTTATTTAGAAAATCCCACAATGTACGTTTTTTTTCTCTAATCTCTTCAAAATGTAACCAAGTGTAGTCATTGGATTTATTGCTTAGAATTTCCATCAACTTTTCAAAACATGTATTTTTCAACTCCCTCTACCTAAATATAAGAATAGTACATTCGAAATTTAATCACAAACCTCCAAAATTATTAAAATCATCGTGTATTGACAGCTCCGACTCTAGGTAAATTTAACTTGAGTCGTCGGATTTCAAATTCATAACCTTTCAATCACGACTTTGGAGCGTAGATTTCTCTCCAAATATTTTTTATTAGAAACCAAAGCCCACAATAAATAATTGAACACTCACACAACACAGAGACACCCACCACTCTATTTCGCGCTATTATCAATCAACACACTCGCAACAGTATCAATCAACACTCGCAACAGTAGCTTTTGTGCGGTAGGCTTCACAATATCTTAATCCCAAGGTTTTGCGCTCTACATTTTCGCCATTTTTGCATGCCATACATACGCTCTCTTTCTCTCTCACACTCACACACACCGGAGATAACATTTTGATTCGGTATATTGTGGATTGTTTGATTGTAAAGTTTTCTTGTTCTGGAAAATTTTTGGATTATTTTCCAATTCTTTTGTTCGTATCATTATTATTATTATTTTTTGTTAAAGTGGGGTGGATTGTCCGATCCTGTTGTGCTGATTGGTCGTTTTTTGTGAAAGAAAAAGTGTTCAACTCGGATGAGTAGGTTTTTTTGGGGTTTTTGTCCCATTTTGCGGCGTTCTTGAATGGTCACGTTGTTGTTTTTCTTAGGATCATTAGGATTCTTACATATCATTTTTCGAGTTATCAATTTTTACGGTGGTACACATTAGTATCATTTTGTGATGGCAGTTTCAAACAATGGTGAGGTTTTTGATAGTGTTGGGTAATGCTGATTTCGTTTTTAGCATAATGTATGGTATTATGATATCATGATTGTTATTTGGAGTTTGATTTTACAATGTGTTGACGTTGGGATGAATGGATGATGGAACTTCTTTCTCTGTCTCGTTAATGTATTAATCTAGCATAATGTCAGTTGATCTATGAGGGCTTGGGGTTTTCCCATTAAATTGAGGGAGAATGACACTGACTTCAAACGTAAGTGGTTCACGAATGATGGAAGTCTTGTTAGTTGGATAAAAGGAGACGATAAGAATGACCTATATGCCTGTTTTAAGTTATTCTTGTTGGCGATTGGACGATTTATCTATTGATGTTCGGAATGAGAGTTGTACATGTTTGGTTTTTGTTTTGCTCTTACTAACTGCAATGCACTTATATGTCTAGCTGCCAGCTTACGAGTGCTGATTCGTTTGAATAAGAACTATGGTAGAATTAAACATAACGTGTCCATATCACTGTGGGAGCATACATGTACAATTATTTGTTGGGCCGTCTATTTTTCCATTCCCATATGTTTTTTATTATTAGCAACTTTTGGCTGACCAGTATGTTATTCTATGTCAAAGTTATCAGGGTTTTCAGTCGGATTTGACCATGCCTTTTCCTTAGCATTCTTGTCTATGGCTGGATTTTCTTTCTACTAAAGTTTTATAGCATCCAGTTAACATTAATGTATTGAGTTCAGGATACTTGCAGATGTTATTAGGCATTCAGTTCTAGATCCAACCAATATTCCTGCTGTATGCATATTGATTTATTGATTTTCAATCTTCACTCTTAATGTAGATTAGTTTGATAGCTTTAGCAATTTTGAATTTCAGCTGGGATTTGATCTTCATCATATTGCCTTAGCAGAATGGTAGTTGGGAGGAAAAAACAGACCTTTTTTCCTGAAGAAAGTTTTTCAATGGCATTTAAAGAGAAATGGGCAAGAAACTTGAGCAAGAACCAGCTTGGAGGTGTCATATTCGGTTGCACAAAAAACACTATGGAAGAATGTCACGCCAGACAACTCTTTGGTTAGTCTTTTCAGTAGTACTCTCTAATTCTTTAAAAACTTTTTAGGTGTGCATTGCACGAACGCCATTTATACGAAACATCGTACAGTCCTTAATTTGCTAAATACTTGGATACTAAAACTTGGTGATAAAGTTGGGTACACTTACTCTATCCTGAGACTCATCCTTGTTTCCATGGTTGTAGGCCTGCCAGGAAAGCACTTTTCATATGTAAAGAACATTGAGCCAGGTTTGCCCCTGTTTCTATTCGACTACAGTGAAAGAAAACTTCATGGTATCTATGAAGCTGCTAGCTCAGGGAAAATGAATATTGATCCATATGCTTGGACAATAGATGGTTCAGACAGAACAAAGTATCCAGCTCAGGTATTATATGGGAATCCAGTTAGTTCTTTATGATTTCATCTTCTGAGTGAGGCAATGTACATAATATTTTCTGTTTTTGCATTAAGGTTCAAATACGCCTCCGCTTGCAGTGCCAAGCCCTTCACGAAAACCAGTTCAAGCTAACCATTATTGACAACTATTATGGACAAAGTCATTTCCGGTTTGAGTTGGATCATGCTCAAGCAAGCAGGTTGATGTCTCAACTCTCCTGTTTAGCAGTTGCTCCTGGGATCCCTGTACAAAAAATTCCTCCAATTTGGACTGGAAAGCAGAGGTTTCCCCCAATCAACAAGATTAAAGAAAGTGGAGCATCTCAGCCACCAGCTTTGGCAGACAATCTTTCCAACTACGATGATTCTATATCTACATCAACTGCTTCAGACAGTTCCTTCTGTCTGAATGGAAACAATCAACTGATGGAGGAAGCATGCAACCAAGACAAACAGTTTGATGAAAAGGACCTTATCTTCACGAAGTTGAAGGAACTGTCTCTCAGTTGTAATTATACGAATGCTAATACGATAAATGGTGTGGTAGGAAAGTCATCCACAAGTGATGATGGCTTGAAGCGTGAACCTCTTGATGATGACCAGGTGACTTTGGGGAAGAGGAGCAGTGGAAGCTCTTCCAATCAATTTGATTGTCCTGCTTTTATTGAACAGGTATATAGTAGCTTTAATTGCATGAACACAGAGAACTAGTCAGTTAATTAGTTTTTCCTTTTTTTGTTCCAATTATATTTGTGATACTCTCTTATCCCAATCATCTGACCAAATCCATAGTTGGTATAGGAAAGAAAGTATTCCTAATCATTCTGTGCTCCTGAACTTTATTAGGTATTTCTTTAATATTCTATACCATCTGCTTCCTGTAACCCAGCTACTGACGAGTGCAAATATACTTTAGTCTGTAAATGCCATCTAACTCCCCACATCCAAATATAGCCAACTATATGACTATATCTGATGTACAATGGCTTCAATATTTGAGACAAAATTAACATTACGGAATGAATCAAAGTTGATTGAGAATTTTCCACAAACACTAGCATGCACTCAAGATGATACAATACCTATTTTTGTGATTATAGTTGTGCTGAAACTTTCCCAATTTGACTTTGACAATTTTAGCTCTGTTAAACGGGATATGCATCTAGCTTGGACATTGCATTTAGGGTTTTTCATGTTTTATATTGTAGAACAAGTCCTTATGTATTTTTATTACATTTTTTACTCATTCATTCACACATTTTTTAGTTGTTTATAATGCATTATGCATAGCTAAAGCCCATTTCCATGTCCAATGCAGTTGTTGATGGAAATAGAAGACCTCAAGACCTTTAAGCAAGAACAAATTCTAAAGACAGAGAGTTTGGCAAAAAAGCTGGTAATGTTTTTTTCCTTTCTGTACAGTGTTTCTTGAAATCTTTGACCTGTTACTTAAGTTTGAGCCTTTCATACTTGGCTATGGCCACAGTACAATGGGAACATGTTTTGGGGTTCTGGTGTGACTGTGTCCTTATTGAGATTTTTGAAATGCTGAGCCATCGCATGAGTATTCCATTGTTTATGGGGGACCACAGTGATCCTGTTGAGTGAGTTTAACAAGTTAAAATAGTCTGCCGAGTTTGTTTATAAATTGATTTAATTTGAAGGTTAATGCTTAAAAATGAAAGGTGTCTAGGCACAAAACTCTGACTTGTGGGCCGACTTGGATTTGATTTGGTCAAATGCGTCAGAGCATGTTTGGTCAGTATACTTTGGTGAAATCTGGTTGGCATACTTTGGTGAAGTCTAGTAAACTCTTACTTTGTTAACTTGGAATATAAATAATTCATATTTTTCTAACCAGAGAGTATAATTATGTTGCATTGCTAACTTTTCCCATCTCAAATATGTAAATAGATTTATATTTGTGAGCTTTAAACTTTTAGAAGGAAAAGGACCAGAAAAAGAGTGATGAAGTCTATCATATACCGATAAGAAAATCTTCTTATGTTACTACCCGAACTTTATGGGGGGAAAACACACACAAATTGAGATATATGTTGCCAAAAGGACGTACCTTGTACAGAGCTACAAGTCCTTGTTTTTGTACTACATGGCCTGCTCTGCACCATTTGGTGGTATTACTGATGCGATGTGAATTTAATCTCATTTTTCATAATAATGCTAATGGGCCTTCTTCGAACAGGAATTATAAAATATTCTACAGCCAGTTTTGAATAGTGTGTGTGAGAATCCCAAAAAAATCTGGGCAGCCAAATCTTCTAGAAATCATAGTGAATTTTAACTTTTAACTTTTCGACCCTTCTTAACCTTTTGTTTCATTGCATGGCAAACAATAGATTGAGCTTTACTCCACCGAAAAGATGTGAGGCTTTGCTGCCTTTTATTTAAATCTAGGCAAAGCTTCTGTTAGTTAAATAATTTTGTTGGTCTTCATCAATTTTCAGGCTGATGCAGAGCACGAAATTATTCTATTAGAAAATAGATGCATGGCATTGGAGTATGTTTCTAATATGAATGAGCAATCTGTTGCTGCCCTGGTTGAGTCACCTGATGAATCTCGCTTGAATACTAACGAGTCAATATTGATAGTGGGTGGATATGATGGTGTGTCCTGGTCATCAGCATTGGAGTCATTCTTACCTTCAGAAGATATCTTAAGATCTCTTAAGCCTATGTCTTCTGCTAGATGGAATGCCCCAATTGTCACATTCAATGGAGAACTTTATGTATTTGGTGGCGGAAGTGGTTCTAAGTGGTGTGATACAGGTACTGTTAATACCTGCCTGCCTGCCCCCCCCCCCCTCTCTGTATTGACATGTGTTCTCTCTTTATCTGCAGTTGAGTCGTACAACATTGTAAACAATGAGTGGACTCCGCGTCCTTCCCTGATCAAAGAAAAAGGTAGCTTAGCTGGTGCGGCCTTAAATAATAAAATATTTGCAATTGGTGGAGGAAATGGGGTTGAATTCTTCTCAGATGTAGAAATGTTGGATCCATATGTTGGAAGGTGGATTCCTTCACGCTCAATGCTTCAAAAGGTGGTATTCTATTCTTTTAGGTTTAAATTTGGTATTTAATTTACTAAAAATATAGATGATGGTAAATGGTATATTTGTTGAGTAAGGAGATGCTATACACACAAAGCTTCTTACAATTGATAAAAGTTTATGCGGAGAGCAGCAGATATGTCTTACCTTTTCCATATTCTGCAATTTAACTAATTCCCATGACACCCAGTCAAGAAAGTAATGCATACAGTTGAAAGAAACTGCAATATCTAGACAAGCTATGTCGACAATATTTGCAACATGGTTCCTCAATAGAGTTTGATGACCTTTCTTTATTATGCTCAGTTTCATCAACTCCTAGTCAATGTAGTAGATTCTGTAATATTAATTTTGACCAAATTTATTATGTCTCTTAAAAACCGTGTATAAACAAGTATCATTTTCTCATTTTTCTGCCTCTTATATCTTCTATAGCGGTATGCTCTTGCTGCTGTGGAGCTGAATGGCGCTATCTATGCTGTAGGAGGATACGACGGCAATGAATATTTGAAGTAAGTTGTGAACCTCTTCGTAACACATCTTTCTCTCTGCACTTCACCTTGTGGGCTAATCTATCTTGGAATGGCATTAACATGCTCCAAGATATCTTTCACACTTCATCTTCTTAAGCAAAACTGATTGGCTGTATGTTGTCTAGGTCTGCTGAAAGGTTCGACCCTAGGGAAAATTCTTGGACCAGAATCGCCAGTATGGAAGCAAAAAGAGGCCTTCACTCTCTTGTTACGATGAATGAAAAGATGTATGTTCTCCCACGTACTTCCTTAATGCTTGTTTCTAGTCAGGCGCTTGAGTTTTCTTATTCAAATTCATCGGATATAATCTCAAGCTAAAGATGATATATTGTGTTGCAGATATGCACTTGGTGGTTTTGATGGAACGGGAATGTCGCCTAGTGTTGAGATCTATGATCCTCGTCGTGGATCATGGATGACGGTGGAACCCATCAATCAAGGCAGAGGCTACTTCGCTGCTGGTGTTCTTAACGAATCTATCTACGTTATCGGAGGTGTTAAAACTGATGAGGAAATCGTTGAAACGGTATATACTTAATCTGCTTGTTTTAACAATACTCTCTCTCTCTCTCTCTCTCTCTCTCTGAACTTTATGTTTCTGGTGCAATGGCAGGTTGAGTGTTACAAGGAAGGTGAAGGTTGGAAAGCAACGAACTCGAGAGCTGTAGGAAAGAGATGCTTTGCCTCAGCCATCGTTTTACAAGGAGATTGAATTGAAGCCATCTACTCAATATCACTATGATATGTATAGTGAAGATGTTCGTTTTGGAAAGTTTTACATATCAAATCTATGAATGATTTTGTTGCATATATATATGCATGAATATTATGCGTTACATACTTCTTGTTTGAAAATTCAATGCAATATAACAAAATTTCTCGTGGTCCTCAAAATCCACCACACAAGTTTGAATTCCAGTAACAAAATCCGTCACACAATTTTCTTATTGCAAAAAAAAAAAAAGAAAACTATTAGTTGGATTTGTTGAAAGGCCAAAATTACAAATTTTCCCCACTAATTTTCTAATAAACATTGATTTGGACAGTTTGCCGAACGTAATATATAAAAAGACTAAATTGGGTTGGGTTTCATTTTCAGCCTTCCTAAATTCCAAGTTAGAAAAGTGTAGAGTTGGAGAGAGAGAGAGAGAGAGAGAGAGAGAGAAGCAAGGGTTACCGGAACGATGCCGTGCTTGAACATTTCGACTAACGTGAGCCTGGAGGCCACCGACACTTCCGCCATACTCTCCGAAATCTCCTCCACCGTTGCCAAGCTCATCGGCAAACCCGAGGCTGTATGTCTTTCTCTCTCCTTATTTCTGTATTATGTTGATGCTGAACCTAAATTTGATGTGGTTACCGTCTATTTCCTATGTTCGGAATAGAAATTTGCTTCCGTTTGGTGTGCTACGTTTTTGATATTTAATCTGAGTGGCGCTGGTTGTTTCTGGACTCTGTTGGAGAATTTGAGGCCTTTGTTATGATGCTGTCTGCATTTTGTGTGATTGTGCAAATTTCCTGCCAAATTACTTGTTTCAGTGGCGTTTATCTGAAATTGCTGTTTGATTTTTGTGAAATGTGTAATGATGATACCGTTTTAGCTATGTGAAATGTTGTGATATCAAATGATTTACCACCGTAACTCCGTAAGGATAAGAATCAAAGGTCATGTTCATTACTAGATGAAATCCACCTAATAGATACATAAACTTACTGAAAAGCTCAACTAAGGATAGTTCAGAGATAATTTTTTTTCTTATATTTTGGTATTGTCTGATCGATTTTCGTTTCTAGCCCTATTTTACAATTGGAACAAAAACAACCCTCCAATCTTAGAAAGTAGCATAAAGAAGTTTAATAGTCATTCGAAGTAATGTAATCAAGTTCTACACTTCCAAAACCTCGAGAAAATCTTATTTTGATTAAATTTCTGTTACATAATAAGTTGAAAGGTTAGCCCGAGTCATGGGCTTGCTAAAACGAGTTTGTTTGCCAAAATGACCTGTTAGGCCATTGATCGAAAATCAGCAATATCTTTTCTTAAGCTTAGTGGATAAGCTCGTGTTTGACTTAACTGACTTTGACTCCGCATCCACAGCAAATTGAGACTTTTCCGTATTGGACTTAGCTGCAACATGGTACTCATGCTGATAGAATTCCATAAGAATGATGTGCTTTATATTTGACAGTGGGTTTTGTCTGTAGCTTCTTGAATATGATGCTAACAATTGATTAGACGGACTTCAAAAAGTATTGCTAAGCTGTTGCATTTGCTATTAGCTCAAGCTGGGATTAGAATAATCCGACACATTTATCCTTAAAAAATCTTGCTTTTCTTGATAATTTCGAGTAAACTAATTACCATTCACCTTTCTGTGTATTGCAGTATGTGATGGTTGTGTTGAAGGGATCTGTGCCCATATCATTTGGAGGGACTGAACAGCCTGCTGCTTATGGAGAGCTTGTTTCAATTGGAGGCCTCACTCCTGATGTCAACAAGAAGATCAGTGGTGCTATCGCCAACATACTCGAGACTAAGCTGTCCGTGCCAAAAGGACGATACTTCCTCAAATTCTATGACACAAAGGCAAGAATCCTCAACCTTGAATTCTTGTTAGAAATGGTGTTTATGTGCTCTAGTATCTTCTCATTGCACTCCTCCTGTGTGTTTAGGCGAGTCAGAGCCAAGAAAATGCACAATGTCTGCATGCTTTACACCAGTACTAGATCATGTAAATGCACTTGCAATATTTAGAGCCATAAATTGGAGCCTATCGACAACTGTTTTGCACGTACTTTTTTAACTACATATTGTAGTTCGATCTTCATTTTTAACTGTTCTCCTCTGTCGTGTTCCCTGGACCTATGACATCAACTTTTTCTTGTTTTGCAGGGTTCCAACTTTGGCTGGAATGGATCAACATTCTAGGTTCTTACCTCTGATTTTCGTTCTTACCTATGCCTTTCAATACCGGCCCACTCCCTAAATGTTATGCATGGAAGCAGCTTTGATGATTGATTGCATTTTTAATATATTATATATCTGGATTCTGATTGACTCATTCGAGCATCAAATGTGTTGCTAATGCTCTTATGTTTGGTAAAATCTTGCTGAATGCCGTGGTTTACTAGACTCTACGGTTTAATGGATTATTCGTAATATATGGGCTCATTGACTATCTGCATGTCTATATGAAGCTTGGCTGTTCATATCAGTTTTCTAAGCTACCTCCGATGTTGCTTCTATCTGTTAATTTGTTGTTAGTTTACGCTTGTCGGTCTAAATTCTCACGATTTCATTTGCATCTCATAGTTCATTATCATCATGATGTGTTGCATATAGAATGTCATTTTGTAACACGAAATGACATTACAAACATACATATAGTATGTTTTGGTGAAACGAAACATGAGGTATAACATGAATATGTAAGAGAGAAATGAAACCGATATTTCTAGGTGAGCTAATTTGTAGTGCTTGATTTAACTTAGTGAAGCATCCAAGTACTATTTTGGTTTGTTTTGATTTATTTTTCTTCATTTTAAACCTGCATCGGCCTCTTGTTTACTAGTCCAGTAAATTTAATGCGATCGAGTATAATTTAGTCCAGTAAATTTAATGGTATCGAGTATAATTTTATCTATATCTATCTATACTTACATAAAAAGTGTCTTATTTTACAAAATTTGATATCCCTATTATATCCCCATTACATATTGATCCTCAAGGCCAACCAAGACTTAGACCAGTTTCATTTTTCCTTGCTCTCTTCTCTTTGACTGCATGTTGTGCACACTTTTAGATTTGATGTAATATTAATGGTTTTTCGTAGTATACAGGATGCCACTTGGATAAATTGAAAGATTAATTAAAGCCTATGCTGTGTGTTGTGCCTGTTATCATAATAATTTAATGAAGTGAAATTGAAAATTTTAATTTGTGATATGGTGATATCATCAAGAAATTTTAAAGGCCGTGACGGTGGATTTGAACCCGTGACCTTTGGTCCGAGCATTAACTACTCTATCATTAGGCTAACACACGTACACATGCGACAAGGGCTAACCTGTAGTATTCCATCCAATCTAGGAAGGAGATTTATCCTTACTGTAGCATCATGCGACAAGAGCTCCAACACAGCATAGCAACTGAAATATGAATATATCTCAAACTAGTAGTAGAATATATCTCAAACTATCACTAATTTTTAAATTTTATGATGACCTATCAATCAATTGCTACCCAGGTCCCAAGCTACAAAAAATTATGCGAATCTATACAATGGTTTATCGGAGATTAATCTCGGATTCAAATCCTGTCAATGCTTCTATAAATCGAGCATGTCACACCTGTTTTTAGAAAGTGTGATTTACATTTCCTGTATGGTTTGCATACTGCTACACAAAAACGAGAGTTTACTTCTCACGATATAAACATATTAATTATTTCTATTAAGTAGACTAGTTAGTTCATTTGACATATTAAACGATAAAAAAATTGATTTATTTATCACCCAAAAAAACCCATATCCTTTACACCAATAACGCGTTTGGCCAACGTGTTAAACTTTTAAAGAAATTAAAAATATAAAGGGAAAGAAGTAGTAATTCGTAAAAATCGGAGTATCCATTGACTCACACCGACGCAATTTTAATTTCTCTTTTCCCCCCAAATCGTACTCGCTAAGCTAAACAAATTCAACCCCCGTTTCCAAATCGCCCCACTCCCTAACCCTATAAATACTCCTTTCTCTTCGCTCCTTCAAATTTGCCGAAAATTATTCCCCAAATCTCCACAAAAAACATGGCCGCAGGCGCAAATTCCTCTCCCGCGATCCTCCCCATCTCCAACAACGCCGCCGCGCAGCCGCACTCCGCCGCCGCTAACCAGCAACTGTCCTCCAATTCTCCTGTCCGCGCATTCATCACCGCCATCTCCGACAACATCCGCTTCGGCCTCGCCAACCGCCGCCCCTGGTCGGAGGTTGCCGATCGCTCCGCCTTCTCCAAGCCGGAATCGCTCTCCGAAGCTACGCTCCGATTGCGGAAGAATTACAACTATTTCCGCACCAACTACCTCACCATCATAACCGCCGTCCTCGCCTTCTCGCTCCTCACCAATCCGTTCTCGCTCTTCCTCCTCTCCGGCCTCCTCGCCGCCTGGCTGTTCCTCTACGTCTTCCGCCAGTCGTCCGATCCGCCGATCGTCTTCTTCGGCCGCCAATTCTCCGATCGGGAGACGCTCCTTTTCCTTATAGTTTCCACAATCGGCGTGATCTTCCTCACCAGCGTCGGATCCGTACTCGTGTCGGCGCTCATGATCGGCGTTGCCATTGTTAGTATGCACGGTGCTTTTAGGGCGCCCGAAGATTTGTTCCTAAATGAGCAGGAGCCGCAGGGCGGCGTTCCCGGATTCCTCACATTATTGAGCGGTGGCGCCGTTGCTACTTCTCAATCTCAACCGTCAATGCAGGCTAGGGCTTGATGATACGTCGTGCGCCGACGGTAGTGGCGAATGAACTCTATATTTGTTTTGTTTTTTAATTTCTTGATTTCTTGCAATAATAATCCGTGGTGTGAATCAGATGATTGATTACTGATTCGGTAATCTGATATACGATTAGCTAGATATATTATACATATACAGATGAATTTTAATTCAGAAGATGTCAATATCTGCGACTTTGTTTTTGGATCTATGGGATCCCCAATTTTACCTTACACGTTTATGTGAATATAACTGTGTTTCTGTTGTGAATAATATTTTATCCTTTCCGGCAACATTAAGTAGCTAATCAGTTTATTTACGTTTCAATAGGAGCCTGGATCGGAGTAATTTTGCAATATAAATGTAAAATTTCCTTTCGAATGCAATGCAAAGTTAGGATTTATTTTATGTTTCATGCATGTTATAATTTAGATTAATGGGAAATAGCCATATATTTTGGAATTATGTAGTTTTGAAATATGACCTTCCAATTACTATTTTTCTGCAGATTGATGGATGATGCCCTGCAAATAAATGTAATCCTAGTTTATCATTAAAGTATATATGTATGTTTTGCTTTGCTTTTTTGGGATCTATCTACTTTATGTGGTTTAATCATTTTAGATAATGGTAATGCTTCTGGAGACAATTCATAATAGTCTGTCGATCCGGTTGGAGTGTTTTTAGAATATAATTTCTGTACTATTAAATGAGATGAAATAAAAGTGATCACAAGTTTATAAATCATAATTTATAATGTTATGGGTGGCCTTTGTAAATAACACGATATTGTTTAAAAATCAGAAATCATTCATAAAATCATCGTTTATCAACCTTTTTTTATATCATCTTCCTTCTATTTTGCTACAGACTTTGATTTAACATGTGATGGATAACTCGTCACTGATTATATTCACCAATTGAAAGTGATAATTTATCCTTCTAAGGGGGCGTTTACCTATACTATTTTTATCTATCTATCATATCATCTAAATTAAACGGCCTTCTAAATTTGTAATTTTAATCCTAATCCCAATCATCCAATCAAAATTATAATAATCTAAACACTGCATATCTTATCTATTGTTTTATCTATTACATCCTTTAAACCAAACGAGAGATACCGTTATCTAATCGAATATAGTTGCTTTACTACTTCTTCTATTTTTTATTATTTACATAGAAACCGCAATAATATAATTATTTAAACATTAATATCACAATAAACTAAGATATTAATTATTAGCAAAATTTCATAAAATCTCTAGAACTTAATAGAAAAAAAAATGGCCCGGACCATGTATCAAATGGGTTGGCCCGTCACCAAAAGGGGCCAAAAAATAGATGGGTTGCTTTCAACTTCAGGTGAGCCTATTTGTAGCCCTCCATATTAACAATTACTACCTCCGTCCCGACATAAGTGGCCACTTGTTTTGCTTTTTATCTCACAAAAAGCAAAACAAGTGGCCACTTATGGCGGGGCGGAGGGAGTAATAACTAATCCTAAAATCATATACATCCTCCGTCCCTAAAAAAGTGTAGTTAATTTGTTATTTTGAACTGTCCCTTATAAGTATGGTATTTTCATAAATAGAATTGATCCCACATAACTTTTTAATATTTTATAGCCCACAACAAATTAAATATGTGAGCCCATTTTCCCCACTTAACAAATAGTTACTTACATTTTCTTAAAACGCGTGTCACACTCTCCGCACAACACTAACTCGGAATAGAGGGAGTATTATTAAATGTCACATAATACAATCTTTAATTTACATGATTGAATTAAATAAGGAACCTATATATTTTACCTTTTGTAAAGTAAGTTTTTTTATTGTGATAGCCTCTAATCCTATGTACTAACATACTAACATTAAAATCATGAAAAAAATCCTTCAAAAAAAGTTAAAATTTTGATACAGTAGAACCTCTATAAATTAATACTCGTTAAATTAATAAACTTTTTAAAATAATAAATTTCTCCGGTCCTGATTTGGACCAGTTAAAAAATTATCTATAAGATAATAAAATAACATTTTTTTGAAAATTCCCTTTAGAAGTCCATAGTATCTCTTACGATTGTGCCTCTTAAAAACTCTAATTATTCCATCATCGCATGAATATATTCAATTAAAAATGCATCAACCTATTCATTTTCAATACATTAAAACATTATGTACAAATTATACACATTATCTTTATATAAATTATATTTTCTAAAATTGAGAAAAACTTGCAATTAATAAATTATTAATTATCGATATATTAATATCACTTTAAATTAATAAAATTTCATGGTCCCAAAGTTCTTAAAGATTTTAATATCAATTGAATGACTAAATGATAATTACCTAAACCGGTTCAAGGTTAGCTTAACGTTAATTCTTAATTATTTTAGTTGGTTTAACGTTAATTAGTTCTTGAATGAACATAGGATGCTAAATCTGATTACATATCATATAAAAAAAACTATAAGCAAACCAACTTGGAAAATGAACAAACAAAAACAATATATAATGATGGTAAAACGATCTATTCTCTCCGACCAAATACTGCAAATAAAATGTGACTAACATTATTAAGTAAAGGAAATAATAATAAAGTTTGGAGGTCGAATAAGTCAAGGTTTATAACGGTCGTTCGGTCAGTGACCATGCCTCACCAAACGCAAAATATAGCCGTTATAGCTGGCCCGCGCCAAACACGGGCAGGTTTTTTCCACCCAAAATATTCAACGTAATTTCTCTCAACCCCAAAAAACAACTTCTGCAACCAAAGTGTAACTAGCCGTTGTGATCAAACTCAACCTCACTGTTCTTTCCCTGCCCCGACCCGGTCCTAATATTCTTCACTATGCCATAGATTCCTCTCTCTCTCATCTCTCTCTCTCTCTCTCCATAGCTCTCTAATAAATCATCTGTACTGAGCTGCAGTCATAGCAAAAAAGCTGAGCCCCAGTGGCTTTAAAGATTTCTCACACTAACCTCTCTCTCTCTCTCTCTTCTTCAACTTACCTAAGCTCAATCATTCATTGCTTCTCTCACATAGTTCATGGATGATTCAATTCAGCTGCGGCTATATTATTTCAAAAATTTATTGGCGGGAAAAGCTAGATGCAGCATCTTCCTCAGCTTCCTTCTTCTCCTCTCTTTTTCAGATTTCCGGCTAGTTTCCGGCGCGAAATGGGACGGCGTGATGGTGACACGAGCTGATTTCCAAGCTCTGCAGGCAATAAAACACGATTTGGTTGATTTCAAAGGGGTGCTGCGGAGCTGGAACATCAGCGGCGCCGGCGCCTGCTCCGGCTGGGCCGGAATCAAATGCGCCGACGGCGAAGTCATCGCCATCCAGCTCCCCTTCAAGGGATTGGGCGGCCGGATTTCCGACAAAATCGGCCAGCTCCAATCTCTCCGGCGGCTGAGCCTCCACGACAACGTGCTCGTCGGCCCAATTCCGGCGAGTCTTGGATTCCTCCCCAATCTCAGAGGCCTCTATCTCTTCAACAATCGCCTCTCCGGCTCCATCCCTCAATCAATTTCAAACTGCCCTATGCTTCAAACGCTTGATCTCAGCAATAATCAGCTCAGTGGAGTTATCCCTCCCAATCTTGCTGACTCAACCAGGTTGTATAGATTGAATCTGAGCTTTAATGGCGTTTTTGGGTCCATCCCAGTAAGCCTTTCTCGCTCTTCATCTCTCACCTTTCTCGCTCTTCAACACAATAATCTGTCTGGCTCTGTTTCTGATTCTTGGGGCAGTAGCTCTGCCAACACTTCTTATCAGCTCAAGTCCTTGAGTCTTTATCACAACTCTCTTTCTGGAAAAATTCCCACTTCTTTGAGCAGATTGATTTTTCTTGAGGAGTTGGATTTGAGTCATAACAAATTTGATGGGAATATTCCTGATCAATTAGGCAGTTTGTCTTCTTTAGTGAAGATGAATCTTGAAAACAACAATCTTGATGGCCTAATCCCAGAATCCTTTGAAAAGCTGCATAATCTCTCAGTTGTAAACTTGAGCAGGAACAGATTTAATGGCGGAATCCCAGACATCATCGGCAACATCACCTCCATCACCTTCCTTGATTTGTCCGAAAACAATCTCACCGGAGAAATCCCTCCTTCTCTCTCCTCTCTCTCACATCTCACTTCATTTGATGTCTCCTACAACAATCTCTCCGGAGCCGTTCCATCTCTTCTATCCAAGAGATTCAACTCCACCTCCTTCGCCGGCAACATCCAGCTCTGCGGGTACAGCGCCTCCACGCCGTGCCCGTCGCCGGAACCCTCAATCAGCCCAACGTCGCCAATGCAATCACCGCCGAAGCGCCACCGCCGCAAACTAAGCACAAAGGATATAATTCTCATTGCAGCTGGAGCCCTTTTGCTAGTTTTGCTAATTCTTTGCTGTGTATTGCTCTGTTGCTTGATCGGAAAGAAAGCATCTTCAAAATCCAAGAATGGCAGCAAAACCGGAGCTCCGGCTTCCACAAGCAGAGCAGCGAAGGCGGCTCCGGCTGCAGCGGCTGAAGTCGAAACCGGCGGCGACGCCGGAGGGAAATTAGTCCATTTTGATGGCCCTTTTGTTTTTACAGCTGACGATTTGTTGTGTGCTACTGCAGAAATTATGGGAAAGAGCACTTATGGTACGGCTTACAAAGCTACGCTTGAAGATAACAATCAAGTTGCGGTGAAGAGATTGAGAGAGAAAATCACCAAACCTCAAAAGGAATTTGAATTGGAAGTTTCTAATATTGGAAAGATTCGACATCAAAATATCTTGGCGTTGAGAGCTTACTATCTTGGTCCTAAAGGAGAGAAGCTTCTTGTCTATGATTACATGCCTAATGGAAGCCTTGCCTCTTATTTACACGGTACGTCACCATCTGTTCGATTTCTCTGTTACATTTTTACGTTACATTTACAATGTTCGTCTAATATAATATAGTGTTATGATATTTATGTTACATTGTCACGGTACATGTATAATGTTCGTCTAACATAAGTTTATGATATTTAATACACGTGACGTGCAGCTAGGGGACCCGAAACGACAATCCCATGGCCCACAAGAATGAACATAGCTATAGGAATAACAAAAGGTCTATGCTATCTTCATAATGAGGTGAACCACATCCATGGAAATCTGACAGCAGCCAACGTTTTACTCGACGAAAGCAAGGATCCCAAGATCGCCGACGTCGGGCTACCGCGGCTGATGACGAGCGCCGCCACCACCAACGTGGTGGCGACGGCCGGATCGATGGGATACCGGGCGCCGGAGCTCTCAAAGCTGAAGAATGCGAGCACAAAAACAGACGTGTTCAGCCTCGGAGTGATCATACTGGAGCTCCTCACCGGAAAATCTCCGAGCGAGGCGAAGGACGGGCTCGATCTGCCGCAGTGGGTGGCGTCGATTGTTAAGGAGGAGTGGACTAATGAAGTGTTTGATGTGGAGCTGATGAAGGATGCTTCGAATGTCGGCGATGAGTTGCTCAACACGTTGAAGTTAGCCCTTCATTGCGTGGATCCGACGCCGGCGGCGCGGCCGGAGGCGGAGCAGGTGCTGCAGAAGCTTGAGGAGTTTAAGGCGGAGGGCGGCGACGTTACCACGGCGGAGGCGGTTGTGGAGAAGAGTGAGTGAAATCAGCTTATGTTTTGGGCATACTAAATATACTACTACTATAGTTTTTTTGAGTATTTAAGTATTGATTTATTCATTTATTCGTTTGAAATCCGGGTTTTTGTGGTTTATTTAGTTATAAGTGTATATATAATTCGTTGATTTTTTGGGCATTGAATTCTATTTTTGGTCTATAGTCTTCATGTAATAAGTACTACTTGAGTAGTCAGTCTCTTTGTTGTGTAATTATCACTTTTATATTAATGATTGGTTTGGTTAAATCTGGTCTCACGAGAACCTCTCTCTCGTTCGCATCAATCTATCATATCACACAAAGTAAACGCCCCCTAAAGTTGCGATTAAACATAATCCAATATTTATCCCAATCTTGTTACTTACTCTAATGATGCAATTTGTTTTTTTTTGAAGGAATGGTTCGATAGATTACGACTACATCATAAATAATTTAATCATCATATAATAATATTGACCAGAACAACAAAATCCATGACATAAAAAAGGTACATTGAGAACCTGGCCCATTTTAGGGTATATTATAGTAGTATGTTGCAATCACCCAAATTACACACATTTCCAATTTTAGGGTATATTATAGTTCCCTTTCCAATTCGACTAGAAATGAGGTAGAGTAATAAATTTTGATAGATTAATTATGATTATTTTAGTCATTTGCTGAACTATTATTGTACTCTCATGATATTATTCCAGGACCTTCATATTTAGAAATCTCTAAAAGTAATATCCTGAATACTTTTCTCTCAAAAAAAATATTCTAAATACTTCTGAGGCATCAAAATCTCTCCTTAATGAGAGGTTTTTGTTTCAAGTCCCACCAAAGTGTGGATGTACTAGTTTGATTTGTACAATGTATATTATTAAAAAAAGAAAAGAAAAAGGGAAATGTGTGTAATTTGGGTGATTGCAACATACTACTATATATTAAGGAAATTAGGAAAATGAAAAGAGAAATTAGAATGAAGAAAAATCTAATGTAGCTTAAAAGCCCATGGAGAAACACACCATGCTAATTGCTAATCACAATCAAGTGTCATATCTTATTATTATATATTGACATTTATTAAAAATAATAAAAATAGAAATAGAAAAAAATCTCAATCGAACAAGAAAATAGTGATGAAAGGCTATATTGGCTTTTAGTAAACTTTCTGGGCGGCCCCCCGCCCTCTCCAGTTAGATGCCTTGTACCTGCCCATAATAACCAAATTCATAATGGATAAATCATCATTATTTTTTGTGTTTTAAGGAAAATTCGATGTTATTACATAAAAGTATCTCAATTTTTTTTTTAGAGTTTAGCCATGTAATTAAATGTATGTAATCAAGTTATAAAGTAATCTCTTTGTCCTACTAAACATGTTTTATTACTGTTCGGCACAAGTATATAAAAAAAGCAAAAAGTTAGAAAGTGAAAAAAGTACCACCACTTTTGAAGAGTTAATTGTTTCTTTATATAAAAACAAGACAAGTTCAATAAAACAGTACAAAAAGAAAAGGAAAATAAGTTCAGTGAGACGGAGGGAGTACATGACAATGACTGAAGAACACAAATGCCCCCGGCAATATATTAATTTACTGACTTTTTTCTAGGGGTGTCAAAATTGGCCCGGCCCGATCCGAAACGGGCTGGGCTGCCAATTTTCAGGCCCGAAACATTTTCGGGCCGGGTCGGGCATCACAATGTTAGGTCCGAAATTTTTCGGGCTAGCCGGCCGGGCCAGAAATGGGTAAAATCCCGCTGGGCTCGGGCCGGCCCGCACATTTTCAGGCCCGAAAAATTTTCGGCCCGGCCCGACTTTTCTTACAATTTTTTTGGCCCGGCCCCGATTATCGCAAAAAGCCCGACGGGCACGGGCTCGGGCCGGCCCGGGAATTTGACAGCCCTACTTTTTTCTAATTGATATACTAATCTACAAAAAAAATGTCAACAGGAAATTAGGGAAGTGCATTTGCCTACTATATATTTTAATTCAAACAATATCACCAAAGTAGCTTAAAAAATTCCCTCTTTTATAACACCAAAACAGGAGCTAGACGGTTTTTTCGGACCGTAACTTTTTTTGATTTGAGAAAACGGACTTTTTTTTGCGGGCCGGCAAAAGCGGACTAAAACTTTTTATTTTTGCGTCCGTACGCCAATTTAGGGTCCAAACGAGGTGGTTTAGGCTTTTTCGCACGTGAATTGCACGTGACGTAACAGCTGGAGCCCGAACCCCACTTCTACATACGTGGCACGACACATCCCCCTCTCTCAGCCATGTCACCTACATAGGGTTTGAACCCTAGTGATGCAGCCGCCTTTCCGGCGCCGTCCCCGCCGGATTTCCACCGACCACCGGCGCCGCCTCGCCGGAAAATGAGAAACACCGCAACCGCCGGAATCCCGCGACGAATGCCGGCCGTCGATCGTGCCACCTCCTCCACGGCTCCGGCCAACCCCAATAGTCACCTCCATCCCAAATCGCCCGCCATCTCGCCGTTTCTCTCGCTTCTTTCGCCGAATCAAGTTGTTGTCGCCGCCGTGTTGCCGTTGCGCGCTCGCTACTCGTCGGATTGCGTCACACCACAACCACGCCAAGATCGCCGTTGTACCACGTCGCCACCATTGCCGCCGCAACACGCCCTCGCTACGCCATCACGCCGGAAACGTTCTTCGCTTTACGGCCGGAATCGCAACGTTGCGGCTTGGCCGCCGCTCCCCGCCGTCGAGATGTGCCACCGCCGCGCACGCCGCCGCATCGCCGCAAACACATCGTCGACGAGCCGCAACAACTTCACGCCATTGTTGTCGGCCTCCGTGCTCTCGTTCCGGTGATATGACGGCCGCCACAACTTGCCGCCACCACCGCAAGATCGGCTGCGCCGCCGTCGTCGCCCAAACGAGCAACTCCACCGCCGCAACTTCCGCCCCATGACCGCCGTCAATAGTAGCAGATCCGGCGTGGTCTCCGCATGCCCGCGCACCAAACCATGCCCCGCCACTGCCGCCTTGCACCACTGTGCAAATCCGAGGCGGTCTCCACCGCCGCCACACACCAGATGCGTTATTTCTTATTTTTACCACACCAATTTAGGTGACATGTCTGGGAGAGGGGGATGTGTCGTGCCACGTATGTAGAAGTGGGGTTCGGGCTCCAGCTGTTACGTCATGTGCAATTCACGTGCGAAAAAGCCCAAACCACCTCGTTTGGACCCTAAATTGGCGTACAGACGCAAAAATAAAAAGTTTTAGTCCGCTTTTTGCCGGCCCGCACAAAAAAGTCCGTTTTCTCAAATCAAGAAAAGTTACGGTCCGAAAAAACCGTCTAGCTCCCAAAACAGAGAACGAGGGCATTATGTGAGATAATATGTTCAATTATTCATACATCATACATGAATATATGCATGTTAAATATATGACTATATCAAATTCCAGATACGATTCATCTAGCATTATATCTACATAGATCGTAATAAATAATAAATATTAATACTGACAAAAGCAATAAATGATATTAGCCTCTAATTAAGTGCATGGGACAGGCAAGGTTCTTCGTGGATCCATATAATAAAATTAAAATACACATAAATTTTTTTTTGAGGATAAAATACACATAAAATTGATATCATCAATAGATGGGAGTTAAAAATTTCCACAAAAAAAACAAAAACAAAAAAAATGCACCCATTATACGAGTAAATAAATTCAACATCAAGTATATTCTCAAAAAAAAAATCAACATCAAGTACAAGAAAAAAACTTAAAAAACCATGGAGAAATGCTGCAATTATTGCCTCTCAACTTCTAATAAAGAGTATGAACTAAAAATCCATGAAACCCAGGATGGATAGCGCTGTAGAGATCAATCATCGGCCACCGGAATCCACCACCACCCATCTCCGGCGGCGGCGGCGGCGGGAGGAGAGTAATCAAAGAACTTCCACGGCGCTATCCCTCCTGAGCTTTATGGGGCCTTCCATACTTAATTTCTTTAACTCCTTCAAACATATTAAACACAAGTGACAACCTACCTGCTACATGCATACACACACATATACATATCCATCCACTCTCACCCTAGAGAGAGAGAGAGAAAGAGAGGTAATGAGTGGTGAAGGGTATGTGAATGAGAAAGTGGATTTATAGAAGCAATGTAACGTGGGGAAAGGCAGAGAAACGTTATCGAAGTTCTCACATAGAGAGAGAGAGAGACACGCCCTCTTCTCTTCCCCTCTCATATCTTTGACTAAATTTTGCATCGTGTGTTGCGAGGAAGACCGCACCTTTCTCTTTCACCTTTTTCTTTCTGAATTAGACAGCGATCATATAATTGCAACCTACCTTACCTTACCTATATAGCCTCCATTTTACGTACCTTCTAAATCATATTTTTCTTTATCTACAAATATACTCCCTTCTCCCAACTGAATATGTCTTGTTACTTCCATACGATTATTAAAGATAAGGATAAAAAGTTAAAAAGTGGATAGATCTTATCACTTTAAAATAGTTAATAGTTTTCTTATATGAAAACAAGACAAATTCAGTAGGACACCCCTCTAAAAAAAAGGAAGACAAGTTCAATGAAATGGAGAGAATATATTTTTTATTTTATCAATTTAAATTCTAAAAATATATACATACTCTAGATAGGAAATGACTCCATACCAAAACATCTGATTTATCTGATTAATTGACCATTCCACTCAAGATGTTAGAATCTTAATCTTCTCACCGCCACTATTATTTGGTTTTAATTAGACCTATTTTTTGTTGAAAATTTAGATACGGAATTAGTATCATTTACGGATTACGTCATTTCGTTAAAGTTTTTTTTTTTTTTTGAGAACTTCGTTAAAGTTACTTGCATGCAATATTTATTATATATGATTATACTTTAATACTTGAGTATTATTTATGTATATCCAGTATGATGATAGTGTGTACCTCCCATAACCAGTTTTGAAGACATGTATAACACATAACCACCAAGACTTTTTGACTTTTCTAATTATATCTATTGAGACATTTTCTAAAAAAGTGTCTTATTTGTGTGAAAAATGGGGAAAAATTGGACTAGTTAACCAAAATCATATAAAATCATGTATTTACCCTCCTATTTTAGCTGTTAAAATAATAGCTACGTATTTCTTTATTACATATTTTGCTAATCGATCCTTCGCTTCTAAAATGGTATAAGAGCCCTGGTTTTATAAAGGAATTATATTTTATTTATTGCTTTAAGTATTATCCTAACGGAGGAGACATCAAGAAAAACATGGATCCGGACAATTGTCCGAGATGTGAATGTTACAGGAATTATCTCCAAGATTTGGAGATAAAAAGAGAAAGAAACCAGATGACAAGAATCGTCTGGAGAGAATTGTTCGACTCCATAGTCGTACGAGAAAGAAGGCTTGAATACCTTGAACCTTTGGTTCAAGAAATCGAGGCCAGAAGGAGATATAATTCAGATCTGATCTATCTCCTGTTCGAGGTGACAAATACCATGAGAAGGAACCATCATAATAATCATATATGATGACCTAAGAATGTCCAAGGTGTGGACATTTCCAGGAACGTCTCCGAATTCTGGAGCAAAGAAGAACCAGATATCAGAGGATCCTGACAGACTGGCGAGAAAAGCTGAACCTTTTGATTCAGCGAAACGAGAATAAGGAACTGATTGATGCCTTCATCCGAGGAATCAACAGAAAAGAAGATCTTCTACATAGGTGTATCCTCCTTGAAATGGAGTTAGAACATGATATGAGAAGAAGACATTGGAGCCATATGGGAGTAAATTGGAATTTATATATTACTCCATAGCTCGGATGGAACAAAAGAAGGATAAAGGAGTATCATCTACTCTTTTATATCAAGAGATTTCTCCAGATTCCTCCAAAATTTCAGCGGATCTAAGAGAAATACAGAAAACAGTACAACATTATGGCGATAGCCTGTATGGTGTACCACGCGATCTATACAAGATTGCTATAAAACAGGATGAAATCTACAACATCCTGAAGGAGATCCAATCAAGGATCGAGAGATTGGAGCAACAACCACGTTCCAGTCAAGGGAGAAATCCTTTTGGTAATGAACCCACATATCCAAAGCCAGTGGGAGAAATCAAAAAGGATCCCTACTCGGAGGCCTTGATGAGAATGATTCGTGAAAGAAAGAAATGAGCAATCTGGAACGAATCAGGCTTGACGACCTCCAGGAGTTAGCAGAATCTTTTGCTAACATGACAATGGTGGACTTGAAGATGAACCAGAATGTGGTCCAAAACCCACAGCCGGTGAATCAACTACCACTGTGAGCCATTATTGGAAATCAACAAGATTTTCAAAATGCACCGTGAGCAATTAATGCAGTCCAGACTTTCAGACGGAGCAAGGTATGATCAACATACCCCAAATGATGCATACATGGCAGCAAGAAGGACAAGGGCAAGAAGGCCGCATCCAAAGGTGCAAGATACACCCTATGGAAAGGCGACCCTGGATCCCATCCATCCTTACGGAGTGATGCTCGACCTCGATGAAGTTAATTTCAGAGATCGAGAATCAGTTATAGACGAATGGACGTCTGCCTTGAGAATTGCAGCAGCAACTCTCGATTTGAACAAGGAAGGATTCGTAAGAATTCTCGAAATGAGTCTTGCAGGAGTAGTCAAGACAAGATGGGAGTTCTTTCCGCAGAATCAAGAATTCATGTTTTGATAGTGATAACTATACAGAACATGTCCAGAATATGGCCGTTCTTTTTAAGAACCATTTTCTGGGAGAAGGATACTTCGAAGGATATGATCTGGAGAAGAGAAAGAAATACTTGATGGCATTGTATAACCTAAGACTTGCGGTCTTGGATCAACAATCGCTCAACAAGTTTCTACAGCTCTTTACTCTTTATCAACATCAATCTAAAGTTGATGATAGAGTGGCACTGGAAATTTTCTTTCTGAAATTTCCAAGCCCATGGAAAGAGATGCTGATTCGGGATTACGAACTGTGTGATCCGGAAAACGTCGCAAGAAGGATGTCTTATGTACATCGAAAGCTCTCAGAGTGGTGTCAACAAGCAACAGCTCTGAAGAACTTGAAGAAACTGAGGAGAATTAATAAATTTGCTCCTCTAAACTGTGAAGACAATGATCTGCCAACGATCATTGGAGGAGAACCACCGAGGCTGAAGAAATACAAGAAAAATAGGTTTCAGCCCTATCATAAAGGTGGAGATCCAAAAAGAAATTCTTGGAAACCAAGAACCAGATGGTCAAGACAGAAGGCCAGATCTTACAAATCGTGCCAAAGAAGTGGACCATCAAGGAATAGGTATCCATTCCGAGGAGATGATAAATCTCAAGGAAGGACACTCGCCAAGAAGACTTTCAGAAGAACTCACACTAGAGTTAATGAAAGTTTCAAAGATTGCAACTGCTGGACGTGTGGTGCAAAGGGGCATATTTCCACAAATTGCCCAGACAACGAGAGAAGAGGTATCAACAAATTCGAATCCACTCCGGATATCGAAGATGCCGTCTACTACCAGGAACTGGTACAAGTATATCAGTTCGAAGATATACCCTCGGATGAGAGTATATATGAACAAGAAGAAGTCTTCACGGAGAAGATTCGAATGGTCCGATGGAACTAGATCGGAGTCGACCGATCCGGATTGTTCATCGGGGAGAAAGAGGACAGACAGATTTTCCAAATACACAACTCTCTCTCAAAGCCTGATTGACAAGATCATGAAGAAGAGTCTAAATATACAAAAGTATCAAGGCTTTTCGGCAAGTAACATAGATCAAGTTCTAAGGAACTTTAATCTAAGGAGCAGGAAACAACAAATCGTCTACGGAATTTCTAGGCGAGAAATGTCGCTTCCTATAGAGCTTACAGGGAATCAAGTGGAGATGCGATTGATTCCGGCCCGATGACATCCGGGAAGATTTATCAAAAATGAAGCCCGAAGTCGCCGAAAAGATGAACCGGATTCATATTGGAGCAATCCAAATTGATGTTAAAGTCGGCTCTCTTACCGGAGTTCATACGCCGATTGATATCGCTATATGCGATAAAAGAGTCAGAAATCTGAAGGATTCCGTATTGGGAACAATAGCGGGAGATCTCTGTGCAGGACAAGTAGTGGGAATCATTTATCCTAAGATTGCTTACAATCTCAATGATACCCATTTCAGCAAAGCCCTGACGCTTTATCAGGACTTTAAACGCAAGGATTTGCTGGAGGAAGGAAACAGGCCTTACTCCATTACTTATCAGGTATCATATGCTCTTTCCAACTCACATCACACTGAGTTATTTCTGGGAAAGAAGTTTATTGAGATACCAGATATCTTCAACAAGGTGAAAACAGCTGTTTGTCCCGATAGAGTTGAAATTGCTCGGTTAAGGAATGTGGATATTCAAATCCGAGATAGAGAAGTCATGAGACACGATCAAAGTCTCAGGATAACTTCAGGAAGATTATCCTTCCAAGGAGACAGAATTATGTCTTTACCATATGGAAGGAGTCGGAGTCTCATTCGAGAGGCAGCACACCCTCAAACATCTCAGAGTAACAAAGTTCCAGTAAATCTGAAATGTCCCGAGGGATGGAGAGAAGTAATAGTAAAGTTTGACACTACAAGGTGGGAAACCAACTTCCCCTGTAATGTTCTTTACTATCTACAGCAGCCAGAGATCAATCATTACAAGGGCACCCTGGAAATTGGGGGACAAGTGATGGAGATCAAAGGCAGAGCTGGAAGAGAAGCAGTTTTGCTATTGGGTTTGGATTTCCTTGAGGATCACAAACCTTGGGCAAACAAAGAAGATGGAATGGAAGTGACGATTAATGGGAAAAACCTATTGATCGAATGACAAGTCCATTCTCCATATACATCTCTATTGGGATGCTATATGAAAAATATAAAGCAGAATATTTTGCTGCTTATATTGATTCAGGTGCAGGAATTTGTACTGCAAAACGAGGAGTCTTCCCAGCAGAGGTAGAAGATGATCTACCCCGAATTGCAGGAAGAGATTTTTCAAAGAAGATTTTGCTCCTTGCTAAAGGAGTAAAAGAGACGGAAATTCTGATTGGAGGAGCCAGAGGTACACCTTGGTACAAAGTTAAAACTCCACCAATTTATTTCCATGATACAGGTGCAGACATTCTGTTAGGAAACAATTTCCTACAGATGTTCAAAAGATATATGCAGGATAATGAAAGAAGACAATTGGTGTTCACAACCATTTGCGATCACAAGATCATTGTCCAGAGGCTCAAAGGGGCTTTTAATCGCCAGATACCATTGAGTTTTCGCAGCAAGCGTGGTGATGAAGGAAAACTTCGACACCCAAAGATGAAAGATCAAAGGAGATTCAGCGAAGCAGTGCTAAGCTGTATCAGGGATTGGGATCTTGGAGATGAAGAGATTCATATCCTCAAAGCTTCTTTAATATCCTATCAAGATATTAGGGAAGAGGTGAAGGTATCCCTAGAAGATGTCAAAAGGAAAATCAAAAGGAATTACAGTGAGAATCCTTTGGCATGGTGGGAAAAAAACAAGCTCAATGCAACCTTGAAGGTGAAGCCAGAAAAGGAGTATGAGTTTGTAAGATACAGACCAATCCTGATGAACCTCAAAGATCAACAGGATATGAAGGAGATAATCAAGGAACATCTTGATTTAAAGCTGATCGAATCAGGGAACTCGCCTTACAGCAGTCCCGGATTTCTGGTAAGAAATCATGGTGAGATCAAACGAGGTAAACCTAGACTTGTTATTAATTACAAAGGAGTTAATGACATTCTAGAGTTTGATGGATATTTTATCCCAAATAGGGAACACCTTATTAACTGCATTAGGAATGCTAAGGTTTTCTCTAAGTTTGATTGCAAGTCGAGTTTTTACCGTATTCGCGTGGAGGAAGGGAGTAAGAAGTTTACAGCCTTCTCTACTCCACAAGGGCATTATGTTTGGAACGTGATGCCAATGGGGTTAGCTAATGCGCCTCAAATATTTCAGAGAAAGATGGATAATCTATTCAAAGATTATTTTTCTTTTATGTTCGTCTATATTGATGATATTTTAATAGCATCAAAAAATATGGAAGAACATATCAAACATCTTGAGATCTTTGCGGATGTTTTCTATAAAGAAGGTTTAGTATCTTGTACGAAAAGAAGGCGGTCGTTGCAACTCGGAAAATGGAATTTCTGGGTATTGAGATCGATGAAGCAGAATCATTCTACGGGACCATATTGTTCAAAAGGTCCGATTTTCCCGAAGATCTTAAAGAAAAGAAACAACTTCGAGTTTTTGGGAGTTGTTAATTTTGCGGGACCATTTATTAAAGATCTCGCAAAACATAGAAAAGTTTTCAGTTCATTACTGAAAAAGGATGTTCCGTTCATCTGGACAGAAGAACATCGACAAAGGATGCGGGAGTTAAAAGAGGTTTGCAAAAATCTCCCAAAGCTCGCGATACCTCAGGACGAAGACGACTTGGTCCTGTATACCGATGCTAGTGATTATTGGTGGGCAGCCGTCTTAACCAAGATCACTCCGAATGGAGAAGAACCCTGTAGATACTGCAGTGGTTTATTCTCAGATGATGAGGCTGTGAGATGGCACATCAACGAGAAAGAATTCTTTGCAGTCAGAAAGGCGTTTAAAAAATGGCCTTTATTTTTACTTGCAAAGAAATTTACGTTGAAAGTTGATAACACACAAGTTAAAGCTTTCTTAAGAAACAAGATGGAATCTAAGCCTGAGAAGGCTAGATTAATTAGATGGCAAGCTGAATGCCAATATTATATTTTTGATATTGTCATTCTGAAATCTCACGAAAATATTCTTGCAGATTTCTTAACAAGAGATGGAGCAAACTGACGTGAACTCCATTCTACTAGCCCATAGACATCTCAGAGAAAATCTGGAGATGTTATCCGAGTGGGACGAGTGCATTCTGAATGCTGAACAAGCAGGAAGATTGCAAACTCTCGATAAGACGAAAGTCACCGAGAGAATACGAGCCTGCATACGGTCTCAGAATCAACTCTGGACTGCATGCCAAACACCAATCCTTCGGGTGGCCAAAGATCCTTTGGTAAAAGAAGAGTTTCGAGTACAGGGCTCTAAACCTGTAGCAGAGGATTCAAATACCTCTTGCCCAAGTTCTAAGGTGGTGGTATCTTCGGATCCATTGCCCCAAGAAAAAGATGATATTCAGGGGTCACACTCTGGATCATCATGTCAACCCAAAGACCTCCGGGGAAAAGAGGAGAGATTAATCTTAGGCCAATGACTGGCATTTCTAAGATAAATACTGTAAGAGTGAAGTTTCTTCTTCGTGGCAGGTTTATCAAGCCAATTGGGAGAAGCTCAACACAAGGACTGGAATCAACCCAGAAAAAATAAGGGTTGATGTCTCGGGGAAATATCCTCGGGTGTGGATGATGCCAAATTCAGATCCACACGAAGTCAAGAGATGGTATGAATTCGGAGCACTTGCTTCAGTTTATACCACATCCCCATCATTCGCCGAAATCAAGAATCTACCCAAGTGGATTCAAGAGGCGGTGTATGATACCTGGGCTAATAATCCGCAGCTTAGCCGAGGTGACGTTTTGGAGTTGTATTTCATCAGTGCAGCCCCAGAACCAGCAGGGAAAGGAAACCATGAAGCCTTCCATTATATTAGGCTTCGAAGACCGGATGCACGCGCCCTTGAAAAGATCAGAGCGCCTGCAGAGAAGGAGACTACTCTAGTCTCAACATTGCCAGAAGATCTCATCTCCACAAGAAGAGCATGGGGTTTATGGGTCTGTCTCACCGAGATGGACAAAGTCAAGTTCCCGTTCAAATTCTTTCAGAATTCAGTGAACGGATCATTCCTGTTAAATACCATGACAGGAAAGTCTACAAGATTCGCAGAGGAAGCTTTCGAAAGAAAGAGAACCTTGCTCTGGGAAAACAAGATTACGACGAGTAAAGACACTCATCGTAAATATTGCAACATGGCTCATTTTGGGAACTGGTCCGAGAGAGTCTGTTCGGATTGCCAGAACCAGAAAGAACCAGAGTTCGGGAAGGGGTTCATGCCCAGAAAGGGAAAGGAGAAGGCTCGGTCCCACGAGCATCTCGAGCAGAAGGCGTTGCCAAAAGCAAGGACGCCAAGGGCCCCGGGAAAAAAGTAGATTCCCGACACAGGTTGGTAGAGTCATGTGACTCTGAGCTGAAGCACCCACTAAAAAGAAAACGACAGTAGTGGGTGGAGGGGAAAGTTTTACCCACTAAAAACCAAATGGGTAAAAGCACTGCAGGAGCATTATCAAACAGAGATAGTGCGGTTTGATTAAAGTAGCACCGAAAGTTGGGCGTCCTTATTCAATAATGGACGACAGCAGGGGTCCTACGCTGAGTCAGAAACAGGCTGGCCACGGAACAAAGGAATCCGAGGCAATAATGAAGGAAGGAGGTTGAGAATTCCAACCTCTATATATTTCAAGAGTTTTGAGAGCAGAAGACATCAGAAATCCACACCAGCTTTCTTCTACACCATCTCCTCTGCTCTCAAAAATAAATATTTGTTATAGTTCTTTGCTTAGTATAGTATAGTTTATGTATTTCAATTCCGCTACCATAGGTAGCTAAACAAGTCTGTCTCCTCCCTAAAGGAGATATACTTATGTTGTAATAAGTTTTATATAATTCCTATATAAAAGTTCGGGCTTTTGCTCATCCCTTCCAGTGTCTATTTATTCTATAAATACCGACTAAATACCCTACGCCCCGAGTAGGAAACGAACGAGGGCCGTCTTGTGCCTTCTTGAAGGAGTTACGCGTCGGAAACCATCGGTTGCGATCGTGTGGTTGGACGAGGTCCCTAAAACTTCCGGCGGAAATACCCGGCAGCATTCCGGTCAAAAAGGTATGAAGTTGGTATACGTAGAATTTATTTATACGGAAGTGTGATGGGCCTGATAATGCATGATTTATCTCCATATTGAAGAAATGAATTGATAAATCAGAGTATGTAATGAAGAAATTTAGTAGAAGGGTAAAAGAATTGTGCGTATTGTATGATTATAAGGTTGACTAGGTTATATCAATATTTCCCCTTATTTTATACAATATTTTATACATAAAAAATGGATATAATAATCTTATTGGTGGGTCAGTGGGTACTGCTTATACCCGCTATCAAAAGTGGTCGTAGGAGGTACACACTATCTTGATACTGGATAGAATGAATTTCCTCTCTTAATACTTAGTAGTTAGTATCTACATTGTGTGGGAAAATGGTTACATATGAATTTCTTTTAAGTGTGTTATTTTTTGTTGTAAATTTATTATGGGAAAAAGAGGAAAAATAAAATTTTATCCCATTAAATTCATTCTTTCTTATCCATCCTATTTTTATAGAAAAAAATTTGAGCATTTCTTATTCTTTCGTTTCACTCAAAGGACAGAAATATTATCATGAGATATTTAATGTGATAATATTTTCTTTACTTGGAGTGAAAATGAAGAATAAGAAAGTGTGAATTTTTTTATAGAAAATGATGGATAAAAAATGTGGTATTTAAAGTGAGAAAATTTTCTTTTCTTTCCTTTTTCCACGATAAATTTATAATCAAAGAAAACGCATACTTAAGCTTTTAGTTATGTCATTCTTCATTTGTAAATAGGATATTTGTGTGATAAAGTTTATCAAGGGGAAGATTGTTAAACCAGTGTTTTTTTTTTCTTTCCTTTTCTCCATTAAATCTGAATTGGGTGCATTATGCATATATTGAGATTTATTTATTGTTTTTATAATTGTGAGAAAATAAAGCGAAATCCCACGTTCCATCGTGGACTGACTTTGAGGCCCACATTGGAAATGGTACCATATTCTGACTCTAACACAAATTGAGTACTAATAGAGAGAGAAAGTGGACCAGAATTCCAGGCTACTTTCACAGTTTCACTGCCTACGACTCTCTCTCTCTCTCTCTCTCTGCATGGGGAGTCCAGTGCCGTTTCATTCATGTTGTATTGTGCAAGTAGAAAGCTACTCTCTGGTAGATGTTGGGCATGGAACTCAGCAACAAGAAAGATTCATGCAGTCCTGATGAGAGAGGAATGAATGTCTCAACACCCAAAATCCAAAATCCCTTCAATTTTTGACTCCGCTAACCTTTCTTCCTTTTGAGTCCAAAAACTTGTTTCTTCAATTTAATTTTAGCCCAAATCCTTTCAATTTTTTTAAAAAGTTTTCAATCTAAACCAAATAGAAAGCCCATTTGCAGCCTTACAAATAAAGCCCAAAATTCAAAATACATGTAATTGTAAATAGGGGTGGGCGGTACAGTATACCATAAAATTTTTGCCGTACCTTATACCATACCGTAAGTAACGGTATAAGAAATTTCATACTTTTACCATACCGAATCGTTCGGTATACCTTTGTCCGGTATATCGAAATTTCGGTATGGAGCAAATCACATACCTTTACCGTACCGTATTTTCGGTATACTTTACCGAAATTCGGTATATCGAAAGATTCCGGTATAACTTTATACTAATATACTATTGCATGCTGAAATTTCACGGTATATCAGTTTACAGTTTCATGCCAAAAATTTATATATTTAAAAAAAATGTGCATATATTATATATATACGATAAAAATCCAACAATTATACTCCCAACAATGTTTATATCTAATGTGATGACATCAAACAAATATAATAAAAGAATATTATTATTAATTATAACTATTATTATTAATAATTAAATATTTATTATTGATTCAATACGGTACGATATTACAGTATATACCGGTAATAAGATATATACCAGTATTACATTATATATTGAATTTTTTCGGTATGATACGGTATACCTCCGGTATCTGAAAATCAATACCGTTACCGTACCGAAAAATTTCGGTACGGTATCAGACCTTACCGTAAATCATGGTCAACCTTCTAACTCATATAATCCAGAGTACAACTCAATTGATAAAACATTTCCCTCCAATATTTAAGTTGGCGTTCGAATCATGTGCGCGTGTGTGTTGAAACTAAAAAAAATAATCCAATGCAATTATTATATGATATTTTTCTGATTTAATAATATGATTTTAAAAAATGATTATTTATGCATAATTAACACGCATAATTGATATCCAAATATAAGATATCATATAAAAATGGAACATTATATACCCCAAGACGAGCCATTACAACTAAAAATTACCAATTTATTTCCTCTTAATAATAATTAGTTAAAGTACATTTTTTAATTAGTTATGTTTTTCAAATAATTATATAATCAATACATAACGAGATGAAATAATTACCATTACATTTAATTAAGACCATTCCGTATCCCTACGTATTACTCCCTCTGTTTTTTTATAAGTGTCCTATTGAAAAAAAAATTATTGTTCCCTTTTAAGTGTCCTATTGCGGAATTTAATACTAAAATAATGACAAAACACCTATTTTATCATCACAATAGTTATTAAAAAAAAATGTAATTATTAGCTTTTGAACATAATAAATATGGGTATAAAAGTAATATCTCATGTTTTCTTGATTTTTGTAATTTTTCTTAATAGGACACTTTAAAAAAAAACACAGGGAGTATATTATTTTCCTTCAAAAAGAAATATATTATTACAAATAAACCACAATCACGAATATTCTGAGATCATTCAAATCAATGAAGTTCAATTATAAAAGTCGTAGTTCTCAATAGAAATTACCAATTTAGAAAATTACAGAAAAACCCACGTATACTCCCTCCGTTCTTTTTTTTAATGTCCTATTTAGCTTAATTTTTTGTTTCCATATAAGTGTCATATTTCAAAATTTGAGAGTAAATTAATGACATTTTTCCAATTTTATCCTTATTTAATGCTTCTAGTAATTTGTTAATTAGTTGTATGTATACATTAATGATGGTAATTAATATGGTTATAAAGGTAAATTTCTTTATTTTCTTGGTATGTGTAATTTGACGGTGGGGGACACTTATAAAAGAACGGAGAGAGTACTTTATAAGAATCGAAAATGACAAGACTTCCAAAGGCCTAGAATTATTCAAAGAGAAGTTAATGACCTTAGAAAAATACCTATAATAGTAATAAAAGAAGACTATAAGTATAAGCCACGAGATTATTAATTTAGGGCCGCTTGCTTGCCCACTTGCACTCCAACTTGCGCCCTAAACCGTCCTATTCTATTAAATTATGGTATTATTCTGCTTTTAATATTTCCACATGACTTTCATTTTTATTCCCTTTTTCTCTCCCAACGCACAAAAAAACAAAGCAAGAGAAAAAGAAGAGAAAGAAGGCCAAGTTGCATGCATAAAATACCAACTTTTTTTATTTTTACCGACAAAAAACTGGGAAAGAAATTTGCAAGTTGGGCAACGTACAAGAGGTATTATTTTCTTTTATTTTAACAGCTCATCATATTGGCCAACTTGCTGAGATAGCAAGCTGTTTGATTCCATTAATTAACCTTAATCCACTACTCCTACTATATCATTTTTTTTGTTTATTGTATTTGAAATTATGGTAATAAGCTACATCCCCCCTAGACACATCTATATATTTGATCATTTCTGTGTTCAAACTAGAGTTAATCCAATAAATTTGACTTATCAAATAAGTACTGTATCAATTATTTAAATTAAATTTTAAATGTAGTGTACATATATAATGCACATTCAATGTAATTTAAGACCATCCGAAAACATTTATGTATCTCAGTAAAGACTAAGCATCCATGGTATGATTTATAGATATTTGTAGGTGATATATGAAATATTTCAGTTATAACTACTATATATAGTACTAGTATTGTCCATTGTCTTTATGCATGCAATAATTTTGGTGCACTTCTTCAAATGTTGAATTACTATATTTATTTCTTGAGTTTCTAGACACTAATTAATAATCTTCAAGTATATATATGTCTAGAGAAAAAAGACATTAATCTTCAAGAATTAAATTAATAAGGCATATGATAAAATTAATATGTGAAAGACTAAAAGACCTACAACCTTTTCTAATGTCTGAGCATCCCGGATGCATATATACATTGTACGTAAATTAGTATATATAGTTTTTTTTAGTTTCATAACGCACGGACATATGATTTCAACTTTCAATTTAAAGATCGGGGGAAGTGTCTTACTAATAGAGTTGCGCTTCGTTATCATATATATACATATATATAATATAATTGTTAATGATATTATTAAGGGTCATATATCTTATCTTAACCTCTTCATCTTCCAAAGGTCGGTCATTCTGGCGTAATTTACACTTAAAAAAAGAATATTCATTCATAAAATTCTCACATACAGAAGAGTATATTCAGTAGATATAATTAATCCAACAATAATTTAAAAACAATGACAAAATTATCTGTACCTTCGTCGAATTTAAACACAAATAATAGAGTTAAATTAGGTAGCTAGGTTTCATCCGAGCATACTTATAAATTATATTTCCTACGTCCATGAAAATTATGATTTTATTACTATATTCGTCCGCCGCTTAAAATTGCATGTGATCTTTTTTTTACATACCTCATCCACCATAAAACTTTTTTATATTTTAAACATCACAAACAAATCAAAAGAGATGGACGACAAACATTCATTTTACACAATACAAACAAATAATCAGTTTCATACTTTACAGTAATCAAGACTTTTCTCCCAACAAAAATGAAAAAAAAATAAAATTAAGAAGATGGATTTCGTCTGGACAAATTCTCAACGGTCTGAGCTAAAGACTGCAGATTGCATTTAACAATGGTGTCGACGAAAACGCAGGTTTCTTCCTTAGTGTTACCTGGCGGCACGTCGACGACGTACGACTCCACCACCACCGTGCCGCCGCCGCTCGCCGCCGCGTGGAGGGTGGTGACGGAGCGGTAGTTGGCGAGGCGATGGTCGCCCCCGACGATCCTGAAGCTGATGACGTGGCGCTCTTCATCCAGTATCTCCAGCCGCTCGGTGCTGCTGACGGCGGGCATGCCGGAGATGACACGGACCTCCCGCAGCGTGCCGACGTCGCCGTCGCCGAGGACGACGTGGCAGCTCTTGACGAAGTGCTTGTAGGCCTGTGGGTTGTCGAAGCGGCGGACGACGGACCAGGCGGTGGCGACTGGGGCGGAGATCAGTTGCGTGGTGGCGGAGCAGGTCTGGTTGGGGCCGACGGCGTGGGTGTGGTAGCGGGCCACGTGGTCTGGAACTTGAGCGACCGTCGCCTGGCGGTACGTCTGTTTATAGGCTGCGGCGGCGGCGGCGGTGGTGTGTGTTTCGTTGATTCTCTGAAGTAGGAGGGAGGAATTTTGGTGATGATCCGAAGGCATTTTAGATTTTGAGAGGTAGAGAGAGAAGATGAGATGTTTTGTGTTTTTGTGTTGTGGACTTCCACTTATATTTTGATTTCTGATAGAGAGATAGAGAGGAGAGAGAGAAAGAAGGGTTTACTATTTTATAGAGAGAGAGAGAGAGAGAGAGAGAAGGTTGTTCTGAATTGTTTAAGCTAGCTAGCACAGTTTCTTTGTCAGGAATGGAGAGAGGGTAGTTGGATTTTCAAAAGGAGGATATGAAGATTCATGTGAGGGCAATAAAATAGGATCCAGTTGCTCCATGCCAAATTACCAAAACAACCTTATATGGATTTAGATAATGACATTATATATTAGTGGATGTATCAAAGATTCTCTAATAATCATAGTTAGTATCTCAGTTTATGCATCGTTACATATATATTTGAAATTTCGTAATCATAAACATCAATTGTGGATTAATTTTTTTTACTCTACGTAAATATGTACTAGGTCATCTCATATGTTATAGAGATTGTCACTACACAAACGACTAGGGTTCTACCATGCATAATTAAACTAGAAATTATTAATTAAAATTCAATGCACAGCTTCATAATTAAGTACTACTAGTTTATTGAACATAAATTAAATTATTAAAATAAAGAGGAAATGACATACTATATCCTCAATTCAACGTGATTTTAGTGGACGATCAACTTGCGCTGCCCAAGAACACGGGTTAAGAAGTTGGACAAATTCGATGCACCAATTTCAAGTTTGAAATTCAATGCACAACTTGCAAATCTTGTCCTATTTCAGTCATTTCACGTGTTTTTAGATAAATAAAAATTCCGCACTTCAGCAAACAAACTACTATAAGAAATAATATTCGAGGAATAAGTGAATTAACCAAATTAAGCATAGTTGTTATTTGTTAAGTTGTACTTCATTTCACGCGTAGAAATTTGTATATTTTGTATTCGTTTTAGTTTCTAAATAAACAATATTCCCGTATTTTTTTTCAAACTATCAACAAAATTCACTCATAGGTGCAATTTTGAAGCTCGACCTACCTATTTTTTTATTTAAGATTATAAGGTCATTTATTCTGACAGAAAAATAGTCTAATACAGCATAATTGTTCAAATTTTTTTATTAAGTTTTAATTTGGTTTCAGCTTAATTATTCTATACAATATGAATCCGATTGAGTAAGACTCTTGTTGATTAGGGCCACATTGGTGAAATGCACTTTGGTGTATTTGAAGATAATAACAATAATTGAATTACTCGCATAAGTTAATTAACATTAATTAACGATGGAGTTGGTGACTATAATTAAAAGATCCGACTTTTGAATTCCACCAATATTTTTCAAATTTAAACTTTCTAGAAAACATTTATAAGCAACTGTCGTAGCTAGCTAAAAAGAAGAAAAAAACATTTCCTAATTAATAACATTACATTAGTTAGAATTCAAACTAAGAAAAGAAGGGGAAAAAATGTATATGGTTGGTTGAGGGTATCTTGCAAGTTGATTATAATGTCAAACGATTTATAGTCACTTACTTTGTGCTTAATAAATGGTTTTACATTTGTTGCAAGTTGGGGAAGCACGAAATTAAGCCCTTTTTTCCTCTTTCGCTATCTTTAATTGGGAATTTTTTGACATTTCAAAGGGCATGATTGACATAAAGATTACAAAAATTTTACACATATCAATCATCTTTGAACATTTCAATGGTTTGTGATTCTTAATTAAAGTTATATTCCTATTGTTAATGTCCATTTTAATTAGTTAACTTCGAGGGTGCATGCCTAGTGCAGCATACCCTTATAAAATCAATTAATGACAAACTCCCTCCGTTCATGACAAAAGTTTTCGGAGACGGTGGACACGAGATTTAATAAAAGTTAAGTGAATGGATATGAGTGGAGAAAGAGTCTGATATTAGGGGTAGTGTGGTGAGTGGGTTGTGAGTGGTAGTGGTGGGCCATAGTAGGTATTTTATGTAAATAAGATGAAAAAGTAAGGGTAGAGAGAAATAATTTGTAGTGGAGTAGTGTAACAAAATGAAAATTAAAGGGCACGTTTTTTGGAAACGGACAAAAAAGGAAAGTTGGAAACGTTTTTCATGAACGGATGGAGTATTATGTTTTTTTCTTTTTATTTCAATCGAAACTCGATATGATCGATTTAGTTCGAGAAATGACCAATTGCTCTCAAGTTTATGCAAAAATTGGGTTTTAAGGCAAAAATCAAAGAGGGGGATGGATTTAACTATTTTAACAAAAAAATAAATATTTTTATTCATAATTTATTCAACTGAGGGTTCCGAAATGATTTATTATACATCTTAATGACATGATGGTACAACATGAGTTGATTGCCACAAGCATAATATTCACACACGCGCACATATATATGCTCCATCCGTTCCCTTATTCTTATCTCATTTCTTTTGTGTACTGGTATTAAGGAAAATGAATTAGGGATAGAAGGTGTATTAGTAAAGTTTTTAATTGAATACTTAATAGGGTACAAATAGTGAAATAAAGTGGGTAGAAGGAGAGAGAGTGAATAGCGAACGACACAGAAAATTAGGGGAAGAATAGTGAAATGTGGAGTAGTTAAGAGAAATAATTAAGGGCTGCAACATTAGCAATTTAAATAGGGCCTTAATAACCCTTAATTTAGCCCAAAAAAGGAAACATGACAAGAATAAAGGGACAATCCAAAAAAGAATACAAGATAAAAATAACGGGACGGAAGGAGTAATATATATATATATATATATATATATATATATTTATATATATAATAATAAACCTCAAATTTAGCTGCGTACCTGATCATGCACCGTCATAAAAAAAAATGCCAACAAGAGAGTAAGGGATTCAATCTAAAATTCATACTCAAAACTACTTAAGTTTATTGGAGAAATAAAAATAATAATTATAATAATTAAGTGGACTGGTTTATTTATTTGCCAAATAAGGAAAATTTGATCTGGGTCATAGGCGTGCCCAAAAATAGGACTTGAGAATGTCTAGCTGCATGAGGCTTCAAGTAGCTAGAAAGATAGTCAAAGACTCCATGTGGTGAAAGTTTTAATTATTTGGTCCCCTATTAAATGTAATTTCTCGTATGTAGAAAATAACATATAAATCCAAATTACGCAACATAAATTGTTATGTTGTTACACATATATAGTAATAGAATTTTCTAGTATGTAACTCCTTTTTGGTTGTATATTTTTAGCTAAATGCATTGAGTTCCACGCAATTTTACCCGTAATTTCATTTGAATCATTTGGGAAAAGGTGCAAATACCCCCTCATGTTGGCAGCGCCGGGTAAATACCCCCTGAACTTTGTTTAGGTGCAAATTCACTCTTCCCTAAAGTTTTCGAGTGCAATTACCCCCTCACCGTGACGGAAACTACACTTTCGTTGGCAAAAAAAAATATTTTTGATTCATTTTTATTCTTGTGGACCCTTACAATTTTCAACGGTTATATACTACATAATTGGTGCTAAAAGCTCAAATTAGGAAAAAATTATTTCGAACCCTAGCTCACAACTATCAAAATTCAGGTGAGGTTCTCCAATAATTTGCACGAAAAAGAATGACGGACCACTTGAAGAATATGAGATCATCAATGTCAATAACAAATAGTTGGCTTGGATTGCAAATTATTAGAGAGCTTCGCCTGAGTTTTGATAGTTGTGAGCTAGGGTTCGAAACAAATTTTATCCTAATTTGAGTTTTTAGCACCAATTAATTCTTGGAAATTGTAAGGGTCCACAAGAATAAAAATGAATCAAAAATATTTTTTTGCCAACGAAAGTGTAGTTTCTGTCACGCGCGAGGGGATAATTGCACCCGAAAACTTTAGGGAAGGATAAATTTGCACCTAAACAAAGTTCAGGAGAATATTTGCCCAGCGCTGCCAACATGAGAGGAGTATTTACACCTTTTCCCGAATCTTTTTGTTCATAATAGTAATTAAGAACCAACGGAGTACAATCTCTATGACAAAAAATAGCTAGGCCTACAGACTCCTGAAAATATGAGAGAGAGAGAGATATGATTGTCTTTGGATGACAAAGATATTTATAATTCCTACCATCAAAATTACATGAAAAAGTAGTGGTTTCTGTATGTTTGAATGGATCAAGTATTCAGCAAGGTGGGATCGTATTGGTTGAGTCAAAAAGCCAGCAATGAGTTTAGCACTGTCGGCAATGATGTCAATGTAACACCCTCAATTTTGTCTTTTTTAATTAATTTATACCTCGTTAATTTTTGTGATGATTAGAAATCCACGATCACTATCTGCTATATCTGAAATATTTATTAATCAACATGATCTATATATGCTGCATTTTAATGAATTTAATTTTTTATATATTCTTGCTCGTCAATCGATCTTAGCTGGCGCGACCGATCCAATGTTGTGTGATTGCATTTCCTGAAATCTAGGTTAGATGGATTAGATTTTGCTGGAATTATGGATTTTGAATGCGTTTCATCTTGAAAAAGAAAGAACAAAGTAGATAAATACATAAATTAATTAACTAGCACGTTGGATTTCTTGAGTTGTCGCTTAATTTGAGGAATTTCATAACTATATCTTAATTTGTTTCGTTTTGTCTGGTTAGTCATTGTCAACCAGCATCGAAGGAGGCACGAAATGGTTGGTTAACAAGATCAAAGGTTGGTCATCTTCTTCCCGATTCGACTGCGTGTTTCAATTTCGTATTTTATTTCAGTTAAACATCCTATTATTTGAAATGAGGCATTAAGTACCATCATGCCATTATTTTATTAAATAAAAAATTACGATTAATCCTCTGTTTATTTATCTGAATATGATCTTTATAAAAATGAAAAAAGAACAAGTACAAGGGTGGAAAAACAGCAAAGCCTAACATTCTTGCTGATTACAAACCAATCAAACAAATCCTCTGCTTGTTTATAAATGAGAATTGACCAAATTAAAAAAAATCACAAGATTTGCTTAAGTTTAGTCTCTCAAAAATATTCTCTTGATGACTAATCTCATGAAAAATGGATCATGATAGATAACAACTTATAACAATTCGATCGCCCAAAATCCGATCAAACCTAAAAATATGGGCCAGTCCAACCAAAAATTGGCCCGAGGCATCTGGCCGAGTAGTTGGACCGATTTCGACACCTCTACTAATAAGTGTTAACTCACGAATATCTAACATATCGATTTTCAGGAAAAATTCAAAAATGGCCCGAGGCATCTGGCCGAGCTGGACCGATTTTGACACCTCTACTAATAAGTGTTAGCTCACGAATATCTAACATATCCATTGTCAGGAAAAATTCAAAAACCACTACCGGAACTGCTGAAGGAGTACGATCTGGCAATCGGCATATTCCCCGGTGATGCGACGAACTACGATTTCGATGAGGAGATGAAGAAGCTGACGGTTAACATTCCATCAGTGTGCGAAGTGGGGTACAAGGATGAATCCGTGTTGCGTTTCGCGACGACGGTGAGTGGCTGTTTGGAGAAAGGAAAGTTGTCTGAAATAGTTGGGATTAAGACAAAGGTGCTTGTTTGGATGAAGGTGAGCTGTATTACCTCGGATAAATCGAAGATCCATTTCCAAGCTGGTGTGTGGAGATCTAGAAGTAGAGATGCTTATGAAGTTTCAAGAGATGGCATAGCTGTAACCAAGTTCTAGCTATTAATTTCTTTCAAGTATTATTGCATCAAAAATTTAAAAAAAAAATGCATCAGCCGGGAATCGAACCCGGGTCTGTACCGTGGCAGGGTACTATTCTACCACTAGACCACTGATGCTTTATGTTTTCGTAACCAAATGGTTTAATTTATTATGTGTAAAACTAGAAACTTTTTTGGCATATAAATTTGAGAGTCAGCTTTGAATCTTCTTGTATGTTTGAGTAGCTAAGGGTGCCCGCAATGGTTGAAACCAGTTTCAGCTTCCAAACCGCCACATCAGCTTTTGGAACCCACCTACTTTTTTATTTAAACACCTCCACAACAATGAAACCAGTTTATACTATTTAAAGGGTCTCACTATAATACACACTATTTATAAATTATTAGCTTTGAACTTTAAAATATCATCATTTGCTCGTTTCAAATCGGATTTTTACGATTTTTATATCGAATTAAAGCTCTCGTCGTGATCTTTAATATAAGATATATGTTCGATATGTTTTAGACGAGCTAATAGGTCCGTATTTAAGAAAAAGTATAAAAAAAACCGAAATAAAAATAATTAAAATGAAAAACAGAAAAAGAAAAAAAAAATAAAAAATGTCAAATCCTGTCGGCGCCCCCACGCGCGCGTGCACTGCACGCGCCAACCAGCGCGCGCGTGTCGTGCACGGGCCGTGGATGATGCGCCGCAGCTGCCCACTTTTGCCTGTAGCCGCCCCACTTTTATTCTCTGCACCCAGTTTCATTTTGGGAACTAGTTTCCAGTTTCAAACTTTGCACCCAGTTTATTTTTTACCCAACGGTGTATTGTGTGGGTTCCAAATTTTGGAACCCACCGTTGGAGGTACCCTAACTTATGGAGTATGGTTTACCTTTGTGTGTGTGTGTTTTTTTCTTTTTCTTTTCTTGCATCTAGTAATTACCATCAATGTTTAGTTTTCTTGTACTTATCATTACTCTTGATGGTGAAGATATCGTTGACAGTGAATCGTCTATATTAGATTATTTACACATAGGAATGAAGAAAATTGATAAAAATTGAAAAATTATAGTAGTACAATATTTACCTCGAGAAATATCTACAAACATATATATTCATTGAGCCATTTTTTCCAGCTGAATAATATCTGTACAACATAACAATAGACAGGAACAAGTAAAGGGCTCTGCATTATTACATTCTTCTAAACTTAATTATGGAAGACAACTTGTCTTGTCTCCATGAACCAAATTAAGCACAATTTCATATCTCTATATTCAATGAGTTTCTCCCATTAATGGAAAAAAGTTTTGACTGATTCATAAGTAGACCAGCAGATGGCAGCAGCAGGTGCATGAAACAGCATTCTTGGAATCCAACCTCGCATTAGCCCTCCATATCCATCTTTCTTCTTGATGATCCCAACCACATCCAATATCGAGCTACTTGATAGCCGATCACATCCACACACACCCTACCAACACCAACAAAAATACGCGTTTTAGTCCGACAGACGAGCCAGAAATGAAGGCGAAAAAAAAAAACAAAAACAAAAACAAAATCGGGGTTAAATATTGTCTTAAATATCACAATATGTAGGCCATTTTGCAATTACGACATGACTTTGTAATCTAACTACGTTGCACAATTTTGTCCGACTTGTCATTGAATATTTCCACGTGTATAGTCCACGTGTGCATCCATGTGTCACATTAACCACATAGAAGAATAATGAGAGTTGATTATCGTCAAAATTTTGAAGGTTTTGTAATAAACAAAGTCGTCTAACCCTACCCAAATACTTCCTCCGTCACCTAATTATTTCATTTGTAAAAACCGAACAACTAAAGAATTTGCATTGAGAATAAAGAGTGTACGAGTAAAATTGGTGGGCAAAAATTTAGAAGTGATGCAATTGCAAAATCGTTAAAAGTGGTGTTGTAATCGAAACGATAGTTCTAGAGATCGTGATCTCTCCTACCTGGCACTGCAGCTGAGTCTTGACCACATCAAGAGGAGTAGTGACGGCCGCAGCCAAGGCGCCGGCAGCAGCACCGGCAGTGGCGTGCACAACCAGATTCTCCTCTCCACAGTCGCCGCCACCACTCTCCGGCGAGACCCCCGTTAGGCCTCTCTTGGCAGCCTCATAGGTAGCAAAGTGTACGGCAGTAAAAGGCGCATTCATGACGACCGTCGTCCTATAACTGGCGTAGAAGGCCCCAAAACCTTCCTCCGCCGCCACCCTTTTCACACAGTCACACACTCCCTTATAAGGGCTGCCCTTGAGCTGCAGCCGCTGCTTCACCACGTCCATAGGCGTCAGCACCGCGTCACTCGCAACGGTAGCACACACACCAGAAGCAGCATGAGCGATGGGGCTGTTAGGGTTGGCTTCAGACAAGAATAATTTCTTGCAATATTCGTAGACGGAGAAGTAGACGGCGTGAGCAGGGCCGGCGCCCAGTCCCATTGCTGCGATTCCGCGGTACAGACCGCTAAAACCTTCGAGTTTGACGATCGAACCGAAGGATTGCCGGAGAGTTATGGCGGAGGTTTTGGTCGGAGAAGTGATGGCCTGCATCCTTGTTTTGAGAGTGTCGACTGGGAACATGGCCATGTGCTCGACGGAGCCGGCTATGGAGCCTGCGATCATGAACTGCCAGAACTCGAGGCCGTCGTGGATTGGTGGCGGAGCAGAGGCCTCATCTTGGGTGGAGTCCGCCGTTGTGGCGGTGGCGTGGGCTCCCATGGTGGCGGAGATTGGAGTATGTAGAAACTGTGGAATTGATCAAGGTTTTAATAGGATGAGGCAATAATTCGCCATAGGAGATCGCTTTCCGATTGTTGGGAGAGAGAAAGTTTGAAATTGAGAGGAGAGAGAGAGAGAGAATCATGGTTCGAGATATTTTTGCTTTATACTCCATACTTCACATCCATTATTTCAAGAAGAATTGAATTAGTGCAACTAATTTAACATGAACTAAAACAAACCATATGTAGCAGCTTTTTCATGTTTTTAGTGACAACCTAGTACACATATTATGCAAGAAAACTTGTTCACCACTAGAGATGTTAGTCCGGCTATATATTAAATTTAGGTTAGTCTGATTGAATATTTTTTGAGCTATAAATTTTTTGTTCCAATCCTTTTTGTTTTGTGGTATAATCCACTAGACAAAAAGTGGCGTCTATGTGGCTTGTATCTTGCAGCAATATTGTTGATCAATATTGAAGATATATTAGTAAAATAGGCTTGAGTTTTGGTGTTAAGATTTGACGGTTTATCGTCCAATCGATAGTCAGATCTAGGAGGGTATATCTTAGAAGATTCTTCGGTAGAATCAAGTAGCTGTCAATACAAGAGCTAATCTCGTGTGCAGAGATTAGTGCGTGGATCATCCCCGACTCAGATCTGTTTTTGTTCGTTCTCCACAAAATGTTGGATTGACATCCGCTTTTCACAAAAACCGAAAGATTGGTTATCTAACTTGAGAGACGAACCTTACCAAAAAAAATGAAGTGTTAATGCATATATTCAATTCTACAAATTTTCAATGTGACAGAACCAGAATCCATTGATGTAGACAAGAAAAAAGCTTGATCCAAATGGAGACAAAAAGAGGCATGTTCTATCCACACGCACGCCTTTTTATCAGTGGTAATCTCAGTATCAACAACTCTCATTCATCATCGCAACTTTTATATTCCCATTCCATTCACCAAAAGAAAGAGAATAAGTTGATCAACATCGACGTGTGGCGTCCACGAGTAGCTCGATTCATTTACATTTCTCAAAAGCAGTAACGAGAAATTTCCATGCAGAGAGCAAAGTGATGGCCGCAAGGAATTTCATGTCCTCATTTCAAGATCAGATCCCCTTCCCTTTTTTTGCATACACGACAAAAAAAAAAACAAAAAAAAAACAAAAATCGAGTCGAATTCATCCCACTCCAGAGTGATGATTCTTTACGTGATTCTTGGAAAAGTTGCATCATTTTGCAGATCAATAGTTGTTGGATATAAGGGTTTGAAAATCATTATTTATGGCGATTAATTATTTAATTATTGAGAATTAAATAATGAAGGATTATTTTACTTGTCTAGTAAATAATTAGAATATATTCATATTCTCAAAACCATTAATTGGTGAGTGAGAAATGGAATATTTGAGTTGTGTGATGGAAATGAATTTGTTGTAGGCAAATTCGTTAATGTGGTTATTCCACGTTGTAGGAACGAGTTCGAACTTGAACCGTGGATATTGGGCTTCGAATTATCTTAATTTGAACTTAATTATTATTGGCCCAATTTAAATGTCTTTATAATTGGGTCGGCCCACTTAGACTATACAATTATTTAGTATAATTGATTGTAATCGGCATATTTGATTTCCAATTCACAAGTTTCAATTAAACTTTAAAATGTTTAATTGTTTGGCATTAAAAGTCGGTGATGACTTTTCCAATTCATGAAACCGCCGGTATACGAATTGATTGAAATTCAATTTGTAAAATTCATAACAGCCATAATATTCATGGCTATTGATTCTTGTTTATTTGAAACAGTCAAGAGAGGCTGTAAATACCTATCATGGGTGCATTAATCCTCCTGGTGTGAGATTAGCTATATATAGGAGCTCATTCCATTAGCTTTGGACATAAGAAAATCGGCATATTTTCTATTACGAAATAGCATAGTCTTTTTAGTGTCAAAGCTCTGTTCCTCGTCTCTCGTCTAGTTCGCCGGAGCTCGTAGGTGTGTGGTGCTACTACCTCCGAGACGTGTAGTCGTTTACCTTTGGGGACGAGCTGCCAATCCGTGAGCACTATCGGGGCGTTACTCGTCTTGCGGGCAGAAGGGTTCCTTCGGGCGACTTCTAATTTGAGTTTGTTACTTTATATTGTAATTTCAATTTAGTTTATTTTGTAATCTCATTCTTCTACATTTCTTGTTTCATATTGTAATCAAGAAATGACGTGCACACCGGTTCTAACAATAGTATTATAGATGAGTGGTATTTTCAAATTTGAAATAGTTGATTAATTAGTGAAACAGAGAAGAAAATTATAAGAGCAAACATATGGAATAAAACAGGACATCTCAAACAGAGATATATTCGTGATAAATATGTAATTCGGTTCTTGAATTTTTAATAATGAACAATAATTTGGTGCAATATTGTGATAGTACATAAAGATTGAATTGTAAAAGTATCAAGAAAGACGATAGTACTCTGCTGCCCTTACCTAAAAATTTCAAATCTGCAGTAAATAAAATAGCATATCGTGAAAAAAAGAAGAAAAAAAAATCTTCAACATGTACCAAAATAATTAAATCAAAATCAATAAAATAACTATTAAGTGTTATCTATATATGATCATCAAATATTGGTAATTTCTCATACTTGGTGGAAACAGAATTTCCAACACTTAAACCTTCTTCTGCTTCTCTCTCTCTGCACGATATGAGGAGATGAAGAGTGAATAATCTCCCACATCACTTGTATATCTGTATATCCTGCACACGCCTCCATATCCTTGTACAGATTTACAAAACCATCACTTTTTTCTGCAACAGAAAACAGAATCTTAGATTTTCCGAAGCAAGAAAGCAAAGAAAGATTGACACCCAGATGTTAAAGATCCTACCTTTAGCCTTGTGTCTGAGATTTGAGGCAGCATTTGCAAGAATATCTTTTGTCCGAAGAAAAAACGAGTTCTTGATTCTTGAAGTCAACCAAGATTTTTTCCTCTCCATTTCTTTTGATGCTCGAGCTTGAATTCGTTGTGTGATTTATACTCGCACTCAGTTAAGCTCGACGTCACGTGTATTAAATAACATTTTTTTTTTCAAACTAAAAGATGACATACATCCAACAAGAAGGCAACAACGATCAACAAGTCAGAAGCTTTTGAAATCTTAATTTTGCTGTATGATTTAGTTATAGGAAATAATGTAGATGGTCTAGTAGGACTAGTACAGTTTAATCCAAGATTTTCTCGTGATTTAGCGATTAATTAATTCAGATCCATCCAGAATTATAATCTGGATTTCTTGATTTAAATAAGTAATAATGATTTGGGAGAAAGATGTGTTGGAGAAATAAGAGAAGCTGAGGAGAAACAGACATTTGGAGCAGGAGCGACTGCTTTTGGATTTTGCTAATCTAGTTTATTCAGCAAATCAAAAGATTCTTATTTCTAATGTTATCAAAAGTGAAAGGGGCCCTGGTCAAACGGTTGGTTTGGATTTTCCATCAGTGTTTTTCTGCTTGTGTGACTCTCTCTCTCTCTCTCTCTCTCTCTCTCACACACACACACACACACATTTTTGAACCTGCAAATCTGAGTTACACTCAATTAAGCATGTGCAGCGTGTGAACTAATCTTGTTAGTGGTCACCTAATAGATTGCTCTGTTACCAACTCATTACCATATCACATTAAATTGTCTGCCTATAATTAACTCCCTTGATTCATCTGTCATCTAATAAAAAGTGTCATGTTGAGTGAGAATTAACTAGATCGCTTAGTGAGCTATTCAAAATCGACTTTTAAGTATTTTCGAGTCGAGCTTAAACTCAATAATACTTTATTTAATAGTCTAATTAAAAAAAAAATTAATCAAAACACCCTTAGGGTAAGAGGCTAGGCAGACCCTCAACCTGTATATAAACGAAAAACAATCATCCAATATCACAAAATGAGACGGCGACCAAAAGTGACTACGCCTCTAACAATGACTGAAAACAACGACACAACTAGAACATAGCACAAGAATGACTATGCTCTTTACAACCTGAAATAGAAAGAACCAATAACAATACAAAGATTAGCTCAAAAGTGACTAAATCCAAAAGATTAATAACCTCAAACAGAACAAAGAATAACTCAAAAGTGACTAATCTTGAAAGATAAAACCCACCACGATCACTTACTAACACTAGCACAAAAGGGACCCTATATCTAACAATACTTGAATCTAAAGTTAGGATAATCAAGCTAATCCATGTTAATGAGAGACAAGAAATAACGAGGTACACTAGTTATGTCATATTTAATAGTTTAAATTAACTCATCATGTTTGATAAATTGATGGCAATCTTATTAAATTCTACCCTACTCAAACTTCGCATATTCGCGCGCTAAGAAAAAATATTCGCACATGCGACATCACAAGAAATAACACACACGTACACATAAACACCATACACTACGAGTACATTACCCAAAGTTAGTATACTATTTTATTTTATTTTGAATGTTCATGGTTAAGTAAAATCCAGAAGAAATCCAATTTTACTCATTAATTAACCCCATGAAGCCATCACATAAAAAGAAACAATAAAAAAAATATTATTTTTGAAAGATATTATTTTAATTATGTTCTTTTTTAATTAGTTAAGTATTTTTTTTTCCTTTCAAGTTTTTATCGCCAGATTCAGACAATCAGTTCACACGAATCCGTTTTGTGGAATTCTTAGAGCATTTGGTTTTCAAATGCATGAGCCATAATAGATATACTTATATAAAAAGAACATTATTTTATAAAAGGGGTGATGACCTGTAAATTCCTCAACTTTCAGCAATTTCTGGTTTTGCTCTTCACCTAAAGATTCTGCGTGTAAATTCCTCAACTTTCAACAATTTCTGGTTTTCCTCTCCAACTAAAGATTTTGCCTATAAATTCCTCAACTTTCAATTGTTTCTGAATTTTGCTTCCAGCGATGGGATCCGGCAAGAATAGTTTTGGAAATTTATAGACGTGGCTTAAATTAATCTATGTGGCACTCTCGTGGCATATATGTAAATTAAAAAAAAAATAAAAATAAGATTTCATGTCATCATCCTCACCCCTCTCTCAGTCTCGTTCTCCCCTACTTTCTTTCATTCTCGCAGAGATAATTCAATCGAGAAAATACAGATCATGCGCTAGAAGGCACCCATAAAATCACAAGAATTTTAAATCCTACTCACACCCATACAATCTTGTGCATGATCTGTATTTTCTCGGTTGAATTATCTCTGCGAGAATGAAAGAAAGCAGGGAAGAACGAGACTTATTTTCTCGGTTGAATTATCTCTGCGAGAATGAAAGAAAGCAGGGGAGAACGGGACTGAGAGAGGGGTGGGGATGATGACATGATTTTTTTTTTAATTTACATATATGCCACGAGAGTGCCACATAGATTAATTTAAGCCACGTCTATAAATTTCCAAAACTATTCTTGTCGGATCCCATCACTGGAAGCAAAATCAGAAATAAGGGTAGGTCTCCTGTGAGACCGGTCTCTAGTAAGAGACCGGATCCGGGTCGGGCCAACCCGTGTCAAACGGGTCAAACCCGTTGATCAATTTTTTAATTTTTTTTAATTTTTGTGTTATTTATATATATGTTGAACTTATGGAATAAAAACAAATCTGGAGAAGGCAGCTCAGTGGTGCATGCCGCCATTTTAAGTTTCTAAATCTTATTGGTGTGGGTTCAATCCCAGTTGCAAGCATTTTTTCTTTTCTTACTATATTTTTCTATTCTAATTCTCAGTTTCTTTCTTTCATTTTCTTTTTTACTTTCTTTCTTTTACTTTATGTTTCTATTTTTAATATTTATCATCACATCAAATTATTACTATTATTTTTCTTCTTACTATTTTTTTTTTCTTTTATTGATAATTCTCATTTTCTTTCTTTTATTTTCTTATTTTCTTTTTTCTTTTTTCTTTTACTTTATTTTTCTATTTTTAATATTTCTCATCACATCAAATTATTACTATTGGTATTTGGATGAATTATTATACGTTCAAAATGTTACTTTACTTCACGTTAATTATTACTAATTTTTATCACGATATAATTTTAAAATATAATTTATTTAAAAGTAGCAATTGTAATTAACAAAAGTAATAATTAACAAAAAGAAAAGTAACATTTTTTCAAAGTAACAATTATCGTTAAATATTTATCAAAGTAACATTTACCGGGATAAAAAGTAATACTTCACGAGAAGAAAAGTAACATTTTTTCAAAGTAACAATTATCGTAAACAAAAGTAATATTTATCAAAGTAATATTTATCTTGATAAAAAGTAATAATTCACAAGAAGAAAAGTAACATTTTTTCAAAGTAACAATTATCGTAAACAAAAGTAATACGTAATATTTATCGGGATAAAAAGTAATAATTCACGAAAAAAAAAATATTTTTTCAATGCATCAATTATAGTAAACAAAAGTAATATTTTTCAAAGTAATATTTGTCGGGATAAAAAATAATAATTCACAAAAAGAAAAGTAATATTTTATAAATGTAAGAATTATCGTAAACAAAAGTAATATTTTTCAAAAGTAATATTTGTCGTGATAAAAGTAATAATTCACAAGAAGAAAAGTAATAATTTATTTCAATGTAACAATTATTGTAAACAAAAGTAATATTTTTCAAAGATAATATTTATCGGGATAAAAAGTAATAATTCACGAGAAAAAAGTAATATTTTTTTATTTTAACAATTTTCATAAACAAAAATAATATTTATCGGGATAAAAGGTAATAATTCACGAGAAGAAAAGTTATAATTAATTCAATATAACAATAGTCATGAACAAAAGTAATATTTATCGGGATAAAAAGTAATAATTCACGAGAAGAAAAGTAATAATTTATTTCAATGTAACAATTGTCGTAAACAAAAGTTATATTTTGCAAAAGTAATATTTGTTGGGATAAAAAGTAATAATTCACGAGAAGAAAAGTAATAATTTATTTCAATGTAACAATTGTCGTAAACAAAAGTAATATTTTTTAAAAGTAATATTTGTCAAGATAAAGAGTAACAATTCACGAAAAGAAAAGTAATAATTTGTTTCAATGTAACAATTATTATAAACAAAAGCAGTATTTTTCAAAGGTAATATTTATCGGGATCAAAAGTAATAATTCACGAGAAAAAAAGTAATATTTTTTCAATGTAACAATTTTTGTAAACAAAAATAATATTTCCAAAAGTAATATTTATCGGGATAAAAAATAAAAATTCACGAGAAAAAAAGTAATAATTCATTCAATATAACAATTGTCATAAAAAAAATTAATATTTGTTGGATAAAAAGTAATAAAAAAGTAATAATTTATTAATGAAACAATTATCGTTAACAAAAGTAATAATTTTCAAAAGTAATATTTGTCGGGATAAAAAGTAATAATTTATGAGAAGAAAAGTAATATTTTTTCAATGTAACAATTATCGTAAAAAAGTAATATTTATCGGGATAAAAAGTAATAATTCATGACGAACAAAAGTAATTTTTTTTCAATGTAACAATTATCGTAAACAAAGTAATATTTGACGAGGTAAAAGGTAATAAATAACAAGAGGAATAGTAATATTTGGAGATTAATAAATTCTAATTGGATATTAACAAATATTATTGGAAAAAATAAATAAAAAAACGAAAAAACTGAAAAAAAAAATTAAACAAAACGGATAATATGACACATAAATTGTCCTATCACACAACTATTAGGACACTTTAAAGTGTCTTAATAGATCAAAACAATGGGAAAAAAACAAAAGAAAAGGTTTGCCCCACATGGGAATCGAACCCAAGACATAAAGGGATATTAGGCGGAGCGGAAGACCAATAAGCTAGCGGGTCAAGTAATGAATGTTTCGAATACATTTTATATATACGAACCCGGGTGAGATCCGGTCTCATGCTTGAGAACGGTCTCACCCAAGTTTTTGCGCAGAAATAATTGAAAGTTGAGGAATTTACAGGCAAAATCTTTAGGTGGAGAGCAAAACCAGAAATTGCTGAAAGTTGAGGAATTTATAGGCAGAATCTTTAGGTGGAGAGCAAAACCAAAATTGTTGAAAGTTGAGGAATTTACAGGCCATTAACCCTTTATAAAATTTAGATTCCTTATTATATCCCTATTTTGTACTTAATTTAAAGATATTAATGTAATATACTACTGTATCTTATATTTATAAGTAGTATACAAATTCATTAGGAATTTGTTTTGTCATATACATAAAACTAGTAAGTAGCCTGTCGAGATTCGACGGAAAAGAACTTATGTTTTGATTTACGTGTATATATTTTAAAATAATTCTATATCTTATTTAGAAGTTGTAATATTGTTCGCGTATAATTAGGAATTGGATCGGGGTCCTCATTTATGAAAAATTATTTATTTGGCCAAAATGACCAAATTAAATAAGAAACTATTTTGGTTGGAAAATTACCCATCATATCTAATCTATACCTATTATAAAAGAACCTTGTTTACAAAATTTAATTTGTCTATTATACCTTATTATAGTATTTTATTATTAGTATCTATTATTCCACCATATAATTATTTTATATTTGATATATATATTATTAAAATCTATTAATATTATGTGCATAGCGTACCACTCTACTAGTATTTTTAAATATTATACAAGAGTAACATACATGACTAACATATACGTTACTCGTGGATGCTAGAAATGAAATAATTCAATAGTGAACCTCAAAAAAAAAATACTAATAATTATTTAATAAGGAATAGATATGGAGATGTTACAATGTGTAACCATCCAAAATTACTGAAGTATTTATATATGATTCCATTATAAAATCGATATACAAAAGCACAAATTACAATCTCCCAAAATCTGGTACCAAAAAAAAAATCAGGCAGAGTTTGCGTGGAAATAAGACGAAATGAAAAGGAAATTAATACAGACAGCAGGAAGGAAAAAAAAAAAAAAGCTTATAATTAATCACGAACAACGGAATGAATCAACATCGAAGCCTCTTCCGTAGCAGGAGCTGCATCATCTGTTAGTCACATAAAACACAGTTCACGCTCTAGTATGTGAGAAATGAAATGACATGAACAAAAAAAAAATCAACAAGAATTGGAAAAAAAAAATAGTATTCCGTCCGTCCCATTATTCTTGTCTTGTATTCCTTTTTGGGCTGTTCCGTTATTTTTGTCCTGTTTCCATAAAGGAAATATATTTTTCTCACAAAAAGTTATGACACCACTTTCTATCTTTTTATCCTTTAAACACCCTTCTCCTTAATACACGTGCCCAAAAGAAATGGGACAAGAATAATAAGACGGAGGTAGTACTAGAAAAATACCGGCAAGAGGCGCAGAGCAGTGAGAGACAAGATTATGTATTAAACCGCCGCCGCGGCCATCGCCGTCAGTGTCAGCGCCTCTTTCTCTCTCATCCGCGACGGCGCTTCCTTCTCCCTCATCCCCACCTCCATTCGGATGCAAAATACTAGAAATCAAAGTATTGAAGACCCCTCCATTTTTAGCTTCTGCTGAATAAGTAGAATCATCACTACCATCTCTGACTTTAGCATCAACGCTCTCTTCTTCTTCGACTTCTCTCTCCTCATTATTTTCGGAGAAAACTATGTCTGTGATGTCTGTCGTGCCTTTCTCCATCTTCTCACACTAGTATATTAATTAATTCTGAGATTGTTAAGGAAGTACTAATCAATCTTGTTGAGATCATCCATCGTTTATATAGTTGGAGACTGGACAGAGTTCCACGTGTAATTAGCTGCTGCGGTTCTTTAATACAATAAAATACTCCGACAAAATAATGTAGTAATCCAATGAAATATGTGCACGTGACTGTCTCTTTGTCCTCCACCTTCTCAAGGATAGGGTCGGTTACTCGAATTCCAACAAAGTTTCGATCCCTCTTTAATATTTTAAAGTTTTTATTATTATTTTATTTTGTTTTTTGAAATGCATTGTAGTATTAAAGTTTTTTTTTTTTTTTTTTTTTTTTTTTGAGTTGGCATATTATTAAAGTCGGTTACCGACTTACCGTTGAAGTAGATTAGTATTTGAATTTGCAGTTGAAATTCATGAGTTTGTTACGAGTCTTATAACTACAGTTAACAAATTTCATCAAGATTAAACTGAGTTAGTTGTACAAAATTTGTCTAATTCATCTTATCTATCATGTATGGTAATAATTTATCCCAAACGCATATCTGACTCATGTAAATTATGAATAATCGATGCCTACCCATAATAGTGGTACCATATAGTATTATTAGTACTAGTGACATAAAACATTAGCTATTTAAATTTAAAAACTAATTCACTAAACAAAATTTGTATTGCGCCTTTTTTACCTCTGTTTTGGGATTAGATTACTATTTTTTTGAGGTTACAAAATCGCACGTGATATATATGTTTTTTTCATTATTGAGGTTAAAATCTTATAACAATTACAATCAATAATTACATATTATCATCTACGACTATAATTTCGCGACATAAGATATATAAATATGAAAGTATCGGCAATAGGTCTGAAAAAGCATCACAAAATATCAAATTTAGATATTTGTACCCTGCCATTGCTTATATATTATGCCTAGAAGAGAACTCGAACCTCATTACCAAATAAAGATATGATATATTCACCCAATTAAAGAAAAGTCTCATCTTTACAAGTTCAAAATCTGTGATCATATATTCAACCAAAAACCCAAGTTCAACATTCTTTCTTTTTTGAGGGACCAAGTTAAACATTCTATCATCACCAATTTGAAGTATTTCTCAAGCCAAAAACTCCTCTCCTCAGCTAGTTCATGATCAGTATAGACCTACAATATTTCGACTCGTCGTTGCTACAGAAGAAAACAGGCATCACAGAGGGAGCAAGTTAATCACAGACAGTCAAAGATGAGGTGAGAACTTAACTTAGAGCAATAAATCAATGGCAGTATACAGCTCTCAAATCAGTCAAATCTCCTCCCCCCCTCCTTTGCTTTCATTTGGGCAGCCCTCTTTGCTTTCAATCTTTCAGCTTTCTGAGCACCTTCAATTTGGACTTTTTCCATAATCTTGTCGAAACCTGGGATTGTCTTCTCGAGTTTGTGGTACGTTTGAACACTCAGATTGTGGAAAATATCAAAAAGTCTCTGCAAGGGTTTAAGATTTAGGGTTTAGGTGCAAACAGTCTTGGAAAGTAAATGGGATGTTAGATTGATGAGGGGGAACTTACCAAGACGTCTTTGTTCCAAGCAGCAATGTAGGGAGGGCCAGTTGTGTACGATCCAAGAGGTTCACGGTACCACTTGCCACCAAACGTTATATGATCCATGGCCTGCTCGATGCTGAGAACTTCCCATGGCCTCAACCCAGGAATAATTTTTGCCAATTGTTGTCTGCCCAAAAAACAAAACTAATACTAAGTTATGTGAAATAAGAAGAAAGGCTGTTTCTTAACAAGAAAGTTATATGATATCAAACGTAAGATCCAAAGAAAATGCATCAAGAAGGTGCAGAGAGTACCTGAGATCTTTTGGAATAAATTTATTCGGCATGTGGTCTTCTTCGAGAAGAGTTGTCATCTCAGAGCCACTTGCCCAAAGAAACAGAGCATGACTCGGGATTCTGACACCGGGCCAGACACCATTGTTAGCCTCTAGAACAGCCAAATCGCGTCTTTTGCTCTCGTATGCTTCTTCTTGAAGCTGCTTATAAGTTTTGTCTTCGTGGCCCTTGAGAGGAACCCAAGGCGGAATTCCTTTCTGTAGCTTATGAATAGCAGCTGTAGCAGCAGCACCTAATCTAACTGAAAATTAAGCCAGACATGGCCAATTAGAGGGCGTTAACTATGGGTGATAGTTAAAACCTAGTATTACTTAATTCTTGTGTTTTTGTACATACAAACTTTCATGACATTTAGAAAGGTAAGTCCAGAAACATATTTATTCACAATGGAGCTGACAGCAGAGGCTTCAATAATGATAGATGAAACAAACTTTCTACTGAAATTAATCTTTTGGTTGGGAACTTAGGTTAAAGCTTGAGAAACATACGTATAAGAATACCACATGTCATTTATCCCATTCATGGTTATTATAACTAACTATTAAACCATGGCTTTATTTCCCATGTCTAAGTACTATAGTTATATTTTGATTTGAAGAATTTGAACATCATGGTAGACTAAAGCTAAATTATAATAATACCACAAAATTAGAAGCTAGATAAGATATGCAAGTAGAAATCACGAACCTTCCCAAGTAGCTATTGCACGCTCCATACCATAGAGCATGCTAATAGGCACCCATTCATCCAAATCATCACCCCATACAAATGTATGCTTGTCTATTATCCCCGCACCCCAAGCAGTTTTCAGCTGTATTAGTTCCATTGGTCCTCTTGAACGACCCAATCGATCCTTATAGAACCACCCACCAGTTTTCATGATAACTAAGATAAAGAACAATATAAACCCATCAATCCACTAATACATAGAGATGTTGGATGTATTATGATAACAATTTAATGAGCAACCCTCTCATATAAAAGAAAATAACACAAAGAAAGAAGGCATAGATTGTACAGTGACAAAACATAAGTCGTTCTGAAAATAATTCCATTGTTAATAAACATGATGAAAATCACATCCGACAAAAAAAAAACGAATCATGCTCTGTAGCTTGAAGAAGGATGGTTTCCAACATAAACTTGCTTGCATTGCCACCCTATTTTGTCAATTCAGTTTTAGGAATTCATATGGTACACCAGCAACTGGCTAAAGGCATCTCATATAATATCTAACGATTCTCAAAAGGGCACATACACATACGATACGTACTCATTCAAAAAACATACACAACATCCATGATTCCACAAAAGCAAAAAGCATGCACGATTTTTAAACAAAAAAAGGCCAAACTGAGTGAGACATAGATCATTTTCTACTTACAGTCATGGTAACGCCTATCGAGTGCTTTATAACCTATAGCCTGAGAAACATCAATCGGCCTACCCGGAGGGTATGGCCGCTGCCTGAACCCCCAAAGCCCAAAGAAGAATTGCCTAGCAAAATCCCAGAACTTATCATCCGACTCCCTCTTCGTTTTTATAGCTTTCCTTGGCATTGGCCTCCCATCAAGCCCAATGATATTGGGAACTGCCTTTACAATCACAATGAATTAAACATTACCACCACACAATGTAAAATGTCAATAATTTAAACACAATTTTTTAGCTCAACACTTTAACAATTAAAATCCCACACCAACTTCATCAAAAACCATCACTCTATCAAACAAGCACACTAAGACAAATACATTACCACAATTTTAAAACAACAAAAATTACATATAGAACCAATAACATATCATCATTTCAAAAATTTATAATTCCTTTCTACCTTATATCATAAATGTACAAAATGGGCATAGATACTACACCAAGTATAGCAACTACAACACCATTAGAACCAATCCCAATTCAAAAGGCACCATTTTTTAACTCAACACTTCATGAATAATATCCCACAGCAAAACATATAGAACCAATATCCAAACTATCAATGCAAGAACTCACAATCTATGCTACGTATCATGCACTCAACACTCTAGTGCAATTTCTATCTTCCATTTACACACAGTCACACACACACACACACCAACAACAGCAGCTAATCCCTAATAAGAAATTACCTGCCAGTATTTCTTATCTTCTCTCTTGTACGGAACGGAATTCTCCTGCAGCTCCATCTCATTAAGTTTATCGGCAATCTCCTCAGCTCGGGTCAAGAACTGCACAACCGGGCTGCTCCGGAACTCAGCCCACCACCGCTCATTCTCCTCAATCTCTTCAGGTGTCGGGTTCTCCTTCTTCTCAGCAATCGGGTCTTCCTGCAAAATCCTCTCAACCTCAGGGCTATGTCGATAATCCGGCAAATTCTCGCACTCCCAGTAGAACTGCTCCAGCATTTGCGTGTACTTCCCGGGCTTATCGGGCTCGGGCTCGGGCTCGGGCTCGGGCTTCGGTTTCTTGGCAAAAGGGTTGGAAATGGCGGCGAAGTTGGGGGTTTTCCCCTGGGGTTTGAAGAGCGAGGATACGAGGTTGATTGGTGGGATTGGGAGCTTCGGAGGGAATTTGAACCAGTTCTCACCAAACGGGTTGAAATTTATCGACGCCATTAACGTAGTATTGCTGCGAGTTGTTCTTTGTAATGAAGAAAAGGAGAAAAATGCGGAATTTGCGAACCGTAGAGGGTGGGTGACAGTGGACGGAGGGTGGACTGTGAACTGCGAAATTGGATGAGGAGAGGGAGAAAGAAGGTTCTTTCTCCTGTTAGTTTCATACGGAAATCTACAGTTTCTTTAATTAAACTAAAACCCTCTCACGAAAGGGTTTTTGTTGTAGTCGCGATTTTAGTTTTCAGAGAAGATGGGGCGGCATTTCCAAAGATCTTTGGGCTCACTAAAATGGGCTAAGGCCCGATACTATTTTCCAATATTCGGCCCAATTAGTAATCCAAATTAGAAGCCATCCCTCCCTCAATAATATGGTATCCTATTTTAAAATTAGGAGTTTTTTGAAGTGTCATATTTCGAAATTCTTTTAAAAAAATAATGTCAATTTTTTCTTTTTTACTCTTATTCTCAATTCAAAAAAAATTAATTTTTTGATTTTTCAATGAAATAATCATGAGTAAAGAGAATAATTTTATCCATTTTGATATACAAATTTATGGCATTGGAAATTTAATCAAGGATGGAAGGAGCACATATGTATCATGGTCTTGTACTTGGGCCAAGCTAAGCAAATTCAACAAACCAATGTTTTGGGGTACTCTAAATTTTTTTACATTTTCATAATCTGATATTTACAATGTGAATATACACACACCTCACATGTACTAGATATATAGTACATTAAATCTAAAGTTAAATGTAAAAATGGTTCATCGTAATGAAATGAAATGACATGTAACGTAAAAATCGAACAAATCCATTCGATCCTTATAGTTTTAATCTAATGTTATAAAATACACCCCAGATTCCAAATCTCTAGTCTAATTCGATGCCTCGCGTAGATAAAATTTTATTTTGGAATAATATACTTTCAAAACTATTCCTATATAAAATTAGGATTACGATTATGATTTAATGCACTGCAATAATATTTTTAACACTAAGAAAGTATCTTTGTAAACAAAATACAGTAAATGAACTATAATAAGGAACCAAAATAAAATACTCAACTACACATTTGGGAGGGAGGATAGTTGGCATTAAATTTCACTTGGTTTCAATGTCTGGAGAGAATTAAAACCATTTGGAAAGATTTTCTTGGTGATGAGATAGGTTAGATTTTGAGTGCGACCCACAACTATTAATGTCCATTATATACTCACCCACTCACCAGTTACCTGCCAGCTCCTAATTATGAGAGAGAGAGAGAGAGAGAGAGAGAATCTGAAAAAAGAAAAGGTGAGTTAATTAATCGGAACAAGCTATGAATAAAGAGAAGCAGTAAAGAAGCATTTGTTGGGTGATGCCATGGACACGCAAAACATTAAACGTTTAAATATAGTGTGAAGGAAGGAATTGAAGGAAGGAAGCATCGATCACTACATTTCATATATAGTTTCAATTATTTTACTCAGAAGAAGAAGGAAAATGGGTTCTGAAAAACTAGTGCTTACATTTATACTAGCACTGATTTGGTTAGCAGCTCATGCTGATGCATCAGCAGACAGCATGCAAGAAGCAGTTAGTTTGTCTGAGGTTTCTTCATCAGCAGAAAATTCAGACAATAAGGTCAATTTGTCTGTATACTACGAATCCCTCTGCCCATATTGTGCCAATTTCATCGTCAATCATCTCCTCAAGATTTTTCAGACAGATCTCATCAGCATCGTCAATCTCAGGCTTGTCCCATGGGGCAACACTCAGATTCAACCCAATGATACTTGGATTTGCCAGGTCCCATCCCATTCCCTCTCTCCCTCTCTCTCTCTCTCTCTCTCTCTCTCTCTCTAACATGGGTGTTATAGTTGTGCAGCATGGTGTGGATGAATGTCGGTTGGATGTTATAGAAGCTTGCGCCATAAATACGTGGCCTAAGCTGGTACATGCCATTCCTTCACTACATACACACTACTTTTTCTTTATTTTTTTAATCATTGTTATTATTATTATTATTATTAAAAGTTGTGAATTGCAGGACACACATTTCAAGTTTATATATTGCGTGGAGCGGTTGCATTTGATGGATAGGCATACAGAATGGCGATCGTGTTTGGGTGCAAATAATTTTGATCCTACGCCCCTCAATAATTGCTATAATAATGGCCAAGGTTTTCTGGTTAGTTAACTGAGATCATAATAATAATTTTGCATGTTTTAGTGAAATCATAATGCTTTATATATGTTTGTTTTCTACAATCTGCAGCTTGAGAAAGCATATGCTGATGAAACGGCTAAGCTCAATCCTCGACACAGATTTGTGCCATGGGTTGTTGTCAACAATATTCCTCTCCAAGAAGTCAGTATCTCTCTCTCTCTCTCTCTCTCTCTCTCCAAGCATATATGTACAAAAATGAGTCCTGATTTGCTTTCATGGATTCAGGATTTTCAGAACTTCATAGGCTATGTTTGCAGAGCTTACAAAGGAAACAAGGTGCCCACTGCTTGCGCTCATTAATAGGTCGAAACTCGACATCATTGACAGAAGCAGAGAACGAAGCATCTGAAGCATTCTGATGATTCAAGAAACATCTAAATATTGTTCAGTTTTTCCTAATGCAATAGTTTCTGTAATACGACAGCTTTCTATATAGAAACATGTTATAATAGGTACCTGTTTTGAACCACAATGTACAAGAACAAATTTTGCTGCTTGATTATCAAATAAGCAATCAAACTCTCCAAATTTTCCTCAGTTCAGTACAAATAAGTTATAACCCTAAATGGTTGAACCGCTTGTTTAGCAAAAGACTACAATAGTTGCATATTTGCGCATGAGTAACAAGCAAAGACATTGCATAACCGGTATCATGATAAGTCTATCATCTTCCATATACTATTGCAAGTATCGAAGGTAGTGGCCTTTGATGGATCAAACTCGAACTTCTCAACCACTTTTTTATTTCTCTCCACGATATCTAGGATATTGGAGTTAAAGGTAAAATCCATGGAATGGGGGATGTCGAGCACGAGCACGTAAATACAATCGAAATGTACAATAAAATCAAACTGCTTAAGAAATAATAAGAAGTGAAGGTTATGGTGAAAATTGCTACTCATAGTAAGAAGGATACTGCCTGATATCATGGATGGATTATCAAGGTATGGTATCGTATTTGTGACAGAGGCGTACATTGAAAGCTTCATCCTACATGATCAAAGGAAATTGTATAAGCTGCTGTCGTTCAGAAGGCATCCATAAATAGCTTTTCCTCCAGTATAAAACCAAGAAAGAATTGAAACAAATTATATAAACAGACGTAATGCATCCATGAAGACTCTTAATGTAGAACACATGTGGTGACTCTTTTCCTCATCTTGCAGTAAAATTCTCTATTAAGTTTTCCTAGTATGAGCATTAAAAACAAATTTGGGTCAAAACAGCATACTGACCTCCAGCACCCAAACGAATAAAGAAAAACATGGGAAATTTAAGAATATAAATGCAAATCGGATGTCTGATATTGCTTCTTGAAGATTCTATGACTACAAGTAACGAGGCAGCATGTATAAAATAGATGTATTCAATTTTATCAATTGAGCCATGACCAAGCGGCTAAGTATTGAATAGAAATGGTGCAAAATCAGCACGAGCAAAGTAAATATTGGATGATTGTTTACCAGGCCTCACATAATGATCAATTAAGGTTAAATATGTCATCATTAATTGCATGAGATAGACACTAAAGTATGGCACATAAATGCAAATCCTCAGGTTTATGCGACTTACTGAGCTCTCGCTTCATCTTGCTCAAACTTCTTGATGGTTTGCCTTTGTTCTTCAATAGTCTCCCTCTTATGCTCTAAATCATCAATTTCATTAACAATTTCTGTGTTTATCAAATAGAAATTGTTAGCCAGTGCTATTGGAGATAAATCAAGAATCAAATGTAGACCTATATAAAAATACATATCTAAGCTCCTCTCTGAGCTGGCGTTCTAGATTTTGCTCCTCTTCCAACTCTTTCTGCAGTAAGTCAAGTTCTGCATCAGCAGCGCTCTCAGATTCTGCAGCTGCTGCTTTCTGCTTGCATGTATGAATCTTCTTTTCATAATCTGAACAAGTACCAAATATCAGAAGAAAGGAAAACTAACCAACCTACGAGAGGCTGCTTGACACATTCCACATCAAAATGAACGCAGTTTACAGAGGAGGTACAATGCATTTGAAGCAGGATCACAAAATTCTTGCATCCCAGGATCACATAAACTACAAACGAGTTACAAGAATCCGACGAGCTTATATGCAATTTAAAAGAAGTTAGTACAAACACACACCCAATCACAGTGATACGAAGTAGATTTCCTAGGCCACTAATTTTGATTTTTTGTTCCTATCACACCGTAAATCCAGAGACACTATCTTTAAAGTCATAAGCCAAATGATGAGGAAAAGTAAAACAACTTCAAAAAACAAGATCAATTTTATTGTCGCATTCCCATGGTTCTGATTATTACAGGAATTAAAACTTCAATATCTTCATTATTATGAGCTTAGTGATTAGTATCCTAACTGAAACAAATGCCGAGGAAAATAAATCAACTTCAAAACCAAGACTAATTTTATCATCATCGCGTTTCCCCATGGTTCTGATTATCCAAAAATTCAAACTTCAACGACATCTTTGCAATTATGAGGAGCTTAGTATCCTACTTGTTCAATATATTATAATTATTACAGAAGAAACTTAAAGAATCAACAGAACATTCTGCGAACATCCAAATCGAAGAGAAGCAGAATAATAAAAAACTTTACAGCAATTTAAATAAAACCTATTGAATTGAATTTACCAAGAAAAACAAAAATATTATCATAAACGAGAAAAATTAAACCTTCAATGGAATTTTGAACTTCACTGAAGTCTTTGTTACACTGGGATTGAAGGGCACTAGCTTGGTGGAGAAATTGCCTGAGACTGACAATATCCTTCTCTTCTTTCAATACGTCTATCAAATTGTTGCTGTAATTTATCAACTCTTCCATTTTAATTGCTCTTAATGGCTCTCCCATTTCTGCTTGCTGGTCGGAAAACTAGGGTTCCAGATTCTCAATTGTTGGTGATTCCAGTTGTCCCGATGAAAAATTAACAGAATCTACGGAGATTTGAGGAAGTTATGAAGCGCAATTTGTGAATTTCAAAGCGAACTGAGATCTGATTGGGGAAAACTGGATTCGTAGTGAGCGAGCGAAGAAGGGAGAGGGAAAATCCAGAAAGTTGAAGAATTTCAAAATTAAATAGGATATTTTGGAGAGAAGAGCGGAGAGAGTGATTTTAAATTTTTATGGCACACAACTGACAACTGCAGTTGTAGACTTGTAGTCCTTGCTCTTCATATACTCCCTCCGTTCCGCCATAAGTGGTCATATTTTTTTATTGGGCTGTCCCATCATAAGTGGTCATTTTCCTAATATAGAAACACCCTCTCTCACACAAAAGATGTGGGACGGAGGGAGTATTACTTTATTAAAAAGCTAGCTACTAACAATAAGTCAATATGTCCGAGTGGTTAAGGAGACAGACTCGAAATCTGTTGGGCTTTGCCTGCGCAGGTTCGAATCCTGCTGTTGACGTTCAATTTTGTTTTTTCCAATTTCAAAATATAAATGATACTAGTATTTTTTTTTTTATTAACCTATATCATTAATACTCCTATATAGTACATATTTCGTTTTATCTTTCCGTCATTAATAAACCTCTTCTTCTCTCATTCACACTGTCATAAATGATACTAGTATTTTTTTTTTTATTAACCTATATCATTAATACTCATATATAGTACATATTTCGTTTTATCTTTCCGTTCATTAATAAACCTCTTCTTCTCTCATTCACATTGTTCTTCTTTTTTTCACCAAATGGAAGGTAATAATTAAGATTAATTTGGGCATATATTTTTTTTATTAATATTAATTTGGGCATATTTTTTTCCACTTCTTCTCATTTATGGAGTTTATGAGTTTAGGATAACAAATAATACAAATATGAGAAAGTACTTTAACCAAATTATGTTGATCTAGCCCATTTAATGGGTACCAAATCTCTAATTCTCTCTCCATCGGTAGATTAAACACATTTTATTGTTAAACATCATTTATAAAAAAAATTTATAATGTAGATATACTTCGACCTACTTTTGTTAGTGAAAATTTATCCATTTTCTACCAAAAAATATCAGAATAACTTCAAAAAATATTCATCTTTTATCCACTAAAAAGGGCAAAAAAAAAAAAACAATTTCAGATGATTCTATTTCCTCGATGGATTATGATTCCCACAAGTTTAAATTTCTAATATTTGAGTTTGGATCTCCATATTTACCCTTCTATTTATTAGATCATTTTTTTTTATCCGAACAGTCTTTTGGTTCGAGAGACATCATCCAGTTTACTCATCTGCTGATTTGCATAGGCTAATAGTACAAAAATTTAAATTTATTAAAGCTACATATATTAAATATAAACAAATTCTGACCTTTAATTGAGTCTAATAAAGCTAAATCAAGTCCAAACTAAATAATCAATTTTTTTTTGAAAAAACTAAATAATCAAATTAAATCAATAATACTCACATAAAAGTTTTAAGAAAACAAAAATAAAATAAAGTCCTAACAATACAATTGCGCCGCAGCTTCTTCTCCTTCTTCTTCTTCTTCCGCCGCCTTTTTTTCTTCTCTTCACCATTTTGTTCTTCTCCTTCTTCTTTTGGTGCAAACAATACAAAATCTTTGTGGACAATTAATTTCAGATTATTACTTTTTTTATCTATACCATTTACCTCCCGGCCTGGTTCGATTTCCTTTCGACGAAGCTCCACCATTTTCCTCTCCAAAAGCTTGGGTTTATCTTCCCGGCTGTGCAGGTGGGATCTTCTTCCAGATCAATTTTGTGCAGCAGCTTTGTTTTGTTTTTCCCGCAGTTTATTGAAGTGTACTCTCAAATCCATCTTATGGCGTTTCACGATTTGAGTGGCGGTCGGTTCTTGATGTTTGCTCTGCCTCAAATTTTTTTTTTTTGGGGCTAATTGAGGTTTCGAACCTCTGTTGAGTGAAATTCTTGTTACAGTTTTGAAAAGATACCTAAATATGATTGCTGGTTCTAAATCTGAATTGTCAATCACCCATCCTACTTGTGTTTCTCTGTTACTGCTGCATCATCTGTATACAACAAAAGTATACAATTACTATGCTATCTATCAAATAAAGTTGCAGGAAACAATAAGTTTATAATTTACTTTGATTGTAATACTATACGAATATAGCTTATTATATAGGAATGCAGCCTCAATTATTAAACCCTAATTATTTTATTTTAAACACAATTTACTATTTATTTATTTTAATCTAATTATGTTTTTTTCCTACTTGCAAATTCAGAGGTGATGGTGTATTTAGCGTTGCTTATCCAAATTGGGAACATGATATATTGATATGCTACTTCACTACAGACAGACTTTGTGATGGAACATGATAATATCCTTATTATTTTATTTTTTTTGATGGTGTCTAATGCAGTTTTGCTGCCATTCTTTTGTAAGTTGTGGGAAAATAACGGCCCAAGATGTTTATATAGACAAAGCCAACAAAAATGGGCTCCAAAACTCGGTTTCCAAGATGCAGCAAAATGATATACATTTTGGACATTGAGTTGAACGTCCTTGATAATAACCGATAGTTTCTTCACTTTCTTGATAGTCTGTACTTGAATTCTGGATAACAATTTAGCAGGTATCTGGCTGCATCTTTTTGGCGAGAAAATGACTATCTTGCTTTTATATATATAATAGATTTCTATTGTCGCTGTTCGCTATGATCTTTCATTGAACTAGTTTTCATGTTTGATGGCATGCATAAGAGATAGAAAGTAGAGAGCGAAATCTGATTCTTGGATTCATCAAGATTCTAGCTGAAGTTCCCAACTAAAAAGGTAGTAAGTGCAAACTGCACCTTACAGAGAAGCAGAAAATTAAATAATTGTCTTGTTATTGTTTTTCCTACATTTCTTGTTATTCACTCACTCATTGAAGCATACAGGGATTCTATTACTTCCTTTAAAGCAAATTATGGCCCCAAGATGGAAAGGGAAAGCAGCTGAAGGAAAAGCACTTGCAGAACCAATGTCCGTGGTAGTTTCGCACCTTCAATCTTCTCTGGTTGAATCTAATTCTCAAGGACTGCTTTCAGGATGTGCGGTGCTTCTGGAAGCACTTCCACAGCAAACTGAGCTACTAAACCGAGCTTGTTTTGGTCGTCCCATTATTACGGCAGAGAAGGATAAGCAGTGGTACCAACTAAGTTTTGAAGAAGCTCTTTACCTATGCTCTGTTTTGAAATGCATTGAGGTTGTTGGTGAAAATAAGTGCCCAAAAAATGATGAAGAGCTGTGGCATTATATGACGGCCAAGAGAGTTGGTTTCCCCATTATATATAATGCATATTCTCACTTTCGCAGGAAGAACTGGGTGATGAGGGCAGGGTCTCAATACGGTGTCGACTTTGTTGCCTATCGTCATCATCCAGCTCTCGTGCACTCCGAATATGCAGTCCTTGCCTTATCTGATGAAGACGGAAATACAAACACCCGGTTGAAGGTTTGGTCCGATTATCATTGCACTCTTCGACTTTGTGGTAGTGTTGCAAAAACCTTGTTGGTACTTCATGTTACCAAAAATGATAATGACACACTTTCTCTTTCGAGTTTGGATCATTATTCTGTTGAGGAAAGAATTGTCACCAGGTGGAATCCCGAGCTTAGTCGCGAGAATCAAACGATGGGAGTAAGCTTCTTGGGTTATTAGGAAAATTCTTGGAGCTCGAGAGTATCTTGCAACTTTAGAGGATGGAATGAATAAGTTGGAACATCAAACTTTTTCTATAAGGAAATTGTATTGTGATTTGTGAGTTGAGGGGTGCTGCCCCAAAAGTTCCGTGGCACAAGATGATTAGCAAGAACTTGGCTCCTCCTAAATTTCTCTTTATCACATGGTTAGCTGTTCTGGGAAGATTGGCAACATGTGATAGGTTGCAGAAATTTGGGATTCACTGTGATCCATTATGCAACCTCTGTCTTGAAGAAAATGAATCTCTTAACCATCTGTTCTTTAACTGTAAATATTCTACTAAGGTTTGGTTACTTCTCTCTGATTGGTGTGGCCTCCCCATCCAATGCAATGATTGGGAAACTGAAAATGAGTATATGGTGTCTCAATACAAATCCAAGACGGGTAAGCAATTGCTGTACAGATTGGTTCTTGCTACTAGTGTTTATGGGATCTGGAAAGAACGGAATGGAAGGAGATTTCAAGCTTCGTGTTGTTCAGTTGAAACTGTGGTTCGACAGTGTCAAATTCAAATTGCAGTTTGTGCAAGTAAGGACTATAAGGTGGCAAGATATTTGAAGAGTTAATTTGTTAGCAGTTGGTCGATGTTAGAGTGGGGTTTGTTGTTTTGTGTGTTTCTGTGTTGAGCTCCCCTTTCTTCAGTTGGTAATAAAAACTTTATTTACCAAAAAGATAAATATTAGCACTCAAGATAAAAATTTAAAATAATAACACTTTTGAATTTTTTTGCATTTCTCTTCGTTTTTTCCCGCTTTGAATTCACATTTTTTATTTAGTGATTTCACATAAAAAAAATTGTGGATCACATATAAAATGAAACTATTACAAGTGTATTTCACACTTTTTATTTAGTGATAGTACGAATAAAAATTCGTGAACACGTATGAAATGAAATAATTACAATTGCATTCACATTTTTTATTTAGTGCTAACACAAATAAAAATCTGTAATCGCAGAGGGGTAAAAAGTCCAAAAGTGCTAGAATTTAAATTTTTTATAATGAGTGTTATAATTTATCTTTACAATCTTAGAAGTGCTATTATAATTATTCACTATGAAATCTCGATTGATTATAATTCATCAGTCACAAGACTCACAACCCCATAAGTTGATTATACCAACATACTCCCTCCGTCCCCCAAAAGTCCCCCAAAAGTGTGGTCCAATTAATATTTTAAAACTCACATATAATCAAATTTGGATCACACTTTTGGGGGACGGAGGAAGTACATATCAACGAAATCTGATCAATTGAATAAATTTAGCCAAATTAGCACATTATAGTTTTCTTCTTTCAAATTCCAATCCACATTCCACAATCTATACATTCACATAATCAACCAATACATTTTCTTATCACGGCCACATGCTTGCTACCTCCTACTACAAAAAGTCGATACTCTCACAAGTACACTCTCCTTCCACCGCAACACCATCTCATTCTCTCTCATCCCTTCAATCCTCACATTGTACCAATCCTCTCTCTCATCCACCATCACCTTAGCTTCCACCAAGCTCTCCGGGCTCGCTCTCCGTCCCTCCAAAACGCCCTCGAACTCGTGGCTTTTGGCCATTTCTTTCCACTCTTCAAACCATTCAACGGGTCTCATAAAAGGTGCTAAAAATAGATACTCCATAGCCATTCTCGCCTCAAGATAACCCGGTAGGTTGCACGCCAACGCCTCGAACATACTTCGGTAGTGTGTAAAGAGTTTTTCAAAATAGGTTTCAAAATTATTACAAGTCCTTAATCCATCCCCTGCTTCTCCATCACCAAAAGTTAGAATTCCATCAAAATTAGCCAATAATTCCTCCGCCACCTTGAGAAACTCTGCCACCCGCCTCCTACGCCGGCCCATATGTGGAAGCGCCGCCATGCAATTGAACACTAGCCAATCTTCCCCGCGTCCAAATTTCTTCCTCCTCCTCCTCCTCATTTCCTCCGAGAAATCCTCAATGCGTTTCTCTTCTATGTACATCTTTAGGCCATACTGCCTCGCGTGATCATGCAGTCTTTTCTTGGTCTCCCGAAACTCCCAACAAAAAGGGAAAGACGCGTAGTCTTCCCCTTCTTGTTTTAAGACAGTAAGCCTCACTGTCTTTTGTTTCCGGCCCAACGCCTCCATCAATGCAGGCCATTGGATTCCTTCTCCAATGTCAAAATCAACTATATGTAGTATTGTCACATCATCGGGTATAGATTCAAGAATGGCTGCGTTAGCCGCATAATGAGCAAACCTCCCACATATTAGGCTTTGGTACAACACATTGAGTGCTGGTACAAAGTTCTTGATTGATTCTTGTCTTAAATATTCGCCATCATCGTCTTCTTTGGACTTGAACATGTGGTATGCAACGCGTTCAACTAAATTCCCATGAGGGCTGCTCTTCTCATTTATGGAGTGAACAATCACTTTAACTAGTGATCCTTTGTTTACATTTCCATCATCCATGGCTTCTCCATAAGCTCTTAGGAGATGAAGTAGGCTCAATTCATTATCTAACTTTATATCCTTCCTTGGAAGATTTATTGGCATGTTTGCGAGCAATTGTGTGTTCTGGCTCAATTCCAAGGAAGGGGAAGGACTCCATTCGTATGCAGAAATTTCTGCAGACGAAGAAGTCCCTTTGATGTGACTGGATTTATGGCTGGAATAAATCCAGTCACAAATGTCATCAATATCATTTCTCGAGATCTTCTGAAAACCATCATCATCTGAAGTAATCATCATGTTGTCATGATCGAATAGGTCATTAGGAAATATATCTGGGAAATATGGCTCTGAAGAAACCATGGAGGTGTCTTCAGACGAGGCGAATGAAGAGAAAAACACTCCATCTAGGATCTCAGAAAGATCGATACCTTGATCATTAAGTGTGTTGTTTTGGTAGGTAGAGAAGGGGAAGTTGGAGGTGGGAAGCAATAGCTCTGATTGCATCATTTTGTTGGAGATGATTTGGAGAGAAGAGGGGAGTTTTGAACTAGGTAGATTTGTTCAATTTATACATATCAGAGTTTGTGTAGATGTTGAAAGAAAATCAATTTTTTAATGCTAAGGAAGGACTGCACCATTGTCCATATATTACCAATAATATAAATATGTTGCATGTTCCCTTAAAATTCATCTTTCCTTTATGAACACTTCTTGTATTATATGGAAAAAAAAAATCTCGATCATGCTATAACGTATTATCAACAGATTATTAAATAATTATTATGTAAATATGCCTTTCAAGGTAATGTCGTTTATTGCAGTAAAAAATCAACCTTAACCATATAGGTGGACATTAACAGTCCAAATGTCTTCTTCATATTGAAGGAGACCCACAAAATTAAATCATAGGCTTAATTATTTCTTCTTAATTTGTAGGTAGTTATTTAGAGAAGACAAATATACCAAATAAAATTTCATTTATTTCTTTTTCATGCAGGTCACATTTGGTGACTAGGAATATGTACATTTTAGTAGCAAGTTTTTAACTCTTTGAAAAATTTATTACTACTCCTACAGTCCCAATATTCATGGCTCAAAACTTTTGGACACTGGTATTTAGGAAAGGGGAATTAGGGATAAAAGGTGTGTGATCCACATGTTTAGTGTAGTTTTTATTTAATATTTAATCCTTGTTAATTTAGTCAAATGCCATAACATCATACAGTAAAAAAACGGCAAAGATTAAGCTTTTTAATTAAGGCCTAAGTAAGCCCTAAATTAGCCAAATTAGGAAATATGTCATATTACATGGAACAACCAAAAAAGAAATACAGACCATGAGACGTAGGGAGTAGTATTTTAGGAATTTGAAACTCTATTGTGCAAATTTTGAAATAAAAATAGTTTCTCTGCAAGTGTGGCATTTTATCAAATACCTTTCCTAAACTTTTGTACGAGAGACACAAATAGTTGTTTAAGAGACATCGATCCTTTATTGTCTCTTTATGTTGCATCTTCTATTACATTAATAAAGGGACGATATGTGGCATGACAAACAGTTCAAGATTTAGAAAAATGTATAGAAATAGAATGCGACTATTTTCACATGTTTCAATGTTATAATTCTAAATATGATTAAACAAATGAAGCAATTCATCGATTTATTCCATCTTATCCACCGCCCTCCAATTAAGCATAAATATTTCCATCTTATTTTAATCAAAAGAAGCGACAACTTTCGTTTTATCTTTATTTTTTAATTGATGGTTAATAGTGTCTCTTCTACATTGATTCCTTCCTTCAACGCCAGTACTCAGCATCTCCTACATTTAGGTAAAATTATTCAGGAATCAAGAATTACATCAATATTTTGGCCGTTATATAAAGGAGGTGATTTATTCAATATGCTAAAAATTGACAGGTTTGTGAATAGAATATCATGAATTTGAATATAATACCTTCTAAGTCAATATTGTCATGAAGAATCCTAATTTAATGTAATTTACTTCTTCATGTGTAATTTACTTCTTCACGTTGTTTGTCTAAAGGCTGAAGAAAAATAACTTGCCTTCAATTAGTATAGGGAGAGTAAATTTAAAATAGGGTAATTTTAAACATAGCCCCCAAATCTCTCAGTATAGCTCCCAAATTAAATTAATAATAAATTAAATTATGAAAATACCCTTATACCCCAATAACTCCAATTCGAAATTTTAATTAAAAAGAAATATTTATTCTATAGCCGCATACATTCATAGCCCCCAACGATTTATCTGTCTATTCTTCGGCTGGCTACGTTTTCATTTACCCAAAAATTTTCATTTCCAAATTATAGAACAAAGAATCTGAATCCATTTCTGTAAAGTGATTATAGGAATAAGTGAAATGGCGAGCTCTCTCCGACGGCTGGCTCCAATAATTAAAAGTTGAATAATTATTCCTAGAGGAAGGAAATAATTACCCAAGCACAACAATTGCCTCTACAAATTTTCCATTAAAGAGTTTAATTGGATTTCACGGAGTTATCTTCTCTATTTACTTTTCAAGAAAATATTTTATTCAATTCTCTTTGTTAATCATGGATGAGAAATATAATATTTCTGCTTCATTCTTTTAATACTACTAGATTGCACCCGTGCGTTGCACGGCATAATGCATTATAAAAATATGTATTAATTACTCTCATCCGTCCAAGATATTTAGGACACAATTTTAGAGTGTCCACCATATTTATGTCACTTTTCTTTTGGGATAATATCCCACACATTCATTATTTTATACCTCACAACAATTCAATATAATGAATCTCGTTCTCCACTCAAACACTACCTGCCTAACATTTATCAAAACCCTTGTCGCACCCTACGTGATCTATATTTCGTGGACGGAGGGAGTATAAAATTTCAGACAACAACAGAGAATAATAATACATTAATTTTTCAGTATAGAAATTAATAAAGGACATTTTAAGTATAACAATAACAAATACTCCATATTTCCTCCGTCCACGAAATAGTCCACGAAATGTATATCATGTCCATTTTTGGACATAATTCCACTCACTTTTTTATATTTTATACCTCACAACAATTCAAAAGTAACGAGTCTCTTTTATCCACTTAACAAATAATCTACAAACATTATAAAAATTCGTACCACTGAAGTTGTGCTATATATTTCGTGGATGGAGGGAGTATTACATTTCAAACATTATGAAAATTTTCTTTGTATACAATAGTTTTTGAAGAGTGTTCCTCATTACCACACATCAATATCTTCAAACCTTTTCAATTTGCAATGCTTGAAATATCCATATAAAGTTGTCGAAAAACTATCTGCCACAAATAAAATGCATTAATCATCTAATAAGTTAATTATGGAATAACACAATAAAATATAAAATTCATACATTACATCAATATTTTTTTTAAAAGAAACATTCAATCCAAATAACATTAATAAATATGACATGTTAAATTTTGTATTATGATATACTTCTTTGGATTTAAATTTACATACACTATTAAATAATTACATATAAACATCAAAATAATATTTATAAATTATAAATAATCCAAATATAAAACACAAAATATTTAATTACATTAATAATTTAAGAAATATTATTTTTTTTTAAATGGCATAACACTTACCTTCTAAGCATCTCTAAACAACAATTGTTTTATATATATTTGAAAATATAATTTCGATTAAAACCCATTTCAAAATGCTATTAGAATTAAAGATGAACAATCATTATAAAAATTTCAACCAATTTTGGCATTTTTAATAATTTTTCATTTTTGATAACTTCCAAACATCTCGAAATATATATTTTTTATTTTTAATATTTTTTCACTATTAAATTTTTTAAATATTTACGAATCTAAATAGTGAAAATAATAAAATTATTTTTGTAACCATTCATTGTGCTAATTTTTTTTTTCAAAATTAAATATCTTAGTCAAAATAGTGTTGTGTCAAAATAGTATATAAATAATAAATATAAAAAGTAGAAAATTCAATTACGTAATCCAAATAAGCCAAAATTCATAATCATTCAATTTATTAAATAATTTGATTTTTTTTTAAAGTTCAAACATGATAACCAAGAAAGGAGATGTATGGAATTAACCAACATATATTATTCATTATTCATGAAATAACTTAAAGTTCAAGACCTATTATCCACTAAATTAGTTTTGGAGGGAAAATGACAAACTTGTTAATATAGTTATAACTCTCTTATTTAGTATTAGTATAGATTACCAAACAATCAAAAAATACTATGACAAACAAAGATGAATAAGAGAGCAAGTATGAAGAATAATCAACATACTTTGTCGTCTGTGATATTTCTTCCTTGTGTTCTTCTTCCATCTTCTTATACGTATCTTTTATTTTTCAGGGGCTATACTAATGATTATAGTTTTGGGGTTTATTTTGTTAGTATTATTTAATTATAATTTTAATTTGGGGCTATAAGGATATAACAGTACTTTTATAATTTAATTTATTATTAATTTAATTCGGGGGCAATAGTGAGAGATTTGGGAGCTATATTTAAAATTATCATTTAAAATATCAGTTGTTCTCATTTTTTTTATATATTTTATTAGATTGTGATAGAGGTGTTAAAATTGGTGGATCCGATTCTGTATCGGGTAGGATCACAATTTTCATAGGCTCAAAAGATTTCGAACCAGCCAGCGTGAAAAAATTCCATATTTTGTGTTGGCCCACAACCCCAAATAATTAGCCCGACTATTTTGGGGGCCCGGCCCAGAAAATGTAACAACACTTTATTTTGGTTATTTTTTCTTTACTACTATCTATTCATTTATATATATTCATAATTTTGCACGCGTTACGAAGGCTAGTATTTGAGAAAATTAATAATTGATTTGAGGTTGAGGTTTTGAAAGTCTTTATTTCCATTAAATAATTGATGTCAATACTTTACAGCAATATACCCAAATACCCAAATCAGTGCACCATCAGTTAACTTAATCCATACATCCAAAAGAAAATGAAGAAACAAGTAAAAAGATATGCCGTCTGAATATTTTAATTTTAACTCGCTGCAAGAAGACTGTTTTAATTTTTTTTGTTGAAATTAAGAAGACTGCTTAGCTTAATTATAAGGAAAAGCAGACCATAAAACAATAGTTATATCATACACAATTAATTATGTATGAGTCAAAAAAATTGTGTATGAGTCAAAAATAATGCTAATGACATAAATAATTAATGAAACACCTAAATAGAAATTAGAAGAGGTAGCTAAAAAAGTGTGAAAGCAAATGAATACTCCCTCCGTCCCATTTATATAGGCGGATTGAAATTTTCGCAAGAATTAAGAAAAATTATTAGAAAAGTAAATTATATTGTAAATTTCTTAATATGCCCCTATTTATTATTTGACTATGCAATTTTTATGAGTTAATCAAATAATTAAATAGGGATATATTAGTAAATGAGCTAAAAAACATTACTTTTTATGGAAACAAGCCTATATATTTGGGACTTCCGAAAAAGGAAAACAAGCCTATATAAATGGGACGGAGGGAGTATATCAAACCAAAGCCAAAGTTTCTCCAAATTGAAAAGCTGTGATAAAAGGCCACTCCTCAAGGAATAATGGCTGGGTTGAGAAGTTAACAAGATCCTCAAAAGTTTGGCAAAAATTTGGGTGCAGCCGGCTGCACCGTACATCAGGTTCGACCTGACCTGCGACCCGACCCACCTGACCCGCCCGGTCAACGTTGATTGCGTTGACTTTTTATTTTTTTTATTTTTTTCAAGAGTTGAGCGAGGGGAACCGAAGGCTTCGGAGCGAGCTAAAAAATATTAATGTTGCTACAATCATTATCTATAAATTAAAATCGGACCGAAAGCAGATAGGAAAAAAAAACGGTCAGACATTGACCATTGACCGGTCAACGCTGACCGGATGGGACGAGCGGGTCGGGTCAACCGACTGTATGGGTACAGCCGGCTGTACCCAAGTGCAGCTCCAAAAGTTTTGTCAACAAAGTTGTAAGCCATCATTCAGAGGACAGGTAAGCAAACTGCACGTCCCATCTCCGCGTGATAATCTCATCATACTAGGAGGTTTGCCTTCATGTCGATCAACATTAATGACATGATGGTGCCTCTCCAACTCATAAACCTCAATCTCATAGGTGTAACAAATTGGTCAATGTCTGAGCGTAAAGGTCTCGGATTCAAGTTTACTGTCATGATATGTCTTTTTATCTCACCAAAAGGATGTCTACATATGTGTAATTACGTAAACGTGCATCCGTTGCTTTTAACACAAACTGTCACTGTTATACTTAGCTCAGAAAGTAAAACAGAAAGTAAAAACTGAACCATAAAAGGACACACAGAATGGTAAGCCAGTTCGGTTAATCAACCTACGTCTGGGGGGCCACGCCCAAGAGAGAACCAGTCCACTGTCGAAAGTTGCAGTTACAAAGGAACTTACTCATACAGGACTCCAACCTTATGACGCCTATTCACTCACGCCCTTCCCGATCTAGCGTGAATTGGTGATTGTAAGTGCACCACTCACAGTCTAAGTTCAAGCCGCAACTTGACACTCAACCTCTTACAAGTGTTTATCTATGAAAATAAACGCTCTCAAGAATACAATAAAATTACTATGAAAGTATAATGTTATGATAATGAACAATAGCAGCGGCAACAACTCTTCAATAATCTTCGGTGTTGATATATATATAGGTCTTGAGAAACCCTAGATATGCTCTCCACCTCCTTTGCCCTAGTTTCCTTATACATGGAAACTTCCTTTGTAGATATGCCTTGTGGAACAAATAAATATATCTTCCTCGAATAAAGATCTGTCTGCGTGAACAAGATAGGAAAGAATCTTCCGCAAAATCCGCATAGATAAGGAAAGAATCCTTAATTCTGTTCCACAAAATACTAGCTCAGACTGAAGCTCAGAAATCAGTTTCTGTCCTCGCACAACTCAGAAACACTTCAGTCAATTTTGCTTCTACATAAACTTGTTAACTTCAATTGAGCTACCAACTCGAATCTAACAATATGTTTCTCTGGTTCAATCCGATTTTCTATCTAGTTGGATCAAAAATTTTATAGGCCCAGAAGTTTTTGAACCAGTCCAGCAGGAAAAATTGCATTGTAGGCTCGTGAACGCACAAAAAATTCTGCATTTTGTGTTGGACTACAACCTCAAATAATTAGCCCGACTAATTTCCCAAACAGTTGATTTGAACCCTTTTTTTACCATCAATTGGTAAAAATTAAGAAACTTATTTTTCTACACCAATCTCACATTTAGTGAGAAAGTCTCTTTACAAAGGTGATTTTTTTTATCTATGACAATAAAATGAAAATTTACAACACTTTATTGAGAATATTATTTATTATTGTTAATTTATTTTTGACTATTATTTATTCATTAATATACATTCATAAATTTGCACGCGTTATGCTAGTATTTGAGAAAATTAAGTAATTGATTTGAGGCTTTGAAAGGACTTTATTTCTTGGAATGACAATGAGTCGTACGAAGCTGAGGCGATATTACTTTATAGCATTATTTAATTATTTAATTTTTTTGGAAAAAGTGTGGATGTAATTGAGTAGAGGGTCAACTGGTGGGACCACTAGTAAGAGTTCAAAGAAAACGAAACTACGTACAACAGTGCATAAACTTCTTCATGTGGTCCCGGTGGGGATGGCCTAGTGATGGAGTGGTTTCCTGTTGACCAACAGGTCAGAAGTTCGAGTATTCTCGGCCATAAAAAAACGTAGGTGGAGTGTGTGAGTTTAATATTTGTAATGATATTAAAAAAAAAAAAAATTCTTCATGTGAACTCTACGCATCTGAATTATTTTTCCACAAATTAATTTAAAGTTATTTGAAATATAAATTATTAAATTAAATAGATGCACGGGTGAAATAGTACTGACGAGAATATGTGATCCTCAATTAACCAGCAACTATTTCCATAGTTAAGTCAATTCACAAATATTTTCAATATCTCATGTGTTTTTACTTGCATCTATTTATGATTTTCATAGAAATATTGATTATTATTATTATTATTATTATTATTATAATTTTAGACTTCCAAACTGTTCAAACTCTAGCAACTCGCCAGTATTTTCTCTTTAGAAATTTGAATACTAACGACTGCGACACAAAGCTCCCATTATTTATAAGCAGCCTCAGATCTTCGTAGACCTAATCTTAGTCATTGAACTCAAGAACAACATTTCCTTTCTCTTTTTTTTCACGACTAGCGAAAATTCACAGTCGTTGTGCATGCTGAATAAACCCCCTTTTCATAGTTAAACGATTCTTAATCATCGAGCTCAACAACATCTTCTTTTCTTTTTTCGTCACGAGCTTAACTATACATCCGTTTTGCGTTCTGGATAAACCCCGTTCAACTATTTGGTTTTCGGATTTTCCCCGAATCTCTACTTTCTCTCTCCAAAATGGCTAATCCCACTCCCTCGATTCAAATCCTCCTCCTCTTCCTCCTCTGCAACTTCTTCTTCTTCATATCCCAATCCATCAACTTCACCTTCCATGGCTTCAACACTAACTCAAATCTTGTTCTTGATGGATCTGTAATCGAACGTCAAAGCGGTGCCCTAAGGCTCACCGACACTTCAAAATCTGTTATGGGCCATGCATTCTATCCAACTCCAATTCCCATCTCCAACAATTCCATCTCATTCAGCACCAATTTCGTCTTCCAAATCAATCCTTCCTCCCCCGGCGGCGGCGGCTACGGCCTCGGCTTCGTAATGTCCCCCTCCCCGCTGTTCCCCGGCGCCGCCGCCGGCCATTTCATGGGAGTCTTTAACTCCTCCAACTCCGGCAATTCATCGAACCACATCTTCATGGTGGAGTTCGACACGGTGAGAGGGTTCAACGAGACATTCGACGACGACGGCAATCACGTCGGAATCAACGTTAACGGAATGGATTCCGTTAACAAAAAGGCAGCACTGTATGACGGCGACGTGCTGTTCTTGGAGAAGGCGGAGCCGAAGCCGATTCAGGCCCGCGTTGACTATGACGGCGTGAAGAAGAAAGTCAACGTGACGATTGCCCGTCTGAACGCTTCTGAGCCGATCGAACCGTTGCTGTCTGTAGATCTTGATTTGTCGAACGTTTTGTTGGAAAATATGTATGCCGGATTCTCTGCTGCAACTGGAATTGATAAATCGAGCTCTCATTACATCCTCGGATGGAGTTTTCGCCTCAATGGGATCTCCGACAAGCTTGATCCATCTCTGCTTCGAGTTATAAATACATCATCCTCATCTTCAACTTCCAACATAAGTACTAATGTCAAAACTGCCCTTATTGCAGCACTCTCCGTCGTCCTCGTCGTCTCCTTAGCATCATTGATTTTGATTATATTTTACCGAAGATCCAACAACTTCGAAGTCTTGGAAGAATGGGAGCTCGATTGCCCCCATAGATTCCGGTATAAGGAGCTTTACACCGCGACTAAAGGATTCACAGAGAGCGAGAAAATCGGAGTTGGAGGATTCGGAGTTGTTTATCACGGCGTCTTGCCATCCACCGGTGGTGAAGTAGCCGTTAAAAAGATAACGAACAATAATTCATCACAAGGTATGAGAGAATTCGCTGCAGAAATCGAGTGTTTGGGAAAACTAAGGCATAAAAACCTAGTTCATCTTCAAGGATGGTGCAAGCACAAAAATGAGCTTCTTTTAGTCTATGAATATGTCCCAAACGGTAGCCTTCATTCCCTAATTTACAAATCTAACCCTAGATCTACATTAACTTGGAAGCAAAGATTCGACATAATCAAAGGCATCGCGTCCGGCCTCCTCTACCTACACGAGGATTGGGAGCAAGTAGTGATCCATCGCGATGTAAAATCGAGCAATGTGTTGATAGATGGCGATATGAGCCCAAGATTAGGCGATTTCGGGCTTGCAAGATTGCATGATCATGGTAAGAACACATATACTACACGAGTTGTGGGTACCATAGGCTACATTGCTCCCGAACTTTCTAGAACGGGGAAGGCCTCAACGAGCTCAGACGTGTTTGCTTTCGGCATTCTTCTTCTTGAGATCGCGTGCGGGCGGGCCGCAGTCGTGTTTGAGGCTCATCAGAACGTGATCTTGGTGGATTGGGTGGTGGAGTGCATGCAGAAGGGGAAGATTTTTGATGCAGTTGATGCTAAGATGGACTCAAATTATGTGGTTGGAGAGATGGAATTGGTGTTGGGATTAGGGCTTCTTTGCTCTCATCCGAGGAAGGAAATGAGGCCTACGATGAGACAGGTGGTGAAATATTTGAATGGAGATGAGAATCTGCCATTGTTGGAGAGATTGAGCTCGGATGATTCGAGAAGAGTTGATGAGATTACTTCAAGATTGTTGGAATTGGGATTGGTTGATAGGTTTAGTAATAGTGCAGATTCGTATAATTTGAGTATTTGTATAGGGGTAATGTCTTCTAGTTCTTTTGGTGATGGTAGATGAGATTTAGGTTGTGAATAGTTAAAATTAGATGTATTTTTTTTTTGGTTACCAAATGTTTAGCAATCAAAACGATATAGTATATAAATGGTTTGTTTTGTTTTGTTCAAGAATAACATGACTTGTCCTCGATATATATTTATAAATATTATAAAAGTGTCTTGTTTATCAAAGTTGGACGACAAATTATATCCTAATTACATATCTAGTTTAAGAAAAATAGTGTAATTATGATGATATATTATTATACTATATATTTATCATTTGCTAATGGGAAAAGGTGCAAATACCCCCCTCATGTTGGCAGTGCTAGGCAAATACCTCCTGAATTTTGTTTAGGTGCAAATTCACCATTTCCTAAAATTTTCGGGTGCAATTACCCCCTCTACGTGACGGAACTAACACTTCCATTGTCAAAAAAAATATTTTTGATTCATTTTTATTCTTGTGGGACACTTACAATTCCCAAGAATTAATTGGTGCTATAAGCTCAAATTAGAAAAAAATTTGTTTCGAACCCTAGCTCACAACTATCAAAATTCAGGTGAAGTTCTAAAATAGTTTGCAATCCAAGCCAACTATTTGTTGTTGATACTGATGATTTCATCTTCTTCAAGTGGTTCGTCATCCTTTTTCGTGCAAATCATCGGAGAATCTCACCTGAATTTTGATAGTTGTGAGCTAGGGTTCGAAATAATTTATTTCCTAATTTGAGGTTTTAGCACCAATTATGTAGTATATAACCATTGGGAATTGTGAGTGTACCACAAGAATAAAAATAAATCAAAAATATTTTTTTTGCTAACGGAAGTGTCGTTTCCATCATGGCGAGGGGTTAATTGCACCTGAAAACTTTAGGAAAGGGTAAATTTGCACCTAAACAATGTTCAAGGGGGTATTTGCCTAGCGCTGCCAACATGAAGAGGGTATTTGCACCTTTTCCCTTTGCTAATTATTGATTGATCTTGACTTCGATATAATATAATACTTCCTCTGTCCCGTTAATCTTGGTCTGCTTTCCTCTTTGGGTAGTCCAATTGATAATGTTCTAGCCCTATAAAAGAAATACTCTCTCCGTTCCATTAAAATTGTCCTCCTTTTCTTTTAGGGCTGTCCCATTTAAATTGTCCTCTTTTCCAAAAAGGAAATAATTAACCCTTCAAAAGTAATGAGACCTACCCATTTTCTATCTTTTTACCTTTTTCCTTAATAACCGTGCCGAACAGTAAGAGGACAATTTCAACGGGACGTCGGAGGGAGTAAATAACTTTTCAAAAAATATAGGTTCACTCATTTTTTTTTATCTTTTTACCCTAGATCTTCTTAATAACCATATCGAACAGTAATGAGACAATATCAATGAGACGGATGGAGTAGTAAATAACAACTACCACCAAGCAATTCTGAAAGTGGAGATTAGGTTGACTAGTCGCATTGACGCCGATGAATTTTTTCAATATATAGGCCGTCCATTTTCGACTTTTCTACGCTTCAAAAAAAATGAGAAATTTTCAAATAAATAACGATGCATCACTAGTCATAATCACATAAAATGAAAACTAATTTCCTTGAATTTATGCCACAATTCTTTGTGGTCCATAACGTGACCCACCAAGTTTGGCAAATTTAAGGGGAGTGTCTTATTTAATTTTTTGACAATATATGAAGACTTTTATCATAACATTCATATTATAAAGCTATATATATCGAGATAATGTAATTGATGTTGAAGTAACCGCTTATTGGACTAATCTGGATCATGACTTGAGTAATAAATTAAACGTTCTTAAGCACTAATTATTAAATATTCTATTCGTGTATGTCTATTAATCAATTATAGATGCAACTTTGCATCATGTCGTAATTGTATCCTTGAACTTTTACTTGGTTCAACAATCATATTTTTAATTAAATTTGCATCGTATATTTATATTTCAATTGAGTCAAAGTATGGATCAGATAGACATTAAAAAATATTACACCCTCTGTCCACCATATTCTTGTCACTTTTGTCTTTTCATTTAGTTCACGATATGGTTGTCACTTTTATTTAGAGTAGTAGGGTCCACTTATATCCCCCACTACTCCACTTACATTTATAGTATATGTTAAATAAGAAGTTGAGAAAATTGAATGATATGATAGAATTGTTAACAAATTGATATGATAGGTATTAATTTATAATTTTGCATATGTTAAAGAGATACAATTGTAAAAAAGTTCAACCATTAAGTTACAAAATGGTATTTTCCAGAAGAAAAAAAATGGCATTGATTCAGTTGACTAGGTTAATCGGGTCGGGTCATATGATTGGATGCAGTAGGAAGTACTATATCTCATGATTAAAGGTCGCAATAGAAACTTCTTTAATATGAACGCTTCCTCACGCGGGAGACCTGGAACAATTGTCCTAAAAACTTTATTTTCAAAGAAAAAGAGAACAAAGAAGAAAATAATGTTTAGAAAAACAATAAATTGTTGTGGTTTCAATGAAGTTATGAAAATATCTAGGTTTGACTCTCTCAATCAAAGTACTCCGGAAAAGTTGTTAGTTAATGAGTTATTAATCAAATAACGAATTAATGATTAGTTAATTAGTTAGTTTAGGCAGGCAGCCGTAAAAAAATGGCGGTTATACGCATAATTAATTCATTATGACGTTTCGATTAATTTATAATGATAAAATGCCTTAAATCATAGTACTCTCTATGTCTCATTTATATAGGATGATTGAATTTTTATAAGAATTTAGAAAATTATTGAAAACGTAAATTATACAGTAAATTTTTTAATATGCTCATATTTATTTTTTGACTATACATTTTTATATTAATCAATCAAAGAGTTAAATAGAGATATATTACTAGTCAGTAAATGAATTAACAAAAAAAAATAACCTACACTCTAAATATCAAATTAAATACTATTTCCACTCAATCCATCCGCGTTGACCTTCAGCTCTCGACTTTTTCCACTCTCATTTTTCCACCACTCATGACTACTCAACTTCATATTTCTACAATAAACTACACACACACACACACACATATATATATATATATATATATTTATATACGTATGTATTCATCATTCTGAACTCTTGCAGCTTCACTTTTCAATTCGCTTGTACAGTTGTATATTCTTCTTTCTTGTCCAAATGTCATATCCCACTTCCTTAATCCAATTCCTCATTTTCTGCAACTTTTTCTTGCTATCCCAATCCACAAACACAAACACAAACTTCACCTTCCATGGCTTCAACGACACCAACCTTAATCTCAAAGGAGCAACTGTAATAAAACCAAGCGGCGCACTGCGCCTCACCAACACCTCAAATTTCGTCACAGGCCATGCATTCTATCCTGCTCCGATCCCCTTCCTCAATTCCTCCTTCACCACACATTTCATCTTCCAAATCAACCCTTCTTCCACCTCCAGCCGCGGCGGCTACGGCCTCGCCTTCACCCTCTCGCCGTCTCCGGACTTCCCCGGAGCAGCCGCCGAGCACTTCATGGGCGTCTTCAACGAATCCAACGACGGCAATTCCTCGAACCACGTCTTCATGGTGGAATTCGACACCGTTAACGGCTACAACGAGAATACGGATTCTGATGGGAATCATGTGGGGATCAACCTCAACGGAATGAACTCCGTTGCTTCCAAACCGGCCTCGTACCTTCCAGAAGGTTCTAGAGAGAAGGAGGAGGAAGTTTACTTGGAGAAAAACGGTCCGGTTCAGGCATGGATTGACTATGATGGAATGATCAAACAAGTCAATGTTACCGTTGCTCCTCTCACATTTGCTCAAAAGCCAAGTAAACCTTTGTTGTCTGTAATTCTTGAAGATATGTCGGATGTTCTGCTGGAGAACATGTATGCCGGATTCTCCGCTGCAACGGGGCAGGAATCGAGCTCTCATTACATCCTAGGATGGAGTTTTTGCCTTAATGGGAAGGCTAATGAACTCCAACCATCTCTCCTTCCTGTCGTGCCGGTTGTAAAAACATCGTCTTCTAATAGTACTAAACTGAGAAATGCACTCATGGCTACGTTCTCCGTTGTGCTCTTCGTCTTGATAGCATCTTTGGCCGGAATAGTGATTCATCGGAGAGTGATGAGGTTTGAAGTGCTCGAGGATTGGGAGGTGGACGCGCCTCATAGATTCCGGTATAGGGATCTTTACACCGCGACTAAAGGATTCAGAGAGAGTGAGAAAATCGGAGAGGGAGGATTCGGAGCTGTTTATAGAGGCGTCTTGCCATCCACGGGTGGTGAGGTTGCTGTTAAGAAGATAATGAACAATAATTCATTACAAGGTATGAGAGAATTCGCAGCAGAGATTGAAAGTTTGGGGAAGTTAAGGCAGAAAAACTTGGTCAATCTTCAAGGATGGTGCAAGCATAAAAATGAGCTGCTTTTAGTGTATGATCATCTCCCAAATGGAAGCCTTGACTCTCTGCTTTACAATTCCAGCTCTGTATTGAGTTGGGAGCAGAGGTTTAATATAATCAAAGGCGTCGCGTCTGGCCTCCTCTACCTACATGAGGAATGGGAGCAAGTGGTGATCCACCGTGATGTAAAGTCGAGCAACGTGTTGCTAGACCGCGATATGAATCCAAGATTGGGCGATTTTGGGCTTGCAAGGTTGTATGATCATGGGAAGAACTCACACACGACGAACGTTGTGGGTACCATAGGCTACATTGCTCCAGAGCTTTCTAGAACAGGGCAGGCCTCAACGAGCACAGATGTGTTTGCTTATGGGATTCTGCTTCTTGAGATCGCGTGTGGGCGGGCTGCAATCGTGCGTGAAGCTCATCAGAACGTGATCTTGGTGGACTGGGTGGTGGAGTGTATGCAGATGGGGAAGATTTTTGATTCAGTTGATGCTAAGCTGAATGGAGTTTATGTGGTTGAAGAGATGGAGATGGTGTTGGGATTAGGCCTTCTTTGCTCGCATCCGAAGGCGGAGTCGAGGCCTACGATGAGACAGGTGATGAAATATTTGAGTGGAGATGAGATTCTGCCATTGTTTGAGAGATTGAGCTCAGCTGGTTCAAGAAGAGTTGATGAAGTTACAGCAAGATTGTTGGAATTAGGATTGACGGATAGAACTAGTTATACTACTACTACATCAACTTCATTTTATCATTCAAGTTCTATAGGGGCAATGTCTGCTAATTCTTTTGGCTCTGGTAGATGAAGAATTCTTTTTAGTTTAGGTTTTAGTTTTATCAAGAATGTCATTTCTGATCATACTGATTTAATTTAATTGTAAATGCATAATCTTTTATCATTATAGATGGATTTATATCATGTTGTAATGTTGTATCTTTACCATTTGAAGCCATTACGTTGAACCTAAAAAACCCAATATTTCCAAAGAACTGCACCAAGTTTTGTTAACAATGATATCAGCAGTAAATAGAAAATGTGAAATGATGAAATGAGAAATGATTAAGATGAATAAAAATCGAGCAGCATCATATGGCATTCAATATTTCATTCAATTGTTAGGCAGTCGAATTTGTATGATAAAATAAAGGGAAATAATGTAGCATAGAGAAACAAAAGAGAGAGAGAGAGAGAGGAGAAATTAATAATGGTTGGCAGCATCCGACTTCAACGTCTACCAAGGAAGTCAAAGCTATGAACTAATATGTTAAAATTGAATAATTCTTAGGCATGTGACATGTATCTTCTACGAAATGACAGAATTCTCAAAATAATACAAAAAATATGAAAGATATATTTTACTTGATTTGGAAGCTTACCCTATAAGAACATAAGGAAAATAAATAACTTAAGCTCGTAATGTCCTAGGAAGAACATCATGCTATTAGAGATAGAGAGAGAGATGAACTTAAATTGTAATTTATAGACCTTGCCACAGGAAAGCAAAATGCTAACTCAAAATGAACTTTCACCTTTTCTCATGAAAGATACCTCACTGAAACATGGTGTACATAATATAATGCATAAAAGACTCAAAATTTTGTCATAAGCAGCCGATAAATGAAAGAATTTCATCACTTCAGTTCTTTTCATCCGCCATAGACAAGACTCGAGCAAACATGATCTCATTCTTATGAGGCCACTGACAATATGCCTAAACCAAAATCAAAATAAGGAATAGAGGAGCACAATTGCATGAGAAAAGAGTAGCATTGGAGGAAAATGCTTAGCTCCGATCAAGAAAATGCTCGCCTTATCATCTCTTGGGCCCATGTAGCTGTTGATTTCAGTTGCTCGTCATCTGTTTGAAAGCACTCAGCTAATAAATTTGAGCAAAATTTAGTATCTTTGAACAACATTTTCACGTTTGAACCAAGTGCATCTGCTAGGTCGCCCTGAACTGCCACTGCCGCCTTCGTCACATTCACATCCCTGAGCAGCAGAGTTACAGAAGAATACATAGTAAGAATATATATATAATGAGATAATAAGCAAACAGATAACACGACACGACGTATTTAGATTGATGGAAATACCTCTGTTCATCTTTTGCAACCAATTCAATGAACTGCAGGAGATGAGGGGCATGAGGTAACATGAGTTCAGCTTTGGAATTTTTGAATCCTTGAAGAATTCCAGAATAAGCCTCAAAAATACTGCGCCTCAGCTGGTTGCCATAGTCTATCATCTCCTCGTCATTATAGTCCATCTCAGCGCACACTTCTGATGCACTCTGCATCATTGGCAAAGCATAACCAACATACTTCTCAAAGTGTTCACCGATTGCAAGAGCAATGTCACCAAAGCAAGAGAATATGGGAGGTTTAACTGAACGGTGGAGTTCACCACTCGACAAATCCTTGAGGAGGTGTGTCATGATCCCATCACAATATGGTAAGACCTTGTCATCCAAAGCACGGCAAATGTCACCAACCACCCCAACTGAAATGGCACAAACCTGATACTCCTCAAAATTTTGCAAACCCATTTCTAGGTACTTGTAGAACTCTTGCATATACTTCTCAAAACCTGGCCCAGTGGCATAGGCAAGAGCACCAATAGCCAACATAGCTTCCTCGTGAACAGTAGTACTACGGCAAGCAAAAACACTTAGGAAAAGCATCATGATCTGGTCAGCCCCCTGCATGATTATGTGCTTAGTTTCCTCAGCACTGCTTAGTTTTTGAATAATAACCTGAAGCACACCACAAAGAGAGGCTTGTAGATCTCCTTGCTTTTCCCTGTCATCAGATGATAGAATTTGAAGACTTAACGTTTGTTCTAACTTCGACATGATAGCAGGGAGAAGTTTGACAATTATCTCAGATGTCTCTGAAAGGTTTGAACACCTAACAACCTCATTCAAGGTTTCATAAGCAGAAGATCTGAGTTTAGAGTCACTGCCATCTGTTCGCTCAGCTGTTGTAATTAAACTGCTCAAGATATCTGGAAGGTAAGGTGTGAGCAAGGAAGAGCTTGGCCCTGCATCCTCATATCCCTGAGCAAGGAAATAGATAGCTCCACAGACCTTTTCTGAGACATGGGGGGCATCTTTTAGACTAGCCAATAAGACCCCCAAAATCCTCTGGAGGTTAGCTGGGGTAATCACAGAGAAACCAGTAGCTGGTGAGTGCATCAATTCAAAGATACGACTAAGGGTCCATGCAGTGGTATCTTTTACATGGCTGTTGGCATCATTCATTGCATTGAGCAGAAATTCTAAACCAGCATTAACCATTGGGGATAACTTCTCAATGCTTGGGCCTTCAAGGATTGAACCAAATGCATATGTAGCAGCTTCACGTGACCGCCAGTCAGTCTTTGATATGCTGGCCTCTACAAAAGGCATCACCAGAGGAACGACAGCATCCCCAACAGTCTTAGCAACAAGACCGAGACATGTGCCACCAGCCATAGCCAGATTCCAGGTTCCATCTTCCTGATCTTGGTCCTCATCCTGCTTAAGTAGTGTTTCGAGAAGCAGAGGCACTAAAGTGGGAAGAGCCTTTTCAATAAAGCGGGAGTGCTCCACACTTGAATCCCCAATTTCAGGGACCTCATAGTCTTGAAGCTCCAATTCTTCATCACAAATAGAGCTCCAAAACTCTACTGCTTGAAGGGCAATGGCCTCCTCATCTCCTTTGACTGCATTGGATGTAAGCTCAAAGATCCTTTGCATGTATGGTTCAAGCACCTCATAGTATGTAGATGCAATGGAAACAAGACACTCAAATGCAGCCTGTCTGATCTCTGACTCTTTAGCCAAGGCAGCATCACAGATAACCTTCATTATGTAGTTCCTCTCCATTTCATTGTTGAAATTTGTCCGAGCAAATTCAAGGGCATTATACAAAGCTTTAGTGGCAGCCAGTCGAACTTCAGGGTTCAGCTCAGATATATTCATTCCTTGAACAACTGCTGTCAAAACAGCGTTCACTTCATCTTGCACAAGATCTTCATCGGATATTACCTCACACACATAACCAAGTGTTTCGAGGGTAGCTCGTCTTAAGGATGGGGATCCATCTGGTCTAGTCATGTTGGCAAGTAGTGAACCAACAAGATCAGGCCACTCCTTTCGGGGGATTTCTATTGAAGCTATCTCAGCAACAACCTGTGCAGCAGTATGACTGGCCTCACGAAAATTCGATCCAAGGGTGCTTAAGAGAGAGTTCTTAATTTGGGATTTAAAAGAAATGTCAATTTGAACCCATAGTTTCACAGGCTGTTCCTTTGTTGCAGAATCTTTAGCACCTAAGTCGTTCTTAAGGACAATACCAGCCAGTCTACGAGACTCAATAGGCTTGCTGTCATTTGAGAGCTCAACAGACAATGACAAAAGATATTGTGGCAAGTTTTCCTCCCGAAACTTACAGAGAATTCCCTCTGCTTCCGTTCGAACTTTTGCATCTGGTGACTGAGCGGCCAATAGGTACTGGGTAATATCAAACGACATTTTTTCCTATACAAAAAAAGAAATATTTAGGAGAACCGCTCCATAATTTTATCAATGCATGTAACAAATCAAAATCCTTTAGTGTAGAATGAGAGTAAGACAAAAGTAAGAAAACATTAAGCCTATCATACTTTCAGACCCATCCCCTCAACAATAAGCCTATCATCCTTTAAGACCCAATAGACCGCCTCAGTAACTCAATCAACCCAAAATCAATTCAATCAACGATTCCTAAACAAACTGCCAACACCATGAACCAAAAACCACAAATAACCATGTCTTATTCAAGCATCAGAAATGACAGTATAAATTTCTTAATTTTTGCTGACAATTCATAAACACGGCCGCAGCTCAAAACTCTTCGCCATAACCTCAAACACATCAATAAACAGATCTTAAGAATAGATTCAACTAAACAACATATAGAGCATCAACCAGAACTGTAAACCGAAATTATAATCCAAAAAGGACAGGTAAACTAACTGCAAATATACATTCATCGGATCCTATAACTTAAGCGATTACACCAAAAATAACTCGAAAATTCAACTCAAATGCGGAAAGATATAAATCTAAACAACAGAAACAAATAAAACAACTTACCTTAATTATAATTAGCAATTGCAGCCGCAGTAGCTAGGTTTTTCCCTTCAGTCTCCTCCTTCTATAGCCCTCGGAGTTTAACTCTACACTTCTTTCCTTATGCTTCTACAATCCTATAGATACAAAAATTATACAAATTTTAGTGAGAGAAACACAGATTGTCTGTCTCAGTATGAGAGAGAGAAAGAGGGAATGATTTCGAATAGAAGGAATAAGCGGGAGCAAGGGTTAGGAGTTGCTTATAATAGTGAGTGAGTTAAACGGGCAGCAACTCGGGGCTGCCCGCGATGCCCTGCACGGCTGACATCCAACCAAAACCCTAAATTCATTTTTTCTACTTCTTCTAAGTTTTCTTTTGGTCGTTTTTAAAAATATTTCAAGAAGGAATATTAGATTACTAATATGGAATTTCAATATTTTTTTGCTTTTAGGGAATAAAATTATTATTGCAGGTAACGAAATGGTGTATAATTATTGCATATGAATATTTAAAGCTATTTTTAATATTTATTTGTTTCCAATATTATTATATCAAACGAAATTATAATGTCTCGTGTGCAATGAGCGTGCGCTAAGCTACCCTACCCTATATGGTTGGGCCATAACTAAATGAAATATAACAAATTGGGCTTATTTAACATTATTTGGTGGGCCCATTTGGGTTCTGTTCATGCGTGAGTGCAGAATAATTCAACTTAAAATATACTCACTCCGTCCCATTATTGTTGGCAAGTTTCTTTTGGGCACGGGTATTAAGGAGAAGGGTGTTTAAAGGGTAAAAAGATAGAAAGTGGTGGAGCCCACAACTTTTTGTGAGAGAAAGATATTTCCCAAAAAGGAAACATGCCAACTTTCGTGGGACGGTCCAAAAAGGAATACAGGCCAACAATAATGGGACGGAGGGAGTATAATCTTTTAATTATGAGATCACCATTCTAATAATTATATTATTTTAGAGAGAAAATATATTGTTGTTTATAAAATTTTGTTTTTCCCAAACTCAAATTCCAAACATGATCTTAATGCACTTATTGTCCTCATTTTTTTTATCATAACATATATATATATATATAGGTATTAAATAATATTGAGGTGAAGTGTTTGAAGATTTAGTAGTAGATACAGATGAACATAACAGATATTTTCACATTACTTTATGTACAAATATTATGAAAAGTAGGAAAAAAAACATGATAGCCGATGACTAGTATATTCAAAAGCATTGGTTAGAGCGTATTGCTTTTGTCTCAGTTAATTTTTTTTTTTTTCAAAAAAAAAAAAAAATTGTCGCCAATTAAATTAGAAAACATAGAACGTATCGATATACATATTCTTTTTTGTAAACCTCTAGCTTCTTCAAATTGTGTGAATGGTCCAATATTTGATAACTCTTTTCTGGAAAACATATGTAGAAGAACACCTACAAAAACAATATATTTAGTTTTTTGCATGAAACAACTAAACAAGGCCTTGATATCAATGTTTTCTTTTAGCTGGATTTGATATTACCTCATAAAATACATCAGTAACATCACCTATTTCTAGTTATTCTTAAAATTTTACTATGTAAAAAGGAGGATAAAAACATCATTTTGTAACAAATGATCTCATATGTCAATTTACAAACACCATCTTACTATATTATACATAACAATTTTATGCACAATAATATTATTGAAAAAGCTCTAAAATCTAAGATGATAATCACCATTTTTGCTTGAGATTAGCCCCAATTATGGAATCACAAACAGGGCTCTTAACGCTGCACGATTTAGGCTTCATTTTCCACGGCAAGAAACTATTTAAGCCGCACCCTTTCATGATCGTAGGGTGCGATCGCCCCATACTAACGGCTCGAGAAAACGACGAATCCGGAAACGGAGACCGTGAAAACGGAAGTTTCTTGTTCATAACGGATTCCTCCGCTAAGGCTTGAGCATCCGGCAAAAATCTCTCTATAATAAAATTCGACGAATAATAGCCATTACTAGCCTCCAATATAGCTGAGCTTCTGTCCTCTGTCGCTTTACAGTACGCTTCCACATCATCCACTGACTCAGCCAATGAGAATAAGTCGATAGCATCTGAAAAATGCTCATTTCGGCTGTTTTCTTCACCACCACTACCATCTAGACCGGCACCGCAGTCATCAGCCCTAGGTGGTGGCTGCCACCGGCCGGGGGGTGGTTTTGGGGGCGGCGGCCGGTCAGTCCCGCTTGAGTTCTCGTTCTCGCCCGTAGCCCTGTCCTTAGGCTCTCCTGGGATTCTTTCCCATGAGAAGGGCACCATGTTGGCTGGTTCCGGCCTAGATCCGGAGCTAGCCGTGGCACCTCCGGTGCGCCTCGTTGATAGAGGTGGCACGTTCAAGTTCAGCTTTCCGTGCACAATCGTGTTCGCCTCCATGAATGCACCAACATAATCTGTGCATATAAATGATTTAAAAAAGATGGTGCAGAAGCCATAAATAGACAGTTGGAGCTGCGGGTGTCTCGTGTGATTTGGTAAAAGTTTCCACTTTTCAAGATTCAGAGATTTCAGACAGTAACAAGAGGAGAAAAGACAGCCATTGACACAATTTTCTTGAACAAATGAGAGATTTGTTGGTGCTGTAATAATCCCACACATCACAAATGTACAGAAATTGGACACACACAATATATATATATACACATATTTATACTAATAAAAAGCAATCAACCTTTTTTGTTCAGCCCATCTCATTGAGACAGAAACATGGCATGTAATAAAGTAGGATCAGATTAGCTGACTCATACAAAAAATGACAAAAAGAAAAGAAAAAGATGAAACACAACTGCAATCATTTGCTTTTTCTATTTCTTCTCTTCTGTGTGTTCTTTTTTTTTTTTTTTTTTCTTCACTTCCAATATACAATTTGGTCCTATCTTTGGCAAGATTAAATCATGATGGCTGATACAAGCATAACACAAGAATTGTAGGCACAGTTGCTATCTTCCATCGCACTCTCATTGTTCTTGGATCCGTTTTTGTGCTTTTCTGTAAAGTTCGAGCGTGTCTGAATGGTTGGGGTCGAGACAAAGGGCCGCCTCACAGTCTCGGATTGTGGAAGCATAGTCCCCAACTGAGTCGAGGAATGCTGAACGAAGATGAAGCAGCTGAAGGTCAGGCTTGAAAGCTATGGCTTTTGTGAGCTCAGTTATGGCTTCAGCTTCCTTATGGTCATCCATCAACACTACAAGGCATGATAAAACAAAGGATAAGAATATACAAGTCACTATGAAATAATTCTAGTAATATACAATCTTTTAAAGCAGAATCCACAGAATCTATGATACAACTCTCCAATCTTTGCTTGATATAATAATGAATCTTCCATCTGGATATTATATTTGTTACTATCAAATTGAGATGTGTATAATTATTCACTCACAAAAGCTTTGCTTCATCATAATTGTCGTAAGAGTTTCACACACTAGGTTTGGGCACCAAGTAACTAAAATTCTAAACAACGAAACGTATTCAAGTTTATCCATCATGACATCATTGAGGTTGTGTTTTGATCCAAAACATTAGTCAAGATTTGAGATTGACATGATGTTATTTAGCTTTTAATTTCTTGTTACCGGATTCTGGTGGAATAAAGAAAAGCAACAATGGAAGATTGTTAGTATAACTTAACCACACATACATATTGCATAGTCTATTAAATTAAAGGACAAAAATTGTTTTTTAAAGAAATAATAAAACCACATCTTCCATTTATAACAACCAATAATGTCAATCCAAATAAACTACCATGATTAATCAAATTTTCATGATCAAGAAAAACATAAAATTTATTGCAGTAACAAAAAGAGTTGATGGGAAGCTAAAACTTACCAGCAGCCCTATATCGATATGGATATGTCCTCAGAGGGTCCAGTCGGGTTGCCATGCTCAGATCACTTTTGGCCATTTCACGGTCACAATATTCTGAACGTTTCTCATAAGCTGATGCATTATATCTAGCCTTCTCAATCAACTTTGTCATCTCATCATAAGCAGCTTTCCGCAGATTTTTGAGATGATATACACGTGCCAGACCTTGATGTGCTCTCGTATGCTTAATGTTCAGGGCATTCATGTAGCTGTCGACTGCATTGTCTAGTTTATCCACGTCTACGTAGATACTTGCCAGATTACTCAATGCCTGCAAAACAACATAGGTCAGCCATATTTTAGGAAGCAAAATGAGAAAATAACGTCCCTGTAGAAGAATCGACTTACTTGTCCTTTCCGAAGGCCATCAGAAGGGCACCTAAGAGCTTCCTCAAGAAGCTGGATAACATAGAACGAAGATTCATGATCTGTTGTTGTTTCAGAAAGAACATATGCTTTCAGGAAAAAGGCTTCGAATGATCTCTGAAGTGAAATGGATTCTTCAGCTTTTGCTATTGCTGCTTCACGATAACCAGTATCGTATAAGATCCAGCCCTCATAGATAAGCCTTTCATGGTCAGAGGCAGCATGGTTTCGAGCCATTCTCAGGCTTCTCATTGCGGCCTTGTGGCAATTTAATCTGTAGTAATCAAATCAAAATCGCTGAGACTTCTGGAAGAGCATTAAATCCCAATTAAACACACACTAGAAGAACATAATACAGATAGGAATAACAAAATAGAAAATTTCACATTTCCCTCAAGGAAATTATATCAAAAACATAGTCAAATTACATGCACATTCTGCAAAACACCTGTCTATAGAAGGAGACACAAGTATATGACAGTCTAATGCAGATAATCAAAGGATAGTAATAATTGAATTTGGCATGATAATTCGTAGATTTGTCTATAGCAAATTTCACATATTACCACAAAGTATATTATACACACACATTTTGCAAAACACCAGTATATAGCCACAGACATAGGTATTTGCCTACTTACCGCAGTAGAAGGAGAGACTGCCTAAACCGTAAAAGGCTTTTCCCAGGGTCAATATCCAACATATGGTGTACAACAGCTAAAGAGCCAATATCATCTACTGAGGACCACCTATCATAGAGCTGCATCCAGCAATCAGCTTGATCACGCTGTTCGACATGAGTACATAGAAGCCCTACCAACTGCTCTGCGGGCAGCTTTCCATGAAACATCACGTAATGAGGGTCTAAAGTTAGAAGTCCACGAACATCCGTTAGAGCTCCTTCATAGTCCTCCAGGGAAATCAAGAACCAAGCACGGAGCTCAAGGCAGTCGGGGGAGACCTTGAAACCAATTATCTTGTTGATCTCAGATATGGCAGCACCAATTCTGTCCTCCTCCATCAAGGAGACAGCTCTATACTTGTAAGGATATGAAAGAGTTGGGTCCATTTCAGTAGCTGTATTCAAATCCATCGTTTTCTCTCTCCCACTGCTATAGAGAGACCGTTCTTGATACATCCAACCACAAGGATTGTAGTCAGAAACGAGGGAGTTCATCAACTTAAATGCCTTATACGTGTGCCCGCGCTTGTTTTTTCCTCTTGCTACACCAACTAAGGAATAAACATGACCAGCTTGAAAAGCTGCCTCAAACCATTTCTGAGCATCCTTATATTCCTTTCTTTCGAGCATCACGCAACCCAACTGGTGGAATGCTAGCTGCTTCTGCCAACTCTTGGTAGCACATTCTCCCATCCTTTCCAACATCATTACTGTTGTGTTTGATTTCATGTTTTCTTCCATGGCTATAAGGCTCAAAAAACTGTAAAGCAGAAAGGAAACATGCCCAACTGATGCTAACCGTTGCATAGCTTCTGAACTGCTGAAGTGTTTCAATACGTTTGGCTGCATCGAACTTGAGGGTTCCCTAAGAATTACCTGCACGCAAGCAGCCACCAGTAGGTATGCAGTCTCCTCCAACCCATAGTCAATCAGTTGAAGAGCAATTTCTATATCATCAACCAGAAATGCAAGATATGCATCACAAGCAGATTTCAGTTCATCACAGCAGAACCTATTAGCAAACGACAATAGTTCAAGAACAACATCTGGATCAAAGGAATCCACACTTTTTATCCTACTGAAAACCTCAGCAGCTCTAATTGCCTTGGCAGAGATCCCATTCTGAGCGAAATATATTCTCTCCTTCTTCGCCTCAACAAAGTTACCGTACAACATTGATTTAAACGGTCTAGAGAGCGAAGAAAACTTAAACCTATTGCACCTAACCTCATCCTCCCCAATGCAAAACCACATATCATAATCATCATCATCAACATCAACACCACCATAACTAAGTGAGGTGGAGCATTCCTCATCGGATTCCACACCCCGCTCCACCTCCTCCTCTTCCCTTCCACGAAAACACAAACAACTATCATTTGCAGACTCAGGGTTGTACCCTGATACCAAAGAACTCTTCGGGCATTCCGTAATCCATCCACTACAATCCATTGCAGAAACCCCCAACAACTCGTCCTCCCGTCTCTCGTACCTCAACCAAGCAGAAAGTACAACCTTAGAATGCACATCCATAGCATGCTGCCTAGCAGCACGAAGACATCTCCTAAACAATTTTGGATCAGGCAAACCCCTAAAGATCGCACATTGCTCCATATACATCTCCGATCTCTCACATTCGGGACAATTCTCAAGCCTCCTATATACATCAGCTAAAACTTCCACAAAATCAACGAATTTGAGAAACGGATCGATTTGAGGCTCGATCAGATCCGTCTGCGGAAGTCCATACGCCGCAAGAGCATCTGCTACAGTAGTAGAATTCCCATTATTAGTCTGAGAAAAACTCTGATAACGCTGATGAGGTCTCGACCTAACTGAATTAACCCTCAGGTGTTCTTGCAATTGCTGCAGGAAACTCTCTTTTCCGCCGCCGCCAGCCGCTCCACCGCCCCCGCCACCGGCCACCGCATTAAGGGAGAAAACCTGGGCGCTTTTGCACCCTTCAATCATGTTCAAACCACGCATTGCGTTGAACAAATGTTGCTGCATCTTCCCTCAATCAAAATACCATCCTATAAATAATTGAAAAATAAAATGCAACGGGATTCACCGGAATTTTACCAAATAAAAGATCAAGTCATTACCTGCAAACACCACCGTTGACCAAGAAAGCCGACAACTTTCCGAATCAAACAAGGTTGCCGCGAGGAATTCCTCTCTTTCCCGGCGAAATAAATTAAAAACTAAAGCTAAAAACAAGCCTCCTACAATCTAGGCTTTGGAAAATCTTATAATTTGTTTAGGGGTGGGAGGTTGGAGGTGGTGGCCGTTAATCTGCACGGCCACTCTCTCTCTTCTCTCTCTCTCCTCTCTCTAAATGTATCTATAATCTTCCATATGCAGATCAACCGATTCGTTTCTGTAATTGCCTTTTTTTAATTTGGTTTTTTCTTACATACAAAATTCACGCAATGCGTGCGTGTAAAGGGTGCCCAGAGATTTTTTATCGAAAAAAGAAAAAGCGTAAAAACCCGTTAGAAATGGATAGCCGCTGAAATTAAAAAATAATGAAAAATATGAAAAGGAGTAGTATAGTTTTCCTTTCTGCAATTCCCGGCCCGAAATCTTTGGGCCTATCGCTGGAGAGGAGATTGAATTCACGCACTACAGTTGGCGCGTGGCGTTATCCGTCTATGGGGAACATTGGATAATGGTGATTGGTGTCTGTGTGGGCCCGGGTTTTTTGTTTGACAAAAAAGCAACTGCAAATGATTAATTTATGGATTATCATCTTCTAACAAGCCGGTTAATCATATGATTGGGCTTTGAGTCTGCGCCATTTTGAGTTTGAATAAATCCATGCACCTACGTTATGACAGTCATAATTTTATATAATAACAAAAAAAATTAATTTATTAAAATTTTTGGGTTATAAATGATTTCTAATATTTAAAATATTTAATTTATACAAATTTATCTTGATATATTTTGATTTGGATATATCATAAATCTCGATAGATATAATAAAAATATATAATCATACTTCTTATATGAATCAAATATCTAACAAAATTGGTCTATTTTTACTTAATCGACCAAATTATGGCAAACCACATTATGGCTAAATAGCATAACTTTTTGTGTTTGGAGAGATTGATGCTAAACTATTGGCCTTACAAAGCAAATGTTGTAAATTATCAGATAATTATAACTAAAAAACGAATTATCTGAAAATTAATAAAAATGACCTGAAGCGCGAATTTTAGCGACAGAAAGGTGACTGATCTGGCCGGATGCCATCGTGTATTTTGATATAAAAATGACACATAAAACGATGTTGTTTCCTATTAAAAAAATAAAAACAAAAACAAAAAATAAATTCTACAGTTTTGTAACCGTAGCGATTTGTGGGAAGAAATAAGAAAAATCAAGCACCTTTTGACCTTCATTCAGCTATGTATCCTCGATAAATAGCAAAAAATGTATGTTTCAATTGTTCAATTAGACATACCAGCCTTAATGGGCTTTATTTTCAAAATATACTCCCTCCATACATGCAATAGGTGAACACATTCTTTTCGGCACATATATTAAGGAATAGGATTTTTAAAGAGTAAAAAGATAAAAAGTGGTGGACTCCAAAGCTTTTTGTGAGAAAAACATATTTATTTAAAAAGAAAGTGACCACTTATCCCGGAACAATCAAATAAGAAAATGTGGCCACTTGACGGAGGGAGTAATATACTTACTCAGGTTTCAACAGAATATTATAAAACGACATAAATACTTATTGTGAAATGATGTTGTAGAATCTTAATTCGGATTACTCCGTCCGTCCCCAAATAAGTATCTCGAGTCGTCAAAATGCGTATACCACGGTAATGGGCAAAATATTATTTGGAAATAGAGGGAGTAATAGACAGACAGTGCACGAATAACTAAAGAATCTTGAATCACAGTTGACTATAGTACTTCTTTGTTAAACTTTTCAGACAAGGGTCGTTAATTTTATCTGGCTTTGCAATTTAATACTCCCTCCGTCCGCGAAAAGTATAACACATTTCCTAATTATTGTGAGATATAAAATAATGGAAAGTGCTACACTTTTTGCGGACGGAGGGAGTATTATAATGGAACACGTACTCACTTTTATCATCGTTTGTTGTTATTCATCACTCACTCATTATTTATTAATTGATTTACTTATTAGTGAAGAATTTTCTTCTTAAAATTTTCTATGGTTGGATGCTTTAGTCTGATGACAATGGTAAGACTCTTCGACTCCAAAAGTTGGATTCTTGAAAATGCGAGCGTTTGAATATAACAACATGGCAGCAGATTATGAAAAATAAAGTAAATCAAGAAAGCTCGTTTATGTTGGGTTAGTAAGTCTGTGACAATGCTTAGAGACTTAACCCCAGGTTGCCAATTAGCTGCAGTCCCAACTCTAGGCATGCTGTTAAGCTTGGAATAAGCATCAGCCGCACAATAAGCACCACATATTGCTCCTTCATTATCCACTCTAGGCATCGTTTTCATCTTGTTCATGTGACACACACCCTGCACAAGTCACACCACGACTATATTTTCAGTCGAACAACTTCAGTCGCACCTAAATCCAAAGATCTGGATGTATGGATTTCAAACTAATAACAACAAATCCCTTCAAGTCATTTGAATGCTTACAGCAACTTCAATATCAACTCTCTCTCTCTCTCTCATCAAAGTAACTATGGTGGATCCATTCAAATCCCTATCAGATCGTTCAATCCCACAAATGTATACCTGCTGGGAACGGAGCAAATGATTTTGCACAGCTTGCTATTACAAGATCTACATTGTCTGAGATCGTAACAGATCCATCAGCAGCTATGCACCAGAACAGATTCACAGATTTATCAGCACCCTGCCAACAATTTACCACACAAATTTACTTACATTTCACTACAAACTATTGACAACATAGTCAAACAACATCTTCTACAACATTGTACAACAGTGATATTGCACTAATGCTCAAAGCTGTTTTAATGGTAAATTTCACTTACATTGGCAGCAAACACACCTCCCGCCTTGTGGTTATAGACCACGAACCCGAAATCTCCCTTGAGATCCCTAAGAACCCGATGGGCTGGCATCGAGCCCCTGTAATGTAGAGAACAATAGGCCTCAATAACAAACATGGCCTCATTGCTAACCTTTCAAACTTCCAAGAAAAATGCAATATACATACATAATTCAAACTGATTTGGGATCTTGGATTTATGGTCCTGTCCAAAAACTTATACACATGGCAATGGACATATCCGTGTAATAAAATCCAAAACTCGCCGTTTTTACTCTTACCACATACAACCCCACTTAGAGATCTTTAAAGAGGAAATTACACCATATGCAGGTCATTAATCTTATTATGTCAGTGATAGAAGGGAGATCTAGAAATTTCTAGTGTTACTATATTTGAGCAAATGCTTTCCATGAGCAATGAGTAGCACATAAGAATGCATCAGAACATCAGGATCCGGATCATGTCAATCACAAAGCTTTACGGCATAAGATAACGCCACACAAAATGGAAACAAAAGCCACAAGAGCTCCATTTCTAGAAAGCCCAAACTCAGTCCATGTCAAAGGTTTTTTAACGTGGACCAATGCTTCTCTAAAATTTTCATTCAGATCATCCAGTGACCCTGAGTTATCAATCACAATATCTGCTTTCATCTTCTTTAAATCCAAAGGCATCTGAGCATTGATCCGACTATAGGCCTCTTCAGCTGTTGTTCCATCTCTTGACATAAGTCGCTCAAGCTGAGTCTTAGGGTCCACCCATACCACAATAATGGGCTTAGTCCACGTGTCCATTTTGGTCTCAAACAACAGCGGTACGTCGAGGACAATGATTTTACAACCCTTCATCCATAGCTTGAACACTTCCATGAAAATCCCAGTGGAAATATAAGGGGCCAGAAACCTGAAAGAATTAAATAAATTTAACAAACTTACAGAGTCGCGCATGTTCCTTAACATCATAAAACCATCTTGATCATTAACAAGAAGTTCAGACTTCAAAGTAAAGAAGAGAAAGACTGCCAAACTTCACTACTATGCTTGATTAGATTAATTTATACCAATGCTTACTAATGTAATCCATCTCGTAGGAGTTCGTTCAGAAGAAGAAAGATTGACAGCAGTGTCTATCAGTCATAGTTAAGGATAGAATGATATTTGTACTCATCAGAGAGCATTTACTTTCAAAACAAAGCATAAAAATCAGCACATTCTTCACCTCTACATAACCAGCTTCCATTGATCAATGCAAAGTTAGGATTTACCAAATCTATAATTGGAAGGGAGCAGAAAACCAAGTTTTCGAACCAGCATCTTCTTACAATTTAAAAGAGCTCAACTAACATTCAAAGCCTCAAAGCCCCTAAAACGTAACTATATTCAGTAAGAACACTCTAAATTTATCACCATAGAAAAATTCATCAAAATTAGAACTTCAATTCAACTTTCTACTGAAATAAAGAATGCAAATCTCTTGTACATAAGCAGCAACACTACCTATTAAGAAGCTGGCGCTTATCAGGATCATTGAACACAATTTGCCCTAGCTTCGGACGATCGACTTCTCCGCTGGGCAGCAAAATCTCGTTGCCGAACGCAGCCACAACTTTCCTCCACCCACCAGTTCCTTTCTTCAATACATTCTAGAACTCCACAAAAAAATTCCGCCTTGTCAAACAGCACAAATATGATCATGAATTTCAGAATCGGTATAACGATTAATATACACAATTGTGAATAGATTAGGGCATACGCGAGCAACAACGTCAGCATCGACGACAGGAATACCCTGAGCTTTGAAGAGATTAGAGACCGTACTCTTGCCCGATCCTATGCCGCCGGTGAGTCCGACAATCCTCATCGTGAAGGACTGCCACCAGAAAATCGAACTCTGGTAGATTTGCCGGAAAATCGAAAATTTGCCTGAGTTTAGTATTAGGATGCCGAGATGATTTTTACAATAGCTCCCATCGCCGACGGAAAACAGGGGCTGAGAAAAAGAGTTTATTTTTATTTTATTTGCCAATTTAAATAATTATGCTTTGATTTATAATTTATTTTTATCTAAGTTTTTTTTGGCAGCATTTATTTTTATCTAAGTTGATGTGTGCTAATAAATGAGAATTAAAGTGAGACACAATAATTAAAACATAATAAAGAAAAACAATTATATAGGCATCAATTATTCAATTATCAAAACTTAAAAAAACCAAAAACAAAAACACACACACACTACATGACAAGCCTACCTAACATGGATAAAAACCCAAAATAAGAGAAATATTCAATTATTCAATTATACACGTACTGATGTACGTGGGAGAAATTAATTAAGGCAACATGGATAAAAAACCAAAATAAGAGAAATATTTAGACTCAATACAATAATTTAAAATTTTGATATTCTCCATATCAAAATAAATCGGATTTCCTAATTAAAGATAAATGGTGATTTTCCTTCTTGGCGTAGGATGGGCAGGCATGGAGCAAAATGGCAGCCCCAATTATTGCAAAATGGGTAAACCATACAAACCATCATTTACTCTATTTATTTATGGGAAAAGTAGACGGTATTACCGTCTACTTTTTAAACGTGGCGGTAGGGGTGATAATCGGGTCGGGTTGGGTCGGGTTCGGATCGACCTGATTTCGACATGATCTGTTAAGGCCCAACTCGAACCCGACCTGTTAAGGATATGCTCAATCCGAACCCGAACCCAACCCGAAATAACTAAACCTGAACACGACACGAACCCGAAATTGACACGATAAAATTCGGGTTGACCCAACACGATAATGACCCGAACCCAAATTTAAATTATTTAATAAGAGAAAAAATATTTTAAAATAAGATTTAATAAAAGAAAAATATTTTAAAATAAAATTTAATAAGAGAAAAATAAATAAATATTCAAAAATTTAATATCTTTTGATGACTTAGAAGGAAAATAAATATGTCATCAATTTAAAAGCTTGATTTGAATTAAATAAATATAATATTAAAAAAATATAATTCCTTATCGGGTAACCCGAACCCAACCCAAATCCGACCCGAAATTTTCAGGTCCTTATCGGGTCAACCCGATAAGGACCCGAACCCAATAAGGCTTGATCCAAACCCATTAATTTGGTGTCGGATTATCGTGTCATGTCGAAAATTGCCAGTCCTACGTTGGGGTTCTGGCAGCCTCAACCCTTCCCTTAAGGATGTAAAGCGATCGAGGTTGACATGTTAGGGTTGTTTATGCTACTTTTTCCATTATTTATTTATTTATCACTCCATCTCTCTCGAATAAGTTCATCCAACATTAAAATTTGTATGATACTATTATTAGATTTCAAATTAATATCGATCCAATTTCCTATCCTTAAACTCTTAAATTAATATCTCAATTTTGAATTCGACATGTGTAATATAAACGATATGTTCATTTTCAACTATATCTTGCATTATAAAGAGTATATGGATTGTAACAATATATTATTATTTAAGAAGCGACACTGAAAAAGGATTAAACATAAAATTGAAACACGAAGTGAAACCATGGTATATATAATTTGAAGTAGAATCTTTGGTATTAAATTGTAGAATTCCCATTTCATGAAACTTTACAAAAATTGGATGGTCCAAAATGTTGGTCTAGTTTGAGTAACAAAGAGACAAGAACATATAAATTTAAAAAGTTTTAACTTTAAACGGACTAGGACTTCGATTTCTGGGCTTAATTGCCGTTGTCTGAATTGAAACAAAAACATTTCTGAATACATTTTGGAGTCTGTGATAACTGCAAACCTAAGATGTGTAATTTGTCAGAATAAAAAAATTATTAAGAACAACCATGAACATTTTGTCTTTATTAGGGACCAGAGTATTAATATTGCAAGGGAGGCTTCGATTTCTGTTGGTAATTTAAATAAAAATTGGATTCTTTAATGCACGATATGCAAATTAGCGATGAAGTTAATTACCGACGGAAATATTTCTATCGACAACGGAATGTGATTAACCGACGGAAAATGGCACCAACAGCTTGCGCCAAATTATGAATTGTCATCCACCTAAATTCATTTCACGATTTCTCTTTATGAAACTCTTGCATAGAACAGTGAAACCCTGAAATTTGGGGTTCATATTTTTCAAGAATAACAAATAAAATTGATCTTTTTGGCAAGTGGGAACATCGTGATCTGGATTCACATGAGTGCTAGTCACAATTAAAAATTTATAATTATCAAAACTTGATTCATACATGATATACATGCAATATATAAATATATAATTCAGATGACTAATAATTCCTATTAAAATATTATAACATTTTGAAAGAGAGAGAGAGAGAGAACTTCAATATCTTCCTCTCACTGTGTCTAGGGTTTCATTCTTGATTCTTCCTATGTAAATTTATAGACAAACATTCTCAAACATGCCTGATTTGAGGCATCATACTACAACACTAAGAGATCTAATATTTTAGCCATTCTTGTGGGAGGAAAATAGGAATTAAATTTAAAGAAACCTAACTTAATTTTCTCTCTTGACCTTCTAGGGTTTGTAAAAATTGGATGATCATCCCCTTTCCTTTTGCAATTTGATCAATCAGGTAAAGTCATGGAAAGAAGTGGTGAGACAGAATGTTCTAGAACAAGCCCTTCAGAGGAAAACGACGACGACGACGAGGGTCATGAAGCAGGCAACAAGGCAAGCTGCAGCAGAGTTGAAGAGATGGAAAAGAAGCTACCCATTAGGCCTTACTTCCGATCAAAGTCCCCGCGGCTCCGGTGGACGCCCGATCTTCATCGCCGGTTTCTGCAGTCAGTGGAAAGACTTGGAGGACTAGACAGTGAGATTTAGAAAAAAAATCTTGCAAGATTTTTTTTTTTTTTTTGAATTTACTACTTCTCATCAGGGCTAATTTTGAGTTTTCACAATTATTTTCTGAAATAATTATATTTGCAGGAGCAACACCAAAATTAGTGCTTCAGTTGATGAATATCAGAGGGCTAAATATTACTCATGTCAAGAGCCATTTACAGGTTAGACAGAAGATCAAGAACTAATTAAATATGAAGTAAATATGTTTATTTACACTTTATAAGAGGGGTTTTTTATATGGTTTTGCAGATGTACAGAAGCAAGCAGATCAATGAGCACAATTATCAAGGTCCATATATAGTATATATACTTGTTACAATTTCACTCTAGCTAATTATATGTTATTAGCTAGGATTACAATTTAACTCTAATTAATTTCCTTATTTTTGTTTTGAAGTAATTCTTTTCTCCATTATATATTACAGGGATGTCTGATAATGGGCAGAATTTGTTCAATCTAAGACATCTCCCTCTTCTTCCTAGTTTTCATCAAAGGCATCTGTCTAACTTTAGGTATGTGTTGAAAATATTTAAATTTTAATCTTTAACTTTCATTTGTGTTTTAGGATATCTTCATTTTTATGTTCAATATATTTCATTTAATTTCCTTTTCAATTAATCTTGAATCGTCTTTAGTTTTCCAAAATGTAATAGAGATGCTTCTTGGATCATGGAAAAATTAATGTGTAATCCCTCTTATCTCTTGGGATGCAGCCAAAACTGCAGGTCATCATATAATCTAGATTTTTGCCCTAGGCAAAAAGAAGAAGATTTGAAAGTGAAATTTGGCTTATTGGATTTGAATTTATCACTCGGGCTAGAATCAAGAAACGATGTTGAGCAAAATAGTATTTCATCTTCTAATTCAGTCTTGATTTATAAGAAGATGAAAGAAGACTTTGGTACCACAAGAGAAACGAGTACTCTTGATCTGACTCTATGAATTGAATTTAATTAATTAGGCAATTCTAAGTGAGATTTTGAGGTACTTATTTTCTAAGTATTCACAATGTAAGTTGTCATTGTCATGTACCATGAAGATAAGGCAATTTTTTTTTTGTGGTTTCATTTATTTCTTTGGATTGAAATGATTGACAAAAGATACAGTAAAGTTGTTATCTTATAGTTTCTCTTTCATGTTAATTTTAATAAATCTTAGGATTCATTTCAACAATATACCATACTTATTTAGTATTATTGATGGACACAAGTGAATGCAGGGGAGGCTCAAGCCCCCACCAACTTTTTTTTTTTTTTAACAAACATTACAAGAAATTTTAAAGGCCGCGTGACGGTGGACTTGAACCCGTGGCCTTTGGCCCGAACATTATCCACTCTACCACTAGGCTAACACACGCACACTGCCCCACCAACTCTTTTACTTACTATTCTATGTTCGTGCAATAAAAAAACAAAGCACGAAGTAGCCACACTTTCATTACACGAAAATGTAGTCCTCTCGGGAAGAAAAAAAAATGTGTCCAACCCCACCAACACAATGCACTTGGTTTGTAATTACCTGTATGTTCGTGTATATTTTGGACGTTTATGTATAGCCAAAAACAATACTATGCTACTTATCCTGTTTCTTTTGTGTTCATTTTGTTAATTAATCCTTGTATTTTGTATGTGAAATTGTTGAATACATCTTAACCGATTGGTAGAGTAAAATCATTTTTAAGATTTATACGTAAAGTGATCATCCGTCGAATTTCGACGGGTTACTTACTATTAATAATAATAAAGGTAAAATTTTGAAGATTTGCCTGAGCAAGTTTTAAACCTACATAACTACTTAAATTTAAAATTGGGAGTCGAAATTATTTAAGAAATAAGAACAATAAAAACTGAAATATTAATAACGAAGTGTAAAATTTGAATTGACGTTCAGTAATTACTCAATGTCATGTTAAGTTACATATATGGTACCTTGCACGATAGTTCATTGCACTAAAATTTTATTTCACGTAATAAACACAATACTCTCGAAAGTAAAAATTACTAAAAACACAATATTTACTGTTCTGAAATCTTGGAAACTTCATTTTCGTTGCCTAGCTAGGTAGATCCAATATATATAACCTTTTTCTATCTATTTTTTTTTTTTTCGATGTGTTAAATATATTCCCACATAGTACAGACATGATAAAAATGACCAGACAGAAAGAGCGAGGTGATTGGCTGAGATAGTTGGTCTTTAACCTTAAAAATTATTCTTTCAAAAAAAAAAAAAAACTTTAAAAATTATTTAATTAGTATAAGCTTTATATATTAAAAATTTATTAAATCTGAATATAATTGCTTTTATTTCTTAGCCCTTTTCCTTATTTCTTGTTCTTTTTCTTTCATTGCTTTCCCTAACTTGATTCTAGTTAATTTGGATATTCTTTCCAAATTAACAAAAAAATATATACAATAAAAATCTCAAATAACCTTGGACCATTATAAGCTATAGTTACTGCAGAATTTTCTACTCGTTAAACAAAAACTAATTAAAAATTTAAAGAAAAACATCTGAATCAAATATATTGTCAAATAATGCATATATATACATATATATAGCAACAAACTAAACGGACATACGCTGCACTATAACAAAGAGTTACTTCTCCGGCGAATCGAGCTCCGTCTCGCCGTACTTGGGCGAGCAAAAACGACGCCGTATGCACTGAAAGAAGAGGATGAAGAAGAGAAAAGCTGCCAAAAGCGTGATTAGTACGAGCATGGTAACTTTTCCATTCGCAGCAAAGTCTCCACGTTCCTTTCGCAATAACAAAAGTGATATCTCCGGCGACGGCGACGGCAAACTCATGCTAGTAATGGCGCTTTCGTGCAGCTTAAAAAACAAGATTTTTTTGAAGTGAGCGATAGAGAGGTAAGAGCTCTCTCTCTCTCTCTCTCTCTCTCTCTCTCAGGTATGGGATATGGGACATTTATTCTAGTGATATAGTATGTATATCATAATATCAAGTTGCATCATATGTGTACAATGTGTTTGTCTATATGTAAGATTATTCGTGCGCGCGTATTATTACAATTTTATTTTTTTATAACGACGATAACCGTGAATTGAATAGAAAGGTGAAAGTGATGAAGAATCAATGATCGTTTTTTTGTGAAGAAATAGGGCCACAAATAGCACATGTGAACAAAATGTATACGGCATTTGGACTCGGAGAGAGACAGCTGAAATAGATCCATTAAAATAGGTCCAAATTTTGGCCCATGAATATACGGTTTGTATTGCGTTTTTCGATACATGAGCGCTTTTTATAGCTGCTAAATATGAAAATCTCGCACGACAATATATATAGGTTGCAATACATAATTTGGAACATCAAGAACTTTTATCTTGTGTGGGAATCACTAGAAGAATATTCAATTTGAATGGACCCTTTAGGCAAACATGACACCTTTTATCTCTAACATGCAAGAACTCATTTTCTAGTGTGTTGGCCTAGCGGTAGAGTGATTAATGTCTGAAGCTAAAGATCTCAGGTTTAAGTTCACCGTGGCACGCTCTTTAAATTTCATTGTTAATCTATCAAAAATTAAAAAAAAAAAACTAATTTTCAAAACATTTTTGGGCCTATCTTGCTAGGTAGCTGGATAAATCATATACTCTATCCGTCCCATTCATCTTACCCTATTTCTTTTCGGCACGAGTATTAAGAAGAATGAAATTAGGAACAATAAAGTGCTAATAAAGTATCTTTTTAGTCAATAAAGTGTTTTTTTCTTTGACTTTGCATTCATGTAGAATTAATTAGGGTAAGTATGTCCTAATTTTGTCCAAAAAAGGAAACAGGTCAAGATGAGTGGGACGACCCAAAAAGGAATACAGGTCAAGATGAATGGGACGGAGGGAGTATATAATTCCAACTGAAATCATAGTTTAATTTGAATGATTTTACCATAAGCAAAATGTGGTAAGATTTTACATGTAAAGAAAATATTCAAAATTCCTACAAGCAAAATTTAATAGATTTACAAATTTTACTAACACGACGTAACTATAAATGTAATAGGAGATGTTATGCGATTCTGCAATAGAATCTAACATGCTAAACAAAGGAGTGAGAACTAACGTAATGTTTTGTCATTATAGATTAAATCTCATGCAGAATCCAAAATCCAATAAATTTGGGCCTTTGTAGAGTTAATTTATACTCTTATGCTTTGAAGGATTTATTGGGCCAAGCAATTAATAGTGGGCCAAATTTAGGGGTGGGCTTTAAACCAAAATGGCCCACTTCAAGATTTAGGTCTGACACTTAAAATTTTGCAATTGTGGAGTTACTAGTCTATTAATATATAAAAAGAGAGTTTTAACGGTAACATTTTGCCGACAAAAATCAAATCAAATTGTATAGTTAATTTAAAACTCCTAATTTTTCGAATCACATTCGTATGACTAAAACATAAGTTAAATAAATAAATAAATAACTGACCCACGTCCACCTCTTCCATTAAAATTGACAATATTTATCCAATTAAAGACAAACATTTATTTTGCTTACACGTATTCAGCATTACAAAATTAATAGAATTTAATTACATTTTGTAGGCGCACGTTCGGAGTGTTGGGCTGCAGTTACACACTAATTAATATAAAATATTATCATATATTATATATTTGAAATAAATAGTAAATCTAATCTATAATTTATATATATTAAATTCGTAAAATTTGGGCCGGAAATTTAGTGATGAGTAGAGTTTTCCCCGATTAATATGGCTCACATATCAATATCATGATCTTCTGATAAGTTTTGAATTAACCGTCTCTCAAAAAAAAGTTTTCAATGAATCGCCCAGTTAGGTTGTCTTTATTCCGTTATTTCTCTCTGAAATTACGAAATCATATTATTCAATATTATTATGTATTTCTTCAACGATCTTGAATTGTGAACGCAAAGTGGTATTGACTAAATCAACATCATATTCATATTGCACCCAAGAATTGAATCCGAGGAAATTACGGCCAATCCATGCCTCGATTCCTCGTCTGATTTGCCAAAAACTACCGTGGTACAAGTGATCGATCTCAAGGCCACTAGCTGGTAAGAAATACATATGTACTGCAGTAAATTTCTTCAATACTTGAACGAATTCACCGCCGGCAATGACATTGGAGGCGAGTCGATCTGAACGTTTGCCGATGAAAAATTTGAGAAGTAGTAAAATAGATTTTAACTTTATTCGCAAACTTGGCCGACAAGAGAGAAAAGGTGAGCTTCATCTTCTCCATTATTTATGTGCTGATTTCTTATAGTTAATTGTTATGTTTTCTCTTTGTGAAATATTAATCATCAACTTGTGAGATACGGTTATTTTTTATTTTTTATTTTTTGTTGAAAGCATGGTCCTTGATAATGAGGTTCTCTAAGATATTTGTTTGAAGACGTTGAACCATCATCACAAGAGCTACGATTAATAATCATTGGTATGCATCTCTACACTATTCTATACGATTTCCATGTATAATATTTATGTATTAATAGGTATTCTCTTATAATTTGCCCCCATTAAAAGAGATAATCGATATGATTTTATTGTAATTTTTTTCCCAAATTTATGATGGTTTTTGACTTTTAGTGGTATTTTCATTACTTGCATGCTTTGCTTTTATTTTGTAGTTGCTTAATTTTCTTATTCCTTTCAGGTGAGTTTTGTTCTACTTTTTAATTTGCTTTTCATATTTTTATTTGTATATCCATCCTATCTTTATTTATAGTTTATTTTTGTAAAACTTGCAATTTATTTTATTCACATGATATTTGTGTCACTCTTCAATATTCTTCAATATCGTTCAGTTGCATATCAAACTATCTGATTTGCTCTTCTTTTTTATCTTTAGTTTGCATATCTGTGGATAAATCAATTAAGAAGATTACACAACAGTCTAGGTCATGTTTAAGGCAAACATCGATCTGGGAACGAACTTACGGCTCCAATTATTTCTAACTTTATTTGCAAACTTTGCCGACAAAATAAAGATAAGGGGAAGGATGCCCTGATGTGTCTTTTGGCACAACATATAATTATTATGTAGCATTTATGTTTCAATTTAGTTTTTCAAGATTTCATTATACTGTGTTTTACGATTTTTATATTTAGAATTTAGATATAATTGTCTTTGAATGTTTCATTTTACTATCACTCTTACCGTGCATCGCACGGGATGCAAAACTAGTTGATTTAATTTAAGGGATTATCATGGTAATATATACAATAACGTTATATCATATTGTTCAAAGTAATGATTTCTAATGTTCGAAATATTTCTTTCTGTGCGTTTGTTAATAAAATTGAGATAATTTATTTTAACTCGGAAACTTTATTTGTCCAATCTTATGATAAACTCATAATGAGGTAATTTTTTATTCAGAAAAAGTTAAGTTACAACTTACTAGTAATAAACATTTCCATGAGGAAAATTAAAGGGCCTTACTTGACCAAAAAGATGGAAAATAAAGAAAGATTTTGTATCTGAAGGAAGCTTCACCTTGTCTTTGTCGAACTCAATTTTATATAGGTAACGTGTTTGATATCATATTTTAATTCTCTTTTTTTTAAGCATATGATATGAATTTTTAAGGGTCCATTTACATGATGACATAGAATCACCTAATTGTGAACATAAAAATAAATAAATAGATAAATAAATTAAGTGTAATTATCACTTTCCTTCCTCGAACCCTTCAATATACTTTGGTCCAACATTATTTTGCCTTTTCTTATTTATATACAAATCACATCATAGTACGACCAAAAATTCTAAAATTAATTCTTCAAAAGATCAGTTGTTTTCAATTTCGTACATACTGAATTATCCATTGATTTTCTATATTATCTTTTGTCCTTTTAGTTTACTTAATATTTTGGTCAATATATAATCTCAAAAAGAAAATATTTTGGACAATATATAATGATTTTTTTTTTAAAAATCAATATATAATGATTATATGACCAACCAACCTCGAAGCTTCCCTCCAATTTGCCACGTGACAGACTGACTATTCCTTCCATCGAATCGCTACCAAACATTTTCTTAGACTTGATATTCATCGACGAACGAGAGACGACACGACCATCTTTCTCCCTCAATGAATTCGAATTCAATAGCTAGTTTTGAAATTAATTATTAATTTTTTTATGTGTATACTAAATATAACCATTTAAGATATACAAAGCAATACAATACGACATTCATCGCTTCAGATCCTAAATTTTTCCCAATTTTTCGGTGTCGCACCCGCATCCCACAATTAATATCAATAATTTAGCACTATTTATCATAAAAATAAAAATTATTATGATATAATGAACCCTAATTGATATTTATTATTAAAATTTAAACCCTAAACTCTAATACACCCTCTTATCCTTATGAAATTAACATTAAAATATTATATGCCCCAATTGAGTACTATAACCAACCCTAATTAATACTTATAAAATTCAATCAAAACATAATTAAAAACTTAAAATTAAAGGAAAAAAGAAAGAAAAATTTAAAAAAGAAATTGAAAATGGGACACTGGTGAAACACAAAAAAAATAGATAGATGATCTTAAGTAGACACTTTAGTACTATACAAATTGATCATTACCATATTTTGCTTCTCCTATTTTACTCAAATTCTTTTAAAACCGAGATAGATATTTATTCATCAAATAACTGCATATAAGTAATTTGCATTCATATTTTACTCAGGTTTTTATGGATTAATGGCCCAGCCCATTACTAGGCATAGTTAAAGACTAGACGTGTATTTTTTAAAAATTTAATAATCAATAAACGAAACCATTTCTAATTACAATAAAGTTATTCGGTCACACGCGTAAGAAGAAGGAAAATTAACTGTAAAAATGGAAATTATCACATTTCCCATTAGGGTTTATGATTCCCCAAATAGGGTATATTTTCTTTTTCAAAACTCATAATATTACCTTTTTTAGTTTGTGTGGCTGGCCATAGTGTGTCCAAATAGCACTAACCTTCTAATTAAGATGCTAATCAATAATTTTTCTAATCAAGTCAAATTACGACCTTCTTTTCCAACCACGCGCACACACGCTCGCCGCCAACACTTCTTCGTCAATAAATAATACTGTAGTAATCAAATTAAAGCAAAAGGGATCTGAACCTGATGACATAAAATTTCTTCTAACTATTATTCAAATTTGAATTTGATTATTCCATAACCAGCAATTCATTCACCGTCCACGGCTAGCCATGGCTGATTCCTATCAGTACCTCAGCCCCGCCGTGCCGGAGTGGCTGAACAAAGGCGACAACGCATGGCAGATGACGGCGGCGACGCTCGTCGGCCTCCAGTCCATGCCGGGCCTCGTCATCCTCTACGCCAGCATCGTCAAGAAAAAATGGGCCGTCAACTCCGCCTTCATGGCCCTCTACGCCTTCGCCGCCGTCTTAATCTGCTGGGTCGTCGTCGCCTTCCGCCTCGCCTTCGGCCGCGAGCTCCTCCCCTTCTGGGGCAGAGGCGGCCCCGCCCTCGACCAACACTACCTAACCCAACGCGCCGCCGTGCGTGAGAGCGAGCACTTCCACGCAAACGGAACCGTCGAGACGAAAATGAACGAGCCTTTTTTTCCGATGGCGTCGCTCGTTTACTTCCAGTTCACTTTCGCGGCGATCACGACGATTCTGATCGCCGGATCCGTTTTGGGGCGGATGAACATCAAGGCGTGGATGGCCTTCGTGCCGCTGTGGCTCATCTTCTGCTACACCGTCGGCGCCTACAGCCTCTGGGGCGGCGGCTTCCTCTTCCACTGGGGCGTCATCGATTACTCCGGCGGCTACGTCATCCACCTCGCCTCCGGTATTTCCGGTTTCACCGCTGCTTATTGGGTGGGGCCGAGGTTGAAGGCCGACCGGGAAAGATACGTGCCGAACAATATACTGCTGATGCTCGCCGGAGCTGGGCTGCTGTGGATGGGGTGGTCGGGGTTCAACGGCGGCGCGCCGTATGCGGCGAATATAGTTTCGTCGGTTGCCATTTTGAACACGAATATATCGGCGGCGACGAGCCTTCTCGTTTGGACATCTCTTGATGTTATCTATTTCGGGAAACCTTCCGTCATCGGAGCCGTTCAGGGAATGATCACCGGCCTCGCCTGCATCACGCCGGGTGCAGGTATTTTTCCGATCACCTATTTTTTTAATAATATTTTCATTTTTATTTAATAAGTGTTTAGTGAGGACTATTATGATTGGCTAGATGCACGTGACATAATATACTATATAGTGTACGGGTGTTTTGATTTAATTTTTTATTTTATCTATTAGTGGTATGTATGTATTGTAACAGGAGATAGTAAAATATGTTACTTCCTCCGTCCTTCAAAAGTGTGGTCCAATTAATATGTTACATAATAGGAAAATTGGCGTAAAATGTTGAAAATTGAAAATTAAGATCCGAATTATTGATGATATATTTTATTTATATTTTTTTTGGAACAGGATTGGTGCAATCGTGGGCAGCTATTGTGTATGGAATGCTTTCCGGCAGCATACCGTGGTATTCAATGATGATTCTTCATAAGAAGTCCACTTTGCTACAAAAGGTTCCATTTTATAGACTTTAATTTACTCAAATTTCAACGTTTACTTAATTTTGTTTGTTATCTGACCATTGCGATGGCTGCAGTAGGGTTCGCAATTATAATAATCATATGTTTACGAATAAAATATGATAATTACAAGTTGACCAATTGGCTAATTTCACGTTTACAACAGGTGGATGATACACTCGCCGTGTTCTACACCCACGCCGTCGCCGGAATTCTCGGCGGCCTCCTAACGGGGCTGTTCGCGCACCCGACTCTCTGCGCCATGATTCTGCCGGTGAAGGGCACAAAGGGCGCCTTCTACGGCGGCGGAACCCTATTCGGCAAGCAATTGGTTGCAGCACTCTTCGTCATTGGCTGGAACTTCATAGCCACAACGGTGATTCTTCTATTGATCAGACTAGTGATTCCACTGCGGATGCCGGAGGAGCATCTCATGATCGGAGACGATGCCGTCCATGGGGAGGAAGCCTACGCCCTGTGGGGCGATGGCGAACACAGGTGGCACAACCCGGGTGAAGAGCTCGTGCATGCCGGCCATTTCAATGGAGCAAGGGGAGGTACTATAGATTTATGAGTGATTTTCATTTTTCGTGTTCGTATTCGTGTCGAGCTTTTTTCTTTTTCTACTCTGTAGATATGATTTGTTGTGTACACAGTAGAATCGTGTAAAGTATACTGGAATCCCATCATTGCATACAAGATCCTCAGTCAGTAGAATCGTGTAAAGTATATTGGAATCCCATCACTGCATACAAGATCCTCCTCTGTTACTCATCGTGTTTCAGTCTCGTGTTTCGTTTCATGAATTTCTGCTTTCTTTTCGATGCTACCGTTGGTGACATTGTTCCCATTTCCAAAACATAAGGCAGAAGAGGTTATATTCATACATAACAATTATAGGTTATTACAAAAATATTTAAATCTGCATTGTTTATAGTTGTAAATAGCATTGAAAACAGCTAGAAAAAGTGATTTGGTATAAGAATAAACCAGTGGATTAATTAAAGAGTAGTTCAAACATCATTACACCAAAGATAGATATTTACCAGCAATATTAATAATCTAAACTGGACAATCAACCAAAGCAAATGATGTAATAATGAAAATCCATGATTCACAAACCAAACATGGATTAGCCAAAGTGTTCCCAGTTCTCTGTTACCTTGGTAGAAGAAGGCATGGAGAAAGGATTAGAAGAAGGCACATGGGGAGGGACATGATACGGAGCAGGGGCAGGTGACGACGGAACGGTAGGAGGGGCAAAATATGTCATTTGGGAAGGGTCATAATATTGGTTAGGGTCATAATACTGGTAAGGGTGAGGAGTAGATTGCATGGTGGGAGGGGTAAAATATTGCATTGGAGAAGGTACAGCAAAAGGCGTGGCCGGAAAATGTGGGGCGGCGGCAAAGGGAAAAGATGGCATGTTGGAAGGCATAACATATGGCAATGAGAAAGGCGAAGGAGATGGCATAGGGGAAGGGTAAGATGGCATGACAGGACGGGCTAAAAATGGTGTGGGGTTCGGGGTGGGAGTAGAGGAAGATGATGGCAAAACTGGTGGGGTCGGAGATGGTGAAGGGGTGGTGGAAGGGGATGATGGTACAGCAGGTGGAGCCGAAGATGGTGGAGCATCAAAGGCCATCCACTCAGAGGATACAGACACATTTCTTTGCGTATGGTTAAGGGAATTCGAGTTTCTTAACTTCAGGGTATCCAGTGTCTCTACAAGATTCTGAACACGACGTACCTGAAGATCAACGTGTTGAAGTCAGCAAAATTACGAAGCCTTTATAGGTAAATTTAGTGAAAGCTAAACTATTTCTTATAACTGAACTAGGAGCAAAAGAACAATATTGCAGAAAGGGGAAGACAAAAGTATACAAAGAAATAAGGAGGAAGTACAAGAAGCAATCATTGAGCTCGTAATGTTCATTTTCATCATTTAAAATGCTTGTGATTGAAAGTAAGGATCATTTATAAGCCTTTCTTATTGTTTAGAAGTAAAATCAGACAGATAAACTGACCTCAATCTTCCTTTGAGCCTTGCCTTCTCCTTCAGCTTCAATGCCGTCCAAATTAAGCAACTGCCTCATAAGCATCTCAGTCAAATACATAATCTCCTTGTTGTCAACCTTCTTTCCACTGTCGATAACAGCTTGCAATGCAGAAACCTAGAATCAATATCAGACGGTGAAAGGCCACTTCATACGACGGACAAACCAAAGATAGCCATAGTTGAATTCAAATCAAAGGAACAAAGAAGAAAATGTTAAACAGAGAGAACAGATCAAATCAACCTGCTGCTCAAGCTTGTCGATCTCTTTCCTGGCTTCGGCAACAGCATCTTCCCCTTTTGAGGCCACAGGGGTTTCTTGAACTTCTTCACGGACAGGCTGCTCACATACCGATTCCACAAGTAACACCTCAGAATTGTCCTTCAAACCAGCTAGTTGAAGACTTTCATCGTCTTGTTTTTCTATACCTCCGAAAAAGAGTTTGCATGTCTCGGGCTTCAAACCAAGGCTTTGGGAAATAACAGATTTGAGATAACCTGAATACCGCCAAAAAAAAAAAAAAATATTCAACCAAAACAACCTACAGACTGTACATTCAATTTAAGAACCAACAGAAGAAGAATCATCTCCACAAAATCAGATGATTCAACATCCCACGCCATTTCTATTTCACGACATGCAGACACTAGCAAACATCGGATTATTTCTTCCTGTAAATACGACAAAACCAAGATCAGGGAAAGTTTCATTAAGTTCAACTTATAGAACACATCACAATCAACTAATCAAAAGCAAGACCCCATCCACCAACTAAAAAAAAAAAACACCTAATCGAAGGCAAGATCTTTTCAACAACCATTGTTAAACACATAATCACATTCAATAGTGAGAAATACTTAGACAAGATAGAAGAAGATCATATGGTTCGTCTACTTTTACAAATAAGGCTGGAATTACTAAATTAATCCCACTTGATTTAACATGAATTTGTAACATGAGACTATTCTCCAAATTAGTAACCCAGTAATAAAAAATTCTTATCCTACTAAATACACTTCAAATAAACGAAACACGTAATATATGTGACATATACATGACTTCACCAAACCTAAACATAAAGCAAAATCAGACTTTATTCCATCAAATAAATTGAGCAACACAATACTACAGTCACAGATTAATTTCCATCCTAAAGTCCTATCCACAGAAAAATTTAAATTAACAAAATCAAAACTTCAATCAAGAAAATCGATCTCCAGATAAATCCGATTACCCTTTATATTGACATTTGATCTACCTAGCAATAAAAAGCGATTCAAACAACACTTCGAAATAATCCCAAAAAGAAAAATAACAGCTCAATCGATCAAGTAATCAAAAACGGATTCACAAACAGAATACAAACAAAACATTGAAATAAAATCATACAAACACAAAGAAACTAGTAATTCGATCAATGTAGAAAGACAATTGAAACTAAATTGTTAGATACAGCGTAAGAAATTAAGCCAGACGTCCAGACCCATCAATCACAAATCGTAATATAATCTTAAAATGCAAAATTTAGTACCAAAACTGGAGTTAGACGGCACGGCAACTTCATATTGGTTGTGCCCATGAGCGACCTTTATGCTGATAACAGCGGGCCCGTGGCCCGGGATCAAGCCCAGCCCGATCACTCCACTCCTCCTGCAGTTTTCCGGGCTTGGATTCAAACTCTTCATCGGTGAAATCTGTGGAGAATTTCGCGACAAATTGTTTGCGTGACGAAAATTGGTTTCTGGGAGGGACAAATTGGCTGACTTTCGCCATTGTAAATATTTTAATGCAGCTGACTCTAAGATCCCGACCTCGTTCTCTCCCGTTACAATCACGCAATTTCTTACGGTTCTTGTGTAAAATCGTCACACCCACTTTGTTTTTCTTGAAATCGACATTCCACCTAATTTCCACCACATACGGTTTCAGCCCGTTTAACGGTTTATTGGGCCCGGTTTTAGGATGACACCACAAACAACGTTTGATATTTTAAATTTGTGTTTGCTTGGGCTGGACCTAGCGGGCCATCTTACTAGTATTAGTAGTTTTATAAATTGTTTTCCAAGAACAAGACCAACGTTGCGATTTGGAGGATTTATAAAATAAGTTTATAGTTTGGCTAATTTTACTTTAAATATTCATGATGCCATCGAGAGTAACGATCAGTCAAAGATTGGAAGTCGGAGTTTCCTTCCTGGCTTCTCGGCATTGTTCAAGCCGATTTGGCAGAGCTTATAATATGATTTTTCCTCCAAAAAAAAAAAGTTTATAGGAGTACCGTTTGATTACAAGAACTAGACATAATATTGAATAAATAAAGATTAACCGGAATTAAATTGGTCTGAGATTAATTTTACTTGGGTAACATTAATCCTACATGAAAATATCATGAGACTAAGTATTGGCTCAACCAATCCAACCAAACATCATATCATGAGACTAATACAATCTAGATGAACCATCCGAACACCCTCTATATGTATTTCTAGACTTTTAAGACTTGTCTTAATTTTAACCATCTTTACATGTATTTTAAAATCTAGTTTAATTAATTAACTCTTAAGTCGTGTGCTCTTTCTTGCTTGTTTCTGGTGCGGATTTCTCGACTCAACTTATCTTTAATTAGTAAGATTTAATCATAAGTCGAGAATGTGGTTTTCATATTTGAAAATGGCAAACTTATCTGGGATAACCCAAAAAGAAAAACGAGACACTTATTATGGGACTGAAGAAGTATTTTGGATGAATTAATATTCTCAAATTAAGTCTCATCATGCAATCAACCTTGATGCAGGCTAAAGTGGTAAAAGAGTCATGGCGTAAAATGTGTGCTGAATTGGAAAGAGATGGGAAGCCTCCAGAGTTTGGTGCTTCACTTTTCCCTCTGTTTTGGGATCCAGTTTTGGGGTAATTTATTCCTTTTCTTGCATGCCTTTAGTTTTTGAATCTATGAATAATAAATTCCTTTATGTCTTAATTTCCTATCCTAGGATTTTATAAATTGAGGATTGATTAATCATGGGATAATATTGGGATTGAAATAGTATATAAATCTAGTCTTAACTTGAAAAGATTAACTAAGATAATGACATTGCTGAAGCCTTGCTTGGCCACCACCAGCTAATTTCGTGCTGGGTGTAACAGGGTGTTAGATAAACTGAGTAAGAGAGAAGGAGAGGTGTAGAGAGAGTGCAAAATATGTGGACATCATTTTCAGAATCTCAATTAATATTGTACAGTACAGTACTGTTTTAAAGAAGAGCTAAAAATAACCTAACACCTTGGATGAAAAATAATTAACACCTTGTTATGGTGGATTCATATCTAGGGCTGTAAACGAGCCGAGTCGAGCCGAGTATTGATCTGCTCAAACTCGACTCGATTAAATATTCGCTTACTCGAGCTCGACTCGAGTTTCTGCCATCGTGATCGAGCTTGACTCGATCCAAAATTATCAAGCTCGAGTTCGACTCGTCAAATACTCGATAACGTGGTATTCGAGCTCGAACTTGAGCTAGACTCGTCAAGAACTCGATTATATTTAAATTCAGCTCGATACATGTTAATCGAGCTCGCTTAAAGCTAATTTTTTAATTTTATGTACAAAACTCGATTATTAGACTCGCGAATAGGGATGGCAATCGGGTACGGCGGGCACGGATAGTGGATATCCATGCCCGTACCCGCGAGCAAAACCCGTACCCGCCACCCGTGATGGGTTATTTTCTCCGCCCATACCCGCCACCCGCGGATACCCGCCACCCGTCGGGTATCCGCCAACCCGCCACCATCTACACACTGCTGCAAATTTCTCAAATCGGAACCTGTAGATACCAGTTTTAAAGAGACTGTTGGTCCTCCCATGATGAATCACGTCGACCGCATCTACATGACTTTGAATATGAATCTGGACATTTGAATTCCTCGACCTGCTAGCATTAGATCTGCTTCCACTGAAGATGCTTACACTTTGCCAGAAATTGGACCTGCTTCCACCTATTACTCTGTTGCAAATCTTCCATGTTCAAAATTATTAAAGAGCTGTCTCGCTCGGTATCAACAATTAGGCTCTTCAAGGCAATGTCAATTGAAGAAGAAGAAATGTCGAGGACAAAGTCTACATCGGTATGTAAAGAGTAAGCTTCCTCGAAATAATTGATGAAAAAGGCGCAGGCGGCCCAGCAGTGTGCACTCAGACTTCAGATCTTCAAGAAAAAAAAAAACACACAAGCACACACACTCACTCACCACTGTGTGTCTGTTTAGGTGTAAAAATGAGATCTTGAAGCATCTCTGCTTACTGGAAAGTGTAATCTGCAAATGGGCCTCTTAAATCTTCTATCTTCCAAGCACCGCCACTCGCGCCAATCGCGCCTGCAGGATGTAATCGTCGCCGCAGTCCTTCTCTTCTTTCTTCTAGTCTTCACTCACTGGGCGACTCGCTGGCGGCTTCAGGGCGGCAGACGCTGCTGCGCTCGGATCCGCGCCACTGGGGGCAGTTTGGTGTGGCAACGACGCAGCAGTGAGGTGGAGGCGTTGAGGTATGGCAGCCGCGCGGTCGACCGGTGGTGGGAGGTGGCGCAGCCGCAGAGGCGAAGTGGACGAGTGGTGGTGGTAGTGTGCGGCAGAGACTGTGAGAAGCGGAGGAATGAGAGTAGGTACCGATTAGGTTAGAAACTTGGACTATGGACTTAGGATCCCAAAATTAAAAAATAAATAAATGAATTACGAGAATTTGGACAGATCTTCCAGCATTGAGCGAAGCAGATGAATTGGGTTGGGCTTTTTTTGGGCCAAATGTATACTTATATTAAATTAAATTTAGGCCAAATATATATTACATACATTAAATAATAGTCGGGTAGTAATCGGGTATTTCGTGGGTATTTTTCGCAGGTATTTTTCGCGGGTAAACGGGTTTCGCGGGTACGGGTAGTAACTATCCATACCCGTACCCGCGAACTAAATGGATAGTATATTCTAACCATGAAGCTATCCATGGATATCAAATGCCCCTCAAACCCGCACCTATTAGGGTCGGGTACCCGCGGGTATCGGGTATCCGCGGGTAAATTGCCATCCCTACTCGCGAACAAGCTCGACTAAAACTCGATTTGTAGGCTCGCAACCAAACTCGATTGTAGGCTCGCGAACATGCTCGATTAAATACGAGCCGAGCATGTTCGCGAGCCTGTCGAGTCGAGCAATACGATGCTCGAACTCGGCTCGATAAACTTATCGAGCTCGATTTCATGCTCGAACTCGACTCGATTAGCTATAGAGTCGAGTTCGAGTCTATCGCCGAGTAGCTCACGAACGGCTTGACTCATTTACACCCCTATTCATATCCAAGAAATATTCCTAAATCTATAGAATGGAATAATCTCGGCCCCCAGGATATCCCTCATTTTAAATTCTACAAAGTAAACATGAGATTAGTCTTGATAAAATTAGTCCCATCCTGATCCCGCAAAGTAAACACTTCTAATTTTGTTTTAGAAAGGTGATTTGCATTGCTTTCTTAGAACATCATTAATTAAGGATGATGAACTCCTTTTTGTTTGTGTTTAATTATGGTTACCTTTTATCAATCAATCTGCAGAAACCAAAGTGACGAAGAACAAGTGGAGGAGAAGGAGGATAACATGGCTCATAACATGGAAGTGGATGTGCATAACATGGAGGTGGTGGTGGTGGTGCATAACATGCAGGTGGAGGTAGATGAGGATGCCTTCACAACAACTGTGGCATGTTCGTCTCAAAACTTGTACTAATTTTTATTAATCAATTATTTACTCAAATTATATTATTTGTTTTGGGTTGATTCCCCGGTATCATGATGACGGTATCATATGAGGGAAGGTCGTTTTCTCTACCCTTTAGTGCCACTAGGACCTTCATCCTTGGTGGCACTTGGAGCTCCTCGCTCTCCGTCTGAAGAAGTAATCTGTATAATACCAGGGTCATCATGTATGATTAGCTTGGGACCAGCTAGCCCCTCATACATCTTCTTCTTTCTAGAACCATGACCAGACATTTCAAGCTTCTGCTTCCCTTTTCCACAACCCCTAGTCATAGCCTCCAGATTCTGAAATGCTTCGTACAAAATGGGGTGCAAATTTGAAGCAATGTGGAGTGGATTTGCAAGGCGAAAGGTTGCCACAAGCACATAATAACATTTGCCACGTACTTTAACATCATGCAGCAACTCTGGCTGAAGTCCCAACATCTTTCGTTTTAGCTCCACATTTTTAGTTTTCTTCGGCTTTTCAGTCTTCATGCATTTTCCTTTCTGCTCAGGCTTTGCCTTCTTTTTAGCCTCAGTTTTTGCTTGAGAATCGAGCATCACAGCATCTTGGACGTTGCCTCAGCGGGCTTGCCAATAATACCACTCAAAGATTGTGTCTTACTCTTTCTTTTAGCCTCAGCTTTTGCTTGAGAATCGAGCATCACAACATCCTTACATGCTGCTTCAGTGGGCTTGTCAACCCCTCCACTTAAAGCCTTTGGGCCTTTGATTAACTTGACACTTGTTGATTTCGGCTCGGTCTTATCCATCTTTTATGCCTCTGCTTTTGAGTGATAACTAGTATTTCACCTGTGTGATGCACGGAATGCGCAAGGCCGAATTGAAATAATATGAGGCATGAGACAAAATAATTAATACTAATATTTTAAATTTGATTTTATTAAGTTATAACTGCTAATGTATCTTTCTTTCATTGTACTTCATCATATAAACTTGACATTGAACCTATTTATATTAATGCATTATCAGTTGATCATTTGATTGCCTATTTTATGTGTGATTGTGATTAACTATTTAGATTTTTGGTTCTAAACTATTCTTTCACACATCCACATTTGCACTTTTTTTTACTTTCTCAATTTTCAACCCATCATTTCCCATAGAACTCTTCTTAGACTCTTCTTTGGATAGGGTATTAAGCTCTAGGTTCACTCCAACCTGTAACATAAAAGCAGCATTCTTGTTTGAAACTGGACCGGATATGTAGAATTCGACCCTTAGTTCATAGCAGCCGTATCCTCATTGTAGACACACTCCTCAGTCTTAGAAGTGCGTTGGGTGGCAATTTTCCCATGTCTGAAAATTTTAATTTTATAAATGAATCAACAAACTCAAATAATATAATCTAAGGGCTCGTTTGGTATCCATATATGTACATTAGGTATGGGTATGAATATGGCCCTTGTGTTTGGTATATCAGTATATGGATATCAATTTGATATACCTAATATACTAATATTCAACATTTTCATATACCAGTTTTTACTAGTGTATGACTCATATCTTTCATTTCCTTCCCACTTGATATCAGTTGATATCTTCAGCATACCAAACATAGATATCAGATATCAATCTCATACCCATACCGCATATCTGATACCATACCCATACTTGATAACCGATATACTGGTATATGAATACCAAACGGGCCTAACTACTAATCAAAAGAGAAATGCAATACTATCTTCAATTAATTTCAAACATGAAAGCATGCACACAAATTCTTAACTATTATATCCACATACTGGATCCTTAGGGCAGCCTCTTCCAGATAATTTTCAAGACACGTGATTAATAAATAAGCAGCGATTGCATGGTTTATCTCTTGTTCTATTTTCTTAAACTATAATGCCAAGCTTTGATCATGAATAATATAATGCATACGTGCACAGTGCAACTAGGATACATAAGAAGCACAACAATAACCTTCACAAGATTACATGTTCATAGATTGTTCTAACACTTTAATATTTTGTTGAGTCATTTCATTTCACCCCTTGAAAAAAAATCAAAGATCTCTTCACTTTAAGCTGACAAGTAACACCTTGAAGTTAATCAGATATCCAGATTCTATCAAAGGCCATAACTACTTACTTTTAGAATGGCCATGCAGTAGTCGAAAATCAAACAATTTTCCAAAACTGATCTATGTTCATCTCAAGAAAATGAAATAATGTTCATCTTGGTCCAAACAATTGCAAATAATAACAAATTAAATGAACAGAAAGATTTAGAAAAAGAAAAAAAATCAAAATGCAAATAATTAAAAACGAAAAATATATGCAATTCACAGATTTCTTTTAATTGCCATTTAATTCGTGAAGGAAATTTTATCGAGGAAGGTGGCAGACAGCATATCATTACTTCGTAAACCTAATTATTTAAATCAATTTAGAAACAATCCTTTTCTCAAGGAAAAATCACGATAAACCCCAACCTAGTTAAAGTGTGTGATTTTACCCCTAACACCTTCCCAATCTTTCAAAATCCCCTTTCCATCTAAATTACTGTAAAATTTAATTAAATTCAACAAGATGATACAAGAATATTCCAAATTGTTTCAAATTAATACAGGATAAAAGCTTATCGCAAATAAACCAAAAATAAGAGAAAAGGCATAAACCTGACGGGTGAAAATCCTGAAATGACGAAGCGCAGCCGGAAATGAGTAAAAATGACTTTTTTATCAATTAAATTATGGTCGTGCATTGCACGAGAACAAAAATGAGTAATTCTAATAAAGTGGAAAAAAAAATTAAGCCCCCTCCTTCAACATTTTGGCTCTATATGTGTATTGAAATCTAGATAAATGTATTTATAATTAGCAACGACTTTTAAATTATTACTTTTTAAATTTGTAATTATTATTTTTTTTTAGTGAAGTTGCTTGTACATTGTAATCTCCCTACATCCCATCAACCATATTTTGCTAGTTAGCTGAAGCTAATTGTATAAATATTATCTATATTCGAGTATCGATCTTCCCAAAGTAAGATAATACTTTATCTCATAGTTCTAATTAATTATTAGTGGATATGTGTGTATTTTATACTCCTTCCGTTCTTTTATAAGTGTCCTCAACCGTCAAATTACACATACCAAGAAAATAAAGAAATTTACCTATGTAACCTTATTAATTATCATCATTAATGTATACATACAACTAATTAACAAATTACAAGAAGCATTAAATAAGGATAAAATAGGAAGAATGTCATTATTTTACTCTCAAATTTTGAAATATGACACTTATTTGGAAACAAAAAATTAAGCTAAATGGAACACTTAAAAAAGAACGGAGGGAGGGAGTAGATAATATGAAGCTCTATGTTGTAATTGATATCTTAATAGTGCGGGTTGCAACTTGCTAACATGCATATAATTAGCAATTTAGCATATCTATATAGTAATTGATCATAATCTGCACTGTTATTAATTATATGCGATTTGCAACTTGTTAATTAACAAGCATATACATAACGATATAATTAGCATAATTTTTGGTGCCCACGAAACTTATCCTTATCAAGAAAATTCCGTATAGATAACAGAAAGGGAAATTTGGAGGGATATTTTTAATCGATGCCCGCTTTTATACAGTTAATTTTCCAAGGGAGAATTGCCATTGGGAAATTAGAATATTCAGGTGTGTAGATTTGCGTTAATTTCAACGTATGCACTATGCAGTCTTCACAAACAAGTTACAGAATTTAATTAATAATTATTTCAATTATATATGAATGATGCATATGATCTACGACGGTCTTATTGAATTTGTTTGATATGTGTTTAATTAATAATTACATTGATTTTTTTTAGAGCATCAATTGAAATTAATAATATAGTAAGTGAAACAAAAGAACATCTATACTATTTGAGCGAGATTTATATTAGAAATGTACACCTAATTAAAAAGAAAGTACATAAATGATTAATTTAATTTATTTGAACGCACTTCAAGAACTCTGTCCTCATTATTTCTCTGAAAGAACTGTTTGTTGGTCATCTTATCTTCTTTTGATATGAGTTTAGTTAAAGTGTCTAATCAAGAAATTAAGGCACGCACAAAAGTCAGATATTTATCATGTTTCATTATGATAAATATCCCACTAACAACTTATAAACATAGAAGAAAGACAAATATAACAACAAACTTGATTCAATAAATAAAATTCGTGCTCCTAACATTTTGATCACAAATTCATCTACTCCATTAATTCAGAAACGTTCTAAATGATTTTTAAGAATGAAATCATGTTATAAATACGGACAGTAGAACCAAGCCCTTGGTAAGTTTTTTGGCCACGACCCAAATACCATATAATATGGAGCATGAGGCAAAATAATTAATATTATTTTACATTTGATTTTATTTTGTATGAAAATCAAATTGTCATTTTTTTAAGTTATAACTCTTAATGTATCTTTCATTCAATGTAGTTCTCATATAAATTTGACATTAACTTGATATTGAACCTATTTATATTCAGTTGATCATTTGATTGTCGATTTTACATATGATTGTGATTAACTCTTTAGATTTTTCATTATAAACTATTATTTCACACATCCACATTTGCACTTCTTCGTACCTTCTCATTTTTACATTTTTTTTTATCTTTTGCTATATTAATAATTGCAAAATAGTACATATCTTGAATTTTTTAGAATGTGCACAACTTTTTAACATAGTTATGACTATTAGTGTTAATAGGCATATGTAATCGAATTATTTATATGATTTACATCAACCAAAACAAAAAATCCCAAGACATACTACAATAACCAATTAAATTTCAAATATTTTAAAATTGAAGAGATACAATAACGAACATGATTTTCAATGTAACAAAATTACATACAAAATTAGTGAATTTAGGAAACCTATATATTTGGTGAACATAGATGACATAAAAATTAATTTTTTTTAGAAAATGTATATATTCATTAGTTAATAACGCTAAATATAATTAGAACATATTTAAACGAAAGTTGAATGATAATAAAGTGAAAAAGGTTGATTAGAAATTTAGGAAAACGAGCAAAGCAAGTAATGTAGCAAAAAATAAAAAATAATACTAACGTTAACGTAAAAAAAATAGTATCGTTTATTATTGAACTGCAAAATATATTCATTAAATAATTTTAAAAATAATATACATAAATATATTAATAAATAGATTAATGATATATTCAAGACCTCACTTACTATAGAGGCCTAAGGTGACCGCTTCAATTGCCTCGTGAGTGCGCCGGCCTGCCAAATATCTTTTTTTTTAATTTAAGTTACATTTTCTATTTTGTCTCTTATATTTTAAACTTATAAATATAATTTTGTTCATTCAAATTTATTTTCTTAGACACACGTAAACATAATTTTGCCTGCTATAGTTAAAATTATATATAGTTCCGTCCCTAGCTATACATATGCATGTATGTCTAGTATTTTTCATCATCATCGTTCACCAGCTGATGCAGTAAAAAAGAATGAATGACTGTGAGAATGATTTGATAGTAATTTTCAGAGTAGAAATTGATGATTGAGGAGACAATTTAAAAGCAGGTATAAAAAATTGCATAGAACAAGTAATAATAATTAGGGTTTCACCAACTCGCCCAACTTCTACACGAGAAACCCGGTTACTCATCATGTGCTTTTTCCCCTACACTGCGTGTATCTTTTCCCCATATATTTTCACAATTTTTTTATTCTTAATACTATAAATAAAAATAGTATTCCCTCCGTCCCAATAGCAAGGTCTCACTTCTTTAATTGATGAGAGTATTAATTAATAAGAGTGAGACCTTGCTATTGGGACAGAAGGAGTAATAACTTATGTTAATATTAACATATGATGGATAGAGTTACCAATTAAATATATGATATATATATATAGGAATGATATGTCGCTCACCTTTCGTGAACACTTTTCGTGGGCACCGATCACCGTTCATCCATATTAGCATAATTTTTTTTTAATTTTTTTATTGATTTATATTCCAATACCCTAAAATTAATATTCGAATCATTAAATATACAAAATATATAAAATTAAAGCTCGATTTGTCTTATTATTCATTTTTTTGAAGTTATAGGGAAAATGAACAAATTGAGCTTAGATTTTTATGTATTTTGCATATTTAATGATTCAAATATTAATTTTTAGGGTATTAGAATATAAATCAATACAAAAATTAAAAAGAATGATGCTAATAAGAATGAACGGTGATCGGTGCCCACGAAAGATACTCACGGAAGGTGAGCCGCATATCATTCCTCTATATATATATATATATAATGATACATATGATGGATAGATTGTGCATGTAATGGTTTGGAAGTCTAGCTAGCTAGCTTCCCAGCTTGGCATCTCAACATTGTACACGATTTTTTGTTTTGAATAAACATATCTTTTCCCTTTCAAAAAAAAATGCTATATAAAACTCTACTTATAAGTTTACATTACTTAGCTTTGACTTCAAGACTTATCATTTATATTTCACAAAAAACTATTTTTTCAAGCTTTACTAAGAATCTAATACTCCCTCCATTTTTTATTAAGTGTCCTTTTTAGCTCATTTTTTTGTTTCTCAATAAGTGTCCTATTTCAAAATTCTAGAAAAAAATAATGTAAAACTTCCTATTTTATCCTTGTCATTAATGTAGATTATCAACTTGTTTATGTTTCCTATGCTATTAATTAAGGGTAAAGAGAGTAAATTATCAATTTTCTTAATATGTGTATTTTGAAGGAGTAGGACACTTATTAAAGAACGGAGGGAGTAGTCGTTTTAATGTAATTCATGTGAAATAGTCGTGTTAAAAAAAATTACGAAATAATGAAGCAGCTGTATACCTATAGTATTTAATAATCACTTTATTATTTGTCGTGTTTCTATGAGCAACCCAAAATATCTATCGAAACACACTCCATATACATATTGCTTTTTCTAAAAGTAGGATTAATTAATTCAAGATCTATTAAATATTTAAATATGATTTGACAGATTAAGATATCGAACTTTAAAAAAGAGATGTATACTGACCAAATTATTTCCTGTAAAATAAAAAATAATTAACGTACATTTTTTTGACCGCCTCCACTGTTTCTGATGTAGTATGATCGATGTTGGAAATTTATACAATTTCATTAATTGTGTATAAGAGCTAAAATAAGTTGACAACCACTTTGCAAGCTTTTACAGACTTGAAAAACAGATGAAGATCTGAAGCTATTATAATAGGCTTTAATTGACGTGGGGTCGAGATTTTGATTTATTATAAATTTATAATTATAAAATTAAGAATAAATCTATACAGCCACATTATGGCTAATCATAATTTGATCAATTATAAATTGATTAAATAACAAAAAAAATCAGTTTATTTAAATTTTTTACTTCTAAATGACTTTTAATATTTAAAATATTTAATTTGTACAAATTTATCTTGATATATTTGGATTTGGATGTAACATAAATCTAGATAGATATAATAAAGGTAATATAAATATTTTTGTCGAAAAAATAAGAAAGAAATATATTTACACTAATTATGATAGAATTTAAGCAAAAAATGTAAACACTAGCATAAAATATATAATCATACTTTTTATATGAATCAAATATCTATCAAAATTGGTCTATTTTCACTTAATCGACCAAATTATAACTAGCCACATTATGACTCAATAGCATCACTCTAAAACTAATTGATATCAATCTGATCAGATGAGGTTTTATCATTCTAGTTCTAATTGAATATTCTAACAAGAAAAGGTCCATAATAAATAAATATCATATATATATATATATATATATATATATATGAAAAATTCGTTCTTTTCAATTTTGGTATGCACAAAAACAAAAGGTGACACATAATGATTTATATGTGTGCTTTTCAAAAATAAAATAAATAATTTATATTAATACATAGGGGCGGATCTGGGGTTGCTAGCACTCCCAACTGATTTTTTCCGCTTTTCAAACTTTATATTTACATATTTCATAAAAAAAAAATTGCTTTAGCACCTTTGTCGTTGTTGAAAATTTCGATTCCAACACTCCTACATATTTATTTCTGCGTTCGCCTTGTATATATACACGCTGCTAAATATGTGTGTCTAGAGCAGGAACATAAAATAATTAATCTTAGACTTTTGACTTGCAATAGAGAGCAATCTGCTTATATATGCAAAAATGCCGGGTGCTATAAATGCACGCAAACTAACTCTGGGTGAGTCGTGAAAAAAACAAAATTAAAGAAAATGTAAATGTAATTATATTGAGAAAGAAATGAGGTATAAGTAAGAATAAATATTTCGCTTCATTTTAAGATCATTACACCACCACCACACAAAGAGTACACTACACCACCACCAAGGGTGAGATAACTACACCACCAATAAGGTAGGAAAATACACCTTACGCACACGGGATTGAATCCGGCTATGTAGAGTGGTTAATGTTGGGGCTAAAAGGTCACTGGTTCAAGTCCACCGTCACACAGTCTTTAAAATTTTTTGTAATATTTGTTAAAAAAAAAAGAAACTTGTGATGCCTCAACTAGCCACTTGAGCTAAGCCCCATCAGCAATTATACATGCTAATTCAGTTGAGCTTATAGGCCTTTGATCAAGTTGAACTTAAAACTTTGATCATATTACACTATTACTTTCTTTTAGTAGAACAATCGTATCGAAATTGAACTATTTTAGTATATGAATTATTAATTATACAATATTGAATAGAGAACGAGTTCTATATATATTTAATGCTAGTTCATAAATGAACACATTTGTTTCATGAGACAGTCATCGACCATGTTGTAGCGGTACGTAACATGCATTGGACCCAAATTTCAACCTGATAAGTACAAGGTGACACATGCGAGTGTTGGAAAATATTGCTAACATATATATATATGAAATACTATATTTTAGATTTTCCAAACATCTTTACCTCCAACAGTTTCAAACAAACCAATATATGTTTTAGAAAATGATCATATAAAAGTAAAACCCACTATAGAAATTAGGAATCAGTTTGTATCAATGATCATATTATGATCTATAATTTTCGTGAAAGCATGTATCATTGTAATATATAAAAGTTATGATCTTAAAAAAAACACCTTGTAATATATTCAAAAACATAGTCATTGCGCATTTACTCAAATTGCTTACAATTATATTTTTTATGAGAAGCAAAGCATCGGCAAAAATAATAACTGTATGCATTAATATCAAATCATAATAACTAAAGGATATATAGACGGTGACTACACGGTATATAAAACAAGATTAATTTGGTCAAACAAAATAATTTGTCAATTAAATCCCAATAATACTTTTATAGGTCGAATCTGTCATAAATGTACTTAACTTTTCTGTGTGATTTGCATGCCATTCGGTTTCATTATATTAAAATGTCCAAAAAATTGATTGAAAAATGTAGCATAAGCCACTATATATTGGTGATGTATCCCTCCTTTTACAAGCTGATTTTATGAAGGGCATTGGACCATCCAATTTCTACACATTAGGTTCGATTTTAAAGATATTTCCCTAGCTAGGTAAGGAGAAATAATATATAACCATAAACTTAATGTGCAAAAATATTACTACAATAAATTAATCTGGTCTGCCTAAACGAGGAGCTTTGGATGTTATCTTTTCCCGTTTTGACTTGATTTTTCTCCAAAACTACCATATGAAGACAAATTAAGGAAAATTGCCAATCTACTCTCAAAAGTTGATCCAACGAAATGCCAACACTGAAAGTCCAAAAGAGAAAAAAGAAAGCAAAGCAAGAGAGAGAGAGAGAGAGAGAGAGAGAGAGGCGACCGCATGGATCCTAGGGATCAAAAGACAAAGAAGAAACAATTAATCCTACTTTGTATTCAGAGGATGTCCGAAGGCTGAAGGCCCCCCTTTTCTTCTCTTTGGGATTCATTAAAATTTTCATTGGGATTTGACCCTTCCTTTCTTTTCTAACAGTAACAGTACGTACTCTCCCTCCCTTCATCCTTTTCATCTTCTCTACTTTTTCCAGTTTTCACGCTAAAACTCGATGCTATTTCTAGAGTAACATTCTTTTCTTTCAAAATTATACTTATACTATATAGATGAATATATGTTGGTAGGTTGAAGTATATGACAGGCTCATATAAGGTAAAAAAAAATGTTTACGTGCATATATATACCTTATTGTCTATCTATAATCTATTTGCAAATACAAAAGAGTAGACAACCATATACATATACTCCATAAATCAATAATAACGTTATTATGTATAACTCCGACTATTTGGACTAATAATTTTCTAGTGGAGCTGATGAAAAGTGTATCATCAAATGCTATTTAATTTGATTCTTATGCAATTTTCCTTTAAAAAAAATAATATGGTCATTCCACATCAATAGTTTACTTGTATGCACATACTCCAAATTAATTATTACTATATATAAAAGAATTTATTTCGATTTTTACTTGCATCAACTACATATCTATCAATAGCCCCCACCCACTTGACTCTAACAATGATTGCTTAAACTACTTGCACTCAAGTACGACGTCACTCGTATTAAAAGGTTTTTCTTAAATTGACATCCTTTTATTTTATTTTTTTATTTTTTTTGAAAGGACATCCTTTTATTTTATAAGAAGTGAATTCAATAAGTATACACTATATCAATCTTAAATATTTCAAACCTAGTTAATTATGAAAAATTATTAACTATACATGCGTAACTTCCTTTCTTATAATCAATTTTTAACCATGCTCTCTAGCACACAACAAACATAGATTCCTAATAACATTTTATATATTTCTTCTTTATTCATCTCGTATATATATAATACTATAAAATTGTAACACGTATTTTTTATATTAATCATATAAAATGTTTCCCTAAAAAAAATGTTAAGGCATTTGGTATCTTAATTATATAGAAGGGATTTGACAATTTTTACTGGCCTAGGCTCCTAGCTAGGTTAATCACACAAATCCGATTCATAGATTGGCAAACTCTCGCTCCTACTTACGCTATTATATATCTAAATTTTTAAATTAATCTATACACCAATAATTAACCTTGTGTATTTTAATTTTCATATATTTCAACTTAAGTACTGAATATTTTAAATTTGTACAAAAGCAAAGTGATAAAAGAGGATTCAGACATCAAAATTTTGTAATCTTCAAATTTTACCGATATATACTTTTTTGTGAAAATTTCTACACGTAAACTTCTAATTTTTTTATTAAAAAGAAAAACAGCCAGCACGTGACCGTCAATCAGTAGCTATCCAAAACCTAGCCTGCAGTATATATATATATATGATCACAAATTGACAATATCATGATCATCTACTAATTCTAGCTATCATCCTTCAATTTAAAAAAGTAAAGTCTCTCTCTCTCTACCATGGATTTCTCTTCATTTTCAAACCCTAGTTCGTCCGACTCCACTTCAGCGGCGGCGACCAGCTCCGGCAGCGAGAAGAGCAAGAAGAAGAAGGGCGTCGCAGCCTTGAAGCTTTCGACCGACCCTCAAACCGTGGCGGCGAGGCAGCGGCGCCACCGCATCAGCGACAAGTTCAAGATTCTGCAGACCCTGGTGCCCGGCGGCTCCAAACTGGATACGGTTTCGATGCTGGAGCAAGCCATACAGTACGTGAAATTTCTCAAGACTCAGATTTGGCTGCATGAATCAATGATCAACTTAGTTCATCCCAATGCTGTTGATCCCACGATGATCTCGAGTTTTCAGCCAAATAATTGCGCACTTCGATCTCTTCCGTTTCATGATCAGGAGTTTGACTCGTGCGATGATTGTTACGCGGTGGATCGCTTTCTGGCGGAGTCTGGGCAGCTTGATTTGCCGGATTCTTGGTTTTCCGGTGAAGAAAATTGGGGGTTTAATTGATGATCAGTCCATGCAGGCTCTCTCTCTCTCTCTCTCTCTCTCTCTGCGTGTGGTTAGAATCCATCAAGAATAGCGTAATGAAATTATGCTGTTTTAAGTTAGTTAGAATAGCTTAGTCTCTTCCTTAAAAGAGAAGAATAGCTAAATATGAACTTTTGTAGTATGTAATGTAATGTAATTTATCTTTGTAGTTATGCTGCTGTGTACGTAAAAATTAATTAAAATTATGTATGATGTGAGAAGGGTAAATGGATATTTGTCTAGTTGTATTAATTAATAACATAATCTGTAGGATTGAATATTGCGATTGTGTATTACAATATTATTTTACAGGAGAAATATTTATTATTATGGCGAACATGTGCTAATTAATCAACAAATAATTAAATCGGTTAATTAAATATTTATATATATATTAGGCTGAATGACCTGTAAAATACTCAACTTTTAATAAATTCTGGTTTTGCACACTAGGTTCTGCTTAGTAAATACCAAACTTTCAATTTATTCTGATTTTACAACCGGATCGATTTTTCCCGAATTTGATGCTGATGTGACTGCTGGAAAAGTTTTTATCCCTAAACTTCAAATCATATATATCCCTAAACTTGAAATCATTAACCATAAATCGCATCTGCTAGGTTACAGTCAAACAAGAGAGTGAAGGAGAGAATTGCATTCAATTTTTATCTAATAATCAAAACGATAACATTTAATGAGAGGCGTGTGCATTATTTTGTCACAAAGGTGCTGTTGGTCCCAAGATGGATACCTTGGTGTAGAGGGGGGTGAATACACCAAGGTTTAAAAACTTTTCCAAGTTAAAACTCTTTTCAGAGAGCTGGCTGTGTTCGATCCAAATTTGGATGGCGGTTGATCGACACGGTGCGTGTGTGTGCGGAATGTGGTGGATTTGGAAAGTCCGTCTGTTGCTTCAAATATATTGCAAAGCTCCGTTTCACTTTTCAGTTAGTCAGTTTATGCAGACTGAAATGTATGCTTATGAGGGTTAGTAACATGCATAAAACAAAGCGATAAATAACATAGCATTTTTAACGTGGTTTGGAGTAACCCCTCCTACGTCCACGACCAGATTCACTGGTAATTCACTACCACTTGGTTTCCAAGTACCAAGTAACTTCACAACTCTAACCCGAGCTGTGTTCCAACAGTTTGTGGGCACTGTCAAGCCTACACCTTCGCTTCGGCATCGAAGAACCTAACCACTCGAATTACACGCTTCGAGCAAGCGTACCTTTACCTAACCTTTCTGGGTTTGGGTTTGGGTTTGGGTATGGTTTTCCAACTATGAACGAGTTCTTACAATGAAGAACAAGGAGTATGATGAACTCGTTCAAACTAGGCTTAAGATATTTATTCTGATCTATTCTGTCTATGACTGAATATATGAACAACTAAGAACACAACTGACTGGCTGGGTGTTCTTGAAAGATTTGGCTTTGAAAATCGTTGTTCATTTTTCTGTTTTCTTCAGTCGTCTTGCCAGCCTCTCCTCTTCAATGGTGGAGGAGAGATATATATAGGTGGAGATTCAAACTAGCCGTTGGAAGAGGGCCGTTTGAATCTTACCTACTCTTGTTGACTTCTGGCCTTTACCTACGAAGTAAGTTTGCATCTGCAGAAGCTAGTTCTTCTCTGATCTGACTGCGTCAGATAAGATCTTCTGACATCGGGATCTTGTCTTTGAGAAGGTCTTCGTCTTCGAGCTGCTAAGCGTCTCTGCTGTATCTTCAGCGGCTTGGACTATGTTGTGTCTTGATTCTGAGCTGTCTTTAGACCTGTGCTGTATCATCAACCTGATCTGTGTCTTCAACCTGAGCTGTGTCACTGACCTGAGCTGTGTCACTGATCTGGGTCTTTGACACTAAGCTGGGTTTCTGTCACTGAGCTGGGTCTTGATACTGCAAGATCTTTGACTCTGCTTGGTCTTGCTCTGCTGAGTCTGCTCTGCTGAGTTCTTTAAGCTGTCTGCTTAGCTGTGTCTTCTGCTGTCTTCAGCGAATCTACCTGTAAACTAAGAAACTCTATAAGCTCAAACAGGTGAGCTGAAAAACGCTTAGGCTTGTGCTATCATCTACTCGGTTGGGGTCAGCTGGGTTTTGGTATCCAATCAAAACTCTATTAATTTTCCCAACAGGTGCCACGTTGGTGCCACACAAATATTATTTTGCCACGTAATCAAATTCATAATTAAAATTTCGCCTGAACATTTTCTCGATTGCAAAATGAGAAAAAACTGATAGTTTGGTATTTATCACACAGAATTTTTACTTGGTGTGCAAAACTAGAATTTGTTAAAAATTAGGTATTTTACAGGCCTATATATATATATATATATATATATATATTATTTTATGAGTTTTTTCATATGTTCATGTAGTCGTGCCACTCTCTGTTAAGAACTAATTGAGATTAACTTGTTAAAAAAAATTAATTGAGACTTATTTCTTTGTGAAGTGGCTGACAAATAAAATAAGCAGGTGGAAGCTTTATTACAAGACCAACCACATATATCTGTCATTTTACAAGAGGAAAAATTGAATACGGGTTGAGTTCAACAAATCGAACTAAAAATTTCCGAACTCTATCTTGACTCAGAATATGATCAAGCTTAATTTAATTCTTAAAGTTCAGCCCCACTTATATTTCTAAAATCGCAAATACATTTGATTCCAATAAAAAGAAACTAAAATTTAAAAAAAAAATATGCAATGGTATGCTTGAAAGCTCAAGCTCGACTCAACTCAATGTAACTTAAGTGAGTATAAATAGCTAGTATTCGTAATTATATATAAACGGGTTACAAAAGTAAATGTTTTTCTAGCACAATTCAAGGTGCACGAAAAAAATAAAAATTTGAAATTTCAAAAGTACACTGTTAGAAATTATTTAGAAAGGATTTTGAAAATTCTTTGATTTAGCAAAACTAATTCTCTTACACCTAACATCATTGGTCCCGTAGCTCAGTTGGTTAGAGCGTTGGTCTTATGAGCCGAAGGTCGCGGGTTCGAGCCCCGCCGGGACCATTGTCTCTAATAATAAGTTTGTTATCTCTTATTTCTTATTTTGAATCTTTTAATTACGACTATACAAAAGTAACAAAAAACATTCCTCTCAAATTATAAAAAAAAAGGACACTACAATATTATTAAGGATTTTCTTTAAAGGAATTATTAATGAAACTAGTGTATATCCCGTCGAAAATCGACGGTGAATTATTATATTATTATGTTAATAGGGTTGTTTCTTCGATTTTATTGTACCTTCTCTAACAAATATTTTTATTTTTATTATTATTTTGCAATATATAAGCATAGACATTAAAAATAATTTAATATTATTTCAGAGTGATAATATTTCGATAATTGATCAAAAAGAGTGTTTCTTTGATTTTATTTCACATTCTTTAGTTGCAAGAAATCAAACTATTTTTTTTTCATTATATATGATGTTAATTGTTGTGTACGTATGATCATCTCGTTACAAGGTCAAATTTCGAGAATTATCCCTACGTGTATATATATAAATCCAAAAATTATAATTAAGAATACGCATTTTTGAGATTTTTCTTTTATTTGCGTCAATTTTAAAATTTGTTAAATTAAACAAATTAATTTGACAAATTATATTGGTTGTGCAAAATAATTGCGGAATAGAAAAATACTCATGGATTGTAAGTATTTATATAAGTTCTCCAAGAGTGAAGTTTTATTAAGAATCAACGTGGGATGGAAAATTTATATTAAATATACATAGAGTAAATGAATAAAAATGCTCAAAATGTGGATTAAAGATAAATAAGAATACTGAAAGGGGAGAGCGCCATGTAGATTTCGAATTAAGGAGATGACTCGAATCCGCAATCGTTTTAATAATATATAGATTGATAATACAATGACCAGCATTATTTTTCCATTTATTGAAATTTGACTACTCTCAATTTATGTTTTAGCCTTTGGCGGCGTGCCATATCCTTTTTACGTCTTAATTTTCAAATAAAGAAAATCCTTTAACATGCTATATTAGAAATAAAGTCTAATTATATACGTTATATTTTCGCATGAAAAACAATTGCTTCGCATAACAAACTAGGTCTTATGAATTATGTTGTTTATTTTCTACTATCATATTGTATTACTTAGTTTTAGGCCGTATTATTTATATATAATAGAAGCATATATTCTACTATATCCTAACATAATAATAATAAAAAAGATTAAAACAAAAGAGCTTTTATTACCTCTTGCAGTCCAGCTCATAAATTCCTTAGCAGAAAAAACAAGAAAATCATGAGAACACACACTAAAAGAAGAAAAAAACGCAAAGCTTGGATAACTCTCTCTCCACCAACATAAACTAATACTACTATATTACAAACTCATAAAGTGAAGTTGGCGACATTCACATTTCCTTTTACTCTCTTATAGATAAATTAAAGCTACAAAAATGATTACAATGCCATTGATACTCTATATTTGATAATATATATTAATAACATATTGTTTTTTATTTATTACAAAATTATATTCCCTCTTTCCATTCGAAATGTCTCACTTTTTGTATTGGATTATCTCATTATTTTAAAGTGTCTGATCAGTCCATTTCAGAAAATCATTTTTCTCACAAAAAAGCGTAAACTTTCAACACTTTTGATTATTTTATTCTTTAATCACTCTTTCCCTAAATATTGGTGACCAAAATAAGTGAGACATTTCGAAAGAGATGGAGGGAGTATTTTTCTTGCTTTCTTACTGTGTTTCATTTTTTTTCTTTTTTCATAATATAATTATATAATGTTATTTGAATTGTTTTAAATATTTTGGATGAGTGAATACGAGTAGAATATGATTATTATTAATTGTTTTACTTTTCTAATTATATTAAATACTACTCCATCCGTCCCACCGAATATGGCCTGTTTTCCATTTTGGGCCGTCTCACTGAATATGGCATGTTTCCTTTTTGGGAAAGAATTAGAGCTTACTTTAAGCTAAAAAGCACTTTAGTATTACATTGTTGACCAAAAAAACACTTTATTAATTAAAAAATTACTTTATTAACACTTTATTAAACCTAATTCCCTTTTTCTTAATCTCCGTGCCGAAAACAAATAGGCCATATCCGGTGGGACAGAGGGAGTAGTATATTTTTCTATTGTGAGTGAAAAAGAGAGTGATCTTATAATTTGTCGTGGTATATTGAAATACTCATCTTTAATTAGTTGCCTAACATTTGTATTTGTTATCTATTTGGCAACATACAGTATTATTATGATTTATCTTTTGATATGGAATAACCTGCAATTATAATTATTTGTAGCTGATCTTCCTAAAAAACACAACGGAGACCAACAAATTCTGTACAGCGAGTTCAACTTAATAAAATATATACTAATTCGAAGAAAATATAATAAAACGAATTATGATAATAAATGAATATGCACGTGACATGTATTAAGCAGATAAAATACAAAATGCAATTAAACGTTATCAAACACCTAAATTTACACTCATCTTTCATTGATTTCTCCACTCCACACCACCCTAGCTCCTTCACTTACACACACAACACACACTACGACCGAAGAACAAGAATTGATGCATGGCTTCCCAAAATTTCGAGCCGATTCATTTCCCCGATCTCAAAGACAAGATCGACACCAAAAACCCACTTCTCGGCTCACTCTTCCTCTTCTTCGTCATCTTCATCACCTTCGTCTTCGTCTACTTCCTCTACATCTGCGCCCGCCGCCGCCGCAGCGACGGCGGGGACCCCAACACGCCGCCGAACATGGCGGCGGGGCTCGACCCCGCCACCATTAGTTCCCTGCCAGTCTCCGCCTACGGCTCGGTCGGCAAGAAGCCTAGCCACGGAGCCGAGTGCGCCATTTGCTTGAGCTTGTTTCAAGAGGGCGAGAAGGTGAAGGTTTTGCCCCTCTGCCGCCATGGCTTCCACTCGGACTGTGTGGACGAGTGGCTCAGGACTCGCTCGAGTTGCCCTCTCTGCAGAGGCTGCGTGTACCCGGTTGACTCGCTGAGTCGCGAGCTCGAGTCGGCGATGTGGATGATGCCTTAATGTTGTGTTGTGCCAGCGCAGAATAGCACTATTTTAGTTAAAGATGATAGCAATCAGCCGTGAATTTTGGTGCATTTTAAAATTTTGGGTTTCCGTTTATTTAGTCGCACGTAATTATCAATAATTGGAACTTTTTTATCCGTGTGAATTTTTAAGTAGGTGGTTTAAGTGTTGGAGTATAAATTATTGGATGTTGATAATTATAATAGGTCGAATCCCTCAATTCTAAAGTGTCTTCAACAATTTCGGATTCTATATATATATAGAGGAAAAAGATCATATAAGAATGAATCTTAACCTAAAAATAAGAATAGATCTCCACCATAGATCTACAAAGGATGAAGGGTCAGATTTGATCCAGGTCAAACCGGGTCGGATACGGGTCAGACCCGGTCAATCCGTTGACTTTTCAATTTTTTTTTATTTTCGAATTTTTTTAAGAGTCAGATGATATGCACCACACTGTGCAATGAGATGCACCACTAAGTGTATTGGGATGCACCATTTTTTAATTTTTTAATATTCTTTTTCACTATTTTTATTTTTTATTTTTTTCAAGAGTCGAGCGAGGGGAGCCGAAGGCCTCGGAGCGAGCTAAAAAATAAATAATGTTGCCACAATCATTATCTATAAATTAAAATCGGAGCCGAAGGCGGAGACAAAAAAAAAAAATCCCAAACACTTGCTTATTGTTATGGTATGAATACAATGATTTGAAAAGCATCATACCAAATCACCCCAAGATTTTTCCTCGTTTTGATATAGTTATACACACACACATAGTGTATGAGATAAATCTCCATGTATTATGACTTTATGAGATGCACCACAATGCATTTTGAGATGCAACACTATGTGTAATGAGATGCACCACCATGTATAATGAGATGCATCACAATGTGTAGATGCAACACACTGTGTAATGAGATGCACCACAACATGAAATGAGATGCACCACACAGTGTATTGAGATGCACCACACTTTATTAAAAAAAACGAAAAAAAAATAACGGGTTGACCCGGGTCCAATCCGGTTTGACCCGAATCCGACCCGCTTCAAATCTAGCCATCCATCTATTGTGGATCAAGGGTTGAAATTTATTCCTATTTCTTATTTTAAAAGATCTTTTCACTAGAACCACTCCCTATATATATATATATATATATATATATATATTACATTTATCAAATTGGGGGATTGCGTTATTTTTAATTTGTTTTATTTATTATTTGGAATTACAATAGGTTCGGTGTTGAGAGTGGTTGTGTCAAGAACTCAAAATTATCACACTCCAACATCAAGCTTTTATATTCTTTCCCCCTAATTTCTTACTCCGAGTCATGCATACAAAATTAATAAGTTACGCTTTTGGGCTATAAATGATACAAATCAAGTTGATCCACAATACACAAATTATTTTAATGTGTTATCGACTTCCATAATTTGAGGGACACTCTATACGACCGGTCAATGTTTAGAGTTGATTTTTTTAAAATTATTTTAATTTTTAAATCTTAATTGAAATTAGTAAATTCTAATTGGAGTTAATAAACCCTAAGGAGATCAATACATTCTAATTGGTGATTATAAACCTAATGGAGAATAATTAAAGAAAAAAATTAAATTAAAAAAACTAAAAAAAAAAAAAGGTGAGCGTCGTGTGCAGTACACGGGCCCATCTGGACCTCCCGTTGCCGCACGTGACATGCATGCGCCTTATGCACGTGGGCTCGATCGCACAGTTCGACGCGCCATATGGGAGAATTTGTCCCATAACTTACATTTGAGTTGGTCTAATAACTTATATATCTATTTTTTTAACGGAAACAACATCTAATTATGAGATCATTGAGCTTAAGTTTTCTTTCAACAAGTCGAATACCCGTCTGAATCAAGTAATTTGACTCTTAATTTATCTTTATGGTGATTGAACTTTAGTACGGAATAAGTTTCAATCTGTATTAAACAAAATGCTTAAATTTGACTAATATATATTTTTCAAACCAAAATCAATTTTTTTTTAATAAACGGGCTCCAACTGGAAACCATTTTATAGGCCCAATAGCCCACATGGAAGAGGCTAACTTTTGGCTAAATGGCCTTAAGCCCATACCAAAATTATGTTCTTACACAAAACTTTTAATCGTCCAGTATTTCGTAGTTTGTAAATCCTACATTTTAATGACAAGTGTAATAATTTGTAAATTATGTAGAAAATTTAAATCATAGAAATCGTAAATTGTGTTAATTAGAACTTTGTACAATGAGTTCAATTTAGAAGTTCATTAGTGAAATTTAAATTTAATTTGTGATCTTTGAACACAAATTTATTCGTGTCACCACTAAATTGGAAGGAACTTTCTTTTATCTATCTATAGATAAACTTAAGACAATATTCCTGAATCATCAGGTAATTAGTGTAGATAGAGTGAGTAGAGATAGACAATAATAATTGTAGGTCCAATAAAAATGGCTACATAGATAAAATATTTTTTCTCTACGTGTACGGTTTTTCCTAGATAATTCTACTTATATTAATCTCATAGATATTTTGAGAATAGTGTCCATAGAGATTATATTTTTAATTAATTCTATTTAACTACATTTCTCTCTCATACACCAAAATTAAAGGAAGGAAAAAGAAAAACAAAAAACAAAAAACAAAAATGAAGAGTACGAAATTTCCTTTATATATCCAAGTTTGAGAACAAAATTCCACCTCGTACGCTATCGAACCAGTTCTGTCAGAAGACTTTTATGTCTCTTACAACTTACGAGGTACAAATTTTGACTTCGTTCTTCCAAATTTATGCGAATTTCCCTTTTTGGTTATGCTCTTTTCAGTCTGAACTTCAAAATCTCCAACGTTTTCCTTTATTTTACTGAGACTTTAAATTTATGGAATTGAGCGCAACATGTTCGATGAAATTACTCAGTGACATGATTTATAAATTGACAGAATATTTCTTTCTTCGGTATGAATGTATGACAAAGCGAGTGACCATCGCAACTTAAACAAATTCTCCAAAAAATGTTGTATCATGAATCTCTTTTTCGGGCATAATGCATGTATCTATCTATGAATCTATACAAACGAAGAAACAAGTGAGAAAAAAAGTCTCAGCGATATATGACTAGTAAAGAAGAAGATGATGATGATGATGTGGGCGTGGAAGAGAATCTGGGAGGTGAGAAATGGCATGTGCATTTGGGATTATGCATCGCCGTTTTGATTTGAATGTCGAGTTTCGTGCAGAAAATGCAGTACCTTCCGCTTTGTATTATAATTCCTGTGTCTTCATCATCATCGTCCTCATCATCATCTGTCATCTCGTCTTCATTGTTTTTGATCGCCTCAACCTTGCCATCATACCTGACATAACTGAATCCGTATCTTGGATAGATCAGCTTCAGAAATTGATCCATTTGCTCTTCACACTTTTCCCTCCACTCCTTGCAGAATGCAAGTGGTGCAAGAATCAATGATGCCCCAACTCCATATCCCAAGCCGGTGAATACGAATTGCCAATTGAAATCTATGTTATTCCACCTTCGTGTTGGCCTTGCCGATGGTTGAACAGAGGAACAGCTTGTATTCAAAGGAAATCCACATAACTCTGGATTTCCTGCAAAGCTGTCCACCGTAAAGGTCTGAAACTGTCGACCAGTTGGGATCATTCCATGTAACTTATTGTAAGATAAGTTCAAGAATGAAAGGAAGGTGAGACTTGTAAGTTCTTGTGGAATTTCCCCTGTTAGCTGGTTCGTTGAAAGGTCCAAAGAGCCAAGCTGTGTCAGCTTTCCGATTGAGTTTGGAATCACACCTGAGAAAGAGTTGCGTGATAAGTTGAGGACATAAAGGGAACTGAGATTTCCAACCGTTTCAGGTATCGCTCCACTGAAATTGTTGCATGAGAAATCAATAGCAGTGAAGACTGTTAAAATCTTGACAAGCTCCAGCTCTAGGCCTTTGATAGTAACTGTCACCGCATCCTGATAGTAGAAGTTACTCAGAAACTCAAAGCGTATGTGTTCTCCCCTCAACTGTGTGCCGTTGTCTACCATCATTCCTCTCCAACTTGCAATGCATCCTGGATTTATTTCACCGCTGAAGTTATTGGAAGCTAGATCAATTATTTGAAGATTTGGCCAGCTCCCGTTGACCTCAGAGCAGCTGATGTCCCCATAAAATCTGTTGCTGCGCAGAACAAGAACGCGCAAGCTGGAAGAAATTTTCAGCCTGCATGGGAATGAATCGTCAATCTGGTTGTTTCCAACGTTCAAGACTTCTAAAGATGTGCAGTTAGCCATGGACGGCGGGATTTTTCCTCCTAGGTTATTTTGACTGAGATCCAAAGTTTTTAAACCACAGGTGGAAGAAAACAAATCTGGTATATCACCACTGATTTTATTTCTCCTCAGATTCAGCACTGCAAGAGTAGAACTCTTTACTAGGCAATCTGGTATACTACCACTCAAGTTGTTGCTAGACAGATCAAGAACTTGAAGGTAAGTTGCATTGCAAAGAGATTGTGGAATTTTTCCAGTAAGGCTATTGCTTGCTAGAGAGAAGAACAGTGCAAACGAAACAAAGTCACCTATCTTAGCTGGAATGGTCTGCTGAAAGTTATTGGTCGAGTAATCTACATAGGTAGCAGATACTGGCGGCAATGGGAACTCACCTATGAGGCTGTTTGAGTGTAAGTCTAGTACTCCAAGATTACGAGGGATTGTGAAAGGCTTTTGGAGATCTACCAGGAGATTACTAGAAAGATTCAAATGGGTGAGCCATCCATTTCCAATATTCCAAATCCAACTAGGTATTTCTCCCTTGATACTATTCTTTGAGAGGTCCAAAAATGTCAGTCGGGATTGATTTCTGAGGTCGGGGAAGTTGTACAAGTTGCAGGAAGCTAGATTTAAACGGCTTAGCTGGGGATACTGGGATGAACTTGAGTTGCTGCTGCTTGTATCAACAGACAAGTTGTTGTATCCGAGCTCCAGTCTAGTGAGGTTGGGAAGCCTTTGAACCTTTTCCAAATTTAAGATGCCATTGAAAAGGTTCGAGGAAAGTGAGAGAACACTCAACCCCTCAAGTTTGAACAAAGACTCTGGGATATAACCTCGAAGCCGGTTATTGCTCAAATCTACTGTATCCAGAACAGAGGGATTTGAGATGGAAAATTCAGCAATCTGGCCACTAAATTTGTTGCTGGGGAGCTGAAGTTTCTGCAGTGATGGGAGACTAAACAGGGAAGGAGGAATGCTCCCATTCAATGAATTGGACCCTAAATTTATGTATACAAGATCGGAGAGGCCTTCAAAATGCTTGGAAGAAAGTGAACCTGTTAGAGAATTGCGACTAAGGTCTAGGTAGGTAAGTTTCCTTGACATGCTAAAAGGGGGTACTGAACCCTTGAAAGAGTTCAATGAGAAATCCATGTAGACTAGCCTTGTTAGATTAGAGATGGTGGCCGGAATCAATCCGGTGAAGTTGCAACTAGAAAGGTCTATCTTGGACAACATTCTTAGATTGCCAATGGAGTAGGGCAACAGACCCGAGAAACTAGTGTAGCTAAGCACCATAGTCCTTAAAGAACTGCTCACAGGCAAATTTGGTATGGTGCCATTGAGTTGCTTATTGTTGGACAAATCCAGAGTCTGTAGAGTTTGTACCTGAAAAATGGTATCTGGAAAGGTACCTTGCAGAAAGCAATTGCCAAAAGTCAAGGCTGTCAAATTTGAAAAATCTGCCATGAATTTCGGCACCGTAGTTGACAGATTGTTCCCATCAAGGCGAAGGATTGAGAGAGAACGAAGCTCTGCAAGGGAGGAATCAAGAGGGCCGCGTAGGCCACATGTGCGCAAGCTCAAAGCCGTTAAGTTTGGTAATGAAGAAGACAATGCTTGGCACCAGTCATTTCTTTGAGCAGAAATGTTGACATTATCAAGATAAAGTTCTTTAAGCCCTGTTAGATTATGAACAAGCTTCTGCAAATTTGGATTCTCAAGCTTTAGAGGCTGTGCTCCACTAAACAAAGTGGAGAGATCAAGAGTAAGCAAGCTGCGCAACGTTGAGACCTCGATTGGAACCTGTCCACCAAATCCAGCATTTGACAAATTCAAGTATGCCAAATTGGTCAAATTTTGAAGCCCCTTTGGAATCTGCGTGCTGTTGAACAAGTTGAAAGCCAAATTTAGCCTCTCAAGATATTGAAGTCTGAAAAGAGATGAGTTCTCGATCCCTCCTGAGATCGTCTCGTTCTCGAGGTTCAAACCGATCACACGCCCCGCGCCATCACAGTCTACTCCTCCCCATCTGCAGCAATCATCACTCTGGTTCCAAGTCACCAGCTTGGTAGAAGAAGTCGAATCAAAGACGAGGCCACTCTTCAGCTGCAGCAACGACGATCTTTGACCTTCGAGGCATTGGCTAGCAACACGAACTGCAATCAAGATTTGGATCAGGAATATGTAAAGAAGCCATGGAAAGAGTTGAATTCTCATTGGTTTGAGTTGCAAGAAACTCCCATAAGCATGTCTAATGATGAAGTTGTGTGGATATAATCCATCAACGGTCGCCTTCGACGAATTCGGATTCAACGGCAAAGCATAGGACTTTCGGTTGTGGTGTCGGAAAGTTGTTTGAGAGAGAAGCAAACAAAAAGGGATAGCTGAAATTTTTTAGAGAGAGAGAGATAGAGATTGGATGGTCAGAGGGAGAATTTTTTTCAAGGTAAAAAATGGTAAACTACGTGTTTTGTGTGTATTATTATATGTGTGATCGTACAGCTAGTATTCAACGCGTTTATTATCGGTCCCACCTTTAGTTTATAAATTTGGTTTGACTTTGGAGTTTTGCTATGTGATTTTGTACCGAAACGAAGAAGACTTGGCCTATTTGTTTTGAATTGATGACATTTGCAGATGAAAGATAATATACGAGGAATGTTATGCTACATATCTAGCATGAGTGTTAGGCTTAGCCGATACGAATATTACGTTACGAGTCTTTATTTTGAAAAATGAAATTTTCATCGCGGTGTTATTTTCACAAACAAATGATGACACGTAACATTCATATTAATAGGATGGGGTCTAGTCCAATTGATAAAGTTGAGACATCAAAATCTTTCTTTAATGACGGTTCTTTGGTTCAAGTCCCACCAAAATATGGATTATGTAGTAATTTATACTAGTTTAATTTGTACAAGGTATATTATTTCTAAAAAAACATGCATATTAATCGATGCTTATGATATAGTGCTATACTACTATATTCTTTTGTAATAGTGTAAGTGTGTATTGTGTGAGAGAGAGAGAGTGTGTCAATGGTAAGCCGTAAGTGGGTTGGCTCATTTCCAATCTCTCGCACTTCGATCTTGTTGACCAATCAATTTCTTGTATTGTTTCAAAGGTTAAAAGGAGACAACAGTTCAACGTTCTTAATTATGTTTTTTAACTCATTTATTTTTTAATGAGTTTTATGTGATACGTACAAACTAAAATAAAAGGTAGATTTGTAGTTGTGAAACTTTTCATGGAGATGTTAATTAAATCAAGAAAATCACATATAGCGATTAATTAACTGAATAAATATAGAATAAGTTAAAGAGGACAGCTGCGCTTTGTGTTGGGTGCTTAATATTAATTTGATGAAATTACCTAACATAGAAGTTGACCTCATTATATAATCCTATAATCATAGTTCAGGAAGCAATTACATGTGCAGTCTTCACATTTGGGAGCATATGGAAACTTCATCTACTTTTAATTAAGACTATTATTATCTCAAATTGGAGCAAATTTTATTCACGATAATGTGTATGATTGTATGCTTTTCTATAGAATCTAATTTCGTATTTTGTTTTATTGTCCTTAGACTCTGAATACATAGTGATGATAACGTATAGACTAAAAACAACAATTAATTTGGACTTTTTTTTCCCACAATCTTATTATATATTTACACTAATATTGCATAGTCTGCATTGTACGTATTTGTTTCTTCTTACAACCTTATCAAGCCCCCTGAAAATCTAGCTCAAATAAAAAAAAATGTGTTCTGATTTTGAGAAAGATAAATGCATAGTAGTTTGTATTTATTTATCATGCATATATGAAGTTCCATAATATCTAATATCCGCGTATATGTTCACTATTTACAGGTCACATATAAAATAAAGTGTACTATGCAAAACTTGTGCGATAGACTCATTTGGAATGAATTGTGTTGGTGGAATTTGAATTTATAGTAAATAAAACATAGGATATTATAAATTAACAAGTGTAGAAAGAAAATTATGAGAGTCAAAAAAACGTGTTGGTAGTTCAGCAATTTGGACTTTTAAGGGTATCTATATATCTTCTAGTGATAGTGAATTACGACCCACCAGTCTTCCCTACTAATTAATTAACCTTTGCATTAATAATAAGTAATTTTGTAAAAGAACTTGTCCCCACCTAAATTATGAAGGACAAATTGGAAATACTAACAACAATTTTTACAATTTTTTTTTTAGAATTACAAGGTATATATATATATAATCTAACTACACCACCAAACAAGGTGGAAAATATACTACACCGCACGCAGGCGGGATTGAACCCAAGACCTCTCGCTAAGGAGAGTCTTGTGGTGCCTCAGCTAGCCAATTGAACTAGGCCTCATCGGCTACAATTTTTACAAATTTAATTACATTAAAGAAAATACATAATTATTTATTTATCTTTTCATGTAGTTTTCATATTAAATTAATTCAGTGAAAAGGGTTAGTATTGTTTTAAGGGAAAATGAATGCCTGCGTGGTGGTGTAGTGGTCCCACCTTTGTGTGGTGTAGTTGTCCCACCCTACGTGGTGGTGTAGAGGTCCTGCCTATATGATGGTGTAGTGCTTGATTTGATTATATATATGTATATATATATATATATATGGTGTAGTGTATATATATATATATATGTGTGTTTTTTAGGGATACACATTAATCCACAATAAATAAAAAGAAGAAGATCTTACGAGATGGAGGACCTTTCCAGAAAAGGGCAGCACTCCAGGTTGATCTTTGAGATGGAGAAGAGTTATACACAGCGGAGATTTTTTTTTTTTTTATACTGGGATATATTATATGAACTAGGAAGGAATAACTATCTGCTAAAAACTAAGAAGAGGAGAATATTAGAAACTCATTCTTTGTATGTGGAATAAAAAGGAGTTGTATTTTTTTTCGGTGGTTTACAATGAAAGAGCAATGCTCTTTTTATAGCCAAAAATTGGCCGACAATTCCAATCTATCCTATAAATAAAAGTTAAGCTAGCTAGTCTAAAAACCACAAAGTCTTTAGAAAAGGAAGGTAACTAAAAGCTAAAAACTAAGAAACTCTCATCATTGATCTAAATCCGCTTAAACGTCTTGAATTTCTTGATCTTGAATATTCTATAAAAGAGAATCATTGTGTTTCTGTAGAAAATTTTAAGTTTAATTGTAAATTTAAAAAAGGTTTTAATCATATTTCACATAGTGAAAATAATCATTTAAATAGTATTACAGATCTTGTTTTAAATATAGACTTTGGCCTAGAAAAAGAAAATAATAAAATTATTAAAATTTTAACAGAATTAAAACAAAAAAAAGTCTTGAGAGAGAGACTTATATTAATAAAATAAAATTAAAATTTAGATTTTATAAAAGATCAAAATTGTTATATAATTGCAGAATTAAAAAACAGCAAAAAAGAAACCAAAGAAACAGAAAATTCAGAATCTTTTGATTTTATTAAAGAATTAGATAAATTAACTAAAACCATATATATATATATATATATATATATATCTCAAAAAAAAAGAAAAGGGAAAATGAATGAGTAATAATTTTCTCCTAAGCATTAGTGCTACGTACCATTTCCAATTTTCCATTACTTGCAATCGACGTTGTAATGTATACGAAACATAATGATTAATAAAATCATAACTGCTTGGGCTTTTTCAAAATTTACCGCATTAATAAATTGTATTAATGATAATTCAAAAGTTTAATAATGAAATAGTCAAACCACGTACGGTTTATGACGTTTGATTTATTAAACTCATAGCAGAATGTGTTTGAAGAATATTATTACAATAATATATACTTAGTTTTCGTCAAAAATTTTATTGGTAGGCTGGAAAGAAATCGATTGAAGTAATTATTCTCCTTTTCTTCTTATATGTCTGAATACGATCACACAAATAATAGTTAGAATTTTCGTATTGTCTGTTTTATTTTATATTTAATCATATACTAACTGATTACATGCATGATTTATTAAATTAAAAAACAAATTACAAAATAATATAAAATTCCGATGCAATAAAATAATCTCGAGTTATCAAAATTTATGTTATTGTCTTTTTCTCTTTCACTTTTGAATAATAGAACATGTGGGACCATATTATTAATTAATTTATTAAGTTGAGTTATAGTAGGAGTATGACTATATTATTAATTTATTATTTTATTATAAATTTAATATAGATTTATATTATTGCCCTTAAAATAAATATAATAATAGGGATATATTAGGCAAATTTTGTTAGAATCCATTCTTTTATAATAGGTATAGATATAGATATGTTTGAATACGATCACACAAATAATAGTTTTGAATTTTCGTATTGTCTGTTTTATTTTATATTTAATCTTATAAATATGTGAATTTCCTCAAAATATCAAAGTTGAGTCGAGTCAATAGCAACTAGCAAGGGAGAGACCACTTTGGTATCTCTGCTTAAAGTATTTCAAATCTTTTCTTTGTTTTATCTTATTATAAATCATGCATGTAATCAACATCTTTTTCCTCATTTTCAGTTATTTTTCCATGTGTGGAGTGAATGGAGTTGACTCTTCTTTCTTATTTGCTGAAAAATACTCCCTGGTTTTGTTAAGTGTTTCATACTCGTCATAATTACAACATAACAGCATAAATAGAAAAATTCACACGTATAACTTTATTAATTACCATAAAAAATGTTTATTACATATAATTAATTATTAATTTACAAAAAGCATTAATGAGAGATAAAATGAGAAAATATCAGAATTTTAATCCCAAATTTTAAAATGAGACACTTATTGATAAACAAGAAAAGAAAATGAATATCTTGAAATAAAACGGAGGAAATATTAGCCCAACTCAGATTCAGAAAAACAATCACACAACGGCCCAATACGGGCCCAAAAGTTTTTGGAACCAAAAAATAAGATAAAATTCTGGTCTTAATTGGACGATGTCGTTTCATTATTAAAAAATAACGGCCCTAATTCATATATCCGTTTCTTATTTCCAACGTTTCTGAGTTTAAGTATGGGGTGGATGATGCTATTGCTCTGTTTCACAATACGGATAGGATGAAGCCGCAGCCTTCTTGGTGGTGTTACTAAATTTTAGAGCTGTCAAAACAGGCCAGGCCCGGCCCGGCGGGCCAGTCCGATTCGGGCCGGGTTGGGCCACACAATTTCGGGGACGGGGAATTTTCGGGCCAGGCCGGCCTGAAACGGGTAAAAGCTCGGTGGGCTCGGCTCGGCCCGGCCCGGCCAGGTAAAATTATACTATAAAAGTGGTTTTCGGGCCGGGTTGGGCTCTATATTTTCAGGTCCGGAGAATTTTCGGGCCTGCCCAGCCCGGCCCGAAATTTTGACAGCTCTACTAAATTTTCAAGCGGGGAAATCTAGGTAAAACAACTTTCTCGGTTGCCCTCGTTCTGTTCGACTATATGCCGAGCTAAAGTAATCAGGTATCTCAGCAGATATAATTTTATCAATATCATCAGGAGCTAGATTTTTATCTTTTTCGGCCAGAAAAATCAGAATATGTGCATGTGGTAGACCTCGCTTTTGAAACTCAATAGTATACACAATTGCAAAAGTAGAATAAACATTGACAATAAATTATAAAATTTAATAGAGTTTGGTAATTAATTTATTTGAAAATGATAAAATTTGATTTATACCTACTCTGACACTTCCAAATATTTCTCCTGTACGAATATCTTTTATCAAACTATCCAACTTCATCTTAATCACTCGACAAATAATATCTGGCGCCCGATCTTCCGGTTTCAAATTTCGATTCTCAACAAATCTCACTATCTCATACCATCTTGGATTACATGTAAATGTAACGAACAAATCTGGATATCCAGCCCATCTGCATATTGCCATTGCATCCTGATAATTTTGAATCATATATCTAGCTCTTCATGTGAATGAAGATGGCAATATTACACGTTTCCATTGGGTCTTTGGAATTGTTTCGCCTTTAATAAGAGCATAAGATAATCCTTTATACACATCACACATCAATTGTTTTTGGTGTGTGCGTATATACATCAACTTTGACGATTCTACTATGGTATACGCATCCACTATAAATTGTTGAAAAATCGCTTATATGACATGATTGTTCTTGGCTCGCATTCTCTTTCATGCAATCAATAAGCAATATATTCTCTAAGACTAACATTCTTTCTTTTTCTATTAGAAGTACCACTTTTTGCAAAAAGAATATCTTCTCGATAACCATCTTCTCCATAAGGGAACAATAATGGATACTGCAAACCAAGATATGATGCATGTAACTCATTTATTCTCTTAAATTGACCTGTTTGAGTTTCAACAATTATATCCCTCTCCCCTAAAGATTAATCAAAATCACCCACGACTAACGAATATCTGCGAGCATCCCGTCCTCTTCTACCAATAAGTTTCAACCTGACATCATAATTTTGATGGTCAACAATTGTATCTCTAGCCATTCTAAATGACTTAACAAAAACAATATTCTCATCCAACATATTCTTCAACTCGCACACAATCTCAGCATGAAGTTTATTTTTGTCTTCTTTTTTCCTGCAAAAAATAAAAAATATATTATTAATTATTTGGTATGAGTGTATATGTATAAATAGGTATTTATTTGAACAAATGATACAATAATATAATTTAATAATTAAAACATACCTCATCAACATCATTCTATTTGAAACTTTATTTTCTGTATCATATATGTAAAGTTGACCAAATTTGGAACGTGAACCTTCATTAGGAATTAAACTACCAATTGAATGATAGTTCTGACCATAAATTCGAAACACATGTGGCGCGTTTTCACTATTCAAAGATGTATCTATTTTTCCTCCCATTGACGTGAATGAAAACATGTTGTTATAAGAGCGAATATTATTAAAAAAATGTCGACTCTTTTGATCATTTCCTTAGATAAGCTCTTCTAACACTTGTGGCGGATGTTTCATTGTTGCCAATTGTATTTCACCTTTCATACAACACAATGAGTATTTCGGATTTTTCGTCTTATTGCTTTGTCCCAATCTTTCTTCAAACCAAAAATATGCTCTACAAAATATACATTTACAAATTGGATCACCAATATCCCAGTATTCTGTCGAATAAAAGATAAGTAAATGATTATAATTCACATAATTATATATGTGTATAAACAAAATTTATAATATAACATAATCACAATTGAACTAATACAAACAGTTTTGTAAAATAAGAGATTAATGTAAACTATAAGCCCACAAAAATACTGCACAAAAATAAATAATTTGAGGTTATTCGTTCTTGATGATACTTGATAATTGAAAGACAAACATTGATAACATATACTCTAGCTTTGAGGTTATTATAATTGATATATTTATTTTGTTTCGACTAAGAACTGATCCAACTTTTGGTATATACCCTTATTATTTTTTTCTTTTTTAAGGATATGAAGTTTACAAAATCATATATAAATAGATATAAATAGTATGTTATGATTTGCATTGAACACAAATGTTTAAATATAAATATAAGAAAAAAATGAATACCTGTTTCAGACACATCTTTAACATGTATATCAATCAGTGCAATTTCCCCGACGACTTCCTCAACGGCTATGTCACCTAAAGTAATTCAAAAGAAAAATGTTGACAACAACTTATATTAATTTTCTACCTTCCAACAAACTTTCATTTGTAAAATTATTTATCTCATCAACAGTAATGCTTCTTTTACATGTAGCTGCGCTGCGCTTCTTTTACACGTAGTTGGACAAACATTAAAATCTGCAAATATAAAAAATAAAAAGAATAATTTAATATTAATTTTACTCATAGAAAAAATAATTACCTAATCTTAATTGTTTATTCATTGAAGCACAAACTGTTAAAGGTTAGATACTTTATTACGTCTATAACCCATTTCTTTGACATATATACCATCATCTGCCATCTGTTCATGATCTACAAAATCAATATTATCATTGACTGTTAGTATTGATATTTTTTAATATATATATATATATATATATTACTATGTGAAATTAACTTTAAATTATTCTCAAGCTATTCTCAAATTAAAGAAACACTAATATAATATTAATAATGTGTGTTTATAATTCTCGTTGAATTTACAATAATAGAAAAAAATGGAGTGATAATTCATGTACTCCCTCCGTCCCGCTATTTCCGGCTCATTTTCCTTTTTGGGCCGTCCCTTTATAAATGGCTCGAACCCAAAATAGAAATAATTAACCTTTTAAAAGGTGTGGACCCTACCACTTTTTTATCTTTTACACCTTCTTCTTTAAACCTGTGCCCATAAAGTATGAGATGGAAATAGCGGGACGAATGAAGTATTTTAGTTAATAGCCTATATACAGAATATGGTTGTACTTGGCCCATCATTCAAATAAATAAAATGGCCTATTTATATAAATTTATTCTTATCAAATAGTATCCAACAACTAGTATTTTAGTTAATAGCCTATTTAGGTTGTACTTGGCCCATCATTTAATTAAATAAAATGGCCTATTTATATAAATTTATTCTTATCAAATAGTATCCAACAACTATATGACAACACACAAAAAAAGCCATAAAGAGACCATTCCACACAAAAAAGTCTTCAAAACCCCCAATACTCAATTTTTCAGACACTGTGTCGCTGCAGCACACAGTTATACTTTCTTTCTCATATTTTCCTCTGTAATTCAAACTACATATTTTCCCTCGTATTATGCACTCAAATCTGATTTCTCTCTCTTCTTTTATATCGATTGTATCTATTTTTTCACTCCTCAAACCTCAATGTAGAATATCTTTCCCGTTCTAAGTGTACTCTTTCCAGATCTAATTTCATCTCGTAAAAATCTGAAATAAATTCTATACATGCAGCAGATGTTGAACAAAGTGATCCGACCAAAGGTGTATATGAGGTACACCGTACATTCTTAATCTCTCAAAATCGTTTGGTGTTATATTTTTAAAAAATATGTATTTTTTCATTAATTTGTAAAAAATTTCAATACTAATTATTTAACTTTTCAGGATCTAAATCTTGGAGGTGAAGAGTTTAGAAATTGAAGACGTGTATCAAGATATTTAATCTACAACATCAAAGGTCAAGTTAAAACCACAGATCTGCATATCTTAACTCTTTTCGATTTTTTTTTATTTTTTGATATTCTTTTGGTTCGGTAATTTGAAACCATTCCTAATATTTTCATTGTTTACAGGGAAAAGTTCTCTGAAAAAAAAAAAAAATGATGCTTTTTAACATGCAAAGTATCTACAAAGAGCTCTACCACATACCCAGTGAGTTTTTCATTTTGTTCTCATTTTGTTCTCTGTTCTCCTCTATGTTCTCTCCTCTGCAAATGTTTCTCTTTTGGTATTTGTTTGTGATTTTTTTTGAAAGCCTCCTTTGGGCAATAAAATATAAGGAGCAAAAGATTATGTACAATCAAAATTATTAATACTAAGTTTGTTATATATGCATATGCTTTCTACTTTCATTTACATGCTACCAATTTCTTCACATGGAATTTATGATTCAAACCATATGTGATATAAAGAAGAAAAAGATGAGATTGAAGGAAGAAACTATGCAGCACACTCGGATAAAGAAATGGATACAAATGGTTTATGTTCCCATCTCACATAATTATCGTGTCAATTGCCTTTTTCAATTTGTGCATTCGGTTTTGTCAGCGTCGGATTCATATCTTTTTTATTGAGATTGAGAAGAGAATTAAAATATACTCCCTCCGTCCCGCCATAAGTGTCTACATTTTCTTATTTGGCTGTCCCATCATAAGTGTCTACTTTCCTAATATGGAAACACCCTCTCTCACACAAAAGATGTGGGTTCCACCACTTTTTATCTTTTTACCCTTTAAACACTTCTCTCCTAAATACCCGTGCCCAAAAGAAAGTAGACACTTATCATGGGACGGAGGGAGTATTAATTATGCATCTTCAGGTTAGTGTCTTTTATGTGCAGAGGATATTCTATTTTTGATGAAAAAGTTTCTGATTTACAATCGATTTCAATGTAAGTTTTTGTTTATTGCGGAAGTTATTACACAACGTCTTCTGAAACAATGTCTCTCCTAAAACATCAGCTATTTGTATAGCGCGTTTTCTCAATCTCTTCTCTGATGTAATTTTTTTTTTCTTTCAAATATCTTATGTCTGTTCGTTTCCTAAAACCTCTCTGTAATTCAGTTTCTTTGTTCTGCGCCTTACTCCTCACAATATCTAAACTCTAATTGAGCAACAAAAGTCTCTAACTATGTTCATAGTCTCTTGCAGGAAAATGCCGGACAAGATGGTGACAATTAGAATGAGGAAATTAATTCATGACAAACAGCCTCATGTGGAGGAAGCAATTCATCATTAATGTGCTGTATCCATGAAGACATAACATTTCCAAGGTCTGATTACATGCTTCAAAAGTTTCCATTGAAATATTTTTGCTTTTTTGTGCATTATTTTATTCATAAATGATAAATCCTTTTATTCTATATATATAGAATTGCTTTGAGTTTGTGAAAACGGTTCTAGGAAGGTATAATCTTTGTAGGTGATATACTGATATGAAAGTAGTTTATTTACTCCCTCCGTCCCGCCATAAGTTGCCACATTTCCTTATTGGGCTGTCCCATCATAAGTGGCCACTTTCCTAATATGGAAACACCCTCTCTCATACAAAAGATGTGGGCTCCACCATTTTTTATCTTTTTACCCTTCAAACACTCTTCTCCTAAATACCCGTGTCCAAAAGAAAGTAGCCACTTATCATGGGACGGAGGGAGTAGTTTGTAGGTGCAATGCAGACTATGCAATGATTGTGTAGGGATTTTGGCTTTATAAAAGACATTCTTTTTTCGCAGTGCAGTTATGATTGATTGTAACATTGCTCGACGTCATGGATCAAAACTGCAAAGACAGATATGTCATGAATACTAATAAGATTTATTAAGAGAATTCCAAATCATAAATAGATAAATTTGTAAACTATGTATTTATCGTTCAGACGCTATTATCGTATTATCTTTAATTACTTTAGGGAGAAGTAGCATATACCCCGTATCATATAGCCCCTTAGCATACTTACCTCCCAATTCTTTGATTTGGAACTGCCAACACCCTAACGTGCCATAAATAGAGCGAAAACCCCCTCGCCTTTAACGGATAACTAACACCGTTAACAATTTTTCATTTTTTTAATTTTGCATTTTTTTATTTCTATAATTTGACTAACAATACTGTTAATTTTATATTTTTTAATTTTTAATTTTCTATCTTTTTATTGTATTCTTATTTTTTAATGTTCTATTTTCTTAATTTTCAATCTTTTTAATTTTCTATTTTCTTATTGGGCTCATTGTCTCTAACAGATTATTGTTTACAATTTTTCATTTTCTTAGTGGATCTCACTCAACTTGACTCAAACTATAAATATCTCTTGAGAAAACACCAATAAAAAGTAGAAAAAAAAAATTGTAAACAATAATCCGTTAGAGGCGAGAGACCTAATAAAAAAATAAAAAATAAAAAATAAAAATAAGAATACAATAAGAAAATAAAAAAAAATAGAAAATTAACTGTGTTGTTAATCAAATTATAGAAAATAAAAAAATTAAAAATTAAAAATTGTTAACGATGTTAGTCATCCGTTAGAGGCGATGAGGTTTTTACACTATTTATGGCATGTTGGGGTATTGGCAGCTCCAAATCAAAAAATAGAGAGGTAAATATGATAAGGGGATATATGTTAGGGTGTATTTGATACTTCTCACATTACTTTATTATTGGTTATTGAGGCTAGGGAGCATAAAGCATTGTTTTGATTTATTAGTACTTAGCCCTTTTTTGTTGCCGGAACAGAGTAGAATGATATTAGGGGTGTTGTGAAGGTTAGTAAGATTTTGATTAGATGGATGATGGCTTCAACTTGCTCACACATATTCTCATACACTCACACATATATATATATATATATATATATAGATTTAGATACATACATACATTTAAATAAAGGCATACACATTTAACAGCATCATCATCGTTATTCAAATTCTAATGTTAATTTTTTTTATTTCTTGCATCAAAACGACGTGATTCTGTTTTGAATCTTTTGATGTAACAACCCGATTTTTAAATATACTTGTTAAATCATTTTAAATGTGTTTCTTATTTTACAAATATGTGAACTTAAATTTAATTGAGCTTTATAATAGTCTAAGTCGTGCTTCTAGATATGATGTTATATTTATTTAGTAAAATAATAATAATAATGAAATAATTTATTTAGAAATTTATTTGAAATTTATATAGTTAAATATGTACGCTTGTGTGTGTGTATATATATATATATCTTTATATTAAGAATTCCTTTAATTAATACTATGAATATATGTATATTTATGCATGAAACATTTATTTTGTTTAATAATACGAAATTTTTATTATTAATTTATTCAAATCTCAAACTTTATTTTTATTTTAAAAAGAAAAAAAATTGACATGATTGGTTTTAAACACCCCATTTGAGGGTGGAGTAATTTTAGGAATGTAAGTTATTCCAATAAACCTTAAACCATTTTTTTAGTATAAAAAGGTAATTAAGTCAGTTTTTCTTTTACGGTTTTTCAAATACAAATCTAAAGGTATTTCTCTTCTCTTCTTTTATTCAAGTTCTTTCAAGTTTCCACGTTTACAAATTTTAATTTGGATTTTAATTGGTGTTTTAGGCATTTCTAACTTTGCAGAACAAATTTTCTTATTATTCCTGATTTGAAGGTAAACTTTATATATATATATATATATATATATATATATATAACTTTAATATTTCTATTGAAATTGTTCTTATTGTTTGTATATCAAAGCATGTCGGAAACTTTTAATTTTGGATTTTATTGTGTAGAAATATTCATGTTTACTGTTCAAGTTCTATATGTATATATTTAGGGAAGTTTTGAAATTAATGATTTAGTAATTCAAAACTAGAAAAAATTTATGTGGATTTAATTTTGATTGGAATTTAAGTTTTTAGAAAAAAAAAAATTGAGATTTCATGCATCATTGTTGTTCTTTGGACATTGCCCAGAGAGAAATTATGAGAGATAAATAGTTGGTTTTAATAATTTAAAGTTAGATTTATGTTTCAAATATCTTAATATATATATATATATTAATTTATCTCTACATTTTCTTTATTAACTTAATTGCTTAAAAGATGAGTAATAAGTATTTTAAGAAATCAATATTTTTGTTTTATTAAGAAATGGAGGTTTTGGTTAGAATCGGTACATGCATATTCATATTAGTTTATCAAATTTCAATTTTCATGTGCATATAAATATAAAAATCGTAATTTCATTTATAGCCTTTAATTTTATTAAATATATAGGTGCGGCGTGACTATGACATTAGACTCCCTTTGAGTTGTTTGATTCCGTTTTTCAAGCGAAATTAAGGTGTGTGATCTTATTCAACTTTTTGCGTTGACTTGAGTTTGTTCTATTTAATATTATGTGACTTGCCGTATGTTTATTTGACATTATGTGATTGAGCAGAACCATGAATTTCAAGTTGTCCATTTGACTTTGATCTCACTCATTTTGCGTACAATTCATTGGATATCTTGTGATGAGCAGGACCGTTAATTTCAAGCTGTCAATTTCACTTTACTCTCACTCATTGACGCACTATCATGTTGACTTTAATATTCATACATGGCTTTCTATTTTATTAAATTGGACAAGTTCAACATAACTTCCCACACTGAGTATATTCATGTATGCTCATCCCAAATATTTAACATTTTCAGGTAATTGAGTTCGGAGGCGTGTGGAGGGTCGAATGACGTGTCAAGTTATCTTAGGATTTCTATTTTCTGCACTTGCTTTATAAGTTCTTTAAGATTTTAAGACTATAAATTCTAATTTATGTTTAACTAATTTGTTGAACTTAGTTGGTTTAAAATTATTAAAAATTATGTATTTTCATGGTTTGAGTTAAAAGATGTTTGTTACTCTAAGTTCTAACATTTTATTTTATTTTTAATTATTTATGTCAAAAGTTTATTTTCATTTAGCTTTGTTAAAGTAAGATAAAAAAAATATTCTTATTCCGCATCAAATATTTATTTAAATTTAAGTTTTAACACCTTATTAAAATTTGGGTGTTACATTTGATGCCACTTATTTTTATTGTTCTTTTAAAAATTCCACACCAAGTTTTGGTGCGCCATGTTGGATTTTCGTTGATGCAAAATCAAGGTTGGAACGTGATTGTAAATAATTTGATAGTTTGGTCATATGATTGATATTCCGTTAATATTGAAGTGTAATTGTGAAATGTCAAATAGTTTGCCCATGTGCAAATTTTCCAATTAACAAATATGTTTATTATTTTGTTTTTTCGCACCTATGAAATTATTTTCATTTTTTTTAAGATTTGTTTAGAATATCAATACCTTCTCACTTTAAATAAATTATTCTTATTATTTATAATTGTAGCATATCTCTTGTCCATGCATCGCACGAGAGCAAATACTAGTAATTAAATCAATAGCCACCAATTAGGAACCAATTAAATGAATTAGTAACCAATCGAGTATACAAAAATGATGTTGTTTTATAAATTCTAGCCTCCACGATGGCGATTCCAGTGTCCACATAGGATTCGATTTGGGGGAAACCGTGACCGGTGTAATATTAGAAGGAAAAAAAAGGAAAGTTCATGTATACTGAGGAAAAAAAGGTCATATATATGCAATATCAGAATTTCAAAATTGGTTTCGAATCAACATCGGTATTAATAATACTATGTATTAATAATATTTTTTTAAATAGGAATATAAAATGGAGAAAACTCTACGTAAGCATCAACTATTTACTTTGGTCAAATTAAATTGAAAAAAAAAACTATTTATTCCCCTTAATATTAAATTGAAGAAACTATTTATTTCAAATTACTTTGAAATTAATTAAATCCCTTCCACTGTAAAGTTTCGACAATCTTGAATCCAATACTATGTTGTTTAAAAATAAAAATGTATGAATATTAAGTAGTATTTAGGGCTTGTTTGTTCGGGGTGATTAGGGTGTATAATATATATTATACTTCTATATCTTGTTTGGTATAAAGTATGAGGCCATTTATAAAATTCGAGCCCGTATGAATTATACCTATTGTTGTTATTATCTAATACCATCTATGAGGTGGTATAAATAATACTGCAACTAAATATAAGAATAAATTACTATAATTTCACCCTCTTACCATAATTAATATGTTTTGTAGAGAATTTAATACATCATACCAAACACAATATTAATTCTTTATATGTAGATATTCCAACTAATCATATGAAGCCTTATCCCATACTTCGTAGCAAACGAGCCCTAGAAAATAAACTACTATTCATTTGGCCAATTATATATATAATTAATATATAATTATGAATTACTTTGTACTTGAACAAAATTCAATTCACTTTACAAATAAAATTATATTAAATTCACTTTACAAATAAAATTATATTGATACCTGCGAGTATAGAAGAATGTAGAGGTGGTCAATGGTTCGGTAACCACTGGTTCCCGGTTCCAAGTGGGTGGAACCAGAACCGAACCGTTGGTCACTTAGGTTCCGGTTCGGTTTCGGAATCGGACGGTTCGGTTCCACCGGTTCCATATATATTTGATAAGTTGTGGGCAAGAGTTATTTGCAATGAAAAATTAAACCGAAATAGATATTATTGATAACTTCGTAAACAATCTAAAACCCTTGAAGATAACATTAGTTGTTTACTACTGCCATTTCATTTCATATCAAGTATGGGCCTTCCCTATTCCATATATTGTGCGCAAAAGGACAATAAATGTTGAGCTTTAATAATTGATACTTGAATGTATTGGGATTATTATTTAATACTATATTTTGCTATTATTGTCACCTAATATTCCATTTCTATACATAAAAAAATCACCTTTAAAAATAGTAGTGGAAAAAAAAAATCGATTCCAAATTTAATTCCGGTTCCAGTTCGGTTCCTCTATCTAGTAGAATGGAAACAAAATGCATAATGTGACTTTAATAATAAAATAAAATAAAGGTCAAAAAGTAACAATACTACAAATAGTGTATGCCCCCAATCATGGTTCCAGTTAGGGATGTCAAAAAAGGTCCGGCCCTGCCCGATTTCGGATCGGGCACTAGATTTACATGCCCGACCCGAAATGGGTAAAAGTCACATATTTCAAGTACTGGCCCGATCCGGAAAAATTACACTGAAAATAGTTTTAAGTCTTGCTCCACATTTTCAATGAGAAAATTTTTGGTAGAAAGTAACTCGATTTTCCCAAAAAGCCCGGTGGGCTCGGTCGAGCCTGGAATTTGGACAGCTCTAGTTCCAGGTATTTATTTTACAATTTCTTTTAAAACATTAAAAGTGAATTGTCACGTGTCGCTGGATTAATGTACACTGGGTGGTGCCCGGATCCCTTATTTGCCGGCCTGTCCTCTCCAGTCTCCATGTTGTTCAAATTATGAAAGTCGGCCCCTATTTCTAGCACAGAATTACTTTTAATAAAAAAATTTAGTGTTTGATTAAAAAATAAATTAATAATATAAATATAAAGTTGAAACCCTAACCCACAATGTTTTTCAACAATAGAGGCTGCCGGAGATGGATCTTGTTGAAGAAGTGATCGAAGAAATATTGTCAAGACTGCCGGTGAAATCACTCTTGAGATTCAGGTGCGTTTCTAAATCATGGCTCTCTTTAATCAGCAGCGACCGATTCCACAAAACCCACCACCAAAACTCGACAAAAAACAGAGCAGTCATCTTCAAAGGTCAAGGTGTATTAAATCAATGCTTTGTGCACCAATTTTTGAATGAAGCATCATCTATCAAACATTGTCCTATCTATGATCCAACGAATAATGATCTGATGGAAGGATATTTTGCTGTTGTGGGTTGCTGTAATGGATTGCTTTGCATTATCAATCAAAGGGGTTTTCACTTGTGGAACCCAGCCACTATGGCCTCCATGGCATTACCCGAGTTAGAGTTAGGCCATGCAGGACATACTGATTTTGGTTTCGGTTGGGATCGAAAGAGTGGCGCATGCAAGGTGTTTGTGTTAAATATTCACCCGAAAATAAGTGAAATTCATGTTTATAGTTCCAACACAAATTCATGGAAGAAAACAATCGACCGCGGGCACCTTGGTGAGTCTGATGCAATGGGGGTGTTTGCATGCGGAAGGATTCACTGGCTCACGATAAGCGGGGAACAATCTATTCAATCCTTGGATGTGGCGAGTGAAGAATTTGGAAGGATTGAGCTTCCCTTTAATCCACCGAAGTTTCATCTTCGTACGTTGGCAGAGATTGGGGGATGTCTTCACTTGTTATGTGTTCATGATCATGATGATGCTGATGCTGATGCTGATGATCAACAATCATTGGCAGTTGTTTGGGTTATGAAGGAGGAGTCTGGTTGGTTGAAACTTGTCACTTTATCTCTGGCTTTTGAGCTTAGATATCTTCCGATTCACCCTCTATTTGGAGAGGGTCCAAATGGGGAGATTCTAATCATATTTCGTGACAATTTCTTGGTTTACTATCCCACAGATGATGATGCGCATGAGGTTCGGGCAGGGAAGATGATCATCGAATTTTATTCAGGTCATTTCTACGTTGAAACTTTAGTCTGGCCAAATTTTACAACAGCTACTTCTATTGCTAGGTGATGCGATATATATATATATATATATATATATATATATCTACTTTATTAATGTGTTGGACTTGTCTCTTTAATCTGACTCTAGTGGTTATGTTTTGCTTCTGCTTTATTTATTTTATGTATAGAACAATATTGGACAGTTTTTTAATATTTAGTAGTTTGCTGGTTTTGTTTCTTCTAGTATTTTCTCAAGAAGATACCAGTCTTGTGGGATATTTCTAATTGAAAAATAATGAAAAAGAAAGAATTTATGTTGTTTAGTGGTGCTTGTTAGTCATTATATCTCCCTACTTGTTTTGGTTTTGGCTTTTGCTCTGTTAGGTTTGTGAATCTGACTTTCCCACGTCTGCGTACATTTGGTACCCTTTAGTTTCACACATGTGAGCTGTTATCTCCTCTGGTCTGCCCCTGATTTTTTGTACTTTATTTATTACTCTCATATCAACTAAAAGTTTGCCTCAATTTTCATTTTGGGATGTTCACAAAAAGTTTGCCTTTTTATTTATGTACATGAGCCTAGCACTTTCCTTACATTTACACTCCTTCTACCAAATTAACTGCGGGAGGCTTCTTCCACTAAGCCTTTATTAAAATTTGTGTCATTTCATTAGTTTTATATGATCTGATTAATTTCATCAATTATTATTTTGACTTAAATTTTTGAAATACCATATTTTCCTAAATTTTAGAACTATAGCCTTAAATCCTTAGTTTTTTATTTTTTATTTTTCTTAGTTTGTTTTATTCTTATAGCAAAGATACCAAACTGGCATCTCCCTTGCATGCTATTGATTTGACTCAACTTTGATATTTTGTGGAAATTCACCTATTTTCGAACATCTTTTTTTCTCATTTTCAGTTATTTTCCCATCCAAAAGGCGTTGTTTTTTCCATGTGCGGAGTGAATGGAGTTGTCTCTTCCTTCTTATTTTCTGAACAACACTCCTTCTATAAGCAGGGGCGGTTTTGGGGTGTGCGGGGTGGCCGACCGCACAGGGCCCCGAAAAAACGAGGGCCCCAAAAAAAATATAGGTCCATATATATAAATATATATTTAAATTATTGAATTTAGTACTAATTATTCTACTAGCTCAGTGGTAAAGTATTTCCTTCTACTTCAGTAGGTCGCGTGTTCTAATCCTGCGTAGAGCATTTTTTGACTTTTATTTATTTTCCTTCTTTCTTTAGCCAGGTGGGTCCAAATTCTCTCCATATATTGTAAAATTTATACTAGTACTTTTACTTTTTTTTGTTCATTCCTAATGCATAAATTACCCTGTAAAATTAGAAAAAATAAAATAAAAACCATGCATAATCTTGGAAAATAATAGAAACATAAATAATATTTAGTTTTTAAATAATAAATTTCATGCAGAGCAACACTTTATAAGTGAATGTCTTACTTTTATTTGTTTATCATGTGTTGAAAATATTTACTAAAATGATATTGATTCATAAATTTTACTAATATAATTTTTTTAAATATAAATAAAGGTTCTAATTTTAATAAGGCTCCGAAATGGCTAAACACTTCAAACAAAAACGTGAAGCTCCTTTCTTAAATCTTATAAATTTTAATTTTAGTTTATTTTTCTTAATAAATTTTGTAAAGAAAGTTTAATTATACTTTCAAAGTGACTATCTTAACTTTTTATTTGTTTATCATGTAATTTGACTAATATAAATTACTATAATCTACTAAAATACTTCATCCGTCTCAGATTAGTGTGGTTCAACTAATATTTTATACATCACAACAAATCAAATATGCACCACTTTTGAGGGACAGAAGTAGTATAATTAATTCATATTTTATATATTTTTTAATTATAAATAAAGGGCCAAATTTTCTAAACTTGCACAGGACCTACATTACCCTAACCCCGCCCCTGTCTATAAGTATTTCCTATCCTCAAATTACACATAACAAGAAAATAAAATAATTTACATGTGTATACAGTATGGATAAAACTTGATATGTTTGACTGAGATATCTTATACGTATAAAAAATTAATATTTTGTTTGGTATGATGTATTAAATTTTTTGTAACACATAGTAATTAATTAATTATGGTAGAAAAGTGAAATTATAATAATTTATTGGTATAATTAGTTACAATATTATTTATATCGCCTCATAACTAGTATGCATAACAACAAAAATCAATATTAATCATGACATGAACTTTATAAAAGGTCGTATACTTTGTACCAATCAAAATATTAGGGCGTCATAAATATATTATATACCCTAACCATCTCTACCAAACGAGCCAATACATACATATTACATATAACTAATTATTAAATTTCAAAAAGCATTAACGAAAGGTAAAATAAGAAAATATCATAATTTTACTTTCAAATTTTAAAATAGAACGTTTATTTAAAAAACAAGGAAAAAAATGCAAATTGGACACTTAAAAAAAACGGAGGAAGCATTAGCCCAACTCGATTCGAAAAACCATTATATTCACACAAAAGGGCCGGCCGGCCCACTACGGCACAAAAGTTTTTAAATTGTGGTCGTAATTGGACGCTGTCGTTTCATTCCTAAAAAATTGCGGCTCTATATTCGTAATAAGTAAAACGTTGTCGTTTGATTTTCAATGAGTGTATTGAATAATTGAATATAGAATTAAACTTTAATTTCTTTCCCTACAATTCGTTTCTTGTTTCCAACTTTTCTGAGTTTATGTATGAGGTGGATGGTACTATTGCTCTGTTTCACAACAAGGCCGCAGCTCTTTTCTTGTTGGTTGGTGTTACTAAATTTTCAAGCTGAGAAATTTAGGTAAAACAACTTTTTCTGTTGCCCTCTTTCTGTTCGACAATATGCCGAGCTGAAGTAATCGATATTTTCCTTTCTGCACTCTCATGTTTTGAAATTAACTATTATGAACAAATTGAATCACACCTTGTTTTAGTGGAAGAATTGATTATTAATTTTTGGCTAGAATTGAATCACAATTCACACAGCATACTCCTTTGCATATAGTCATCTTCTATTCAATTTATCAACTTCACTCTAAGTATTAGTCACTAATCCTCATGTGAAGTTGCTCTTGTGAAACCAAAAAGAGAGGAAAAGAAATTGAAACCCTAACTAAACATAATTATTTCCCAGTTCTCTCATAATGGAGCAAGAAAATTAGCTTAGTTCAGTGTTAAATGCTGCAGCATATTCATACATAATTTCACTGAGAGCTAATCACATTTTATTAGCAAAAATACTTCTCCCACTTGATCCTACATAATACCAATCACAATAAAAATGAACGTCATAATCTCAAACAAAAACAACAAGGTCCCTACATTGGCCAAATTAATAATAATTATTATCATGCACTTCTAATCTCACAAACAGAAAACTAAATGAAGAAAAAGTTTAAAAGGATCACCTAGAAATGTCATGCTGAATAAAGGAGAGACTAGTTGAATGTCTGTCTCGTCTTTTTTAGCCTCCTATTATTCAACGCCCTCGTACTCTTCTTCTACCACTATAACACAAAAGTAGATCCATGATCAATTTTTCAGTAGAATGACGCTGGAATAGGAATCCGAACGTAGATTAAGAAGTTTGTAACAAACATATCATGAAAAAATTGCATCATACCGTGAGTTAGTGAATCCATATGCTGGGAAGATGAGCGATAGGAATTGATCGAGTTGCTTGCTGTAGTATTCCCTCCACTGCTTGCACAATGCAACAGGAACAAATACTAATATTAATCCAACTCCATATCCCACACCTGTGATTATCAATTGCCAATCGTATTCTCTCTTATTCAAGCTTGCTGGTGAATTTCCCTCCGGAGAATCAGTGTTGCAGCCTGTGTTTGAAGGAAATCCGCACAGCCCTGAATTTCCTTTGAAGCTTAATGCCGAAAAGGTTTGAAATTGGGAACCACTTGGGATCATTCCCTCTAGCATATTGTATGATAAATTCAAGAATGAGAGGAAGTTCAGACTTGTGAGCTTTTGTGGTATTCTCCCTGTCAGCTGGTTGACAGAGAGGTCCAGTGATCCAAGCTGTTTCAGGTTCCCAATGGAGCTTGGAATCGCACCTGAGAAGGAATTGTGTGATAAGTTGAGAATATAAAGTGAACTGAGATCTCCAACTGTCTGTGGTATGTCCCCGCTGAAATTATTGCAAGAGAAATTGATAGCAGTAAACACTGTCAAAATCTTGACGAGCTCCAGCTCTAGGCCTTTGATTGTAACTGTCACCGCATCCTGATAGTAGAATTTACTCAGAAACTCAAAGCGTATGTGTTCTCCCCTCAAGTGTCTGTCATTGTCTAGCATCATTCCTCTCCAACTTGCAATGCTTCTTGGATTTATTTCTTCACTGAATTTATTAGAAGCTATATCAATGATTTGAAGATTTGACCAGCTCCCATTGACCTCAGAACAGTGATGTCCCCATAAAATTTGTTGCTGCGCAGAACAAGAACACGCAAGCTAGATGAAGTTTTCAGCTTGCATGGGAATACATCGTCAATGTTGTTGTTTCCAATGTTCAAGACTTCTAAAGATGTGCAGTTGGCCATGGTCAGTGGGATTTTTCCTCCTAGGTCATTTTGACTGAGGTCCAAAGTTTTTAAACCACAGGTGGAAGAAAACAAATCTGGTATATCACCACTGATTTTATTTCTCCTCAGATTCAACACTGCGAGACTAGAACTGTTTACTAGGCAATTTGGTATACTACCACTCAAGTTGTTGTCAGACAAATCAAGAACTTCAATGTAAATTGCATTGCAAAGAGAAGCAGGAATTGTTCCGGTAAGGCTATTATTTGCAAGAGAGAAAAAAGTAAGGTAGGAAATGGAGTTGAGAATGTTAACTGGAATGGGTTGTTGAAAGTTATTGCTGGAGTAATCTAAGTAGACAACAAATTCTGGGGGAATTGGAAGCTCGCCTTGCAGTCTGTTCGAGTGCAAGTCTACTACACTAAGAAAAGGAGACATGGTGACAGGCTTTTCGAGACCCACAAGGAGATTTGAAGAAAGATTTAAATGGACGAGTGTTCCACCTCCAATACTCCAAATCCAGCTAGGTATTTCTCCAGCAATTCGGTTGCTTGAGAGGTCCAAAAATGTCAGTCTGGATTGGTTTCTCAGGTTGGGAAAATTGGACAGGTTGCAGGAAGCTAGACTTAACCTGCTTAACTGGGGCAGCCTGAACAAACTTGAATTGCTTGTATCAATAGACAATTTGTTGTATCCAAGCTCTAGTCTTGTGAGGCTGGGAAGCCTTTGAACCTTCTCCAGATTTAAGGTACCATTGAAGAGGTTCGAGGAAAGTGAAAGAATACTTAACCCCTCAAGTTTGAAGAAAGACTCCGGAATAGACCCTTTAAGCCGGTTACTGCTCAAATCTATTGTTTCCAGCGAAAAGGGATTTGGAATGGGAAATTCAGCAATCTGGCCACTGAATTTGTTGTTGGAAAGCTGAAGTTTCTGCAGTGATGGGAGATCAAACAGGGAAGAAGGAATGCTCCCATTCAATGAATTGGACCCTAAGCTTATGGATACAAGATCGGAGAGGCCTTCAAAATGATTGGAAGAAAGTGAGCCTGTTAGAGAATTGCCACTGAGGTCTACGTATGTCAGTTTACTGGACATGTTAAAAGGGGGTATTGAACTTGTGAAAGAGTTGAATGAGAAATCTATATAGACCAGCTCTGTTAGATTAGAGATTGTGGTTGGAATCAATCCGGTGAAGTTGCAATTAGAAAGGTCTATCTTGGACAACATTCTTAGATTGCCAATGGAGTCTGGCAACAGACCCGAGAAACTAGTGTAGCTAAGCACCATAGTCCTTAAAGAACTGTTAGCTGGCAAATTTGGTATGGTGCCATTGAGATGCTTATTGTTGGACAAAGCCAGTGTCTGTATGTACCTGAAAAATGGAATCTGGAAAGGTACATTGCAGAAAGCAGTTGGCAAAAGTCAAGGTTGTCAAATTTGAAAAATCTGCCATGAATTTCGGTACCGTAGTTGACAGATTGTTCCCATCAAGGCGAAGGATTGAGAGAGAACGAAGCTCTGCAAGGGAAGAATCAAGAGGGCCGCGTAGGCCACATGTGCGCAAGCTCAAAGCCGTTAAGTTTGGTAATGAAGAAGACAATGCTTGGCACCAGTCATTTCTTTGAGCAGAAATGTTGACATTATCAAGATAAAGTTCTCTAAGCCCTGTAAGATTCTGAACAAGCCTCTGCAAATTTGGATTCTCAAGCTTTAGAGGCTGTGCTCCACTAAACAAAGTGGAGAGATCAAGAGTAAGCAAGCTGCGCAACGTTGAGACCTCGATTGGAACCTGTCCACCAAAACCAGCATTTGACAAATTCAAGTATGCCAAATTGGTCAAATTTTGAATCCCCTTTGGAATCTGCGTGCTGTTGAAGAAGTTGAAAGCCAAATTTAGCTTCTCGAGATATTGAATTCTGAAAAGAGATGAATTCTCGATCCCTCCTGAAATCGTCTCGTTCTCGAGGTTCAAACTGATCACACGCCCCGCGCCATCACCCATCTGCAGCAGTCATCACTCTGGTTCCAAGTCACCAGCTTGGTAGAAAAAGTCGAGTCAAAGACAAGGCTGCTCTTCAGCTGCAGCAACGACGATCTTTCATCATCTAGGCATTGAGTGGAAACCCAAGTAACAAACAGATTAATTTGGAAGAAGGATATCAAAAGAAAGTGTGGAAGGCCTTGGATTCTCATTGGACTTGAAAGGCCAAACCAAATAAATCTCAGCTTTGGTGTGGTGAGGACTTGAGATTTTCTTTTTCTGATATACTATTGTGCCTTGACTACTACTACATTAGTGGGGTTGGCTTCTTTCTCCACCAATTAACTTGTATAGGCATATTATTACTGAAGATTACAGGATAAAGCCGTAGCCTTTTTCTTTTTGGTGTCACTAATTTTTGCATGTGTAGATTACTCAGATTTCGCGCCTCACATTAATCTATAAATATATTTCCTTTTCAGGTATAGACTAGATTTGAGATTACAATTATTGAGTACTAACATGTTAGGGTCGAAAATTGTTCTATTTCTAAAAAAATTGGCAAAAATTTAGCATAATTAATAAGTTTTCAATATATACGACTGGTATGATGGGTGGTGGAGGTTTGTTGTTATGTTATGTTGCAGGAAATTTCTTCCCTTTGCATTTGGTGGGTCTACTCGCATTGACTATTTTACAAGTATTGGCCAATTGGTAAGTTTTATTACATAAGTATAATGGTGGAAATAGTTGAATTGTTGAAAGTATGAGTGAGTGATGAAATTAGAAAAATAGTTGAAATCATTTTTGTAGACAAATTAAAGTGCGGAGTGTAGCAAAATAATATGGATTCAGCCTTCAGGAGGTGTGTTCGACTTATATCCAACTGTTCGTTCGGTGATAAGCTCTCTATCTTTTGTGTATATCGATTTTTGGTGTAGGTGTATCCTTCTTCCTTTGTATGTACTAATAACAATTCAAATAATACTTCCCTAAAAAAAATTCAAATAATAAACCTTTGGTTTCTTGAGTTCAAGATTTGGTTCTCGATGTTGTAATTGCAGAATTCAAGAGAGAAGGGTGAGTAGATCCTTACTACTTCGGATTTTTTTTTTTTTTTTTTTTTTTTTTTTTTTTGCAGTGTGAGATGTGATAGAAAACGTGGCAATATGACCAAACATTTGGTTTCATTTGCTTCTAATTATGAACCAATAAAATTAATTCTTCCCTACTGCTGAATTCATACATCATTTGCACAATATTTCTTATTCACACTAGCTAAATCCGACGACGCTGTTTTACACACACAGTCTTAATAACAATTCTTCTTCTCTAACTCTATATGTATACTTTATCTCTCACCCTCCACCACTTTCTATCATTTTATCCTTTAATCACCCTTCTCCTAAATATCGTACCGAAAGAAAATAAGCCACTTGAAGTGGGACAGATGGAGTAATAAACGTCGATTGATTGTACGGCGCGGACAGTTGTACGAAAGTTTTTGCATTAATGAATTTAATTTTTTGATGCAGTTGGAAGAGCGACTATCAAGCATGCATGCATGCAGAGAGTACGGCATAGACATGTCACATGTGGCCATGTAAAGAGAATCACACAAGGAATCCATCCCTCTTTGAAAGAGAAATTGATGATGGGAAGAGGAGCGATAGGAATTGATCGAGTTGCTTTCTGTAGTATCCCTCCACTGTTTGCACAATACAAATATTAATCCAACTCCATATCCCAGGCCAGTGATTATCAATTGCCAATGGTATTCTCTCTTATTTAAGCTAGAAGAAGTTTTCAGCCTACATCTATATTATCAGTTTGCTCACATAAGTTTAGTCTATAATATGTTATGTGGTGTATGTCAATTTACCTCAAAACCGACCAGTTGGCTCGAATAACTCGAAAAATTTAAAGGATTAGGGTTGGAAAAAATAGTATTCCGAATCCTCGGGCTTTTCGGGTTGATTCCGGGCAGGTTGAGTCATTTTTTTTTTGCAATTGTGTTCCGACGATCAATTTTCGGCCATTTGTCGGAGACCTTTACATCATTGATACGTGGAATTTTTTAATAAATAAAATTTGTTGTATCCCCTACTCCACGCCATGTAACTTAGCATAAGATAAATAATTTTTTTATAAAATAAAAAAAAAGGGAGAAACTACCTAAAAATACTAGCATGTTAAAATAGGAAAAAATGTCTAATTTTCGAGAATATGTCGAGTTGTTGTGAGGATCTTATCGAGACGATCCAAGTGAGGTTTGGTTTTGGGTGTTAGATTTTCTTCCTAGCATTGCTTGTTTTAGTTTGAGTGATTGGATTTGTAATCATCTTGATGTCATGTTGTTGTGATTTTGCTCGTTTTTGCAATTGTTGAACTTGGTATCTCGTTTATGGATTGCACGAGTCTCGTGCGTGATTGAAGGATTTTATTTACCCAAAAAAAAAGAAAACGAAAAAATTGAGATAAAAACCTAAAAATCCAACATGATTTTCCAATCGGAAAATCGATGTATCAATATATATATATTTATATATTTTGAGGGAAATAGATTTTTATGACAATATTTATCATAAAATAAACTATTAATCAAATCGAACTGATATTCATCAAAAATTATAAGGCAAAAACTCATTTTATAAGGGAAAACCTCTTTAACTCGCACGGGGAAACGATAATCTCAAAGAATTTGGGAATTTGTCTGATTTTCAAGTAGGGTTCGAAATTGGGAAAAAAGAATTGTGTGTCCGACCCCAATTACAGAGCCTTATTATTCGTACAGAAGTATTGCGCATTTTCAATTTCCAAATCGTGTAAAATTAGAAAAAAAAACCCTTAATTTGGCAAAATAACTGCTGCGCAGCGTAGTCTCCTCTCCCTCGTTTCTTCTACAGCTCTCCCTCTCCCTCAGTTTCTTCTCTCATCTGTCAACGTCTCTTTCGCCGGCGGTTTCAAGGCAGCAGCGGCAAGTCATCGGCGGAGGCAGCAGCAGCAGCAATTCCGGTCAGTTTTCAGTTTCACCGTCGGTTTTGTTTGAGGTTTTTTTTGAAATATTTCTTGCTTGGGTTTTTTAGCAGCAGCGACAAGTTGGCTTGGGTTTTTGAGCATTTGTTTTTTGAAATATTGCTTGGGAATAAAATTATAAAAGGTTGGGGCCGTTGGGCAGCTTGGGTTTTTGTTGAATTTTGTTGATTTTTTTTTAAATATTGCTTGGGAATAAAATTATAAAAGGTTGGGGCCGTTGGGCAGCTTGGGTTTTTGTTGAATTTTCTTGGAATTTTGTTGAATTTTTTTTTTTGAAATATTGCTGAATAGTGTTGTGATTTTTGGGAATAGGGCTGAATTGTTAGCATTAAAATGAAGAAAGATCCAGAGTGTGGGAATATGCTGAAGAAGTTGCAGTACCAGTAGATGGTGAAAAAGGCTACAAATACGTGAAGTGTACGTTTTGTAGATGATGGAGATGAAGGGTCTTATGAAATGCCCCCGAAATTTAGGGACTTTCACTAAGTTTTTAGCTAATTAAGAAAGATAATGGCTACTTTGATTGAGTATAAGACTTTGATTGAGTATAAGACTTTGATTTGGGATCTAATTCGTGTAATTATGTGATGTTTCTTACTTTCCTATGATTTTTATTTGTTTTGATGTTATTTTATATATTTTTATGTATTATTATATATATTATATATTTTATATATTTTAAATTTCGAGGCTTACGCCTCGTGGTACTAGGACAAAACGCCTTGGGGCTTAGAAACGCCTTTTAAAACCTTGGTTAGGTTACCTTTTCTTGTGAGTGTTTTGTCTCCTCTTGTAAAGAAGTTTACTTTTTGAGTGAGGGCAGATTTCACCGCCATTTTTTCTGTGTTCACAGGGATAGTTCTTGTAAACTGCTGATGGATCGACCGCCTCATGATTATAATGCTCCTATGGCATATGGACAGCAGCAAGCGACTAATGCGCTACAGCAGCAGCAGCAGTATGGTTTTCATCCACAGCACCAGCAATTTCCTCCATCTGTTCACGGTCCTCCTTTTATGCCCCCGCATCCTTCTGTACAACAGTTTCCTTATCCTCGTCCAATGCAACAAACTCAACTCTATCCACATATGCCTCCTCACCCTTATCAACAAACCCCACCTTCTTTCCCTCCACACGTGCCTCCGCATCTTCTTCCATCACCTTACCCTGGGCCTTATGAAGCTGCACCGCCCCCTGCTCCAGCGCCATCTGATCCAGAACTTCAAAAGCGTATTGACAAATTGGTTGAGTATGCTGTGAAGAACGGCCCCGAATTTGAAGCTGTGGTTCGGGAAAGAGAGCAAGATAATCCTGCTTATAGTTTTCTTTTTGGTGGTGAAGGCCACAACTACTATCGCTATAAGCTTTGGAATGCAACTAGACCACTCATGGGTCCTTTTAACCCTCCGTTCCCATCTTCTATGCCAGTGTTGCATCCTCCCAACCCCATGATGAGCCCATCACCCATTAATGCTCCAAATGCTGCTTCTACAGGATCTGCTCACCTGCAGCAACCACCCTATTCACCGTTCTATGAGCAGCAGCACCCTCATCACTCTCAGCCAATGGTGGGTCATGGTCGTCCTGAATTTGATCAACCTTATCGACCTTTTAAAGGTCTGTCTCGACCTCTTCCATCTGATGTTGAGATGGAGCTGAATGGTGTTCTGAACAGTCTCACTGGTACAAAGGAGTCAATAAAAGGTGCCAAGACTTGGTTTATGCAGAGAGCTCCTTTCGCTCCTGGCCTAGCTGAGGCACTCCGAGATAGGGTGTTGTCTCTAGATGATTCTGAGAGACAGTTGCATATAGTTTATCTTGCTAATGATATCCTCTTTGACAGGTTACTTCAGATTATGAGTTCTCTACTATTTTGTCATGATTGATTAAATGTCCTTGCATTTTTTAGATTGATTTCATTGCTTGATTAATTATATCCATGTTGCATTTTTTCTGTTAATGCTTTACTTCACTGATGTTCATATAAGAAAATTGATAAAATAAATAACAATGTCAAGGATGATTTGTAACTTGTTTTAATTTGGACCTTTCTATGCAAAAAGTCTTCTATTTCAGTAATTCTCTGAACGTTTTTGTGTGATGCGACTCTTCATAAGCCTTACTCTTTGGAGAGGAGAAACCATTGCTAACCGTTGCATGCATGGGACAACTATGTGGAATTGGGTACAATATATATTTACGTCTTGATTTCTGATATATACAGCTTGCAGAGACGGGTCAACCCACAGGAACTCGACAATGAGGCCCTTGCATTTAAGCCAGTCTTGGGTTCTATGCTCGCGAGGATATACCACAACCTGCATAACAAGGATGAAAACCAGTCACGTCTTCAGAAAATCTTGCAGTTTTGGGCCTCCAAAGAAGTATATGACCAAGATACGATCTATGGGCTTGAAAACGACATGATGAATGGGTTGCCGCCGAACTCTTTTCCAGGTGCTCACCCTGATGCATCAGTAGATCGTTCTGCAGGTACTTCCCATTATCTGTTCTTTTCTCTGATGGAAAATTAGCAATATGAATCTGTTAAAACTCGTGGTGCCTACAACCGCGCCTATATGGTTGTGGCATGCTGCATAATTTAACTTCTCTCTCTGTTTTAGGGATGAACCGGGCACAAAACCATATGCAGTGGCAGCCGGATAAGCAGAGCTCCATTACTAACATACCCAATCAAGAATATGCAGATAAACAAGTCCCTCCTATTTCATCTTTACCGAGCAGCCAGCAATTCCATCTCCCTTCAGCTCCTTCTGGTGGGTTCACCGGATCAATGCCCGTGCCATCTGCTGTTCAACCTACAAATCTACAAACTGCACCTGTTCCCGGAAAAGTTGGTGAAAAACTGCCCCCGTACCCCTTGTTTCCGCCTGGTCTCATTCCAGGTATGGTCAGAAAGATGCAGATAGGCAGCGGGGTTCCTTACTCTCCGATGAGCCCTCTCGACATCCCCACCGTGATTCCACCTTCAACAATATCACAATCAGAAGTTCTTGAGAGAGTGTCAAAGTTCTTTAGAGAGATTGGAGAGGTCAACCCCTCGGAAGGACCCATGAAGTCATCGGAATCAAGGGGTGATGATGACGATGATGATTATGAATACGAGAGAAATTCTCCTGTTCGTAAGGGAGGAGCCTGCATCCCCCCACCCCGCAGCTTAAATGTCGACCCAGATACCGGGACTCTTCCTGATGGAAGTGTAGAGAGAAAGCCCGGGTCGAGCAGTTCTGGAAGGTTGGGACTCGGGGCAACAGCAGATCCGAACGAGCCAAGCCAATACGATGATGTCTACTCTTCTTACAGGAAACAGAGAAGCACCAACTACCATACCTCGATGAGTGCAAGAGCTGCAGCAAGGTAGGTTAACAATGTGATACTCGATATCGTCTGGTAAAACTGTGCGCCGTCCCTAAATTTTCTTGGGTTTTCGATGAAATCTATCAACCCGGTGTTGTTTCGGCCTCCGTGAACATTTATAGTATCGATGGAACTTTTACCCTCGTTCGAAGGCCCGGATCCCGTGAGTTTTCGTTTGTGATCTCCTTGAGATTTTAGGGTTTTCTCTCTGGTTCAAAACTTGTACACTTTTACTTTTCCTTTGGTTTTATAACATCTCAATTTGTGCTGTAGTAGCTCTACATATATGAGGTTTACCTTTAGGGGAGTTTTGTGTGAGACAATGATCTCACGTTGAGATGATTCAAGAATGCGGATCTGAAATTATATTTGTAATTCATAATTACAAATATATCTATAATCAATGCGAATAATATAGTAGATGCACAAATGTTTGCCCAATTTATTTATGACAAATCTATTGAAATTCTTCCAGCAAATAGTACTGTTAAAAGGTTTCAATTAAAGGAAAGTTCGAAGCCATATCATTATTAGAAAGTTTGATGATGCACCATCACTTTTAGTGGATGATGATGGTGATTTAACTAATTATCAAAATTCGATCTCTTACCAAACATCTTTTTTATTTAATGTTAATTGTTGGTAGATACACGAACTAATTATGGTTTTTTTAACACAATCAAATAATCTGACGAGAAAATTCACAAATTTTGTTACTGTATCAAATTTAGCACGAATTGAAATTCCAATAAAAATGGGTCATGCTTGGCATCAAAATTAGAATTCTAGCAAAAATAAAAATAAAAATAGGTATAATGTGCCAAGGAAACAACTTGCAGACTATTTTGTGGCAACCAATGAAAGCTTTCCAATGATATCTTCGGATCCTTCATCGGACTTTGGACGGTCGAATTTTTGATCGGTGGAGATGTGCATGTGAGTCCAGCTTGGTCTAGAATTCAAATTCAAATTTCCTTTCGATGTCGAAACTAAATTGTGTTTAAGGAATTTTGGAGCCCATGGTGTGGATTTGTTCGATTATATTTTTAATTTCGTCGTAGAACGTATGACGTCAAAGTAATTAAGTTGACAGACGAAACTACAGTTTGGGGCAATCAATTTGGATTCTGATGTCAAATGATGCCGGATCAGAACATGATTAGGAGGTTTGGGCTTACAAGTAGAAGAAATTTTGGTCGTGGTCTCAAACTCTCAAATTCTAGACGAATACGATAGTACATGTAGATTATTTATCATTGCACTAGATTAGCACCTGTGCGTTGCACGGAAGAATGTATTATAAAATATTTTAATAAAGAAATTACTAAATAATAAAATTAAGTGAAAAAACAAATTAATTGAATTACCTTAATATATTTCTTTTACAAAAATAATATTAATATAAATAAAACATTATATTTGTACATTACGAAATACTTCTTTATACACAACATTTTCATTAATTATCAAAGACTCATCTTCATTACTGCACACCAACATCTTCAATCATTTACGACTTGTAACTCTTAAAACAACAACATAATGTTATCTGTGACTACACATGAGTTTTTTAAAGAACAATCCAACATGAGAAATAGACCGTCCTTTGACTCTTATTAATAGTTATTGCATAAGATACAATCCATGGAGTTGTCTACTAACGAACTTGAACGACAACCTTGAATCTGATAAAGTCAACGACAATCATGAAAACAAAGTCATTTGTTCAACATTACAAAATAAAGGTTGACCATTTCCATTGAGCAAACTATTATCTATTTTTGATACAAAATCGATTTAATGTTTAATTATTATTGTTGGGAAAATTATAAGGTTTTGATTTGATACCATAACCCAACTGATTCTCCAACCGAATAGATGATCGCGTCAACCTAAATAGTGTTTTCCAGCTCGCCTGTTTGAGCTTTAGATTTTCTAGGTTTACAGGTTAAGGAAGCGGAAGACAGCAGTCGACCCAGCTGTGTCTACAGCAGGAGTCAGCTAGCGGAAGACATCAGTCGACCAGAGTGTTTACGAGGAGTCGGCTAGCAAAAGACGACGGCGTCAACCTTCAGCTGAGTCCTCCAGCAGAGCCTGATCAAGCTGAAGAGAATTCGAGCTGAGTTCAAAACACAACCGGTCCAGCTGTACAGAACAAATGGAACTATCTCTGAAGACTTCACTTCAAGACAGTCCAGCTCTGAATTCAAAAGCCAGCTCTAAAGGCAGAAGATCCTGGCGTCAGAGGAAGTCAACATACCTCGACCAATGAGGGATTGCCAGATCAGCATCCTAGACTTCAGGACCTAGGATGTGACACAAATGAAGACAGGTGCAGATTCGCCCAACGGCAGATCTTGAATTTAAGAAGAGTAGGTAAGATTCAAACGGCTTCTCCAACGGCTAGTCTTGAATCTCTACCTATATAAACCCGTCTTCAACCTCAGGATCAGATACGAAAAACCCTCTACAAGCTTTCATTATCTGAAATCTTCAATCTTTCAAAAGCTCTCAAGCAGTTCTACATAGATCAAAGAACACTTTATCTTGAAGTGTTTCTAGTTCAGAAACTGCTTAGTTTTTCGTCTGTTCCCTAGGCCAAACTCTTTGTACATCTTAAGCCTAGATTTCGAACGAGTTCATCATACTCTAAAGTTCTTAATTGTAAGAACTCGTTCACAGTTGGAACCCCAAACCAAACCCCTCTCACCCAGAAAGGTTAGGTCAAGGTTACGCTTGCTTGAAGCGGGAAATTCAAGTGTGTAAGGTTTTTCGGTGCCGTGGCGAAAGGTTAGGCTTGACAGTGCCCGCAAACTGTTGGAATACAGCTCGGGTTAGAGTTGTGAAGTTGCTTGGTACTTGAAAACCAAGTGGTAGTGGATTACCAGTGAACCTGGTCGTGGACGTAGGAGGTGTTACTCCGAACCACGTAAAAACTCGCGTGCTCTTTACTTTCTCTTTATATTCAGTTTTGTACTAACTCTTTCATATCATTGCATATTTTTTCAAAACTGCACACGCAGCTGATCTCCAAAGACAGCTGTGTCTCTCTGAAAGTTGCACAACTTGACTAAACTGAAAACATAAAGTTAATCTTTTCAAACTGAGTTTTTCTAAATAACCGAGCTAAGTTTTCAAACCACCACTCTCCTCACCGCCAGCTGAGTTATTTACCCAGCTGACCCTCCCCAGCTGGATCGATAACTGAGCTCACCAACTCTGTGTTTTAACTTGAAAAAGTTTCTAAAAATCTATTTGGTGTATTCACCCCCCATCTACACCAAATACCTAGCTCAGGGACCATCAATTGGTATCAGAGCAGTGGTTCAACAGACCACCGTTTCTGTATCAAGAGATCTCTCTTGACAATCTGTCAGTGGTCATCTGAACAGATCCTCTATGTGAAAAACTCATATTATTACATACTGCATATTTCTATGGATTCTTATCTTAACAGGAATCTTCCCACCTTCTCGGTAGACGATTATGCAATATGGAAGTTCAGACTGAAGAGCTTTCTCTGTGCGCATCACGATATGATGTGGGACGTCATCACAGACGGATCCATCATTATCTACAAATCAGGGAACGAGCTTGTACCAACTCAAGATGGCGAACAACCAAGATATCAGCTCATTCCCAAGCCCAAGAATGAGCATACCTCAGAAGAAAGGAAGCAGGCTGGACTAGACAGCTTCGCAAGGAACACCAATCTTCAACGGTCTCCAATGCCTACCTCAGCAAAATCATCAACTGTGAAACCGCAAAGGAGATGTGGGAAACCCTAGCAAAACTATGCGAAGGGTCGGAGGAGATAAAGGAGAACAAATTCACAATTGCATGCCAGAAGTTTGATAACTTCAAGCAGCTGGTCAACGAGTCCATCGAAGGGATGAAACTCAGATTCTCCAACATTGTGGTGGAAATAGAAACCATCAGAACTGGGAAATACACCCAGCGAGAAAAGAATCTAAAAGTTCTTTCAGCGCTCACAGCTGAATGGAACACCTATAAGGTGGTACACCAAAGTCGAAGTGACTTAGGTGATCTTTCAACTGAAAGATTATACTCCCTGCTCAAAGCCAACGAGTACAACTTGAAGATTACAATGAAAGAATCCTCAAGCAATCAGAATGATGGAGAGCTGACACCTGCAACAAAGGAGATTGCGTTCAGAGCCAACTCTGACAAATCCGCATACATGCAGTCAGCTGAGTCATCGAAGAAGGATAAGAAGGACATGAGCAAGGAAGAGCTACTTGAAGAAATAGCCATGCTGGTCAAAAACTACAACAGACTCAACACCAGCAAGGGCATATACAAGAAGTTCGCAAGAACTTACAGAGACAAGTACGCAGCAGCTGATGAGAAGTCAGCTGACAAACGAACAGAAGAAGGTTGCTTCAACTGCAAGGAACCAGGACACTACCGGCTAGATTGTCCAAAGCTGTCTAAGAAAGACAAAGACCAACTGAAAGCTAAAGCAGCTGACAGAAGGAGAGCTTATATCGCCGATGAAGAATCAGAGTGCAACAAAATGGATGACATGCCATTTTCAGACTCGGAAGAAGAAGCCCTGATGGCCCATGATGAACCTGATTGGGATACATGCTTCATGGGACAAACAGACGGCATCGATGAAGATGAGGTAATGTCTCGAACTCAAATTCTATCTAACATCTCACCATCACACGAACACTCTACACAGGTCTCAGAATCTGGACTACCTGATTGGAATCTAGTAGAGAAAGTAATGAACGATTCCAAGGAGCTTCAAGAGATCCTTGACGTCATTATGTGTGAAAATGCCGAGCTGAAGGCGGAACTGGAAAAGACAAAAGTATCGAGCCTTGGTGATACAACTCGGCTCCGACGAAGTCGTTTCACTAAAAGACAAAATAGTGAAACAAGATCAGCTGATGAAGGAATTCTACTATGAGAAGAAACAGCTGATAGAAGATGTGGAAAAGGTCACAGCTGAATCGGAAAAGAAGTCAGCTGAGATCATTGAGCTGAAAAGCACCGAAGAAGTACTATCTAAAAAGATAGTAGCTCTCATCAAAGCCACGTCAACAATGGACGAGATCATTAGTGCTCAGCGTCCAGCGGCACTCAAAGCGGGACTGGGATACAACGAATCAAAGGATGCCTCAAACATTGCCTCCACAAGTGGAACAAAGGTAATGTTTGTACGTGCAAACGAACCTCCAATCCCAGCAGCTCAGCATCAACAGTTGAGGACACAGCAGGCGTCAGGAAGACCAGCTGTGAAACATTCTCAAGCTCCGTCGAAGACACAGCAGGCATCAAGAAGGTCAGCTGTGCGACAACCTTAAACCCAACTCAGACAGCAACGTGCTCAACCTCAACGAAGACAACATGCTGGATTTCACAGATACCAGCAACAGCACGTTGAACGATATCAACCGGGATATCAGAGATACCCAGCTGGATACCACTCACATGAGTACCAGCTGGATAATCATTTCCCGCCCCAGCATCACATGAGACAGCAGAGACAAAGGAACGTCTTAGCTATGCACACAGCTGGAAACCAAAAGAATTCAAGACATCAAAACGGGAAGACACGGAGATCAAGACCCCGCCAGCAACAACCAAAGAACACAAAAAATGTGTATATCGACTCAGCTGGGAGAATCATCAGATCAAATGACCCAATTCGAGTCATCAAGCAGATCTGGGTCATCAAAGGATCTCTGTCTAACCCACAAGGACCCAATTAAAACTGGGTACCTGAATTTTAATTTTTTGTTTAGGTTGCAAGGAATCGACGCATCTCTGAGGAGTCGATGAGAACGCTATGGTACTTGGACAGTGGATGTTCCAAGCACATGACACACCTAAAGCATCTACTCCAGGAGTATATCGAGCGTACAGGTCCACAAGTAACATTTGGTGACAACTCCAAAGGCCTAACCAAAGGTTATGGTACATTTAAAACTAGAAATGTTATAATCCTAAATGTTTCTTATGTACAAGGATTGCAACATAACTTGCTTTCCATTAGCCAATTCTGCGACAACGGTTTTTCTGTCAAGTTTGATGCACAGGGATGCACAGGGAAACCAAGCAGATACTCCTAAGAGGGAAAAGAGAAGGAAATATGTACTTTCTTGTTGGAACGGCGGCCTCCGGAGACTTGTCTTGTATCGAAAAGCAGCAATGAAGTCAGCTGGCTGTGGCACAGACGGCTGAACCATCTCAACTTCAAGACAATCAACAAACTGGCTAGGAACCAACTTGCTAATGGAATTCCAGATCAAATATATGACAAAAGTCATATGTGCAGCGCATGTCAACAAGGAAAGCAGACAAGAATTTCATTCTCTCTCAAGCCAGTTCAGTCAACTGATCGAGTACTTCAACTTCTTCACATGGATCTTTTTGGTCCAGTTACTCCAGCAAGCTTCAATGGCAGAAAATATACTCTGGTCGTTGTGGATGATTTCTCAAGATTCACATGGGTATCATTCTTGTACCAGAAGAGCGAAACCAAGACTAAGCTGCCTATCCTGCTGGAAAGATTATCAACACAGAAAGAGTGCAAGATAATGTCGATAAGATCAGATCGTGGAACAGAGTTTCTGAATGAAACTATTTATGACTATTGCGAGAAGAACGGAGTTCAACACCAAACATCTGCAGCACGCATACCTCAGCAGAATGGTGTAGCAGAAAGAAGAAACAGAACTCTCAAGGAAGCAGCTACCTCAATGCTAGCTAGCTCTGCCATTCCAAAGAAGTTCTGGGCTGAAGCAATCAACACAGCTTGCTTCACTCAGAATCGCTCCCTACTCACATCAAGGCAAGGAAAGACACCGTATGAGCTATGGAACAACAGAATACCATACATAGGGTATTTCAAGGTATTCGGATCCAAATGTCACATCCTCAACAATGGGAAGACACAGCTCAAGACGTTCGACGAGAAGACAGACCGAGGAGTATTCCTTGGTTACTCCGCTGTGAGTAAAGCATACAGAGTCTTCAACAGAAGAACTCAAATAGTCGAAGTAACTCCATATGTTACCTTTGACGAATCCTCCTTCGAATATAGAGAGTCTATCAAACGGAGAAATGAAGGAGAATCTTCAAGACTGATTCAGACAAGAGCTCAAGAAAATAGAATCAGGAATCTGGCCGAACCATTAATTTGGGACGATGAGCTAGAGGAGGAACTTCAAATCAACCAAGAAGCTCCACCAGCTGGAAATCGAGAAGAATCTTCAACGCCAAATCAAGGGGGAACATCATCAGCTGGAAATCCAAACACAACTGAGTCCCCAGCTCCATCTCCAGCTGAGCCTCTACAGAAGTCTCCTCAAAATCTAAATCAAAGAGAACCAATCTCTCAATATTTAACTCCTGAGCAACTACAAGTCAGACGAAATTTAGCCACGTCAAACATCAATCAATTGGAAGAAGAAATTCGTAAGAGGAGAAGATGGATTGAAGATCATCCATCATCAGCAATCATTGGAGAACCAAATGACCAAGTCAAAACCAGAAGCTCAGCTGCTCAAACTTCATCGGATCATCAAGAAGCAGCTGACACAGCTCAACTCTCAGTAGAGCTAGGACTGACGGTCTATGATGAAGACACAGCTCTAATGGCGTGTTACGTAGCTCAAGTGCCAGAGCCTCAATCAATTCTCGAAGCTTTGAAGAGCGTGCCTTGGACAAACGCCATGCAAGAAGAGCTGAACGAATTCCTCAGAAATTGTGTCTGGGAATTGGTCGACAGACCTCAAGAAGTCAAAGTCATAGGACTCAAATGGATATTCAAGAACAAATTAGATACCCTGGGAGTCGTCATCAGAAACAAAGCTCGACTGGTTGCCAAGGGCTACACTCAGCAGGAAGGAATTGACTTCGAAGAATCATTTGCTCCAGTAGCACGATTGGAAGCAATCAGACTCTTTCTCGCCTATGCAGCACATCACAAATTCAAGGTCTATCAAATGGATGTGAAGTGTGCATTCTTAAATGGAGAAATCAAAGAAGATGTCTACGTTGAACAACCTCCAGGATTTGAAGTAGAAGGAAATAAAGTCTACAAGCTAAAGAAGGCTCTTTATGGATTGAAGCAAGCACCTCGAGCTTGGTATGACACTCTGTCAAATTTTCTCGTATCCAAAGGATTCAAGAAGGGCTCAGTAGACAGAACTCTCTTTACCATCAAGTCAGGAGAAGATATCCTGGTTGTTCAAATCTACGTAGACGACATCATCTTTGGATCAAGATCAAGCTTCTTATGCCAAAGATTTTGAGAGATGATGTCAGAGAAGTTTCAAATATCCATGATGGGAGAAATGAGTTTCTTCCTAGGACTTCAAGTCAAGCAATCATCAAAAGGGATTTTCATAAATCAATCCAAATACGTGAAAGACTTGATCGCCAAGTATGGAGTTCAATCCAGCAGAATTGTAAAGATTCCAATGAACACCAACTGGAAGATTGAACCAGAAGCGAAGGAAGTCGGTTGATTCCAAAGCAAATACGAGAGGGATAATAGGATCCCTGCCGTATCTAACAAAGAAGTCGTCCGGACATCTCTTTCGCAGTCGGAGTGTGTGCCAGATTTCAAGTTGATCCAAAGGAAGCACACATGCAAGCAGCCAATAACATTCTCAAATATCTCAAAGGAACTCGAATGTTGGGTTTGTGGTACCCAGCTGAAGACAATCTACAGCTGACTGGATACTCAGACTCAGACTTCGCTGGAGATCGGTTGGACAGAAAATCAACTTCAGGAACTTGTCAGTTCTTAGGAAGTAAGTTGATTTCATGGTTTTCAAAGAAACAAACGTACGTCGTAACTTCCACGATAGAAGCAGAATATATGGCCGCCGGAAGCTACTGCTCACAAATTCTCTGGCTGAAACATCAGCTGGATGACTATGAAGTGAAAACTGGACAGGTTCCAATTTTCTGTGATAGCTCAAGTGCGATTGCCATTTCAGAGAATCCAGTACTTCACACAAGATGCAAGCATGTAGACGTACGACATCATTTCATCAGAGATCACGTAGAAAAGAAGGAGGTGATTGTTGAGAAAATTCACACAGACATACAGCGGGCTGATATTCTCACAAAGCCACTGATAGAAGCAAGATTCAAAATACTGTGCGGATTACTTGGACTACTCAACCTAGACGATGCTTTACCCAGCTGAATGAAAGCAGACCCAGTTGAATGCAAGCAAACAACTGCAATTCAGAATCAACGTCACTGATATCAGCTGAGAAAGAATTCAGCTAAACCAGATGCTGAAAGAGAAGAATTATTCAGCTGAGGGGGAACCAGCTGGAACCATGATGACCCAGCACATCCACTCAACCGAGGTATCAGCTGACTACAATGATCAGCTGAGAGGTTTGCAACAACATTAATTACTCCTACTCGATCTGTTTTTCTGTCAACTCATATCTTGTCATATCTAATCAATCTTAATTAAGAGTCTGCAAAGAATTGAATCATGGGAGTTTCGAGGCAAAAGTCAAAACGCCTCAACCGTTCTCTCTCGCGCATTAACTCACATCTTCTAATCAAGAAATTGACATGACGCGAGAATCACTCCTAATCGTAGATCTTCTTATCAATAGACAAATCTTGATCGTCCATTCATCAAGAAAACTCTTTAAATATGCTAGAAGATATACGTAAAAGCATTGCATCTTTCCAAAAAAAAAAAGTTTTTCGGCATTCTTTCTTATTTCCATCAATTGGTATTATTTGTTTCCACTAACAAAAGATGCAGAAGAAGAACATGGAATCCAGAAAGAATCAAACTTCCGAAGCCGATCAAACTTGAAGAATCTGTCAAAGCTTCAAGATAAGAGTTGCTTAACTCTCAAAGAAGACGGAAGTCCAGAATAAGGTGAAGCCCTTCGACAGATCCAGGCCAGCGCAGTGAGAGACTGCAAAGCTCAAGAACGTCATTCACCAGGAAGGTGCAGAAAACTTCCTGGGAATGTCAAAGGAAAAAGACCTCTTCAGCCCCACTGATTCTCTCAACATAAAAGAGAGAACGGGACATACAACTCCCTGGGATGCAAAAATCAACGTCAACAGACCTGGACCAAATGTTGATAAAGTCGGAGTATTCAAGAGCAGTCATGACAAAGCTCTTGCTCCACCACAGGAGGCACAGAAAAATATGCAGGAGACAAAGCAGCATGCATCTATCTCCGTCCTAGCTGGGAATCGGAGACAACTTGAGGAGACAAAACATGCCGAAGCACCATTCTCAAACAAAAGACTTAAGTCAAGGGTGCTCAGTCAGTCAGCCGAGAAGCCAGCTGACATTATGAGAGAATTCGTAATTACTCTCCTAGGAGCAGAAGGCCCACAAACGGTCGTTTCTTACGGTGAAGGAGAAGTTCATGCTCCTACGTGAACATCATCGTCACCAACACCGCAACGGAGTATTCCAGCTGATCAACCAAGCTTAAACCCCAAGACAAATGGAATACTTCAACCGCCTTCTCCTCAGTTTCCTTCAGCTCCACAGGGACACCAGCTTCAAGATCTTCCGATGAAAGATGCTCAAGTCCCTGCACCAAGCTTAAATGAGAAACATCACCCAGCCAATGATCACCTGCAGCTGGATGATGATGATATGAGCTGAACACAAGTCCCTCGAGTGCTGAATCAGACTTTCTCATTCAATCTAAGAAGTCTGAAGAAGCAAAATTTGCAAGGAATGAAGTTGTGCCCGACTCAGAAGATGCTATCTCCCGTGCCAACTCATCCCTCCAAGCACTCAGCTGGACTGCCCCAGCTGAATCAGGACAAGGACGCTGTGTCTGCAATCACAGCTGAGGCTAATGCTACTGAAGAAGAGCTAGCTAATACAACAGCTGAGCCACTTAGACTCCAAACCTCGTTGCTCAGAGCTGAAAACCACAGTTTCGCCAAACTAAAACATCGCAACAGCTGATGGTGTATCTCTCCCACCCTGTTTGATCATGCCAAAAAGGGGGAAGTAAGGGAGGAGAGAGACAAGTCAAAGAAGAGGCAAACTGTTGAGCTAGAGGAACCAGCTGAATCAGAATCAGCTGAAGAGACGAGTCAAAAGAAAGAAGCAACGGATGCATAAGAGAAGACCCAGCCAACTGGGATTGAAGACTGAAGATTTGAAGTTTTTTTTTTCTTCTTTCTTTTTCCTGTGTTATAATGTATATTCTTACATTAATAAAACACAAATTTTTTTGCGTCATAAGTTGTCTCAGTTAGGTTTTGGCATCATCATAAAGGGGGAAATTGTTGAGAAAATTATAAGGTTTTGATTTGATACCATAACCCAACTGATTCTCCAACCGAATAGATGATCGCGTCAACCTAAATAGTGTTTTCCAGCTCGCCTGTTTGAGCTTTAGATTTTCTAGGTTTACAGGTTAAGGAAGCGGAAGACGACGGTCGACCAGGTGTCTACAAGCAGAGTCGGCTAGCGGAAGACGGAGCCGACCAATGTGTTTACAGCTGGAGTCAGCTAGCAAAAGACAAGAAAGGCGTCAACCTTCACTCGAGTCCTCCGTGAGATCGATCAAGCTGAAGAGAATTCGAGCTGAGTTCAAAACACAGCCGGTCCAGCTGTACAGAACAAAGGGAACTATCTCTGAAGACTTCACTTCAAGACAGTCCAGCTCTGAATTCAAAAGCCAGCTCTAAAGACAGAAGATCCCGGCGTCAGAGGAAGTCAACATACCTCGACCAATGAGGGATTGCCAGATCAGCATCCTAGACTTCAGGACCTAGGATGTGACACAAATGAAGACAGGTGCAGATTCGCCCAACGGCAGATCTTGAATTTAAGAAGAGTAGGATAAGATTCAAATGACTCCTCCAACGGCTAGTCTTGAATCTCTACCTATATAAACCCGTCTTCAACCTCAGGATCAGATACAAAAAACCCTCTATAAGCTTTCATTATCTGAAATCTTCAATCTTTCAAAAGCTCTCAAGCAGTTCTACATAGATCAAAGAACACTTTATCTTGAAGTGTTTCTAGTTCAGAAACTGCTTAGTTTTTCGTCTGTTCCCTAGGCCAAACTCTTTGTACATCTTAAGCCTAGATTTCGAACGAGTTCATCATACTCTAAAGTTCTTAATTGTAAGAACTCGTTCACAGTTGGAACCCCAAACCAAACCCCTCTCACCCAGAAAGGTTAGGTCAAGGTTACGCTTGCTTGAAGCGGGAAATTCAAGTGTGTAAGGTTTTTTCAGTACCCGTAAACTGAAAGGTTAGGCTTGACAGTGCCCGCAAACTGTTGGAACACATCTCGAGTTAGAGTTGTGAAGTTGCTTGGTACTTGGAAACCAAGTGGTAGTGGATTACCAGTGAACCTGGTCGTGGACGTAGGAGGTGTTACTCCAAACCACGTAAAAACTCGCGTGCTCTTTACTTTCTCTTTATATTCAGTTTTGTACTAACTCTTTCATATCATTGCATATTTGTTCAAAACTGCACACGCAGCTGATCTCCAAAGACAGCTGTGTCTCTCTGAAAGTTGCACAACTTGACTAAACTGAAAACATAAAGTTAATCTTTTCAAACTGAGTTTTTCTAAATAACCGAGCTAAGTTTTCAAACCACCACTTTCCGCACCGCCAGCTGAGTTATTTACCCAGCTGACCCTCCCCAGCTGGATCGATAACTGAGCTCACCAACTCTGTGTTTTAACTTGAAAAAGTTTCTAAAAATCTATTTGGTGTATTCACCCCCCCTCTACACTAAATACCTAGCTCAGGGACCATCAATTATACTTTATATTAATAAAATATTATCATGTAAGAGGTGGGTGTACTCCATATTTACACCCACTATTAAATTTCTCCGATTATACATTTAATTTGGGTAAGATACAAAATGAGTGGATATATATTTTTGGCTAAATCTAGTGTTCAAATCTAAAAACTTGGTGCAATAAAAGAACTATGAACACAACGCCTGTAATCTTAAGAAACCAAAAACTTAAGAAGTAAACATTCAACTATTTAAAAAAAATATATCATATGCATGTCTTCCAACCCAAATCTCCAACTTAATATTCATTGATTCAACTATTTCCAAAATACCACGTCAGCTTTTAGAATCCACAAGATTTTTCTTTCAAATTTACTCTATTTTCAGGAGGGTCCTATTACAATATACACTGTTTTTATATATCTATACATATGTTTTCCAATTAATTTTATTATATAGCTATTCATATGTTATTTATGTAATAATTATACAAATTTTACGATTTTTTATGTCAAATGAAAGATCTCATTGTGATTTTTTTGTCATATATTTGACCATTTCCTCTTTAATATAAGATGCGTCATTAATATATTTTGATGAATTTATTTTGCCCATAATTACTAAAAACCAAATTTTTGCGAAAATGAAAAAAAAGGATAAATAATAACCAAATTTTATAACACAAATGCTTGCATAAATTAAAATACATAAAATAAAACAAATATTCATGAATTATAAAAAAGAAATTGAAGGAAAATAAAACAAAAACTACAAAATGGCATAATTGATAAATATAACTATAACTCTCTTTTTTAGTATAGTATAGATGAGTTTCAATTTAGTTGGAATTTCAACTAGTATATTTTCTCGTCAATTTTTTTTATTGCATTAAAAACCAAATTTTGATAAATAATTTGTGCATTTACAGATAATTTTTTTTAAAATGCACTAGTTCATTTTGAAAAATAAAATAAAATAAGAGTACATAAATCAATAAAATAAAGTATGACATCTTAATGCAAATAGAGTAAAATGCATGTAATTAGGGCTGTCAAATTCCCGGGCTGGGCCGGCCGGGCCCGAGCCCGTCGGACTTTTTGGGATAATCGGGACGAGCCAAAAAAATTGCAAGAAAAGTCAGGCCGGGCAGGCCCGAAAAAATTTCGGGCCTAACATTGTGATGCCCGGTCCGGCCAGAAAATGCTTCGGGCCTGAAAATTGGCAGCCCAGCCCGGTTTCGGGCCGGGCCAATTTTGACACCCCTACATGTAATACATATGCAATATAGAATATATGATTTTTTAGCTTTCAACTTTTTTTTTTCTCTTTTTCTTTATAATTGGATATTACATTAGCAAAATATTCCTATAAGTGTGGATAAAATAAAATATTGTTATTAAACCTTATATTAATTTTAAATTTAATATAATCTTATATAAAAAAAAACTTCATATACAGATTAATATTTTTTGGTTTTAGCCGTATCGTTTCTTCACCACTAAACAAAATTATTTCCGTGCATCGCACGGGTTATTAGCACACTAGTTAAAAATAAAATTGAGACAATTAAAATAGAGTATATTTTTGAAATACATCTAAAAATATTTTATAATTTTGAATATGTGTTTTGAATTATTATTATTTTGGTTCTTATTTAATTATTTTGTTATTCTCTTTAGATTTTTAACCTATTAACTCATTTTATTTTTAAATAAAATATTTTTATTATTCAGATTTATGACATATCTCTTATCCGTGCTGCAAAATTAGTTAAATACATACAATACTTGTTAATATGTGTACTATATAATATGGTGGAATGTTCTTAATAAATTTTTAGGGTTTAGGGTTAGAAAGAATTGATTGTAGAATTATTAAGTAGGGTACGGACTAGGGAGCGCGACGACTAGCCTCTCCTCTCCAGTCTCCATGTCGTTCTATTATGAAAGTCAGTTGCCATTTCTAGCACAAAATTACTTTTCATACAAAAAATTAGTTTTTGATAAAAAAATAAATTAAAAATATAAATATAAAGTTGAAACCCTAACCCACAATGTTTTTCCAGTAGAGGCTGCTGGAGATGGATCTTGTTGAAGAAGTGATCGAAGAAATATTGTCAAGACTGCCGGTGAATCACTCTTGAGATTCAGGTGCGTTTCGAAATCATGGCTCTCTTTAATCAGCAGCGACCGATTCCTCAAAACCCACCGCCAAAACTCGACAAAAAACAGAGCAGTCATCTTCAAAGGTCAAGGTGTATTAAATCAATGCTCTCTGCACCAATTTTTGAATGAAGCATCATCTATCAAACATTGTCCTATCTATGATCCAACGAATGATCTGATGGAAGAATATTTTGCTGTTGTGGGTTGCTGTAATGGATTGCTTTGCATTATCAATGAAAGGGGTTTTCACTTGTGGAACCCAGCCACTATGGTCTCCATGGCATTACCCGAGTTAGAGTTAGGCCATGCAGGACATACTGATTTTGGTTTCGGTTGGGATCGAAAGAGTGGCGCATGCAAGGTGTTTGTGTTAAATATTCACCCGAAAATAAGTGAAATTCATGTTTATAGTTCCAACACGAATTCATGGAAGAAAACAATAGACCGCGGGCACCTCCCCGAGTCTGATGCAATAGGGGTGTTTGCATGTGGAAGGATTCACTGGCTCATGATAAGTGGGGAACATTATATTCAATCCTTGGATTTGGAGAGTGAAGAATTTGGAAGGATTGAGCTTCCCTTTAATCCACCAAAGTTTCATCATCGTACATTGGCAGAGATTGGGGGATGTCTTCACTTGTTGTGTGTTCATGATCATGATGATGCTGATGCTGATGCTGATGCTGATGCTGATGCTGATGATGAACAATCATTTGCAGTTGTTTGGGTTATGAAGGAGGAGTCTGGTTGGTTGAAACTTGTCACTTTATCTCTGGCTTTTGAGCTTAGATATCTTCCGATTCACCCTCTATTTGGAGAGGGTCCAAATGGGGAGATTCTAATCATATTTCGTGACAATTTCTTGGTTTACTATCCCAAAGAAGATGATGCGCATGTGGTTCGGGCAGGGAAGATGATCATCAAATTTTATTCAGGCCATTTCTACGTTGAAACTTTAGTCTCGCCAAATTTTACAACAGCTAGTTCTAGTGCTAGGTGATGCGATATATATCTACTTTATTAATGTGTTGGACTTGTCACTTTAATCTGATTCTACTGGTTATGTTTTGCTTCTGCTTTATTTATTTTATGCATTGAACAATATTCGACATAAGCAAAATGGACACTTAAAAAAAATTGGTGGGTCTACTCGCATTGACTATTTCACATGTTTTGGCCAATTGGTAAGTTTTATTACATAAGTATAATGGTGGAAATAGTTGAATTGAGCGATGAAATTAGAAAAATAGTTGAAATAATTTTTGTAGACAAATTAAAGTGCCGAGTGTAGCAAAATAATATGAATTCAGGAGGTGTGTTTTGACTTATATCCAACTGTTAGTTTGGTGATATTGATTTTTGGTGTAGGTGTATCCTTCTTCCTTTGTATATACTAATAACCATCCAAATAATACTTCCCTAAAAAAACAATTCAAATAATAAACCTTTGGTTTCTTGAGTTCAAGTTCTCGATGTTGATTGTATGGTGCGGACAGTTGTACGCAAGTTTTTGCATTCTTGAACTTAAGTTTTTGCATCCAACTGTTTGTTCAATTAAGAGAAATACCAAAGGATGGTTATGTAATTAAGACAGTCACGTAGGTAAAAATAGTTATTAAGAGAAATACCAAAGGATGGTTATGTAATTAAGACAGTCACGTAGGTAAAAATAGTTTAGCAATTTAATATATTTTGATGATATAAAATAAGAATTGTTTGGTATCTTAAATTCTTATAATTATGGTAGCTTTGGATATATTTTGGGTATTGATGAACAAAATATTCCCTCTGTCCCACTGAATTTGTATTCCTTTTCTTTTTGGATTGTTCCATTTAAATTATCTTGTTTTCTAAAAATGAATTAATTAACCCTTCAAAAAATGATGGATCTACCAATTTCTTCTCCTTTTACTCTTCTCCTTAATAACTGTGTCGAACAGTAACATGACAAAATTAGTGGGATGGAGGGATTATATTTTTAAGTTACAGGTTAATGGTCCTACTTGTTTGAAAGGAAAGTTGAATGGCCCATTACATCTATATTTTTTTGGGCTTAAGTTATAAGCTGAGCAATTGTTTGGTGAATGAAGCGGCCAAATGGGCTGGGCCATCCTTAAAAATAATAGAGCTAAATGGAAAATAACCTCTATATTTTTTCTCTTTAAGAAAAATATCTAAAATGGAATGGGTGGCGGAGGTTTGTGTTTGTGTTGCACGGCTTTTTTTTTTTTTTGAGAAGGTTGCAGGAAGGAAATTTGTTGCCTTTGCGTTGGTGGGTCTAGTCGCATTGACTACTCCACAAGTATTGGTCAATTGTGAAGTAGTTGAATTGTAGAGATCTTGTATGAGCGAGTGATGAAATCAGAAAAATCAATTTTGTAAACAAATTAAAAGGCGGAGACGGAGTGTGGTCAGAATAATATGGATTCGGAATATGACGAAGGTGTGTTTTCAATCTTACGAGGAAGAAAGGGATGGGATGAGTTGAGTTCAACATCTGAATTCAAAGAGGAGTTGAAGGAAGCCCATCTGGCACACGAGAGATTATCATCTGGATGGGTTTTGTGGAGGGAAAATGAGAGACAACAACAAATCCTTACTCTGCTCCAAAGCATTGCATCCGGATATTGGTTTGAGAGTCATTATCTGGTGCAGTATTGGGGAGTAGAGAAAGTGGAGGGGAGGAATCATTACCTCTCTACCTCAAACTACCCTTTTTGTGTTGGAGATGATCTCAAAAAGGGGCATTGTTGGTACAGGAAGCTATGTAGGGATCATGTCTATGTTGTTGATATCGATGATGAAGAAGAAGAGGTAATTGGAGGCGTAGGAAGGGCGTACAGAAAGAAGCAGCCAGAATCCACACCGGATTTGAGGCTCTACTCTACCGATGAATTCCCAATGCGGGATGAAGCAGCACGCTGCGGCTTCAGAGCTTACATGGCCCTGCCTTTATTTGATTCCCATACAAATACAAGTCAATGCTATGGTGTGTTGGAGTTCTTGTTGGATGATACTGCATTCTGGAGATGGCACACCATACTATCCGAATTGGATACGGCACTACAGGTTGTTCTTCTCAATAAATTAAATCTTCATGCATACTTGATCGCCACTATCTATTACTACATTAAAGCAAAATAATTTGTAACGTACTTTCCCGCTCATTCATGAATTTTCCCTCCCATTTTGCATGACACATGCAAATAATTGTACATTTTTCAATGCAAATTCATAGTTCTACATTTTCTCATGTCATTTCAATTTTTAAAATTCACATTAAACTTTAAAAACTAATAAATTTAGTTCACTATATAATCACGTGTATATTGCATTATTATACTAAAATATAGTAATTATTTTTTTTGTCCCGTTAATTAATTTTTTGTATTTGTTAAATATATTATTTTGTGTAAAAAGATTCACAAAGATAAATTTATTAGTTTGAAATTATTTAATTAGATTATATAGATATAATAATACCTAACGGTGCAGCGCAACGCGCGCGGGTAAATCTAGTCAGTATATATATTACAAAATTAAATCACCTATCATTACATTCAGATTGCAGGGTTGAGGTCCACTCACAATCCCATACTATCTAGTAGCGCTTCCCCAAAACAAATGGTACGCATTAATTTATATCATTCATAAATCATGCTTCTTTGTCCCCAGTACTCATGTTTTGTTGAATTATTTGAATTTTGATCTATGGCTTTTTGTCCCTTCCATACAAGCAGCTGCTTGATAGCGAAATCAGAGAGATGCTTGAATTAGCTATGTTCACAGTCCCCCGACTATATCTCACACAAGTTTGGGTCCCTTGCCACCAGTGTATGTGTGTTGATATGATCAACACCAACTTATGCTACATGCAAATAGAAACTCTCAAAGGTTCTAAAATTTATGACGATGAAGCGACCTTTCACTATCACGAAGCTTGTAAATTTCACAATCTACAAATAGATCATTGTGATGTGAGTATATCTAAGAGTCCATTGGCGCACTATGCCCGGAGAGCTAGGATGTCCCATTCTTTTGCAATTTCTCTGCAAAGCCTCGACAACAGCAACCACTTGTACGTCATTCAGTTTTTTCTTCTTCAACCAAAAGTAAGAGAAGATGATGCATATGGTTTGCTCTTGAGGATAATGAAGATGAATCTCAAAACCTTTAAGTTTGTGTCTGAATCTCAAATGACTAATGCAATTGCATGCGAATCAATTGATAGTTTAAAAGTGATCAAGTCCTACAAGCAAGAGTTGTCGGAGTCGGACTTCACAAAATACTTGAACACGGTTGACTCATGTTGCCTCAGACCCTCCTCCAAGGATAGTCCCCAAGGATGGGTTTTCGGCATCAATAGTAACTCATTACTTGTGCCCATACTCATCAAGGAGAAGATAGAACATTTTATGAAGAACGTTGAAGTCAAGAGGACAGAAAAGTATTGGATAATACAGTTTTGGGCGCGCAAAATGGTGGAGGATAGGTGTTGTCTACAAGCTTTAGATCAGCCTCATGTTGTTGGTTCTCTTGCCAAAGGTATAGCTTCTTTTAGGAAGAAAAGTATGTCGCATTACTATTTTGTGGACGAAGAAGCCAAGGAAGAGGAACTGGGACCCCCGGGACGTGTCTTCAGAAACGGGCACCCTGAAATCAGCCCTGACTTCTTCCATTACACTACAAATGAATATCCAATCAGAAACTATGCAGTACATTGTTGTGGTCTATTTAATCGAGGATATTTTGCTTTACCCATATTTGAAGATGAACACAATCACAAGTGTATTGGTGTGCTGGAGTTCCTAGGACTTCATTATTCAAACCTTGACTACATCAGAGATGCACTGGAGGTACTGTCTGTTCTCAGTTTCTGGCATGTGATTTTATATATATATTCAATGTGAAAACATTAATGTCTTGTTTAATGCAGGAAGCAAAACTGTGCTCGACTGACACTGCCTTGCACCCGAGATTCTTCGCAGATGACCGAAATTCTAGAGTTGTAAACGTAAACTTCTTCTTATGCTTTGACCAAATTTTTAGAGTTGTAATTCTATTATCTTCATATCAGCTGACATATATCAATATGCTTCTGACATAATATGTTCGATTTGGACTAGATCTTCTATGGCAGGGAAGAAGCACTTACTGAATTAGGCAATGCCCTTCAACTGATCTGCAACATTCCCCAACTGTATATGGCAAAAGTTTGGGTCCCTAATGGAGAATGTGTTACTAGTATTAATAGTAATATGACTTGCATGGCACTGGCTTTGTCTACTAAAACCGATGACTTTGAATTTAGGCCTATGGATGAGGTTCGTATGATTCATGTACAAACCAGAAAAGGGATGGTTGGGATGGTACTCGCATCTGAAAATAAATCATGTTTTTGTTGGAATTTATCTGAGATTAGCATAGTTGATCAGCCTCTATCACACTTTGAAATGAGTGAAAGACGTGAAGTTTGTTTTGCAATTTGTTTGCGAAGTTCACACACTGGGGACCTTGTTTATGTTGTAGAGTTCTTTCTCTACCCAGGTCCAACAACATATGAATATGTTCGATCCTTCTTGAACATTCTACTGCCAATAATGAAGCACGAACTCAAATCGTTTAAGATGGCATCTGGGAAAGAACTAGGAGAGGAATTGGTTGTTGATGTTATCGAATTTTCTTATGCAAACGAAGTTGATTCCTCTGACTCAGAGCACGCACATGTGATTCCAATCAAATTTAAACGTGTGCTTTACGGTCAAGAGGAGCATCAACACAATGAAGAACAACAGACAGAAGAAAGCAGTGCTGCTGCTGCTTCAGATTCAAAGAGAAGAAAGAGAGGAAAAAGGAAAACAGGAGAATGCAGTCATGTTGCTGCTTCAGCTTCTACGACAGCAGCAAAAGGAAAAAGTAAACCCCGACGCCGCCTTAGGCTTGAGGATCTCCAGCCACTTTTCCATGTTGAGAAGCTAAAAGATGTTCGGAAAATGCTCAACGGTGAGTATAAAAAACAATTACTCTTGGAATTTAATTTCTTGAAACTAAATATATCTACTAACATTGGTGGTATTTATTTATTTTATTTTTTTTCTTCTTGTTACAGTTTCAAAAGCAACATTATTTCGTGCACGGGTGAAGTATGGCCTTGATCCTTGGCCAGGTAAATTCAAAAAGAATCCGTTGCCGAGGGATTCTCAGCCATCAACATCAACCAGAAACCTTCAACTATTGGATACAAACACAGAAAACACTCATCATGTGATCAATGTGGAGGAAGAGGAGGCAGAGAAGGTGATGATAAAGGTAAAATATGATAAATATTTTATAAAATTTGAGTTATGCCTCTCGTTAGGACTGGCAAAGCTTATCGAACAAGTGGCCACGAGACTAAATCTGGAGATTGGTACATTCCAATTGACTTATTCGGATGAAGATGATGATGACATCTTATTAGCCAATGATGATGATTTGCAGCTTTGTTGGAAGACTCAGATGACATTAATGCACAAGACTTATATCCAACTTATTGTTCGGTCATGAGCTCTACCAAGATTTCCACTCTAGCTCATTTTCTGTAATATTTTTCGAAATTTGTTATTACCACAATGTGATTCTCGGATGATTTGTTGTTTGTTGTTTGGGTTGCTAGGGTGAATTGACTTTAGTTTCTTACCTACTTACTTCGTCTCTCTCTTATTCTACTATTCTGTTATTGCTTCTAGAAAGCTAAGAGATTGGGTTATCTGATATTGATTACTTCCTCCTTACCTCAATAAATCTCCAATTTTGATGAATCTCGATCGTGTCCAATTATGATAACCATTTAAAGAAATATATGTCTACTTCTTACTTCTCACAAGCTAACGTTATTATACAAATTGGAGCTGGAACAAAGCTAGACCTATTTTTTGTTAAAAGATTATGGTGATCAAGAAAACAAATTAAATTCATGTTATTTTTTCTTCCTTAACTTTTTTGCCCGATGCACAGGCCCCGAAAATCAAAAGTTTAAGGTTAGAGCCGAATATTTTTAACTCAGCCCGATTAATCCAAACCAAAAATAGATTTAAACCGATAGGACTGATTCCGAGTGGATTAATCAATCGACTTGTATTGTTTCATAAAAAGCACACTAACTTACGCGGTTTATTTGAAAGCTAGTAATTGTTTCTTGTATTCTCTTTTCCTCTCTCTTAAAATCACAATAGAACCCAATAGATGACTAATTGAGCCCAAACACAAGAAACTGAGTTGCACCCAAAAAAAAAAAAAGGGTTCATTAAGTTAGAAACTTTGAGCCCTTTTAAATGAACGATTTAATTTACTTATATAGGATCCGAATTAAAAAAAAAAACATAAAAGATTATGAAAATATAAAAGTAAAAAATATTTTAAGAACTAAAAAAAGACGTGTTGCAGGGTACCGCGCACAAGTGTGCAAGTACAATTTGTGTAGAATAGCAAGAAGAAGAAGGGATCTTGACAAATATGTGGTAAAGATCATAATCCACTTCACTTTATTAATTACAATTACATTTCATCTCTATTTGATCGTATTTATTACGGTCTCGTTTGCTAGCCTACATATTTGGGTATAATCAGTATCAATGGATTGCAATATGTCGTAATAAGGATCTATTTTGACGATTAGTAATATATATATGTACGTATCGACTTATGACCTTAACTTCAATATATGCATTTTGCAAAACTATGTAGATGTTCGAGATATGAGAAAACAATTCACTACCTTTCAATATCTTTTTAAAAATTAAATATCAGCAGATAAAAAATTTGGCGTACGATTTCTGGCTTGGCCAAGCTTCGTGTGTAAACGTGTCTTCATTTTTAAAAATAATTTTGCATGCGGGTCTTCAGCATGCCAAATCATAAATTTGATATCGTAATTTTAATCTGATGAAATTGTTGAAAAAATATTAAAAAGTTGAAATTTTATTTTTGAATATCATAAATGTGGAAGTCTGGAAAATAGGGATCTTGTATTGTTTATTTAAAAAAATACATTAACGCGGTTTATGTAAAAGCTAATTATTTCTTGTACTCTCTTCTATCTTTCTCTCTCTCCCCCCTATAATTGAACCCAACCGCATAATAAAACAAAGTTGGACTCAAAAAATGGTTTCATCAGCTTCAAAGCTAGAAAAAAGGGTTCATCCGCTTCACAGAAGAAAAAAAGGGTTCATCAACTCAGAAATTCTGAGCCCTTTTGAATGAGCCATTCAATTTACTGATGTTAGGTATCCCAAATAAAATTGGAACTTTCCGCATAAGTTAAAGTGCTAAACCCTATAAATATTCTATATTCTATATTGTAATACAACGTACCTCTCTCTCTCTATCTCAATATGCCCGCGATCCAATTTTCCGGTGCCATTTTCGGCCATTTCAACGCAGCATTTCTCACAGTACTAGTCTATCTCTCCCATCTCCCTAACCAGCAGTTCATCACTGACTTCAACCAAATCACCGCCTCCATAATTTTCATACTCCAAACATTCCTCCAGATCAAGTTGCAGGGCATTAACGATAAAAAATATTCTCCATTTACGACGCATCCGATAGTAATGAAAGTCGCTGTTTACAGTTCTGTCGTTCACTTCATCACATACGGCGCCATGCTCCGATTCCGTCTCCACCGTCTCGCCTTTCTCGCTCATCATCTGCTCATCTCCTCCGGCTATGTCTCAGTTGCGGCTCTTTCGTCCGTCGTCCTCCCGGATACCGCCGCCCCCTTCGTTTACGCCATTTTTGGACTGCTTTCAGCTGCTGAATTGCTGCTCTGGCTTCACCGCAAACTTGTCGATGAAGCAGAGCTTTGGATTCAGATATGGCGGATTCGCCGTTTCCTCAGCAATTTATTTGGGAATTTGGAGAATTCTCACGGGCAAAGGATGCCGGAATTGCCAGTTTGAATTTGAGATGATGAACCACAGCGTTTTTAGGCATTAGATAACTGTATGTCTTTATGTATGTCTAGTTTTTCCGTTTTTTATTTATTTCTATTTTCTTTGATATCGTGGGAACCCACAGTCGCTACCTAGGTGCGCGCTGGATTTTTCCGTTTGTTAAATAACACGTTGTGTTGTTGGAATAAAATATTCGACGAGAGTGCCTAAGATTCTAACTGCGCATCCTTTTTTTTTCTTTTGTTTAAATTTCAGAAGTTCATAACATTTGTATGAAAACATAATTTTTTTTGAAATTTAATGGATTACTTATCAATAATTTGAGCAAATACATTTTGAGCTAATTTGTAGTATTATATAGATTTTGTTGAACTCTGTGAACACCTTTCCAATTCGCAAATAGATTCATAATCATTTTGAACATCCAAAAGCGCTGTTTTTCCATGTATGAAATAAATGGTGTTGAATCTTACTTCTTATTCGCTGAAAAATATTAGCCCAACCCGATTCGAAAAACCATTTATTCACACAAAAAGGCTAGCCGGCCCACTACGGCCCAAAAGGTTTCCAAACAAAATAAAACAAAATTGTGGCCTTAATTAAACAACGTCTTTTTTTTTCCTTAAAAAATTGTAGTCCCAATTCAAATATTTCTAATAAGTAATAACTAAACGTTGTCGTTTTCTTCATTAATCTGGACGAGTCTATTGATGAATAGAATTCAATTGAACTCTAATTTATTTCCCTATAATCCGTTATTCCGTTTTTTGTTTCCAACTTTTCTGTATACATAAGGTGGATGTGCTATTGTTCTGTTTCTGGATACCAACTTTTTCTTGTTGGTATTACTACATTTTCAAGCAGAGTAATCTAGGTAAATCAACTATCTCTATTGCCATCTTTCTGTTCGACAATATGCCGAGCTGAAGTAATCAACTTTTTCTTTGCTGCATTTTCATGTTTTGAAATGAACTATTTTGTACAAATTGCATCACACCTTATTTTAGTGGAAGAACTGATTAATGTTTTGCCAAAAATTGGTCACAATTTCACACAGCATAATCTATTGCATATAGTCATCTTCTATTTAATTTATCAATGTGATTATTTGTCACTAATCCTCATCTGAAGTTGCTCTAGTGAAGCCAAGAAGATAGAAAAGAAAAATATTTGAAATCCATATTCAACATATAGTCATCTTCTATTCAATTTATCAACTTCACTCTAAGTATTAGCCACTAATCCTCATGTGAAGTTGCTCTGTTGAAACCATAAAGATAGGAAAAGAAACTGAAACCCAAACTAAACATAATATTTTCCCAGTTCTCTCACAAGTCATAATGGAGCAAGAAAATTAGCTTAGTTCAGTGTTAAATGCTGCTGCATATTCATCCATAATTTCACTGAGAGCTAATCACATTTTATCAACAAAAATACTTCTCCCACTTGATCCCACATAATACCAATCACAATAAAAATGAAGGCCACAATCTCAAACAAAAACAACAAGGCCCCCTAAATTGACCGAAATAGTAATAGTAATTATGCACTTCAAATCTCACCAACAGAAAACTACATGAAGAAAAAGTTTAAAAGGAACACCTAGAAATGCCATGCTGAATAAAGGAGAAGACTAGTTGGATGTCTGCCTCATCTTTTTTAGCCTCCTATTATTTAACGTTCTCGTATTCCAGTCTCTTCTTCTACCACTGAAACATAAAATTAGATTCACTATAAATTTTGTAGTGGAATGATATTGGTTTGACTAATCTTCAGGTGGAGTATTCAAGGTAAAAACTATTTAGTTTCCTTCTTTATGTTCAACATAATGCCAAGCTGAAATGTTCATTTTTTTTTTTGTACTTCTTTAATGCTTTCCTGTTTTAATTTGAAATCCGAAATTTAGTGCTTAAATTAGTTAGGTTTTACTGTCCAGCACCTATTCTAGTTCAAGTAAAGAATGAGATAGGAAAAAGGTGGAATAATTGGAATAGGATACAGAAAAAGTAGATTAAGAAGATAGTAACAAACTTATCATGAAGTTGCATCATACCGTGAGTTAGTGAATCTGTATCTGGGGAAGAGGAGCGATAGGAATTGATCGAGTTGCTTTCTGTAGTATCCCAGGCCAGTGATTATCAATTGCCAATGGTATTCTCTCTTATTTAAGCTAGAAGAAGTTTTCAGCCTGCATGGGAATGTATTGTTAATCTTGTTGTGTCCGACATTCAAGACTTCTAAAGATGTGCAGCGGGCCATGGACTGTGGGAGAAAACGTTCTGGTATATCACCACTGATTTTATTTCTCCTGAGATTCAGCACTCCAAGAGTAAAACTCTTTCTTTACTAGGCAATCTGGTATACTACCACTCAAGTTGTCAGACAAATCAGGAACTTGAAGGTAAGTTGCACTGCAAAGAGATTGTGGAATAGTTCCAGTAAGGTTATTGTTTGCTAGAGAGAAGAACAGTGCACTTAAAACAAAGTAACCTATGTTAGCTGGAATGGCCTGCTGAAAGTTATTGGTCGAGTAATCTATATAAATAGATGATGCTGGTGGAAGTGGGAACTCACCTCTGAAGCTGTTTGAGTGTTAGTCTAGTACTCCAAGAAAAGGAGGGATTTTGAAAGGCTTTTGGAGATCTACCAGGAGATTACGAGAAAGATTTAAATGGGTCAGATATCCATTTCCAATATTCCAAATCCAACTGATACCATCCTTTGAGAGGTCCAAATAATGCCAGTCTGGATTGATTTCTGAGGTCAGGGAAGTTGTACAAGTTGCAGGAAGCTAGATTTAACCGGCTTAGCTGGGGATACAAGGATGAACTTGAATTGCGACGAAAACAAGAGGACTTTGCTTTGGGAAAACAAGATTGCGACGAGCAAAGAAATTCATCGCAAATACTGCAATATGGCTCACTTTGGGCACTGGTCTGAGCGTATTTGTCCAGACTGTCAGAACCAGAAAGAATCAGAGTTCGGAAAAGGCTTCTTACCCAGAATGTGAAAAGAAAAGGCTCGGTCCAACGAGCACAAGGCGCTGCCAAAAGCAAGGACGCACAGGGTCCCGGGAAAAAAATAAATTCCCGACACAAGCTGGTGGAGTCATTTGACTCTGAGCTGGAAAGTCATCCACTAAAAAAAAAACGACAACAGTGGGTGGATGAACAGAAATTACCCACTAAGTGACAGATGGGTAAAGCTACAGGAAGACCACTACCATTAAAAGAAAGTGGTCCATTAGTCACAAGAAAGAGACCTCCCACCGAAAGTTGGTTGTTCGCATCCAATAATGGAGGACCCGATCCACGTGAAAGCAAGCTGACCAAGGATAGAGTATCCAAGGCAATTATAGAAGGAAAAGATGTCACTCCATACCACTATATAAATAAGTAAAGAGAGCATTGATCATCAGAAAATCCACACCTCATCTTCTCGCTCTCTCAAGAATAAAAATCATAGTCCTTAGCTCTAGTATTATAGTTTTTAGTTTATGTATTTCAATTCCGCTACCATAGGTAGCTAAACAAGTTTGTCTCCTCCCTAAAGGAGATATACTTATGTTGTACTACCTCCGTCCCATGATAAGTGGCTATATTTTTTTCGGCACGAAAATTAAAGATAAGGCTGTTTAAAGGGTAAAAAGATAGAAAGTGGTGAAGCCTACAACTTTTTGTGAGAGAGGCATATTTCCTTATAAGAAAAGTGGTCACTTATCCCAGGACAATCCAAAAAGGAAACGTGACCACTTATTGCGGGACGGAGGGAGTAATAAATATTATATAATTCCTATATAAAAATTTGGGCTTTTGCTCATCCCTTCCAGTGTCTGAATATTTTCTATATACCAACCAAGTGCACTACGCCTCGGGTAGGAAATGATCGAAAACTGTGCTGAGTGTTGTTGAAGGAGTGTGTGTCTGGAAACCATCGGTTGCGATCGTGTGGTTGGACGGTGTCCCTAAAACTTCCGGCAGATATTTATCCGACAGCACTACGGTCAAAAGGTATGAAGTTGGTACACTTAAGATTTTATACGGAAGTGTGATGGCCTGATAGTTTTGCATGATTTATCTTCAAATTGAAAAGGGATTTTAAATGAATGATAAACTTGAGTATTTTCTATGGATTTTAGCTTAGATGTGTAATTTTTCATTAAATGGGCTTTGTGAGTATATTTTCTTCTGTTCGGGCCAAAATGTGGACTAGAAATACAATTTTAAAGACTTATTGGCCTACTTTTGCCGGCCCGCAAACCTATTGGCCTATTATCGAAAATGATTAAAGTTGGTGGCCTAAATTGACTATAAACTCTGCAATATAATATAGTATCTTATATTTATAAGGAGTACACAAATTCATTAGGAATTTATTTTGCCTTGTATAAAATTTAAAATTTTGATCGTGTAGTATCAATTTCATCCCATCATGGTAAGAATAAAGACAAAATAAGTTACCCAAAAAAATTCAAGTTTTAGAAACTAAATTTAGACTACTATTGAATATTTCTATCTATATATATCTAGAATATTGAAATAAAATATATATACATATATGAAATTTTATGGTTAGCTAATTATTGTTATTGGATCAAATATGTATTCAAAATATCTTAAACATTAATTTAGTAGTTCTTATATAAATAAGGGTGCATACCTGATATCATTTAACAATGTATTGAAAACAAAAAATCAAAATCAGGCATAAGTAATAGACAACAATTGATTCAAAAACAGTGCTAATTATTATAAATATAATCAAAACTAAAATAAATAATAATAATTATTTTTTATGTGCGAATTCACGTACTTTGTGCTAGTTAACATAAATGAGTATTTATTTGATGTTTACAGTTGGAAGATCAACAATAAAGCGTGCATGCAGAAATTATGGCATTGATAGGTGGCCAACTAAAGGAAAATACAAAAAGAATCCTTCCATCTTTGAAAGAGTAAGTGGTAGGGGTTCTTAGCGACCATCAACCAGCAACATTCAACCATTGGATACAAACACAGAAAGCACTCCTCATGTCATTGTTGAGGAGGAGGCAGAGAAGGTGATGATAAAGGTGAAATATGATAAATATTTTATAAAATTCGAGTTAAGACTCTCGTTAGGATCGACAAAGCTTATCGAACAAGTGGCCGCAAGACTAAAACTGGAGATTAGTATATTCCACTTGACTGATTCGGATGAAGATGGTGATGAGATCTTATTAGCCAATGATGATGATTTGCAGCTTTGTCAAAAGACTCGGATAACAATGGAAATGGCATATATCCAAATGTTCGTTCGGTGATAAGCTCTCTATCTTTTCTGTATATTGATTTTGGTTGTAAATTTTTTCCTTTGTATGTACTAATAACAATTCAAATAATACTGAATTGAGAAACACTGTCAAAATATTGACGAGCTCCAGCTATAGGCCTTTGTCTAATTTATTTATACACTAGAATACTTGTTGTGGGAGTACCTGCCATACACGGTCAATATTCGAATTCAAATTTATATCAATGAATCTATAGTATTGTATTACGTATCATGGCTCGTTAGACATTTTACGCAAGACTCCCCTTAATACAAACATTCCAAGATTTAAAATAAAACATAAAAATGAAACACGATTTGCAATAAGAAAATCCATAACAAACGAACCAAACTAAAAGCGGTCGGGCCGGTTCACCTAGGGCCTTGATGTGGACGTGAAACGAACAAATAGCAATGAAGAAGGCGGGTCAGGCCTCTTCCGGTCCGCCCGGAAATCCAGACCCTAACGCTGCAGCAGCCAAGTTCATTGGAGCTAGACTTGTCAATTGGGGTCGGACCGGGCCGGCCCGGCCTAAGCCCAGATAGGCCCAGGAGCATCACAGCCTAGCTCGGCCCAGAACCACTAGCGAAATGGGTCAGGCCTGGGCCGGGCTTTTCTTAAAAATTGAGATCCAACCCGCTTAAGGCACATGTGTATAGTGGGCCTCTAACGGGCCTGGGCCTGGCCTTTACTGGACTTAACTTGACTATTTAAAATAAATAAAAAACCTAAACCTCTACTCACTTCTCACATCTGTCGCTGCTTTTCTTCTCCACCGTTTCTTCTTCCATTCTCCTTCTCTTTCTCCTTCTTCCATTATTCTTCTCTTTCTCAATGTTTTGTTCTTAACCTTATTTTTCATATGTTTCTTTATTCACTTATGCCTATCATAAATCTAAGTGAGGGAAAGATATTAAAGTGAGAAGAAGATATTGCAAAATAATTTCTTTTTTTTTTAATTCTTTGTGTTGATGAACAAGTGAGATGAAATATTGTAAAAGCTTTCATTGATAAAATGTATTTCCATGTTTTTTCGTTGATTTTTTCAATTCTTTTCCTTCAATCTTTTTTTTTAATAATATACTCATCCTAATTTATATTTAAGTTCTTTTCCTTTATGTTTTGTTTTAGAAAAAGCTTTATTTTGGTTAATGTTCAACTAAAACTAAAATGATCAATTTAATAATATTTTTAATGATTAATATAAATTTTGAATAATTTAGTCATACAAACTGTCGGGCCAGAATGGGCCTTAACGGGTCCTGGGCCAGGCTTGGACCTAGGCCGGGCTTGGGTTCAAGAAAAGGCCCAAATAGGGCCCATTTCATTTAGTTGGCCCAGCCCAATTAACCCATTAGTTCTAGTGGGCTGGTCATGGGCCAGTCCATACCGGGCTTGGGCCAACTCGGCCCAGTTGACAACTCTAATTGGAGCTAGCAATGTGTGTGTGAAATATATGAATGGCTAGAAACAAAATATTAAGCTGAAAGTCATACATTTACTGCTTGTTGCCTCTATACTTAACAAATTAATTATAGTGTTACAGACTGCCATTAAATGAAGTTAGGGAGGGAGAGGTCCCTTCTTACTCCCTGCAGAATTTTGTTTAGAAATTAATTTGTCCCAATTATATATACTACTCCCTCTTTTCATATATTTAGGTAATTTATCTCTCATCTCATTAATATCCTTTCATTCATGCATTGGCTACATATATAAGTGTTTTTTGGCTCTATATTTATTCAATGTATTTGATAATGGGAATGCATTAATTTTCAGAGTGAGTGAAGTTTGTAACAACACATACAGTCAAGATTTTATTGATGAAGAGTAGATTTTCTAGGAACAATTAATAATTTCTTAATTCTAGTGCAAATGATCAAAAAATCAAGTATTCGAAAACAGAGTGAGTACGATTTATGTAGTGGGCTGATTTGATTAAAAGAATTTTATGTCGACTGACAAAAAAAAAGGTGAATAATTAATCAATTTGTTCAGCACCATTCCTCTCCAACTTGCAATGCTTAGTGGATTTAATTCTCACCAATTAAGTTATTGGAAGCTATATCACTGAAGTTTTTAGACTACAGTTGACAGAGATTGTATCTGGTGTGTTGCTTACAATATCATTTCTCCTCATATTTAATACTCCAAGACTAATGGTGACATTTTCTAGGAGGCAAGAACCTGAAGTTAAATTGCAATACGAAGAAACACAACATTTTAATGAAGAAGAAATTATTTAACCAACAGATGCTTATAAGCCATACTGGAATTTTTTCATCCCTATTGTAATAGTGTTGTATGCTTTCTCCATTACGCAAACTATACAATATTAACGAAATAAATAAAAATTAAATAATAATATTATAACTTTCCAACTAATCAAAGTATCAATATGCACATTAAGTTTCTTCTCATAATTATAAATTGTAGTAGTAGAAGAAAGTGAATTTGGGCTACAGGCAGAACATTGTTTCTTACATCAAACATATTAAAAGAGATAATGTTGAATTGAACCTCCACTTTCAAATACATCAAACATATTATTCTGGAGTAGAATTTATTCTAGAATATTCTAAATACCCAGTGTCCCTCAAATCTAAACCACTATTACAAGCAACTACAAAACCACAAACCATATATCTAAGGATCCAAAAAAACTAACATGTTATGAGAAATCAACATGTTATTCTATTTCTTTCATCCACAACAGATACAGAACAGCTAAAATCTGTACTGATTCAGCAAAAGGGTTGTGATAAACTCAAAGCTCAAAAAATCAAACTGTATTAGCAGCAACTCACTGAGATCATAGTAATTCATTTCATTGCAAAATAATATCTCCACATACTAAAAGTAGATCATTTCAATACAACAGACAATTTCCACCGCATCAAATCAGAGATTATATCAATCACAAAAATAAAAGGCAACAATCATCAGAAACATAACAACACATTAAACAAATAACCAAAAATAACACAGAAAATTAACGAAAATCTGAATTGATTAAATAGTAGATCCAAAAACATGTAGTTCAGAAGAGTCATACCCCGCTATTACATAAACCAAAATTCGAGAAAGAAATAACAGAAATGAAAATGAAACCCTAAGAACGACGACGCTGCGAATTGGGGAGACTCTACTTGGATCTCTGCCTCATCTTTCGGCGCTTCCTCTTCAATCTCCTCATACGCTTCTTCTTCCACTGTTAAACAAGATTAAATTAGCCGCACGCTTTGCAATTAAACTATTACTGATTAAGAATGAATAATCTAAACCAAATATTTACCTTCGCTCTCATGGTTGAAGGAGAAACTCTAGCGAAAGAATCGCCTCTTTGAACACAAGGTGGAAATCGGCAGCTATGGGATATGGCAGTGAAAATAAACCCTAGGGTTTGTGCAGTATATATAGCAGCCTTGTCCGGATTTAAATGGGCCTTAACTATTGTGGGCTCGTTCATTTGGTAAATATCAGCCAAGTCCATTATGACCAAACTTTTCTCTCCTCAATTTCACTATCCCGTCTCGGTATACTATTATTTAATTTTTTGTAATTTATTTTAAATCCAAATTACTTTACTAATTAATTATTAAAATTGATTACTTCATAATAAGGGTATATAATTTGTTGGTGGAAATTTGAAGTGGCTGCAGGGAAGGGAGACCAAACAAGGAAGGAGGAATGCTCCCATTCAATGAATTGAAACCTAAATATATGCATGCAAGATTGCAGAGGCCTTGGAAATGCTTGGAGGAAAGTGAACCGGTTAGCGAATTGCGACCAAGGTCATCTCCAACCCAACTCTATATCTTCATATATCTTTAAATTTAGAGTAATTCCTTCTCCAATACAGTATAAAAATCCTGCTATATTATACAGATTTGAATAGTATTGCTTCAAACTTGTAGCAACACTATTCATTATTTTACTTTTTTTGCAATTGGTTTAATTGTTATAATTATTATTCCTTCTTATATTTATTATTTTTGTGTTCTTTAATTATTTTGTTCCAAAATATTACTCCCTCCGTCCCATTTATATAGGCTTGTTTTCCTTTTTCGGATGTCCCAAATATATAGGCTTGTTTCCATAAAAAGTAATGTTTTTTCGCTCATTTACTAATATATCACTATTTAATTCTTTGATTAACTCATAAAATATACATAGTCAAATAATAAATAGGGGCAAATTAAGAAATTTACTATATAATTTACTTTTCCAATAAATTTTCTTAATCCATGTGAAAATTTCAATCCGCCTATATAAATGGGACGGAGGGAGTATAATATAGTTATATTTCTAAACATATTATATCAACATTAAAATTACATAAAATTATTTAAAAACACAATTACATAATAGAAGCATAAAAATAAAGACGATACATTTAATTTCTAATAAAGACCATCTCCGCAACACCCCACCCCATCTGAAAATAAATTCCAAAACATATCAAAAATACTAGTGTTGGCTTCTTTGGCTTGTTTCCACTTTCAAATAATATCTTGTTGCTCTAATCGGAAGTAATCACGTCTTTCAGGATCATCAACCGTGGCCAAAAGTATAATATTTTGTTTTTGTGTAAAAATATAGAGCAGAGTGCTAGAGATGACTTACTGATTTTGCTGTATTTTTGTGCTGAAATTGCTGTATTTTTGTGCGAACTGCTGGAGATGGCCTAAGATCTAGGTGAGTTGATGGTCCCAAGACGGATGACTTGGTGTAAAGGGGGGGTGAATACACCAAGTCTAAAACTTTTTTCAAGTTAAAACTCTTTTGAGTGAGCTGGCTGAGTTCGACCAAGCTGGAAGACAGCTTGATCAACACAGCTGGATGTGTGCGGAATGTGGTGGATTTTGGAAAGTCCGTCTGTTAATTCAAATATATTGCAAAACTTTGTTCCTCTTTTCGATTAGTCAGTTTATGCATCTTGAAAGATATGCTTATGAAGGTCAGCTGGATGCATAAATAAAGTAGTAAATTACAAAGCTATTTAACGTGGTTCGGAGAATGACTTTTACGTCCACGACCAAAAACCTTCTGGTAATCCACTAAGGATACCACCGACTTTACGCGTAGTCAGCAAGCGTTGCAGCTCAGTTCCTCAAGCTGGATACAAGTTTACGTGTACTGTATCGAAACGTAACCAACAGTTTTCAGGCACTGCTGAAGCCTAACCTGTAGTTTACGGGTACTACAGAACCTACCACTCGAATAAACCGCTTTGAGCAGGCAAACCTTAACTTAACCTTTTTCTGGGGAGAAGGGTTTAGGTTTTGGGATTTTCCAACTATGAACGAGTTCTTACAATTAAGAACATATGAGTGAGATGAACTCGTTCAAACTAGACTTAAGATATTTCTATTCTATTCTTTTCTGCCTGTGACTGAAAAAGTATGAACAACTCAAGAACTTCAGTTGTCTGTAAGTTCTTTTAGGATTTGGCTTTTTCTTGCGAGTTGTTCATTTTACTGGATGTTTAGTCGTCTCTCTCTTTCTGTATTCACTCTCTCTTTATCTTGATGGATAAGACTCATATATATAGGGAGAGATTAGAACTAGTAATTGAAAAGAGCCGTTCTGAATCTCTGCCTAACTTCTGACATTGAGGTTATGTCTTCGTCCATGATTTCTTCGTATTGTAGGCCTAGGTTTGACTTCTAGGTGCTGAGGTGTCGAGTCATGTTGGTCCAGGTCAGCTCTGACTTCTGACTCATGGAGCTTTATCTCAGACGAATCTTCAAGTTGTTTTCAACTCTACTGTGTTGTTGACTCTGAGTTGTGTTTCAAACTCTACTGGGTCATGACGCTGAGCTTGGTTGTTATACGAGCTGGGTCTTTCATACAGCTGTGTCTTGAACTTGATCGTCTTTCCTTTCGATATTGTTGCATCAAATACTCGACTTGATTTGCCCTGCTGTGTACAACTGAGTCTTTCTTCTGTTGTAATCTCTGTACAGCTTAGCTGGGCTTCTCTGCTGTGTTGGCTCTGTTCAGCTATGCATCAAGCTCAGTTGTGTTCTACTCTTCACCCCAGCTGTGTACCTGTAATCTTAGAAAATCTATAAGCTCAAAACATGTGAGCTGGATAAACTTGATTAGGCTATCATCTACTCGATTGGGGTCAGCTGGGTTTTGATATCACTTCAAAACACTTAGAATTTTTCCAACACGAGTCAGTTTAGTGGACATGCTAAAATGGGTATTGACCTGGTGAAAATGTTTTTTATTCCTTCTTTTCACTCAAAAGAGATAAAATATTATCATGAAGTATTTGGTGTGATAATATTTTTCTTCTTTGGAGTGAAAAGCAAAAAAATAAAAAATGGTGAAATTATAATTTATAGAAAAGGAAAGACAAGAAATGAGGGATTTAAAGCAAGAGAATTTTCTTTTCCCTTATTTTTCCTTACAATCAAAGTGAACACACCCTAATATGTACATACACTCTTAATGATTTTTGTATGATATCTTTATTAGGATTATAATACAAATGTTATCATCAACTTATGATGTGAAATCCTAATACAAATGTTATCATCCACTTATGACGTGAAACTTCGACGTGTTTCACAAAAATATCTAGACGTTCGAGACATGAGAAAAAATCACGACCTTTCAATAGTTTTCAAAAATTGAATATCACCAGTAAAAAAAATTGGCATCGAATTTCTGACTTAACATGCCCAGTGTAAATGTGTATCCAATTTGAAAAATAAATTTACATGCGGGGTACTCGACATGCCAAATCATAAATTCAATGGTAATTTTGATTTAAGGATATATTTGAAAAATATATTAAAAACTCAAGATTTTGTTTTTGAATATTTCGAAAGTAAGAGCAATATGTGCAAGTCTGTAAATTAAGGATCACATTAAGGAATGTCTATTTAACCTGAAATCTACAGAAGCCCCGAATAGATCGAAATAAAATAGCTTGAACCTGACATGGCTAGTCTAGCTAAAAATCGAGTGGGTTGACCCGATTAACTGTAATTTTTCTCATTTCTAGATTGTCTAATTTCATTACTTAATTTGCTTATGATTTTGATCATGTTTCAAATATTTATGGAATTTGTTTTGATTTTTTATTCAGAACATGTTCACTTCTCGGTGTTTTTACTCTAACACGTAATTATATACGATGTCAAAATTAAAATAATGATAACAAATTAAAGAATATATATATATATATATATAGGGAAGATAGATCATATGTAAAAGTCTTTTCCCGTAAGAAATAAGAAGTTATTTGAACCATTGATCTTTGTAGATCTACGGTTGTTATTGACCGGTGCATTATAATTGAATATCGAATGCATTATCGTAACAATGCATTGTAATAAAACATAAAATACATTATTTCAATACATAAAATGCATTATTAATATTATTTTTAACGGGAAAAATATTTTATATGTGAACCAATCCCTATATATATATATATATATATATATATATATATATCCAATCCATACTTCTCACGAAGTTAATGATTTGTTATTATACAAGTTGAAGTTGGAACAACACTCATTTTTGTATCCAATACAAGGTCAAATGTGTTGGATAAGAAACAACAGACATAATTTTTTGAAAAGAATATACTCTTATCAAGAAAAGAAATTAATGCTAATTTTTTTTGTAAACTTTTCTGACTCGATAAGCTAGCCCGAAAATCGAAAATTTAATTTTAAATTTGAAAAAAAATTAACCATGAAAAAAGTCAATGGGGTTGGCCCGAAAGCTTTATGGATTAACTTATTATTTCTTTTAAAAAAAAACATACTTACGCGGGTATTCTCTCTCTCCTAAAATTATAAGAGCACCTAGTCGAGTGGTCAATAGATGACTATTTGAACCCCAACCACATAAAACTAAGTTGCACTACCTCAAACACCAAAAAAAGGGTTCATCAACTCGGACACTCTGACCCTTTTAAATGAACCCTTCCATTTTCTTCTGCAGAAATCCCAATTCATATTAAATTGGAAATTTCAGCACAAGTCACCTATTTAAATCACACCTTCACACCATAAGGTCAACACCACAGCCAAAATCACTTCTCTCTCTCTCAGAAAGCTTTATCGATTAACTTTATTGTTTCTTTAAAAAAACACATTTGGGTAATTTTCCTTTCGCCTCCCTCTTCCGGGCTTTATTATACTTCCGCAGGTATTCTCTCTCCCCCAACCACATAAAATTAAGTTGCACTTAAGGATGGCAATGGGTCGAATTTTTACGGGTACCCGCTTTTATCAAACCCTAATAAAACGGGTTTGAGAATTATTAAATGGTTTTAGGACGGGTTTGGACAATTACCTATTGGTACCCGCTACCCAAACCCATTTATATATATGTAAGATAAAAAAATATTATATATATAATTTGCAGTATTATAATTATAAATATTAGTAAAAATAATAATTTTAGAATTTTATATTATTCTTTTTTAACCCAAATACAAAGAAACTGTCAAGATTCCTAGTGCCTCTTAAAGTTCTCCGTAAACCTTCTTTACTTCTGAAAATCTGCTTCTAAAATTTTACGACACAATATGTTACGATGGAGAAAGATGTTGATTGATTCGTCATAAATTTTGGGGTTAATTTCTCAAAAAGATACCAAACTATGGTGTTTGTATCAAATAGGATACTAAACAAAAAATTGTTTCAAAATAGATACCAAACTTTTATTTTATTTCAAATGTAGTTTATATCTTTTTTTAACTCACATAAAATATTTCATTTCTAAATAATTTTATTTAAAATAAAAACATTATATTTGGCTAATCATAAGAATAACAACAACAACAACATTTAGAAGAACAACAGTGATAATAAATAAATACTTTTTTTGGGAATAAATTATAGTATTTTTTTTTTTAAAGTTTGAAGCTGCAAATATATTTATTCCCTAGAAAATCAATATTAGCAATCAACTCCAATATAACGCAATAGAATCCTTAATTCACAGTCGTAAAAAATTGAAGGTACAACAAAGGTAACAGAAGCAGAGATTCAATTCGATGAGAGATGATTGAAAATATGAGATAATTGTGATGATGCATCGATAGATTAACTTATTTTAGGAAAATAATAAGGATAAATGCCATATTTGAAATAAAATGAAAGTTTGGTACTCATATTGATACAATTTTTTGTTTAGTATCCTTTTTGATACATACACCACAGTTTGGTATAATTGAGAAACTGACCCTAAATTTTGTTAGTAATGAGTATTTGCTTTGAGATTTATTTTAATAAAATTTTCTATTGATACTTATATTTTAATTATATTTATAATATTTTGTTATTTCTACTATTGAATATTGATGTTTATTTTTTAGTATTCGGATTTTTAGCGGGTAATTAGTGGGTATTACCCAACGGCTTTTGGACGGGTACGAGTCTTAAAATTATTTTTTAATCGGGTTTGAGACGGGTTTGGGTTGAAAAAATTTTAATGGGTAGTTTGAGAAATGATTAACGGGTGGGTACCCGACCCTTTGTCATTCCTATTTGCACTACCTGAGGAACCAAAAAAAGGGTTCATCAACTCGGACACTTTGACCCTTTTAAATGAACCCTTTCATTTTCTTCTGTAGAAATCCCGATTCATATTAAATTGGAAATTTCCGCACAAGTCACCTATTTAAATCACACCTTCACTCCGGACTTTCAACACCACAGCCAAAATCACTTCTGCCTCTCTCTCTCTCTCTCTCTCTCAAACAGAATGCCGCAAAACGCAAGATCCACCGCATCAGCTTCAACATTCCAATTTCTCGGCGTCTTCTTCATCTCTACTCCGGCGATCCTATTTCCCGTTTCCATTTCCGGCCATTTCAACGCAGCATTTCTCGGCGTACGATGCTATCTCTCCCATCTCCCCAACCGGCAGTTCATCACTGACTTCAACCAAATCACCGCCTCCATAATTCTGACGCTCCAAACCTTCCTCCAGCTCAAATATCAGGGCATTAACGATCAAAAAGATTCTCCATTTTCGACGCATCCGATTGTAATGAACGTCGCTGTTTATAGTTCCGCCGTCCACTTCTTTGCATACGGCGCCGTGCTCCGATTCCCTCTCCACCGTCTCGCCTTTCTCGCTCATCATCTGCTCGTCTCCTCCGGCTACATCGCGGTTGCAGCTCTGTCGTCTATCGTCCTGCCGGATACCGCCGCCCCATTCGTTTACGCCATTTTTGGACTGCTTTCAGCTGCTGAATTGCTGCTCTGGCTTCACCGCAAACTTGTCGATGAAGCAGAGCTTTGGTATCAGATATGGCGGATTCGCCGTTTCCTCAGCAATGTATTTGTTAATTTGGAGAGTTCTCACAGGCAAAGGATGCCGAGATTGCCCGTTTGAATTTGAGATGAAGAAACATTGTTTGTTGTATTTACAAACTAGTATCCCCGTTTTATAACACGGTGTATAGATTGAATAAAATATTCGAGGACAGTGCCTAAGATTCTAATTGGGCATCGTTTTCTTTGTTTAAATTTCGCAAGTTCATAACATTTTTCATGAAAACGGAATTTTTTTTCTTATCAATAGTTTGAGCAAACAAAGTGGCCCATAGCCCCGAGACCTTAATTTTTCGCATCGGGCCGGTCGATTTTTTCTAGTCTCCGTTCAAGCTCGCTCAAATATCGAATAATTCAAACTAGCCCAAGGGCCCAAACTTAATTTTCTAGGTCCAGTACAGAGACCAAGCCCATCGGGCCAAATCATTTTCAGAACGGGCCGGGCTGATCGACTTTTGTCAAGCCTGCAAATACAAAGTTGCGACCCGTGGCAGCCTGATTTTACAGCTCTAATTTCTCCACGTGACATAATGAGAAATTAGGCAAATAGGCAGGAGAAGCAGTATGATTGTATAAACTACTCTCTGTCCCAATAGCCCATCTTTCTTTTTTCGTCTATTTAAATAGTAAGATCTTTTCATAGATGGAAATAATTATTGGAACCTAATACTTTTTACTTTTTTTAGTCTGGTTTCTTAGTAACCATAACAAATGTGTATGCAGTATCTGCGAAACTTTATGAGGTGGATGATGCTAGTGCTCTGTTTCACGGCGAGGAAGAGGATAAAGCCGCAGCCTTTTTCTTGTTGGTGTTACTAAATTTTCAAGCGGAGTAATCTATCTACGTAAAACAGCTCTCTCTGTTGCCCTCTTTCTGTTCGACATTATGCCGAGCTGAAGTAATCGATCTTTTCCTTTCTGCATTCTCATGTTCTGAAATTAACTAATTGAATCACACCTTGTTTTCGTGGAAGAACTGATTAATGTTTGGCCAGAATTGAATCGCAATTCACACAGCATTGTCTATTGCATATAGTCATCTTTTGTTTAATTTTATCAAGTTCAGTATTTGTCACTAATCATCATCTTAAATTAAACATATTGTCATTCTTTATTGCATATAGTTATCCTCTATTCAATTTATCAACTTCAGTATGAGTCACTAATCACTCTGAAGTCACTAATCTTCTTGTCAAGTTGCTCTTGTAAAACCAAAAAGATAGGAAAATAAATTGAAATCCAACTAAACATAATATTATTCCAATTCTCTCATAATGGAGCAAGAAAATTAGCTTAGCTCAGTGTTGCTGCAGCATATTCATCCATAATTCACTTTAGAGCTAATCACATTTTATCAACAAAAAATACTTCTCCCACTTGATCCTAAATAATTACCAATCACAATAAAAATGAAGGCCGCAATCTCAAACAAAAACAACAAGGCCCCTACATTGACCAAAATAATGATAATAATTATGCGCTTCAAATCTCACAAATAGAAAATTACATGAAGAACAAATTTAAAAGGGACACCTAGAAATGCCATGCTGAATAATGGAGAGATTAGTGGGATGTCTACCTCCTCTTTTTTAGCCTCTTATTGTTCAACGTCCTCGTACTCTTCTCCTACCTCTATAACACAAAATTAGATTCATTGTAAATTTTTCAGTGGAATGGCGTTGGAATGGGAACCCAAAAGTAGATTAAGAAGTTTGTAACAAACTTATCATGAGAAAATTGCATCATACCTTGAGTTAGTGAATCCATAGCTGGGGAAAAGGAGTGACAGGAATTGATCGAGTTGCTTGCTGTAGTATTCCCTCCACTGCTTACATAATGCAACAGGAACAAATACTAATAATAATCCAACTCCATATCCCACACCCATGATTATCAATTGCCAATCGTATTCTCTCTTATTCAAGCTTGCTGGTGAATTTCCCTCCGGAGAATCAGAGTCGCAGCACGTGTTCAAAGGAAATCCACATAACCCTGGGTTTCCTGCAAAACTGTCCTCCACAAAGGTCTGAAACTGTCGACCAGTTGGGATCATTCCGTGTAACTTATTGTAAGATAAGTTCAAGAATGAAAGGAAGGTGAGACTTGTAAGTTCTTGTGGAATTTCCCCTGTTAGCTGGTTCCTCGAAAGGTCCAAAGAGCCAAGCTGTGTCAGCTTTCCGATTGAGCTTGGAATCACACCTGAGAAAGAGTTGCGTGATAAGTTGAGGACATAAAGTGAACTGAGATTTCCAACCGTTTCAGGTATCGCTCCACTGAAATTGTTGCAAGAGAAATCGATAGCAGTGAAGACTGTTAAAATCTTCACAAGCTCCAGCTCTAGGCCTTTGATGGTAATTGTCACTGCATCCTGGTAGTAGATGCCAATCAGAAACTCAAAGCGTATGTGTGCTCCCCTCAACTGTGTGTCATTGTCTAGCATCATTCCTCTCCAACTTGCAATGCTTCGTGGATTTATTTGACCACTGAAGTTATTAGAAGCTATATCAATGATTTGAAGAATCGGCCAGCTCCCATTGACCTCAGAACAGCTGATGTCCCCATAAAATCTGTTGCTGCGCAGAACAAGAACGCGTAAGCTGGAAGAAGTTTTCAGCTTGCATGGGAATGCATCGTCAATGTTGTTGTTTCCAATGTTCAAGACTTCTAAAGATGTGCAGTTGGCCATGGACAGTGGGATTTTTCCTCCTATGTTATTTTGACTGAGGTCCAAAGTTTTTAAGCCACATGAGGAAGAAAACGTATCTGGTATATCACCACCAATTTTATTTCTCCTCATATTCAGCACTGCAAGACTGTTACTGTTTACTATGCAATTTGGTATACTACCACTCAAGCTGTTGTCAGACAAATCAAGAACTTGAAGGTAAATTGCATTGCAAAGAGAAGTGGGAATTGTTCCAGAAAGGCTATTGTTTGCAAGAGAGAGAAACACAAGGAATGAAGTGGAGTTGAAAATGTTAACTGGAATGGGTTGTTGAAAGTTATTGTTGGAGTAATCTACGTAGACAGCTGATTCTGGGGGTATTGGAAGCTCGCCTTGGAGTCTGTTTGAGTGCAAGTCTACGACACTAAGAGAAGGAGACATGTTGACAGGCTTTTCGAGACCCACAAGGAGATTAGAGGAGAGATTCAAATGGTTGTTTCCAATAATTTCGAGGCCATTTCCAATATTCCAAATCCAACTAGGTATTTCTCCCGCAATATGGTTGTTTGAGAGGTCCAAAAATCGCAGTCTGGATTGATTTCTCAGGTCTGGAAAATTGTACAAGTTGCAGGAAGCTAGATTTAACCTGCTTAACTGGGGCAGCCTGGACAAACCGGAGTTGCTTGTATCAACAGACAAGTTGTTGTATCCAAGATCTAGTCGTGTGAGGTTGGGAAGCATTTGAATCTTTTCCAGCTTTAAGGTGCCATTGAATAGGTTCGAAGAAAGTGATAGAACACTCAACCCCTCAAGTTTGAAAAAGGACTCCGGAATAGACCCTTTAAGCCGGTTACTGCTCAAATCTACTGTATCCAGAGAAAAGGGATTTGGAATGGGAAACTCATCAATCTGGCCACTGAATTTGTTGTTGGAAAGCTGAAGTCTTTGCAGTGACGGGAGACCAAACAGTGAAGAAGGAATGCTCCCATTCAAGGAATTGGACCCTACATTTATGTATACAAGATTGGAGAGACCATCAAATTGCTTGGAAGATAATGAACCTGTTAGATAATTGCGACTGAGGTCTAGGTAGGTAAGTTTACTGGACATGCTAAATGGGGGTATTAAACCCCTGAAAAAGTTCAATGAGAAATCCATGTGGACTAGCTCTGTTAGATTAGAGACGGTGGATGGAATCAATCCGCTGAAGTTGCAATTAGAAAGGTCTATCATGGACAACATTCTTAGATTGCCAATGGAATCGGGCAACATACCTGTGAAATTAGTGTAACTAAGCACCATAGTCCTTATAGAACTGCTCACAGGCAAATTTGGTATGGTGCCATTGAGTTGCTTATTGTTGGACAAATCCAGAGTCTGTAGAGTTTGTACCTGAAAAATGGTATCTGGAAATGTGCCTTGCAGAAAGCAATTGCCCAAGGTCAAGGTTGTCAAATTTGAAAATTCTGCCATGAATTTTGGCACCGTCGTAGACAGATTGTTCCCATCAAGGCGAAGGATTGAGAGAGAATGAAGCTCTGCAAGGGAAGAATCAAGAGGGCCTGATAGACCACAGCTGCGCAAGCTCAAAGTTGTTAAGTTGGGTAATGAAGAATACAATGCTTGGCACCAGTCACTTCTTTGAGCAGAAATGTTGACATTATCAAGATAAAGTTCTCTAAGCCTCGGAAGATTCTGAACAAGCCTATGCAAATTTGGATTCTCCAGTTTTAGAGGCTGAGCTTCTTGGAACAAGGTGGAGAGATCAAGAATGAGCAAGCTACTCAACATTGAAACTTCGATCGGAACTTGTCCACCAAAAGCAGCACTTGACAAATTCAGGTATGACAAATTGGTCAAATTTTGAAGTCCCTTTGGAATCTGCGTGCTGTTGAAGAAGTTGAAAGCCAAATTTAGCCTCTCAAGATATTGAAGTCCGAAAAGAGATGAATTCTCGATCCCTCCTGCAATCGTCTCGTTCTCGAGGTTCAAACTGATCACACGCCCCATGCCATCACAGTCTACTCCGTCCCATTTGCAGCAGTCATCACTCTGGTTCCAATTCACCAGCTTGGTAGAAGAAGTAGGATCAAAGTTAAGGCTGCTCTTTAGCTGCAGCAACGACGATCTTTGATCATCAAGGCATTGAGTGGAAACCCGAGCAACAAACAGAATTTGGAACAAGGATATCAAAAGAAACTGTGAAAGGCCTTGAATTCTCATTGGACTTGAAAGGCCGAACCAAATAAATCTCAGCTTTGGCATTGTGAGGACTTGAGAATTGAGATTGTGAAAAGCAAAAAAATGCAGAGAGAGTAAGTTCATGAAGGGGGAATAGAATGGATTCTCAAGCTTGGGGTCGGGGTTGTAGTGTTGCGTACTCTAGATTGCATCAAATTCCCCATGTTTACTCCATTAGGTCGAGCCTGTCACATGTGACTTGTCGATGATTTGTCTATTTTGTGTGCTTTGAAACATAGTTGGAGTTTAGACTTTCAACTACTGGTTGTGGATTACTAATTTGTTAAGAAAAAGAAACAAGAAAAACCTCATTTCATTAATGTCTATTTGTTTCAGCTTTTATTATAATTTAATTTAATTGAAAGATGTCCATGGATTTACTTACATGAACTGTATTTGTGTTACTAACAGACTTTTGAATATTGACTTTGGAGGTACTCCATCTGTTATGTATTGTATTGACTTTTGTGACATTCATAAGTAGATTATCTGAATTTGTATATACACTAGCACAGAGAGATTACGTGCGTTGCACGTATAAACTCTTGTTTAAGATAATTAATTTATTATAAATAGTAATATATTTAAAAAACTTGTAATATTATTAATTTTGACTATTAACTTCAACAAATTATTAGCATGTAGGTGTAAAGAGTAGATCTTAGAAGAAACAAATCTATTTATAATTTAAATATATATTTTATTTTATGAACAATTTTAAAATTTTATGACAATGGTAAAGATAATCTATTATAATGTAATTAATTTGATTAACGATCTTAGAACTTGGAAGAAACAGAACACACATTATAATATAATTAATTTGATTATGCTCACATTTCAAAGAAATAACCTCATATTCGTACATAAAGTTATTGTTTTCTATTTTTAAATGCATGAAAAAATCTCCCTTCATAAATCATGGCTATAGACCTAAAAATACTTCATAGTTGATTTCGGTAAGAAAAAATAATAATATAATTAGTTTTAGATAAAAGAAAAGAGTTCTATTTAAATTAATATATTTATCAAAGTCTAATATGCCAGTGATAATTTATGAGCATCATTCACGTTTAGTCCACATCAGCGTTTTTCTTTTTAATTTTTAATATATTTTTGTTTTAATACTTGAGAAATTATAATGAGGAAAGCATAATGACACCAATCATGCTTGATTCCATTCATCTTTATCGTCTAATATGATATTATGTGACAAACACGGATTTTTCACGATGTTTTGGGCGCACTCGATGCTATTTGTTAGTGAAAAACCATGTTGTTTAACCTTTTTCTCAAGTAAAACATTGTTTTGTCGGTTTTTACGCTTGCTTTCTTGTTCTGAAATAATTGCAGGAAAATGGATGTGGAATTAGAGTGAAAGGAGCTTGGAATGAGAAAGAGGAGCTCGAATACGAGAACGTGAAAAAAAAGAGGTCGATTCGGAGTCCGGACGAGGGAGAACGGGCCGAAACAAAAGAGGTACGCAGCCGGGAGCTAGCGACCTTGGCGCGGCGCCGCGCTGAGCATGCACGAAAACCGCCTCCGGGCGCGACTTGGGTGCGCGGGACATTCTGCCGGGGCACAGCCCGCGCACGGAAAGAGAAAATTTCCTCTTGGGCGCGCAGTTTGGGGTGCGGGTGCGCGTGACACAGCTCTCTTTGCCAAAACACGATTTTACCTCATTTTTCACCCCTATTTCGGATTTTCTCTCCATAACACTTTTCTGCTACATCCTAAACATATAAATAGGCCATTTTGGCTCTTCATTCTAGGTTATCTAACATCCTCCCACCACCCACACACACTTTCACACTTTTACACCCACTACCACCATTTTCATCTTCCACCCAACAACTTACAGAGATAAAGTGTGCTTGGGGGAGAATTGGGAAGAAGACATCAATGATTTCAAGATTGGAGCTCAAGATCAAAGACTTGTCTATGAATCTCTTGTTTTCTTGTTCTTCTTTCATGTTTATCTTTGTTGTGGATATTTCCTTTTCATTATGATTAGCTAAATTTTCCTATTTTAGGGATTGGATTAGATGTGTTTGTGATTGATTGATCTTTATCTTAATTAATTGTTGATGGGTTCTATTATTTCCTTGTGTTTGTTGATTTGGTTGAATATTTGAATGCTTAGCTACCATTTGAATGTTTTTGTGTCGATTTGAGGCTCGAGAGAGGAGGAATCGATACTATAACCAAACACGAGGCACAATATTGCAATAGCCCGAGAGGGTGAGTGGTGTTGTGAAGGCATTTGATCCAAGGAGCCGTTAGGAGTTATGGGCTAGCTTAGTGACCGGAGACGGCATAACTAGCTTGTAATCTACAACTCGAGTCGTCCGAGAGGGGGCTAGAGTGGAAAAGAGATCGTCCTAGATAATTAGAATTCTATCGATAATTGATTAGTAGAGTGATTTCTAATTGCTTGTCCATCGAAATCTAGTCCCTAGGATAGCTTCGTTTCCATATTCTCCTCCCGTTTATTAGTTTTATTATTATTATTTTGAGTATATTTACTTTCTTTAATTTAGTTAAATCTCCCCAATTAATTTGTTACTCTAAATAGATTAAAATAGCTTATTAGTAGTATTCATTAAGCTTTTGAACTGGTCCTCGTGGAATACGACCTTGCTTGCCGAATATTACAACAGACCCGTACACTTGCAGGTTTTATTTACTTGAAAAGAAAAAGGCGAACATTATGCTTAAAAGCTATGAAATTAATTTATCTACCACGCACTAATTCCTCGACTCTTTTCATAATAACCATGGCTACAAATCTAAAAATACTTCATAATTAAATCAAATAATAATTCGAAATTAAAAAATAAATTACACAAAAATATAAAATTCCGGCGCAATAAAGTAATCTCAAACTATCAAAATTTATGTTGTCTCTACTTTTTCACTTTTGAGTAATATAACATGTAGGACTATATTATTAATTAAATTATTAAGTTGAGTTATATTAGAAGTAGGATTATATTATTAATTTATTATATTTATAATAAATTTAATATAGATTTACACTATTGCCTTAATAATAAATATAATAGTAGAGATATATTAGACAAATCCAATTTTGTAAGAATCCGCTCTTTTATAATATGTATAAATATGCAGTGAGGCTTATTAGTTCATTCCCTACTTAGAGGCCCTTTGTAATTTGAGTGTTGTTGAAGATCTTGACAGCCAAATTTAGCTTTTCAAGATATCAGCCAAATTTGACTTAGGAGTTACTCTGTTATTATTAGGATCATATCTTTCAAAATATTGGTTATCTTATTGCATTGCCATCAATACACAGATATATATAATATCGTTTGGTTTGTATTAGTGGTATTAAAATAGTAGTTGAACCCGACAACTGTAGAAGTGTTGAATGTGTTTTATTGGCCCCTATTATTTTACAGCATTGGGTTGACTTAGGTCTACTCTTTTATGCTCTACGTAATAACAAAATTCCGAAAAATATAAATAAAAAGGCTTGCACTATTTGAATTCAGTTATGAATTTTGCAAAGACCAAAATCACCGATTCAAGCATCGCAATTTGATTCAGTAATTCACTATGAACCCTCATGTCTTTCTATTTAAGACAAAAGCTTTGACATAAGTGCAATAGAAAGATCAAAGCACCATACTCAGCGGTTGTAGAGGTACTTATAAATCTTCATACAAATTAAAATTCTTTTTGTTGATTATAATCCGTTTCTTATGTCCAGCTTTTCTAAGATTGTGAGGTGGTGTAATCAAATTTTCGTTTCTGCATTCTCATGTTTTGAAATTATTCAATTGCTTTCTTTCTGTTCAACAAAATGCCGAGCTGCAGTATATGATTTATTTTCTATAATGCTTTTGTGTTTTGTTTTTTAAAACCTAAATGCACACTAAATTAGTTAGGTTATTGCATTTAGATGGAGTTTACTGCAGCACACTTTCAGCTTGTGGTTGCAGATTCCTTGTTAAAAAAACTCGTTTTCATATTTGAATATTGACTTTGGAGGTACTCTATATCTCCATGGAATTAGTATTTAGTTGACTTAGGTCTACTCTTTTGTGCTCCATGGAATAACAAAAATATAAAATAAAACGAAATTGAGCAATGCAACTAAATTCGAAAAATCTTATTAGCCAAGCTCCAGCCTGAAGGTATGCGGATCGTAAAGCTTGCAAACATGTTCGAGTCAAAATGAACCTGTTTGCAAGCATGTATTAACGAAGCTGCTGGCAAAAGTTGAGTCTAAATTGTGGTATATGAGATTGATATATAAATTGTTATCCACGAGAATTCACAGTTTTGATTCCAAAAAGAGATTAATGATGCAGATCAACAAGAAGAGATTGATGTATGCATGTTTCCTTTTATACTTTAGTTCAATCGCATAAACAGCTGTGCAACGGTCGCACAGTAAGTGGACCACGCGCCCGTTTTCAACTTTTAAGTTAGGCGCGTGCATCACACGCGCCTGACAATTTTTTTTTATTCGACGCATGTGTTACATGCGCCTAACTTTTTAATTTTTTTTTTCTGATTTTTTTCAATTTTTTTTAATTCTTTTTTTCAGTTTTTTTTATTTTTTATTTTTTTTAAAGAGTCGAGGGAGGGGAGCCAAAGGCCTCGGAGCGAGCTAAAAGACATTAATATTGTCACAATCATTATCTATAAATTAAAATCGGAGCTGAAGGCGGAGAAAAAAAAACAAATTAAAAAAATCGAATTAAAAAAAAAGTCTACGGGTTGACCCGTTTTGACCTGATCAGTCGGAAAGATCCTGTTGCACAGTGAGTGGCGGTCTCACACGAGTCCTTCTCGGAAATTCTATTAGGGGTGTACATGTACTACACCCACTACTCACATATAATATTTTATTAATATAAATTATAATAATAAAATATTATCATATAAGGGAAACAATATATTAATAAAATATTAACATGTGAGAGGAGGTGTATTAAATGTACACTCCCTAATAGAATTTCCCTAGAATTTCCCCTTCTCAAGTTCATTATGATGGGTGGTGGAGGTTTGTTGTTATGTTTGCGTCGGTGGTCTGCTCGCATTGACTATTCACAAGTATCGGCCAATTGGGAAGAGTTTTATTAAATAAGTATAATGATGGAACTAGTTGAATTGTTCCATTACATCATTTTTGTAAACAAATTAAAAGGCGGAGACGGAGTGTGGTCAGAATAATATGGATTCGGAATATGAAGAAGGTGTGTTTTCAATCTTACGAGGAAGAAAGGGATGGGATGAGGGGTTGAGTTCAATATCTGAATTCAAAGAGGAGTTGAAGGAAGCCCATCTGGCACACGAGAGATTATCATATGGATGGATTTTGTGGAGGGGAAACGAGACACAATTGGAGCAACAACAAATCCTAACTCTGCTCCAAAACTTTGCACCCGTATATTCGCTTGATTATTATCTGGTGCAGTATTGGGGAGTAGAGAAAGTGGAGGGGAGGAATCATTACCTCTCTACCTCAAACTACCCTTTATATGTTGGAGATGATCTCAAAAAGGGGCATTGTTGGTACAGGAAGCTATGTAGGGATCATGTCTATGTTGTTGATATCGATGATGAAGAAGAAGAGGTAATTGGAGGCGTAGGAAGGGCGTACAGAAAGAAGCAGCCAGAATCCACACCTGATTTGAGGCTCTACTCTGCAGATGAATTCCCGATGCGTGATGAAGCAGCACGCTGCGGCTTCAGAGGTTACATGGCACTGCCACTATTTGATTCCCATACTAATACAAGTCAATGCTTGGGTGTGTTGGAGCTCTTATCGGATGATACTATAATCAGTAGCGATCTACTTTCCGCATTGGATACGGCACTACAGGTTGTCCTTCTCAAATAAATCTTACAGCATTCATGCTATCAAACATATAGCAGCGTTGTTTAGATTCATACATACTTGATCGCCACTATCAGTATATATATTACAAAATTAAATCACCTATCATTACATTCAGATTGCAGGGTTGAGGTCCACTCACAATCCCATACTATCTAGTAGCGCTTCCCCAAAACAAATGGTACGCATTAATTTATATCATTCATAAATCATGCTTCTTTGTCCCCAATACTCATGTTTTATTGAATTATTTGAATTTTGATCTATGGCTTTTTGTCCCTTCCATACAAGCAGCTGCTTGATAGCGAAATCAGAGAGATGCTTGAATTAGCTATGTTGACAGTCCCCCGACTATATCTCACACAAGTTTGGGTCCCTTGCCACCAGTGTATGTATGCTAACATCATCAACACCAACTTATGCTACATGGAAATATCAACTCTCAAAGGTTCTGAAATTGGTGAGGATGATGATTTTGAGGCGGAGGACTATCGTGAGGCTTGTAAACTTCACAATCTACAAATAGATGTTAGCAGCAGCTTCAATTCAAATCTATGTGATGTGAGTATATCTAAGAATCCATTGGCGCACTATGCCCAGAGAGCTAGGATGTCCCATTCTTTTGAAATTTCTCTTCAAAGCCTCGACAAAAGCAACCACTTGTACGTCATTCAGTTTTTTCTTCTTCAACCAAAAGTTAGAGAAGATGATGCATGTGGTTTGCTCTTGAGGATAATGAAGATGAATCTCAAAACCTTTAAGTTTGTGTCTGAATCTCAAATGACTAATGCAATTGCATGCGAATCAATTGATAGTTTAAAAGTGATCAACTCTTACGAGCAAGAGTTGTCGGAGTCGGACTTCACAAAATACTTGAACACGGCTGACTCATGTTGCCTCACACCCTTTCCCAAGAATAGTCCCCAAAGATGGGTTTTCAGCATCAATAGAAACTCATTACTTGTGCCTGCCGTAGTGATCAAGGACAAGATTGAAAATTTTATGAACAACATAGAATTAAATTGCACAAATGAGACTTGGATAATACAGTTTTGGGCGCCCAAAATGGTGGAGGATAGGTGTTATCTACAAGCTTTAGATCAGCCTTATGCCGTTGGTTGTCTCGCCAAAGGCTTAGCTTCATTTAGGAAGAAATGTATGACGCATTCCTATCCTGGGGACGGCGAAGCCAAAGAAGAGGAACTGGGACCCCCGGGACGTGTCTTCAGAAACGGGCACCCTGAAATCTCCCCTGACCTCTTCTATTACACTACCAAAGAATATCCAATCAGAAACTATGCTATGCATTGTTGTACAGCCCGCAGTCGAACATATTTGGCTTTACCCATATTTGAAGATGAATACAATCACAATTGTGTCGGTGTGTTGGAGTTCGCAGGATTTTTTTCTTTAGACTTTGAATACATTGGAGAAGAACTGGAGGTACTGCTGTCTGTTCTCAATTTCTGGAATGGTGTTTATATTCAATGTGAAAACATTCATGTCTTGTTTGATGCAGGAAGCAGAATTGTGCTCGATTGACACTGCCTTGCACCCGAGATTCTTAGCTGCAAACGACCAAAATTCTACAGTTGTAAACGTTAACCTTTTGTTATGCTTTGACCAAAATTGTAGACTTGTAATTCAGTTATCTTCATTTCATCTGACTTATATCAATATGCTTCTGACATAATATGTTCGATTTCGACAGATCATATATGGCAGGGAAGAAGCACTAACTGAAGTCCGCCATTCCCTTGAACTGATCTGTAAAATTCCCCAACTGTATATGGCAAAAGTTTGGGTCCCTAATGGAGAATGTGTTACTAGTATTAATAGTAATATGACTTGCATGAAACTCGCATTGTCTGACTGCCGTTCAGAGATATATAGGTGTGCAGATCAAGTTCAAAGCATCCACGTACAGAGCAGAAAAGGGATGGTTGGGATGGTATTGGCATCTGAAAACAAATCTTGTTTTTGTCGAAATTTATTTGAGTTTAGCATAGCTGACCAGCCTCTATCACACTATGAAATGAGTGATAGATGTGATGTTTGTTTTGCAATTGGTTTGCAAAGTTCACTCACTGGTGACCTTGTTTATGTGATGGAGTTCTTTCTCTATCAAGGCCCTGCAACATATGAATATGTTCGATCCTTCTTGAACATTCTACTGCCAATAATGAAGCATGAACTCAAATCGTTTAAGATGGCATCTGGGAAAGAACTAGGAGAGGAATTGGTGGTTGAAGTTATCCAATTTTCTGATGCAAACGAAGTTGATTCCTCTGAATCAGAGCAGGCACATATGTTTCCAATCAAATTTAAAAGTGTGCTCTACAGTCAAAAGGAGCATCAATATATTGAAGAACAACAAAGAGAAGAAAGCAGTGCTGCTGCTGCTTCAGATTCAAAGAGAAAAAAGAAAGGAAAAAGGAAAACAGAAGAATGCAGTCATGTTGCTGCTTCAGCTTCCAAGACAGCAGCGAAAGGAAAAAGTAAACCCCGACGCCACCTTAGCCTTGAGGATCTCCAGCCACATTTCCATGTGGAGAAGCTAAAAGATGTTCGGAAAATGCTTAATGGTGAGTATAAAAATACAATTACTGTTGGAATTTAATTTCTTGAAACTAAATATATCTACTAACAAGAGTGGTATTTATTTATTTTATTTTTTCTTCTTCTTACAGTTTCAAAAGCAACATTATTTCGTGCACGGGTGAAGTATGGCCTTGATCCTTGGCCAGGTAAATTCAAAAAGAATCCATTGCCGAGGGATTCTCAGCCATCAACATCAACCAGAAACCTTCAACCATTGGATACAAACACAGAAAGCACTCATCATGTGATCAATGTGGAGGAAGAGGAGGCAGAGAAGGTGATTATAAAGGTGAAATATGAAGAAGATATTATCAAATTTGAGCTATGTCTCTCCTTGGGAGTAAGTAAGCTTTTTGAACAAGTGGCCACAGAACTGAATCTGAAGATGGGAACTTTCAAATTGAAATATAGGGATGAAGATAATGATGAGATCTCATTGACATGGAGCTCTGATTTGCAACTTTGCCCAAAGAGTCAGACAGCAACGGGAAGGAATTGTATCCAGTTTTTCGTTCAATTGATTTCTAAATAACCTCTTCTGCATTTTTTGTAGTTTCTAGAAAGAAATAGCTCACACATTTTGCACTTGATGCTGATAAGCTCTCTATCAAGACTTTTTATCCTCTTCTTTTACTTCGATTTCTGGTGCAACAACTTCTTTTTGAGTTGTGTCTCTCATAAGGATTGGCAAAGCTTATCGAAGAAGTGGGCACGGGGCTAAATCTGGAGAAGGGATACATGCTTTCAAATTGAAATATTTGGATGAAGATCGTAATGAGATCTTATTACCCAAGCATGATGATTTGCAGCTCTGTCGGAAGAGTTCGATGACAATGCACAACACTTTTATTCAACTCATTGTTTGGTGATAAGCTCTACTATTTTGTTATTACCACAATGTGATTCTCGGATGATTTGTTGTTTGGATTGCTACGGGAAATTGAATTTAGTTTCTTACCTACTTCGTCTCTGTCTTATTCTATTATTCGGTTTTTTTTATTGTAGGGCTCAAACTCACTGTTGCACACCCTCATACGATTGAGTGTGTTTGCAAAGAGTTTCTAGAAAGCTAGAAGATTGGATTGTCTAATATTGATTACTCCCTCCTTTCCCTTAATAAGTGTTCATTTTTAAAATGAATCTTGTATCGGAATAAGAATTTTAGAACAAATTTGCATCAAACCTCTCATTGTAACCTTGTCATTAATTCAATTTTCTATGCAATGAATAGAGCTAATTAAATAGAGTAATTTGTTCATTTTCTTGATATGTGAGTGTTGGTGACTTTCGAACTCTTATTAGGGAAAGAGGGAGTAGTTTGTGTATTTTTATTTGAAGATTGTGTTTTTTAGATTTAAAAATTTTATATCATGCTAGTAGTAGCCTTTAGCAATACAGTGTATATAAGATCAACGATTTCTAGTGATATTTTTCTCTTATTTCAACGATATTACATAGATATGATAAGCAACCAAACAAGTTTAAGTGAACTCAGAAACTTAGAAATTTTGAGCCCTTTTAAATGAACGATTCAATTTATTTATGTTAAGACATCCGAATTCGTATAAATACCAAAGAATTCATTACTTTTTGGGACTATTTTACTTTGACTTGTATTTGTTTCTTAACACCCACACTAACTTACGCGGTTTATTTGAAAAATAATTCTCTTGTATTCTCTTTTCCTCTCTCTCTCTTAAAATCACAAGAGAACCCAAAAGATGACTAATTGAGCCCAATCACATAAAACTTAGTTTCACTCAAAAAAAAGGGTTCATCAACTCAGAAACTGAGCCCTTTTAAATGAACAATTCAATTTACTTATCTAGACATCCGAATTCAGTATAATTGGTTCGAACAGTAAATAGTCCGAGTTGGATAAAACTTTCCCAAAAATTGAGTGGGATACTTCAATAACCAAAAGAAATCTTTTTATACTAGACTGTGTAATTTCATTATTTTGCTTGTTAACTTGACAAATAAGATGTTGTTTCAAATATTTGTGGAAAATGTTTTTTTATTAAGAACATGTTCACTTCTTAAAAGACATAATAAAAAAAAATTATGATGTGAACAGAGATAGTCATTTAAAGAAAATATATGTTCAATCCTTATTTGTCAAGGAGCTATGTTCTTATACAAGTTGGAGTTGAAACATCGCTCAATTTTACATCTAATATAAGATCAAATGTATTGAATGAAAAAGGACGAGCGGATTAAACGGTTGACATCCCTAGTATTGTTTCTTTAAGAAAACATACTAACTTAGGCGATTTATTTGAAAGCCAATTGTTTCGCATATTCTCTTTCCCTCTCTTCTAAAATCACAACTCAATAGATGACTAATTGAACCCAATCACATAAAACTAAGTTGCACCCAGAAAAAGGGTTCATCAACTCGGAAACATTTGAGCCCTTTTAAATGAACGACTCAATTTTTTATTATCTAGACAGCCGAATTAATATTAAATTGGAAATTTCGGCTTAAGTCACCTATTTAAAACCACAACTTCAAACCAAAACCTTAACAATCAACACCACAGCCAAAATCACCCCCCCCCCCTCTCTCTCTCTCTCAAAACCTTCAACAATCAACACCACAGCCAACATCACCTCTCTCTCTCTCTCTCTCTCTCTCTCTCTCTCAAACAGAATGCCGCAAAACGCAAGATACACCGCCGCATCAGCTTCAACATTCCAATTTCTCGGCTTCGTCTTCATCTCTACTCCGGCAATCCAATTTCCCGGCGCCATTTCCGACCATTTCAAAGCAGCATTACTTGCCGTACGATGCTATCTATCCCCTCTCCCCAACCGGCAGTTCATCACTGACTTCAACCAAATCACCGCCTCCATAATTCTCATACTCCAAACCTTCATCCAGATAAAATATCAGGGCATTAACGATCAAAACGATTCTCCATTTTCGACACATCCAATAGTAATGAACGTTGCTGTTTATAGCTCCGCCGTCAACTTCTTCGCATACAGCGCCATGATCCGATACCCTCTACACCGTCTCACCTTTCTCGCTCATCATCTGCTCGTCGCCTCCGGCAACATCACAGTCGCAGCTCTGTCATCAGTCATCCTCCTAGATACCGCCGCCCCCTTCATTTACGCCATTTTTGGGCTACTTTCAGCTGCTGAATTGCTACTCTGGCTGCAACGCAAACTTGTCGAAGAGGAAGACGAAGATGAAGATGAAGCAGAGCTTTGGATTCAGATATGGCGGATTCACCATTTCTTTAGCAATATAATTGGGAATTTGGGGTATTTTAATGGGCAAAGGATGCCCAGAACATTTTAAGGCGGGAAATGAAGAACAAATGCAACAACCGCTAGATGCTTATACGCCATACTTGAATTTTTCATCCCTATTGTTGATGTGATAGTGTATGCTCTCTTCATTACGCATACTAAACAATATATAACGAAAAATAAATAAAAATTAAATAATAGTATTATAACTTTCAAACAACAATCAAAGTATCAATATGCATACAAAACTTATTTTCATGACTTATAAATTGTAATTGTAGAGTGCATTAAAATTTACATAAATTTGTACTTTATTATTTACACAGTAGAAGAGAGTGAATTTTGGGATACAGGCATCATAACATTGTTTCTTACATCAAACAACTGAAGAGATAATGTTGAAATTGAACAACTCTCAGATACTACAACATAAAGCAAATTTATTCTAGAACATTCTAAATAATCAGTGTTCCTCAAATCTAAGGCACCATTACAAGCAACTACAGCACCTCAAACCATATATCTAAGATTCCAACAAGACAAAGTATTCTATTTCTTTAATTCACAACAGATACAGAACAGCTAAACTCTGTACACATTCAGCAAAAGGATTGTGATAAACTCAAAGCTCACAAAATCACATTGTATTTGCAACTACGGTTTCACTCGGATCATAATTCATTTCATTGCAAAACAATATCTCCACATACTAAAAAAGATCATTTCAATACAAAAGACAATATCCACCACATCAAATCAGCAATTATATCAATAACAAATTAAAAGGCAGCCATTATCAGAAACATAACAACACACTAAACAAAAACTGGCTACGAATATACAAAAACAACACAGATAATTACCGAAAATCTGAATTGATTATATAGTAGATCCAAAAACAAGAGTCATAACCCGCTATTACATAAACCAAAATTCGAGAAAGAAATAACAGAAATTAAAATGAAACCATAGGAACGACAACGCTGCGAACTGGGGAGACTCTACTTGGATCTCTGCCTCATCTTTCGGCGCTTCCTCTTCAATCTCCTCATACGCTTCTTCTTCCACTGTTAAACAAAATTAAATTAGACGCACGCTTTGCAATTAAACTATTACTGATTAAGAATGAATAATCCAAACCAAATATTTACCTTCGCTCTCATGGTTGAAGGAGAAACTCTAGCGAAAGAATCGCCTCTTTGAACACAAGGTGGAAATCGTCAGCTTTGGGATATGGCAGTGAAAATAAACCCTAGGGTTTGTGCAGTATATATAGCATCCTTGTCCAGATTTAAATGGGCTTCAACTATTGTGGGCTCATTCATTTGGTAAATGTCAGCCAAGTCCATTATGAGCCCAAACTTTTCTCTTCTCAATTTCACTATCCCGTCTCGGTATGCAATTAATTTAATTTTCTGAGTCCTAATTAAAATACTTTATTGATTAAAAAAATATTTTATTGATTAAAGAATTAAATATTGAATAAAAATTATATTAAATATGTGGGTCACACATCTTATGATCCATAATTTCTTTCTCCTTAATATATGTGTCTAAAAGAAATAGGTCATGAATATTGGGACGGAGAGAGTAGTAATAAATTACTTCTTCCGTCCCTCATTAGTGTGGTGTGTATTTAATTTGTTGTAAGGTATAAAATATTAGAAACACCACATTGGGATGGAGGGAGTATTAAAATTGATTATTTCATAATAAGGGTATATAATTTTTTTTGAACTTCAATTTTTAGTGATAAGTAGTACTCCCTCTGTCTAGAAAAAAATTGTCACTATGTCAACACGAGTTTTAATAAAATGGTGGGTAGTATTGTGTGTGGACCTTTGACGTAGTTTTAAATTGATTAATTGAGTGAGTGGTGGGTCAAATAATAACATTTTTTTGTAAATAATAAAGTATGTGAGATTAATAAGTAAATAAATTGTGTGGAGTCTATTACCATAAATGGATGTGCAATTTTTTTGTGGACGAACCGAAAAAAATTGTGGCAAATCTAATAATAATTGGATTGATTATTTCGTAATAAATATATATATTTTTTTAAACTTCAAATTTCAGCAATAAATATTAATTATAATTTATTATATTATTATGACTTTTATTTTTATTACTATGTAAATAAATTTAATAAAAAGACACGGGTGACACTGACGCAGAAATATTGATATAGATTATTTAGTTATTTTAGAGCAAGAGTTCTTCGAATTTTATGAAATTTCGAAATGGGGCTTGAATATCTTGAATTGCTTGTAAGAGCTTCTTTAAATCTAGTACCAATCGAATAGTCCCCCATCTTTTTATTGGTCGATGAGATTCTGAGAAGCATATCAATTGGATGTTATAGGAAAGGAAACAAATTTTATGTTATTAATTAGATGAATAAATATATATCCTTTTAATTTGCAGCATCAACTCAGTCTAGTGGGGGTTTGGTGGGCGGCTAGAAGCAGCAACGATCCTCAATCCAAATTCTACAACTTCTCTGCTCGTATCGTCCTTATCAACTATCACCTCAATAAAACACAAGCAGTCCTTTTTTACCCCTGTCGCACTATCAATTGCTTCAACAAGTTCTTCCTCGCATCCAACCTAGAGAGAGAGAGAGAGAGAGATGGATTGATTCCATTTATGAGCTAATTTGATTCAAAAACAACAGAAACTAATATGATTCAACAGCAACTCACCTTGGTAGTCCAGCATTTGCCTTGGCCGTTGCAGATGGCATCAACCAAAGCAGTGTAATTCCAGTTCTTGATCACGTTGTAAGGCCCGTCGTGGATCGCCGCTTCAATGGTGTAGCCACCGTTGTTTATCAAGAAGATGATGCTATTCTGCCCACACCCAAGCATTGTTGACACGTCCTGCGCCGCCATCTGCAAACATAGAATTTTTTTCATAAATTAGTATAATTAGCATGTATAATTAATGTTTGCAGGTGGCGGCGCAGGATGTTTCAAAATTCTCTGTGTCAGAATTTTGGCGGCACTAAATTCTATGTTTATTAAAAAAATTTCTTACAATGCTAATTATACTAATTTATGAAAAAATTAATTTAGTGCAATCAATCTGTAATCTTTATGTATATCTAGGGCAGTAAACGAGCCGAGTCGAGCCGAGTATTCGTCTGCTCAAACTCGACTCGATTAAATATTCGCTTGCTCGAGCTCGAGTCGAGTTTCTGCCATCGTGATCGAGCTCGACTCGATCCAAAATTAGCGAACTCAAGTTCGGCTCGAGTTCGACTCGTCAAATACTCGATAACGAGGTATTCGAGCTCGAGCTCGAGCCAAACTCGTCAAGAACTCGATTATATTTAAATTCAGCTCGATACATGTTAATCGAGCTTGAGTTCGAGCTCGCTCAAAGTTAATTTTTTTAATTTTATGTACAAAACTCGATTATTAGACTCGCCAACAAGCTCGACTAAAACTCGATTTGTAGGCTCGCAAACATACTCGATTGTTGGCTTGCAAACATGCTCGATTAAATACGAGCCGAGCATGTTCGCGAGCCTGTCGTGTCGAACAATACGATGCTCGAACTCGGCTCGATAAACTTATCGAGCTCGATTTCATGCTCGAACTCGACTCGATTAGTTATCGAGTCGAGTGCCGAACGAGCTTTTTTCGAGTCGATCGCCGAATAGCTCACGAACGGCTTGACTCATTTACAGCTCTATGTATACCTGAAAACTACCATCTCCAATGCAAGCAATCACACGCTTCTCAGGTACAGCTTGAGCATAACCCAGAGTCGCACCAACTGACCACCCAATCGACCCATATTGCATCTGGATTTCATACCTTCAAACCAACATTTCCATTCAAACAAAACAAAAATTGAATCTATAAATCTTTTTCTAGAGAGAGAGAGAGAGAGAGTCGTCTGTTCTCAAAACTCACCCACATCCAGTTGGTAACTTCAGCTTCTGGCAATTAAACCAAGAATCCCCTGTCTCAACAACGACGGTCGTCTCCTCCGACAGCATCTTCTGAACATGCTGAAACAGAACATTAACCCTCAACGCCTCCTTACGCTGATCACATCTCATAGGAACTCCATCACCAACATACATCCTTCGATAATTCTCATAAGCAGTTGAATTGCGACTAACCCTCCTCGCAAGCGCAGTCAAGAAATCCCTCATTTGAACACCTCCAAATGTGGGCCCATCGCCGATCACCACACGACCGGGCTGCACTATTATGGCCTTCCTCTTGCTGAGAAGCAGAGAGTTCCCTACTGAGCTAGCGTCGCTGAAGGTGGGTCCGGCAAAGATGTAAGCATCAGCTGATTCCACAATCTGAGCACAGAAGGTTGTACTCGCCGCTCCCAAGTATGTACCTATGAAATGCGGATGCTGCTCCGGCACTTGCCCTTTCGCAGACGCCATCACCGCAACGGGATAGCCGCTAGCGTCTGCGAGTTCTACGAATGCGTCGCATGCTTTTGCAGCACGCATTTTCGGACCTCCCACCATCACTGCCTTCGCGGCCTTGTTCAGAAACTCCGCCGCAGCTTCAACTGCTGCTTTTAGACTTATGTTGTTGCTTAACCTCAAAAAGGGGATTAGGGAGCCATTAAGGGATAATTAGAATTTATTAATTTCAATTGCTATTTACTAATCTCATTTAGGGCGTATTAATCTTCGATTAAGATTTGTTCATGAGCTGAATTAGATTTAATTAAATAATAATTACATAAAAATATAAATTTCAAAAAAAATAACAAAGAACCGGCCTCATGAATAAATGGTTATTTGTAAATAAATACCCCAACCTTTGGTGTCTTTTACAATTTAGACAAAACTTTGGAAATATTGAAAATAAATGCAATTTTTTTTCAAGATTTTGCAAATTCAACCTACTCTGTTTAGTCTGGTTTCCGACAAGCTGATTTGATGCATTCATTAACAATATCGTGGACCGGGAATCCGTGATGTTATATGCTACGTCGTCATAAATTTTTCAAAACATTTTTGTTGATGAACCTTAATTAGTCAACCACTTCCCATAAAACGGCACTATTATGAAAGATTTATGACAGATATAGTATGTATAGAACGGAACCATAGTCAACGTCATTAATTAACAAACCAAATAACCTTTTCGGAAGATGGAAAAACATGGCGTGTAGAATTTGAAAAAAATAAAAAGGTTTGATCTAAATTGTAAAAAATTATATAGATTGTTGTTAATTTGCAAACAACCCTTACATAAAAATATTTTTTAATAATCTCAAATAAATATTGTCTCTGTCCCCCAAAAACATGCACACTTTTTCTTTTTCGTCCGTCCCCAAAAACATGCACTTTATATTTTTGGACAAAACTCCACCACATATTCTTATCTACTACCCCTCCATATTTCATACTCCCTCCGTCCCGCTGAAATTGTCATGTTACTGTTCGGCACGGTTATTAAGGAGAAAGGTAAAAAGAGAGAAAATGGATAGGTCTCATTACTCTTGAAGGGTTAATTATTTCCTTTTTGGGAAAGAGTACAATTTAAATGAGACAGCCCAAAAAGGAAAGGAGAGCAATTTCAATGGGACGAAGGGAGTATTATTTACACAATTTATCAAGCATGGCCACCACAATTCCATTAACCAACCATATAATACCACAATAAATATATGTTACAATTTTTTTAAACCCGCGTCATGATCAGCCATGCGAATTTTTGGTGGAGGCCGGGAGGGAGTATATATATAGTAGACACGAAAAAGATCAATTTCAGGCGAGCTTGCTTACTTTGGGGAGAGAGAAAATGGAATAGGCTCAGGACTAAATGATGGATGTGGAATCCCAGGCAAGTTGCAGCAGACGCTTATATACACCGGCTTACTCTCCTTTAACGCCGTTAATATCGCCGTGTCTATCAACTCTGGCGCATCCTCCAAATTATTCACCACTGCCTAAAATCAACACCAAAAATCAAACGAACGATTACGCAAATCAATATATATATATATATATAGTACCTGATAGCAAGTCACAGTCTCGAAGCAACGAAGCTCCTGGCTAAAATCCGGCAACCCGATCGTGTGGTGGAGGATCCGGTTCGCGCCATAATCGTTCGAGTTCGGAGCTCCGACGATGCAGATCACGGGGAGATTCTCGCTGTACGCGCCGGCGATCGCGTTGAGAACACTCAACCCTCCGACGGTAAACGTCACCACGCACGCGCCGACGCCCCGAGCCCGGGCGTAACCGTCGGCGGCGTAACCGGCATTGAGCTCATTGCAGCAGCCGATCAAGTTGAGCTTAGGCTCAGCCATGAGGTGATCGAGCAAAGTCAGATTGAAGTCGCCGGGAACTGAAAACACGTCGGTGACGCCGATCTGAATGAGCCGTCGCGCAAGGTAGTCGCCGAGCGTCGCCTCGGCTGAGCTGGACGGAACGGCGGGCCGTTGGACGACGGAAACGGTGCTTTTGGGAAGGAGGGAAACGGCGTTGCCGTTGCCGTTGCAGGTTGCATACTTGCATGACTTTAGCGATACGATTTTTGTTTCCATTTGTAAGATTTTCGCTCTGCAAGTTACGTTTGATTGAATATTACAGAAGAAGGACGAGTGAACTGACATAAATTTTTTTAGTGAGAGAAATGTGGAGATGAAATTTGGTTTTGAGTTTGATTTTATGTAATCGAGAGCTAGGGAAAAATTGGTGGAGATTATATAGTTGGCAAATTGGTGATAAAATTGGGAAGGGACGTGTTGCAAAAAAGAAAATAATTCTTGGTTGTAGGCTTCTAGCCTTGTATGAAGATGATTATAGTTTGTGGTTTCTTGTGTGCTTCTATTAGGACTGGCAATTTTTTACACGACACGATAATCCGACACGAACATGCACGAAATTAATGGGTTAGTGTCAAGCCTTATCGGATTCGGGTCATTATCGTGTAACCCAATATGGACACGAAATTATCAGGCCGGGTTCGTGTAACCCGATAAGATTTATTTATTATTTATTATTTTTTTATTTTCATCATTAATTATTAATTTATTATTTTTCTTAGGGTTTTAAGTTTAATTTTTAATGTTTTTATTGTTTATATAGCTTATAGTGTCGTATAAATTTATGTTTTAAACGTGTCAACACGATAGAAATCGTGTAATTTTTGTGTTCGTGTCGTGTTCGGATTTGAACATTTCGGATCGGATTCGTGTCGTGTCGAGCAAATTCTTAACATGTCGTGTTCAGATTTGACCTTAACAGGTCGGATCGTTAACAGGTCGACACGATAACGATCCGACACGCACGATTTGCCAGGCCTAGCTTCTATGTAGTTGTAAATATGACATGTTTGAATATAAAAAGCCCTTACAAGCTCAAATTTTCATAGAAGTTCAAGAGGACGTTTCTTCCTTGCACATACAACAAGGTGTTCGTGTAGTTGATTCTAGAACTACATTAATATTACTCCCTCCGTCCCGCTGAAATTGTCTTCTTACTGTTCGGTACGGTTATTAAGGAGAAAGGTAAAAAGAGAGAAAATGAGTAGATTCCATTACTTTTGAAGGGTTAATTATTTCTTTTTTGGAAAATAGGACAATTTAAATGGGACAACCCAAAAAAGGAAAGGAAGACAATTTCAATGGGACGGAGGGAGTAATAACTTGTGGTGTAACTAGAAAAAAATCTTGGTGAAGCTAACATTTATATTTTTCTAAATTTTGAAATTTTCATGCGATTCGATTTGATGGTGGAATTTTGCACAACAATTTACACAAAATATTGATAATTTAACTATTTTATAGAATTTAAAAAAAAATGATACTATAAATTTAGGGATTTAATTCCCCTCTCCCTCCTTAGTGGCTCCGCCACTTTCTGTAATAACTATGTACACACGTTATTACTGAGCCTAATCACTTTTTCCATGCTACTCAAATTTCATAACTAGTATGATCATTTTTCCTACATTAATAACAAAATTTGACCAGTAAATATTTTGACTCAAATAACATATCTAAAATTTCATCAGTACTATTGTCCTAAAAAGGTTTTTATATCGAATTTCTCGTGATTTACTATTCTTTTTGCAGCTCTATATATTTATAACTAGCTATTTAAATGCAACTACATTTCCCGACATAATTATCAACTAATTCCTTGAATGCAGCTATATCTATAGCTAGTTAGGTATTTTTGTACTTATAGCACATTTTTTTTGATTCCCTAGTATTAAAGCATAATGGAGTTCTACCTTAGGTTTGAGTATAAGATTTTTTTCGAGTCTGAACACTTATTAGGAATAGAGGGAGTACGTAGTGTTTTAAGAAAATAATTTGGTTCTAATGGCATTACTTAGTGATCAACATTCAGATGTAGCTTATTGGGTCACCTCGTTTGATCTATTATTGAGGGATTTTGATTAATTACCAAATACAATTTGCTAGCAACGTCCTAGCTAGTAGCTAGAAGTCATCAAGCACCAAGGTTAGTGTCACAAGGTTAACTCGTACCAGAATTTTTCGCCCTTGTGCGGCGCCGGATTCCCACAACCCGACCAGCCCTCACCCTCACCGACACTCGTGTTTCCCCCACTCGTGTATGAGGCTCACGGATTTGTGTTACAAGCACACTCAAAGTTCACACGCAGCGGAATTCATCGACATGAACATAAACAACACAAGCATATACGGGAATACCACACTCCCAACCTTATATTATTACCACAACAATACAAGGGACTATGCTCAAGGCTCGCACACCCAAATCGTACAGCTCACGGCCAAGTACACAGCTATTAATATGTGAAGGACATCCCCCTTCACTAGGATTATCGAATTCTAGGCGTTGATCATCTTTGGGGCGCCACTTGTCGCACATCGTGTCAGCCAGCACTACTTGGGCGGTTATTTTCAGCAATAACCGTCCAAGTAACTCCCAAAGCCCACAATCCTGCTTGAAGTAACCGTCTCCCACGTCCGATAACCATCGCCTAGGGCTGGCTCGCATCGCCCGTCCGCACTGCTCGTCGGGTGCCCGAAACCCGGCTCCCATAACTGTCGTTCTCGCACTGCATGCCTCGCTCGTGTCAGCGCTCGTGTCAGGCGCCCGGCACCGGCGCCCATACACCTAGTCCCGTCCGTGTCGCCCAGTCCGACACGCAATATCGAGTCACGTCGCCCATCTCCCGTGCCATCCTCGCATGTCACCGAGCAAGTCTCGCTAAACACCGAGCACTTATCGTCTAACACCAAGTTCTCCCGCACCGAGCCCACGTTCTCGCATTTTGCATCGTCGCGTGATGCGCTCCGCTCGCACCACCTCCGACTCCCAGACACGTCGATCACGCACCATCTCGTGCTCGACTCAGACCACCATCTTTCGCTTGATGCCAACTCAACATCTAGCCCACGTAGCAACTTCCCATAGGCTACTAGACCACCCACGCACAAGGTGGCTCCGACCGACTCCGCTCATGTCCAACCCTTCTATAGTACCAGATAGGCCAAAACCCCTACTGACAGCACTGGACATAAAAGGGCTGAGGAAGGTAAAGTTTTCCTGACACTGGCCTGACTCGCTCCAGACAGTGCCATGGCTCGCTCCTGACACGCACCATAGTGCCACCACCGAGCCAACGTCACAACGGATCACTTTCCCTCGCACCAAGTCTTTCCCCCGTGTAAACCTCACTCCGTGTAGGGCCAGCACGCTCAAGACTTCACGAACCACGCCGTGTCGGGTCGCACGCTCCCGACACCCGAACCGAGTCGTCCACGGGACAACCAATATCCCCTCGAGCCAAACTCCTCCAAAGCCTCACTTTGTCGAGTAAGACTCCATATCCAGCTCATCCGGATCAAAACCTCGTGTCATGTCTCGCCTCACGACACTCGCTCACTCCCGGCGTGCTTGGCACTGCACCACCGAGTCACCCGACGTGCCACTGACACGGCACGTCCCGCACCAACTCTTAGGGACGTAACAGTTAGCCTCAACCGCGCCATATTCGCCATATCAGATCGAATTATCAACATAAAAGTTAAAACAAAATCATTAGGATGGAAGATGAGATATAATATTCAATTTACAATAGAAAAACCATAAGCGGGTAATTTGCAAAAAAATAAAATAAATAAATAAAATCCAATTTACATATGAAGTTATGTCTGACATTAAATTTGATAAGTTCAAAATAGTTTTAAGCCCAACTGCACATAATATCTGATTGTTAACTTGTTATCAAGATTTAGAGCAATTTTTTCATGTCAATGTTTTGACTTGATGTTCAATGTAACTTAATTAATTCTCCACTGATTAATATTTCTTTATTGGACGTACATGATTTCCTTATATAATTTTGTAACATAGATCGGTTCGTTTTATTTTTTAGGACTCGCCATATCAGAATTATCATGATAAAAGTCAAAACAAAATTATTTAAAATAGAATATGAAATACAATTCAATTTACAAAAGAAAAGGCAATAATCAGGTAACAAAAATTCCAATTCACATTTCAAGTCTTAGCAATTGCCCAGCATGATACGTTTTCGAAATCGCAAGTAGGAATAGAACAAATCCACTAAACATGAAGAAAGAAAACAGAACAATCAAACTAAACATGAACAAAACTAGATGAATAAGAGATTTGGTAGCATTTGCTTTGCATCATCAAGTATCAATTCAGTCTACTGGGGATTTGGTGGGCGGCTATTAGCAGCAGAGACCCTCGACCCCCATTCCAGAAGTTCTTTGCTCGTATCGTCCTTGTGAACTATCACCTCGATGAAACACAAGCAGTCACTTTTTACCCCTGAGGCTGTATCAATTGCTTCAATAAGTTCCTCCTCGCATCTCACCTAGAGAGAGAGAGAGAGAGAGTTAGATAACTAATTTGATCCACAAGAGCTCAAATGCAGCAGAAACTTGATCAACAACTCACCTTTGTAGTCCAGCATTTGCCTTCGCCGTTGCAGATGGCATCAACCAAGCCAGTGTAATTCCAGTTCTTGATCACATTATAAGGCCCGTCGTGGATCTCCACTTCAATGGTGTAGCCACCGTTGTTTATCAAGAAGATGATGCTATTCTGCCCACACCTAATCATTGTTGCCACATCCTGCGCAGTTACCTGCAGACATTTTCACCAAAATGGTTGTTGAGATCAAGATAAAACTGTTAATACGCTAAGATACTAATCTTGAAATGACATTTTCCATTAATAGAGGTCAAAAGATAACTAATCAAAATAAGCTTCCTATATGCTTAGTGTTCAATTTGTGATCTGTATACCTGAAAACTACCATCGCCAATGCAGGCAATCACACGCTTCTCAGGTACAGCTTGAGCATAACCAAGAGTTGCACCAACTGACCACCCAATCGACCCATATTGCATCTGGAACTCATACCTTCAAACCAACATTTCCATTTAAACACAAGTCTACTTAAAAAACAATGAATCTAAAAATCTTTGCTAGAGAGAGAGAGAGAGAGAAGTACTCACCCACAATCAGCTGGTAATTTAAGTTTCTGGCAGTTAAACCAAGAATCCCCTGTTTCAGCAATAACAGCCGTCTCCCCGGACAACATCTTCTGAATATGCTGAAACAGAACGTTAACCCTCAACGCCTCATTAGGCTCACCCTTCAGAGGATGCCCATCAGCAACATAAATCCTATGGTAATTATCAAAAGCAGTTGTATTATGCCTAACCCTCTTTGCAAGTGCCATCAAGAAATCCTTCATTAGAACACACCCAAATGTAGGTCCATTACCGATGACCACACGATCAGGATGCACTACTATAGCCTTCTCCTTCTTGAGAAGGAGAGAGTACCCTACTGAACTGTAGTCGTTGAAGATCGGTCCGGCGAAGAGATAAGCATCAGCTGATTCTACAATCTCAGCACAGAATGTTGTACTCACTGCACCCCAATACGTACCTATAAAATGAGGGTGCTGCTCTGGGACTAGCCCTTTAGCAGAAGGCATGACTGCAAGGGGATAACCACTAGCATCCGCCAATTCTAAAAACGAGTCGCAGGCTTTTGCAACGCGCATTTTTGGACCTCCCACCAACACTGGTTTTACAGCCTTGTTCAAGAACTCGACTGCGGCTTCAACAGCAGCGTGCAGACCCAATTTATTGCTCAACCTGCAGAATCAAAGCAAAAGCCAATCGATCATCATTCACATTCCAATGACATTTGCATCATAATCCTAATGTTCTTCATGATCAACCACAGCCTAGACCATAACTATTAATCTTCCAACGTACATCACTTAATGAAAGTAGCAGTATAGCAGACACTTCCCCTTTTCACATTACGAAGTGCAGCAAGGAAAAACATTACAATTGGTGAACCTTTTTATTTAGAAACAAAATTCCTAAATTCTCAGCAATATTTATTTAAAATCCTCAACTTTCAAAACCATAATGCATAAATCCGCAACTCACAATCAATCTTTCAAATAATAACTGATATACAACAATCCAAATGGTATTAGAAAAGGATTTGCAGCCGAGCGTACTTAGGGGTGAGCGAAAATGGTACAGGATCACGAATAAACGTTGGATGCGGAATCGCCGACAAGTTGCAGCTGACGCTTATATACACCGGCTTACTCTCCTTCAGCGCTGTAGATATCGCCGTGTCAATCAACTCATGAGAATCCTCCAAGTTATTAACCACAGCCTATAATTCATAGAAAATTGAAAGAAATTGAGTAATTAAATTAACATTATAGCAATTATAGAACTAAAATTGCAGTATATAGTGCCCAAAGGATCAAATAAAGCGTACATTGAATGCAGAGTAGATTAATTTAATTGTGAAATAAATTAATGCACACTTAAACAGAAGAGTACCTGATAGCAAGTTACAGTCTGGAAGCAACGCAGCTCCTGGCTAAAATCCGGCAACCCGATCGTATGATGCAGGACGCGGCTCGTGCCATAATCGTTCGAGTTCGGACCTCCGACGATGCAGATCACCGGGAGATTCTCGCTGTACGCGCCGGCGATCGCGTTGAGAATACTCAACCCTCCGACGGTAAACGTCACCACGCACGCGCCGACGCCTCGAGCCCTAGCGTAACCGTCGGCGGCGTAGCCGGCATTGAGCTCATTGCAGCAGCCGACCAAGTTAAGCCCAGGCTCAGCTATGAGGTGGTCGAGCAGCGTCAGATTGAAGTCGCCGGGAACAGAAAACACATCGCTGACGCCGATCTGCACGAGCCGCCGCGCAATGTGGCGGCCGAGCGTCGCCTCGGCGGAGTTGGACGGAACGGCGGACGGCTGGATGGTCGAAACGAAGCCGTTGGAAGGGAGGCTGCCGACGTCGTTGCTGGTTGCCAGCTTGCATGAACTCAACGAACCGATTTTGGATTCCATCTGTTGGAATTTCACTCTGCAAGTTACGTCTGATTGATTGCAGAAAGAGAAAGCGAGATGAAATGAGAGGTTTTCTAGAGAGAGAAATTGGGGAAGGAAGATACTGTCTGAGTTGTGATTTTAATGTGAGAGAGAGGGAAAATTGTTAGAGCTATTTATAGTTGGCGAATGAGGAAGAAAATGGGAAGACGATTTTAAACGGGGGGCGGTGTTATAGTTACTAGTTAGAGTGAGAGAGAGAGAGAGAGAGATAGAGAGAGAGAGGCTGGTTTTTGTTAAAGTGGTAAGCAGAAAGGAAAATTTTCAAAGGTGGTAGACTCTGGTTTTACTTAGGCTGATTTTGTCGGTAAACTTTTAATTATTTTACTTGCTAGACAATTAATTTCGTTAATATGTATCGTGTATGGTAATAATTATCACATTTATGTAAATTGCAATTACAAATTACGGTAGGAGATCAACTTTTCATGGAATGGAAGATATTATTATAGACTTCTAAGTGTAAAATTTAAGAATAAACTTGCGGCATGGGTCATTCTTATTTAATAGACGATGAACCATATATAAATATAAAAATATTATATAGAAATATGAGTTAAATCATTCTAAGCATTATAAGGTTGGGTTACAAAACTTGCGACTTTTTTTAACCTAATTCTCATTTATTAAGATATACTCTATTTTGGTGTCAACAATAAAGTATATAAACACAAGATATATACACTGCAGATTGCACATTATATATTGATATATTACAGTGCATAAAATTTAAGTATACATCAATTAAATGAGAAGAAGTAGTAACAACGAATTTCAAAAGAAAAAAGTAACTTAATAGAGTATTCTATTTTGAATCTGGTTTTTGTAGTAGTATATCTTGTTGAGAGCTTAAGAAATACTTGAATTACTTACTAATAAAAATATATATTTTTTATTTCTCGACCAGTTATTCAGAGAACATGTGAAAATTACTCATCAAATTAAATAAGAATTCCAATAAAGAAAAATATATTTAATTATCTCTAAACTATCTCTCCAAACGATATATTTTTTTTTTAGTTGAGCTCGTTGTCACTGATATAATTTATCGACAATAATTAGGATGATACACTTTTTTAATTACAATAATTGAGCTGAATTAAATAAAAATCACGTGGATTTTTTTTATGTTTCTATATAGGTAGTGCAAAAATTTAGATTCTTTTTTTTTTTTTTTTGAAAGGGCAAATATTTCGAAGTTGACTATATGAGCGAGGATTGATGTGACGATACAATATTTTTAATTATTGTTGGAAAGTTTGACTGAATTAATTTAAATCGTCCGAATGGTATTTTTATATTGTTATGGAGAGAATTGACATGCCGCATGCATAGCATCCACCGTGATAACCACTTACGTGTAATCTATGTTTAGCATGTTTATTTAGAAATAGAAATTGCTAATTAAAGAGATCAAGAGAAATATATATAAGAACAAATAAAATTGAAAAAAAAATATTAAACGTGGACTATATATCAACAGTGCTCACAAATAGTATGCGGTATATCAACTAATTCACCTTTTTATGAATTTATTGATTTAATTAAATGTAGAACCACTTATCATTGACCGTACAAAAATCATCGATGCATGGTTCTGTCAAATGAGAGTTTACATACAGACGAGCACAAAAATTTGTGATAAACTTCTCTAACTAACCGACATTATTTATATACTAATCCAAACTCAAATTTAATTGTATATTCATGATTTTATTGTTGTTTGATTGTATACGGATATGGGTATACATAATACATATCATCAGACAGTTAGACATAAGACTATCAGAATTTACCTTGTAGTACATTATAAGAGATTATTGGATTAAGTCTAGACTTTCTACTAGTCCATTAAAACTTTTGGTTACGCTTACATTTCATATTTTACTATATAGATATATATATATTGTTGTCATGAGTTGTCACATGCAGTATATTTTATTAAGATTTCTAGCTACCGCGATATCTTAACCTTTTCCGGACTAACCCTACAATTAATCTTGAAAACTAACCTCTGAGATAGCGAAAACTAATGATTTGAAATGTTAAATGAGTAATTATTTTTGCATCATGTTTGCTTGATTGGTATTTCAAGAGTTGTATTTAGTTTTCTTTAGTACAAGGATACGCGATTTATATCAAACATGCTAAACTCAAAAAAGCTAGAAAGAATAATAAGTTTTTTTTTTTTTTTAAGTAGAAAGAATTAATATTAAGTTTTATTACCCCAATTTCGCAGTTTACAGTTGGCTGCAAAATACTGGAAAATGAGAAATGGAAAAATGAACTTGAAAAATACCACTTGTTTCTCATTTCAGTTGTATGAGGAAACAAACAGATTCCAAATACCAACGGTCTAAACCTGAGGAAAATCCGAGCTGGCATGTGACAAACACATGAGAACTTTCCGGCCTGTTATTTTTTGGCATTTTGGAAGTTCATTATTATTTTTCTCTCTCTCTCTATTTTCTCTTAAAAGTATCATATGTTCCTCTATTAATTTACATTTGAAAGAAGTTCTCTATTCATCTCAATTTTATATTCAAATATTTTTCCTTATGTGTTTTGTGGAATTATACTGTACAATACTTTTCCGTCTCATTGATCTTGTCCTTCTTTTTTTATTAGGATGTCTCGTTTCAAAAAATGACACAATTAACTCTTTACAAGTGATGTGACTTATTCATTTTTTATTTTCTTTTATCATTTTTTTAATAACCGTATCAAACAGTAACATAACAAATTTAATAGAACGGAGGGAGGAATAAAATAACAGAGATAGGTTAGCGTTGTTTTGGCGAAAGAAATTAAAAGGTGGAAAACCTTGAGCTCAGTTGGTTTACGTAGTAGGGTTTGAAGCGGCGGCGGCCTCAAAAGGCGCACGGACGCGGCGGCGACAAGTGGCGCGTCGCATGCAGGCGTTTACTGACACGTCTGTGATATTGGTGCACGAGCTGATCTAACCAATTGATACAAGCTTGGGAGTTGGATCCTGCTGTATAGCTTCAACCTTGTGTCAAGTCAAGTCCAAAGCACACTGTCACAACATGTTTGAAATAAAATTTATATATGGATAAATATTTTATTTTAAGATTTTATAGAAAAATTATGTTAGGAATTTTTTATAACAATTCAATGTAATATCAAATGATTAGGTGTAAAAAGAATGAATTTGTCTAATTCAGTGATACACGAATTTTGACGGCAGAAAAGACTTATTTGAAAACTATAAAAGTATATGTGTTGAGATAAATTCATAATTGATGATCCAGAATAATGATGAAAACTTATGGCTCCTATTCAGGAATATTATGTAGGTAATTTTTTGTTGTATATTAGGGGCTCGTTTGGTAGGGGTGATTAGGGTGTATAATATGTCTATGACACCCTAATATCTTGTTTGGTATAAGTTATACGGCCCTTTATAAAGTTCGGGCCCGTATGAATAATACTTATTTTTGTTGTTATGTATACTACCTATGAGGTGGTATAAATAATACTGCAACTAATTATAGCAATAAATTACAATAATTACTATGTGTTGCAGAGAATTTAATACATCATACCAAACGGAATATTAATTCTTTATTTTTATAAGACATCTCAGTCAAACATATCAGGTCTTATCCCATACTTTGTACCAAACGAGCCCTAGAGATATAAACCACATGAAAACATATATATACACGTATAATTTGATTATGGAAAAGTCTTGTGTCAAATTATGTATTGGATCAAGCTCCGTCAGACGGATCAATATTGAATCTTAAATGCTAGGAAGAATATAACTTATCACATATATAAACTTGGATCTGAATAAGAGTTCAATTATGGCAGATCTAAATTTAAGATGAGAAAACGAACCAAATTTTTAAATGAACATGAATGGATGTCGAGTGCCTTCTATATTGTACATGATTTACTAATGAACCCACACCCTGCACGATGCAGATTTTAGTGATAAATAATTGCTACCAAAGTCAACTATACCACGGGAATCCTAATTTATTTACTTACTTATTTGTTTTTTAGTTATTCATAATCTCGATTAATTAATTAGTGTTCTAAGTAACCCCACTTACTATGCTAACCAATCATGCCAGACAAATGGGAAAATAGTTTTTTTTTCTTACATCCTTTCATAAATTTTAGAGTTAATTATCATTTATGACCACCTTTCACTCCGTAGTGATTTTATGACCTAACCTGGGACTGAAAATCCGACGACGGAAAACTGAGTGGAGCGGCTAAATGATGATGTGTATAATCTTGCCCCATTTAAAGAAAATCCATTATTGATTTTATTTGTTTTTTATATTTTTTATCTTTACATGACAAAAAGGTGCGCTAGAGAATGAATTATGCGCCATCACTCTTAAATTGAATCATAAGCAGTTCAATAATATAATAAGCTTATTTCAAATTATATCAGATCTCCACGATCACATGATCAGACTTTTATAATTTTAAAATTATTTTGCTATTAAAACCTATTGAAACATCTCAGAATATAATGCAGCAAGGAAAATAAAGCACAAGTAGTAGATGCACTAGACAGTAGTATTCTAGTAACAATCATCAAACGAAACAAATTATTAAATACACCCATAAGAATCACCCTTAAATAAAATAGTTACCAGAAGTCGATGAATAGTTCCATCTCCAACATTATAAAAAGAACACTAATATTTGTCGTGACTAAGCAAATTGAAATAATAATGCCTAAAAATTTATTAATGATATCCTGGCCTATGATTGAAAATTAAATAAACTTCAATAACAGTTGATTTAACCAAAATTTAAAAGACGGTCAAGGCAATTCATCTGAATTTTCATCCAGCACTACATTCTAACTTCAAACTGCAAATAATTTCTTTCATTTCAGTATTTTGTTTCTATGTAAAAAGTAAAATCAAATACAGTCGAAGGTCAAGAAGCTGTGTACAAAATAAAGACACATTTCAAAGCATCTCAAGTTAGATTCACATTCATGACTAAAAAGCAACCAAATACAATTGGGGCGGCCAAAATTTCATTTCATGGTTAAGATACACAAATGAAAACAAGACCTTTCTATTTCCTCGTGGAGCTTAGTTGTTTGTTGCCGCATCCATAGCTCAGCATCAGTTGTATCTGCAGATTTATCGTGTTTCTGAACTCACTTACGAAGCTGCACCATTAGTTGCCTCATCCATAGGCTCAGCAGCATCAGCTGCTTCTTCAGATTTATCTCCTTTCTTTGCTGAAAAATCACATTTTTACCAATTTATTTCAGATAGATAGAGATTCAAATGAACAATGTGCATAACGAACACTTAAACGAGCGTGTGAATTCAATCTTTACCTTTCTTCTTCTTGCCACCACCCTTCTTCTTTGTCTTTATCCCCAATGCTAACCAGGATTTGATCTCAGGATCATCAACTGTTTTTGTAGGTTGAAGCTCCTGCAGAGGATGCGATGTGACTCGATCGGATCCATTTGGCATTAGCAAAACTGTGAACTTGATGTGGGCAACGAGATCACCTGTGAATTTAAAAAGGATATAAGCTTTCATATTAACTGATAAATTGGAGATTGCATTTTGAAGGACATTATGGAGGTCCTCTAACTCATACCAGGTTTCTCGTGAAGTACAGGATATGGCTGCAAAAGATCATGGTTCACACATTCTACTAGGCCCAAACGAGCACGCTTCTCTTCCAAAGCCCTGTAACAGAATTATTCTGCTCTTTAGCATTGGAAGAAAACAGCAGAAAAAGCTTATCAAGACAAACCTAGCAGAAAATGGCATGATGGGGAACTTCTGACTGATCTCGCTAAAGATGAACCGAGACGCTTTCATCTTCAGGTGATAATTCTTGTCGACAGCTCTTTTATATATAGTTGTCTGCCTTTCATCCAATAACCTTGGCTGCAAATTTCATTCAGAATCCTATGTCAAACCTCATAGCTGAACAATAAAATTATTAAAGGACAAGTGCAGAGATTTAGAAAGCATACAAGGAAAAGCAAATACCTTGCCTTCACCAGTACTTGCTACAATGTCAATGGCATAAACCTCATTCTCCTCAAATTCTGAGTCATCAACACGTGTATCAGGGCCCGGGACATTTAAAACTACCTTGTTTCCATCAATCACATACTGCTTCATTTGATGACTTAAAACTCCTTCAACAATCTTGCAGTCATAAGCTTCAGCAACTTTTTGGATTGCCTCTGCAACATCTTTGTTCTACCAGCAATGAAAAACAAGAATTTGTTAGAAAACCTACAGAATCACCCATCACAAATAACCCATATTTTAGCAACAAATTGAACTCAGCAACTACATACTAAACACACAAAAAAAGATGCTCAAAGAGGTTACAGATTTCGGGTAAAGTCTGAGCTTTTATCAGGAATATTTTAATTATTTCGGCTGAATAATATAATAAGATTGATAACATGTATATCACTCTCAAATAATCAAATTCAGCCTACCACAATGTTGGCAACAGGGAAAAGAGGAAATCAATATCAAAACTGATCACCTGGCAAAGTTGCCAAATCTAACAACTAAGTAAATAAAGGAAGCCCCTAAAATAAACCAATGATCACGTTCGATTGCCATCCTCAAAATTTGAAAGGCTTAGAGAAAGAAAGCATGACTCCCTATCAGTGTAACTATGACTACAGAGAATTTCACTGGATGTAAAATCCATCACTCATGAATATTAACATCATGTAGAGAACCAAGCTTTCCTTTATAAAAAGTTTAAGCAAGCTTTTTGGTTAACCCATCTAGTAGCTCACAAGATTAATTTTATGTCAGTATTTACTAGAAAAACAATACTTTTATTATATTTCTTGGTATAAGTTCAATGTCCGCTACCCCAGGAGGGTTAGTACCTTAAACAAGGCACAATCCAAAATATCGAAGTCAGCCAATATGAATATAGGCAACAGGGAAAAAGAGGAGATAAACATGGACTCATCACCTCGGCAAAGTTGCCTCGCAATCATAAAATATTATCATTAGTTCTACCAGATCATTAGATCAAAATTACACCATATTTGGTTTGGTTAAATTGCAATTTCGGCTCACCAGGGAAGGTTGGTGCCTTAAACACATCACCATCCAGAATATAGAAGTAAGCCAATAGCATTATAGGCAACAGGGAAAAAGAGGAGATTCACATGGACTCAATCACCTCGGCAAAGTTGCCCCTTACTCAATAAGAGATTATCAATAGTTATTTACATCCAGAAGTGACGGAAAAACAAGTCCAATACTCCAATAACAAAAAGAGCACGTCAAAATCATATTAATTTTGTATCTAAATCAAAATAATTAATGTCCCCTATCAGAGTAACTATGACTATAAAGCATCATCTGGATATAAACCAATAGCTCATATGAAGTGTTCATCATATAGGGGTACCAATGATCCAATAATATAAAGATAAGTAAAGATCTCCTAGATGCCTCTCTTGGAGATGATAATAACAATAATCAAAAGAAAGATAACTCAAAGACAGAATCTCTCTAACTAAATATCAAAAAAACTGCAACATGATACTATGTAGAACAGGAGAAACAACAAAAACAATGCACACCTCCAATAAACCAAAAGGAAGAGCTAAAAAATACCTTTTTCCCTGGCCTCACAAGCCTCAACGCAACTTCGGCAGCAGTATTAGCAGCAGCAATAACATCAGCTGCCCTGCCAGTGACGGCCCCCTGCTGAAGTACATGGGTATGTGCAACTACAGCAATAAAGCCATCAATGTGACACCCCATATCACTGCAAATAAAAATCATCATTATATACTCAGCATTCCCAACTTCAAAAAGCATGCCATGTTGCTAGCAATATAAGCATATGAACACCAGGGGAACCTGCAAAGCTCACGTTAACTTACATTTTTAAGACATCTCCTTCTTCTAAAACAGCCTCATCGCTGGCCAATGGAGAGAAATGGCAAACAACGTTGTTAATTGATATGCATGTTGGGAAAGCGACACCCCTTTCAATCTTCTTTTTTGCATTCTTGTACATGTTCCCGGTTTGTCTATAACATTAAATAAGATCGAAAACTCAGTCTATAATCAGCTAAACAAAGCTCAGAATATCAATTTCAACGTCTTAATTTTTCTTAATAAAAAACAAACAAGACTACTCACTCTCTGATGAAAGAGTCTCCTTTCTCACAAAGGTCAACAATCTTAGCCTTCGGCTTGCATTCAGACAACACTAATTGCAGTGCCTCTGCATATAACAACAACAACCACCTTTTCAGAAACCAAATTATTAAGCAATAAAATTGAATGTTGTCAAACGTTAGCTTAAAATCAAAAATCTTAAACCACGAACCCCAAAAACACAAAGTATAGACATAGATATACAAGCAAATGGAATGAAACGTCTAGATGTAATATAAATGAAAAAAATCTTACTGTTAACAATTTCAGCAGCGGATTTGTATTTCGTGACGACTTCGGGAGAGGTGAGATCCAACTCCTTCTCCTCCCGCTCCTCATCCGACATCGTTTCAACCTACAAAATCCACAATAATATTTCAAAAAAGCACAAATCGTCGAATCGATTCCAGTAAAACCTTAAGCAAAAAGAACAGTTCATAAAACAAAAGGAATTGAAGTGAATAGGCGCAAAACTTACAAATGAAAAATTATCTGAACAAGTTTGGGAAGAACGGAATAAAATTAGGGTTTAGGAGTGAGAGAGGAGGAGTGAGAAATGATTTGAGGTCGGCAGTGATGAGAGAGCGGTGGGCTTTATATAATGTGATTTCCGCCTTCAAAGTGTTAGGGTAGGGTTTTGGCGTGTCACCCCCAAAATAAGAAACTGGATCACTATAATTTCCGTCTTTTTTTCACTTTTTAATTTTTCACAATAAATAATACTCCTACTCATGACTCATGAGTAGATTTTTTCCATTGTCTGTCGACGAGTGCATAAGGGTAAATATCATATTTCTATTTAGTCCCCATTTAAGTTTGATAATAGTATAATTTTTTTAGTTGGCATATATTTAGTATTAAAACATACATTAAAATAGGTGGTTAATTTAACACTAAAGCACAACATTTGTGAGTAATATTTCGATCTTGTATTTTTATTGCTCCTCCTAATAGTAGAGGTTATATTTATAATAATAACAATAATAATAATAATAATATTGATAGAACTATTATCCACTTTCTAGTTTGCTAATATGGATTTTTTTTTATCATGAAAAACCATAATTATTACTTAAGGTGTGTACTGGATAAACTTCGTCTAAGCAGTTTATTTGATGAAGTGAGTGAGTACGTGATCGAATAAAATATATTTTATTCATATTAGTGCATATAAATAATGACCGTTCGTTTTTCATTATAATATTTATGTACACATATTAAACCATCACACGATAAAATGCACAACTCTTAGCTTAAAATGTTTTTTAACATGGTATTAGTTAAAAAGGGATTATTTTTCAGTTTTGACATTATATTTACACTATTTCGCAACTTTTTTTAATTAGTTTCAATCATTGATATTAAATCATCATTTTTCATTTTTTTTCGTAATTACAACACTCTCATTGTTTAACAACAATATTTATTTAAACTTATTGTGTGACGTGAGCTGTATTTGTAGTTAATTTTGGAATTTCTTTCACAATGATCACCATAGAAAAAGATACACCTTGATAGTATAATCTATTAAATTTTTTAAGTTCTTTTCAAATATGCAGTATCATTCTTGCATATTTTTGGAATCCACTCTCGTTTGGGTGTATTTCTGTTCATTTATGTATTCATCCGCTTTGAAGCCTTATAAAAGCCGCTATTTGTTTGTGCCTCTGCATCGGTGATCACTCCATACTTAACCCCGACGTTACAAATTCATCAACTCCACATAAATTATGGATGATATTTGACAAATTTAACCCGAATGAATGTATCCATATCACCTGTCAATTAGATGGGTCTTGTTGAAAAAACTAAGGAGTGTTAAAATTCTTAAAAAGTGAATTTTTTTATTTAATCACAATAATAAAAAAAAAACTATATGAAAATTACAAAAAGATGTTATTATTGTTGTCTAGAATCTAACAAAAAAGAAAAAACAACGAATTGAGTAATAATGTAAACGTATACCCATTGGCCCAATCTAACCCAAATGGCGGAAGTGGGCTTTGGGCCTATAAATTGGGTAGAATCATCTGTGTTGTGGGTAGAACCTAAAAAGCCCATAAATTTTAGATATTGGGGTTGGGCGATGTGAGCGAGGAAAGTAAACCTTAAAACTTTACCATTTACAAATTAAAAATCACACCACTCGGATGTCATATTCCTAGAAAAAGTTAAAAATATATAGTCCATCCATCCCACTCATTTTGTCATGTTATTATTCGGCACGGTTATTAAGGAGAAAGATAAAAAGAGAGGAAATGGATAGGTCTCATCACTTTTGAATGGTTAATTATTTCCCTTGAAACAAGACAATTTAAATGGGACAATCCAAAAAAGAAAGGAAGACAATTTCAATGAGACATAGGGAATATGTATTTAGAGTAGAACAAAGTACTTTTTGTTAGAGTTGGCAAAATTAGTCCAGCCTTATGTTCGATCCAAAATTTGGGTCGGTTTGGTTCACAAAATAGAAGCCTAAATTATTTGGGCCTAATAAACCCGACAATAGCCCATCGGGCCGCTTGGATTTCGGACCAAAAAAGCCCTCTAGATTTTAATTAGAATATAATATAATATTTGACTTTGATAGTTGATATATTGTGTGTAATGGTTGAGCCTCTAACTTATTGTGCCAACGGTCTTGGGCTAGAAATCTATACACACCGCTGTGGAAATCATCATAATATTATTAAAATGATTACGTATTCGAGCGCTCCCCTTAATTTTAGGTCCTACGTGGCGCTCTCCTTTCATTATTCTTATTTATCTTAAATCCCCTTTTAATGTATTTTTAATCCATACATTCTATAAATTAACTATGAAATTTTCTATCCCACATCGATTTTCAATAAGACTCTACTCTTGGAGAACCATTATAAATATTCAAGATCAATGTGTATTTTTTTCATCCTGCAAATATTTTGCATAAACAATTTAATTTGGCCAATTAATTGGTTGGCCAAATCGGATTTGTATATATATACACGTAGGGATAATTCTTGAAATTTGACTTTGTGACGAGATGATCAGACGTACACAACAATTAACATCGTATATAATGAAATCTTTGACAAATTGCAAGGTAAAAATAAAAATAAAAAAAAAAGCTTGAATTCTATTGATTTCTTACAACTAAAGAAAGTGAAATAAAATCAAAGAAACACTCGTTTTGATCAATTATCGAAATATTATCACTTCAAAATAATATTAAATTATTTTTAATGTTCATGCTTATATATTGCAAAATAATAATAAAAATAAAAATATTTGTTAAAGGAAATACAATAAAATCGAAGAAACAACCTTATTGATGTAATTTATTATAATTTCATCACATTTGTAAGATTTCTTATAGTAAATTATTGAAATAATATTACTCTCTCTGTATAATATTGTATTAATTTTATGGTTACATACTTATAAATTACAACATAATATAGTTTGTCGTCGATTTTCGACGGGATACACACTAATTTCGTAATATATGTAGACATGGATTGGGCAGATTTGCCCAGTTGCCCATGCAAGGTTTGGATATGCTTCTTTATACGACCCGACTATGATCGGGTCGGGCAGGCCCTACCCTTATTTAGCCTTGGCCTGTTGGGCTTTGGCTCAGGCTGCCCCGGCGCATTTGCCTAACTCTACTTTCTGTGATGAAAAATGTAATCTAATGTTAGATTGGTTCAATATTAAATAAACATTATCTTATACACAAAAATATACAAATATATAATTATACATGTTCTGATAGAAAAACATTTATATAGTCGAAAACTAGAAACCATGATTCTTCACACACACACACACACATTATATATATATATATGAAGGAAGAGATCATATAAATAAGAAGTGATCTGGACCATTGATCTTTGTAGATCTACGGTTGTCATTAACCGATGCATTATAATTTAATATGGAATGTATTATCGTAACAATGCATTGTAGTAAATCAAAAATGCATGATTATGATAGTGCATTGTAATAATACATAAAATATATTATTTTAGTACATAAAATGCATTGTTATTATTTTTTACGGAAAAAATATTTTATATGTGAACCAACCCCTATATATGAACCAAATCCTATGTATATCAATATATGTGTGTGTGTGTGTATACACAATAATATTTCTTTATAGATGTCATAATTCCCTTTTATGATAATATTTTTATATATTACAATAATACAAAACAACCATAAATTATATAAAGATCGGTTCAAACTGATTCCTAGAACACATATCCATAAAGTTTGTAATTAATATATATATATATATATATATATATATTAGATCGTATAAAAACGTTTTAGAGTTATAGAAAGTGAATTTATAAGTTATATCCACATATATTATATTATCACAATTCACAAAACAAGAACTCCCCATTTTGTCAGCATTAGACCGATTGGAGCTCATTCAGCGCCTAGAGAACGGGTCAATACTTGGAAAATTATGTGAAGGTGAGTTGTTGCCTATTTTTTTATTGTGATTTTAGAATATGGTAGTTGACTTGTAAAAATATTTAGTCACGAGTCAACTAATTGATCACTTAAAATTACAGCCATTTTAAACCATAAAATACAAGACTTAATTGCATTTAAAATCACAACATGTCATTTAAATTTGTAAGACGTGATTTAACTTTATAAAATATATATATCAAAATCATTAACTTTAAAGGTTAGCAAGTATGCTCGTCTATGGAATTAATGGTTCTCAAATAATTTATACTAGTATAACATAATTGGAGCCGTTGTCAACTTATCATAGCTCCACGTGCTTGCTAATATGAAGAAGAAAAAACTCACGCATTTACAGATTTTTGTTGAAAATTTTACCGTACTTAAATTGAAAAAAAGAAGAATAATGGAATTATTTGTAGATTTTGAGATGCTTGTTAAATTTTAAATATTCTACGTATATATAAATTTATCAATAGCCAACTTAACAAGAAGCGCCCGTGGCCCAATGGATAAGGCGCTTGACTTCTAATCAGGCGATTGTGGGTTCGATCCCCACCGGGCGTGCTTTTCTCTTTTTTTGTCCCAATTTATAATTTTCACATTATTTACTTTTTTGAATATTCCATTTAGAATATGGAGCAATAAATAATAATGATTCAGCTGAAGATCGCCGACGTAAAAAATTAGGGTGCCATGTCATTGCGGAAAAATAATTTTATTAAATCTAAATGAAAGTAAATGTAATGTATTTTAAAATAAGTTTGAAAAAATTATGTGAAATATCAAAATAAAAATAAAGATAGTACTCCTCTATCGAATTTGAAATGTTATGTTTACCTTTTAGGGTTGTCCATTTGAAACGACATGTTCCAAAAAAGAAAATCATTTTATCTCACAAAAACATGTGAACCCCATCACTTTCTATCTACTTCCTCGGTCCCCAAATAAGTGTTTCGAGCCGCCAAAATGCATATACCAAGTTAGTGGACAAAATGACTTATTTACCCATAATTATTGCATAGAAAACCGAACAAATAAACATTTAGCCTTGAGTCAAAGGGTAAATTTGGCAATTTAGCATAATTTTTTCATAGATATGTGTAATAAGTCTCTAACAAAGATTTTGGCAGCTCGAAACACTTATTTGGGGATGGATGAAATATTTATCTTTAATCATTTTTCTTTTAAATACCCGTACAAAAAGAAAACAGACATTTCAAATGGAACATTGTGACGGAAGAAATATATTTTAAAACTATTAACCCTTAATACATCATGCAAATGCTTCAGTGCTTTGTAAATTCCTAGGATTGTAAGTGTAAATGCATGCAAAATGCCTATTATCTTTCCTATTCCTTTGCAAGGTCAACCCCGAATCCCATTAGTCAACTCGTTCTGTTCTTGGTAAAAGGAGCTGTTCACCTCCGCCATTAACTCACCATTTTTCTTCAAATCTAGAAACCAAATCACCAAAAAAAAAATTTAACAATGAGACAAAATATTAAACAAAGAAGTCAACCAACAACTAAGTCGATCCTCAATTTCACATACATGAATAGCAAGCACATCTTTAAATTCCTTCAGTTGAAAAAAAAAAAAAAAACACTCCAGCAACTAACCACTATGTCTCTCTTCTCTCTCCTCTTCCTGCTTCTCTCTCTCCCTCTCTCCTCCGCCGCAACAACCACCGTCGCCAAGCCCGACTGCCCGAGCCAATGCGGCAACATAACAGTTCCATTTCCCTTCGGCATCGGCATCGGCTCCGGCTGCTCCTTAGACAAGCAGTTCGACGTCGACTGCGACCTCTCCTCCACTCCCCCGCGCCTTCTCAATCCTACATCAAATATTGAGATCGTCGACATAAGAAACGGCACCGTTTCAATCAAAAACGTCGTCTCCTCGAGCTGCTACGACAAGTCCGGCCGCGTAACCGTCAACAGCATAGCCTCCATAGATCTTGCAAACACGCCCTTTTCGGTCTCCGATGAAAACATGCTAACTGTAGTTGGCTGCGACGAGCTCTTCATGATGCTGGGATCCAATGGCCGTAATTTCACCAGCGGATGCATCGCACGGTGCTCGAACGAAGAGGATTTGATTGATGGCGAATGCAGCGGCATTGGATGCGCGCAGAGCAATATTCCTAAAGGATTCAAAGAGTTCGTCTCGGCTCTTGGCTCGATCGATAAGCATGTGAACATCTCGTCGTTTAATCCGTGTGGCTACGCGTTTCTTGCTGATCCGGAGAGGTTCGTGTTCAGATCATCGGACCTCAGCGACGCGAGTTTCGTGAACAGGACTAGAGACAGTGTGCCTATGATTTTGGACTGGGAGATTGGAGTTGAGAGTTGTAGTGTTGTTGAAAAAAATAATGGCGTCGCCTGTTCTGTTAATAGCAAGTGCCAGGACTCTGGTACGGGGCTCGGAGGGTACAGATGTGTCTGCTTGGACGGATACGAGGGCAATCCGTACCTGAGTCCTGGCTGCACAGGTACTTCGTTGTTGTTGTTGTTGTTGTTGTTGTTGTTGTTGTTGTTGTTTGTTTGTTGTTTTTTGTGTGTATTTTTAATGAATGGATAAAAATGTGATAGATATCAATGAATGTGAGAACAATCCATGTGATGCAAATGGGATTTGCACAAATCTTCCTGGCAATTTCAGCTGCTCTTGCAAGAAGGGATATGAGGGAGATGGTATGAGAGATGGAAAAGATTGCATAGCTAAGAACACGTTTCCAGTTGCCAAGTTCTCTTTAGGTACTCTTCTGATGAACTCTGCTTTAGATTAGTACTATGATTATAGTTTTTTCTTGTCATTTGATTTTAGTTTAACTTGTACTAAGTAAATGTGATGATTAATTATGCAGGTATTGGCTTTGGCTTTCTGACTTTAATAGTTGGTATAATAGTTCTAATTCTTGGCATGAAGAGAAGGAAGGTTATCAAGCAAAGAGAGAAGTTTTTCAATCAGAATGGAGGGATGCTCTTGAACCAACAGCTTTCCTCAAAAGAAAGTAGTGTGAATTCAACCAAGATCTTCACGGCTCAAGAACTCGAAAAGGCCACCAACAATTATGCAGAGGATCGGATACTGGGGAAGGGCGGTTATGGTACGGTTTACAAAGGAATCCTAAACGATCATCAAGTTGTTGCAATTAAAAAGTCGAAGGTTATGGATCAAACTCAAATAGAGCAGTTCATCAACGAGGTGATCATCTTGACACAAATCAACCACAGAAATGTTGTGAAGTTGTTAGGATGTTGTCTGGAGGCAGAAGTCCCTCTTTTGGTGTATGAATATGTTTCAAATGATACACTCTTCCATCATATTCACAACAGCGGAGGAATGCCATGGTTTTCATGGGACAATCGTCTGAGAATCGCGGCAGAATCTGCCGGTGCATTAGCCTATCTCCACTCTGCAGCTGCAATGCCTATTATTCACAGAGATGTCAAATCTCCCAACATATTATTAGATGAATATTACACTGCCAAAATTGCAGATTTTGGAGCATCAAGATTAATCTCCATTGATCAAACAATGGTCTCCACTCTAGTCCAAGGTACCTTAGGTTACTTGGATCCGGAGTACTTCCACACTGGCCAGTTAACAGAAAAGAGCGACGTCTACAGCTTTGGGGTTGTCCTGGCTGAGCTGATGACAGCCAGGAAGCCCCTTTCCAACACGAAGAACGACCAAGAAAAGAGCCTCGGCACTTTCTTGGTCATGGCATTGAAAGAAGATCGCCTGTTCCAAATACTAGATCCTCGAGTGCTGAGGGAAGGAAGCATGAAGCAAATCCAAGAGGTGGCGGAGTTGGTGAAGAGATGTTTGAAGATGAACAGTGAGAATAGGCCGACAATGAAGGAAGTTGCAATGGAGCTTGAAGGTTTAAGGAAGCTAAGCAAACATCCTTGGACTGAACAAGTAGTTGAAGAGGAAGATGTTCCTTTGATGAGTGAGCATTCCGATTTGTATGCAGTGCCATTGAGTTCGGGTTTTAGTACCGGTGACTATTCTGGACAACATAGTTTGGACAGCCGTATGATCCATCCTATCAACAGCCCGCGTTGAGCAGTGGCCCTAAAATGCTACACCTGGTGAAATATACGACATATGTTATGTAGATATTCACATTCTAAATGTGTGTCGAGATTTTATATTTGTGTTTAAGCATGTGTGTTTGTGTTTTTTGTATTTTGATTGTTTCTGCTTACTGAAAACGAACAACTTATGCCTATGAAACATGGGTGTATGGTTCTTCCATTAATGTATTTTCCTTTCTTTTTTGGTATTCCTTTTCACTAAATTTTTTATTGTTATTCTTTACTCTTATAATTCAATTGATGAATTATATATATTGCTTTTGACAAGAGCTAGCTGAGAGTGAGAGAGAGACAGAGAGTTGAACATTGCTGCCTGCCCTGTGCGTCTCTAATTACCTTATTGAATTGAAATTAATTATTTATAAGCCTAACTTTGGGAGGAAATCAGATGCTTATAATATATGTTGACTTGATACTTACCATGTATGTTTGAATTTAAGCAATGTGAAACGTACATTTAATCATATATCATGTACTCCCTCCATCCGAGGTTAGTATGGTCTTTTTCCCTTTTTAGTCGTCCCAAGTTAGTATGGTGTTTTCTTTTTAGAACATGTTTTTACCCTTTTGCAGTAGAGACTTAGGGGCACCAAGGTGTAGTGCACAAGTACTTTGAATGTGCGACACTTGTAAAGTGTTTTAATTTAATGTGTTGTAAATTTAAACTTTAAATTAAAACACTTTACAAGTGTCGCACATCCAAAGTGCTTGTGTACTACACCTTGGTGCCCCTAAGTCTCTACTCCCTTTTGCCCTTAAAAATTCTACATGCTCCTAAAAAGTTCCTTCCTCCACTAAAAAATTAATACCACATCTTAAATGAGTCCCTTCCTCCACTAAAAATATCTCTACAAAACATTTACTTATTTTTTCTTAAAATTCGTGTCACCCTCCCACACCATACTAACCCGGGACGGGGGAATACTAGACATAAATTTTGATATCAATTTGGAGCAAATTACATTACCAGAGTTTATTTCATAATAAATGGAAAACTCTTGTCTTGTGTAATTCTAAAAAAAATCTCTCTTGTAAATTACACTGCCAGCCTGCTACCAAATCGATTAATCATCCTTTGGAGTTGACTTTGAAAGGAGATTAATATTTAGTCACATTTCTTAACAAAAATAATACTCCACTTGTCGAAGGAATCTGACCGAAGAAATTTTTCACTAAATCAATCGTGTCTAGACCCAAAAATCAAGTGCATTTTTTCGAATTGATTTGAAAATTCAGCAAAACAAAATTTTAGTACCGGACTGATTTTGAGATGTCCACGTAGGATGTTAGGCTCTAGGCACGGTAGGTATTTTCTTTTCCACTTCTTATTTTTTTATTTCAAAACAAAATAAATAAATAAATAAATAAATACTATCAAGTACATCAAGCATCAACCACAGAATTTTCCTCTGCGCGGACAAGAAATACTTAGACAAATAACGAATCGAGACAAAGTCAGAATCCGGAAAAACTTGTTATTCTTAAATTAAAAAATGGCTACTGAAAGTGGTGGACGTCGTTTACCACCAAATAATTCCTGCAATTCGCTCAGAATTAAATTAGTATAACAATAAGCAGGGTCGAACAACAGAGAACGGAAATTCACCTATTTTTTCTATAAATCTAATTTTGGTGTAGCCACCACGCCTTAAATTGAGATAAATTAATTAAATACTAAGAAGACAAAGAAATTAACTAAAATAGCAAACGAGAATATAATCAAAAGAAAAGCAATCCGGCTTCGAATAAATCCACACTAGTCTAGACTCTGATCATCGATGCAAAGATTAATTAATTTCCAAGAACCAACCAGTTATAGGGTACCGTGAACGCAGTGGACATACCCCAATTCCTACGTGCTTTATCGATAGTTAGCTGTAGACGCCAGACCTAACTATTTCCCTTATTAAAACACAACCTAGCTGGAGACGCCAGGCCTAGATTAAATGCTCTAATAGCTTTTAGATCTGAAGGAACCCAATTTAGACGAATTACCCAAGAACGCAAGTAATAACCCGTCTACCAATTTATTCCTACTACGAACATGGTAGCTTTATCACTAATTAGCCCTATTCCAACAATTACGGATTGGGGGAACTAATTGACTGTAATCCAATTAAATCTAAGTTGATCAGGCTTAAATAAAATCAGAATTAACTTTAAACACAAGGAATAAATCGAAACCCTAGGAAATTAATTATATGAACAATTAGATCTCACAGATTAATAAACTAGTGCTTCAATATTCTCGCCGAATTAAAGAATTAGCTACTCATAATATTAAAATCAAACACAATAATAAAACAAAAGGTAAGCATAAAATAATATACTAATTTAAACGAAGCAAGAACAAGCCCAAGATCAATCCTCAATTGCGACGAAAGATTCGAACTCCAAAGCTAAAATATAAATTTGAATTAAACTCTTCTGCCTTCACAATGCATCCAACGTGTGCTGAAAAATAAGACTAACTATGAAAAATAGTTCTCCTCCCAAAAAGTCAAAAATATCGGCTGAAAAAAGAAAAACAAAAATCGCCGAGCAAAAGTAGCCGCCGATGAAAGTTAAATAAGGTAAAGTATATATCCCTAATTAATTTCCTAATCCTAGACTAAATAGATAACAGCTGCTCCACAAAAAATAAGGGCTTGGGCTTAATTAAGACACTTTTAATTAGCCCAATAACAATAAAACACTACAAGTTAATATTCAAAATTAATTACAGCCCATCTCTTCCTTGCATCTTTAATCCACAACAAAATCATGCAAAATATACTTCTTTCCGATTTATCTCGTCCAAATCCTTGCACTCATAAATTCTCCAAAATCCTGCACAAGACACACTAAAACGTGCATTATACTCGCATAAAATGATCGAAAACCCCAACTTCTGAACAACCAAAAATATACACATCAGAAAGACACCATTTTTCTAACATTCTTGGAATTTTTTATGTATGGAAAGACACCATAATATCATATAAAATTAGCTTATTATTGAATGATAGTTGAATATAGATTAAGGCTAAACCTCAAAATCTAGTTCAATGTGTAGGGATATCAAGCAAACAACAATGAATAATCTCGACCAAATGAAGGTTCCAAAAGCAAGTAAATTCAGGCTACCTGAGGGAGAGGAAATGCTGCAATCTCGATCAGATTAATTTTTTTTTAATATTGTCAATACAATCATTACATGAAATGACAGAGATCGAAAATAGCTAGCTGAGATTAAGAGATTAAATATAAAGCAGAAGCAGAACATAACCAACATAAATCCAAGAAGATATATCACATGAGCTAGCTAGCTGTCCTAAAATTTGGTGAGACTAAACTTTCAACGTAGACAAAGCCATCAGTAAAACTGGTTCTGTTCTCGCCTGCGTGAAGCACATCTTCTTTGGGAGAGTAAACCATGTAATTTTTTTCAAATATTAGTAAAATCTCCCCATTTGGACCCCCTGCAAATAGAGGTTGAATCGAAAGATAATCAGGCACAAAAGAGAGCGGCAGAGTGAAGAGTTTCAACCAACCAGACTCCTTCATAACACAAATAACTGCGTATGATTGTTGATCATGATCATCATGAATACACAGCAAGTGAAGAAATCTCCCAATCTCCGCCAACGCGTAATGCCGGCCATAGTAACACTTGGGTTTACAGGGTATCTCAATCCTTCCAAACTCTTCGCTCTCCAAATCCCACGATTCAATATATTCAACTTTGCCATCAACGAGCCAGTGAATCTTTCCACACGCAAACACGCCATTGATCTCATACAGAGAGAGGCACCCGTGCTCGACTGTTTTCCATGAATTCGTCTTCGAACTATAAACTTTAGCTTCACTTATTCCCTGCAAGTCAGTAGAATACACAAACACCTTGTATGCACCACTTTTTCTATCCCAACCGAAACCTTGTTTATCAGTTGAACAGTTTAACTTGGGCAATTCTATGCAGATTCTAGAGGCTGGGTTCCACAAGGAAATATTGTTAATACTTTTGTTAATGCAAATCAGCCCATTACAGCAACCCACAACATCACCTTTCATCGGCTCATTATCTGTAGGATCGTAGATAGGAGAATGTTCAATAGATGATGGTTCATTCAACAATTGGTGGAGAGAGCATTCATTCAATACACGTCGGTCGCATTCAAAGATGACTCTGTTTTCTGTCGATTTCCGGAGGTGGCTTTCGATGAATCGTTCACTACTGATTAAAGATAGCCATGATTTAGAAACGCACCTGAATCTCGACACTGATTTCACCGGCAGTCTTGACAGTATTTCTTCGATGATTTCTTCAACAAGATGCACGCTTTTGATTTTCTCTCTATCCATCTCCCGCGGATCAGGGTTTACAGAGTAATACCGCCGTTGCTCGATCTCGTAACAACGATTACGCCGCCTCAGCAACTTTAACAGCGGCGGCGCTCGGTTGTAGCGGCAGACTTAGCTAAGACCTAGGTACTCTTCAACCACGGCGGCGACACCTCGCCGGCGGCTCCACACGGTAGCTCCGATAACGAACAAGGCAGACATCAGCTTCTAGTTTGTGTCTTCCATCTTATCAATTAAAAACCAGCACAAACCCCTGAAAAAATTATTTTCTCCGTTTTATGAGAAGTGATCATATTTTTTTTTGGCACGCATATTAAAAAGAATAATATTTAAAATATCATAATAAATAATCACATTCTTTTCGATACAAATATTAAAAAAAATAATATTTAAAATTTAGAAAGATAAAAAATAGTGAAGCCACGATTTACAAAGAGGAAAAAAGTCGGCAGAAAAAAGAAAAGAGGAGGAACGCAAAGCGAGATGGCATTTGGGGATCTGATTAGGATTTCTAATTTTATATTTTTTATATTTGTTTTTTGGTTTTTTTTTTCTAATAAAGCTAACTTTGATCACCTTAAAAAAGGGAGAAAGTTTTAAGGTACATCTCCAACCTTTTCTACAATTAATATCTTATCCATTCTAGTTCTTACCGCTTTTCTACTTATTATTTACGTAAATACAGTCACTCAAAATGATTAATTCAATTGAATTTAAAAATTCATTTGAATCAAACTTTCCTTTCAAGTTCTTATATCTCCAACCCTACTCTATAATCTAGCTCTACTATTATTTTTTTGTTTTTGTTTTTGTTTTTCTTTTATTACATTTAGTTATATTTCTTTAATCATATACTCTCTTCGTCCCAATAGCAAGGTCTCATTTCTTTTTGGCACGGTTATTAAGAAATAATAGTAAAAAGATAAAAAGTGGTTAGTCTCAAACCTTTTGAAGAGTTAATTATTTTCATTTTTGGAACGAGACCTTGCTATTGGGACAGACAAAAAAAGAAAGAAGGACCTTGCTATTGTGACAAAGGGAGTAATATTTAATTATACTTTAAACATTAGATTAGAAAGAATTCTAAAATCACATTATATAAATTTGATATATAAAATTATCATATTCCAACAAAATTACATAATAAAATAACTAAAAATACCGAAAATTGCTAGATTTCCAGATTTTCTTTATCGATTTAAAAAAATCAAATATACTGAGGCTCATTTCACACATCAAAATGCATTAATTGATCATTTATGGGATGAATATTCTAATTCATAGAATTAAAATATATTATTATTAAAGTATATGCTTTTCACAATAATATTGGACGAGTACTCTTTTTCCTACTCATTGATTTCGACATGAGATATTTTAATGAAGTTCGAGCTTTGAATTTTTAATTATGTAATTTTTTATAATTGTAATTTTTTTTTATAATACAATCTTATTTTGTGCATTCATATTATTGATTTATACTCCCTCCGTCCACCAATAGTAAAACTATTTTGAAGCGGCACGAGTTTTAGTAAAAGTTAGATAGTTTGTTAGTGGATAAAGAGAGTCAAGAGACCCGCCTTTGTAAGTGGAGAAAGAGATAAAAATAAAAGTGGGCGGGTCATGTTCCAAAACGGAATAGTCATACTTTTTATGGACGGACGAAAAAAAAAAAGTCTTACTTTTGTGGACGGAGTGGGTATATTTTATCAATAATTGAGATAAGTTTTACTATATAATATTTAAATTAAACAAATAATATATTTTGTTTGAAATAGTGCAGGAAGTAGGGTGGTTGGAGATGGAATATTGAATCTGCTCTATAATAGATTAAGATTCTACTCTACTGTAGAAAAATGATTAGAGATGCTTATCTATATTTTCATTTTTTACGAAGAGCATCATAATTGTCTTTACTTATCATCGATCAGTGATACACAACTAATTAATCGGCTCTTAGTATCACTGTGATATTGTGACGACCACTAAAATTTGAACCATCAACGACCCAATACATATTCATAAATTTAAGTTATTACTGAAATATTTATAAATCGATCAAAGACTTCAATGTAATCTATATTAATACATGGTGTGCGTGCCAGTAAAAATTGAGGGGACAAAAAGTGAGTAAATGGATTATGGGAGTGGAGATTTCAAGAGGAAGAAAGTGAAAGTTGAACCTTAGCATTAGAGGTGTCAAAATTCCGGGCCGGGCCACTAAGCCCACCGGGTTTTTTGAAAAAATTGGGCTGAGCTGGGTCGAAAATTTTTCGGGCCTGAAAATGTGACGCCCAGTCGGCTCGAAAGTTGTTTGTAGTGTAATTTCTTGGGCCGGGCTGGCCCGAAAATTTTTTCAGGCTTGAAAATGTGACGCCCAGTCCGGCCCGTAGAGCCGGGCCTTTTTTGACACCCCTACTTAGCATTCGAGTCATTCACTTAATTCTTTAGATTTTTTGTATCATGTATTAGATATAAATATTGATATAGATTTCGAGCACATTACATTGCTATAGAGATTGAATATTTCATAGTAAAAGTATGCATGTGTTGGTTTAACGGTATAGTAGTTAATGTCTGGAGTCAAAGATTTCGGGTTCAAGTTCACCGTAACGCAGTCTTTTAAATTTAATATTACAATTACCTAAAAAAAAAAAGAAAAAGAATATTTCATAGTATGGGTAAAAGTCACTCTAGTAAATTGTGTTGCCAGCCTACTAAAAATCGTCTCATCATTCTAGAGTTGACGTTAAGAAGAGATTAATATCGGGTCAATGAATTGACGACTTCAACTTCCATACCAAATTGCATATGTAGTAAGATTATATACGATAATATATTTGTAACAGGCTCTTTAGAGAATCAAATTGCATAACTTATTCCTAACTCTATAACTAAATTTTAAATCTATCTATTACTATATTAAAGCAGAATAATTGCAATGTCTTTTCCCGCCTATTTATGTACTTTCCCTCCCATTCTGCATGCCCCATGCACACTTCCCTCCTAACCCAATAATCTCAATGTCAACCCACTCAAAATAACCATTCATTAGCTAAAAAAAAAATGACCATTCATTGATGCCGCCCAAAAATTAAGTTTTTGATTTAAATAACAACATTTTGCAGTAAAGTGGCTTATTATTTTGACATTATATATATATATATATATATCTTTGTAATTCTCTCAAAAAAAGTTGTTTATTACTACTATGTTACAATTTTTTTGGTAAAATATATTATTTGGTGATACTTTATTTTTTAAATTTTTATAGATGAGTTTCTTAACTTGAAATCTTAAATCTGAATATTCAACATAAGTATTATATATATATATATATATTATATATATATATATATAATTGCATTAATAATCAAGTAAAAAATAATTGTATTGATAATACTAATGAACGTAATTATATAATTTTGGAGAATCATTTAGAATATAAATACATATTGAAATATGTATTAATTTTTTATACTATTAATTAAAACATTAATTATCACACAGCGCAGCGCAGCGCAACGCGTGCGGGTAAATCTAGTTGTTTTCTGAAAAGAGAAAACATTCTTCCTTTCGTTCTGGTTGGAAATGAAGCCAACTCATTAATTGATTAATTTTTTTTTAAAGAAAAGCTAACTAGAATTGTCAAAACTTAAAAGCACGGGCACCAAATTAAAGGGAAATTTCACGAAATCGATTAGGTGTAAATTTTAATAACTCAATCCAATCCGGAAAAAATAAGTGCATTTTTTTCGGGTCAAATAAAAAATTGAGCAGAATTCGATTTTAGTAGCCCGATCGGCCTGAAATCGGACCGGTCTCTTCTGAACGGGCTGGTAATCGTTCGAGGTAACTAGGACCGCACACCGGACAGATTTTGCGATGTCCACCTAGGATGGTTAGACTCGAGGCACGGTAGGTATTTTCCTTCTTATTTTTCCTTTTCTTCTTTTAAATCAAAGTATCGACCAAATAATTTTCTTCATTGCGGACAAGAAACGTGAAATAGACAAATAGTATGAGAGGGAATAACGACTTTGACAAAGCTACAATCCGGTGCAAATAGTATGTCCACCTAGGATGGTTAGACTCGAGGCACAGTAGGTATTTTCCTTCTTATTTTTCCTTTTCTTCTTTTTAATCAAAGTATCGACCACATAATTTTCTTCATTGCGGACAAGAAACGTGAAATAGACAAATAGTATGAGAGGGAATAACGACTTTGACAAAGCTACAATCCGGTGCAAATAGTATGTCCACCTAGGATGGTTAGACTTGAGGCACGGTAGGTATTTTCCTTCTTATTTTTCCTTTTCTTCTTTTTAATCAAAGTATCGACCACATAATTTTCTTCATTGCGGACAAGAAACGTGAAATAGGTAAATAGTATGAGAGGGGATAACGACTTTGACAAAGCTACAATCCGGTGCAAATAAATTCTTAAATAAAAAATGACGACTAAGACTGTAAGACGCCATTTCCCAACATTCTTGCAATTTTTTATGTGATATAATTTCATATTAAATTTTACTCAACAAACGACTAAACGAGGTTTTTTAAAAGAAGTCAACATGTCCTAACTACCTCATGTAAAAATACAATAAAACATCATGTAGATTCATGATGTGATACGAATTTATATGTCAACATAGAATAAACCTTAAAAAATTATTAAAATCCTACAGCCCGATATTTGGCAAATAATATATACTTGTTTACCTTTGATAGTATTTTATTATTTTAATTGAGCTAGTTACATTTAAATCACTATGTGAACAAAAAAGGTTTATTAGAGTTGATTGTTTCATAGAGTATATAAAGTAATAATTATTAATTATAATTAAGTATATTCAGATAATTTTTATTTTTATCATATTTTTATTAATTAAAATTTTATTAATTTCATATTCTTGAAATATCACATGTTTATCTATTAATCACATCTCATATTTATCTTTCCCTCTATTTAATTAATTTCTTCTATTACACATATTAAAATAATAACAATTTCGAAATGCATTCTTATGTCTACATGAAACCCTTTTCATTTTTTATTCATGTTTTTCTAAAAACTTCAATTAATGATTTTTAGAAAATATATACATTGAATCAAATGTTGGATAGGTAGCTAAAGAAAAGAAAAAAAAAACTTGAAGATGTAAACATATTTTTTTCCGCATTTTAGCAAAGATTAGAGATATCGATTTAATATGAACTAACGAGACGGTTTCAAATATACTTAAAAAGAAGGATTTTTACTATTTTTAATTAATATTAACTTTATTTAGATTTTTATCGAGTAATTTAGCATAAACCAACGAAGCGGTTCAAATAACATAGAAAGAAAGACTTTTACTAATTTTAATTAATATTATTTTGAAGATGTAAACATTTTTTTTTCGCATTTTGGCAAAGATTAGAGATATCGATTTAGCATGAACCAACGATACGGTTCAAATATACTTAAAAAGAAGGATTTTTACAAATTTTAATTAATATTAACTTTGTTTAAATTTTTATCGAATAATTTAGCATAAATATTGAGACAATGTTTCCGACCCCACAATTTGAGAAGTCTGAGAGACTGAGACAATAGAAACTCTTCAATTTTTCTTTCTTTTTTTCACTAATGACTTAAATAAATGAAAAATGACTAAGAATATATATTTAAATAATGATAAAAAAAAAATACTACAAATTTAGAACAGTTCTGTCTATTCATCGACCAAGTATGCTGCTATACATAAACTCAGACGTATGCTATGCTAACTCTTCTCCATTAACATTCCCATAATGTCTCTCACTCCTGCTTTCTTCTCTCTCCTCCTCTTCCTCTTCCTCCTTCCTCTCTCCTCAACCACAACCACCATCGCCAAGCCAAACTGCCAGACCAAATGCGGCAACCTCACAGTCCAATACCCTTTCGGCATCGGCCTCAACTCCGACTGCTCAATATCTCCCTGGTTCCAAGTCAACTGCGACTCCTCGTTCGATCCTCCCAAAGCATTCATCTCCGACAGCAACATAGAAATAGTCAACATCTCCGACAACCAACTCAAAGTCAAGAACTGGGTCGCCGCCGCCTGCTTCGACAGATTCGGCAACAAAATGAACCTCCTCGACATCGTCTGGATCAACCTCGGAGCTTCCCCCTTCACCTTTTCCGACAGCAACAAGTTCACCGTCATCGGCTGTCATGAGCTCGCCCTCATAACGGGATCGAGAGGCCGGAATTACACCGGCGGATGCATCTCCATTTGCTCCAGCAGTCAAGATTTGATCGATGGAGATTGCTCTGGAATGGGATGCTGCCAGACAGATATTCCAAAGGGTCTTAAAAATTTCAATGCAACGCTTAGTCCGTTAAGTAATCACACAGCTATTTGGTCGTTTGATCCTTGCGCTTACGCGTTTCTTGGAGATCCGAGCAGCTATAGATTCAGAGTTTCCGACCTCAAGGACCCGAATTTTCATAACCAGACTGTGGAGAATGTGCCTGTGATTCTTGATTGGGCTATTGGCAATCAGAGTTGCAGTGGAGCTCAAAAATCTAGTGATTTTGCTTGTCTTCAAAACAGTTACTGTGTTGATTCTGATACCGGCGTTGCAGGATACCAGTGTTTATGTCGAGAAGGGTATACTGGGAATCCATATCTTAGTCCTGGCTGCACAGGTGCTTGTGTTTTTTGAAGGTTTTTTTACTTATTTTTGGATATGTGTTTGTGTTTGATGATCAATGAATGAAAAATAAGTGTAGAAATCTTTCTGTGGTGACAGATATTGATGAATGTGTGAGTAATCCTTGCCATGAACATGGGATTTGTAAGAATGTTGGCGGCAGTTTCAACTGTACTTGCAAGAAAGGATACGTAGGCGACGGGACGAAGGACAGGCGTGGTTGCATAAAGAAGTCTGTGTTTCCAATTGCCAAGTTTTCTTTAGGTATTATATATATCATGTCATAAATTTGCTTGATTCTCCTTTCATGGTTTGTTTGTCTGATTAGATTAGGATTTGGACATCATATGATCACTTTGCAAATATTAGTGGATTAGAAATATCACACATCTTTTTCTTGATCTTATTTGATGTATATTGTACTAATGGAAATGGATGAAATTTGCAGGTATTAGCTTTGGATTGTTAACTTTAGTTATTGGTATGATTGTTTTAATCTTTGGTGTGAACAAAAGGAAGCTTATGAAACGAAGAGAAAAATACTTCGTCCAAAATGGAGGAGTGCTTCTGAATCAACAGCTTTCCTCAAATGAAAGTAGTATGAAATCTACCAAAATCTTCACAGCTGAAGAGCTAGAAAATGCCACCAACAACTATGCAGAGGACCGGATACTAGGCCGTGGTGGTTATGGTACGGTTTACAAAGGAATCCTAAACGATAATCGAGTTGTTGCAATTAAAAAGTCGAAGGTTATGGATCAAACTCAAATCGAGCAGTTCATCAACGAGGTGATCATCTTGACACAAATCAACCACAGAAATGTTGTGAAGTTGTTAGGATGCTGTCTGGAGGCAGAAGTCCCTCTTTTGGTGTATGAATATGTTTCAAATGATACACTCTTCCACCATATTCACAACAGCGGAGGAATGCCTTGGTTTTCATGGGACAATCGTCTGAGAATCGCGGCAGAATCTGCCGGTGCATTAGCCTATCTCCACTCTGCAGCTGCAATGCCTATTATTCACAGAGATGTCAAATCTCCCAACATATTATTAGATGAATATTACACTGCCAAAATTGCAGATTTTGGAGCATCAAGATTAATCTCCATTGATCAAACAATGGTCTCCACTCTAGTCCAAGGTACCTTAGGTTACTTGGACCCGGAGTACTTCCACACGGGCCAGTTAACAGAAAAGAGCGACGTCTACAGCTTTGGGGTTGTCCTGGCCGAGCTGATGACAGCCAGGAAGCCCATTTCCAACACGAAGAACGACCAAGACAAGAGCCTCGCTACTTTCTTGGTCGTGGCACTGAAAGAAGATCGTCTGTTTCAGATACTTGATCCTCGAGTGCTCAAGGAAGGAAGCATAAAGCAAATCAATGATGTTGCTAGGCTGGTGAAGAGATGTCTGAAGATGAACAGTGAGGATAGGCCGACGATGAAGGAAGTAGCAATGGAACTCGAAGGTTTAAGGAAGCTGAGCAAACACCCTTGGACTGAACAACAACTTGAAGAGGAAGGTGTTCCATTGATGAGTGAGCAATCTGATCTGTATGAAGTGCCAATGAGTTCGGGTTTTAGTACCGGTGACTATTCTGGACAACATAGTATGGACAGCCGTATGATCCGTCCTATCAACACCCCGCGTTGAGGAGTGGTCCAAAAAATGCTATACGAGGTGAAATATATCAGACGTGTGGGTAAGTGTTTAAATTGATAGTGAAAAGTGTTTAAAGTTATCACTACAAAAATTGATTTGCTTGTTTAATAATCTTTCTATTCTTCTTGGCTGAAATTTCTTTTGTTACATTTGGATCTTTGTGTTATGATTAATTTGGTTGCTGCTTAATTGATAAGAACAAAGCTATTTCCTTGTGAAGTGATTCAATGTTGTCCCTTTTGTGACCCATTATGTTCAATAAATATTATTTCAATCCTTTTTAATTTTTTATATCAAGATATAAAAGTGGCATGCATAAGATGGTTTTTGTGTTACATCCATCACTTGGAGGTAGAATTAGAACAATCAATTTACACTCATTGGAAGCTAGTTTTTCTTGCAAATTCATATTTGTAGAACAATCAATATTCTTGACTTTGGTTCTCTAAAAAAAAAAAAAATTCTTGACATTGGACATCATTCAATAATAATAATAATAATAATAATAATAATAAGCTCGACCTAGAAGGTATTAGTAGGATTCAAAACGCTCTAAATGTCGTCTCGTGTTCGATAAACTAGCTTTGAACAGGGTGCACCAAAGGTGTAGTCCCGGAATGTTGTCCAGTAATATTCTGAGTATTAATTCTGACAGTATATAAATCTGATAATTCCTCATCCGTCAATCCGACACCTTCCTCTTCAACTTGCTGTTCAGTCCAAGGATGTCTAGAGAACTTCCTCAAGCTCTCGAGTTCCATCGCAACTTCCTTCATCGTCGGCCTCTCGTGGCCGTGCAACTTCAGGCATCTCTTCACAACCTCTGCAATCGCCTCGAGTTGTTCCAAACTCCCTTCCCTCAGCACACGAGGGTCGAGAATTTGGAACAGACGGTTCTCTTTCACCGAAGTGACAAAGAAAGTCGATAGGCTCTTTTCCCGGTCACTTCCCGTGCTGGAAAGAGGCTTCCTGGCCGTCATCAGCTCGGCCAGGACTACTCCAAAACTATAAACATCGCTCTTTTCTGTCAACTGGCCCGTGAGGAAGCCCTCCGGGTCCAAGTAACCCAGGGTTCCTTGCACCAGAGTCGAGGCGATTGTTTGATCAATGGGAACTAATCTTGATGCTCCAAAATCTGAGATTTTGGCAGTGTAGTACTCATCCAATAAAATGTTGGCAGATTTCACATCTCTGTGGATAATAGGCTTTGCAGCTGCAGAGTGAAGATAGGCTAATGCACCCGCGGCCTCCACCGCGATTCTCAGACGATTTCCCCACGAAAACCAAGGCATTCCTCCACTGTTATGGATATGGTGGAAGAGTGTATCGTTTGAGACACATTCGTAGACGAGCAGAGGAACTTCAGTCTCCAGACAACATCCTAAGAGCTTCACAACGTTGCGATGATGGACTTGTGTTAGAATGATAACTTCGTTGATGAACTGCTCGATCTGGCTCTGATCCATCACTCTTGATTTCTTGATCGCAACAACTTGCTGTGGATCATGGAAGATTCCTTTGTAGACTGTCCCGAAACCACCTCGTCCTAGGATTCGATCTTCTGCATAGTTGTTCGTGGCCTTTTCTAACTCTTCTGCACTAAATATTCTCATAGATTTCATACTGCCTTCATTTGATGAAAGTTGTTGTTGCAACAGCAGCCCACCATTTTGCTGGAAGAATTTCTGCCTTAGATTTACGAGTTTTCTTCTTTTAACAGTTAAATATAGCCATGTCATAGCAATTATAACTGCCAAGAATCCAAAACTCAAACCTACATTCAATGAGAAAAGATTAAGTATTCTAATTACAACAAAATTTCATGTCTTAAAATTTCTCTGATTTAGGACAACAATAGGTATACCTAATGCAAATTTGATGACTGGAAACTCAGAGTTCTTGGCAATGCATCCGCGGCCGTCTCTTCGTCCATCTCCCAAGTACCCTTTCTTGCAAGAACAACCATAACTGCCCTCAACATTCATGCAAATCCCATTCTCATCACATGGATTACCTTCGCACTCATTAACATCTGCAAAAATCATTATATGTAGCTTATTACACAAGAAATGGATCAATATATACTAGCAAAAAATATGTGCATACCTATGCATCCAGGACTCAGATAAGGATTCCCTGCATATCCTTCCGAGCAACTACACCTATATCCACCAAGACCAGAATCAGAATCAACACAATCACTATTCCTCAGACAAGCAAAATCCTCGGATTTCTGAGCTTCACTACAATTCTGAGTCCCAATAGCCCAATCCAGAACCACAGCTACATTCCCCACAGTTCTGTTCTGAAACGTCGGATCATTCAGATCCGACGCTGCAAAGCTATAGCTGCTCGGATCACCGAGAAACGCGTAGCCACACGGATTAAACGACCACACATTCACATGCCTATTCAGACTGCCAAGATTCGAGTTCACCATTTTCAAACCCTTTGGGATCGCAGTCTGGCAGCAGCCAACGCCGGAGCATTCTCCGTCGCTGAAATTATCAGTCTCGGAGCAAATCGAGATGCATCCGCCGGTGAACTCATGCTCCTCCAATCTTCCTATCAATGCCACCTCATCACAGCCGATGACAGTGAACCTGTTCACTTCGGAGAAGGTGTAAGGCGTGGCTGTGATGTCGAGCGGAGCTCTCTTGTCGCGCCTTCGCCTCCCGGATCTGTCGTAGCAGCTCGAGGCCACCAGGCTCTTGATCCGGACTGCATTGTCTGAAATCTCGAGGATCTCGAGGCTGCCTGAGGCGATGAAGGGGCGGGGAGGAGTGTAGGAGGAGTCGCAGTTGATGTCGAACGACGAGCTTATCGAGCAGCCGGATCCCAAACCAATGCCGAAAGGATATGGAATGGTTAAGTTTCCACATTTGCTTTGGCAGTTAGGCTTGGTGTTGGCTGAAATGAGTGGGAAGCATGAGATTAGTAGATGTAAGAAAATAGAAAGTAGAGACATTTTTTTCTTTGTAATGAAGAAGTGTATAAAGTGATCAATATTGAGGTTTGTTACATGTCTGAATTTGGATTAGTACTATATAGTATTGCTGTAATATCTTAGTTAACCTTAATTAGCTTACAATCTGTATGATGATCTGTGTAGTATTTTCTGTATATTTTTTTGAAGTCAACACCTCTCTCTCTATCTCTCTCTCTCTATGAGGAATAGGTTATTACTTGTCGTAGCACGATCCGCGAGTTGAGAATGAGTCTGACCAAATGGTCGAGATAGTTGGAAACAAATTGAGTTGGTTCTAACATGCATGCTGTTACTACACATTTAGGAAGAGTACGTCTTGTAATTAGTATGATAAAATTATGCATAACTATAAATTTGTAATGCTACAATATCTGAGTCAATCTTAGCTTAGATTCTGGACACAATGTTTTGTTCTTTTTAAATTTCGACGTATATTAAAAAAATTAGGCGGCCAAGAAATGATATATAGTGTCGAAACATTTTCTCAGGTAGTTGTCGACGTACAGCTGTTTCAGAGTAAAGTATGGAGTATATAACTCTCTCTCTCTCTCATACGTTGACATTGTGTGTGGTGTGGGAAAGTAATTAGGAGAGGTGTTTCAATAAAAATGAAAAGCATCATGTGATAATACAATTATCAAGTGAGTGATAATGAATTGAATTAGATCTAATAAACATGCATATGCTGTCTGTGATTAAGTTTGATAAATTATGCATTATTGCATAATTGTATTGATAAGAGTAATTTAGTAAGGAACTAACGAGGAAAAGGAAGTTTTGCAGAATTATATTGTATTGCTAAGGAAAAAATTAATACAATCTTAGGAAATGAGAAACGAAAATTATAAATAATGAAATGGGTCCAACCCAGCAGCTAGAGCTGACAAAATGGTCAGGTCGAGACAAAACTTCATCGGACTGCAAATATTCAAGTCATATCCAATCCGAAAAAATATTTATATATATTTATAGTAGTGTAAAAATATTTGGGACGATCCGATCTGAAATTCAATCGGCCACAATTTTGATGGCTCGGCCCCATTTTTCGGGCTCTTCGGGCACATTCATGAGTCGCTCGTTCAACCGTCCATCGGCAGCAGAGTCGGACTAAATCTCACACGAGAACCATAAGTTTGGGAAAGAAGCAAAAAGGATACAAGATGCTTTTCTCTTCTAGTAGTCCAGTACAAATCAAAGTAATTAATATCAATTATTATTCCTTCATGCACAAGAAAAATCTAGTTTGAGCTAGCTAGGCCAAAGAACTAGCGAGGATTGTGATAAATCATAGGATTTTCCAAACTATCTAGGGCAGGATATGCTCTTGTACTGAACTGATTTGATGATCCTATGTTGATTGCATAAAGATCCGATGCCAAACTTGATTTCTCTCCTAAAAGAGCCTTATTTTCTTCCCTATTTTCTTCTTGTGTCCAAGGATGCATCGTATTTCTTCGTAGGCCTTCTATTTCCATCGCCACTTCTTTCATGCTCGGCCTATCCTCACTCCTAATGTTTAGGCATCTCTTCACAAGATCGCCCATGCCTTGCAACTGCTCGAAATTCCCTTCCTTGAGAACTCGAGGCTCGAGCATTTGAAACAACCGGTTTTCTTTCATCGACACGATAAAGAATATGGCGAGGTTTCTTTCCTCCTCGGACAACATTGGGGAGAGAGGCTTCCTTCCAGTCATGAGCTCCGCGAGAACCACTCCAAAGCTGTATACGTCGCTCTTCTCTGTTAGCTGGCTCGTCTGGAAATACTCTGGATCCAAATAACCTAACGTCCCCTGCACAAGCGTTGTCACTTGCGTTTGGTCCAATGGGACTAGTCTTGAAGCTCCGAAATCAGAGATTTTGGCGGTGTACGTCTCGTCTAGTAAAATGTTGCTAGACTTGACGTCTCTGTGGATGATCGGCATTGAAGCTGCAGAGTGGAGATAGGCTAAGGCGCCCGCGGATTCGGCCGCGATCCTCAACCGGTCTTTCCACGAAAACCAGCCCATTTCGGAGCTGTTGTGGATGTGGTGGAAGAGCGTTCCATTCGAGACCAGCTCGTAAACGAGCAGAGGAACCTCGGTCTCCAAACAACATCCCAACAGTTTAACGACGTTCCTATGATTGACTTGTGCAAGAACGATCACCTCGTTTATAAATAATTCGATCTGGCTCTCATCCATCACTCGCGACTTTTTAACTGCAACAACTCGTTGATCAGATAAGATCGCTTTATATACCGTACCGTAACCGCCCTTCCCAAGAATACGATCCTCTGCGTAATTGTTCGTCGCCTTCTCGAGCTCTTCGGCGGAGAAGGTTCTAGTAGCTTCTACTCCATTTTCAGTACGAGCAGCTTGTTGGTTTAACAGGAGTCCGCCATTTTGCAGAAAGAATTTCTCTCTCATCCTCGCAAGCTTTCTCTTCTTGAACCCAAAATATAGCAACGTTATACAGATAAAAACTGAGACCAGTCCAACGCTGAAACCTGTACAACATCAAACCTAGCTTTTAGTAAAACATTATTAATTTGGGCCATCATTAAAAGAAAATTAAATAAAATAAAATAATTAATTACCTAGGGTAAACTTTATAACTGGAAACTGGGATTTGACAGTAATGCAACCAAAACTGTCGTTTCTGCCATCGTCTTCGTATCCATCTTCACAAGAGCAGCTATAGCTACCAGGGGGACTATTAGTGCAAATTCCATGATCACCGCATGGTGTATCCTTACATTCATCAATATCTACCAAAAAAATACACTACGATTTAGGCAATAATCGAATGTTATTGTATAACTATAACAAAATGTAACTAATATATATTTTTGTAGCATACTTAAGTCTTTGACATAGTCTGTTCAAAAAAGAGTCTTTGACATAGTCAAGTCTCCTTCTTTCATCATTTTGATAATTAATTCATAATTTTTTTTTATCATGGTGTTTGAAAGCTGTAAATGTTTTTTTTTTTTTAAAGATTGAAAGTTAATTGAATAGAAAGAACATTAAAATTGTAACAAAGAAAAAAATAAAAGCATTTTAGAGACTTTGAACCTAATAAGTAACCCAAAACCTATTGAAAATAGTGAAAATTCTGAAAAGCAAAGACTGAGAATCGGATCGATCGAGATATATATATATATATATATATATATATGTTAAAATGGTTCGGTTAATTCGATTTCTGGTTTGATCTGATTAAATTTTAAATTCAATTTTCGAACCATTTGATATATTTTGGCCTGTACAATCTGAATCAAAATTAAATCAAAGATTAATTAATAAGTATATAAAAATGACCAATTTTATTCGGTGAAAAAAATAAAATAAAATAAAAATGTTCGTTCAATTAATTTAGTCGGTTTTCAGGCAACTTGATTATTTCAATTCGTTAGTTGTTCAAAACACCGATTAAATACTAACATATCATCCCTATTTGTTAAAAATAAATAAAAAATCCCAATTTACAATCGGGCGAGTTGGGGGAGGACAGAGGCGGTGGAATTGAACACGAGACTTGGAAACTAACCTGTACAGCCCGGACTTAGGTAAGGATTGCCTTCGTATCCTTTGGAACAATTACACCTATACCCTCCAAGCCCCGTATCCGAATCAATACAATCACTATGCTCTCTGCAAGCATAATCACCAGAAACCCTAGCTTCGTCACAACTTCCATTTCCAATAGCCCAATCAAGCACGATCGGCACATTCTGAGTCGTCCGATTCTGAAACATCTCATCCTGCAAATCCGACCCGCTAAACTGAAACCTATCTTGCTCCCCAAGAAACGCATACGAGCAAGGATCAAAGCTGTGAACTTTTGTATGATTGTTCATGCTAAGAAGCGCGAGGTTAAAATATCTCACCCCTTTTGGTATGAAAGTCTGGCAGCAGCCGATGCCCGTGCATGACCCTTCGATCAGATCGGCCTTCCGCGAGCAGCCGGATATGCAGCCGCCGGTGAATTTCCGGCCGCTCGTTGCGACGATCAACGCCAAGTCGTCGCAGCCGACCACCGTGAACCGGTTTATGTCGGAGAAGCTGTAGGGCGTGGTGGTCAGGTTTATCCATATGGGGTTCTGCCGCGTGATGCCGCCGGTTGCATTGTAGCATGCGGCGGCGATCCCGTTCTTGATCCTGACATGGCTGTCGGTGATTTCGACTATTTCGAGGTTTCCGATGGAGATGAATGGGGTCGGAGAGGAGGAGGAGGAGGATATGGAGCAGTTTACGTCGAACCATGGCCCGATGGAGCAGCCGGAGTCGATCCCGATTCCGAAAGGATATGGAACTGCTAAGTTTCCGCACTTGGCTAGGCAACCGGGTTTCGTTGCTGCCGTGGCGGCGGCGGCGGGATTGGAAGGAGGGTGAGGGTGATTGGCTAGTGCTGGTGAAAGGCATAAGAAAAACAAGATTGTTGAATGGAGCAACATTTTTAGTTTTTTTTTTTTTTGGCGGCGCTAAAAATACTTCAAGGAAACGCAAATATGGCCTTATATATAGACAAAGACTTGCATACAACTGGTCGTACGGTACGACCGGTCTCACACGATATCAGCTCTTAAGTCAGGCGCGTGGATCACACACATCATTCCAGGCACGTCCACGCGCCTAACAATTTTTTTTTTAAACATGCGCGTATAACACCTGCACCTAAATTTTTTCATTTTTTTTCCAATTTTTTTATTCTTTTTTTTTCAGTTTTTCTTAAACTTTTTTTTCCAGTTTTTTTTTATTCTTTTTTTTCAGTTTTTTTTAGTTCTTTTTTTTTCAATTTTTTTATATTAATTTTTTATTTAAAGAGTCAAACGAGAGGAGCCGAAGGCCTCGGAGCAAGCTAAAAAAAATTAATTAAAATCGGAGCCGAAGGCGGAGAATTTTTTTTTTTGTTTTGAAAAAATCGAATTAAAAAAAAAAACTGAAAGTTAACGTTTGACCCGATTTGATCGGATCGGGTCAACCCGAATCCGGTCTTACCCGCACAGGAGTGTGCCTCTTATATATATATATATGTGTGTGGATGTGTGTGTGTGTGTGTGGGGAAGAGATCAAATAGAAATAAATCTATAAGTGTTAACTAAAAATAAATCTTAGACGTCAATTCCATGACATCAATGGCCTAGATTATTTAAAGGTTAAATGCATATTTTAGCCATCATCTTTAAATGATAAATTCTTTAATTTGTGGGATATGGAGGTCAATGAGGTTAGTGCGCATGCTATACTAAATAATGCGTATTTTATTTTTATTCTTTAAATCTTTTTTCGTACAAACAATCTATTACTAATAGAAAAATAAAGCTGCCCCATCCACGGTGCTCCGTTCAGATTTTCCTTTAATCTGGTAATTTGTCTAATTTTAATTCAGATATATTCTAATTTTTATTTTTATTAATTTCATATTCTTGAAATATCACATGTTTATCTATTAATCACATCTCATACTTATCTTCCCTCTATTTAACTAATTTCTTCTATTATACATATTAAAATAATAACAATTTCGGAATTCATTCTTATAAATCCTTATTTTATACATTCTTAATTCATATATAATAATCTATAGAAAATTATTCAATGAAAATCCCTATGAAGACTAAATAAATATATTTAATCAACATGTCTAATTGTCTATATGGAATCCTTTTCATTTTTCATTCATGTTTTTCTAAAAACTTCGATTAATGCTTTCTAGAAAATATATACATTGAATCAAATGTGGGATATGTAACTAAAGAAAAGAACAAAAAAACTTGAAGATGTAAACATATTTTTTTTCCGCATTTTGGCAAAGATTAGAGATATCGATTTAACATGAACTAACGAGACGGTTCAAATATACTTAAAAAGAAGGATTTTTATTAATTTTAATTAATATTAACTTTGTTTAGATTTTTATCGAGTAATTTAGCATAAACCAGCGAGACGGTTCAAATAACATAGAAAGAATGATTTTTACTAATTTTAATTAATACTTTGAAGATGTAAACATTTTTTTTCCGCATTTTGGCAAAGATTAGAGATATCAATTTAGCATGATCTAACGAGACGATTCAAATATACTTAAAAAGAAGAATTTTTACAAATTTTAATTATTATTAACTTTGTTTAGATTTTTATCGAGTAATTTAGCATAAACCAACGAGACGGTTCAAATAACATAGAAAGAAGGATTTTTACTAATTTTAATTAATTTTACTTGGAGTGTTCATATTTTTATCGAGTATTACTCAACGGATTTGAGACGAGTATGTACAGTAAAGTCACTATTTTAACTGAGATTCGGACGTACATATAGAAAAATTATAAACAAATTTAGATTTAGAAAATATATAATGAATGAGTATATCCAATCCATTATCATTCCTAATTATAAATTTAGAATTGTGAAATAAAATTAATTTTCTAAGTTTGATTAATAATTAACGCGAACAATATCACAACTTTTAAATAAGATATAAAATTATTTTAAAAATATATACATATAAATTAAAACATAAAGTTATTTCCCGTCGAATTCCGACGGGCTACTTACTAGTTATTGCTAATAGAGATTCTATGTGTTTGATGAATTTGAGAAATAAAGTCCTGAGATTTATGATTTTTAATAAAACAAGTCCTGACCATTTTACCCTCTGTTTCTTGCTCCTTTATCAATAAAATAATAAATGTCAAATTCAGTAATATATTAATTAAAATGCAATAGTTGATAAAAAAAACAATGACATAATAAACAATGTGCATTTAAATATTAATTAAAATGCAATAGTTAATACGAAAAAAACAATGACGTAATAAATAATATGCATTTAAATATTAATTAAAATGTAATAATTAATAAGAAAAAAACAATGACGTAGTAAACAACATGCATTTGAATATTAATTAAAATGCAATAGTTAATACGAAAAAATGACATAATAAACAATATGCATTTAAATATTAGTTATAAAGCAATTACATACATTATCATGCAATAATTTATACTAACAAAATTATGTGAACGATGCAGAATATATTAAATTATGGAATCAAAAAATTACTCCCTTCATCTCGTTATTCTTGTCTCATTTCTTTTGGGCACGAGTATTAAGTAGAATGATGTTTAAAGGGTAAAAAGATAGAAAGTGGTGAAGCCCACAATTTTTTTGAGAGAAACATATTTCCTTATATGGAAACAAGACAAGAATAATGGGACAACCCAAAAAGGAATACAAGACAAGAATAACGGAAGGCATAAAAGAAACCAGATATACATAAACAATTTGATACAATTTCTATGAGTTCAAAATTTCTTTAAGCCACCAACTTTACCCCTTTTCGATAATAGGCCAATATGTTTGCGGGTCGGCAAAAGTAGGACAATAAGATTTAAAAGTTGCATTAATACGCCACATTTCGGCCCGAACATTACTCGCCAAGCCCATTTATGGCACAATTAAGATAAAATCCATAGAAAATACTCAAGTTCATCATTTCTTCCCATTTTAATCCAATTTTCAATTAGGAGATAAATCATGCAAAACTATCAGGCCCATCACACTTCCGTATAAAAATCCTACGTACACCAAATTCACACCTTTTTTACCGTAAGCTGCCGGGTATTTTCGCCGGAAGTTTTAGGAATCCCGTCCAACCACACGATCGCAACCGATGGTTTCCAAACGCAGACTCCTTCAGCAACACTCAGCACAATCTTCGATCGTTTCCTACCCGAGGCATAGGGTGATTAATTTGGTATACAGAGAATAATCAGACACTGAAAGGGATGAGCAAAAGCCCAACTTTTATATAGGAATTATATAAAATTTATTACAATATAAGTATATCTCCTTTAGGGAGGAGACAAACTTGTTTAGCTACCTATGGTAGCGGAATTGAAATTCATCTAACTAAGAACTAAGAACAATGACAATTTTTATTTTTGGAGAGAGCAAAGAAGATGATGCGTGGATTTTCTGATCCCGAATACTCTCTTCAATTCTCGTTTATATAGAGGTCTCAGTGAATGACCTCCATTCCTGCATTATTGCCTTGGATGCTTCTTTCCTTGGCCAGCTAGCTTCACGTGAATTGGGTCTTCCATTATTGAATGCGGACAACCAACTTTCGGTGTGAGGTCTCTTTCTCGTGACTAATGGACCACTTTCTGCTGGTAGTGGTCCTCCTGTATTTTTACCCATATATCATTTAGTGGGTATTCCCTGATTATCCACCCACTGCTGTCGTTTTCTTTTTAGTGGGTGGTTTTCCAGCTCAGAGTCACATGACTCCACCAACTTGTGTCGGGAATCTATTTTTTCCCGGGGCCCTGGGCGTCCTTGCTTTTGGCAGCGCCTTGTGCTCTAGATGCTCGTTGGACATAGCCCTATCTTTTCCCCTTCTGGGCAAGAAGCCTTTTTCTAATTCTGGCTCCTTCTGGTTCTGGCAGTCTGGACAAAGCGCTCAGACCAGTGCCCAAAGTGAGCCATGTTGCAATATTTGCGATGAGTTTCTTTGCTCGTCACAATCTTGTTTTCCCAAAGCAAAGTCTTTTTTCTCTCGAAAGCTTCCTCTGCAAATCTTGTTGATTTTTCTATCATAGTATTTAACAGGAATGATCCGTTTACCGAATTCTGAAAGAATTTAAACGGAAACTTGACTTTGTCCATCTCTGTGAGACATACCCATAATCCACATGCTCTTCTGGTTGAGATGAGGTCTTCCGGTAGTGTGGAGACTAGATTTGTCTCCTCTTCTGTAGGCACCTTAACTTTTTCGAGGGCGCGTCCGTTTGGGATCTCTGAAGCCTGATGTAGTGAAAGGCTTCATGGCTACCTTTTCCTGTTGGTTCTGGAGCCGCACTTATGAAGTACAATTCCAAAATATCACCTCGGCTAAGTTGTGGATTGTTAGTCCAGGTATCATACACTGCTTCTTGAATCCACTTGAGTAGATTCTTGATTTCAGTGAATGATGGTGATGTTGTATAAACTGAGGCTAATGCCCCAAATTCATACCATCTCTTGACTTCGTGTGGGTCGGAGTTTGGCATCATCCACACTCGACGATACTTTCCCGAGACATCAACCCTTATTTTTTCTAGGTTGATTCTCGATCTTGTATGGAGCTTCTTCCAGTTAGCTTGATAAATCTGCCAAGAAGAAGAAACTTCAATTTTGTCAGTATTAACCTTAGAGGTACCAGTCATTGGCCTAAGATTAATCTCTCTCCCTTTTACCCCAGAGGTGCCGGGTTGACATGATGGTTCAAAGTGTGACCTCTGAATATCATCTTTTTCTTGAAGAAATGGTTCCGAAGAGACCACCACCTTAGAACTCGGGAAAGAGGTATTGGATTCCTCTGCTACAGGTTTAGAGCCCTGTACTAGAAACTCTTCTTTCACCAAAGGATCTTTGGCCACCCGAAGGATTGGTGTTTGGCATGCAGCCCAGAGTTGACCCTGAGACCGTATGCAAGCTCGTATTCTCTCGGTGACTTTCGTCTTGTCTGTAATCTTCCTGCTTGTTCAACATTCAAAATGCACTCGTCCCACTATCTCGTTAACATCTCCAGATTTTCTCTGAGATGCCTTTGGGCCAGTAGAATGGAGTTCACATCAGTTGGCTCCATCTCTTGTTAAGAAATCTGCAAGAACATTTTCGTGAGATTTCACAATGACAATATCAAAAATATAATATTGACATTCAGCTTGCCATCTAATTAATCTAGCCCTTTCTGGTTTAGATTTCATCTTGTTTCTTAAGAAAGTCTTAACCTGTGTGTTATCGACTTTCAAAGTAAATTTCTTTACTAATAAAAATAATGGCCATTTCTTAAACGCATTTCGGACTGCAAAGAATTCTTTCTCATTTATGTGCCATCGCACAGCTTCATCTTCTGAAAATAAACCACTACAGTATCTGCATGGTTCTTCTCTATTAGGAGTGATTTTGGTTAAGACTGCTGCCTACCAATAATCACTTGAATCTGTATACAGGATCAAGTCGTCTTCGTCCTGAGGTATCGAGAGTTTTGGAAGATTTCTGCAAACCTCTTTTAACTCCTTCATTCCTTGTCGATGTTCTTCTGTCCAGATGAACAGAACATTCTTTTTCAGTAATGAACTGAAAACCTTTCTATGTTTTGCGAGATTCTTAATGAATGATCCTGCAAAATTAACAACTCCCCGAAAGCTCTGAAGTTGTTTCTTTTCTTTAAGATTTTCAGGAAAATTCTGGACCTTCTGAACAATATGGTCCTATAGAATAATTCATGCTTCATCGATCTCGATACCCAGAAACTCCATTTTCCGAGTTGCAACGACTGCCTTATTTTCAGACAGTACTAAACCCTCCTTGTAACAAACACCTGCAAAGATTTCAAGATGTTTGATATGTTCTTCTATATTTTTTGATGCAATTAAAATATCATCAATATAGACGAACATGAAAGAAGTTTAAACAGATTATCCATCTTTCTCTGAAATATTTGAGGCACATTAGCTAATCTCATTGGCATTACGATCAAAGCATAATGTCCTTGTGGAGTATTGAAGGCTGTAAACTTCTTACTTCTTTCCTCCATGCGAATCTGGTAGAAACCTGACTTGCAATCAAACTTAGAGAATACCTTAGCATTTCAAATGCAGTTAATAAGGTGTTCCCTACTAGGGATAAAATATCCATCAAACTCCAGAATATCATTAATTCCTTTGTAATTAATAACTAATCTGGGTTTACCTCGTTTGATCTCACCATGATTCCTTACCAGAAATCCGGGACTGCTGTAAGGCGAGTTTCCTGGTTCGATCAGCTTTAAATCAAGGTGTTCCTTGATTATCTCCTTCATATCCTGTTGATCTTTGAGATTCATCAGGATTGGCCTGTATCTAACAAACTCATACTCCTTATTTGGCTTCACCTTCAAGGTTGCTTTGAGCTTGTTTTTATCCCACCATGCCAAAGGATTCTCATTGTAATTCCTTTTAATTTTCCTTTTGACATCTTCTAGAGATACTTGCATTTCTTCCATAATATCTTGATGGGATATTAAGGATGCCTTGAGGATCTGGACCTCTTCATCTTTGAGATCCTTTTCTTTGATACAGCTTAGCACTACTTCGCTGAATCTCCTTTGATCCTTTATTTTTTGGTATCGAAGTTTTCCTTCATCACCACGCTTGTTGCGAAAACTCAATGGCATTTGGCGATTAAAAGCCCCATTCAGCCTCTGGACAATGATTTTGTGATCGCAAATGGTTGTGAACACTAGTTGCCTTCTTTCATTATCATGCATGTATATTTTGAACATCTATAGGAAATTGCCTAACAGAATTTCTGCACCTGTATCATGGAAATAAATTGGTGGAGTTTTAACCTTGTACCAAGGTGTTCCTCTGACTCCGCCAATCAAAATTTCTGTCTCATTTACTCCTTTAGCTAGGAGCAAATTCCTTTTTGAAAAATCTCTTCCTGCAATGCGGGGTAGATCCTCTTCTACCTCTGCTGGGAAGACTCTCTCGAGGGTATTCATCTTTTTTCTGCTCGAATCATTCTTGTCAGGGTTTTAATCTTTGGATCATTCTTGGCTTCTTCCACCGGTACTGGATAAGCGGGTTCGTTGGCAAAGGGATTCATTCTTTGACTAGAACGAGGTTGTTATTCTAGTTTTTCTAAACGGTCTCGAATGTCCTTCAGGATGTTGTAGATTTTCTCCTGCTTCTTTTCGATCTCGTAGAGATTCCTTGGTACACCATATAAACTGTCGCCATAATGTTGCACCGTCTTCTGCACTTCTCTCAGATCCATCGAAAATTTAGAGGAATCTGGATTAATCTCTTGATATAAAAGAGTAGAGGCTACTCGTATATCTTTCTTTGGTTCCATCAGAGATGATTCCAATTCACTCCCAAATGGATCCAATGGTTTCTTCTCATGGCGTGTTCTATATCCCATTCGAGGCAGATACAACTATGGAGGAGGACTTTTTTTTATTCCTTGGGAACAAGAATTAATTAATTTTTCCTCCTTGCTTTGTTGGTTCAGGATGTCCAACTGCCTTCTCCAGTGTGTTAGAATACTCTGGTATCTCGTTCTTCTTTTCTCCAAGATTTGGATAAGTTTCTGGTGATGTCCACACTCTGGACATTCTTCAGGATCCATCAGTCAGTATGGTTCTGATGGTTTTCTCTCATCACGTTCTCCGTCCTTAGATGGAGATACTTCAACTCCTCAATGAAGTTTTCCTTTCTTCTCATCTCTTGGTGGCAAGAGATAATGGATTCACAATCCACTCTTATGGCTGCAGAGTGGAATTCTCTCTTCCAGATTGCAAGAGCAGTCTGGGTTCTTATTTTCTGTACCTCCAAATCATGGAGATAGTTCTTGTAACCTTCACATCTCGGACAATCGTCCGGATCTATATTTTCTTGATGTCTCCTCCGTTAGGATAATACTTAAAATAATAAATAAAATATAATTCCTTAATAAACCTAGGGCTCTGATACCATTCTGAAAGCGTGGATCGTTTAGCGTAATGTTAGAGCAGAATAATAACCTTGAGTATTTATAATTTATTCTATCTTAAATGTGTATTTGAATATTTGGTCAAGAGCAGGTGAATATTATATTTTCGGGCTTTTAATTTGCAATTTTCAAAACTTTGTGTCCTATTTTTGTAACTCAAAAAACTTATTGTCCTTATCTTGCAAGCCCGAAAAATTATGGCCCATATTTGCAAGTCACCATAAGTTAGCGGCCCATATTTAACTCCAATTTCAATCTCCAAATCTTGTCAAGATATATATATCGATATATGTAATTATTACGTTTTTTTTGTTGTGTTACCATAAAGCCCTCTTATTATTTAACACATTATTTTGCATATTTATTTTGAATTTATCACCACCCTACAAAAGTACAAATCTTTCAGATCTATGGGTTATATTTATTTCTAGTTAACACAAGGAGAAATATTTCTAGTATATATAACCATCCCCCATATATATATACATATATATATATATATGGAGAGGATCATATAGGAACTCATCTTTATATGAGAAATAGGAATCAATCCAAGTCATCCATCCTACAAGATCTATGGATATGATTTAATATCATAGTCAACTAGTGAACCCCGCTTTTTTTGGTCAACCCCACATATTTTTACTTAAGTAAGGTTATTATGATAATTTTCGTTGTTTTATCCAGTGCAGAAAACGTGATGCATAAAATAGTGCAAACCAATGCATTAATTTGTGTAAAGTGATGCATTAATATCACATTTCCGATGCATCAATTATTTTTATTAATGTGGAACAAATAATGTTTTTTTACATGGTTTATAAAGGACAAACAAATTTTGTAAAGTGTATCCTTTTTACAATTAAAGCATTACTTATATCGTATTCGTATTTGTCACTTAATGTTCAAAGCTCAAATTTATGATGCATTAATACGATTTACGTTATGCATCAATATGAAACTTTAAATGCACATAATAGGGAAACACTCATTACGATAATTAATGCATTATGTATATGGTATTTGTGCATTACATTATTTAAATTTATGCATTACATTGTGTATTTTTTTTTACTTGTAGTATCATTCATTATATCATTATTTTGAATTATATTATTTAGATTTATTCATTACATTGTTTATTTGTTTGTCATGAAGTATCATTCATTTATGCAATATGTATATCATATTTGTATTTGTATATATGATACAACAATTCATTATTCATTACATATATCGTATTCGTATTTGTTACAATTTGATATTCTAAGAATAATTTTATGATGCATTAACATGATTTATGTGATGCATCAATATGAAACTGTAAGTGCATAAAAGACTCATTACCACAATTAATGCATCACGCATATGGTATTTGTGCATTACATTATTTAAATTTATGCATTATATTATGTATTTTCAAGTGAAGGTTAATGCAACAAATTTTGATGCATTACTTATACAAAGTTGATGCATTAGATTACATTAATAGATGCATTAACTATTTGCACTTAATGCACCACTTCAAAGATTTTTGTAATAGAAAATACCAAACAAAATCCAAAAAGAGAGAGTAATCTATTCTCAACATGAACTAATTCATTCCCAAAACTTGACGTGAAAATTCGTAATCCTTACAAATGATTTGCTCCCACATAAAAGAGAAATTCCACATCATATAATAATATAAGAGGTGGTAAAATTGAAAAAAAATAAATTTAAAGAAAAAGAAAAAATGCAGGCTTCTTTGGGACAATTCAAAAGCTAGCTAATTAACGCTAATGAAGATGGAAGATTTTGTAAAAAATAAATAAATACTTTTCAAAAGGTGAATTGATTGAAAATTGGAACATTTAAAGAAATTGGCTTCTGAATTTGAAGAATCACAAGTGTCGATGATTGTACAACATCATTTGTGGTTCAGACAAGAATCCAACAATAAATTCTCAAACACAAGATTTTAGCTAGGGAAGAGATAGAAAGAAAAACAAGGAGGAGGAGGAAGAAGAGGAGGAAGAGCAGACAACAACAGTGGCGACGGCGGCGGTGAGTGTGGGTGGTAGTGGTGGATAGAGATAGAGAATGGGGAATGGATGGAGAAAGAGTGATCGAACGAGAGGAGGAGTGAGGAAGATGAGTTGCTGATTTTCTTTTCCTTCCAAAAATAGCCCTCCAAACCCTTGTTTTAAATCCATGTTGAATTTTTAGATTTAATTCTAACCACATATTCTTGGCAAATGAATGGTCAAGATTAGTTCCTATTTCTCATAGAAGGAGGAATTCTCACCATATATATATATAGGGTGTGGATCTGGTGAGAATTCCTCCTTATATGAGAAATAGAAACTAATTTTGACCATTCAAGTGGAGAATATTCTATATTTGCTGTAATAATCCTTATATCAGGATTTTTAATTTTTTGTTTTATTAAATAGTTTACTTTTGTCTTGGTAATGTCTTCACCTATTAATCCTATTTTTTCAAGTCTTTGAATTATAGGGTAATTTATGTTCTTTGTAATATTTGGTCATTTTTCTAATTCGTGACCTAAAAAATTTCCTAAATAAAACATTGTTTCATTTTCTATTTTATTTATCCTGTGATATATATATATATATATATATATAGGAAAATGATCATATAAGAATGGATCTTAACCTAAGAAATATGAATAGGTCTCCACCATAGATCTACAAGGGATGGAGGGTCAGATTTGATCCAGGTCAAACCGGTTCGAACCAGGTCGGATCCGGGTCGGACCCGGGTCAACCCGTTGACTTTTCAATTTTTTTTTATTTTTGATTTTTTTTTTGAATTTTTTTTAAGAGTCAGATGATATGCACCACATAGGACCCGGTTTGACCCGGATCCGACCCGCTTCAAATCTAGCCATCCATCTATTGTGGATCAAGGATTGTGATTTATTCCTATTTCTTATTTTAAGGACTCTTTTCACTAGAACCACTCCATATATATATATATATATATATATATATTTGTAAGTTTATTGATTTAGTCCGTGTTTTTTATTTATTTATTAAAGACTTAGTCCATCTCTAGAAAGAAATGATGTACCAAAACAATTTAAAAATGATAGTAATTGTCAACTATCAATACGGAAAAGGTCACTCGTAAAGAGTTGTGACGACGAAAGACTTAAAATGCAGTACTATACGGACTCAACGTTGGTGAATCGTGACTTGAGTCACATACTCATTCACCCTACTATTTTTGTTAAGTTGTTCATATAATAAGTACTACTGAGAATTTGTATCGAGTCTTACACGAAATTAAGCTTCTCCATAATAATTGGATCTTGATTGTTCACACTTAGTATGTTAGATGGTACTAGCTTTTATCTACTTTAGACATAACTGAGTAAAACTTTCAATGACAATTAAAGATATGACACTCCCCCCTAGAGACTAGAGAGAGAGAGAGAGGGGAGTGATGCAACTGGAGGATTGTTAATATATGCAGACTATTCAAGTTTCAACTACAAATTTTAGATTATTTGATATTACACGAGCTTAATTAGTCAAATAAAAACTACTGCATTGTTTAATTAATTAATAAAAATATATAATTCACTACCAACCGATATGATAGGAACTTTTTTTTTTCTTTTCAAAGAATTACTTAGTGTATTTATTTATTACTTAGTATATTAGGGTCACTACAAAAGCTCGCAATTTACCGACGGATAATTCCGTCGGTAAAGTCATTAAATTCCATCGGTAAATCACTTACCGACGGAAATGCTCCCTCGTGATTTCATTCGTAGCTAAAGGGTTTAACGACGGAAATCTTATCCGTCAGCAAATTACCGACGGATTTGTGACGGAATTTCCGTCGGAAAATTCTCGTTTGACGAACTCATTCCCAAACGGATTTCTGACGGATTTTTGACCGAAAATCCGTTGGTAAATACCAACGGAATCTGATCCGTCGGTAATTTTTAACGAATTGGGTTTCGTCAATTTTTCGCTATTACTGACGGATTAATCCATCAGTAATTACTGACGATTTTAAAATCCATTGGTAATTACTGAAGGATAAAAAATCCGTTGGTAAAGTTTGACGTACTCAATTTCGTCAGGTTGGCAATATTGTGAAGGCTTTGTGACGGAATTTTCGTCGGTATTTTAGCGACGAATTAAAATCCGTCGGTGATAATTTGTTGTTTTAATTTAATAATTATTTTGTTTTAATTTAATTTTCTGATATTTTTGGAATACTCATTATTAATATTTTAGACGTAATTTTGAACATAAACAAGCAATTTATAATATAAAACATAATATAAAAGTCGCTAAGTAATATAATAATAAGAATCTGATAGTTTTGGTAACAAAATACGTACAAATATGAAAGAAACATTAAAGTAAAAGAATGTTTGTTCTACACTAACTAAAAGTCACAGACTAGAAGGACTAGGAGGGCGGTTGCAACGAGCCATGAAAACCTGCATCATCTTCTGTGTAGCCTCAAACTGGACTTGTTGAGCCAGAAATTGTGCTTGAAGAAGCTCTCTGCCCTCTCTTTCCCGGCACAGCTCCTCCTCAACCGCCAACCTCCTCTGGCGCTCCTCCTCCTCGTGTGCAGCCCTCCTTTGGCGCTCCTCCTCCAACTGCTGCTCTAAAGACCCAATGCGGGTCTGAACAAACTCATGTGTCAGGAGCTGGTGAGAACTACCCCCACTACCACTCGAGCCATCGCTGAAAAGGCTCGATCCGTATGTTCCAAAGGAGTACACCCTCCGCTTCTGAGCTAGTTCGTACTCCTGCACCACAGCCTTGTAGATCTCGTTCAGATCTACCCCATCTCCTTGTTCAGCAGCAAGCTGTTTAATCCGTCTCTGCAAGATACATTTTAAAAATTACAAGTATTATGAATATATAACTTAGTTAATAAGATCTAATAATTAGAAAATATTTTAGAATACTTACATCAATCTTTTCATCTTTTTTAGTCAATGGAGTTCCATCAGCTTTCATGTGCTGATGTAGGACCGTCATGCAATAACTTGGTTGGTGGGACCCCTCGAGTCTGGGACTATACATGTAAGATAAACAAAATAGATGTTTAGTTAGCAAATATATATAAGTAATAAATTAACAATTAAATAATAATTTTCTAACCGGTTATTCTTGATATTGTGTTTTTTTTTTCTTTTCAAAGAATTCACTACCAACCCATATTAATTTTTGATATTGTGTTTTATTCTAATACCTTAGAAATTATTATTGAAATCGTTAAATTCACAAATTAATAAAAATCGAAGTTCGATTTGTCCTATTTATTCATTACCTATTCACTTCGGAGAAAGTGTAAGGCGTGGCTGTGATGTCGAGCGGAGCTCTCTTGTCGCGCCTTCGCCTCCCGGATCTGTCGTAGTAGCTCGAGGCCACCAGGCTCTTGATCCGAACTGCATTATCTGAAATCTCTGTTAGAAACCGGTACAACACGTTTGTACTATAACACAATAGGAAATTAGAGATTACAAAATAAACGAAACTAAAAAAACAATAAATGAGATAACCAAACTAGTATAGTCGAGTCGAGATTAGATCTCTGCCCGCATGAAGGAATACACCCCGGTAGTGCTCACAGATATGACGTTCCTTCCCCAAAAGTAAAACGACTTCGTCTCGACGGATGTAGCACCATAATTCCGACGAGCTCCGGCGAACTAGATGAGGACGAGAAACTGAGCTTAGACAAATAAAATGCTATGCTATTTGGAGTGGAAATTTCCCGATCCACAAATGTTATGCTCTACTCAACTATTTATAGCTTAGCTTAGATTCTGGACATAATGTTTTGTTCTTTTTAAATTTCGACGTATATTAAAAAAATTAGGCGGCCAAGAAATGATATATATATATATAGTGTCGAAATATTTTCCCAGGTAGTTAACGTACAGCTGTTTTAGAGTAAATTATGGAGTATATAACTCTCTCTCTCTCATACGTTGACATTGTGTGTGGCGTGTGGGAAAGTAATTAGGAGAGGTGTTTCAATAAAAATGAAAAACATCATGTGATGATAATACAATTATCAAGTGAGTGATAATGAATTGAATTAGATCTAATAAACATGCATGTGATTAAGTTTGATAAATTATTATGCATAATTGTATCTTTTTTTTAAGGATGCATAATTGTATTGATAAGAGTAATTTAGTAAGGAACTAACGAGGAACAAGGAAGTTTTGCACAATTGTATTGTATTCCTAAGGAAAAAATTAATATAATCTGATGTGTATGTTTTTTGTTGTTCAGAAGTTGGGGTTTTCTATCATTTTACGCGAGTATAATGCATGTTTAAGTGTGTTTTGCTCAGGATTTTGAAGAATTGTGAAGACGTAGATTTGAACGAGAGAAGTCGGAAAAGAAGAATATTTTGCATGATTTTGCTGTGGATTAAGGATGCAAGGATATGGGCTGTGATTAATTTCGCATGTTAATTTTTATTGGACAGATAGTTAGTATTTTATTATTCTTGGGCTAATTAAAAGTGTCCTAATTAAGCCCAAATATATGAGTTTAGGGCGGCTGATTTGCTGTGAGGAAAAGGATTAATTTCCTTATCCTTTTGGGAATTAGCTGTATATATATATTTAGGGAGAGAGGAATTGGCGACAACTTTCAGAATCTTTTAGTTTTTACTTTTCCATTCCATAGTTTAGTTGAGGGCTGAATTTGGGAGCTTTGTTTTCTTTAATTTTCTTGGAATTTTCGATCAACATCTTGGAATTTCTGGTGACTGTTCTTAATTCAATAGATTAGTTTTATGTTTTCTTTTTATTATATAATTATGTTTAGTTTCAATATTATGCGTAGCTAATTCTTTAATTCGGCGAGAATAATGAAGCACTAGTTTAATAATTTGTGAGATCTAATTGTTCATATAATTAATTTCCTAGGGTTTCGATTTATTCCTCGTATTTAAAGTTAATTCTGATTTTATTTAAGTCTGATCAACTTAGATTTAATTGGATTACAGTCAATTAGTTCCCCCAATCCGTAATTGTTGGAATAGGGCTAATTTGTGATAAAGCTACCATGTTCGTAGTAGGACTAAATTGGTAGACTGGTTATTACTTGCGTTCTTGGGTAATTCGTCGAAATTAGATTCCTTCAGATCTAAAAGCTATTAGAGCATTTAATCTAGGTCTGGCGTCTCCAGCTAGGTTGTATTTTAATAAGGGAAATAGTTAGGTCTGGCGTCTACAGCTAACTATCGATAAAGCACGTAGGAATTGGGGTATGTCCGCTGCGTTCACGGTACCCTATAACTGGTTGGTTCTTGGGAATTAATTAATCTTTGCATCGATGATCAGAGTCTAGACTAGTGTGGATTTATTCGAAGCCGGATTGCTTTTCTTTTGATTATATTCTCGTTTGCTATTTTAGTTAATTTCTTTGTCTTATTAGTATTTAATTAATTTATCTCAATTTAAGGCGTGGTGGCTACACCAAAATTAGATTTATAGGAAAAATAGGTGAATTCCCGTTCTCTGTGGTTCGACCCTACTTATTGTTATACTAATTTAATTCTGAGCGAATTGCAGAAATTATTTGGTGGTAAACGACGCTCACCATAATCTTAGGAAATGAGAAACGAAAATAAAAAATGAAACCGGTCCAACCCAGCAGCTAGAGCGGACGAAATGGTCGGGCCGGGCCGAAACTTCATCAAACTGAAAATATTCAAGTCCAATTCAGTCCGAAAAAATATTTATATATACAGTAGTACTGTAAATTATTTGGGACAATCCGGTCTGAAATTCAATCGGCCACAATTTTGATGGCTCGGCCCCATTTTTCGGGCGCTTCGGGAACATATATTCATGAGTCGCTCGTTCAACCGTCCCACGGCAGCAGAGTCGGACTAAATCTCACACGAGAACCATAAGTTTGCGAAAGAAGCAAAAAGGATACTAGATGCTTTTCTCTTCTAGTAGTCCAGTACAAATCAAAGTAATTAATAGTATCAATTATTATTCCTTTGCACAAGAAAAATCTAGTTTGAGCTAGCTAGGCCAAAGAACTAGCGAGGATTGGGATAAATCATAGGATTTTCCAAACTATCTAGGGCAGGATATGCTCCTGTACTGAACTGATTTGATGATCCTACATTGATTGCATAAAGATCCGATGCCAAATTTGATTTCTCTCCTAAAAGAGCCTCATTTTCTTCCCTATTTTCTTCTTGTGTCCAAGGATGTTTTGTATTTCTTCGTAGGCCTTCTATTTCCATCGCCACTTCTTTCATGCTCGGCCTATCCTCGCTCCTAATGTTTAGGCATCTCTTCACAAGATCGCACATGCCTTGCAACTGCTCGAAATTCCCTTCCTTGAGAACTCGAGGCTCGAGCATTTGAAACAAGATGGCAAGGTTCCTTTCCTCCTCGGACAACATTGGGGAGAGAGGCTTCCTTCCCGTCATGAGCTCCGCGAGAACCACTCCAAAGCTGTATACGTCGCTCTTCTCTGTTAGCTGGCTCGTCTGGAAATACTCTGGATCCAAATAACCTAACGTCCCCTGCACGAGCGTTGTCACTTGCGTTTGGTCCAATGGGACTAGTCTTGAAGCTCCGAAATCAGAGATTTTGGCGGTATATGTCTCGTCTAGTAAAATATTGCTAGACTTGACGTCTCTGTGGATGATCGGCATCGAAGCTGCAGAGTGGAGATAGGCCAATGCGCCCGCGGATTCGGCCGCGATCCTCAACAGGTCTTTCCACGAAAACCAGCCCATTTCGGAGCTGTTGTGGATATGGTGGAAGAGCGTTCCATTCGAGACCAACTCGTAAACGAGCAGAGGAACCTCGGTCTCCAGACAACATCCCAACAGTTTAACGACATTCCTATGATTGACTTGTGCAAGAACGATCACCTCGTTTATAAATAATTCGATCTGGCTCTCATCCATCACTCGCGACTTTTTAACTGCAACAACTCGTTGATCAGATAGGATCGCTTTATATACCGTACCATAACCGCCCTTCCCAAGAATACGATCCTCTGCGTAATTGTTCGTTGCCTTCTCGAGCTCTTCGGCGGAGAAGGTTCTAGTAGCTTCTACTCCATTTTCAGTACGAGCAACTTGCTGGTTTAAGAGGAGTCCGCCATTTTGCAGAAAGAATTTCTCTCTCATCATCGCAAGCTTTCTCCTCTTGAACCCAAAATATAGCAACGTTATACAGATAAAAACTGAGACCAGTCCAACACTGAAACCTGTACAGCATCAAATCTAGCTTTTAGTAAACGTTACTATTAATTTAGGCCATATTTAAAGGAAAAAAAATAAAATATTAATTAATTACCTAGGGTAAACTTTATAACTGGAAACTGGGATTTGACAGGAATGCAACCAAAACTGTCGTTTCTGCCATTGTCTTCGTATCCATCCTCACAAAAGCAGCTATGGCTACCAGGGGGACTATTAGTGCAAATTCCATGATCACCGCATGGTTTACTCATACATTCATCAATATCTACCAAGAACACACCAATATTTAGGCAATAATCGAATTTTGACGTATAACAAAATTAATGTAACTAATATTGTAAATTCCATTAATCTCAGTACTCTTGTAATAATTTGAAACACACACTTTAAGGGAATGAAAAGCACATGTAGCACGCCCGGAAGCTTGAGATGGAATCTAATCAAATAATTTAAAAATAAGTTGGCATAAAAAATGGTGATGTTTTTATGCTAAAAATTAACCTATTTTATTTTTATTTTATTTTCTGGACTTTCCGTATCGGTATCAAAATGATGTTGTTTTAGTGTGAGACTGTCAGCTTATTTTTGAATACTTTAAATATAATCTAGTTCGGCTTCCGGCATGTCGCGTGTGCTTTTCGTCGTAATTGTGGAAAATTGGGCGGTTTTATTTGATATTATATATCCTTAGATTGCAACGTAATTCCATAGTTTGAATATTAAACTATAATTTTTCCAATCTTTAAATAACTTTTTCGTAAAACAAGAAAAGTATTCAAAAGTATTTTTAAGCATATTTATGGTCTTTGATATATAGTCAAGTTTCCTTCCCTCATAATTTAGATAATTTCATGTTTTTTATCATGATGTTTGAAAGCTGTAAATTCTAATTGAAGAAGAACAGTAAAATTATAACAAAGAGAAAATAAAAGCAATTTAGAATCAAAATAAAAGATTAATATATATATATATATATATTAATATTATTTAATTGACCAATCTTATTCGAATTATAAGTGAAAATAAAAAATTGAAAATGATTGTTTGATTAATATAGCTAGTCGGTTTTCAGGCAACTTGATTATTTCGATTCGTTATTTTTTTTAGGTCAAAACCTACCAAATACTTAATAGAATTAGAATAACCGACTAAAAACCGACCAAATAATATAATACGTAATATATAATTAATCCAAATTAACATTTATTATAAAAAAATTGGAATTTAAAAATATTATATACCCTAATTTTAGAATACTAGCCGAGAGAATACGTGCGTTGCACGTATTAACCTCTTATTTAAAATAATTAATTTATTATAAATAGTAGTAATATATTTGAAAACAAAAAAATAAAGTTATAATATTATTAATTTTGACTATTAACTTCAACAAATTATTAACATGTAATATAAGAGTTGACCTTAAAAAAAACAAATCTATCTATAATTTAAATATATGTTCTATTTTATGTATATAATTTTAAAAATTGATTAGCGACCTTAGAACTTAGAAGAAACAGAACGCACGTTATGATGTTCCAATTATAAGGTAGAAAAGTTGCTCCGATATGATGGCTACATTTAACCATAATGATTATATAAGAAGAGAGTTCCCTATGCATAACCATATTTCATAAGTGAAGGAGACTGTTATAGAAAATTATTTTATGATTCACTTCTTAATCTTGTAGATTGTAATCCATTGCTCCACTTTACACAATAAAACATCTAATAATAAGGGAATAGTTTATCTTTTGAATATCCAGTTTATCTTGTAGTCTTTCATATGCATCTTTCGCTCGCATTTTAAAAAAATAACCTCATACTTAGACCTAAGAATTATTACTACTTTCTTTTTTTAAACACGTGATATCATCAATTCTCATATCATGCTGTTAAGTACATACTCACCTATCCACCCAAGAATTGTATTTGTATGGATATTAAAATTATGCATATCAATTTTATCACCCATCTTAAGTTCCACAATAAGTTAGTCATTTTCTTCTCATTCTCAAAATTTTCCATTTTTGTTGATTTAATATAAAAAATTGTGTTCTTGTCAAGCTTTTTTAAACCCCTGTTAATAAAATAGACCCTCCTTGGTTCTTTATGATTTATAGCATTAGTCCATGTATAAGACCTTTGTTGCTAACATCAAATCAATACATTTCAGCAATGAATTTTTTTCATTTTTGCATAGAAAATTAATCTTGAGTTCTCTATAATTTAATTTGATTAATATCTTTATTTGAAATTTACAATTATAATTAACCAAGAGAATATTTGAATATTAAAATATTAAGAATTTAGAGACGAAATGCTAAAACTACACCCTCCATTCCATTATTAATGTCTTGCTTTCCTTTTTTGTTTATCCCATTATTAATGTCATGTTCCAAAAATAAAAATAATTAATTCATCAAAGGTAGTGAGACCTAACAATTATCTATCTTTTGACCATTTTCCTTAATAACCGTACCCAAAAGAAACAAGACAAAATAATGGGACGAAAGGGGTATATTTTTTGAATGATTAAATTAAAATAATATTCTGAGATATATTTTTTCAATCTCTTTGATGACTCTCGAATCTATATAGTTAAATAATGTATATAATAGATAATGATAAGTAGAGGTGGCTAAAAAAACCGAAATTGCCTCTAAATTGATAAGGGTAAGTGTCTCAAGTATCTTGTTTTAATTTCTCACACTTTTTTCCTTTATATCTACTTCCTTTTTCTATTTTAGTATATATATTTTTCTATTTTACTTTATTTTTAAATATAACTGGGATTATTCAAAATTAAACTTTAATTTAGTTCACTATATTATAATAATTAAATGAAAAATATATGTTAGTAAATCAACTATCGTGTATTATTTCAACTTTAATTTAGTTGATATTGCAGTTATCAATAATAGATTTAATTTTACAAAAATCACATCTTTTACACCAAATTGTAAATTCATTTTAATCGTGTTCTATGAGATGCTTTAAAAGCTATGAAATTAGTTTATCAATCACTAATTTATATACTTCCTTCATAAACCAGGCTACAAACCTAAAAATACTTTATAACAGATTTCGGTAAGATATAATAATTAGATTTTAGATAAAGAAAACAATTCCATCTAAGATAATATATTTATGAAAGACTAATATGTCAGTGATCATTATTGATATTTAGCCCACATCAAATTAATTACTTCATAATCGATTTTATTTTCGACCCTCTTCATAATAACTATGGCTACATACCTCAAAATACTTTATATATAATCAAATCAAACAATAACTCTAAATTAAAAATAAATTACACAAAATACAAAATTCCGGTGTAATGGAGAAATCTCGAGTATTTTCTCTTCCACTTTTGAGTAATAGAATATGTAGGAATATATTATTAATTAATTTACTAATTAAGTTATTGTAGAAGTAGGATTATATTATTTTGATTGTGTTTATAATAAATTTAATATAAATTTACACTATTGCCCTTAAAATAAATATAATAATAGGGATATATTAGGCAAATCCAATTTTGTAAGAATCCGCTCTTTTATAATAGGTATAGAATGAACACTAATAATTAATTAAAAATTTAAAAATTCAAATTAAGTATTAAAAAAATATATACCCTATTTAGATGGATGAATATAAAATATACTAAAACATCATAGATTGAAATTAAAGAAAAAAATTAAACAAAATATAAATTATGGGACACCAACTTTGAGATAGAAGATCCCGAGTAATTTTTCTAGTCAAAACCGAACAAATAACAAAATACGTATGTCATGAATCACCAATAGGGCGAGTTGGGGAGGACAGAGCAGTGGAGTTAAAACCTGAGACTTGGAAACTAACCTGTACAGCCCAGTCATGTTGAATCTGGAACTCAAACTGACTCAGCTGTCGAGCTCTCAACCGCCATGAAGGAAGCAATATCCAAAGAGGTTGAAGAAATTCTCTTTCAGGACAGACTGAAGTATCAAGTCGATGTCATCATGCGATTCTCAGCTCTCGACTGTCAAGTTCGAGAACAACAGCGGACAATCGATGAAGTCCATAATTTTGCTCAGAATCTACAAGAAAGCACCAGTCAAGATCTCAGACAGTCTCTCGTTTCTCAACGAATTGATCAATCAAACCATCTAGAGAAGAGAGCTCCTGAGATAGTGACAAGACTTCAAGCTCCACTGGTCGACGACATCGCAAATCTTTCAAGCCAGCTGAAAGCTCTCAAAAAGACCACTCTCTCCAACAGCGCTGACATCCGCCAACTCTTCAACTTGTATAAAGATCTGGATGCTCAGTTCAGAGCTGGAAGCAGCAGCAATGCCCAGCTGAACCTCGTCACAGCTGACAACTCAGCCAAGATCGCTGATGTTGAAGGTATTCTTTCCAAGCTCAGCGCAACAGTTGCCAACCTCTCTGCCTCCCTTGTTGATAATGCCAAAAAGGGGGAAGATAAGAGTGAAGCTGGAAAAACAATAGAGAGGGAAGCTGCAGCTAAGGGGGAACCTGTGCAGCAAATTCAGAGGGAAATCGATGATTTTGCCAAAGAGCTGGATGAAGAAGAGACAGAGCCATCTGCACCAGCCAAAGCAGTCAAAGAGACATAGAGAGAGAAGATGGTCGCTCTTTCCAAAGCCTGTGGACACAAGCCTGAAGAATACAAGGACTATCACTGGCTGTGTAACTTCCACAACGAGCAAAGAAAAGAAATGCAAGAGCTGGATAAGATTATTAAGAAGAAAGCTGAATCGCTCAAGCCTGCTGAGAAAAAGCAGAAGAAGAAAAGGCAGAGCTACAGGCAAGCTAAGAGGAAACAAATCCAACCAGCCTCAGCCGACAAGAAGAACCCAGACGATTTCAATGAAAACTGGGAAAGTTGCAAATCAGAATTCATCAAAGAATTCTACTACTTGAATCAATTCAAAGGCATGGATCCAGAAACTGCTTTCCAGGATTATTTCCTCGAACTTCATGAGACAGATCCAATGATGGCAAGATCAATTACCCTATATGCCAAGAGTAACAACATCCAGCTGAAGGCTCCAAAAGTCAAACAGTTAAAGCCTCAATCTCTAGCTGGAACGAACCTTCCTGACAAGGCCCAAATTATCAAAGAAATTAATCACTGGGCTGGTGAAAGAGGAATTTCAAAATCGAAGAATCAAGCACAATGGAAGGAGCTGGAAGAGTTCATCTTCAACAGATATTGTCTCAAGACTGACCATCAAATTGATGAACAAAGGAAGCAGCAAAGCTGAAGACCCAGCCAACTGGAAATTTTCTTTTGAATTTTTTTGTAATTAGAAAACTGTAAAAAATTCTTCGTATTAATGAAAAAGTTCGTTTTATCAAAATCAACCTGAAGACAATCTCTCTTTGTCCAGGCTCTGAATATGTTAACCTGCTGTGAATGTTTAATCCTTTGAAACCCCATTTCCTGTTAAGGGGGAAGCAATTTTGTTTTTCCAACTTGGGGTTTTGGCATCATCAAAAAGGGGGAAATTGTTGGGAAAATTAATAGAGTTTTGAAGTGATACCAAAACTCAGCTGACCCCAACCGAGTAGATGTTTGCACAAGCCCAAGTGTTTTTCCAGCTCACCTGTTTGAGCTTATAGAGTTTCTAAGTTTACAGGTGGTCGCTGAAGACAGCAGAAGACCCAGCTGAGTACACAGCAGGGTAAGCCAAGTCGAGTGATCAGCAACGTTATCCAGATTCAAGACGTCAAGTTCTTCCAGACACAGCTGTAGGAAAGACCCGGCTCGTATGACAACTCAGCTCTACGTCAAGACCCAGCAGAGTTCAAGACTCAGCTCAGCGTCAATGATCCAGTTGAGTTCAAGACAGCTCAGAGTCTCCAGCACAGCAGAGTCGAAGTCAATTTGAGATAAAGTCAGATCTGATCTGGACCATCAGGAACTCGACACCTCAGCACCTAGAAGTCAGACCTAGGATTGCTTTACGAGGAAATCAAGGAAGAAGACAAGTCAATCCTGTCAGAAGTTAGGTAGAGATTCAAAACGGCTCTTTCCAACGGCTAGTTCTAATCTCTCCCTATAAATAGAAGTCTTCTTCATCATCACAGAGAGAGAGAGAGAGAATATACACAAGAAAGATCAACAGAGAAAGAAGTCTAACAAAAGACCATGATCTCTCAGAAAAGCTTCAAGATCCAGCAGTCTACATCCTTATGAGTTCTTATTTATCCTCAGGCTGCTGAAGCTCTCTCCCACTAGTATCTAGGCATATAATCCTTCCCATCTTAAGCCTAGTTTGAACGAGTTCATCATACTCATTGTTCTTCATTGTAAGAACTCGTTCATAGTTGGAAACTCCAAACTCAAACCCAGAAAAAGGTTAGGTTAAGGTTGAGGTTCTGTAGTGCCCGTAAACTACAGGTTTGGTTCTTCAGTACCCGCAAACTGAATGTAGGCTTCAGCTGTGCCCGTAAACAGTCTGGTTACGTTTCGATACAGTACGCGTAAACTTGTATCCAGCTTGAGGAACTAAGCTGCAACGCTTGCTGACTGCGCGAAAAGTCAGTGGTATCCTTAGTGGATTACCAGAGGTTTCTGGTCGTGGACGTAGGAGTAGTTTCTCCGAACCACGTTAAGTTGCTTTGTTCTTTCATGTTTATTTATGCATCTAGCTAACCCATCATAAGCATTATTTCAAGCTGCATAAACTGACTAACTGAAAAGAGAAACAAAGCTTTGCAATATATTTGAAGCAACAGACGGACTTTCCAAAATCCCACCACATTCCGCACACAGCCAGCTGTGTTGATCAAGCTGCCTTCCAGCTGGATCGAACACAGCCAGCTCACTCAAAAGAGTTTTAATTAGAAAAGTTTTTAACCTTGGTGTATTCACCCCCCTTCTACACCAAGGTATCCGTCCTGGAACCATCATTATTATTATTATTATTATTATTATTATTATTATTATTATTATTATTAATGGTATAATAATTAATAACAATTATTATTATTATTATTATGAACATAATTATAATAAAAACAATAATATTAAAATAATAAGAAATAATAATAATTAATAATAATATTATAATAATAAATATTAGTATTAATATTATAATAATTATTAGTATTATTTCTTATTATTAGAATAAATATTATAATAATTATTAGTATTAATATTATCATAATAATTATTTTTAAGCTAATTATAATAATTAAATTAAAAATAATAATTAATAAAATGATAATAAATAATAAAAATTATTATTAAGCTAATTGTAGTAAGTATAATAAAAAAAATAAAACTAAAATAATATTTATTATTAGTATTAGTATTAGTATTAATATTAATATTAATATTAATATTATTAAAATTATTAATAATAAGCCAATTATAATAAGTACTCCCTTCGTCCACCAAAAGTTTGCATCAAAAATTGCGATACGGATTTTATTATTGACCGTAAGAATAAAATTAGTTAAGAAATGATCACTCCATTCCTGATGTATACCAGCCATAGGAATATTATTCCTTAATTCATTCATTTCCTACCTTCATTTCATTACAGGGTCATTCCATTCCAACTAAATTCCATTCATATCTACCAGCCTTCCCCTTAGTGTTTTTATTTATTACTTAGTATACTAGAAAGCAACCTGCTAACGAATTAGAAGGATGACTTCATCCTGCTAATCTGCCTATCAATGCCACCTCATCACAGCCGATGACAGTGAACCTCTTCACTTCGGTGAAGGTGTAAGGCGTGGCTGTGATGTCGAGCGGAGCTCTCTTGTCGCGCCTTCGCCTCCCGGATCTGTCGTAGCAGCTCGAGGCCACCAGGCTCTTGATCCGGACTGCATTGTCTGAAATCTCGAGGATCTCGAGGCTACCTGAGGCGATGAAGGGGCGGGGAGGAGTGTAGGAGGAGTCGCAGTTGATGTCGAACGACGAGCTTATCGAGCAGCCGGATCCCAAACCAATGCCGAAAGGATATGGAACGGTTAAGTTTCCACATTTGCTTTGGCAGTTAGGCTTGGTGTTAGCTGAAATGAGTGGGAAGCATGAGATTAGTAGATGTAAGAAAATAGAAAGTAGAGACATTTTTTTCTTTGTAATGAAGAAGTGTATAAAGTGATCAATATTGAGGTTTGTTACATGTCTGAATTTGGATTAGTACTATATAGTATTGCTGTAATATCTGAGTTAACCTTAATTAGCTTACAATCTGTACAGAATGATCTGTGTAGTATTTTCTGTATATTTTTTTGAAGTCAACACCTCTCTCTCTCTCTCTATGAGGAATAGGTTAGTACTTGTCGTAGCACGATCCGCGAGTTGAGAATGAGTCTGACCAAATGGTCGAGATAGTTGGAAACAAATTGAGTTGGTTCTAACATGTATGCTGTTACTACACATTTAGGAAGAGTACGTCTTGTAATTAGTATGATAAAATTATGCATAACTGTAAATTTGTAATGCTACAATATCTGAGTCAATCTAAGCTTAGATTCTGGACACAATGTTTTGTTCTTTTTAAATTTCGACGTATATTAAAAAAATTAGGCGGCCAAGAAATGATATATAGTGTCGAAACATTTTCTCAGGTAGTTGTCGACGTACAGCTGTTTCAGAGTAAAGTATGGAGTATATAACTCTCTCTCTCTCTCATACGTTGACATTGTGTGTGGTGTGGGAAAGTAATTAGGAGAGGTGTTTCAATAAAAATGAAAAGCATCATGTGATAATACAATTATCAAGTGAGTGATAATGAATTGAATTAGATCTAATAAACATGCATATGCTGTCTGTGATTAAGTTTGATAAATTATGCATTATTGCATAATTGTAGTGAAGCTCAGAAATCCGAGGATTTCTTCTAGTAGTCCAGTACAAATCAAAGTAATTAATAGTATCAATGATTATTCCTTTGCACAAGAAAAATCTAGTTTGAGCTAGCTAGGCCAAAGAACTAGCGAGGATTGGGATAAATCATAGGATTTTCCAAACTATCTAGGGCAGGATATGCTCCTGTACTGAACTGATTTGATGATCCTACGTTGATTGCATAAAGATCCGATGCCAAATTTGATTTCTCTCCTAAAAGAGCCTCATTTTCTTCCCAATTTTCTTCTTGTGTCCAAGGATGTTTTGTATTTCTTCGTAGGCCTTCTATTTCCATCGCCACTTCTTTCATGCTCGGCCTATCCTCACTCCTAATGTTTAGGCATCTCTTCACAAGATCACCCATGCCTTGCAACTGCTCGAAATTCCCTTCCTTGAGAACTCGAGGCTCGAGTATTTGAAACAACCGGTTTTCTTTCATCGACACGATAAAGAATATGGCGAGGTTCCTTTCCTCCTCGGACAACATTGGGGAGAGAGGCTTCCTTCCCGTCATGAGCTCCGCGAGAACCACTCCAAAGCTGTATACGTCGCTCTTCTCTGTTAGCTGGCTCGTCTGAAAATACTCTGGATCCAAATAACCTAACGTCCCCTGCACGAGCGTTGTCACTTGCGTTTGGTCCAATGGGACTAGTCTTGAAGCTCCGAAATCGGAGATTTTGGCGGTATACGTCTCGTCTAGTAAAATATTGCTAGACTTGACGTCTCTGTGGATGATCGGCATCGAAGCTGCAGAGTGGAGATAGGCCAATGCGCCCGCGGATTCGGCCGCGATCCTCAACCGGTCTTTCCACGAAAACCAGCCCATTTCGGAGCTGTTGTGGATATGGTGGAAGAGCGTTCCATTCGAGACCAACTCGTAAACGAGCAGAGGAACCTCGGTCTCCAGACAACATCCCAACAGTTTAACGACATTCCTATGATTGACTTGTGCAAGAACGATCACCTCGTTTATAAATAATTCGATCTGGCTCTCATCCATCACTCGCGACTTTTTAACTGCAACAACTCGTTGATCAGATAGGATCGCTTTATATACCGTACCGTAACCGCCCTTCCCAAGAATACGATCCTCTGCGTAATTGTTCGTCGCCTTCTCGAGCTCTTCGGCGGAGAAGGTTCTAGTTGCTTCTACTCCATTTTCATTACGAGTAGCTTGCTGGTTTAAGAGGAGTCCGCCATTTTGCAGAAAGAATTTCTCTCTCATCCTCGCAAGCTTTCTCTTCTTGTACCCAAAATATAGCAACGTTATACAGATAAAAACTGAGACCAGTCCAACACTGAAACCTGTACAACATCAAATCTAACTTTTAGTAAAACATTACTATTAATTTAGGCCATATTTAAAGGAAAAAAAAATAAAATTTTAATTAATTACCTAGGGTAAACTTTATAACTGGAAACTGGGATTTGACAGCAATGCAACCAAAACTGTCGTTTCTGCCATCGTCTTCGTATCCATCTTCACAAGAGCAGCTATGGCTACCAGGGGGACTATTAGTGCAAATTCCATGATCACCGCATGGTGTATCCTTACATTCATCAATATCTACCAAAAACACACCAATATTTAGGCAATAATCGAATTTTGATGTATAACAAAATTAATGTAACTAATATTGTAAATTCCATTAATCTCAGTACTCTTGTAATAGTTTGAAACACAAACTTTAAGGGAATGAAAAGCACATGTAGCACGCCCGGAAGCTTGAGATGGAATATTCTAATCAAATAATTTAAAAATAAGTTGGCATAAAAAATGGTGATGTTTTTATGCTAAAAATTAACCTATTTTATTTTTATTTTATTTTCTCGACTTTCGGTATCAAAATGATGTTGTTTTAGTGTCAAACTGTCAGCTTATTTTTTAATACTTTAAATATAATCTAGTTCGGCTTCCGGCATGTTGCGTGTGCTTTTCGTCGTAATTGTGGAAAATTGGGCGGTTTTATTTGATATTATTCTTAGATTGCAACGTAATTCCATAGTTTGAATATTAAACTATAATTTTTCCAATCTTTAAATAACTTTTTCGTAAAACAAGAAAAGTATTCAAAAGTATTTTTTGGCATACTTATGTCTTTGATATATGTATAGTCAAGTTTCCTTCCGTGATAATTTAGATAATTTCATGTTTTTTATCATGATGTTTGAAAGCTGTAAATTCTAATTGAAGAACAGTAAAACTATAACAAAGAGAAAAATAAAAGCATCTTATATATAATCAAACTGGATTAGAATCAAAATCAAAGATTAATATATATATATATATATATTATTTAAAATGACCAATTTTATTCGAATTATAAGTGAAAATAAAAATGGAAAAATTGAAAATGATTGTTTGATTAATTTATTCGATTTTCAGGCAACTTGATTATTTCGATTCGTTATTCTTTTAGGTCAAAACCTACCAATAAATAGAATTAGAATAACCGACCAAATCATATAATAGGTAAGATATAATTAATCCAAATTAATATTTATTATAAAAAAAATTGGAATTTAAAAATATTATATACCCTAATTTTAGAATAATAAACACTAATTAAAAATTTAAAATTACAAATTAAGAATTAAAAAAATATATATTCCATATAGATGGATAACCCTAATCAATAATTTTAAAATATATTAAAACATCATAGATTGAGATTAAAGAAAAAAATGAAAAAAAAACTAACTAAATACTTCCTCCATCCCGTTATTCTTGTCTTGTTTCCTTTTTTGGGTTAAATAATGTGGCCCTTATCTCTCTTAACTACTCCACCTTTCACTATTCTTCTCCTCATTTTCTGTGTCGTTCACTATTCACTCTCTCTACCCACTTGACTTCACTATTTTAACCCACTTTATTTCACTATTTGTACCATATTAAGTATTCAATTTAAAACTCCATTAACACACCTTCTATCCCTAATTCTTTTATCCTTAATGCACGTGCATGCCCAAAAGAAATGAGCCAAGAATAACGTGACGGAGGAAGTATATAAATTATGGGACACCAACTTTGATATAGAAGATCCCGAGTAATTTTTCTAGTCAAAACCGAACAAATAACAAAATAAGTCATGAATCACCCATAGGGCGAACGAGTTGGGTAGGACACAGAGCAGTGGAGTTAAACCCGAGACTTGGAAACTAACCTGTACAGCCCGGACTTAGGTAAGGATTGCCTTCGTATCCTTTGGAACAATTACACCTATACCCTCCAAGCCCCGTATCCGAATCAACACAATCACTATGCTCTCTGCAAGCAAAATCACCAGAAACCCTAGCTTCATCACAACTTCCATTTCCAATAGCCCAATCAAGCACGATCGGCACATTCTGAATCGTCCGATTCTTAAACGTCTCATCCTGCAAATCCGACCCGCTAAACTGAAGCCTATCTTGCTCCCCAAGAAACGCATATGAGCAAGGATTAAAGCTGTGAACTTGTGTATGATTGTTCATGCTACCAAGCTCGAGGCTAAAATATCTCACCCCTTTTGGTATGAAAGTCTGGCAGCAGCCGATGCCCGTGCATGACCCTTCGATCTGATCGGCCTTCCGCGAGCAGCCGGATATGCAGCCGCCGGTGAAGTTCCGGTCGCTCGTGGAGACGATCACCGCCAAGTCGTCGCAGCCGACCACCGTGAACCGGTTTATGTCGGAGAAGCTGTAGGGCGTGGTGGTCAGGTTTATCCCTATGGTGTTCTGCCGCGTGATGCCGCCGGTTGCATTGTAGCATACGTCGGCGACCGCGTTCTTGATCCTGACATGGCTGTCGGTGATTTCGACTATTTCGAGGTTTCCGGTGGAGATGAATGGGGTCGGAGTGGAGGAGGAGGAGGATATGGAGCAGTTTACGTCGAACCATCGCCCGATGGAGCAGCCAGAGTCGATCCCGATTCCGAAAGGATATGGAACTGTTAAGTTTCCGCACTTGGCTGGGCAGTCGGGTTTCGTTGCCGCCGTGGCGGCGGCGGCGGTGGGATTGGGAGGAGGGTGATTGGCTAGTGCTGGTGAGAGGCATAAGAAAAACAAGATTGTTGAATGGAGCAACATTTTTGTTTTTTTTGGGCGCTAAAAATACTTTAAGGAAACAAATATGGCCTTTAAATATATATTTGTAAGTTTATTGATTTAGTCCATCTCTTTTTTTATATATATATTAAAGATTTAGTCCATGTCTAGAAAGAAATGATGTACAAAACAATCTAGAAATGATAGTAATTGTCAACTATCAATACGGAAAAGGTTTCCCGTAAAGAGTTGTAACGACTTGGTACACGAAAAACTTAAAAAGCAGTGTTATGTGAACTCAACGGTGGTGAAATTTTGATTCGTGACTTGAGTCACATACTCATTCACCCTATTATTCTTGTTAAGTTGTTCATATAGTAACTACTGAGAATTTGTATCGAGTCTTACACGAAACTTCTCCATAATAATTGGATCTTGAGTGTTCACACTTACACTTAGTGTGTTAGATGGTAGCTTTTATCTACTTTGGACATAAGTAACGATATAACTTTCAATGACAAAGATATGACACTTCCGTCTAGAGACTAGAGAGAGAGAGGAGTGATGCAACTGGAGGATTGTTAATATATGCAGACTATTCAAGTTTCGACTACAGATTTTGGATTATTTGATATTACACTAGCTTAATTAATTAGTCAAATAAAAACTACTGCATTGTTTAATTAATTAATAAAAATATATAATTCACTACCAACCGATATGATAGGAACTTTTTTTTTTCTTTTCAAAGAATTACTTAGGGGATGGCTGGTATGCGGGAATGCATGAGAATGGAATGGTCAATACTGTCTTCATTTTTAATTCCACGATTGATGTATTTTTTTCAGAAGGAATGACATTTCCTTAAGGAATGACTAATCCCATGAGCATGGGTTTAGCCATTCCTTCCCTCCCCCCTGTATTAGCTAATCCCCATCTTCAGGAATGATTATTATTATTATTATTATTATTATTATTATTATTATTATTATTATTATTATTATTATTATTATTAATGGTATAATAATTAATAACAATTATTATTATTATTATGAACATAATTATAATAAAAACAATAATATTAAAATAATAAGAAATAATAATAATTAATAATAATATTATAATAATAAATATTAGTATTAATATTATAATAATTATTAGTATTATTTCTTATTATTAGAATAAATATTATAATAATTATTAGTATTAATATTATCATAATAATTATTTTTAAGCTAATTATAATAATTAAATTAAAAATAATAATTAATAATATCATAATAAATAATAAAAATTATTATTAAGCTAATTGTAGTAAGTATAATAAAAAAATAAAACTAAAATAATATTTATTATTAGTATTAGTATTAGTATTAGTATTAATATTAATATTAATATTAATATTAATATTAATATTATTAAAATTATTAATAATAAGCCAATTATAATAAGTACTCCCTTCGTCCACCAAAAGTTTGCATCAAAAATTGCGATACGGATTTTATTATTGACCGTAAGAATAAAATTAGTTAAGGAATGATCATTCCATTCCTGATGTATAGCAGCCATATGAATATTATTCCTTAATTCATTCATTTCCTACCTTCATTTCATTACAGGGTCATTCAATTCCCACTAAATTCCATTCATATATACCAGCCATCCCCTTATTGTTTTTATTTATTACTTAGTATACTAGAAAGCAACCTGCTAACGAATTAGAAGGATGACTTCATCCTGCTAATCTGCCTATCAATGCCACCTCATCACAGCCGATGACAGTGAACCTCTTCACTTCGGAGAAGGTGTAAGGCGTGGCTGTGATGTCGAGCGGAGCTCTCTTGTCGCGCCTTCGCCTCCCGGATCTGTCGTAGCAGCTCGAGGCCACCAGGCACTTGATCCGGACTGCATTGTCTGAAATCTCGAGGATCTCGAGGCTGCCTGAGGCGATGAAGGGGTGGGGAGGAGTGTAGGAAGAGTCGCAGTTGATGTCGAACGACGAGCTTATCGAGCTGCCAGATCCCAAACCAATGCCGAAAGGATATGGAACGGTTAAGTTTCCACATTTGCTTTGGCAGTTAGGTTTGGTGTTGGCTGAAATGAATGGGAAGCATAAGATTAGTAGATGTAAGAAAATAGAAAGTAGAGACATTTTTTTCTTTGAAATGAAGAAGTGTATAAAGTGAAATATTGAGGTTTGTTACATGTCTGAATTTGGATTAGTACTATATAGTATTGCTATAATAATATCTGAGTTAACCTTAATTAGCTTTCAATCTGTACAGAATGATCTGTGTAGTATATTCTGTATATTTTTTTGAAGTCAACACCTCTCTCTCTCTCTCTCTCTATGATCAGGAATAGGTTATATTACTTGTCGTAGCACGATCCGCGAGTTGAGAATGAGTCTGACCAAATGGTCGAGATAGTTGGAAACAAATTGAGTTGGTTCTAACATGCATGCTGGTACTACACATTTAGGAAGAGTCTTGTAATTAGTATGATAAAATTATGCATAACTGTAAATTTGTAATGCTACAATATCTGAGTCAATCTTAGCTTAGATTCTGGACACAATGTTTTGTTCTTTTTAAATTTCTGACGTATATTAAAAAAATTAGGCGGCCAAGAAATGATATATAGTGTCGAAACATTTTCTCAGGTAGTTGATGTACAGCTGTTTCAGAGTAAATTATGGAGTATATAACTCTCTCTCTCACACATACGTTGACATTGTGTGTGGTGTGGGAAAGTAATTAGGAGAGGTGTTTCAATAAAAATGAAAAGCATCATGTGATAATACAATTATCAAGTGAGTGATAATGAATTGAATTAGATCTAATAAACATGCATATGCTGTCTGTGATTAAGTTTGATAAATTATGCATTATTGCATAATTGTATCTTTTTTTAAGGATGCATAATTGTATTGATAAGAGTAATTTAATAAGGAACTAACGAGGAAAAAGGAATTTTGCACAATAATATTGTATTGCTAAGGAAAAAATTAATACAATCTTAGGAAATGAGAAACGGAAATAAATAATGAAACGGGTCCAACCCAGCAGCTGGAGCTGACAAAATGGTCAGGTCGGGCCAAAACTTCATCGGATTGCAAATATTCATGTCCAATCCATAATTTTTTATTATATATACAGTAGTGTAAAAAAATATTTGGGACAACCCGGTCTGAAATTCAATCGACCACAATTTTGATGGCTCGGCCCCATTTCTCGGGCTCTTCGGGCACATTCATGAGTCGCTCGTTCAACCGTCCCTCGACAGCAGATGAGTCGGACTAAATCTCACACGAGAACCATAACTTTGCGAAAGAAGCAAAAAGGATACAAGATGCTTTTCTCTTCTAGTAGTCCAGTACAAATCAAAGTAATTAATATCAATTATTATTCCTTTGCACAAGAAAAATCTAGTTTGAGCTAGCTAGGCCAAAGAACTAGCGAGGATTGGGATAAATCATAGGATTTTCCAAACTATCTAGGGCAGGATATGCTCCTGTACTGAACTGATTTGATGATCCTACATTGATTGCATAAAGATCCGATGCCAAATTTGATTTCTCTCCTAAAAGAGCCTCATTTTCTTCCCTATTTTCTTCTTGTGTCCAAGGATGTTTTGTATTTCTTCGTAGGCCTTCTATTTCCATCGCCACTTCTTTCATGCTCGGCCTATCCTCACTCCTAATGTTTAGGCATCTCTTCACAAGATCGCCCATGCCTTGCAACTGCTCAAAATTCCCTTCCTTGAGAACTCGAGGCTCGAGTATCTGGAATAACCGGTTTTCTTTCATCGACACGATAAAGAATATGGCGAGGTTCCTTTCCTCCTCGGACAACATTGCGGAGAGAGGCTTCCTTCCCGTCATGAGCTCTGCGAGAACCACTCCAAAGCTGTATACGTCGCTCTTCTCTGTTAGCTGGCTCGTCTGGAAATACTCTGGATCCAAATAACCTAACGTCCCCTGCACGAGCGTTGTCACTTGCGTTTGGTCCAATGGGACTAGTCTTGAAGCTCCGAAATCGGAGATTTTGGCGGTATACGTCTCGTCTAGTAAAATATTGCTAGACTTGACGTCTCTGTGGATGATCGGCATCGAAGCTGCAGAGTGGAGATAGGCTAAGGCGCCCGCGGATTCGGCCGCGATCCTCAACCGGTCTTTCCACGAAAACCAGCCCATTTCGGAGCTGTTGTGGATGTGGTGGAAGAGCGTTCCATTCGAGACCAGCTCGTAAACGAGCAGAGGAACCTCGGTCTCCAAACAACATCCCAACAGTTTAACGACGTTCCTATGATTGACTTGTGCAAGAACGATCACCTCGTTTATAAATAATTCGATCTGGCTCTCATCCATCACTCGCGACTTTTTAACTGCAACAACTCGTTGATCAGATAAGATCGCTTTATATACCGTACCGTAACCGCCCTTCCCAAGAATACGATCCTCTGCGTAATTGTTCGTCGCCTTCTCGAGCTCTTCGGCGGAGAAGGTTCTAGTAGCTTCTACTCCATTTTCAGTACGAGCAGCTTGCTGGTTTAAGAGGAGTCCGCCATTTTGCAGAAAGAATTTCTCTCTCATCCTCGCAAGCTTTCTCCTCTTGAACCCAAAATATAGCAACGTTATACAGATAAAAACTGAGATCAGTCCAACACTGAAACCTGTACAACATCAAATCTAGCTTTTAGTAAAAACATTACTATTAATTTAGGGCATATTTAAAGGAAAAATAAAATAAAATAATTAATTACCTAGGGTAAACTTTATAACTGGAAACTGGGATTTGACAGCAATGCAACCAAAACTGTCGTTTCTGCCATCGTCTTCGTATCCATCTTCACAAGAGCAGCTATGGCTACCAGGGGGACTATTAGTGCAAATTCCATGATCACCGCATGGTGTATCCTTACATTCATCAATATCTACCAAAAACACACCAATATTTAGGCAATAATCGAATTTTGATGTATAACAAAATTAATGTAACTAATATTGTAAATTCCATTAATCTCAGTACTCTTGTAATAGTTTGAAACACAAACTTTAAGGGAATGAAAAGCACATGTAGCACGCCCGGAAGCTTGAGATGGAATATTCTAATCAAATAATTTAAAAATAAGTTGGCATAAAAAATGGTGATGTTTTTATGCTAAAAATTAACCTATTTTATTTTTATTTTATTTTCTCGACTTTCGGTATCAAAATGATGTTGTTTTAGTGTCAAACTGTCAGCTTATTTTTTAATACTTTAAATATAATCTAGTTCGGCTTCCGGCATGTTGCGTGTGCTTTTCGTCGTAATTGTGGAAAATTGTGCGGTTTTATTTGATATTATTCTTAGATTGCAACGTAATTCCATAGTTTGAATATTAAACTATAATTTTTCCAATCTTTAAATAACTTTTTCGTAAAACAAGAAAAGTATTCAAAAGTATTTTTTGGCATACTTATGTCTTTGATATATGTATAGTCAAGTTTCCTTCCGTGATAATTTAGATAATTTCATGTTTTTTATCATGATGTTTGAAAGCTGTAAATTCTAATTGAAGAACAGTAAAACTATAACAAAGAGAAAAATAAAAGCATCTTATATATAATCAAACTGGATTAGAATCAAAATCAAAGATTAATATATATATATATATATATTATTTAAAATGACCAATTTTATTCGAATTATAAGTGAAAATAAAAATGGAAAAATTGAAAATGATTGTTTGATTAATTTATTCGATTTTCAGGCAACTTGATTATTTCGATTCGTTATTCTTTTAGGTCAAAACCTACCAATAAATAGAATTAGAATAACCGACCAAATCATATAATAGGTAAGATATAATTAATCCAAATTAATATTTATTATAAAAAAAATTGGAATTTAAAAATATTATATACCCTAATTTTAGAATAATAAACACTAATTAAAAATTTAAAATTACAAATTAAGAATTAAAAAAATATATATTCCATATAGATGGATAACCCTAATCAATAATTTTAAAATATATTAAAACATCATAGATTGAGATTAAAGAAAAAAATGAAAAAAAAAACTAACTAAATACTTCCTCCATCCCGTTATTCTTGTCATGTATTCCTTTTTGGACTGTTCCATCATTCTTGTCTTGTTTCCTTTTTTGGGTTAAATAATGTGGCCCTTATCTCTCTTAACTACTCCACCTTTCACTATTCTTCTCCTCATTTTCTGTGTCGTTCACTATTCACTCTCTCTACCCACTTGACTTCACTATTTTAACCCACTTTATTTCACTATTTGTACCATATTAAGTATTCAATTTAAAACTCCATTAACACACCTTCTATCCCTAATTCTTTTATCCTTAATGCACGTGCATGCCCAAAAGAAATGAGCCAAGAATAACGTGACGGATGAAGTATATAAATTATGGGACACCAACTTTGATATAGAAGATCCCGAGTAATTTTTCTAGTCAAAACCGAACAAATAACAAAATAAGTCATGAATCACCCATAGGGCGAATGAGTTGGGTAGGACACAGAGCAGTGGAGTTAAACCCGAGACTTGGAAACTAACCTGTACAGCCCGGACTTAGGTAAGGATTGCCTTCGTATCCTTTGGAACAATTACACCTATACCCTCCAAGCCCCGTATCCGAATCAACACAATCACTATGCTCTCTGCAAGCATAATCATCAGAAACCCTAGCTTCATCACAACTTCCATCACCAATAGCCCAATCAAGCACGATCGGCACATTCTCAGCCGTCCGATTCTGAAACGTCTCATCCTGCAAATCCGAACCGCTAAACTGAAACCTATCTTGCTCCCCAAGAAACGCATACGAGCAAGGATCAAAGCTGTGAACTTCTGTATGATTGTTCATGCTAAGAAGCGCAGAGCTAAAAGTCCTCAGCCCTTTTGGTATGAAAGTCTGGCAGCAGCCGATGCCCGTGCACGACCCCTCGATTAGATCGGCCTTCCGCGAGCAGCCGGATATGCAGCCGCCGGTGAAGTTCCGGCCGCTCGTGCCGACGACCACCGCCACGTCGTCGCAGCCGACCACCGTGAACCGGTTTGTGTCGGAGAAGCTGTAGGGTGTTGTGGTGAGGTTTATCCATATTGGGTTCTTTCGCGTGATGCCGCCGGCTGCATTGTAGCATGCGGCGGCGACCCAGTTCTTGATCCTGACATGGCTGTCGGTGATTTCGACTATTTCGAGGTTTCCGGTGGAGATGAATGGGGTCGGAGTGGAGGAGGAGGAGGATACGGAGCAGTTTACGTCGAACCATGGCCCGATGGAGCAGCCGGAGTCGATCCCGATTCCGAAAGGATATGGAACTGTTAAGTTTCCGCATTTGGATGGGCAGTCGGGTTTCGTTGCCGCCGTGGCGGCGGTGGCGGCGGAATTGGGAGGTGGGTGATTGGCTAGTGCTGGTGAAAGGAATAAGAAAAACAAGATTGTTGAATGGAGCAACATTTTTAGTTTTTTTTTTTGGGCGCTAAAAATACTTCAAGGAAACAAATATGGCCTTTATATATATATATATATATTTGTAAGTTTATTGATTTAGTCCATGTCTCTCTTTTTTTTTTTCAATTAATGATTTAGTCCATGTCTAAAGGAATGAAAGGAATGATGTACCAAAACAATTTAGAAATGATAGTAAATGTCAAATGTTAATGCGGAAAAGGTCACCGATAAAGAGTTGTGACGACTTGGTACACAAAAGATTCAAAAGCACTACACGAACTCAATTTAATGAACGTTGGTGAAATTTTGATCCGTGAATTTGAATCACATATACTCATTCACCCTACTTAATTCTTGTTAAGTTGTTTTATATAATAACTACGAGAATTTATACGGAGCCTTACACAATAGTTCTCCATAATAATTGGATCTTGATCAGTGTTCACATTTAATATGTTAGATGGTAGCTTTTATCTACTTTGGATAAAATAACTGGCACCGAGTAACAATAACTTTCAATGACAAAGATGACACTTCCGTAGAGAGAGAGAGAGGGAGGAGTGATGCAACAGGAGGATTGTTAATATATGCAGACTATTCAAGTTTCAACTACAGAATATTTCGGATTATTTGATATTACACTAGCTTAGTCAAATAAAAACTACTGCATTGTTTAATTAATAAAAATATATAATTCACTACCAACCGATATGATAGGAACTTTATTTTTTTTTTTCTATTTAAAAAATTACTTGTGTTTTTATTATTTACTAATTAGAAAGCAACCTGCTAACGAATTAGCTAGAATGATGACTTCATCCTGCTAATCGGATAAATAGCCCTTTTGAGAGTTGAAAAAATAGAAAATAAAAAAATATTCCCTAATCTCTCCAACAACCCACCTGCCACCCCCTTGCCGGTTTTTGCAGCGATGCCGGCACCGTGCCGCCTCCCTCCCTTATAACAATATATATATATATATATAGAGAGAGAGAGAGAGAATTGTTATGCTACGCGACTTGAGGTGGGCGACTCATGAGCGATTGCTGACGTCGCAAAACAATCAGCATTTTAATTTTTTTTTGTAGGCTCATCTTCTCTCTTGCACACCTTTCTTCTTCTTCCCTGCTAAACTTTCTTCCTTTTTTCTCTGTTGTACATCTCTCTCCCTCATTAATGGTGCAACGATTATAAGTTAGACGAATACAAGAATATGTAACCTAAAAAGGTACAGAAACAATTTCCCAATGAAAAAAATCGACGGAAATTCCAAAAAGTTGTTTGAGAATTGAATTTGTGTTTCTCTCTATAGAAGAACAGTTTTTATGTAGTTTAATTAATAGGTACAATATAAAATTCATGTAATTTAATCATTAGGTGCTTTAAGAAATCTTAGTTTTGGGACTTGAATTTGTGTTTTTATATAGAAGAACGAAAGCTTCAACAATTTAGTTCTTGAGTGCAAATATATTTTTAGATTCTATTTTCTCCGGATAATTATTTGATGAAAGATGAAACATATTTTTTTGTTTTATTTGAAAATTGTAGACAACAATCTATCATGGAAAATCATCGCACCATTAATGGGGGAGAGTTGTACAATAGCGAAAAGGGGAGTTTGAAGGGAAGAAGAAGAAAGGTGTGTAAGAGAGAAGAGGAGCCCACAAAAAAAAATTAAAATACTGATTGCTTTGCCACGTTAGCAATCGCTCATGAGTCGCCGACTCAAAGTCGCGTAGCATAACAATTCTCTCTCTCTCTCTCCCTCTATATATATATATATATTGTTCTCTCAAAAAACATATACTCCCTCCGTCTGTATCATTAATGTCATTTTCGTTTGTCCCTCAAAACTATATCACATTCGGGCCATGACCCCACACAACCCCTTACAAGTTACAAACATCTACCACATATTTCTTAAAATGATGGTTCCATTCAAAAAGCATCTCCCAAACATTTCTTAAAGTAGTATGTCTCATTTTCCACTCAACAAATATCTATCAAATATTTTTTAAAATCCGTGCCACACATTATGATACATTTTCAGGAACGGATGGAGTAATCCAACTAAAGTTATGTAATTGACATTAAATAATAAGGTTGTTGAGTCATTATATGGACACTGGGAATTAGGATGCACGAACTTTTTCAACGGTTTGTACATCATGATCAGATATTAAAATAATATTATTTACTAACAAGAGCTGTCAAATTATTGGACCAGTTCGAGCCCATCTAGCCAAATGCAAGAAACGGGTAAGGCCGAATTGGATCGAAATTTTATCGGGTGTCAAAACGCAAGCACAACCCAATATTCCAATCTACAAACGCATTTGCAGTGTAAAATAACGTGACTATAAATTTTAAATTATTGGTTGTCGAGTGATACTTTGATTATTGTGCATCCATGCCATTATGTCGGCATAATTATTTTTATATTTTAATTTATAATTAATTATTAGAATTGTTAATTTTTAGTAATAAATATTTATTTTTAGGATTCGCCACATAAGAATAACATTTACTTTTACGATAAATATTAAAAATATTAATTTAGGACTACATGCAAACCGAACAAAATAACACATGTAGTGTTGGCGCCAAATTCCACAATTACTGAGACTCCGAGTCTGAGTAAGCGAGTGCGTGTCGCGAGGATCTCGCCTCTTCCAGATTCTTGAGCCGCGTCTGCACTTCATGTCCACGTGGCAACCTCCCCTTCCTTCTCATTGGCATGCAGGCGCTGCAGCAGTATATATGACCAACACACCCTCGGCCATACCTGCTTGCTACTGAAGAGAGAGAGAGAGATGGCTACACAACAAGAGCGAGAGGAACTTGACGCCAGAGCCAGGCAAGGAGAGACGGTCATACCCGGCGGCACCGGCGGCAAGAGCCTTGAAGCCCAGGAGCACCTCGCCCAAGGTATATATATATATATATATATATACAATTAATTGAAATCCCACATTATAATTTAGTAAGCAATATATTAATTGCAATTGCAAATCTGTTGAATTTCAGAGAATTGAACTCATTTTATTATAAAATATACTCCCTCCCTCCGTTCCGTCATAAGTGGCCACATGTTTTGTTTTTTAATCTTTTGCGTGCAGGAAGGAGCCGGGGCGGGCAGACTCGACGGGAGCAGCTGGGTACGGAGGGGTACCAGGAAATGGGGAGCAGGGGCGGGCAGACCCGGAAGGAGCAGCTGGGAAGAGAAGGGTATCAGGAAATGGGGCGGAAGGGCGGCCTCACCACCATTGAAAAATCGGGCGGCGAACGCGCCGCCGAGGAAGGACTGGAGATCGATGAGTCCAAGTTTAGAACTTCAAACACATAAAATTTATAATGTCTACAAATATGATCTGTATATGTGTGTGTGTGTGTGTGTTTAAGTTATAGTATAGCTGCTTCAGTGATCTGGACTTTTTCTTCTCTTTGAGATCAAGCAGCTGTATATAATATATTTATATGTAATTGTGTCATGGATTTGTCTAGTGTTCGATAATATAGTATATAGTACCTATAATTAAATAAAGGTTTTCCCTTTAGCTAATTTCTTCCATTATTTTGCAAGACTCATAAGACAATACTAATTTTACGTGGCACTGATTAACTCAATTGAATAGAATATATATGTTACTAAATTTTGTCGAATCCATTATAACACTAGTTAAAATATAGCCAGATTTTTATGATAGTCGATGAAACAGTAGTTTTTTTTATAACAAACATTATAAGAAATTTTAAGGTCCGCGTGATGATGGACTTGAATCTGTGATCTAATGTTGTTTTTATAACAAGTTTTTATAACAGACATTACAAGAAATTTTATGGTTCGCGTGATGATGGACTTGAATCTGTGATCTAATGTTGGGGCCAGAATGTTGCGCATGTCGGCCCACTAAGCGGTTGAGATATTTTGTTGAATCACATGATGTATTTCTATATTTTTGGAATTGATTGAAGAAATTTTTTAGACTGGTTGGAATTGAAGATGAGGACAATTGGCCACTACATCAAGCAAATTTAGTCATGAAAAGGAGTACATTTAATTTTCACGAAACTGACTCCATTACATTTAATTTTGATTATATTATTATGTGGCTGATCTTATGGCGAATTCTAAAAAAGATGCGATATATGGAAAATATAACATTTACATTAATTTTGATTATATCATGTGGCTGATGAATTCTAAAAAAAATGCGATTATGGAAAATATAACATTTACATTAATTTTGATTATATTATATGGCTGATCTTATGGTGAATTCTAAAAAAATGCGATTTATGGAAAATATAATTTTCTGGCCAACTTTTTAATTTAATAATCAGCCGTTTTCTGTTATGTAATTTTATTATGACATAAATTAGGAAACTCTTATGATTGTATTGGTCAATTAATTTTGACTTTAAATTCAAAACAATGATAATTTTTGTGCTTCTCTCTGTAATCCACGTCATTTATGTAATGTGGGATGTGGCTACGTTTTGTGAAGTTTATTTTGGAAATAATATGATGTGGACCAAGGAATTTGCTTTAATTACGACGGTTTGTTGGGCCACATTATAGCCCAATTCTGATTCTGCTATTTATGACAAATTATAAAGTTTGAGATAAAATTAAGAAAACAAAAAAGAACCGTCAATGTTGGGATATATTCTATAATTAGTCCTAAAAAAATACTTCTTTGTGATTTTCCACCCATTAGTTATGCGTCGCATATTGATTTTTACATTAATTGTGTCGTAATTTCCTCCAATAAAGTTGCAAAATTCAAAAATTCCAGCTTTATAAAAAGGCTCCAAATCCAAATCCAAATAAAACAAAATACCTTCACCCAAAACATGATGAAAATCGTCTTATTTTTCCTCTTCATACTCGCTAGCATTTTCCAAATTCAAGCCTGTTTTCCTACAACAAGATTCCACGTTTATGTGAAAAATGAGATTCCTAAATCCACATTGCAAGTGCGTTGTAGATCCAAAGACGACGATTTTGGATTTCATTATCTCAAGGAAAACGGCGATTTTCATTGGACTTTTTGTCAGAATTTTTTTGGCACTACTTTATTCACCTGTGATTTGCAATGGGGCAATAAAAAAGCATCATTTCACTCTTTTGATCATAAACTAACACACAATTGTTTTGGTAAGCATAATGTGTGTACTTGGTTAGCAAGGGAGGATGGTATTTATTTTGCTTTTAAATTTTTTAACAGAAAACTATATAGTTGGAATTAGTATAAAACACAAGTTGGAATAAAAGCACATGTAATGATCAGGTAATTGGGTTTAATAATACAGATCATCCTGTAATAATCAGGTATTTGTGCTTTACTATGTTGAAATAAAAGCTTCCTTTTGATATTTGTTTCATTGGATGATGATGTCTTCATTCTATTTCATTCACTTTATAAATGTTTTACGCTTCCTTAAATAATTGTCACATGTATGATGCAATTATTATTATTATTATTATTATTATTATTATTATTATTATTATTGTTATTAGCTATTCAAACATGTACAGAAATTTTATTAGCTACTCCCTTCGTTCCGCTCATTTTGTCTACATTCTCTTGAATGGACGTTCTATTCAATTTGTCTACTTCCCAATAAGAAAAGAATTTACCCTTCAAAATACTTTAAAAGTGGTGGGACCTACCCATTTTTTATTTTTTTACCCTTATCCTTAATTTCCGTATCGAACAGTAAGTAGATAAAATGAGCGGAATACGGAGGGAGTATTAGATTATTTTGAAATAGCTTTTTGGCACATTAAGCTATGCATGCAGAAGACGATTTTTGTGGTCTTATATAGGGGAATTGATTTAACGTTCGGTTGCAACTTCAATCTTGCTTCCAAATCATTTGAATAATATTTATATAAATATATTTAATAAGAGGTACGAGAATATCAACGTAATCACCTTATAATTCACACTTCTAACAAGTACATTCTTGGCATGGAATTGGATACTAATTCTGTGAAGAAAAATTCTATATAATAAAATAGATTCCTACAAAACTGCAAATTATATGCGACGTTCGGCAAACACGACTAATTGGAGGAATGTGGAAATTAAATCACTATACTGGAATCGATTATTTAATTTAGGGTTAATCTAATTTTTATATTATTATTATATGTTAGAAGAAAATCCGAATTCAAGTTCAGTACGATAAAAATATACGAAAAATTCAAAATACATGAGATTGATAAATCTACATATATAATACTAATGTTTACAACGTTGCATAACAAATTCAAGAATATATCTTATTTAGTGGATTCAAAAGCACTACTTAAATTAATCCTTGTCATATGGATAATTTTGGTTTATGAAACACTCTCACAAGGAATGAAAGTCTTTTGAGATTTGTCGTTTTATCTTGAAGTAGATTTAATTTGATCATCGTTCCATCAACTAAATTTCTCCTAGTCTAAACTTAGTTTAGTGTAGCGATAGTACGTAATTAAAGCCTTAAAAAGGTAATTATTTTGCAAGAATCTAAAACCAAGTTTAGTACATGCCACATTTTTTTGTGTTTGGTGTAATATTTGTCACCATATTCCTTGCTTTTTGGGGAATCCTAAAATTCAGCCAACGCTTTATAATATACTCCATTAATCTTATCTTTAGTTTGAAAAAAAAAAAAGAATTAGAATATTCAAAACATATTAGTTCCCTTAAATAACTTCCCGGATACATAAATTAAGGGTTTATCTCGCCGTTTATACTTTAATTCTATTTAGAATATAAATACTCTCTTTTAAAAATACAAATGATATGGAAACGTGCATATTGACAATTGATTAAATGTTTTTTAGAGCGTTAATAAAATCCAAGTTATTGCTTAATAGTAATTCAAATACGAAAAAAACTAAAATATATACTATAAACAATTGAAGATGACTCAATAATTTTATCAAATTGCAACTAGATCTCTACCTAATGTGATTAAGTTCCCATGCTTTACTTCAAATTTTAAAACAAATATAAATAATTCCCGATATGCATCCCACGAAAGACATACTACTACAAGTAATCTTGTATATTACTTTATTGTATCACAGCAAAACACCAATGAAAGAAACTATGAAAACGAAATTCACGTGAAATATCAGTAAAGGCACATTTGTCACGACGTACTTTAACCATGAATTTATTAAGCAAAGCAGAAAGCTAAAAATAATAAACACAATTTTTAATGCCTAATACATCACCCCACGAGCAAAAAAAAAATACACGATTAATTTTTAAATGCTAAATAATTGATGTGAATTTAAGTGGATAAATTGGGACCAGATGTTGTTGTCTGTTAATAAGTGGATAAATTATTGTTTATTATATTCGAAAGCAACATGTCTGTGTCAATTGAAAATACAGATTTGGTTTGTAAGACCATCGCATGTAAGTTTTTCTGCAACTTTATTAAAAAATTTAATTATTTGGATTAGAGAGTTGCATGGAATATTTACCTGTTCTTTTGCTTTATTAAACGAAAAAAAAAAATCAAACTTAAAAACTTGTGATTATAATTTATAGGCAAGAGAAACAACATATATGTCAATAATTAGCTAGTACGAATACTTAGCTATCCACTATATAATGTTCGAGCACAAAAAATTTAAAATTTTAAAAATTTCAAACACATCAATAAAATTATTCATCAACTAAGACACATTAGTACACTTGATTTTTTTTTTTAAGGAAATTACATGAAGTATATATATAATATCAAATAAATTATTATACCACCATATAAATGAGACCTCTACACCACACAAGGTGGGACATACCACTACACCACACTCTGGCGAGATCGAACCCAAGACCTCTCACTAAGGAAAATTTGTGATGCATCAACTAGCCACTTGAGTTAGTTTTCATCAACACATTGGTATACTTAGTTAATATTTGCATAACTACATAAAAAAAAAAATATGATAAGCAATAAGTATTTGTAACCATTTATTTGGACAAAAAAAGGAATAACTGTGAACACACACTTTTGAGTATATGTGGTATTTATTCTTTTGTGGTTCCAAATAGTTGAAGAGAATGGGATAAAAGAAATCCCACTAATTTGCCCACTATTAGACAGAGACTGAAATCGGCATCTTATGATTAGACTCCTTATCATCAACATGCAACATTATATGCACATGTCACATTTTTATGATATTTTTTTTGTATGTAATAATATATTAATATCCATCTAAACATCGTATGTTTATCTTAAATTATTTTTAGTACATGCTCCAAAAATTATATTTAGTGTTCGATATATACTCATGGCACAAAAATATGACCATGTATTTGAGATAACCTGAAAAACTATGAATCTTCATATAATCAGATACAAAATAATGTATCTTATATAAATTGCGATAGTATATCTTTTGATGACAATTATAAATTATATAAATATCAATGATACAAATTAATTTCTATTTGGTCGCTCCTTATGTATACGTGTAGACATAGAGAGAGGAGGTTAAATGAATTCAATATGAATAATCATTCCTCAAAAAAAATATATGAATAATTACTAAATTATAAAAAAGGTCTAAAAGTTCCAAGAACTTGAATAAGATATACTGAGACAAGTGATTCATCACTAGCCCGAAAGGGTTAGGCCCTATTGGTGAAATTTGTCTTTATTTTATAATAATTCACAGCTGTATAGCTTTTGTCTTGTCTTGGTACTTCATGATATTTTGGAAAATTACATATTAAGCATAATTTTGCTATTAGATTTAATAACAATTTCACACAAACATATACTATTACTCAAATAAAAAATTTAAACATAAGAGAATGCCATTCATAATTGTTGCGAGGATACTATTACAAGCAATCCTTTAGTAATTTTCGTGCTTTAGAGAGAGAACGCTAAAATTAAGCGGCCTACTTTCCATACTAAAATAAATATCTCGCATTTTATCAATTAACGTATGCTAATATATGTAATAAATATACTCCCTCCGTCCCATTTATATATGCGGATTGAAATTTTCACAAGGATTAAGAAAAATTATTGGAAAAGTAAATTATGTAGTAAATTTCTTAATATGCCCCTATTTATTATTTGACTATGTATTCACTACAAAAAAACGCATGTTTACCAACTGTTATTACCGACGGATATAATTCCGTCGGTAATTACCGACGGAAAAAAGGCGGGTCGGCTATTAAGAACTTAACGACGGATTACCGACGGAGTTATCCGTCGGTAATATCTAATTTATCTAATTAAAAATTAAAAACAAACTTCCGACGGATATATCCGTCGTTAATAACCGACAGAAAGTTTGTCGTCGGTAATTAACGACGGATATATCCGTCGGTATTTGTAAACAGGCGAAAAATAATATTTAATCAAAAATAATAATTAACGACGGATTTATCTGTCGTTAATTACCGACGGATTAACTTTTGTCGGTACTTAACGACGGATATATCCGTCGTTAAACATAACCTGGGAAAAAAATAATAAATTAATTATATATATTCACCAACGAATTTATCCGTCGGTAATCATAATCCGGAAAAAAAATAATAAATTAATTATATATATTACCGACGGATTGAATCCGTCGGTAAATCTGCGATATACCCAGCAGACCTAATTTCTCCCTCATTCACCCGTTCGCCTCTCTCTCTCTCTCACTCTCCTCCACCGCCGTCCCGCCCCGCCCCGTCCTCCTCTCTCTCTCTCTCTCACTCTCCGCCCCGTCGTACCCGCCGCCGCGCCGCCGGCCTGCCGCGCCTCTCTCTCACTCTCCGCCCCTGCTTCGTCCCGCCTCCGCCTTGTCTGTCTCTCTCTCGCCCCGACTCGCCCCTACCTCGCCTCCGCGCCACCGCCCCATCCCGCCCCTGCCTCCGCCTTGTCTGTCTCTGCCTCGCCGCCTCTCTCGCCCCGCCCCGACCCTGCCTCGCCGCCGCCACCTGCGCCTTGCTGCCACCGAGTCGCCGCTTTGCTGCCGCCGCCTTCCGGGTTATCCCATCACGGTATGCACTCTCTCTCTCTCCATTTCTATCTTAATTACTGTCTTTGTCTCTCTCACTGTCTCTTTCTCTGTTTCTCTCTTTCGGCCCAGATTTGCAGTTGCCACTCCCGTCATAATTGCAGCCATCGTCACCGGCTTCTGCAATAGTCAACCCTCCAAGTTAGTTTTCCTATCCCGTTGTTTCCAAGTTAGTTTTCATAAATAATTAGAATTTGAATCTAGTTAAATTATTGTAGTTCATGAATTGTGTATTTGTTCGATTATTTGCCAATGAAATATGATTTGAATAGCATGAGTTTATTTTATGATGTAAAAATTAGCATGAGTTTGTTTGATGTTGAAGTATAAGTATAAATAGCATGAAATTTATTTATGATGAAGTATAAGTATAACATGCAGTATAATTGATAAGTGTAAATTAATTTATTGTAAATAGCATGAGTTTGTTTTATGATGATGATTTAATTGTATATATAGTGTAGTTGTATAAAATGATTTATTTATAATAAAACTTTATAGTAATTGTATAAGTGTAACTTTGATCTATGATGGTAATAGCATGAGATTGTTTTAAGATGTATATATTAAAGTTTGTAGCAATTGTGTAAGTATAAATTTGGGATAGATGTAATTAATTTCTTAAGGATCTACTCCCATTGGAATAGAAATTAATTACATCTTAAGGATCGTCTCTCAACAATGTGATATTATTTATTTATGTGAATATATTATGTTGAAGATCGCGTTATTTATGATTTATAAGTTGGGGATGAACTTAGAACTTTGTTGGTGAAAGATGTAATTAATTTCTTAAGGATCTACTCCCTTTGGGATAGAAATTAATTACATCTTAATTAAGGACATTCACATTGGGGGTAGATATAGACGTTTAGAACCATTATGGTTACTATAGTCACGCCGGTAGAGTCGAGCACTTGGTAGTTAGGATAGTAGGGTTATGCTGCCGAAATTTTGTTTGATTAAAGTAATTAATGCATTTATTATATTTTTGTTAGAATTTACAAGAATGAGTGAAAATCGTCAGTGGATGTATCATCGTTATCATGATCGTCCTGCATTTGAGAAGGGACTTGACAGTTTTATTGAGTATGCAAGTAATCAGAAAGAGTACATGGATGGAGATAAAATCAGGTGTCCATGTAAGAAGTGTAAGCATTTGGTATTTCGGGGGGTTGATGAAGTTAGGGATCACGTTTCTAGGCATGGGTTCGTCTTGAATTACAAAATCTAGGTTTATCACGGGGAAGTAGAGCAGTATAGGCCGACATAAGTTATTACAATGGATGTTGATGAACAATTATCAAATAACTATCATAGGATGGTAATGGATCATGCGGGTCCTTCTAATAATTTTGAAGAGCAGACGAATATTGAAGAGCCGCCGAATCCTGGAGCTCAACAGATTTATGACATGTTGAATGCAACCGAAAATCCATTGTATACCGGTTGCGACAGTCATTCACAGTTATCATTTATGACGCAATTTTTGAGCATCAAGGCAGAAAATCATATTTTTGAGAGGTGTTTTAATCAGCTCGCTACATTATTTAAGTCGGCTCTTCCAAAAGAAAACTTGTCTCCTGAAAACTTATATAGTACGAAGAGACAGCTACGGGGCATGGGTTTACCAGTACAGAAGATTGATTGTTGCATTAAGAATTGCATGCTTTATTGGGGAGACGACCATGCATTGGAGAACTGTAAGTTTTGCGGCACATCCCGATTCAAGGATAGCTATCGTATGATAGTTATTTGATGATTGTTCATCAACATCCATTGTAATAACTTCTGTCGGCCTATACTGCTCTACTTCCCCGTGATAAACCCAGATTTTGTAATTCAAGACGAACCCACGCTTGCAAGAATGAGGGCTAATCAAGTTTACACTTATCAATTATACTGCATGTTATACTTATACTTATCAATCAAGACGAACCCAGTTTTGCGGCACATCCCGATTGCAAGAATGAATGCTAATCAAGGCTTTCTTACGTCGGTTGAATTTGAAGTTGGCCTTCAGATGGTTTACAATCAATGTAATATAATATAGCTAAGTAATTTATATGTCGTTATTAAGCAATATAATATATATGTACATCTCAATGTTCTTTGTGAAACAGATATCATGGATCGACGTAGAGGTTTTCGTGCTCTTTCTAGCTCGGGCAGTCAGCCCGAGTCAGAGTCCTCAGCTACACGTTTAGGTGCTACTCCGCCCTCTTCACAGCAGGTACCAGATATCCCTCCGGAGACAGCACCTGCCAGCTCCAGTAGGCCACCTGTTGTTTTCCAGAGAGACAGTACGGGGAGGGTGGTTTTTCAGAGAGACGACAAGGGGTATGTATTTATTTATCGTAATATATATCATATATAATATACATATATATATATATATCATATATAATAAATATTGAAATTTTTATTATAATATATGATATATTATATATATATATATATATATATATTTATGTGTTAATTGTCTAATTTTTTTGTTTTTTTTTTTACAAATGGAAAGTTATCTACTAGAGGTACCTGGGATCTCTTATACTGCTACAGTGATTTTTAAGAGTATTCAAAATCCAGGAGGGTTTAGTTGGAAATTGACTCCAAATAGCATCAAGGCTATATTCTTTGAAGAATTTAAGGTAATAAAATTTCAGGAGTTTGTTACTACTATTATCAATAAAATGTGATTAACTTATTAATTAATATTTTGTTCAACATAAATATTTTAGTTGGCCAGCTGAGTGGGAAGCAGATGTGTATAAAATGTGGGAGGCCAAGGCACGTGTCAGATACAGTGGGTGGGTGAACGATATGAAGAAACTGTGGATCAAAAACCCTGACACAAAATCCCCTTACTTGACTGATGAGTTTTGGGCGGGTTTGCAAGAGTATTGGGCGAATCCAGATGTGATTGCTAGATTAGAAAAAGCTCGTGCAAATCGGTTGGCTGAGCTCGATGGACCCGTCACAGGGATTAGCAAGCATAGGGAAGGATCAAGATCCACTCGTCTCCTCGTTCAGTCGTTGGTACGTAATTTTTAATTAACTTGTTAACCAATATATATATATATATATGTATATATTATATTTTTTAATTTATAATTAAAACTTATATATGATATTTTGTAATAATGCGTGAATAAGCAGCAGAGTAGGGGGTCGCACCGGATGCATTGAATTATGCGAGTTTCTGCCGACTGCACGTGAACGCCGATGGAACTTATCTGACGACGAGGGATGAAAAAATTGATGTAAGTATTTAATTAAGTTTTTCTAATTGTTATAATTGATGATAATATATTTTCTAACACATTTATATTTATGAATTAGACCGAGGTTCATCGCCGGGCTGCTGCGGATGGACGATCCGATTTGAACGAGATCTATTTGGAGATCACACAGCCCACGAAGCAGAGGCGCTACGGCACTGGAAACTTCGGCAGCAACCAGCTCAGACAGACTGCATCCAGTGGTAGCTCCGGTTCTACGGCTGCTCTGACACAAGAGATGTTTCAGACACGAATCGGCAGCTTAGAGGAGCAGCTACAGGAGGAGCGAGAGGCACGTGCCCGCATCGAGCAGGAGCAGCAGGCAGAACGCAAGGCACGTGCACGTCTGGAGCAGCAGTTTGCCGAGTTCCAGCAGATGCTGGCGTCAGGGCAATTTTTTCGTCCACCTCCACCCCTGGTCCTGATGTATGATTAACTTGTTTGTTGGATATTTTTTTAATTATTTAGTATTTTAGAATATTTAAACTACTTTACATTTTACATTTATATCTGTCGAACATGATATTATTTGATATATGACAAATCGCTTTTAATGCAAATTAATTATTTTACCTGATGTTTGGTTTTTTGTTGGAAATTTTAATTCGACAAAAATATTGCAAAAATATATATATATATATATATATAATATAATTTTAAAAAAAATATTGTTAAAACCATTACCGACGGACCTAAATCCGTCGGTAATTACCGACGAAAAATCCGTCGGTAATGTGTGTTTCGATTCTTCAAAACCTACCGACGGATTGTCCGTCGGTAATATGTGATTCGATTCTTCGAAACTTACCGACGGATAATCCGTCGCTATTTCCAGTCAACGGAATACAAAAAACAGAACGTCACCGACGGAATTTCCGTCGGTAATCCGTAGTTAAATTTACCGACAGAAATAAATCCGTCGGTAAATCTTTACCGTCGACATATTTAATGACGGCATAAATCCGTCGGTAAGCTGTTTACCAACAGATTCCTTTGTTTTACCGACGGTAAAATCCGACGGTAAAATCCGTCGGTAAAAGAGAGTTTTTTTGTAGTGATTTTTTATGAGTTAATAAGAGAATTAAATAGAGATATAGTAGTAAATGAGCTAAAAAACATTACTCCCTCCGTCCCATTATTGTTGGCTCAAAACTTTTGGGCACGGGTATTTAGGAGAAAGGAATTAAGGATAAAAGGTGTGTGACCCACATGTTTAGTGTAGTTTTTATTTAATATTTAATTCTTGTTAATTTAGTCAAACATCTTAAGATCACACAGTAAAAAAAAGTGGCTGAGATTAAGTTTTTTAATTAAGGCCTAAGTAGGTCCTAAATTTGCCAAAATAGGAAACATGCCAACTTTCGTGGGACGGCCCAAAAAGGAATACAAGCCAACAATAATGGGACGAAGGGAGTACTTTTTATGGAAACAAACCTATATATTTGGGACATCCGAAAAAGGAAAACAAGTCTATATAAATGGGACGGAGGGAGTATAATTTTCTCACGCAATTTATCGTACAACGGAACACTAGAAAAAAAAAGATTTATATTTTCATGATAAATATTTATAATTATCCATGTCGGCTATTAAAAAAAAAGTACAATAATATATAGTACTGTATATGATTTTGAATGTTAAATATAACGTAAAATAAATGCCCCTATTTTAGGACTAAGGTTGAGCCAGCTTTCCTTTCCTCTTCCTCGCATTTTGGTTTGCTCGAATTTGGAAATGAGGCACATTCAAGGTGCGGTGGACCGCACCAACCGTTTGGTGCAGTCCATTCTATTTATTATTATAATTAATTATTTATTTTAATTAATTAATATTCAATTTATTTACTTAAATTGATAAATTTTAATTGAGACCAATTAATTACAATTATATTTAATTAAACATTCGTTAATTGATTTCTTCTTTTAAATTAGGGTGGTGCAAGAGTTTTTATCTTTGGACATAGCATAAATTATGTGCTATCATACAAAGTCAGCAAATATAATTTGAAATTTGAACATGTGCGGTACATCTTTCACTCATTTGGATAACGAAAATGACCTCATAATCCCTTGGTCCACCTTAATTATCCAACTTATTTTTATTTTAAATTGTATTTTATGTATTGTTCACTATATAATTTATATAAATCAAGATTACAAATTTTCATGCTATCTACGTTAAAATGTTGGAATATGATAATAAATTTTCTTTTAAATAATAAAAAGTCTGGCTTGTCCTAATATTGGGGTGAAAATTAATTGGTAACAATTGAAATTTGTTTGCTAACAAATTGTTTAATTTTGATTTATAAGGATGAATGGTAAGCAAAATTTGATCTATGTGACTTTTTTTTACCCAATCTGTTTGACTTAAAAACCCCAATTAGATTAAATCTCCGTCAATCTCGATAAGATTGACAATGAAATGAAATTGCAAATAAGGATGAGAAATATATTCTGTTTAACATATAAAATGGAATCCAATATCTCTAATCAATTACAAAATGATTTGAGGGGTAATTTTGCTAAAATTGTAATTTAACACGGATAATTTTAGTTTTTATAAAAAAAAGGATAATTTTAGTATAAAAGATTTTGTGTAATTGACCTTCGAACTAATACTCCCATTTTCTAACACAGTCAAGCAATCCATTCTGCTTGTTTCTCACAACTCCTAAATCATTCTAGTAAAATATCTCAAATCATCTTTAATTATTTTTTTGTATTTCATCAAGAATTAATCAATTTTGACCCACTATGAAATGAAAAAATCGTAACACTATCAGCGGAATTAACTTCAAAAATTCAACCACGACTCTTAATCTCTATCAATTTCTAATTCATGCGGATTGAGCATATATATACTTTTTTGAAAGGAAGGATTGAGCATATTAATTGTTCCCATTTATTAGAAAAATTATTATGATTTTTCTTCATACCAAATTTATTTATCATTTATCGTCACTTCATAATGAAACTTCCAAAAAAATATATATATATGGACAAAATCCGATAAATCATATACCCTACTAAAATAAAATTTAAACAATTTCCCTTTCCATCATTTATGGGTCACATAGTCGACTGGGGCCCCATCTGCTAAAAAATACAGTCACTAAGCACCAATTTTTCAATAAAATACTAGAGAAAGCCCCCTTTTATTATATGAGAAAAGCTAACACAATCAAATTACTGATGGTGTGACAGTAAATATATCAATATTCTATAAATTGAGGGTAATTAAATTGCTAAACAAAATCTGAAACGCGACGATACGGAGATATCACTCATGGCAAAATCTCACTGCACTGCGCACGCACCGTACGTAAATGGCCAAATACAAGTAACAAAAATATAATACTTATGTCGACATGAAATATCTGAACTCGAGTTATACTGCTTAGATAGCAATTAATTATACTATATGGTATTATCGCATCTAAATAAATTAAAAGGCAAATAGTATAACATAATATACTTATTGCCGAGGTTGTTACTTCAAATTAGGATTAAAAGGGAGATCAATTTTCAACTGGAAAAAGGTGATACAAGAAAAATACCAAACGCATAAACGAATAATGTTAAAAGAATAATGTTTATGTGCTGCTGCTGCTCTCTCTCTCTCTCTCTCTCTCTCTCTCTCTTCTTCTCTCTCTCCTCCCGTCTTCCCTCCCTCTCTTGCCTATAAATACTGCCACCTCTCCCCGTCCCCCTCTTCTCTCCTAACAAAAATAATTTATCTACTATCTCCAGTTTGTAGGGTTTTTCGATTCTCTCTCCATAAAACACACTAATTCTGTGTAAATACAATTATACGTACGCAATACTGCGTGTATCTCTCTCTACGGATACAGAGAAATGGACTCTTATTCGATGCATCTTGCAATGGCGGCACTCTTCGGAGCGTCGTTCGTGGCGGTGTCAGCGTACTATATGCACAGGAAAACCCTAAACCAGCTGCTGGAGTTCGCGAAGGCGATAGAGAGGGAGAGAGACGACTTCGCGGCGGAGGACGTCGGCGGCGACGCCGCGGAGCAGCTCAAGCGCTATCCTTCGCGGAGGCGCAGGAAGGGGAACGGTGGGTATAACCGCCGCGGCTCTGCATCGTTGCCGGACGTGACGGCGTTCGCCGGCGGCGGGGTGGATGAAAAGAGGAATGGTCCGGTGCATGTGGACTCCATTCCGGCGGGGCTACCGAGACTTCACACGCTCCCTGAAGGTATGCGAATGTAGGACTTGTCGATGGACTGATGAAATGAAGCGAGATTTAATTTAGTTATACTTAATTAGAAGATGTATATAATTTAATCATCCTTTTGGAAAGTAATCTGGACTTTGCAGGAATATTCATAAAGTGTTTGAAAGAGTACTGGCGTGCAAATACCACTTAGGTGTAGTTGTTGATTAATTAATAATCCTCGTTGCCAGTTTAATTGAAATTCATTTGCTATGGTCAAGTTTAGTGCATGAATTATGTAATAAGTTGTATTTCCCATTGTTATCTTACATTAATGATATTATTGCCTTCAGCTGGCCATGTCCCCGCATTCTGTATACATAGCCTCTGCCATAAACAAGACTTCTTCTTCTCATTGCTGAATTTTTTTTATACTCGAATTTTCAAGTAGACTTTATTTAGTTTGTTATTGTTACTAAAACTGATCATTTGGAATATGCTTGTTCAGAGTTCAAACCATACAAGTTAACTCTAATATACAAGTTAACTCTAATAGTTTGCTTGTTAATTTCCATGCTTAGTATGGGTTATATGATATTCCTGCTTAATTTTTATTACAAATCAAGTTTGATAATACTTGTTATTCCTTCACTTCGTAACATGTAAAAGAGGAAATGGAATTAATATCTAAATTTTGATAGAGAACCTTGCTGCGTGTAAGATGCATGCATTGCTCTGATGCTTACCAAACAAGAACTCACAAAAGATACCATATCTAAAACTCTGGACATTGGACGACAAACAATAACCATGTTCTTGGGAAGCATCAGAGTTTTGTATCATGTTACTTAGCTTTGCCAGCTATATTAAGCAAAGTAGACAAGTTTCTGAAAACATTTTCTGCAAAAAATTGGACAGAACAAATTCAATGCTTGCATTCATTATCCCTGTCAAGTAATATGGTCAAGAATTGCAAAGTTAGCATATTTTTTTGATGGAAATTATCCTCACACAGTCATTTGATTCTCACATATATCTGAGTTTGTTAGTACCTATTTCTTTTGTTTCAGGAAGATCTGGTAATGTTAGTGTAACTCCTCGAGCAGGTCATCTTATTCGGCCTACTTCTCCTAAATCACCTGTTGCTAGTGCAAGTGCATTTGAAAGTGTAGAGGGCTCAGATGATGAAGATAATATGACTGATGCTGCTAAGCTAGATGCTACATATCTTCATATTAATGGAGATGCGGTGAGTAGAGTGGCATATATAAAACTCTTATTTAGGTTCATATCCTGTCTATCCATCATGCTTTTACTTGCAGTCATAAACATGAAAACCTGTGCAGCTGCCATATGTGTTCAAAACAAAGTTTGCTACTTTTTTTTCTTATCTTGTGGCGAACATTCTAAATTTAGTTGAATGTGAGGATGATACCTGATTGTGAAATTATTTTTCAGACTTTACCTGACCATAATGCGAATGGGGAACAAACTGTGACACCAAGTATGATTCGCTCACATAGTGTATCTGGTGATCTACATGGCGTTCAACCTGATCCTGTAGCTGCTGATATCCTAAGGAAAGAGCCAGAGCATGAGACTTTTGTACGATTGAGAATCTCTCCCACTGGTATTACTCTCATTACCTATTTCTGATGCATGGACATTCTGCAGTTGGTTCAGTCTCGAAACGTGACCTTATTGGTGTATATAGCCATTTCTTTGATTGAAAACCTTAACCTTTCGTTTGTTACATAAATAATTTCTTCTAATTGACACTGTAGGTTACCTGATGCATTTTTAAGAAGCGCCTTTCTGTTTCCGCTTTTCATATCAACATTTATGTATACTTTATTTTTCTTTATAATATGCTCTTTTTCTTGTCCTGTTGTATTTCAATGTTAAAGCTATTTACTTGTTGACTACGTGAGGGAACCTTTGTTACAAAGTGATGCTATAACAAGTAGTTTGCTTCTGATTAATATGTTTGCATGTGGGGATAATTTGTCCTACTTTGTTCTAATATCCTTTACCTATATTACCGTGATTTCTGTTAGAGATACCATCTATGGATGAAATGGAGGTCTATCGAGCAATGCAAGATTGCCTTGAATTACGGAAAAGTTATATTTTTAGAGAAGCTGCTGCTCCATGGGATACAGAAATTATATCTGATCCTAGCACTCCAAAACCAATTAAGAACCCATTTGATCATACTCCAGTTGGGAAATCTGATGTAAGTCTCCTCATTAGATAGTTTTATACAGGTTCAATTTTTTTACGTGGTCTTGTCCTTCCAAAATTTTATCTCATTTTCATTGTGAATCAGTGAACTGTGCTGTTCACTATCAGTGTTTTAATAGTTTGAGTTCAAAACCCTTGCAGCACTATTTTCAGATGGAAGATGGAGTTGTTCATGTTTATGCCAATAAAGATTGTAAGATATTTCCCTGTAAATAGTGTACTTGTGAATCACATTATCTTCTTTCTAATTGTACTTCATTTACTTTTTCCAGCAAAAGAGAAACTTTTTCCGGTAGCTGATGCAACAACTTTTTTCACTGACCTACATCATATCCTTAAGGTTATAGCAGCTGGGAATATCCGAACTCTATGCCACCACAGGCTAGTTCTTCTAGAACAGGTTGATGCAGCCCTCTATTATAAGTTTTGCATTCATTTGTTTTTTTGTTTTTTTGTTTTAATTTATTTTGAAATGAAAAGTCACCTGATACTTGCGGTGTTTGTTGGGCCCCAGAAATTCAACCTTCATCTGATGCTTAATGCGGACAGGGAATTCTTAGCTCAAAAAAGTGCACCGCATCGAGATTTTTATAATGTCAGGAAAGTTGATACCCATGTTCATCACTCAGCTTGCATGAACCAGAAACATCTTTTGAGGTTCATAAAATCGAAGTTGAGGAAGGAACCAGATGAGGTATTGCTTTCTTTTATTTGTTTGATGTTTACACTGGCAGTTTCACTCTGGCTACTCCATCCACAATAATGCTTTCTTTGAGTTTATGCAGATTGGGGTGAGGGTGGAGCAAAGAAATTTAAAATATACATCCATACATACTTTCTGATGTAAATGAATTCCTTTTTTTTTTTTGCTCATTGTCAGGTTGTGATATTCCGAGATGGAACATATCTGACCTTGAAAGAGGTGTTTGAGAGTTTGGATCTGACTGGGTAAAATTACAGCTTTTGAGGACTTTACTTCTGGGAAGAAAGAGAAAAAATTGAGAACATACTGTTGTTTTGCACTGTTCAATTCTTTGGGCTGTGCAATCTCAATTCCCCCATTCTTCCCATAAGTTTTATTGCTAATTATTTGATGCTCAATCTCTGATAATTGGTAAAAAAAACAAATGACAGGTATGATTTGAATGTTGACCTACTAGATGTTCATGCTGACAAGAGCACCTTCCATCGCTTTGACAAATTTAATTTGAAGTACAATCCCTGTGGTCAGAGTAGATTGAGAGAGATCTTCCTGAAGCAGGACAATCTTATTCAAGGTATGCTCTATTTCTTTAATTCTCTGAGGCAGATTATTAACAGTATATTTCTATACAAAGTTCATTTAGATAATCTCATGGCATTATCCATTATAGTTTTTGCTTATTTGCATAATCTGATGGAGTATTCTCTGTTGATTGATCATTTGATTTCTAGTTTAATTATGTCATGTTTCCACCAGGCCGTTTTCTTGCTGAATTGACTAAGCAAGTTTTTTCGGATCTATCTGCGAGTAAATATCAGGTGACTCGCTGATAACCTTCCTTCTACATTGTTTCTGTTGGAAACTTAATCTGTACTTAGCCATGCATCTCATTCTTTCACTGGACATGCTGATGGGACGAGGGTGGTTTGTTTATGGCCCCATATTTTTAATCGTCATGTCACTACAAGTAAAGTTAATTGTGGCAATGCTATGCATTTCTATTTATTTTAGTTGTATGCTTTCATTGATATCTTGTTTCGTTGGTATGTCTTTCTCTTCAGGGATTTAATTTGTATATTTAGTCCTCAATTTAAGATAAGCCAATGGCAATTGAGAACTAAACTTGTAGAATGTTGTTGACTTTGCTTTCTAATCTTCATTATGAGGATGCTTATGTACATTATTATTGTCTGATATGTATGGTGCCTATATTTTGATAGCGTGTAATATATGCTGCTGGGACCTGCTTGCAAATATTGCAAGATACAATTCGCATCCTAGGATCTTCAAAATTAGTTTATTGAGTTGTTGTCTCTCTCTTGTGCAGATGGCTGAATACCGAATATCAATATATGGCAGAAAGATGAGTGAGTGGGACCAGCTTGCAAGTTGGATAGTTAATAATGACTTGTACAGTGAGAATGTTGTCTGGTTGATTCAGGTAAAGAGTTTTTTTTTTCTTAATAAGTGGCACCTCATTTCCCCCTTCCCTCTCTTTGTTTCTTTATCAGCAGTCATGGTGCAAACACGAGCACACTAACTTTGGCTTGAATTAACATTGATATTCTAAATGGATGGGTTGAATATACTACTCAAGGACCCTGATCAGTCTTCATTCTGTGCCCTGATCAACTTGAAATTTAAGTTTTCTTGAATTTCACCTTCTGAGCATGTGTTGTAATACATCAGCATAATCAATCATTAGAGAATATTCGGGTAGTATTATTAGTAAAGATGAGAAATGAAACCTTTGAAATTGCAAACAGTCCTAAAAATGTGGAATTTGGGGTAATAATTTCATGCTAACTATCTGGTTATATCATTGGCAATGGCATATATAATTTTTTCGTTTAGAAGTGTTGGATACATAAAAATATGTTTTGAGCTTAATAGCTTGTCAGTTTAAAAGCTTTATAACGGCTGTCTCTGGCTTGAAACAATTACTTTTTCTTGGTATTTTTCTACGTAGACTTCGCAATGGTGATTCTTCAAGTAGGTTGAACGTAGCATGATATTGAAATCCTGTGAGCTTTATCTTAGATTATTTTAGTTAATGAGATTGGTAGATTTGTGAAGAACTCATTGTTGTTATTTTTGTTCCCTTTCATAGTTACTTTAAACCTGTTTTATGTGCATATATATGTTTTCTTTGTGTGTCTGAAATATAATTATCTTATTATTAATGTGGAAATCTATTGTCTAGCTTCCAAGGCTCTACAATATCTACAAGGAGATGGGGATTGTGACCTCATTCCAGAACATCCTTGATAACATCTTTCTGCCTTTGTTTGAGGTTACTGTCGACCCAGATTCACACCCGCAGTTGCATGTTTTCTTAAAGCAGGTTCGTCATCTCCGTTGTATATGCTCATTCAATCTAGTCATCTGCTAGGAAGTCAAATTTTCATTATTCGATAATTTTTATGTTTATTCAACTAATTTAATTGGCATTTAATCATGTTAATCTTGCACATATTTTTTAGGTTTATCATATATAGTGTCCAAATGTAGTACATCATCCTTATCTTTCTTGTCTTGAGCTTGTTTCTAATATCTTTGTCTTTGATCTTGATAGGTTGTTGGGCTGGATCTTGTGGATGATGAGAGCAAACCTGAAAGGCGGCCTACTAAACACATGCCTACGCCGGCTCAGTGGACCAATATATTTAATCCTGCATTTTCGTACTATGCATACTATTGCTATGCTAACCTGTACACTCTGAACAAGGTAGGCATCTTATAAGCATTTCTGTTCATTCATTAAAAAGCTAAAAGATCTTTCTTGAAATTGAAGACACACAGTTCAATACAATTTTTAAATTTTAGCTAGTATGGCATCTAACTGTCATGGTTATTACTTTTCTTTGCCCATTTTTCGGGAAAAAGAAAGAACTGCTCCACTTAGGGAATAGATAACTGGTCAAGTGTTTGCTTTGAGGTGGAATAAGCTGTAGTTTGGTTTCATCTGTAATTACTGACTTTTTTGTGATCCTTGATTTTTATAAGTTAACCTACGGGAACTACGACACTGCAAAAAAATTGGCATGTTTCCTTTAAAGTGGCGAACTGTCTTTCTTTACCAAATAGTAATTATGTTTGCTGTGAACTCTATTTTGTCTTGTATTTGAAGTTGTTTGTAAGTGTATCCTAAATATACTTAATACCATACTAAGTATTCTCTTGTAAAATTTTCAGCTTCGTGAGTCCAAAGGCATGACAACCATTAAGTTCCGACCTCACTCTGGAGAGGTCAGTATTTAATTTGAATACATCATGGGTTTCAATAATGTTTACTTTTCTGATTTTTTTTTTTTTGGTTGGACATGTTTAGGCTGGTGACATAGACCATCTTGCAGCAACATTTCTCACAGCTCACAATATTGCACACGGGATCAATCTTAGAAAATCCCCTGTTCTTCAGTATTTATATTATCTAGCTCAGGCAAATCAAGTCACTTACAACTTCAAATAAATTATTAACTGCTAAATACTTCAGTTTCCGATGTCTGAACTGGGTTGTGAATTCAGATTGGTCTGGCTATGTCTCCTTTGAGCAACAACTCGTTATTCTTGGACTACCATCGCAATCCTTTTCCTATGTTTTTCTTGCGGGGCCTCAATGTATCCCTCTCAACTGACGATCCATTACAAATTCACTTGACAAAAGAGCCTCTGGTGGAAGAATATAGTATAGCTGCTTCAGTGAGTTTGCATAATCTCTTTTTTCTCGACCCTGAATTCTTAAACTATTGAAATTCTTACAGTTTCCTTAAATTTGCTGTTACAGGTGTGGAAATTAAGTTCATGTGATTTATGTGAGATTGCTCGTAATTCAGTGTATCAATCTGGTTTCTCACACGCTTTAAAGGTATTCAGTACTTCCTGGAGATACATGATAGGAGATGTTTTGCTGGCTAGGAGCTTAGGACCTTCATCATCATGTTCTAACTTTTTTGGCAAAAAAGAAAAATAAACTGTGATGTTCGATTCAAATCGCCTATGCATGTGCATCTATGGTACTGCATAGAAGTCCATTACAAGATCATATGTCCCTGAATCATTGTTTGCTTATTCAATCCATAGTTGAAAGTTATTGCATTTACTTTCAGTCTACCATCGACTAATATTTCTCTGTTTTCTTGTATGAAAATGCATGACAAGGTAGTTCTGGCTTAGACATGCTTGCAATAATCTCCAATGGTTGCGAACTAATCCCTTTGTGTTTCTGTAAAAAGAACGAGAAATTATCTTCTACGTTTTACTCTTTACAGCACATCCTAACTAGTTTTGCGTCTCTTACTGCTCTTTCTGCAGTCTCACTGGATCGGTAAGGAATACTTCAAGCGAGGACCAGATGGCAACGACATCCACAGGACTAATGTACCTCATATAAGGCTCGAGTTTCGTGAAATGGTACGTATTCGCCTTTGATTCACTAATTTTGTTGTCAAGCAAGTATCTCGAAGTTTCACAAGCTGATTATACGTTGTTGGGATAGATATGGAGAGAGGAAATGCAACAGGTTTATCTTGGGAAGGCAAACTTCCCCAAGTTTATCTATCCATAACTTGCTTGGTTAGAACCGACACTCCAAGGATTATCAATTACTTCACCCAGAGGTAACTAATTACATATCTACATCTTGATTTTACAATAATATTCGAAATTCATTCGATATCTACACACACACACACACACACAAAATAGTAATAAATCATTTTTGCTGGTGATTTGCAGGTATGGGTAACTATAGTATTACTTGCCTACCTCTCAAATCTGGTACAAGGTCATGCCTTGGTAAGATTATGGATAAGATGTCTTGATGGAGCACGACACGTTATCCGAGAAGTCGATCACACAGGGTACTCGTTGGTGAAGAAGAGAGCTGCTTAATCCGAACACGATCCAGAACACAGCTCAAGATCAACTTTGTTCCAGTGGTATATGTACTTGGTGTAATATATATATATATAATATAGTTTTATGGTGTGTATTAGTAAAGATAGTGTTGTGTAAGATTTTGGTTACTTGTTACACCTTATAACCTGCCTAATAAAATGATTCACAAGGGAAGAACGTTGGAATGACTATTTTTTAGTTTTATTTATAAATGTGCATGGAAAGGCAATGGATCTCTTTATTAAGTAGGATTTGATGTTATTTTTTTTGTGATAACTAGCTCGAGTTTTTGGACGAGAGTTTTTAAGTTTGGTGTTTAAATGACTAAATGTTACACTATTCAACATAATTTATTTTTCTAGGATGTTCCGTCTATTTAATTGAGAATTTTTTAAGAAAATAAGTTTTCCTTTTGAAATAAGCTTATAGCTATCATACTTGTGGATAATGAAAAGAGTATCTCATATAAAAAATAATGCCGCAAATCACATATTCCCATCAGAAGATGAATTTCTTAAACTAATTAAAATCATGTTGTTTTGATAGGAAAAAAAGTATATTCATGTGGAAGCCACGTGGCCCTAGCGACGCTATGTCAGGCCAAGTAAAAAAAAAATGGGATTAACTGCAGATTAATGTCCAACCTTTGGTGTCTTTTACAGCCTCCGTGACTCCGTCCCAATATTCATAGCCTGTATTTATTTTTGGGCCGTCCCATGTAATATGACATGTTTCCTTTTTGGACTAATTTAGAGGTTACTTAGTAACTAATTAAAGCACTTTATTGACTAAAAAAAGTACTTTATTGACTTAAGGATTAAATATTGAATAAAAAATACACTAAACATGTGGATCGCACACCTTTTCATCCATAATTTCTTTCTCCTTAATACTTATGTCCAAAAGAAATGAGCCATGAATATTGGGATGTAGGGAGTATGATTTAAAACCAACTTCTAAAATGTTGCAAATAAACCGATATAATTTTCGCAAATTTCACCTACCCAACTTTATCTGATTTAGCGTGTTCATAACGGGATGGACTTGAGTTCCGTTTTGTATATACGACGTAATCATAAATACAGCGGGATGGACTTGAGTTCCATTTTGTATATACGACGTAATCATAAATACGGATAGTCTAGTTATTGGATATAAACGCGAATAGTTCTAAATAGTTCCATGTAATTTCAGAGTTGGTATTGGTTGTTATTGAGTACTTGCCAACCACAGAGGGTTCTGCAATGAACTAGAAAAATAATCAAAAGTACTAAACACTAGTTATATTTGCTAGATTTGAATACATTCTACTAGATATTGCCATCTAGTATAAATTCAACTATCCAATTTATTCATCAAAATTGTTGAGGCTAATACAAAATATGTCTTGAAAAAATGCAGTCTGAAATGGAATGCCTCTATGCTTTAACTTTCTTCTTATGCTGCTCTATCCGCTGCTTTATCTCCTGAATAACTCCATCAGCAAGTGCAATGTCGTCTAAGTTCTTCCCAAAGAACTTAACAAATTCCATATTTGGATCCATCAGGTACCTGCAATAGGTGTGCTCGTAATTGCCGAAGTTCGATAATTCATCAGAACATGCAAGGATTCGAACAATACATCAATATTTTGGCATCTTGATTGAGGAAAGCAATATACTTACATGACTATGGAGTGGTCAACTAGATAGTCTGAACCTTCTTCTTCGGTCTTCATATAGTACACTCGATAAGCACGTGCAGTCTTCTTGACCTCCTCCACCGAACCAGTAAGCCCAATCAACTTTGGGTGGAATTCTGCTCCGCGAAATCCAGTTTCAGTTTTATTCAGAAAGAAAATAAGATGCACATTATTCAATTTCACTTGATTTCATGTCAAAACTTACCTTTCACATACTCGCGTACTTGTTCAACAGTATCTCTTTCCGGATCAACTGAAATGAAGACCGGCACTACCTCCAGCCCACATTTTTCTTCTGCAAATATTCAGACTATCATTATTTAACATCACAAACACTTCTTCTTTTGGATTCCAGCCAAAAACCTACTTATTTACTTACTTATTTTATCAATAGCTGAAGCCAACTTTTGTAGCTCATCTGGGCATATATCGGGGCAATGAGTGAATCCAAAATAAAACAAGTTCCATTGCCCCAAAAAATTCTTCTCCGAAACTGCTTTCCCGTTATGGTCAACCAGGTTAAAGGGACCCCCTATAGCTGCTTTCCCTACTGAAGGTCCCTGTATTACGGCACTTGAAGCCTTATTTAGGCCTGCAAGCCATCACATGATACAGTATATCTCAAACCATGTATCACAAATAAGTAAAAACATAAGCAAAAAGAGAAAGACGACATAATAGAATAGAGTTGAAACAGTATACTGGAGTGGATGTAGCAAAACATGATAGATGTTTTAGGCAATCAACATGGCGCAGATCAAATGCATGAACTCTTGATATTTGTGTGATCAATAGTATTTACTCAATCACAATGTTATAAATGCTTATAAACTAGGTCTTGAATTCTTGATATTTGTCTAATCAATAACAAAAACAGTACTTATTTAATCGCAAGGTAACATGCCTTTTCTTTTACTTCTTTCTTGTGCTTCTAATGAGTAGACAACGTGCATTTTGAACTACCATATCAGATTCAACATCTTGGACTTGGAGTCACTTAAAACCACAATCTTTCGTTATTTAGAATAAAAATATGTGGGAATGGTCCTTAAAAATTAACCAGTCTTTCCTCATTTAGAATTAAAATGTGTTGGAAAAAAATTGTGGAAACCTACTATATCCTTAAAATCAAGAAATCGATAAATATAATATAATCACGTATCCAAAATAAATTAACTCCCCAACTCACCCTAGATATCTAACCTTCAATATGTCGCCTCTTTTCCCTGTCGTAGTAATACACCAATCCCACTCCAGTACAGAAAAGCAAAAAGAAGCTCATCCATGAAACAGGCTGCCCCAAAACACAAATGCACGTCATTTTATCAATAGATTCAATACAATAGCACTAATACGAAGCAGCAGTTGATCCTCTATTTACCACCAAAGCAAGACGATATACTACAATCGGACACCAAAAATTGGGAAAACAAAAGCATAACAAACTAATACGTGCATAACATTTATGGGAAATCATAAGGAAAACAGACCAATACATGCATAATTTACAATTTAACTCAAACAATACATGGGAAAACAAAGGAGAGCAAACTAATACATGCATAATTTGCAATATAACTCAAACCATTCATGGAAAATTAAGATAAATGAATTGAATCCACACAGAAAATCATAAACAAAAGAAAAATAAATAAAGTCAGATATACCCCTCCTCGGACAGCCTTCCCTTGCTGCTGAGTGTTCTCCGATCCACCTGAACTCTGCCCGCCGTCATTTTTATTTCCAGAACTGCCCTCGGTCGATCCACCTGAACTCTGCCCTCCATCATTTTTATTTCCAGAACTGCCCTCGGCCGATCCACCAGCCTGCGCCGCCGCATTCACATTAGATACCGGAGGTTGACTAGAGCCGTGATTGGCGGTTTTCGAGCACAAAAACCGATTAGTCGTCGGAAAAGCACGCAGCAATTCGTTGCGACTGCCGGCGAGCGGCGAATTCTGCAGAGATTTTTCCGGAAGAGTGTGAAATCTGGAGGAGAGAAATCGAGAATTAAAGGAATGGCAGATTTTACGGAGGCTCGAATTTCGCAGAAAAGCTGAAGCCATTGTTAATTGTTGTGAGATTTTGGGATTTTGGTTTAATCTTAAAACCCTATCGCTGGGGTTTATGCTGTCACATTTGATAAACTTCCATCACTATATTAATGAACTTGTGCCCAAACATCCAAATAATAATATTAATTATTAGAACAATATATTTATTACTCCGTCTGTCCCGTTATTTGTGGCTCATACTTTTTGGGCACGGGTATTAAGAAGAAAGTGTAAAAGGTAGAAAAATGATAGGGTCCACACTTTTTAAAGAGTTAATTTTTGCTATTTTGGATCCGAACCATTAATAGCGGGACAATCCAAAAAGGAAAATGAGCCACTAATAGCGGGACAGAAGAGTATAACTTCAGGCTGGCTTAATAAGAGAAAGTTATCATTAGCATTAACGTCAAAGATTCAGTTTATTGTGGAGCAGTCTTTAAAATTTAATGTTATAAGAGTAGTGATAATGGGACATAATGTCCTAGACATAATGGGGGTATTTAAGTAAATTTAAAATTTTCGAATTAATTGAATTAATCAATAGGATTTTTGCAATTACTCTATTATCCTTAGCACTAATTAAGGGATATATTACATGATTGATTTGAAATTTGGAAAATCAAATCATATCTATATATTCTATAATTAATTTCTAACATATCCATAATTATTTCATAAAATCATGCTACAATTAAGCAACTAAATCAAAATAAAATCATTTATATTAATCTTTATTGAATTTCGTTTTTTATTTATTATTCGACAATAAAAAAAAAGGAAGCCAACTACAATAAAATAAAAAAATTATTAAAAAATCGAAAAAAGTATGAAAAAATCGACATTAAAAAATTACACACACTAAAAACTAACAAATGATAAAAAAAATATTAATCTTGATGCAATTTCAATTTTTTATGTATTATTTGAATTAATTACTTATTTTATATCAAAAAAAAATAGGAAGCCAACTACAATGAAATAAAAAATTATTAAAAAAATCAAAAAAAGTATGAAAAAATCGACATTAAAAAATTACAAACACTATAAACTAACAAATGATAAAAAAAATATTAATCTTGATGCAATTTCGATTTTTTATGTATTATTCAAATTAATTACTTATTTTATATCAAAAAATAAAAAATAAAAAAATAGGAAGCCAACTACAATTAAATAAAAAATTATTAAAAAAATCGAAAAAAGTATGAAAAAATCGACATTAAACAATTACAAACACTATAAACTAACAAATGATAAAAAAATATTAATCTTGATGCAATTTCGATTTTTTATGTATTATTCGAATTAATTATCATCGATTAACCTTCTGATAAGTTAATTGATCATATACTACATCAAATTCTCAATGATTAACAATATTATTAGTGAATCCATCAAATTCTCACCGATTAACTATATTACAAGTGAATTGAGCTTATACTAGAGCAACTTTTGACCGATAAACTATATTGTTAGTGAAATGATCAAATTTTCACCGATTAACGTTCTGATGAGTTAATTGATCATATATTACAACAAATTTACACCACTTCAATATAAAATAAGTGAATTTAATCTATTATTTAAACTTAAAAGGAATTGATTTTTCTAATTAAATTTTATCTATTAGTTTACTTTTATAATTTTTTAATAATATCGTCACTCAATTCTATATTTAAGTACAATTAAATCAATAAATTATTGATTATGAGAGGCCGTGTGTAAACATAATTAAACATCATATGTGTAACTATATTCTAAGTGAATTTAATCTATTAGTATGCTTTTATAATTTTTTAATTATATCTATACTCAGTCTTATTTTTAAATACAATTACTTGTCAACAATTTTCTGGTTTTTTATTTATTTTTATTTATTATTTTAGTATGTTTATTATGTATATGATACCATATCATATGTGAGCACGGTTCGATTAATCATATTTTCGGAACGATTTCGATGCGATTAGTCGGTCAATTCAATTTTTTGATTTTTTTTTTGCTCATTTTTAGTTATTATAGAATAATTTCCATATTATGTGCCAAAGAAATTGATTCGAAGGAAAAAGAAAAAAAAAATAGCAAGAATATACATGTATAAGTGGCAAAGCAATTGATTCATAAAAAGAAAAAGAAAAAGAAAAAAAAAAAAGACAATTAGCAAAATGACAAAAGTAAATCGTAAACAAAGTAAGGGATCAAATAATATGTAGGAAAAAAAAAGGAAACAAGAATATGTAAATTAGAATATGTATATTTCGATTTTTACTAGAATTGATTCATAAACAAAGTAAACTAAAATGTTCGTCTGGTAATTGTAAACAAGAATATGTAAATTAGAATATGTATATTTCGATTTTTACTAGAATTGTATATTTACCTAATTAAGATTATGATGATAATTAAAAGAGTTAATTGTATGAAATGTCATTTCAAGTTAGTGAATAATAATAGTTGTCCATCCACTTTATTTGTAGAAATTCTGGCCAACTTTGAGGTAAAGAGACCAAAATACCCTTAATTTCACCTCTCTCTTGTTTAAGATGGATCTGTGTACTCTCTCTCTCTGTCTTCTACAGATCTGTATTTTCTCTCTCACGATTCTCTCTCTCAACTACAGATCTGTATTCTCCGGCATGGGCAGCTTTCTGCGGTCGTCTTCTCCGGTAGATCTGTGTATTATCGACTCTCTTCTTTCTCTCTCTTCTATCAGTCACAGCTCGGCAGATCTTAAGAAATTCAGCATGGCCAATCTCTCCGGCGTCGATGCAACTTTCCTCTATTTTGCGGCTTTCTTCTCCGGTCATCATATCATCTCCATCTGAAAATTTGTTCTTTGATGGTGTATTGTAGGTTGTTGGTTTTATGGTTGTAATTTAGCTTTGATTGTAATAATGTATCTTGTATTTTGGAAATTTGCTTGTTTGATGGTTGTATTGTAGATTGATGATTTTTAATCTAAGATATCAACTTTGAATTTAGTGTATTAATTTTAATTGAGTTTTCTAGATCTAGTATGTCATGTTCTTGTCGTATTTTCCAGATCTTGCCGTCATCTTCGTGCATATGTGTTCTTCCTGTATTTTTCACGTCACTGCGCGTCGCGACTTGGCACACCTGGTACGAATGCAACGTATTCATACCAGATGTGCCAAGGCATACCGCGCCTAGACTTAGAACACCTGGTACGAATACACACCATTCGTACCAGGTGTGCCAAGTCTAGGCGCGATATGCCTTGGCACACCTGAATGCAACGTATTCATACCAGGTGTGCCAAGGCATACCGCGCCTAGACTTGGTACACCTAGTACGGATACACACCATTCGTACCAGGTGTGCCAAGTTTAAATGCGGTATACCTTGGCACACCTGGTACGAATACGTTGCATTCGTACTAGGTATGCCAAGGCATATCGGGATGCTGTTGACCAAAGACGAACACCATCCATGACATTAGATCTGGAATGTGACGCCATGGATTCCGGAGAGAAAGCTGTGAATATGGCCGGATCTGGTGCGGTGGCATATCTGGAATATGGCCGGCAGAATGTGAAAGTTCAAGGCGGCGCGGCGGACTGGACTGGAAGTACGAAGGCGGGGCGACCGAAGGGAATGAAAGTACGACGACGCGGCGGCGGAATGAAAGTACGACGGCGGCGACGGAAGAAATGAAGAAAAATAGAATTTCTAGAGAGAGAATATTTTGCAGAACACAGAATCTGAAATGAAAAATGAAAAATGAAATGTGTAGATGGATGGTTAATAGTGGATCCAAGGGCAAATTGGTCCAAATTTCCAAAAGTTGGCCAGAATTTCTACAAATAAAGTTGGTGGCCAACTATTAATTTCCACTATCTATATTGGTTATCCCAAATTTTGCCTCTAATTAAAATATTCCAAAATTACATAAGGGTAAATTAGAGAAATGTGTAAACCAGAAAACCGGAAATGAAGGAGTTTTGGAAGAACCGGGTTTTAAAATATATGGGCAAGAAAAACCAATTATGTCCAAGACATTATGTCAAAAAATCTTTTCCCATGTTATAATTATAAGCAAAAATTATCATTTAGAATTCTCATCAAAAATCATTTGTAACTTGTCAGACAAGAACAAATTTGAGAGTGACGTATATTCAATTTTTTTTTTATTTAACGACGTAGATGATCTGAATTTGGAAGTGATATATATTCAAAACAATTATTTTTAATGATGTATTAACCATAATCTGGTAACAATATATATTCAAAACATGAATTTTCTTTTAATGACATGGGTTGTTTGGTGCCGTTACTCAAGAGTGCACACCATATAAATTTAAATTTTTGGAATTAGATTACTTTCCATATTGGAAAGTTCGCTGGCAGCTACAGCTGAATCTATACTAAAAATATACATAGATGGATGAATCTATACTAGAAATAAATATACATAGATGGATAAGAAATGAAGAATTTTTTTCCTCCTCTTTTTCTATGATAAATTTAAAAAAAAAAAAGTAATACTTTTGTAAGTGTTATTTTATCTATAAGTTTTTGTAATTAATACGGCCACTCAATTTGCATCACTCTCTTTAAATGAATGTCTCATTCAATTTATCACATACCAAATAGAAAAAGAATTAATCTTTCAAATCCTTCAAGAGTGATGAGACCTACTCACTTTCTATCTTTTTACCCTTATCCTTAATTTCCGTGTCGAACACTTTCTATCTTTTTACTCTTATCCTTAATCTCCCTGTCGAACAATAACATGACAAATTAAGTGGAATGGAGGGAATACCGAATACTTAATAACCCAATAAAACATCAAAGCAACCGAAGCCTAACGAATAAATAAAGAAATTGGCAAAATGACGAGCACAAGTCACCTTAATCACATTCACATTTGCTATTAATGATGAAAACTATGGATATGCAGGGTTCTAATCATTACCAGAAAAGAGAGAAAAAATTGTAGAAACCAAATTTTCTATCACCACCAGAAAAAAAAAACTAATAAAAATTTTATCTTGAAATATAGGGTTATAAGTGTAAAAGCTACAGCATCACAAGGGCCAATTACATTATTAGTCCACTATGAGTAAATCTTGAGAACAAAGTTTCATCATCAACACTCATCTTGCAAGTTCAATGAAGATCAATTTAACACCTCCAATAGGCCAGGAAGATCAAATGCACTGTACAACAACTCCCGTACCGTCTCAACGGCAACGACAATCGACCATCACTGTTTCTTGAATGACTGCAAGCAAGTAAAGGGTTCGTTTTTTAATCATCCTTCGAAAAACAAATCGTGTTACATCAAGTAGTTGCAAGATTCAAAATCAACAACCAACCTCAGATACATCCTTCACTTGCTCGGCCAATTCTCTTTTCTTCTTAGCAGCTGCATCGAGCGAATTCAGGACAGTTAATAAAAACGGAGCAACTATGAAAGTAAAAGGAACACAAACGTAAAGCAAAAGTTACCAATGTCAGATAGTTCTTCCATCTTCTTTGATGTCCTCACCGCGAACCTCTGGAATCTCGGACTGGGACAACATGATATAAATACGTTAGAAAATTAGTTCGCTCGTGATAATACATCTTCTAGTAATGGAAGAAATAGAAGTAAAGACTTAAGCTTGGATTAGCAAAACACAGCAAGATTTGCATCATAGCATTATACTGCAACTCTTATTTAAAGAACAAGGCAACTATAAAAGTGGCCAAATATATGCACATAGACAAATAGCTCACAAATAAAGCTAGCTAGCCTTAGACAATCTGTTGTTATAGTAGCTACAGTAATCATCTCCACAATCACTACAAGTCTACGGAGGTCATTAGATGGCCCTATTTTCAACTTTTGAAAAACATAACATAAGCACACTGCTTAAGTGGCGAGAGAGATATATGGACGTAGACAAACAAAAAACAGCAAAATTGCCCTTCAGATTGATAGATTTCAAAATAAATTCAAAACAGAGCAAGCTAGCCTCAGACAATCATTTTGTTATAGTAACTACTACGACCTTCTCCACAATCATTACAAACCTACGGAAGTCACCATATGCATCTATTCTCGTCTTCGTGAAAGAATATGACAGAATCACACTACAACCAGACCAACAAGAATCAAGGTAATTACACCCAAGTCGAACATTGCTCCACAGCATCTTTTGACTATAAGCAAAATGAAAAATACCAATAAATATTGCTCACACAATCGACAAAAGGAAAAAGAAAAGAGAAAAGAAAGAAAAGTGTAAGCAAAATCAATCTGTACTATCCAGAAAGCATAAAGGAGACAGCATAAGGCAACCAAAACAAAGAGTTTCAAAGCTCAGTTGTAACAAAACATAATTTCCCAGATTAATCCAACAATTTTCAATTTTTGGAATAAGCATCAGGCCAGTAAAATTTGATAAAAGATAGCGTTCATCTCCGCAATCATAACAAGCCTAGGCTACTATTTCATCTTTGCAAAAAATAAAAAATAAAAAATCAGCAGAAAAATGCATAACGCTAGCACACTGCAATCAAACCAACAAGAATCAAGTTTTATTAACATCTCTTCACCACCTCGTTTTGACCAGCAGCAAAATGAACACCAACAAATGTGCAATAGCTCACACATTCGACCGAAAAAAAAAAGAAGCTATCTAAACAAACATCGATAAAAGCTACTATTAACGAAGCATAATAGGACAAGGTTTAGCCAGCCTAAAACAAGACTCCAACAGCTCAATTGTAACATAATCAGCAGAATTTTAACAAATTCATCCAACAATTTTCAATCGACAGGATAAGCCTCAGACCGATAAAATTTGATAAAAAGATAACGATCATCTCCGCAATCACTACAAGCCTACGGAAGTCATCATCGGCAAATATCCTATCAAACGCACAATTCGTTGCCCTAATTCCACAACAGCACCGAATTCATCATTCAACAACAAATCTAATCTCCATAACCTAACGGAGCGATTAAATTAAATCCATAAACAAAATCAAATCACCTGTTGGCAAGCCCGTTCACGATGAGCTCGTTAGCCACATAAGAAATCACTCTGTGAACGAAATTCCCACCGCCGGCCATTCTTCAAATTACTGAAAAGAAAATCCAAATTAATTGCACAGGAAAATGTATGGAAAGATAGAATTTTTGGTTGGAACCAGATTAGACTACCTGAAAAGCGATCAGCAAATATTGAAGCCCTAACTCTAGAATCTTCTAAGGCGGCAGTTGCGGACGACGCTTGATTAAGGCAATTAGGCAAATGATGGTTTAGCGGGCCGGGCTTTTGTTCAAATTGAATAATTCGGCCTTGTGGGCCGGACTTCTCTTGAAATTAAAATCCATCAAGTTGGACCAATTCACATTCAAAACAAATAAGATAATCTGATATATTTTATTTTCTTATTTCTAAATTAAATATTTATTAGTACTCGTTTTTATTCTTTTTTTTTTTTGGAAAAGTTCTTGTTTTTATTCGTGACAGCAAAAAACATTCAACAATTATCATCAAATGCTCTCAAATAAATCATACTCCCTCCACTCCATCCGTCCCAATAGCATTTTAGGGTTTGAATTTATGTCAAATTGTTTATTTTTATTTTTAAATCCCATTGTTTAAATATTAATACTAAACTGAAAATGTACCGCGTGAAATTAACTTGCATTCTTGGCCCATTGTTTACTTTTTAACCATGTGTCAAAAAAAAGCCCACTTTAAAATATTTATTCAATTACACATTTGTTGTTATACAAACTAGGGGTGTAAATTCGGGTTACGGGTTTCCGGGTAATCCGAACCCGTCCCGTAATTTTCCGGGTATTGGGTACCCGTTACCCGAATTTTTCGGGTACGGGACGGGTTACGGGATAGAGGATTGAAGTTGTTTCGGGTAACGGTTACCCGTCCCGTACCGTATACCCGATCAACCTTTTATATATTATATTCTTTTTATATTATTCTTAATTATTTTATGAAATGTTTTACAAAATAGAAAATATGCACGCTGCATCTTTCTCTCTCTCTGTCACGCTCACACTCCCAATTCACAATTTCTCATCTCCTCTCTCTCACACCTTCGTCGTCGTTCCACTGTCATTCAACCCATCCCTCTCTTATCGTCGACGTCGCGCCACTCCTTAGATTTCTTTATTGAAAAAATATGAAGAAAACAGGTATGAAAATATCCAAAAACAAATTTTGATATTTTTATTTTTTTAAAAAACGGGTACATACGGGTACCCGATCCCGACCCGCATAAACCCGGTCCGGGTATTGGGTACCCGTTTTTTTAAAACGGGACGGGTACGGGTAGCAAATTTTGAGAAATTTGGGTACGGTACCCGGAAATTCCGGGTAGGGTACCCGTCCCGTCCCGAATTTACACCCCTAATACAAACAAGAACATGCTTCAGTTGTTCTTTTTTTTTTCTTTTGCAATATTGTAGATACGAGTTGAATAAATATTGAAGAAGATGCAATAGATCTAAGTAAATGTGTGTCTCTTTTTAAATTCCAAAAGCTTATGCCACCTTCGATCGATCGATGCTTCATAGCTTCCCTCAAAATATGATATTATATTCTATTAATTAGTGTCAACTTCTATTTAAAAAATATTAATGTCAATTGCTTAAATAACCTGTAAATAGAATCAAATGTATGAAATCATACTAAATTGATCATGGATTGTGTATCATTCAATTTAATGCAGATGGACTGTCATTCATGTATCATATGAGGAAAATTATAAATTACTTTTTAAGTTTGTTTATTGTCATCTACAAGGACCACAACTATATTGTTATTAAAAAAAATTATAGTGCATAAAAGCTAAGAGATAATTGAAGTCACAAAAATGTAGAACATATAAATGCACCTCAACATTGATTAAAAAAAAAAAAACGCCTATTACCTTTTCTGAAAATTTAACAAATTACTAGGAAACTTTTAATTACTATTATCTACATATTAACATTTAAATTATTTAATAATTGTAATTAAGATTATACGTTTGAATTAGAGGTGGCAAAATGGGCCCGGCCCGGTTTTGGGCCGGGTTGAGGTTTAAAATTATAGGCCCGATGAGATTTCGGGACGGGCCAGCCATAAGGAGCAAAAGTCCGATGGGCTCGGGCCGGCCCGGAATATTTACACTATACAATTTTTTTCGGCCCTGGCTGGGCTCCAATTTCTTAGGCCCGATGAATTTTCAGGCCGGACCGCTCCGACTCGATTTTTTTTTCTAAAGCCCGGTGAGCCCGGACCGGCCCGGTATTTTGCATCTCTAGTTTGAATTATAGAGATTTAAATGTCAAGCAGCACATCGCGGGCATACTAGATTTTACTATTACAATATCCAGAGTAAATCAATAATAAAAAATGTAACGCCTTATACACCATCTATGTAACTATACACACAAAAAAAAATCAACATAAGCAATAAAAAATCAATGTCACATCTAAAAATCATGCATCATTCATCTCTTATTGCAAATGACACACGTAAATTTTTGCAATTAAAATTTGTTCAATTAGAAATATGCACACGACATGCATTGCTAGCGCGACGAAACACTATTTTAAAATAGAGGATCTCGAATCTCAAAAACAAAAACAAAAAAAATTAAAAAAATAGAGGATCTCGAATGAACGTCCGTTTCTCTCTCTACAAGTGGAGCAAATGCGCGTAAAGAATTCGATTCCAAGTATCGGGAACTCCCGGTATACACCAATGTATGCAATCTGCGTGGTGCAATGGATCTTCCTTCTCTTCATCCGTCAGCAATCTTCCTCCCGATTCAGTGTAGATGGAAGAGTGAGCGTCGATTCTGTACTCTGATAGCTGAGTAATGTTCAGCACTGTGACCGGAGTTTTCATCTTTCCGACAACGTCGACGACGGCCCTCATGATCCGGCGGTCGGAACCGGTTCCCCAGTGCCATTTATTTCTGATCGGCTTCGTTTCGTTGAAGCATTTGATGCCTTTCTCGTTGCCCCAGTCTGCGCTCCTGGTGTTCGATAAAATGCGGAATAGAAAGGTAAATAATGTTGGTTTAAAATTTTGTTTATTTATTATTTGAGGAAAACTGCAAGGATCGAGTATTGGCATGATTGGAACTTTGAAAGTAAGTTACCTAGTTTTGACCATACAAAATAACGAATTTTAATAATGGAAAAAAGTACTCGGATGGAATTTAATTCAAGATAAATTGAAGGTACATAAATTTCACTGTTTAAAAAAAAGTACCTATTCCATAAAAAAAGGAAAAATAAAACCACATTTTTGATGGTTTAAGGTTAAAGTCTCCTGTTAGGTGTTATCTTGTTGATGATGATGTGTTAACATTTAAAGTTGAAATTATGGAATAATGATAATATCTTAACATTCATCTAATCTTTCTATATAATATTTTACAATTATGCTTTATGCACTTGTTGTATGCCATTTTTATACTGTATATTTTTTCATTCTTACCTATTTGTTAACCTGTATGAGAAAATAAACTACATGTTTATGGATTTTGTAAGTGTAGATTATTTAAATAAGTAGTTACTACTCCCTCCGTCCCACTCATCTTGGGTTGTTTTCCGTTTTGGGCCGTCCCACTCATCTTGGCATGTTTCCTTTTTTGGACAAAATTATGGCTCAATTAGTACATTAATTAAGCCCAAAAGTCAATAAAAACACTGCAGGATTGAAAAGTCAATAAAAAACACTATAGGTCAATAAAATAATATATACAAACTACACTAAACATAACTTTTACACTTAATACCTTTCTTCTTAATACCCATGCCGAAAAGAACTAGGCCAAGATCAACGAGACGGAGGGAGTATAATATATCTATTTCAATAAAATTGGTTTCAAGGTGATATCTTCCATTTGCTATTTTTTCCTATCATGATTCACCATTGTGAAGAAATGATCATTTTCGCCTAATCGGTGAATGAGTGAGTTCGTGACTAAAATGTCATAAGTTCGATTTACGATTTTGAGAAATGGAAAGACTGACCTCTGATGAGTAGGAGACATTGTGGTGAAAAACACCTTAGTTTTATTTGGATTTATATTTGAATCCACCCAATTTGCCCATGTTTTGAGTCCTATGGTGTAGGAAACAGAGGCATCGAGTTCTTGAAATCCTTCTTCACCATTTGCAAATGAACCCCACCTGCATTAACCCAAACCTGTAAAACTTTTTTTTTTCTCTATTTTCCAATTTGAATGCAAATAAACTTTGTGATAAAGTTAGAAATTCTTACAGAGATTTAATCTTCAGACCACTCATCCACCAAACATAAGTATTGAATACGAGGATATCTACATCTGTCCAGTGTTTGGCATGCTTTGCTACTGAATCAACTTTCAGAATCCTCTTCCTTGGGTCTGCTATTATGTGTTCGTCTGAGTTTGATTCGACTAGAAACGGAGCCCAGTAGAACTCAATTGTCGCGTTGTATTCCTATATAATCAAGAAAAATTAAATTCTTGATCATTAGTACACCTCATGCATATTGTAGATTTTGTAACTAAGTTCATTCTTTGTACTAATATGCACCTTGGCTTTGAACACATTATGTGTACGTCCTCTTTTTATGGATTTCTCTCCCTGTGGTATAACGGATTCCACGAGGCAGACGAGAGACTGCCATTGCCCTCTCTGCAGTGAATCCCCAACGAACAAGATCCTTTTCCCTTGCAGCTTCAACAGCGCGGTTTTTGGATCAAACCTGCATGGGAAAGTAATAAAATCAGAAAAGAAGATTAATTTTACCATTTCTTCTGATATGTCAAAATTATGGGAATGGACTGACCTAGGCAATATGCAGTCGTCAGGCTCCCATTCCCATTTCTGGTAATCAAAATCGCGCTTCCCATTCTTCACACACGAGACCTGCCTATCCAGATACGGACACGTTGTGTCCGTATACAGGGGCTTGTTTGTACGATTGAACACCCATTTTCCCTGATTGAGAGAACACTCTTTCGGATCAAACTCAAACCGGTCATCTGTTGCACGTCTCAATGCTTCATCAACTTTTCTTTTGCCTATCATGGATCAATGGTCAAGATCATCATCAATTCCATCTCTGAAATTTTAATATGCATGTAGATTATACCTGTGACGGCTTTCTTGGCAGCATATCTTCTTGCACAGGGCTTGAACCTAAAGATTGAGGTGGGAGAGAAGAAACTGATGCTTTCTGTGTAGAGCAGCACGAGGAAGGCGAACGCGCAGATTATGATGGCAAGAATCGACAGAGGTAGCTTTCCTCTCGGGGGCTTTGGGATGCCCATTCGAGGAAAGCAAGATAAGGAAGTTGGATATGAGAGAGACAGAGATAGAGAAGAGAGAGAAAGAGTGCAGCAGGTGGTGAAATGGAGGAGGTAAGCAGTACTAATGAATGCAGAAGTATTATGACAACCTTAATGAAAACAAGTGTGGTGGAGATTATATCATGGGATTTTGAGTAGGAGTGAAGCCAAAGTAATGTATGATTTAACCATGTCTTCTCTTCTTTATTGCAACTTAATTGGCTCCTCATCTTCTTTTTCATGCGATTTTATAATAATTTACTTTCAATTTAAATCGTCGTAGTTTCATACTATAAATTATGTCATACTGAGACCGACCTCACCTGAAATTCTATCGATAGGGCCCGACCAGGCCCAAAATATCATCCATAATGCAAAAAGGTTGGGCCGAGCTTTTGCTTGTTTTTTGGGTCCCTAATTGGTCCAAAATTTCATCAGACCTAAAATCTCGATTGGGCCCGACCAGACCCAAAAATATTGTCCATAGTGCAAAAAGGTTGGGCTGAGCTTTGACTTGTTTTTTGGGTTCCTAATCGGTCCAAAATTTTATCGAGCCTAAAATCTCGAAATCCAATCCCATAAATTGAGCCACGCCGGGCTTGTTTTGTCAGATCTAAATATCTAATCATACGTATAAGTTCCATATATATGTGTGCGCGCGCGCGCAATTATGCCATATAATTTGTACAATCATACCTCCAATGAATAAATATGAATATTCTACTATCAAAGAGTCACTCCATTTTGATGAATATTCTACTATCAAAGAGTCACTTCATTTTGATGAGAATAATCATTAGGTGGGAAAGGTTCAATAAAATAAAGTCAATGTCGCTATCTTTCCTCTTACATTTTTTTTTCATCTGACTTGCACTTACCGTTATTACTTAATATAGCTTAATCCTGCTTTCACCTAGTTAAATCAAACAATTCCAAAATTAACAAAATAGTATTTACTTTATTTATTTGATGCCAAGATAATATATTACCAGCTCGGTGTTTAAAATCATATAAAAATGTTCATAAGTATTGATAAAAAAAAAAACCCTAGAGTTATAATTCTTTCAAGAAATACTATGGGGATTCATACTTACTTTTAAGGATCTTAGATTTTTTTAAATGTGTAATTAATTAGTGTGTTTTATATTTTGAAATGTTACTTTTGGAATCTACATACTATTAAGTAATAAGTTCCAAATATTTATGAAATTGGGTTTTGTAAATACCGTCATAGCTAATAATTTCGTGCAGATGTCCTATTAACTATATGTCGGTCTTATAAAATATTTTTAAAATATCATAACCTAACTATTTACTAATTACTATTATAGAAATTATTTAGTTGGCAATAATCTATGAAGTAATGATGATGCTAATGTTGAATGGACAGCTCAACTTCTACAGGAAATTTTTGCTGTTGGATGCGATTAGTGGAAATAAGCTGAAAAATCATTTGTCGTTTGGACTATGACTGCAGTGTGTTTTAAGCTTAATTTGTGCATTATGAAGCTCGAGTTTGTTGCTAAAAATAATTATTGTTGGTACTTGTTTTTTTATGTCGACAGCTAAATGAAATTAAATTTCCTGTAATAGAAGCAACATTGAGAATGTAATATATTTAGGACAATAACCTCCTTGGGGAATTGAAAGCTTCTTGTATATCTTTTTGAAAATGTTGGCCCATTGCCATATCAAGACCTCCATGCCATGCTCACGTATGTGTGTGTATATTGTATTTATATATATATATATATATATATATATATATATATATATATATATAATTAAAACTTTATAAATTAAAGATTTGTAGTTCTACACTTCTACACTACATACATGATACATATGTTAACAACCACGTTCATATTACAAAAATACCTGAACTTGTGTGCATGTGTTGACCTAGCGATAGAGTGGTTAATGAACGAGATCAAATGTCTCGGACAGGGCCAGTCCTGACATTTCGGGGGCCCTAGGCGAAAAGGAAAAAAATGGGCCCTTTATCGTTTATACAAATCTTCGCTTCCTCCTCTTCCACTTCGCATACATTTCGCTTTCACACACAAACAACATTACGATATTTATTCAAATCCCCTTAAACATGTGTAAGTATGTAGCTTAAACTTTAATCCCCTCTCTCCCCCACACACAAACACAAAGCAATCTTTTTTATTCATATTAGTGCATGAACATGTATATCTTTTTTTTTTGCGAGCATTGTTTGCGTTGACATCAATACTATATTCCTTAGGGTTGAGGAATGATAAAATGAAATTTGCACCTTAAAGTTATGTTGTTTCTTGCTTTGTTTAATAAGTTTTGGGCAAGATCGCATGATTTAGTACTACTCTCTGATCAACAACATTTTTTTTAAAGCAAGCAATGGATTAATTTCTAAAATTTGGGGCCCCTAGGCATTTGCCCCATTGGATATGCATGAGGGCCGGCCCTGGTTCAAGTCCACCGTGACGCGGTCTTTAAATTTAATTGCTAATTTATAAAAAAAAAAACTTGAACTTGTACCACTAAAAATTGAAAAAGATAAAAGGCAAATGTAGATAAATGGTTTTTTCCCTCAACTTTCTGCAATATAAATTATTTTAATTATTATAAATATTTTGCGTATTTAGAATTATGTAATTGAATCGATTAATCCTTTTGTGATTGGTATACTTAATTATTTGCATTGAGGAAAACAAATGCTTATGAGAAACTCTTACTCGCACTATCCGCTTCACACATCTAACGGCTGAGTCTCATTATATGCCCCCTTATCAACGGTCCAGAAACACTTCACATGAAACACGGATCTTCATCTCAAGCCGTCGATAAGAAGTTCAATCTAACGGCACAAAATCTTCAACAACAAAATATATAGAAACCCCACTGCCCGCATATATCATCATTCCACATTTCAAAAAATACCTTTCACTCCCAAATTTCGGAGCCAAAACGAAAAATCAGAAGCAGAGTTCAGGCGGAAGATGTCGGGCAGAGGAAAAGGCGGGAAGGGGCTGGGCAAGGGCGGCGCCAAGCGCCACCGCAAGGTGCTGAGGGACAACATCCAGGGCATCACCAAGCCGGCCATCCGCCGCCTGGCGCGGCGCGGCGGCGTCAAGCGGATCAGCGGCCTCATCTACGAGGAGACGCGTGGAGTCCTCAAGATCTTCCTCGAGAACGTCATCCGCGACGCCGTTACCTACACCGAGCACGCCCGCCGGAAAACTGTGACGGCGATGGACGTCGTCTACGCGCTCAAGAGGCAGGGCCGCACTCTCTATGGCTTCGGCGGCTGAGCTGTTGGGGTTAGAATTAGGGTTAGGGTTCCGGTCTGATGTAAATTTAGGGGTTTATTTTGTTGCGTTTGAAGTTGGTAATGTTAAGCTGTTTTAGTTTGTTGTATGCTTTTTGCTTGAAGTGAAGTGGGAAAATTGGGATATAATTCTATGTTTTATCTTTGGATTGCAATTAAGCTTCAATTGCCAAATTCTTGATGTAACTTCTGTTTTTATCTTCTTTTTTTTAAAAAATTAATTGGGAACTATTTTTCTCGCAATCGCCATTGTTGGAGCTGATGTTTTTAGAGAAAATTAAAATTTGTAGTGTCATCTGTGAATGCATCATTATCATTTCTTTCGAGCAAAATGAAAGTAACCTTTTATTCAAGATATTGTTTTCGATAGTTGTATCCAAATTTTGAGATAATTGCACTTGTAATTTGTGAGTCTGCTGCATAATTAAGTTGTTATTTGTAAGAGCAGAAGACTAGGCCAATTTATGGGCAAAAAATGTATTAATTTTTTTCCAGCATTATATTTTAATCATATAGATTATGATTAAGATTTATTTTTGATCATAGTGCTCTACTAAAATTATATGCATGCTAATTGAGTAATTGTAAATTTGTAATTGATTTTATTACTTGATTAGTTTTTCAAGTAATCACAAGAACTTAATTTAATATGTAAACTTGTTTTGTCAAAAAAATAAAAGTAAAAATCAAGTTACTAATAACTAACTTTCAAATATGTGGAAATGACATTTAACCTCAAATTTTTTAATTTCTAATTTTCAACCTGAAAATTACATGTTGAAATAATTCTCTTCTTTAATAGTAAAATATCTAAAATGACGTCGTTTTAATATCGAGTTATTTTTTCATTGCCAACATCACAATTCGACACATAATAATTGATTCAATTCTATATTTGAAATCAAATTATGTCGTTTTTTATAGTATCTAAATTGTGCTCTTTAATTGAAATTTTACAAATATTTTGAGTCCAAAATTGATACTCCTCCGTCCACGAAATACATATCTCAATTTTCTTCTTAGGATGTCCATCAAATACATATTACTCTCTCCGTCTCAGGTTATTGTGATTCAATCGATATTTTATACCTCACAACAAATTAATTATGCACCACACTTTTGGGGGACGGATGAAGTACTTTTTATTTTGTAACAATACCCACACTCCTTCATTATTTTAAACCTTATACTCCCTCCGTTCTTTTATAAGTGTCCTCCACCGTCAAATTACACATACCAAGGAAATAAAGAAATTTACCTATGTAACCTTATTAATTATCATCATTAATGTATACATATAACTAATTAACAAATTACGATAAGCATTAAATAAGGATAAAATAGGAAGAATGCCATTATTTTACTCTCAAATTTTGAAATAGGACACTTATTTGAAAACAAAAAATTGAGCTAAATGGGACACTTAAAAAAGAACGGAGGGAGTAACTATGATGAAATACTTTCTCCACTAAAAAAGTATCTCACTAATATATATTTATTAAAATCCGTGCCGATACTAATATGATAGTATTTAATGGACAGAGGGAGTACTACTAATTAAGTTTAGGGGTGCGAAATGCTATTTTCAGGTCTCAAGTGCTCAAACTGTAAATTAAACAAAGTTTCACCTAAAACCCACTAATAGTAGGAAATGGACAAGGGAGACTAGAAATCGGGACGCCGTCGCTCCTTCTTTGGGATTTCAATTCGCACTCTTCGCCGCCGCAGGTTCACCTCTCTCTCTCTCTCTCTCTCACACACACACACACACACAGAGACAGTTCAACAATCTTGTAGTAGGCGACTCCCCGCCCTAATTTAATTATTTTATTCTGTGTGTTAAAGATCTTATCCAAATATGTGGCGAACACAAATTTATTTGCTTTTAGGTTGTTATTTTTGCGGTTTTGCTTCTACAAATATGATGATGGTTGGACTTGTTTTGATTCTGAAGAATTGAGTTGTTAGACTAGCTTGTATGATTTCCAGCTATCAATAGTCAGTAGAGACTGAAAGTTGAGATCTAATTATCTTGGAAGCTAAATGAAATAGGAGTATGTTTATCACTCATTACCCAATTCATAGATTTTTCTCTATTTGTTGTGTTAGAGCCCTGTGTTTCCAGATTTTAGCTGCTAATTAATTACTGTAAAGTTTAATCTTAGATAATCTCCGAGTCTCTGTAAATGGTGAGGAAAATAAAGTTAATATTGAAGTTTTTTGCAAGTTTGGTTGAGTTGATATGGTATTTGGGCTTTTGATTTCTGGAAGGTTTAATTTCCGATTCAACGTACTCAGCTATGATTAGGGTTTTTCACCATAACAAAGAAAACTGCATTTGTATTTTATATGAAGGATTACATAGTATTATAGTAATAGTTGGTAATTTTGTGCAGAGACTAGTGAAGAAAGTGTTGCAGGAGTATGGCTAAACATCATCCTGATCTGATCATGTGTCGTAAGCAACCAGGGATTGCCATCGGAAGGCTGTGCGAGAAAGATGATGGAAAATGTGTGATATGCGATTCCTATGTGCGCCCTTGCACGCTTGTTAGGATATGTGACGAGTGCAACTATGGATCTTTTCAAGGCCGGTGTGTTATCTGTGGTGGTGTGGGGATCTCGGATGCTTACTACTGCAAGGAGTGCACTCAGCTGGAGAAGGACAGAGATGGGTGTCCCAAGATTGTCAATCTGGGTAGTGCTAAAACGGATTTATTCTACGAGCGAAAGAAATATGGCTTCAAGAAGAGATGATGATGATGACTGCTGATAGTAGTTTCTCCTTTCCTTTGTTATTATGAGGTCATTTATGTTTGAAGCATTCTTAGAGAGTGAGTGAATTTATGTTGGGGAATGACATTTTTGATGATTTTAACTTGCTTTAATGCAATTACTGATAATCTACCAAGTCACTTGCTTTTATGGTTGAAAATGTATGATATTTGAATTGAGAATCTTGTACTTCATGATTGCCTTCCTTTTCTCCCTCGCCTTCTGTGAATCCTCGTCTGATTATAGTTAAGCTACTCTTGCTCCTAACTGTTCTGTGGGCAGATGCATTGAGTTTCTCTGTTTGCTTCAGCAACTCGAACCATGACAAACCTTGTGTAGGCATGGCATACCTTTCTGACCAAGAAAAACAGGTAAATATGTTTTAGTTTTCCTATTCCTGCTCATGAAATTGGTTTTCTTTATGGATCATATTATACTAATCTGTTAGGACTGCCTGGCTCTCGATTCGTTAACTGGCTACTCCCTAGACTAATGTAGAACGTATTATCTTACGTGTGATATGCAGGCTATTACTAGATGCAAGTATTTTTGTGAAAACATACATACCTTAATCTTTTTTATATTTGCATTTTTTGTTGTTGAATGCAAACTGGCTTATCCTTGTCATTATTCATTCATGGAACCGTTTGCTTTGGTAGCTTATAAACCACTATTCTGTTCATGGCCTGCCCATATCTTCTTGCCCAAAAACCTTGGGTGCGATCTGCTTATTTGGACCGCACCGTGCAGTCTGTTCATTAGGCGATTAAGGGTAATTAGGGATACTCAGAATATCTTATAAGATGATGAAATGTCTAACATTATAAGCTATTTTTGTCATGTCATGACTAAAAAGGACATCATTCTTTTCACTATTTCTTCCATTTATGAACCTACATCATTTAAGCATTATCTGTCTTTTATTGAAACATTTCAAATCAAATTTTATGGTGCTTATAAAATTCTAAAAACCGAAAGAGATAAAATCGAGAGATAATTTGCTAAGGAAAACGGTGGTGAAAAATTGCGAGTGAGAGAGAATTGTGATTCTGGATGAAATCATAAGGGTATTTTGGAACTAATAAAAGATGTTATTGGGTTTTTTGTAGATCAATTGTTGTTTATAACAATCTTATTTCGTCAAATACTTTTTAAGAGTTTATAAACTCTTTAATATCTTATAAGATATTTTTAGGGGCTTATAAGTTTAGCCAAATACCCTCTTGATGAAGCCATAATTAGGTTAAAACAGAAGCATGCGGAACGTTTGATGTCTTAACATCAAATTGTCACATTCACTGTCAAACTGTAACGCTATAAAAAACTACAAATAAATATAACTTCAACATTTACTCAATTGAAACTGCATTGTGCATCTAAAACTGATGATCTTGGAACTATATTTCTACCTCTCCATGGCGATAAAAATTGGCATTTTTGCGACGACATTTTAGGCAGAACTTTATTCTTCTGTCATCTTTGGTGGGGCAATAAACATAAGGCCCTTAACATGTTCGATGTAAATATAGAGAAATACTGCAAGACTAAGGTATGTAATTGGGTAGCAAAGAGTGAAGGAATCTATTTTTTTCTGACGATAAGAACCCAACAAATTCATTAGTTATGAAACATAGTTGGGAAGCTTGGAATCATAGTTAAGAAATATAGTTGGGACGACACTCCCCCCCTCCCCCCCCGCGCGCCCCCTCTTTTTTTTCTCCCAATTTTTCCCCTTAAAATTTTCCAACGTTCTAGTAAAAAAAAAAAAAATTAAAAAATGAAATCAACGTACTAATTGAAAAGAAATAGAGATGGATTTTTCCCCTTAAAATTTTCCAACGTGCTAGTAAAAAAAAAATTAAAAAATGAAATCAACGTACTAATTGAAAAGAAATAGAGATGGATTTTTCCCCTTAAAATTTTCCAACGTGCTAGTAAAAAAAAAATTAAAAAATGAAATCAACGTACTAATTGAAAAGAAATAGAGATGGATTTTTCCCCTTAAAATTTTCCAACGTGCTAGTAAAAAAAAAAAATTAAAAAATGAAATCAACGTACTAATTGAAAAGAAATAGAGATGGATTTTTCCCCTTAAAATTTTCCAACGTGCTAGTAAAAAAAAAAGAAAAATTAAAAAATGAAATCAACGTACTAATTGAAAAGAAATAGAGATGGATTTTTCCCCTTAAAATTTTCCAACGTGCTAGTAAAAAAAAAAATTAAAAAATGAAATCAACGTACTAATTGAAAAGAAATAGAGATGGATTTTTCCCCTTAAAATTTTCCAACGTGCTAGTAAAAAAAAAGAAAAATTAAAAAATCAAATCAACGTACTAATTGAAAAGAAATAGAGATGGATTTTTCCCCTTAAAATTTTCCAACGTGCTAGTAAAAAAAAAGAAAAATTAAAAAATGAAATCAACGTACTAATTGAAAAGAAATAGAGATGGATTTTTCCCCTTAAAATTTTCCAACGTGCTAGTAAAAAAAAAGAAAAATTAAAAAATGAAATCAACGTACTAATTGAAAAGAAATAGAGATGGATTTTTTCCCTTAAAATTTTCCAACGTGCTAGTAAAAAAAAAAATAAAAAATGAAATCAACGTACTAATTGAAAAGAAATAGAGATGAATTTTTCCCCTTAAAATTTTCCAACGTGCTAGTAAAAAAAAAAAAATTAAAAAATGAAATCAACGTACTAATTTTAAAAGAATAGAGATGGAGATGCGGGGTATCGATCCCCGTACCTCTCGCATGCTAAGCGAGCGCTCTACCATCTGAGCTACATCCCCTATGGTGAAACAAGGCTTGTGTTATCTTAAATTTAATTATTTAATATTATTCTTTGCTCAAATATTTTAACTAATTGAGTATTTTTTTTCCCCCTCCTCATTTCAAACACCAACTGTGGTGAAATAATACGACCCTAATGATTTATGGACCACTAATGTGTAATACGAGTAAATAAATAATAGTGCGAGTCTTGCATATTCCAAATTAAAAAACATAATTCCAATTAATTAATGTTGATAGGTTCTGAATTTCGTATGGTTTAGAGGATGTGATAGATAAAATAGGTCGGATGTGATAGGATTGCACTATTTGGATTTTTTTTTTAATTTTTTGTTTGGATTGATTTATTAGGATCATGATTATGGTACTTTTGGATGGGTTATATGGCTGATTAATCATCAATCCATATTTGGGAGGATAACTTTTAATTCAATTGGTGAATAGGAATAAGGAACAAGTTATCCATCACAAACTAAATCATTCAAACCAAATTTTTAATTAGGCCAAATTATTTTATCAATCAAATTTTATGAATCAAATCAAACTACGCCATCAAGTTTATCAATGACGAGCCTAGACCGGCGTCAATTCATTCAAATTAAGACATAAGTCGTATATTAAAAAAAAATATTGAATTTAGGATATCGTTCTAAAAATTAATTAATGCTGTCGGATATTATTTTATGAATGAGGAACAAAAAGTCTTGGTCTAAGAGAGGCCCATGGTCCACAAGTGGAATTTTTGAAAACTACTCCAGGTTCAAAAGTGTTAAAACATTGTCATGATTAGCCAATTTTATGGTACTAAATATGATATGGCAATTGTTATCTTTTCATAATCTTTGTAATATTATTAGATTATGATCTGATAATGTATTTTGTATTTGAAAAATAAAAAAGAAAACCTAACTAATTATAAATCAGGAAAAAAAGAACTTGATAATATTTGCTTCATCTCTAATACTGAATCTTGAGGGTTGCCCTTACTTGAGGGTAACTCAATCCCCAAAATGTTACCCTTTAAACTATAGCAGTAGAGCTGGCAAAATTCTGGGCCGGGCTGGGCCGGTCTGAGCTTGCCGGGCTTTTTGGAAAAATCGGGCCGGGCGGGGCCGGGCAAAAAAAGTGAAGCCCAACCCGGCCCGGAAAACCATTTATAGTGTAAATTTACCGGGCCAGGCCGGCCCAAAATTTCAGCGGGCCTGGATTTGTGGAGCCCAACCCAGCCCGAAATCGGGTCGGCCTGTCGGGCCGAACCGATTTTGACAGTTCTATATAGCGGTAACAAAATCATTTTCTCTCCGGAATCATTTCACAAGGTGTTCCTTTCCATTATTGAACCAAACACCCAATAAAAATAACACTTATTATTACCATTCCTTCTCTCTATATTCCATTTCCTTTTTATTCCTCGAACCAAACCAACCATCAAACTGAAAATGAAACCCTACCAACCCTTTCACTCATAATATATTTATATATTCTATTTAATGTTTTTACATATTTTTAGAGGAACTTGGTGGGGCACGTAGGCTCGGAATATTTAACAGATGGGCCCACATTAAGAGAGCAGTGGACTGAGAAGTGTGGACTCTGTTCACTACCCATTCTAAAAGTCAACAAAATACAGCCGCGTGCATTTTCACAAATATGATAAATAAATTTCGGTCACAATTTTCTGACACCAATTGTACAGACATATATAGTTCTCAAATAATACTACTATATTCTTTTGGATTGCATTTAATTCTCTTACAATCAATGTGAATCAGCCCTGCGGTCGGTGGAGCAATGTAAATTCTATGCTACGCCTTACAAATATATTATTCCCGCTTTACAAATCCGGCTAAATCTTATATTATTGACTATTGCAACTTTGTGCAATATTTTCTATTAAATTTATGAATAATTGCTTGTGTCAATGAAACTTAAAATTTCACTAAATTTTACTAATGAAAATTTTCAATTATTTTTTATACATGCATAATCTTAATAAAAGAATGTTACGGATAATATGTAAACATATCAAAAAGTACGTAGAACCTTTTTGCTTCTCTGGTCACTACACCTAAATATTACTCTATTCGTCCCAAAAATTAAATCTCAGTTTGCTTTTTTAACCGTGCAAATAAATTAGTGTCATACTAATTAACTACAATACCCTCTGCAACATATTAAACACAATCAACACAATTCTTAAATTACACTCTATTGTGCAAAAATTGATTTCTCTCTTGACAAAAATATCATCCAAAAAACTAATTTTTCTATCCAAATTTATTATAACCGATTAATTTCTTAACATCCGCGCTGGAATTTCTGAGACTAAATTCTTAGGACGGGAAAGTACCTTATTTGCGTCTTTACAATTCAAGTTTTAATATCATTAATGCTACATTTTCATATTTTATATATCTATGTAGTCATTGAAAATCAATTAATTAATTTATCGTGACGTAACTCGACCCGACCCGCCCGATTCTCCTTAACCTCCCATGCATCGGATCAAACAAAAAAGGCACACGCACGTACACTTCCAAAAAAAAACCGATATGGTGCGTGTCTACATCTATAGTGTGAATCCAAACACTCAAGCAAGACGCGTCGTCATCTTCCATTCCACCTTCCTATTTCAATCAAACATTACTCTCAAATTCTCAATAATTCATCTCCTCTCCAATTTTCAAACAAACTTCCTTTCCTCACGCATAAATTTAATTTCACCTTTTCCATGTGAATGTAGTGTGTGTTGTGCGTGAAATATTTACATTACGATCCGCACAATCATGCCGGAATCGGGCGAATCAAACTGCTTCTCCGCCGTTCTTAGCAGGCTGCTCTGCTCCGGCGGGCTGCCCACGCACCCGTCGGAGCAGTTAATCGAGCCGAATACTGTCATGCTCGAGCACGATCATAAGATCGAGGAGAATGCGAAAAGAGGTTCGAATCCCGGTGTAGTGGCGAGATTAATGGGATTGGAATCATTTCCTGCAGAGAATCATCACAAGGAAAGAACATTGGGCGATTATTTCAGAAGTCGGTCGGTCAATTCTATCGATTTTCTCGCTCATCTCGATCCGGTCAAACCTAGGAATCATCGACATCGGAGAGTCAGAACTTCGGTTTCGTTTCGCGACGGATTTGATGATGAGTTTGCGAGTGTGGTTTTTCTCTTGGAAGAAGAATTTCAGGCGAAGATGAGAGAGAAAAACAGAAACGATGAGAGAGAGAGTCAAGAAAAAAGGAAATCGGTTTATGGGAAAAATGTGGAGATTATTATCAAGGAAAAAAGAAAATCAGATTTGAAGAAGAAGAAGGATTTGGAGGGAAAAAGAAGAGCAGATTTGAAGGAGAGAAGGCCAGTGATGAAGGGAGTGAAATGTGAGGAAGAATTGAAGAAGAAAAAGAGCAAGATTTTGGCCAATAAATTAAACTTTGATTTCAAGAAAATACAACCAGGTAATATAAATGATATACTATGTGTTTCTTGAATTTAATTATTTGAGCCTTTAAATTATTTTCTTGGTCGGGTTGATTTAGCTAGAAATTCTGAATTTTTTTCTTTTTCATTTGTGCTTCTTTAGATTGAATTTGAGAGTATATTCATATGATTTATGATGAATTGATGAGTAATATGTCACACTTTGTTGAGAAGTCTCACTTTAAATGAATTTTTCGATAAATTAAACGTACGATATACTATATCATATATATAGATGGCGAGAGGAATGATATGTCGCTCACCTTCCGTGAGCATTTTTCGTGGGCACCGATCACCATTCATCCATATTAGCATCTTTTTTTTTAATTTTTTTTTTATTGATTTATATTTTAATACCCTAAAAATTAATATTCGAATTATTAAATATACAAAATAAATAAAATTAAAGCTCAATTTGTCTTATTATTCATTTCTTTGAAGTTAGAGGAAAAATGAACAAATTGAGCTTTGATTTTTATGTATGTTGTATATTTAATGATTCAATCTATCAACTAAATTCTTTGAGAGTTTGTATTATTAAAATTAAAATTTAAAATTTAATTAGTGCACACAATAATTGGAGTATATTATTTGGCTATATATAGTATTTCTTGAGTGCGTCTTTATGAGCTAGGACCATTAAATTAAAATTCTTAATTTATTGTAAACTGTATATTCCCATATTTATTCTATTATACATATATTGTGTGTTTTAATGTCACCATAAACATAACTTTTTTAAGTGCAAAATTATAGGGCACGACACGTCAAATGGAAACCTGCAATCGTTATCTATTTTATTTACTGGCCTTTTCTTTTTCAGAAGTTGAAAGAATTGCAAGTCCAAGAAAACATCAACCATCCCAAACTGCAAAATCTCAGTCTCGTTCACACTCTTCACTTTCTGAAGGTGTGATTATTACAGAGAAAAATGAAGGGAAAATGAAGATAAATGAGAATTTATGCTACAAAAAATTGGTGGAGGAAATCTGTTTGCTTACAGAAGAAAGTGCAAGAGAAAAATGGATTTATGGGATGGAGCTAAAGTTCGAAAATTTTGAGGAAATATGTCAGCAGTTAGGACAGGAAATTCTTGAAGTTCTGTTGACACAGTTTCTTGATGAACTTAATATGTACTTCGGAAAAGAAGTTACGATTAATTGACTGTACGAATGTACATTCAATTAATCGTAATTTCTTTTTTGTATCGATTAACTTTTTAGGTAGAATATGTAATTGTTGAAAGGTCTTGAGAATTATGTACGCTGTTTTACTAATATGCAAATGGAAATCAAGTCTTTATTTTTTTTTTTCATAGTACAATTCATTTCATTAATTGTAGGAACTCAAAAGACTTCAAATTTTTTAGTATAGAAATGATCAGTTAATACAACAAAAGCTTGATACATATCGATTGTCATATATATAGTTATTTTCCTTTTCCTTTTTTTTTTGGGGTACGGAAAAAAGATGATGATTTGTACGTGGTAATATAAAGGTTGTGTGTGTGTCTATATATATATATATTTGTTATAATATAGTTCTTTTCCTTTATTTTTATTTTATTTTTTGGGTATGGAAAGATAATGATTTGTACGTGGTAATATAAAGGTTGTGTGTGTGTCTATATATATATCTGTTACATCAACTTTTAATAATATTCTTATGGATGATTTATATATATATATATATATATATATATGATTAGATGCATATAAATTGAATTTCAGAGCAATACTCCAATGATTTATGATGAGTAGAATACTAGAATGTCACTCTATTTTATATCATACTTTATAAAATAAACAACCTCAATATGATAGTTTGTAAATGCTTTTGAGTGTATTAGAAAAAAATATTCACTTGAATATATTCATAAAGTCTAATAATATGAAGAATATGTTGTCCTTTCGGAGACATTCGAGGCTGGACATAAAAGGATATATCTAAGATGCAATTAGTGTGGCTCCCCAAATGGCCTAATTATTTTAAACCTTCTCAACTTCCTCAACTTCTACGTCGAGCTTTTGTATTTTTATTGTGTTTAATTATTGAGTAGTTTCTGAAAAATATTTTTGTAAGCGCTGAATACCATCTATAGATTCTATTGTATTTTTGTTCACCTTAAAATCCTCCAACTTAATTCCAAAAAAAAAGTACTGTATTGTGTAAGAACAATACATGGAGAGAGAGAGAGCTAATTTGTTTTTATGCGAATATCCAAAACCTAAAGGATACTTCTTCTGAATAAGTGTTTTGAGCCGTCAAAATTTGTATCTCCAAATAAGTGTCATATTTCAAATTTCTATGTAAAAGTTATGTTAAATTGTCATATTTACTTTTGACTCTTGACAAAATATTTATCTTTTCAGTTTTCCATGCAATAATTAGGAGTAAAATGGTTATTTTGCCTATTATCTTGGCATACACATTTTGATGGTTGTTGACAATTATTTGGAGACAGATGGAGTATTAATTATATAATTGATATTACACCTGAAGATTATGATGCATGGATTATTCTAAAAATACCATGTACGTTGTATTGAATTTTCGTAGGGTGCGATTCTTATCGGAATCGCATATGATTTGCTTTGTGACATATCCTTCCAACTAAAAAGTAAAAATTAATCAGATTCATGAATCTTGTGCGGGAAAGTCGCAATTCACATGCATGAAGGGGGTGCACGTAGTTAACTTTGAGAACTTTATTTGAATTATGACTCATGTATTAAGCTAATGATATTTGAATTATTATTTTGTTGCTTAATTAAATTACATAATTATATATGTTTAAGTTTTGGGTGAGAGAAAATGTGAATTACATACATTTGATTTATGAAATTTTAAATTTCTATATATTTTACAAGTGTTACATATAATAAAATATTAATAACTAAACTTATAATTGTCGAATCGCGTCCTATAATTTTCAAAATTTTGTATTCTCGTACCCGTAGGCCATATCATATCGCCCTCGCATCCATCCCAGGCACCCGTGCAACATAGCCCGGATGCTGCATCTCACAATTATGCTTCCCCTCTCATATCTGCCATACATTTGTCAATGCATTTATTTTCCAATTAATTTTATTGCATTATTTTTTTTTATTAAATTTGCTACCATGGTAGAATAAAAGTACCAAGTGTATATGAGTTAAATCTTAAATTTGCATTTCATTAAAAGTGTATGCTACAGTGCATGTGAAGGGAATGCAGTGAGATAAGTCGGAGTTTGGTTTACCTTTTTCATTTTCTTCCTTTTCCGTTTCTGTTGTTCCTTTTTATTTAATCATTTTTAATAAATTTGATTATTTCATAACTAGAATTATAGTATTGTTTTAGTTTTTAGTTTATAATCATTTTTAATAGGGCTGGTTTTGTTCTTAATATGATTTTATTATTATCTTTCATTTTTTTATTTTTATCTTTTTAGTTAAATCTAATTATAGATTAAATGCAATTAAAATTTAATCAATCCTGCAATAAAATAATTAACTATAAAACTAAAATTTTGGAAATGATAAATATTGATAAGCTCTGATTATAAAATATAAACAAAAAAAAAATGATTTAACTAAGTAAAACAAAAGTCTTAATACACATAACTATCCAGTATGAAGATAGTGTGTACCACCCATACCCACTTTTGGTGGCATGTATAAGCTATATCCACTGACAACTTTTTGGTTTTTTTTTGCACTTTTCGGCTGTTTTAAAATAGGTTAATTGTCAAATTCATGCATAAATTTCCGTGTCCGATCATTGTTCAAATAACTGTTGACTTGCTTTATGAATGAGGACAAAAATGATTCCCAATATTATACAATGTACAGATTCAGCGTTCTGAATATTTTCATGCATCATTCACGTCAAGACTTTAATATAAAGCTTGTCATGCATGCCAATGTACGAAATTAAATAGTGTCAATGCACGCGTAAAATCTTATCGGTACATCTATTTAGTTTAATTGATTCTTCTGTCTATATATATATCACACACAGAAACACATGAAATTACACTTCAGAAAAAAAAATGAAAGAGATAGAATCACAATACCACAAAAATAAGTATATATCACTCACGTTTGCTAGAGAAATGACATAGCAGACGACATTTATTTTTCAAAATTACTATAGGTGAGTTTAATTTTATTTTTAATGATGGTATCGAAGAGAAATATATTGTACCGATCGTATTTTTATTGTACCGACCGTACACATCACCTATCGGTACAACTAAAACATCGATCGGTACCATGTTTTTTTTGTCCACACACTATTTCATTCAACTCTCTTTCATTATATGCTCTTTTTTTTAACCATCTCATCGTTGTTTTGTAGAAACGAAGTCACACACGTACCGGCATTTTCACTTGGGGTTAATCGAGATATAGAAGGAATTTTCATTCGGAGATTGAATAGGTCAGTTGAAATAAAATTGTAAATGAGTACCGGAACAAGAAAAAATTGTACCGATCGGTAATATATTTGTACCGATCGGTACAGACAAATGTTCACAAATACTCTATCGGTACAATATTTGTACCGAGCGGTACAATGTTTTTTTTAATAATCTTATTTTTTCTAATAATATTGTATTTTTGCAGATGGAGTGTAGGAGATTCATCGTTAAATACAACGGGACATGGGACGATTGTGTGTATAATGGTGGGGAAGAACGAACTTTCTACCTTCCGGTGGATACGATAAGTTTCTCTAGCATTAAGGAATATATTGATTTCATAATGATGTCGAAATCGTTAAGTCTTGAGTATGAAATATTCTATTTATTGACGTCTAGAACTGGCCGAAGTGTTAAACATAGTTTGAGTAACGATGAACAACTTCGTCGATTGTATGTTACCGAGCCTGAGCCTACATTGTATATCGTGCATATTGATGCTGTGTACAGGCCGTCATTTGATTTGAATGAATCTTCGCCGTATGTCTATGACGATCAAATCCCCGCACTCGCAAGACGACGAGTCGCTCGCACATTTGGCTTCATCCGATCGGCTTTGTGATACTCAACGTGGGGTGCTAGTGGTGATACTCAATGGGGTGCTAGTAGTGGCGCGAACATTCCTATGCGGGGGAACGGCACGTGTGTACCCGAGGAGGCTGAATTTACCGCCGATTCCGACGAAGATGATGAGGAGGAATCAGAGTCTGATGAGGAGGACGAACTGTCACAGTCTATGCATCTGACCCTTGGTACTTTTGCAGACTTCGTTACGTGGGTGCATACTCAAGGCGGCGTGAACAAGCTCTTATCAATGCTGATGCAGAGTAGTCGGCGCCGCTGCTCGATGACGACGATGGAATGTTTCTCCGAGCACGCTTTCCCTTACTTTTGGAAGTATCTTTCGACGGGGCCCGGTCTCTCAAGTCGTACGTGTCACGATCGGTGCATGGCTCTGACACGCGGACCGCTAGGCCTCCGAACCTGGAGGACGACGTGCAACCGGTATTCCTTCTTTTATCGGGTTGATAGGCCTCACGTAATGCACTCCGAGCACGTCGTCCATCGCAGGACCTCCGCAATGTGTCTCCTCCTCTCGCCGCTCGGCTCACCCGAGTCGAAACAGACGACTCCTACACGAAACTGATCATCAAGATCCACCCGCAACGCTGCTGCCATTACCCATCTCAAACAGCGAGGAATGGCAGTGTCTGATACGGGAGTAGAAACCAAACGAGCTAAACCAGGAATAGCCTCGAACATCCAACACCGCAAGATCTACACAGGCCGTAATAATGGTACTTGGGCATCATTTTCGACCCCTTCGTTTCCAGATTCTTGGTGTAGTTCCTCAAGTTTTGAAATGTATACCCGCCCCACGGGAATCTGTTCCACGCGTCGAGATCATCCACCAATACCCAAAGCCGTGGCACCACATTTCTCCGATCATCGCCACCTATCCCGAAATAATAAGCGATGATAACATTTGCCGCCCGAAGGTGGAGCTCGCCTTCAGATCAACTATCCCATACCCCGTAACAAACCGGTCCCGCGCTTTTTGCGCTATTGGCTTCCCGTCACAAAATCTCCGATAAGCCTCCACATTATCCGGTGTGTGATCCGCATGTGGATCAAATGAAGTAGCTCCAAAACACAATCCCGAAATTAGGGCGTACTCCTGAGCCGATAATTGGATATTTTTGTCGCTGATACGATATCATGTATTGTACGACAATTCACCGAACACCTCTGCCTCTCTTGATACGAGCATGTGTAGCGCTTTGCCGCACGCTTTGCCCAATGGCCATCTCATAAGATGCCCGAAACAGCCGGCCATGAATCTATCCAACAGTGCTCGACCCCCAACAACAACAAGTCTCTGCCTAATATCTGTTATAATCGAAACTTTGTAGTACGTGTTAATCCTCGGAGAACAGTGTTGAGCATCTTCTCGGATCCAGATCCAACCATACTGAAACAAACACAATACGATTCAAAAATAAGAACACAAACACACTGTAGAAAAAAACATTGTACCGACCGGGAAAAACTTTGTACCGCTCGAAGTAAAATCAACACATGATTTTACTGCGACCGGTACATAAGTTTTACCGATCGGTACAATTTTTTCAAAATTATCACACATCTACGTAATATATGTCAATTGATCATGATTTTCAAATTTATAAATGAGTTATAAATAAGTGAAAACGTAACACCAAATGATCTTATTTGTTAAATTAACTATTAAGCGTGCCAAAAAAAATATAATAAACATCACAAAACATCCAGAATAAGAACAGAATCATACTGTATTAAAAACATATTGTACCGATGGGAATAAAATGTGTACCGATAGGGTGTATATTATTATCGATCGGTACAATATTCTACACGGTCGGTACAAAATTTATGAAACATATTAGGCATCGTCGTAATTATCCTAATTAGCACGAAAATTAACATAATTAGCACATAAGCATAGCCACCGAAAATGTCCTAATTAGTACGAAATTTAAAGAATTACCACGAATCAACATAATTAGCACGAAATTAGCCTAATTAACCATCTTATTTTTAAGAAAAAATCAATAACATGTTCGAAAAGCGTACAAATGAAAAATCTGTACCGACCGATTCAAAAATTGTACCGACCGGTTCATAACCTATCGGTACAATATTATGACGGTCGGTACAGTTTTTTCTTTCGTCCCTATTTAAATCGGTACGAAGTACTAACCTCTTCCAGACGTCGTTGATTTTCACGTTGCCGTTCATCCTCAGATTGATGTCTTGAACTTGATGACGCCATGGATTTTGATGAGAGAAGAATGATATGGGGGTTGTGGGAAATTTTTTGCTGCCTTTGAAATTATTGCATCGGTATGAATTGTGTACCGCTAGGTTTTATTTATTGTTGAAGAAGTATAGAGTGTACCGCTAGGTTAGGGTTATGTTTTGTCTTCTTTTGTTTGTTTTAGAATTTGAGTCAAAGTAAAAAAAAAAATTGTTTCGCATAGTGTACCGCATGTGAGAGTCAAAAAGGTTAAATCCCAAACTTCAATGGAGTCAAATCAGCATAAATATATATTTTTTTTCTTTTTTTTTAACTCTGAAAAGTGCAAAAAAAAAATCAAAAAGTTGTCAGTGGATATAGCTTATACATGCCACAAAAACTGGGTATGTGTGGTACACACTATCTTCATACTGGATATTTTTATTTTCCTCTCTTTTTTGTATGTCTCATTAATATAATTTCATTCTAAAAGTGGAAATAATTAATTTTTCAAAAGTTGTGGGACCTATCACTTTTTATCTTTTTACTTTTGTTTCTTAATAACCGTACCCAAAGCAAGTGAGACCTTACTATTAGGACGAAAGGAGTAATTTTTATCTATTTTGATATATATATTTTGTGCAATATTAATTCATATATTTTATTTTTTATTTTATCTTAAATTTATCTATTCTTATATTTCCATCATCCATTCTCAATTAATCACATAACTAATCAATTGAAAAAAAAAGTATATAATCTTTTATATTATATATATATATTTTTGTTTTATCTCAATATTTCCCTATATTTCCATCCTCCATTCCTAACTAATCACATCATTAACCAATTGAGAAAAAAAATATAACAACTTTCATTTTACCAATTGAAAAAAGAAAAGTAATAAGTCTTTCATCCTCTATTCCGATTTATCTTAAATTCCATATTTTCTGCCTTTTTCGATTTAATGTATCACCTTCATTCCAATTCATTTTGAATTCCGTATTTTGTACAATTTTAAATAAAATTGAATGAAGAGTAAATCATCATGTTTCTGAGAAATATCATATAAATTATGAACGGATTTGAGTTTCGAAAAATCTTAATGAATTGATATTCAACACATTGTCATTCTCAATTATATGTTTAGATATGAGAAATAAAATTATTTTAATTATTCAATAAGTAGTGCTAATAATTAAATTTAAAGGCAACATACAAATTTTGAAAAAGAAAATTAGCATATTAAGAGACCAATAAAAATTTATAAACAAAAATCTCTACGAAAACTAAATAAATATATTTAATTAACATGTCTACATGGAAGTTTCTTCATTTTTCATTCCTATTTTTATAAAATCTTCTATTAGTGCCTGCTAGAATATGTATATCACATTGAATCAAATGTATGGATAGATAACTAAAAAAAAAAGACGGAAAAAGGGATCTAAATATGTAAATATATCTTTCTCGACCTTTTGGCTAAGATCAGGGATATCAATTTAATATAAACTAACGAGACAATTCAAATAGACATAAAAAGAAAGATTTTTTACTAATTTTAGTTATACGCGAACAACATCACAACTTCTAAATAATATATAAAATTATTTTAAAATGTATACACATAAATCAAAACATGAGTTATTTTCCGTCATATCTCGAAGACCTACTTACTAGTGCTACAACTAAACAAAAAAGCAATTACTAATTCATAACAATTTAAATAAAAAAATAATTTTTTAAAAACATAAGTGAAATAAATTAAAAAATAGTAATACAAAAAGTAAACATGCTACTACTATACGAGTGCTTCGAAAAAAGCAACTCAACCAAGGTTGAGTTACTTGGTTTTTGAATTTATTTTGTTTTAATTTAAAACCCCTTTAAAGTGTCTGCCACATGACAGCATATTAAGGGTGTGAAGTTGTTTTCCATTCGGGAAGGTCTAGTGGTAGAGTGGATTGTCAGGTTCAATCCCCACTAATGCCTTTATAGGTCGAGTCTGTCACACCAATACTTGGATGATGTGGTATTGTGGTTTACCTGTCTTGTACTTGGATGGTGTGGTTTACCTGCCTTGTTTGATTTGCAGGCTATTGCGCAAGGCCGTGGCTTTTACCCAGTGCGCACCAAAGATAGCAGCTGCGAGTTCCAATGATATAAAAAAAAAGGGTGTGAAGTTGTATTGTGGGAAGCAGCATCCGACTTGCCCATATACATAGATGCATTTTCATTTTCAATATGATTATTATGATGTGCTATTATAGTAAAATACACACTATTCATTTGGCAAAATGAAAATTACACACCATCCCCAAAACAAATGAAATATACACAAGATGACTATTATACCCATCTGTTTAAACTATTGACAGTCCAGAATTGCTATGGACAGAAATAGCTATGTATTTCTTTATTATACGAACCATTTTTCGTACATTCTGCTGTTCCTAACTCACGCTTCTAAAATGGTATCAAAGCCTGGTTTTTATTAAGGAATTATATTTTATTTATTGCTTTAAGTATTATCCAAACGGATGAGACATCAAGAAAAATATGGATCCGGACAATTGTCCGAGATGCGAGTGTTACAGGAATTATCTCCAAGATCTGGAGATAAAAAGAGAAAGAAACCAGATGTTGAGGACATTCTGGAGAGAATTGTTCCGACTCCCGAGTCGTACAGGAAAGAAGGCTTGAATACATAGAGCCTTTAACTCAAGAAATTGAGGCAAGGAGGAGATGCGATTCAAATCTGAGCGATCTCAAGTTCGAGATGATAAACACCATGAGGAGAAACCATCATAACAATCATATTTGATGGATCTTGAAGGATGTCCAAGGTATGGACATTTCCAGGAACGTCTCCAAATATTGGAGAAAAGAAGGACAAGATACCAGAGTGTTCTAACAGACTGGAGGAATATGTTGAATCTCTTAGTTCAACATAACCAAGAGAAAGAATTGATTGATTCCTGCCTCCAAGGAATCAAAAGAAAAGAAGATCTTCTACATGGTTGTATCCTCCTTGAATGGGAGATAGAAGATGCCATGAGAAGAGACCATTGGAGCCATTTGGGAGTAAATTGGAATTCATATACTACTCCGCTCTGATGGAACAAAAGAAAGATAAAGGAGTATCATCTACTCTTTTATATCAAGAGATTTCTCCAGATTCCTCCAAGATATCGGCGGATCTAAGAGAAATACAGAAGACAGTACAACATTATGGCGATAGCCTGTATGGTGTACCCCGCGATCTTTACAAGATTGCTATGAAACAGGATGAAATTTACAACATTCTGAAGGAGATCCAATCACGGATCGAAAAACTGGAGCAACAACCTCGTTCCAGCCAAGGGAGAAATCCTTTTGGTAATGAACCCACTTATCCATTTCCAGTGGGAGAAACCAAAAAGGATCCAAACATGGAGGCCTTGAAAAGAATGATTCGAGAAAGAAAAAGATGAATAATCTTGAAAGAATCAGGCTTGACGACCTCCAGGAGTTAGCAGAATCTTTTGCTAACATGACGATGGTTGATTTGAAAATGAACCAGAATGTGGTCCAAAATCCACAGCCGGTGAATCAACTTCCACCAGGAGCCATTATTGGAAATCAACAAGATTTTCAAAATGCACCCGGAGCCATGAATGTAGCCCAGGACTTTCAGACTGGAGCAAGGTATGATCAACATACCCCAAATGATGCATACATGGGGCAAGAAGGACAAGGGCAAGAAGGCCACATCCAAAGGTGCAAGATACACCTTATGGAAAGGCAACCCTGGATCCTATCCATCCCTATGGAGTAATGCTCGACCTTGATGAAGTAAATTTCAGAGATCGAGAATCCGTTATTGATGAGTGGATGTCAGCCCTGAGAATTGCAGCAGCAACTCTCGATTTAAACAAGGAAGGATTCGTAAGAATTCTCGAAATGAGTCTTGCCGGAATTGTCAAGATAGCATGGGAATTCTTTCCTGTGGACATCAAGAATTCATGTTTTGAGAGCGACAACTACACAGAACATGACCAGAATATGGCAATGCTTTTTAAAAACCATTTTCTGGGAGAAGGATATTTCGAAGGATTCGATCAAGAAAAGAGGAAGAAATACTTGATGGCATTGTATAATCTAAGACTTGCAGTCTTGGACCAACAATCGCTCAACAAGTTTCTACAGCTCTTTACTCTCTATCAACATCAATCTAAAGTTGATGATAGAGTTGCACTGGAAATTTTCTTTCTGAAATTTTCAAGCCCATGGAAAGAGATGCTGATTCGGGATTATGAACCAGGAGATCCTGAGAACGTCGCAAGAAGGATGTCATATGTACATCGGAAGCTCTCAGAGTGGTGTCAACAAGCAACAGCTCAGAGGAACATGAAGAAACTGAGGAGAATTAACAAAGATTGCAACTGCTGGACGTGCGGTGCAAAAGGGCATATTTCCACAAATTGCCCTGACAACGAGAGAAGAGGTATCAACAAATTCGAATCCACTGCGGATATCGAAGATGCCGTCTACTACCAGGAACTGGTACAAGTATATCAGTTCAAAGATATACCCTCGGATGAGAGTATATATGAACAAGAAGAGGTCTTCAGCGAAGAGGATTCAGAATGGTCCGATGGAACTAGATCGGACTCGGACTGATCCAGAAATTGTTCATTATGAGAAAGAGGACAGGACGTGATTCTCCAGTCACACAACTCTCTCTCAAAATATGATTGACAAAATCATGAAGAAGAGTCTAAATATACAAAAATATCAAGGCTTTTCAGCAAGCAACATAGATCAGGTTCTGAGGAACCTTAATCTAAGAAGCAGGAAACAACAGATCGTCAATGGAATTACCAGACGAGAAATGTCGCTTCCTATAGAGCTTACAGGGAATCAAGTGGAGATGCAGTTGATTCCAGCTAGTGACATCAGGGAGGATTTATAAAAAATGAAGCCCGAAGTCGCTGAAAAGATAAACTGGATCCATATAGGAGTAATCCAGTTAATGTTAAAATCGGCCCTCTTTACTGGAGTTCACACGCCGATTGATATCGCTATATGCGATAAAAGAGTTAAAAATCTGAAAGATTCCGTATTGGGAATAATAGCGGGAGATCTTTGTGCAGGGCAAGTGGTGGGAATCATATATCCAAAGATTGCTTGCAATCTTAATGATACCCATTTCAGCAAAGCCCTGACGCTTTATCAGGACTTTAAACGCAAGGATTTACTAGAGGAAGGAAACAGACCTTACTCCATTACTTATCAGGTATCATATGCTCTTTCCAACTCACATCACACTGAGTTATTTCTTGGAAAGAAGTTCATTGAGATACCAAATATCTTCAACAAGGTGACAACATCAGTTTGCCCCGATAGAGTGGAGATTGCTCGGTTAAGAAATGTGGATATTCAAATCCGAGATAGAGAAGTCATGAGGCACGATCAAAGTCTCAGGATAACTTCAGGAAGATTATCCTTCCAAGGAGACAGAATTATGTCTTTACCATATGGAAGGAGTCGGAGTCTCATTCGAGAGGCGACACACCCTCAAACATCTCAGAGTAACAAAGTTCCAATGAATCTGAAATGTCCAGAGGGATGGAGAGAAGTGATAGTAAAATTTGACACTACAAGGTGGGAAACCAACTTCCCTTGTAATGTTCTTTACTATCTGCAGCAGCTAGAGATCAATCATTACAAAGGCACCCTGGAAATTGGGGGCAGGTGATGGAGATCAAAGGCAGAGCCGGAAGGGAAGCAGTTTTGCTTTTGGGTTTGGATTTCCTTGAAGATCACAAACCTTGGGAAAATAAAGAAGATGGAATGGAAATCACGATTAATGGGAGAAAACTATTAATCGAATGACAAGTCCATTCTCCATATACATCTCTATAGGGATGTTATATGAAAAATATAAAGCAGAATATTTTGCTGCGTATATTGATTCAGGTGCAGGAATTTGTACTGCAAAACGAGGAATCTTTCCAGCAGAGGTAGAAGATGATCTACCCGAATTGTAGGAAGAGATTTCTCAAAGAAAATTTTGCTCTTGGCTAAAGGAGTAAAAGAAACGGAAATTCTAATTGGCGGAGCCAGAGGCACACCTTGGTTTAAGGTTAAAACTCCACCAATTTATTTCCATGATACAGGTGCAGACATTCTGTTAGGAAACAATTTCCTGCAGATGTTCAAAAGATACATGCAGGATAATGAAAGTAGGCAATTGGTATTCACAACCATTTGTGATCACAAAATCATTGTGCAGAGGCTCAAAGGGGCTTTTAATCGCCAGATACCATTGAGTTTTCGCAGCAAGCGTGGTGATTAAGGAAAACTTCGACACCCAAAGATGAAGGATCAAAGGAGATTCAGCGAAGCAGTGCTAAGCTGTATCAGGGATGAGGATTTCAAAGATGAAGAGGTTCAGATCCTCAAAGGATCTCTAATATCTCATCAAGATATTAGGGAAGAAAACCAGGTGTCCCTAGAAGATGTCAAAAGAAAGATTAAAAGGAATTACAATGAAAATCCTTTGGCATGGTGGGACAGAAACAAGCTCAAAGCTACCTTGAAGGTGAAGCCAGAAAAGGAGTATGAGTTTGTTAGATACAGATCAATCCTGATGAACCTCAAAGATCAACAGGATATGAATGAGATAATCAATGAACACCTTGATTTAAAGTTGATTGAACCAGGGAATTCGCTTTACAGCAGTCCCGGATTTCTGGTAAGGAATCATGGTGAGATCAAACGAGGTAAACCCAGATTAGTTATTAATTACAAAGGAATTAATGATATTCTGGAGTTTGATGGATATTTCATCCCTAGTAGGGAACACCTTATTAACTGCATTAGAAATGCTAAGGTATTCTCTAAGTTTGATTGCAAGTCAGGTTTCTACCAGATTCGCATAGAGGAAAGTAGTAAGAAGTTTACAGCCTTCTCTACTCCACAAGGGCACTATGTTTGGAACGTAATGCCAATGGGGTTAGCTAATGCGCCTCAAATATTCCAGAGAAAGACGGATAATCTGTTTAAAGATTATTTTTCTTTTATGTTCGTCTATATTGATGATATTTTAATTGCATAAAAAAATATGGAAGAACATATCAAACATCTTGAGATCTTTGCAGATGTTTGTTATAAAGAAGGTTTAGTACTGTATGAAAAGAAGGCAGTCGTTGCAACTCGGAAAATGAAATTTCTGGGTATCGAAATTGATGAAGCAAGAATTATTCTGCAGGACCATATTGTTCAGAAGGTCCAGAATTTTCTTGAAGATTTGAAGGAAAAGAGACAACTTCAGAGTTTCTTGGGAGTTGTTAATTTCGCGGGACCATTCATTAAACATCTCGCAAAACACAGAAAAGTTTTCAGTAATTTACTGAAAAAGGATGTTCCGTTCATCTGGAAGGAAGAACATCGACAGGGTATGAAAGAGTTAAAAGAGGTTTGCAAAAATCTCCCAAAACTCTCGATACATCAGGACGAAGACGACTTGGTCCTGTATACAGATGCAAGTGATTATTGGTGGGCAGCAGTCTTAACCAAGATCACTCCTAATGGAGAAGAACCCTTTAGATACTGCAGTGGTTTATTTTCAGATGATGAGGCCGTAAGATGGCACATCAACGAGAAAGAATTCTTTGCAGTCCGAAAGGCTTTTAAAAAATTGCCTTTATTTTTGCTTGCAAAGAAATTTACTTTGAAAGTCGATAACACACAGGTTAAGGTTGTCTTAAGAAATAAGATGGAATCTAAGCCTGAAAAGGCTAGATTAATTAGATGGCAAGCTGAATGCCAATATTATATTTTTGATATTGTCATTCTGAAATCTCACGAAAATATTCTTGCAGATTTCTTAACAAGAGATGGAGCAAACTGATGTGAACTCCATTCTACTGGCCCATAGACATCTCAGAGAAAATCTGGAGATGTTAACGGGAGAGTGGGACGAGTGCATTCTGAATGCTGAGCAAGCAGGAAGATTGCAGACTCTCGATAAGACGAAAGTCACCGAGAGAATACGAGCTTGCATACGGTCTCAAGGTCAACTCTGGGCTGCATGTCAAACACCAATCCTTCGGGTGGCGAAAGATCCTTTGGTAAAAGAAGAGTTTCGAGTACAGGGCTCTAAACCTGTAGCAGAGGATTCAAATACCTCTTGCCCAAGTTCTAAGGTGGTGGTATCTCCGGAACCATTGCCCCAAGAAAAAGATGATATTCAGGGGTCACACTCTGAACCATCATGTCAACCCAGCACATCTGAGAAAAAAGAGGGAAAGATTAATCTTAGGCCAATGACTGGCAGTTCTAAGATTAATACTGATAAAATTGAAGTTTCTTCTTTGTGGCAGGTTTATCAAGCTAGCTGGGAGAAGCTCAATACAAGGAATGGAATCAACCCAGAAAAAATAAGGGTTGATGTCTCGGGGAAATATCCTCGGGTGTGGATGATGCCAAATTCTGATCCACACGAAGTTAAAAGATGGTATGAATTTGGAGCACTTGCTTCGGTTTATACTATATCTCCATCATTCGCCGAAATCAAGAATCTACCCAAGTGGATTCAAGAAGCGGTGTATGATACCTGAGCTAATAATCCACAGCTTAGCCGAGGAGACATTCTGGAGCTGTATTTCATCAGCGCAGCCCCAGAACCAGCAGGGAAAGGAAACCATGAAGCCTTCCACTATATTAAGCTTCGAATACCAGATGCACGCGCCCTCGAGAAGATCAAGGCGCCTACAGAGAAAGAGACTACTTTAGTCTCTACATTACCAGAAGACCTCATCTCTACCAGAAGAGCATGGGGATTATGGGCCTGTCTCACTGAGATGGACAAAGTCAAGTTCCCGTTCAAATTCTTTCAGAATTCAGTGAACGGATCATTCATGTTAAACACTATGACAGGAAAATCTACAAGATTCGCAGAGGAAGCTTTCGAAAGAAAGAGAACCTTGCTCTGGGAAAATAAGATTGCGACGAGTAAAGATACTCATCGCAAATACTGCAACATGGCTCATTTTGGAAACTGGTCCGAGCGGGTTTGTTCGGATTGTCAGAACCAGAAGGAACCAGAGTTCGGGAAGGGGTTCATGCCCAGAAAGGGAAAAGAGAAGGCTCGGTCCAACGAGCATCTGGAATAGAAGGCGCTGCCAAAAGCAAGGACGCCAAGGGCCCCGGGAAAAAAGTAGATTCCCGTCAAAGGTTGGTGGAGTCATGTGACTCTAAGCTGGAGCACCCACTAAAAAGAAAACGACAGTAGTGGGTGGAGGGAAAAGTGATTACCCACTAAAAACCAATGGGTAAAAGCACAGGAAGAGCATTATCAACCAAAGATAATGCGGGATAAAGAAAGTAGCACCGAAAGTTTGGCGTCCTTATTCAATAATGGACGACAGCAGTGGTCCTACGCTGATTCAGATACAGGCTGGCCACGGAACAAAGGAATCCGAGGCAATAATGAAGGAAGGAGGTTGAGAATTACAACCTCTATATATTTCAAGAGATTAGAGAGCAGAAGATCATTGAAAATCCACCAGAAATCCTCTACACCATCTCCTCTGCTCTCTCAAAATAAAATTTATAATAGTTCCTAGTCTAGTATAGTATAGTTTATGTATTCAATTCCGCTACCATAGGTAGCTAAACAAGTCTGTCTCCTCCCTAAAGGAGATATACTTATGTTGTAATAAATTTTATATAATTCCTAAATAAAGTTCGGGATTTTGCTCATCCCTTTCAGTGTCTAATTATTCTCTAAATACCGACTAAATACCATACGCCCCGAGTAGGAAACGAACGAGGGCTGTGCTGAGTGTTGCTGAAGGAGTCTGCGTCTGGAAACCATCGATTGCGATCGTGTGGTTGGACGAGGTCTCTAAAACTTCCGGTGGAAATATCCGGCAGCATTACGGTAAAAAAGGTATGAAGTTGGTATGCTTAGAATTTTTATACGAAAGAGTGATGGGCCTGATAGTATTGTATGAATTATCTCCATAATTGGAAAATGAGATTGGAATAAGCAGAATAAAATGAAGAAATTCAGCAGAATGAGTATAATGGTTATAGTGTGTATTTGATTTCAAAATAAGTGTGTATTTTTCATTTTTTGATTTTAAAAGTACGTAAAAGGAATTTTGTCCCTATTATGATTATGATTATGATATATATGATATGATATGATAGTATTTCTTAATCACTCCATTTGACTTTAACTTGACCTTACAAAAATTTGGGTCTTTTCCAACACTGATTTCAGTACATAAATGACGGCAAGACCTAATTATTATGGCTTACATCATCATTGAATATTACCAATAAAAATTAGATTCAAATCTTTAATTAAAATATTAAAGAATGAGGAAACTCAATTATTTCACTAAATAATTATTTTATTTTACTGGATATAGTCGGCATTAGTTTGTAGTGCTCATTCTTTCTTGATTCAATTAATATTTTATACCTTATATACAATTAAATACGCATCATACTTATATATAGGGGACAGAGGGAGTATATGTGTATTCAAAAGCATGTGTGTATTTTTGAATACTTAGATTTATATTCTCTCTCTCTATATATATAAGGAAGAGATCCTATGTAAAACTATTTTTTCGTAAGAAATAAGAAGCGATCTGAACCATTGATTTTTGTAAATCTACATTTGTCATTGATCTGTGCATTATAATTGAACATGAAATGCATTATCGTAACAATGCATTGTGATAAATAAAAAATGCATTATTATGACAGTACATTGTAATTAATAAGACATAAAATACATTATTATTATTTTTTACGGAAAAAATATTTTGCATGCGAACCAACCCATATATATATATATTAAAATTAAATAGCTTTCTAATTAGTATATATATATACTTGCAAAATAATTTAAAAATTGGAAACTTTGTACATCAAATTCGTGAAATCTTTCGAATCAAAACCAAAATAAAGTTAAAGTCATACTTAACCACAAGAATAATAAATTAAAGTCTAACATTAATTACTTCATAACAATCATAATTAGCTACATAACAAACTAGAACACGAAATCAATTCAAAATACCAATATTATTACTTAATAATTCATATTAATCATAATTAGCTTGTTCCCAAAGAACAAATACAAAAAACCCTCAAAATTTTTCCACTAGATATTCTCTTGTCATCCCAATTATCACCTACCAATACATGTTATGTGTATCGAAATTCTTCGAACACAATTTAAAATAGATTATCTCGTTGTCGCAGTAGATTATTTATTATTACATGGCAGCTTCTTCTCTAAGCTTATTCAAGAGAGCAGTAACAAGAGCATCCCTTCTCTCAGCCCTAGCTTCCTCTCTCATCTTCCTCTCTTCCTCTCTCTCTCTCCACCACCTCATCATCATCAGCCTCTCACTCTCCAAATCCTCCATTCTCTGCCTCCACTCCATCTCCCTCTCTCTCCTCCTCTCTTCTCTCTCCTCATAAGCTTTTATCCACTGCATTTCTATCTCCATCTGCTGCCTCATAAATTCCTCCATTATTACCTTCAATCCATCCACCACTGATGGACTGCCGCTGCTGGTTTCCCCGCCCGAATTCGTCGGCGCCGCTTTCTCCTTCCTCCTCTTCTTCTTCTTCTTCTTCTTCTCGCCGCCCCTCTCGTCGTCGTCGTCGGATGGAATTTGAAGCGCCGCCGGCGAAGAGCTGGCGGCGGCGCCACCTCCGAAGGCGCCCTCCACCTCATGCCACAGCATCCTTTGGATCCTTGCGTTGAATATGATTTGCATGTCGTCGTAAAATTGAAATGTCCTTTGCCTCATCTCCACTTCTTCCATGGTTTCACATCCCTAACACATATTTAATGCATAATTTCCATCATCTCTCTCTCTCTCTACAGAAAAATGATATATGAAGCCCATGTATATATGAAAATCTTGAATTTTTTGCCATAGATATAAATGTTAACAAGCAAACAATTTTTTTTTTCTTTTTTATTCTTACAAAATCGTCAATTTCTCGGTATTTTATGCAAATTATTGTGTAAAAGCCCTATCACCAAATATTTTTTCTCGAAATCGAAATTTAAAAAATTCAGCCCCCACCAATTAATTTTTCTGGCTACATCGCAACACACACAGTCTGTTCATACCCAACAAGGCCAACACTACACACATAGAATTATGGATCTAGATTATTTCATTTTCTTGTATATATACAAGTACAACAAAATGGTCTAACAATGATATAATTTTAGTGATATTAAGATAAGTATCATAAAATTTGTTACATCTTTAATTCTTTATGTGTAACAAGTAATAAAATTTATTGACATCTATACATGCATCTATACACTTTTGCTAATATACAAATGTAAGTACATTTTGTTACACTTAAAAATGTAATAAATTAATTACTCCCTCAAATATTATTAAGTTTTGTGGCATATTTTTATTTTTGTGATACACATAATAGCTATAGCTAACCATTACAAGATGTCACAATTTTATTTAGTGACCACAATTCTTCAAAAATTATATATGTCACTATTAAAATATTTTATTATAGCGAAAAAGGACTTTTGCCATTCACATCTTAAAACACACACACACACACTGCATAGATAACTTGAATACAAATCGAAAGGATCGTCAATGAAAAAAAAAAAACAAATAAATCAAGAAAACACATATATATATATATGTGTGTGTGTGTGTGTGAGTGTGTGAGTGTGTGTGTGTGTGATAATAATTTGTACCTTAAATCGCGTGACGAGGTTTTTCCACTTGCATTTGCACTGAATCGAGGTTCGGTTATACCCGATTTCGTTCATTCGGGCCGAGACCAGTTCCCACAGAAGCTTATTGCGTTTGGTTTCCATGAAATTCGGGTCGAGCTCGGCCCGAATCATCAAGAAATCCCGGGTTTCTTCATTGCTCCATTGAGGAATCCGATCCCCACAGCCCGAGCCCGTTTCAATGCTCACGCCAATGTACGGATTCTGGAATTGGGAAAATTGACCATGCTCCATATATATATATATATATGAAGTTTTGTTTTTAATAATAAGAAATAGAAAACAAACGAAATGTAAATGGAAAACGGTGTGAAAATCTGAAATTCTTAGACGAAAGGAAAAGGTTGGCGATGTTCGTCGTCTATGTTCATCTCTTTCTCTCTCTCTCTCTCTGACTCTATCTGTATGTGACTTTCTCTCTCATCAATCTTATTTTCTTCTGCTGTGCAGACTCTTTATATCGTTCTACGCGGAAACTGATAATGACTCTCCTAATTACAATGACGATATTTATAATTGCCCAAATATCCTGTTTAGGCCATTCACATTTGCTCATTTTTTCATATTGCGTTTGCTGCTGACATGCTCACAGACGTAATCACAGTTTAATTCGAGGTTTCGTTCTTGTATTTATGAAATAAAATATTAAATCGAGAGATAATTAAATTAACTTCGTATAATATTTTTATTCGTCGTGAATGTTATAATTTTACAAAATTAATTGACTGTTAAATTAGCAAGATACATTTTTTTATTTTATTTTTTGTAGGGTGATCATATTAATATACACCTATATATATATTAATGAATATACATAAAATATATATGGTCGTCTAATTAATTGGAACTAGGGTTACCAAAATGCTACTATATCTTTTTATTTTTTAGTTTTTTTATTTGATTACTAATTCCATATGAATTTATCAATTAATATTATTGTTGGAAAATTGAAGTAAATTAGAAGTCTCAAATTTAAAAGGATTATCTATAGATTGTGGCCTCAACTTTCATTACTTTTCTGTTTATGGCTTGTACTTTAAATTTTTCAAAAAAATCCTGTACTTTACGATTTTATCTAAAAAAGGCATGTCTTTATTTTTCGGCGTTGGAATGATGATTCGGTTGACCGTCTATATGATGTGGATATTAAAATGACAAGTGTACTGAAACGTAACGACATCGTTTTAGTTTGGAAATAATTAAATATTGACAAAGTCATAGGACGTATAGCTTTTACGACGGAACCATAAATGTCTTTCTATTTTCCTAAACTATGTCGACTTTTGGGGAAGAAAAGAGTTTAGGGAGAGACTAAAAAGACATTTAGGGTTCCGTCGTACAAGCCATAGGTCGTATGACCTTGTCAATTTTTAATTATGTTCAAACTTAAACGACGTTGTTTCGGTACACTTGACATTTTAATATCCACATTAGATAGTCGATTAGATGATTCATCATTCCAAAACCGAAAATTAAAGGCGGACCATATTTAGATAAAATCGTAATTAAAGTATAGAATTATTTTGGAAAACTTTAAAGTATAGACTACAAACGGAAAAATGATGAAAGTTCAGGTCACAAACTATAAATAACCCAATTTAAAAAGACTAGTTTAATTAGTAGATTTTGTATAGGTGCAAATAAATTATGCAAACAATTAACCGAGTACTTTTGGCCTGAGAAATTCTATTATACATGTAGACACACTACACTCACCTCTCACATGTGATTATTTTAATAATATAAAAATAATCTCATATGAGAGGTGAGTGTAGTGTGTATGTAGAATTTCCCGGCCTTTTAGCTGTTGATTCGTTATTATGTTAAGAGACAAGATATAACGGCTCAATCTATTTGACGTCTAAAGACATGATCAATTACAGAAACTTATTTTGAAATTTACAGATAGGGCTCGTTTGGTACAAAGTATGGTATAAGGCCTGATATGTTTGACTGAGATGTCTTATAAATATAAAGAATTAATATTTCGTTTGGTATGATGTATTAAATTCTCTGCAACACATAGTAATTATTGTAATTTATTGCTATAATTAGTTGCAGTATTATTTATATCACCTCATAGGTAGTATACATAACAACAAAAATAAGTATTATTCATACGGGCCCGAATTTTATAAAGGGCCGTATACTTCATACCAAACAAGATATTAGGGTGTCATAGACATATTATACACCCTAATCACTCCTACCAAACGAGCCATAGACTATTTGTCGTCATTTTATGATATCCAACACAGTTAATATTTAGATTATCGTCCATCATTTTTGTTCTTTTCTTCTTGAATTACATTCTCATATTCTAAGGGGGTGTTTACTTTAGGTGATAGGATAGATAGATAAAAATAGTATAGGTTAATCAATCGTTTACTTTGATGAATTGATTATTTTTGAACTTGTTTGATCATCTAATCCTTCATATAGTCAATAGCTATGTTTTATCAATCTATCCTATCACGCAAAGTAAACACTCCCTAAAGGTTCGTCTTGATATTGAGACTCGTAAGTCATATCCTCAAAACGATAAATTAAAACTATTAGTATTTGGACAAGACAATTTCATATTATGAAAAGTACTCGCATTAACTTAATTTGATTTATCCCTTATATACTTTGCAATTTCGGAAAATAAAATTATGTCATTTAATTCATAGTCTTTGCCATTTTGAGTTAAATGACATCTCAATTAGTGTCAAGTTTTTTTTCTGCAATTATCCCATAAAATTAATGTGTTAAATAATTATTTAATTGGATAAGACAATTTTTATCTTATGAAAATTATACTCTTATTAACTTCAATTTATCCCTTTTGCTCTTTGCTCTTTTGAAAATCAATTATGTCCTTCATACAGTCTTCGCGATTTTGAAATAGATGACAATATATATTAATGTATCCTTGCGTTTCTATACTCATTATTATTATTACACACACACACACACACACACACACACATATATATATATATATATATATATCAAAATATTGTTTTCTACAATTATCATGTAAACTTGTTAAATAGTACTCTCTCCGTCCACCATATTTAGACATAGTTTGTTGTGGCACGAGTTTTAATAAATTTGAGGTAAAATAGAGTAAGGGTCTCACAGTGTTTGTTGTATTAGGGAGAAATTAATGGGTAATGGGTTGGTTTAAAATTAAAGTGGTGGGCCATGAGTCATTTTTTGTGTAAATAATTCACAACTTTGAGGTGAATATTAAGGAAATATAGTAAAGTCATTTCCATAAATATAAAATGCATGTTTTTGGTGAACGTTCCAAAATGGAATACTATGTCTAAATATGGTGGATGGAGAGAGTATTTGTTATCAATTTGCAGTTAAAAAAAAATATTTATGTTCAAACAAATTTCTTAAGAGTAAAATATTTGAATGCATATTTTTATATTTCAACATGAATTTGTGCGTTTCATGTGTATGTATTAATAACATAAATATTTTACATATGATATATTTGTACTAGCAGCAAAATAATATATACGAAGAAAAATTAAGATAATTAATGCAAAAGGAAATCGAAGTAATATGTGTTCACACCTAATCTAGATATTTCTTTCACAAAAATATGTTGTAGAGAGGATGAACTCTTATGAAAAGAATATGAATAAAAAAGGATACATTTATAAAGAAAATAAGATTACGAGTGGGGATTGACCATCATATTTTATTATTTTATTAGTCGTGTAATCATAATTACACGTACCATAACAGATGAAAATTTCAGCGGCTCAGATTGGATGAATGTGAAAAATTGTAATCTTTCTTAGTAAATCGGGCAGCTGCATGGGAAAAATAACCTAAATCTCTGCACAAATTCTTGAATTTTTTTTGTATAGTTTATTCGTCTTTATAAATGAGAGAAAAGACGACTGTTGAAGATTTATAACTGAATTATGAAAATCTCATTAATTACGGGACATAAAATTACATTTTACTTTTCTATGGTAACAATAGTAGTATTTTATTTCAGGTTGCTTAGCTATAGTATTAATTAATGATACACATACTATACGCATTTCTTGTTAATTATTGTTAATAAATAGAAAAAAAAAAGTCATTCAATGAAATTAAATACATCTTGAAGCAAGATAGAGAGCTTATTTGATACAATCCTTTACCATCATTTTGATTGAAAATCACATAATTTAATTTTTACATTCAATTCATTCTCTTTATGAAATTACTATCACAATTTTAATAAGCATAATTAAAAGTATTTAGAAACCAAAATATAGCCTTGTAATTGTATAGTTTAGGCTACATAAATTGTAGCTTTGTTCTTTGATATCCCAAATCATAGATAATTAGTTCATCTGTTTGGATTCCTATATATAATTGATAAAATTCAATGTAAATTTATTCATTCTATATTTATCTTCTTATGTTGATAAAAATTAGGATTTCTGTTACTGAAATAAGAGAGAAAAATAAAATAAATCTTTGTATCCTCAAAAAATAAAAGAATCTTTGTGTGAGCCGAAAAAGTCCCTTTCTTCTTTGCAATTAACATCTTAAAAAAAAAGGGAAAACGGTTTGGAAAAAAAAAATAGTACTCACCCTCCACGGACCTTTTGCCACAATTTCCTTATCGGAACGGCCACAAATCATTTATTGGAGTATATAGTAATAAGCCTCGCGCATTCACTTTACTTTTAACCTTATTCCATTTACAACTACCTTACAAATAAGATCATTATTCCACTCTAAATACATCATATCAATTAAATTAATTAAAATTATTACTATCGGTGCCGCCGGTCAAAACGTGGCAAACTGTCAGATTGCAAAAAAAAAATTTTGAGCAGGTCTAGATTGCAAAATTTTTATCTGGTAGGCGGCGTTGTCATGGGCCCACGTGCGCTGCCCTACCACATCAGTCCACGTGGCGATATTCAGACTAGTGTGTGAGAGTTAGAAAATGTGGGCCCACACTTGTGCTTCTCGCAAAAATTTGGCCGCGGATTTAATATTTAAATATTTTATTTTCCATTAATCGCGATTTCGAAATTTCGACTGCACTGTTGCTAAAGTCGGCAAGGAGTATATTTTAAGAAGATAATATTTTTAATTTAATTATGAAGATTTTAAAATGCGCTTAATCGTAATTCCCTCAGTTTTTTACTAAGTATCCTTTTTTTTTTCTCAATAAGTGTTCATTTCAGAATTTGAAAGTAAAATTATACCATTTTTCTCATTTTGTCCTTCTTTAATGCCTTTTGTAAATTGGTAATTAATTGTTTGTATACATTTATAATGGTAATTAATAAGGTTATATAGGTAAATTCTCTATTTTCTTGTTATGTGCAATTTGACGGCATGAGACACTTAAAAAATGGAGGGAGTACTTAATAATAAAAATGATAAAAGAAAACTGTGGTTCATCCAAACTAGAGCTGTCAATTTAGGCCCGGCCCGAAATCGGGCCGGGCTAGGCTCTCCATTTCCATGCCCGATGAATTTTCGGGTCGGGCCGGACCGGCCCGAAATGGGTAAAGCCCTGTGGGCTCGGTCCGGCCCGGTTACACTACAATTTAGTTTTCAGGGCGGCTTGGGCTTCCCAATTTCAGGCCCGATGATTTCGGTCCGGCCCAATTTTTCCAAAAAGCCCGGCAGGCTCGGGCCAGCCCGGCCCGGTAATTTGACAGCTCTAATCCAAACTTTGTATTTGATTGAAGTTTGATCCATCTAACTAGAGCTATTTATTGAAATTACCCATTTTTTAAGCTCAAAATTATCCATTACTCATAATATTGGAATGAAAATTTAAAATTGTAATTAGTTGATCAATTCGATCAGATAGATCGTGTTTCAAAAAAATTCGAAATAGTTTATTAATTCGATTAAACAAAAAAAAAATAGTACTTACAATAATTTATTTTACTGAAGTTTCTGGAGGCACTTTCAAGTTAAATAGTTGGTTCTTCTTCTTATTCTTTTTTATGTGTGTAGTTTTCCAGAAATTAGTAGTTCATTGGAAACTATTCGAAAAGTTCCCAGTCCAATTGAATTAAAAAAATTGATATTTGAAAATTTTTATGGACATTTTAGATATTGAAATTTTATATACAATTTTAATACATCCAACCAAACAATGGCATATAAATTATGCATATTTTAATACACCCAAGCAAACAAGATATTAAAATCAGATACAATAAAAAATAACTCAGTCAAACATATCACGTTTTATCCCATACTACCTAGCGAAATCAACAATAACAATACATGCCGTCGGGCGGCCGATGATGTCGATGAAGGGAATGAGGAATAAAAGCCCCCCAAACAGACATAAGTGCATACCCCAACGGTATAAACATCGACAACATAGCGGCAGTAAACATCAGCAAACCACTTAACCATACAAGCAGTAAATTTGCTTGTTTGAATTTTTCTTGTATATGCTAAAACTAGAAATATGCACGTGTTTTGCTCGTGCAAAGCACGTGCAAATATATAATATTTTATTAATAAATGAATTTGCCTGAATGAATTTCCTCGATGAACAATAGTAAACTATTTAAGAGTCACAATCTTACTACTTTATCACACCGAAAATAATGAAGAAGAAAAACTAATAATAATAATAAAATTGTAAGTTTTACTTAGTTAATTTGTTGCATATATATTGTTTAATTGTTGTTTATGTAGTCGTATTTGATTTACCTATTATGCCCCTATTACATTATTAATTTAAGGATAGTAGTATAATATAATATATTATACTTACTAAATATATAATATTTTATTAATAATTAAATTTGCTTAATTGAACTTTTTTGTATATGCTAAAACTAAAAATATGCACGAATTTTGCTCGTGCAAAGCACATGCAAATATATTATATTTCATTAATAATTAAATTTGCTTGAATGAATTTATTTGTATATGCTAAAACTAAAAATATGCATTTTTGCTCGTGCCAAATATATACTCCCTCCGTCCCATTATTGTTGGCCTGTATTCCTTTTTGGGCCGTCCCACAAAAGTTGGCTTGTTTCCTTTTTGGGAAATATCCTTCTCTCACAAAAAGTTGTGGGCTCCACTACTTTCTATCTTTTTACCCTTTAAACATCCTTCTCCTTAATTTCCCGTGCCCAAAAGAAACGTGCCAACAATAATGGGACGGAGGGAGTAATATTTTATTAAATTAAATTTGTTTGAATGAATTTGTATGTATATTAGAAAACTAGAAATATGCATGTGTTTTGTTCGTGCAAAGCACGTACATCTTACTAGTACTATAAAAACGGACACAATCATACATGATAAAACTTCTTGAGCTAGAAAGAAGTATGGACAACAAAACAGAGAGCTCTGGTCTGTCTGGAAATCCGAAATTTAAACATACGACAATACAACCTCTCGACAATGCTTCTCACCAACATACACACGCACACAATGTGAGACACAATACAAGTACGAACATGATTTTCCTAATACGTTAAAGGAACTTGAGCTACCAATTTCAATCTAGAGCGTAAAAAATTGTTGTTTTAAGATAATCACTTCTCCTTCCAAACAAATTCCTAATTTTGCAAGTGAGAAAAATAGAATTAATAGATTATCTAAGTGAGTTATACATAATAAATAGATTAGTATAGGATAAATAATGTAGTTTATCCTATTTATATTTGTAGTGGACAAAGTTCGTCCACCTACAAAACCCAATAAACGGCCCAACTAGCTAGCCTGCACGAGTACTAGCAGTACTGGTCCCATTTAAATTTATGAAAAAGATTAGGCCTAAGGAGCCCACGTCCGAATCAAGGGTGTCCAATAGCTTATCTTGACGTGTCGGCGTAACCGACCGCGATACTCAGACACATCGGCGTGACTTATTGAAGAGTGAGTCGAGCAATCTTTCTTCCGCAATACTTTGACATGTCAGGATTTAACATAAATAAGAATAGAGAATGGAGGGCACATCACTTAGTCGGAACGCAAATCTCGCTATTATTATAAAATAACTAAATAAAATAACTAAAACACTCGAAACATATCTTCTAGCTCGGCTTTTAGCGAGATTCCTGCGATGTATCACGCGCCACCGCCCAATGGCGGAGCTCCTCCTATCCGCTCGACTTTTTTATACGTACGGTAACACTGCCACGCTATTAATACAAGAACAAGAAGCACCATTGCCAAATAAATGGCATAAAAAAGGAACAATATTTTATCCATTTTTTTCAACAACTTTTATGTATTAGTTTTGTAGAGTTAACTTCAAAACTTATATTCTGATATTATATTTATTATACGAAAGGCATTATATATATAGTACTTAATTATAGCTATTCACCATTACTAATATTCATTATCCCAAACACGCCACAACCAATCAAATATATGATTGAATATATATTGGTCTAATGCATGCTCGTATCATATTAACAGATTCTTGAAGTTATGATTTTTGTTCAAAGAAGAAGAAAATTGAAAGACAGAAAAGATATCGAAAAAAAAAGATAATGAAGAGTATTTAAAATTTTAAACCAATAAAATGACCAAAAAGAAGAACAAAAAATATTGTTTTAAACCTTTTCTTATCCAAATTAAGTTCTTATTCTTGGCCGTTTATGCTAATTCGTTTATACATAGCATTATAATTTATATTGTTATATACATGTCATAATTATTGATTAATTTTTCCTTATATGTGTAAGCGATTGAATTAAATACAGGGATACAAGACTTATCCAGAACAAGCTAGATAAATTGACCATGAAAGAGTGTTATTTTCTTTATTTTATTTTTAACAGAATAAAACAATAGGATATATGTTAATTACAGCAGTCCTTGCGGGTGCGTCAATTTGAATTGATTTATCCCAATAAATTGATTTAGTGTCAAGTTAATTCAATAAATAGCTAATGACAATTTAATTCAATAAATACCTAATTAATTCAATAAATACCTAACGACAATTTAATACTCAATAAATACAAATTTATTTTAATGTTATCTCAACAAATACCTAATGATCCTCTAAAAAACCAAATACCTAATGATGATTGCATAACTAATATATACACATTCATTTTAAATATTATCAATAAATACCAAGTGAAAATTTCATAACCAATAAACAGAAATTTGTTTCAAATTTTGTATCCCGATTACATACTCCGGCACTGAAATACACACATAGTGTGTGTGTGTTAGGCTTAGGGATAGTGTGGTTAATGTCTGAGACCAAAGGTTTCATATTTGAATCCACCGTAATACAGTCTTTAAATTTAATGTTACATTTATCAAAAGAAAAACACATATAGTACTTGAAGCGACACATGGTATAATATGTGGCTAAAACTATGTCATTATCTAGTTGATGTTGATACACGTATTCCCTTTATTTTTCATTAGTAATATTCTAAATATAGTGCCAAAAAAATTGATCAAGCTGAATATGATCTTTATAAATATGAAAAAAAAAAGAACGAGTACAAGGGAAAAAACAGCAAAGCCTAACAACCTTGCTGATTACAAAGCGTAAAAATTTTGACAAGAGTAAAAAAGAAAAATTTAACATCATTTTTTTAAAAGAATTTCGAAATATAACATTTATTCGAAAATACTTGTAATTTTAAAATAGGATACCATTTTATTGAGAGAGGGATGGCTTAGTGGGACACGGAGAGTGGGACATAAGTTGGGGACAGAAGATCTCGTCCGCTTCTAATTTGGATTACTAATTGGGCCGAATTATTTTGATGTGTCCATTAAATTTAAACCGTGATATCATACAAAAATCAACGGTTGAAATTTATTCTATGTCTTTTTGTTACTTAGATACAATTTTATTTATTTTTTTCCGATATACATATCATAATAAAACCTGAAACGAGGGCCTCCATTAAATAAAGGAATAACCTGCGCCCAATGAATGACACATTTCTACTTGTAAGTCAAAGCTCATCAATGTTGGCAGTTGCAATGGTCCTAATCCTATGCATATTTATTTTTCCAACTTATACTAAATTACAAACATGTGACACTTGTGTCATTTCTTTCTTTTTCCTTGTTCTTCTTTGGTTTTTACTACATCTTCGAAATAAATAACACATTGTACATATTAAATTACAACCATGAAAATGAATGAACTGTCATTTATACATATAAACTAGTCACACAATAATCCACATCTAAAAAATATGAAATTTGTGACAGCCTAATATTGATACTCCACTCCGTATCTGAAAATTTTGAGTAAAATTGAAAAAAAAAATTATTAATCTTTGAATATTATAGTCACCATTATTCCAAAATTTCCAAACAATAATGGGACATATATGAAGACAAGCAATTTGTGCATTAACTTATGTGATAAAAATGTATGATTACTGCGGACTCATATAAAGATGAGTTTTTATATGATCCTTTCTATATATATATAATAAAATTAAATAGCTTTCTAATTTGTATATAATACTTGCAAAATAATTTAAAAATTGGAAACTTGTACTTCAAATTCGTGAAATCTTTCGAATCAAAACCAAAATAAAGTTATAATAAATTAAAGTCTAACATTAATTACTTCATAACAATCATAATTAGCTACATTACAAACTAGAACACGGAATTAATTCAATTAACATACCAATATTACTTAATAATTCATTAATCATAATTAGCTTCTTCCCAAGAGCAAATACAAAAAGCCCTAAAAAATTTTCCTCTAGCTATTCTCTCTTAAGAGAATATTTCGTCCCAATTATCACCTACCAATACATGTTATTTACATATACAACATGTATCGAAATTTTTCGAACATGTTATTTAGGCTAAACTAAAGAAAAACAAAATATCAAAACATTAAACAGTAAAGAGAAATTATATATATTCACAAGAATTGTAGTATACATTTAGTAACTTAATACATAAAGTCATCAATTCAACATTCAACTTCTTAAGTTCCACTAGCACACAAATGTACTAACTAGTATTCTAATAGTCTTGGCACTGTCAGAACTCTCCTTCCTTCCCTCTATCCGGAACTTCATATAGAATAAGAAAGCCAAAAGAACACCTTTCAAAAAAAGAAAAAGAAAAGAATAAAAAATAAAAAAAAGAAATCCAGCAGATTAACTACCTAGAATTTGATTTCAACAAATAACAAATATAGTTTTGATGGAAACACTTAACCGTATCTAATTTATAGAAGCACAAAACTTACTCTTTTCTAAGTTTAATGTTCTCTGAAGCATCAATGTTTCCTTGTTTATTGAGGCCAAAAATATGACATGTTCAAACTCAAGCAATCAACATACAAAATATCACTCTGCATAAATAACACAAGCAAAACATACAAAAAAAACACTCTACAGATCATAGCAGATTAGCACAAAAGTTGAATTCACAATCAAAACCATAAACAAATTAAATTAAATTCAATACATCTGCACAAGTCGGTTTTCCTAATGAATCATTCATTCAGAGAGAGAAATGGACTAACCGAGAAGAAAGTCGCCCTTTGGAGTGGAAATGGCGATAGTAAGTTTTACAGGCCAAATTTTCCCGACGTAGAGGCAATCAAGAAAGCTGCATAAGTGAATATATAACCTACAGAAAAATGGGCTAATCCAACCAATCTTGCTTGCACAATAGAAAGGGCCACGGGTTTATCTCTCAATCGAATCAAATTGGCCAAAGGTGTGGTTCATGAGCCCATGCTAAAGTTTCAATCAATTCTTACCAATATCCCCGCCAGTAGATTAAGAACATAAATCCAGTAGCCCAAACAAGATGTCCAAATAAGAACATCCATGCCTAGACCGATAAAAACACAAATTTTGTGAGATTGAGCTAGGGCTCTGAAAAGACGAAGGCGGCTGATGGGAGATCGAGAAGAGCAGCTGGTGAGAGAGAGATGGTGGGAGAGACAACACGACAGCAGCAGAGCGACGCCGAGGAGGGACGACGGCGGCCGGAGCAGCAGATGGAGTCTGTGAGAGATTTAAAATGAAAGAGAGAGATAGAGAGAGAGTGACTAACCGTGGCCGGAGCGGAGACGGGGGGCCGGAGGCTGCGACGGCGGACTGAGCGGCGATAGAGGGCAGGAGGAGCAACTAACAATGGCGAAATGGCGAGGAGATGGCGGCGACGATAGCAAGGCGGTAGCCGGAACGGCGACTGTGAAAAAGGACACCGGAAAGAGGCAGTTGACGGCGGGCCGGAGCTACAACGGGTCGAAACGACGGCGGTGGACAACGTCTGGCCGGAGCGACGACGGTCGGGTGAGAGGCCAAGGACGGGATCGATTTGGGGATTTCTATGGTTAGGGATTCTAAACTGAAGCGGGAAGGAGATCAGAACTGAAATATAATCAAACGTAACGACGGAATTATTCCGTCAGAATTCCGTCGTAATACAAAATAAAAATTATAGTTTTAAATATTAAAACTAACGACGGAAAATTCCGCCGTTAACCGATAAAAAACTAAATTTAAAATTATTATTAATAAGATAACGACTGAAAATTCCGTCGTTAATTAAAAAATTAAAATTAAAATTTTCGTGCTATTGTCTGTCGTTACGAAATAAATTAAAATTAAAAAATATTCGTAATAGTCTAACGACGGCATATTTCCGTCGTTCATAAATAAATTAAAATTTAAAATATTCGTAATACACTAACGACGGAATATTTCCGTCGTTAATAAGTAAATTATAATAAATAATTTGAAATTTAATACATAACGACGGAATACTTCCGTCGTTACCCTTGACGACGGCGTTTCCATCGCCATTTCCGTCGTTACTCCCTTTCGACATGTTCCGTCAATAAACTGTCGTAATTCCGTCGTTAAATAGTGACGGAATAGGTTCCGTCGTTAGTTTCCGTCGTTATTTTTACTTTTTTTTGTGTGTCTCAGCCCTAGCTTCCTCTCTCATCTTCCTCTCTTCCTCTCTCTCTCTCCACCACCTCATCATCATCAGCCTCTCACTCTCCAAATCCTCCATTCTCTGCCTCCACTCCATCTCCCTCTCTCTCCTCCTCTCTTCTCTCTCCTCATAAGCTTTTATCCACTGCATTTCTATCTCCATCTGCTGCCTCATAAATTCCTCCATTATTACCTTCAATCCATCCACCACTGATGGATTGCCGCTGCTGGTTTCCCCGCCCGAATTCGCCGGCGCCGCTTTCTCCTTCCTCTTCTTCTTCTTCTTCTCGCCGCCCCTCTCGTCGTCGTTGGATGGAATTTGAAGCGCCGCCGGCGAAGAGCTGGCGGCGGCGCAACCTCCGAAGGCGCCCTCCACCTCCTGCCACAGCATCCTTTGGATCCTTGCGTTGAATATGATTTGCATGTCGTCGTAAAATTGAAATGTCCTTTGCCTCATCTCCACTTCTTCACATCCCTAACACATATTTAATGCATAATTTCCACAGCTCTCTCTCTCTCTCTCTAGAGAAAAATGATATATGAAGCTATATATGAAAATCTTGAAGTTTTTGCCATTGATATAAATGTTAACAAGCAAACAAAATTTACTTACATTTGTATATCAGCAAAAGTATATAGACGCATGATTATATGTCACTAAATTTTATTGCTTGTATACATATCCATCTCTCTCTCTCTCTCTGACTCTATCTGTATGTGACTTTCTCTCTCATCAATCTTATTTTCTTCTGCTGTGCAGACTCTTTATATCGTTCTACGCGGAAACTGATAATGACTCTCCTAATTACAATGACGATATTTATAATTGCCCAAATATCCTGTTTAGGCCATTCACATTTGCTCATTTTTTCATATTGTGTTTGCTGCTGACATGCTCACAGGCTTAATCACATTTTCGAGGTTTCGTTCTTGTATTTATGAAATAAAATATTAAATCGAGAGATAATTAAATTAACTTCGTATAGTATTTTTACTCGTCGTGAATGTTATAATTTTACAAAATTAATCGACTGTTAAATTAGCGAGATACATTTTTTTTATTTTATTTTTTGTAGGGGCACGCGTATTGGATCATATTAGTAAACTATATAAAACTATATATATATATATATATATATTAATGAATATATAAAATATATATGTTCGTCAAATTAATTGGAACTAGGGTTACCAAAATGCTACTCTATCTTTTTATTTTTTAGTTGATTAAAAGTTCCATGTGAATTTATCAATTAATATTATTGTTGGAAAATTGAAGTAAATTAGAAGTCTCAAATTTAAAATGACTAGTTTAATTAGTAGATTTGGTATAGGTGCAAATAAATTATGCAAATAATTAACTGTGTACTCTTGGCCGTTGGTTCGTTATTATGTTAAGAGACAAGATATAACGGCTCAATCTATTTGACGTTGAAAGACATGATCAATTACAGAAGGTAATTTACTTATTTTAAAATGGGTAGTGCTAAATGGCCATAATTATGGCTGCCATAATGGGTTAAATTAGTAATTTTGTATTTGTTGGTAATTAAATATTTAATTATTTTTAATAATTGATTTATTATCTTACAATGTTTACCCCTACACATATTTTAGGAATAGATCTTAGATTGATTGAAAAATATATTTTAGGAATTAATCTAAAAGTGATTGAAGAATATATTTTAGGAATGAATCTTAGATTGATTGAATAATATAATAGAATCATAGGATCAAAAAGTACTGTACTTAATATCAACATCCTTTTGAGATACTTCAACTAGTTTGGAACTTAATATACACAAGAACATATACTTAGCCAACTGCTTGATGAAAAAACAAGCTTAAAACCTGCAAATAAAGCTACTATCTGCACAAAGTCAAATATCAAACAAGAGGCCAAAATAGAATTGATATATTCGTATGTCTTAAATATTTTATTAATGTATGAATTGATTGTTTCATAATTAGCTTGGATAGTTTAGAAGATTATATAAGATTATTATTATTATTATTATTATTATTATTATTATTATTATTATTTATGTTGTGGGAACCCACAGCCGCAACCCTCAATACGCACTGGGTAAACCCCATCCCTGTGCAATTGCAAGGTACACGTGTAATGAGCTCAACCTATAGAGGTATTAACAGAATTTGAATCCGAGACTGTGGCCTCAGAGAGTCCACTCTATCACTAGGCTAATAACAAAGTTGGCGCGATCAATAAAATATATATATTTGGTTAATCAGTCTGTCATAAAGGAAACAAAGTTGAGATGCATGTAAAGTCGATGAACATCTATCTTCCTGACCAAAAGAAGAAAAGGGAAAGTATAGTGGCCACCAAAACAATATGCAGCTTTTACACTGAAAACCCTCAAAACCATTACCGAAAAGGATAGAAGAGGCAAGGAGTCGGGCAACGGCTGCGGGTTACCTTCGTTGTTAAAAAAATAAATAAATAAATAAAAAATACGAGCACTGATCTACATACCTCTGCTATGAACATGGCTGGGATTAAAGATCGTTGTCCAACACACCAACTGCTCCTCATCACCACTCATCCCACTTGTTCATAAAGTCATTCCACATTGTTGCAGCGACCGAGTCTCGTCGCGCCGATGCAATCTGCTCATGAATTGAGAAAGCTGATTGCAGATCAGGCTGTTCATCAAGAACAGGGGACTCCTCGACCATCCCGACTTCACAGCTATTGAATAACCAATCGTTCTTCTCCTCACGCCGGATGTGATTGTGTAATACACATGCAGCTATAACAATGTCCCTTTGTGTGTGGAAAGCATATTGAGGGGCAAGTTTAAGGATTGGGAATCTTTCCTTCAGAACATTACAAGATCGTCGGATGGCGTTGCTTACAGATGCATGCCGGTGATTAAACAGTTCCTTAGCATTCCTAGGTAGAAGACCAGCACCTCGATATTCATGAAGGTTATACCGGACTCCTTCATATGGAGCCATAAATCCATCAATGTTATCATAACCCAGATCAACAAGGTAATATTTACCTGAAATATAATACGTAGTATGTGTATTTCATGAAAATGATATGATATGGTTGGAGTAGAAGAAAGAAACGTACTATATAGAAAGCTCAATTGTTAAAAGGATCCACCTTCAGGAACTTTAGGGAAGTTCTGATCCGGATCACTGAGGACAGCTCTTAGCACACGCGAATCTGCAACCGAGCCTTCCCAACCAGGATACACAAATATGAACTGGAGATCAAATGTACAGGCTACCAAGACATTTTGTGACAAAACGCCTCTTCTGTTGCGAAATCTGGACTGATCTTTCGCCGGAACATGTGCTGGGATATGCATTCCATCTATAACTCCAACGCAGTCCTAATAAGAGAAGGATAAAGTAACAAAAAATTTTCGAACCAATAAGAACATAGAAAGTATAAGATTCAGATATTACCTCAAAGTATGGGTAGAATCTATTGCTTTTGAGGATCTCTGATGGGGTTGTGAGAGATGGAGGTTGAAGGAACTCACGTGATAGAGACTTAATTGCTTTCAATACATTATTAAAATGCCTACTTATGGTTTCCCCGGAATGCTGAAACCGTTCTTGTATTACTCGGTTACGCTCATTGTGACCAACAATATTCAGGAAAATAGCCAATTGCTCCTCTATCATGACACCGGCTGTGTCACGTAGCATACCTCTCTGTCGGAAAGCATCACTCAATTTATGGAAGACATGTTTATCCATCCTAAACAATTCCCGACATAAATCATCAGGACCATTCAGTACTTCAGCCATGAAACCCGATCCTTTAGGTGACAAGCTACGAGCTGGCTGCCTTGTAAGACTATTATAGTAATGGTAACCTGCAGCTACTGCAACTAATTCCATCTCGTCTAGTTCAATGTCGAAGTCGTCCATACTGATTGATGATTCTGGACATATTAGATTTTGAAACATGAGCCCATATAAAGAAGCAACTGACTTAGAAAAGTTAACGTCAACACGAGCAATAAATCAATTGAAAACAGTTTTTGAGCTTTCCAGCACAAGCAACTGGAGTTGATCGAGGCACTACAGCTCATCAAGTATATGGCAATGTGCACCACATCATTCCACTATTTCAAGAACAATATTGGATCAAAGTTAAAGAAATATTACCCTTTCAAAAAAAAAAGTTAAAGAAACATAACTGGAGTCAATACAGACATTAGGGCATAAACATCATTCCACCTTGCTTAATGTTTGGCTTTCAACCTTCTCTTCCAACGGAAACCTACAATTCCATTTTTTTTAACAGAGTCAGAAAAGAACTCAAGATTAGATAGCTTTGCTTAATGGGGACCTCAACTATGCTTCAACTCCAAGGAATGATACTGGTTGATGTACTTGTTCAAATGATTTTGAAACAAAAGACCAGTGAAAACATAAATAGTGGACCCCTATACCCCTACCTCTCCTCCCACCCCCCACCACACACACACACACACACACTTGTGTATATACATAAGTTTATATACGATCTTCATAAATTTATACATTGACAGGTAGATCGAAAGAGGATTCACCTGAAGAATGATATTTCCTATTTTCCCGATCCTTCAAATTAGAGCTTTGTAATTGGGCGGAAGCATCTTTTCCTACGGTTCCAAAACAACTAATTAAAAAAAATTACTCCAAATTTCCTGATAACTCTATATAATATGAGATCAAAAATTTTCCAGGAAAATACATAAAAACTTCAGAAACATATAGGATTTGATCACGATATCATGAATAACTCCAACGTAACTGTATATGAATAAATCTAAATAAAAATAACGTGCCATATTACTAACGAACCACTGCAACTGCAAGCATTAAATTCAATCACATTTGAAAAATATTGGCGTGGATCCAGCTAACAATATTTTTTAGCCCAAAAATGCAACAGAAAATAGTACAATGTTTTTCGTAAAAAAAGTGATTGAAGCGTGAAGTTGAAGAACTAGAACGACGCTTGAATTGTCCATGTGAAGAATACACACACTTTACGCGTCGAATAAAGTGAATGTAATACTAATCAAAATCTTATGTCGGGAACCATTGATAGTTGAAAGCTAATATGCCCCCAGTTTACCATATCACTAGAACTATAGAAAATTTTGAAATAAAATAAAGTTGAGGTTATTAATAGGCCCAAGCCTGTAACAAGTAATAAAATTTAAAGGCTATTAATTTATTTTAGATTAATCTAAATAGGAATTTAAATGAATAAATATCCAAAAATGAATCAGATGACAGAAAAAACGACTCTTTGTATTGATTAAGTTATTTTTACACACTAAAATAATGTCTCTTAGTATTCAGCTACTACCAAAAAGTACTGACGCAAATTATGCAATCATGCGTGTCTGAAATATAAGGAAAACTAAAAATACTTTCCCTCCATTACAATTATCGGCCGTATTATAAATAGACATAAATTTAAACTCAGTCATACTTTCACAAGTCTTCCATATTCCACTTTTTTTAGGTCATGAAATCAAATTGTTACATCTCAGAGTAAGCAAATCCACAGAAAAGAAGAGGGGAAGATCAAGACAGACATGTCCTAACAAAACCACAAACAGAGTCATACAACATTATGAAGAAACTTTCAGGAAATATTCAAATAGGCAAGAAAAAAGAAAGAACTTCTATCCCTAATTCAGGTAAGACTTCAGTTCACATACTGTTCTTGCTTTAATGTATTTTATACACATTTTTTTACATGTAAGGCGACATATCCTAATAGTAGAGTTTCTTTAGTTTTTTATATTTTAATATCGATTAGGTTCATGCAATAGTGTGCTTACACATTAACAGGGTACCTTTACCTTGATTTTATGGATATTAGCATCAATAATTTGGCCTGGCATAACAAATTTGAAATATTGATTTGCCTGTTAGATTTGTTCACTCTAACTTCTGCAAAAACGAAAGAATAGGTTAGATGCACTTGATATTTAAAAAATGCGTATAGATTGGAATCGAAATACCATGTACCAAAATAAAATTTAATACAAAAATATAGGATCACCTTGAACCATAATCTTCAGTCTGGTAATCATAATTTCCAATAATTATGAAAAGAAAAACAGGGAAGCCGTTGGGATGCAATAGAAAAAAAATACACTAAGATGCATAAAAATTGTCTAAAACATAGATATGATGGTGGTTCAAAAATCATATGAATGTTTTAAGGGAATAAATTGGGGCTGGCGGTGGTAGGCATGTCAATGGGCGGGTTTTACCCGGAACCATTGACAACCCATTGCCTTACAAAGTTTCGGTTCCGGTTCCGGTTCCAGACCCGCTCAAACCCGGAACCGCAACAGTATAGACCCGGACCGACCCGCTAGCTCAGGTTCCGACCCGACCCGCTGTTTTTTTTTTTTTTTATGTTCTTTTTTTCCCTTTTCTAGTTAAGAGAAACCAGCTTAGCTTATTAAATCACGAGAGTTGATATATTAATCAATCCCATTAATTAACTATTACATGTTGCATTTAATGAAATCGTGGATTATTTATTTTCTTTTCAAGGAATATATTATATAAATAACGAGTTAATATAATTTAACATTTGTAAGAACTAAAATATTGGATTTCCTAACTTACTATAAAAATAATTTGTAATATGACTACAAAATTATAAATAAATATATTTAAGATTCAATAGGGGATGATCAACCCCAAAATATCAAAAGCAGTAAACAAGTTCTAAAATGTTTGTACTCTCTAGCTTTAATCACTCTCCAAGGAAAACTAAAAAGAAATAATTTCTCATCCAAAAGTCGAATATACCCATCTTCTTACATCCAAAATTGAGAGACCTTTCCACACAAATAAATAATAAGTGGTGTTGGAAGTGAACGATTTAAAAGTTGCGTGAAAATTTCAAACAAAGAAAAAGAACAGAGAGAGAGAGGCAAAATTTGGCCAAACAAAGAGAGCCCAGATGATCAATCGATTGCATATCCAAAATTCTAACAAAAAAAATATTACTAGCCCAACCAATTTGAAGACTAACCTTAGCAGCAAATCAGCGAATCCAACGATGGAGACTAGCAGCGAATTCAGTAGCAGGCTAGCAGCGAATCCAACGATGGAGACTAAGTTGCGGCGAGCAGCGGCGGCGGCGACAAGCGGTGGCGGAGGTAGAGATTTGGTATGGGGAAGAAGGGTTTTGCTTTGTGATTCTGGGTTTTGAGTTGCGCGCAGTTCTCGTTTCTTGATTTGTGATTTGAGAATTAATAATTTTGTATAGTATTATACCCGGTTATACCCATGGGTATTATCCGAACCGGACCATCTCATTCTATAAATCGATGGTCCGGGTCCGGTCCGAGTCCAATAAGTTATGGGCCGGTTCTGGACCCGAAACCGAAATAAATTTTATGGTTCTGGACCGGGTATTACTCACCCATTAACATGCATAACCAGCGGTGACATGCAGTGATATTGAAGTACTAGAGCAGAAGTCAGAGAAACCGAAAGATGGTGATACAACGGCGCAGATGGTTTTCTTTTCTAGGTTTTAGTTATATTGGGCTGACTTTGGAAGTTTATTAGTTGTTAGGTAATTATTAAATAAAAATATATTTGTTCAAATGGGTCAATAATGTGGGCCACACTAACTAATTTAATCTTGAAAATTATCAAATATATTTTCTAGGTTTTAATTGCTCTTTTTATGCATATAATGTAAGATATATTTAACAAAAAATATTCCGTGCATCACACGGGCGGAATACTAGTACTAATCAAAGCACAAACAGAAGACGAAAATGAAGAGAAAATTACCAACGACTAAATGCAACAACAAAAATCGGCGACACTCGTACAACCCCCCAGTAGAGGTGGCCAACGGTTCGGTTCGGTTCCGAACCGGAACCGAACCGCCGGTTCACAGTTCTGAGTGGGTGGTATCGGAACCGAACCGTTGGTCACTTCGGTTCCGGTTCCGGTTCCGAACCAAAATTTTAATTTTTTAAATATTTTTGTGTATATTCGATAAGTTGTGGGCAAGAGTTAATTGCAATGAAAAACTAAAACGAAGTAGATTTTATTCATGACTTCGTAAACAACCTAAAACTCTTGAAGATAACATGATTTAATCATTCTCAGTTATGGATACTTGACGAAAAATGTTGAGCTTTGATAATTGATACTTGACTGTATTGAGAATTATTATTTGATACTATATTTTGTTGTTATTGTCACCTAATATTCTATTTCTATACAAAAAAAAATTACATATAAAAATAATAGTGTAAAAAAAAATTCGGTTCTGGTTCCAAAATTTGAAACAGGAACCGAACCGGCTGAAGCACCGGTTCCAGTTCCGAACCGAACCGGAAGCACCGGTTCCGGTTCCGGAACCGATCGGTTCCGGTTCGGTTCGTCCGGTTCCGGTTCGGATGAACACCTCTATTTACCATGATGAGAGCCTTGATGTTGTCTCTAGTCTATACTAATACTAAATAAGAGAGTTGTAGCTTTATGAACAAGTTTACCCTTTTCCCTCCAAAACCAATTTAGTGGTTAATAGTGCTAACTATACATTATTTTGGGGTTAATGCATATTATATTATGGTCAATCAATTTTCTGTATTTCTATCTAATACTAAAAGAGAGAGTTGTGGCTATATTAACAAATTTGCTCTTTTCCCCCTCAATCCAATTTAGTGGATAATAGGTATTGACTTTAAGTCATTTTAAAGGTAATGAATAATATATGTTGGTTAATTACTATACACCTCCTTTCTTGATTATCATTTTTTGGCTTAAAAAAAATTGAATTGTTTAATAAAATTGAATGGTTATGGATTTTGCTTATTTAATTGAATTTTTGGGATTATGTAATTGAATTTTCTAATTTTTATATTTATTATTTATATTATAAATATTATAATTTAACACAACACTGTTTTGACTAATATATGTAATTTTGAAAAAAAAAAGATTAGTGCAATGAATAGTTGCGAAAATAATTTTATTATTTTCATTATTTAGATTCCTAAATATTTAAAAAATATAATAGTGAAAAAAATATTTAAAAGACAGTTAAATATATATATTTTGATATGTTAGAAGTTATCAAAAATGAAGAATTATTAAAAATGCTAAAATTGGTTTAAATAATTATGATGATTGTTCATCTTTAATTCTAATGGCATTTTGAAATGGATTTTAATCGAAATTGCATTTTCAAATATATAAAAAAATGGTTGTTTAGAGATGTTTAGATTGTTCTCTGTGAGAAAACTAATAGTAAATTTTTTAAGTTATAATTATATCTATAATTATAATGTCTTTATGTTTACTTATTAAAAGATTTTTTTTTTGATATATACTTATTAAAAGATTTGATATACTAAAATTATAATTTTTTTTGTCAGACTATGGATGTCGTGCTTCTAATTTTTCGAATGATTCAACAATGAAGAATATTAATTTGTTTCATTCCTTTGTTTTAGTAAAAAAAAAGTATTAATGTAATACATATATTTTTTTACTCTCTTTTAATCATGTAATTTGATATTATATAAATTTATAATGCTTTCCTTCCGTGCAACGCAAGGATGTTAATGATGAGCAGTCCTCAACAGTTACTGAATATGTTGTGTACAAATAAATTTTTCGAAATGTTTGAAATGTAATATGTTGTAGTATTTGTTATTGTTATTATCGAAAATATCGTTATTTCTGTACTGAAAATCTAATATAATATATAAATATTATTATTCTTCTTTGCTAAAAGAAATTTTATAATTATTATATTTTTCTCCTTATTTTTGTAATTTGATAATTTATTTATTACATATTTTATAATGTATTCCACCGTGCAACGCACAGGTGCGATACTAGTAATGGTAATAGACGACTTGGAGTCCTTGCTTGCTCCAATTTCAGAGTAAAACTCCATCATTTCATCCACCATATCATCCTCCTCACAATAATCATTAATATTATTATTTTTCTCATTTTTCTTTTTAATATGATCGTCGATTATCCTATCAATGAACGCATCGAGCGACCCACGAGCCCTCATAAGCCTCCTGTTCAAATCCTGACCGTTGATCCATCCCAGCCACGGCACGAAATCAGTAACATTAAAAGCTCCGAAAAGCTTCGAGAATTCTTGCATTATCTTCACAAACTCCCCTTGGCCCTCCTGTGACGTGGACCCGAACGCGGCCCGATACGTTATGTTCTTCGTCAGCCCGAGCACCATTTCCCCGACATTCACGGCCGACCCGGCCCGAGAATCCACGTCCTTTAAGAAGGAGTTGATCTCCTCACGGACAGAAGCCCATGATTCGGCCCGCTTTCGGCTGAAGACCTTGGTCACGCAGATCTTCCTCAAAACGACGACGGATAGGAGAACGAGGGCAACGCTAAGGGCATGTTTGGATGATTTTGAAGAGCTGTGATGTCCATGGCTATGGCTGTTGAGATTTTTCAACTATATTTATATATGTTTAAGATTTGTGCAGCGGTTTGTTGATAGATATATAGGGATGGAATTATAATGGAATTTCCCTTTTTGCTTGGACAGCGACGTATCCATGAATTCCAATAAAAAAGGAAAATAATTAATACGTGACGTAATATATTATTCATTCAATGGGCTCGTTTGGTACAAAGTATGAGATAAAGCATGATATGTTTGAGTGAGATGTCTTATAAATATAAAGAATTAATATTCCGTTTGGTATGATGTATTAAATTCTCTGCAACACATAGTAATTATTGTAATTTATAGCTATAATTAGTTGCAGTATTATTTATACCACCTCATAGGTAGTATACATAACAACAAAAATAAGTATTATTTATACGGACCCGAACTTTATAAAGGGCCGTATACTTCATACCAAACAAGATATTAGGGTGTCATAGACATATTATACACCCTAATTACTCCTATCAAACGAGCCCTTGTTATATTTTAGTACTCGGATCCTATATATATTACCTCATTAAATCGTAGTATGGGTTTGGTATATGAAATTTGAAGTTGATAATTGAAACGGAAACAGAATCTCGTGTGACGAATTAAATAATGGTTTTTCTCAAAAAAAATAATAATTGAATAATGGTTTTCTCACGTGCAAAATGAGAACTCATCGTTTAGAAAAAAAAAATGGAAATCATAGAATGCCTTTTATATTTGTTACTACAATTTTATGCTCAATAAAATAGAGTTTAGAAATTAAAATGGAGTCCGTCGACCGCAGTTACTTTCGTTTTGTTCTTGAAACTGATTGTACAATTGCGGTTGTGGTCTGTAAATCTGTAATAATTCATAATTATTTAATTTATTTTTTTAGACCCCGTTAATTTATTTATTTATAATTCACGTTTAATTAATCTTCACAAAAGAATTGAATTTTTCTTTCATCAAAACTTCACTTGATGTATCAAGCATAATCTTGCTTTTCCGTAATAATTAACCTTATAAATTAAATTTGAATGACTTACAGCATGGATTAAGTTTTCAATAATATATTCAAGATAACATATATTTAGTAATTAAATTGAAGTCCTCCACGCCAACAAAAATAAATAAAAGAAAATGGTGAATCTATAGATCGAGTATGTCACATTTGATTATTCAAGTGTTATTTACCTTATATATATAGTTTGTAGTTTGCAGGTGTTACTGCACAAGAATTAGTACATACATAGATCAAAAATATATATATGGTGGAGAAGAATTATCTACATAATTATAAAGGATTGGTTTTTATTTTTTTTAACTCAAAGAGGTAAGAAAGTCCTCAATTGAAATTAATTGGCACGACCGATGAGGCCTAGTTCAAGTGGCTAGTTGAGACACTACAAGACTCTCCTTAGCGAGAGGTCTTGGAATCAATCTCGCCTGCGTGCGGTGCAGTATATTTCTCACCTTGTTTAGTGGTCCCACCTTTGTGTAGTGTAGAGGTCCGCCTATATAGTGGTGTAGTGCTTGATTGATTATATATATATACCTTATAATTCTCTCAAAATAAAAATTAATTGGCACTTAGAGAGGAATCACCTCAATCAACAAAGACAAATGAGATTATGTAAATTAAATGGTACAGTGTGTGAATTCGAATATTCGATCGACAGGTGGGATTATATTAGATACAGTTGTTGAGTATACCAATTACCAACCGACTGAAATGGAACGAGCCAATAAATTGGAACGTTTTGTGGAAAAATCCAAATTGGTCCAGAAATGATGGACTAAACAATAAATTCCTTTTTCCATTTATAAGGTAAGAGCATTTTCCTAATTTGTTAGTGTTATTCGTACACGAGACGATATATTGGTAGCCCTAAATATAAAGTCTAGATTTATTATTCATTGCGTCGATAATATACATATTAGAGTTGCACTCCTATACAGCCGGCTGACCCGATGCGGTCAACGTTGACTGGTCAATGGTCAATGTTGACAGTTGACTTTTACGTTTTTTTTCTCCGTCTTTGGCTCCGATTTTAATTTATAGATAATGATTGTGGTAACATTAATGTTTTTAGCTCGCTCTGAGGCCTTCGGCTCCCAATTCTCATCGCTCGACTCTTGAAAAAAATATAAATAAATAAATAAAATAAAATAAAAAGTCAAATGTCAGCGTTGACCATTGACCGGTCGGGTCAGCCGGCTGTACAAGAGTTTTTGCATACATATTACAATTGTGAAGACACATCTCAATTATCAACCATTCTACTTAAAGTGGTAATACTAAGAAAAAACTATACATGATAAATAATACTTCCTCCGTCCCGTTATTTTTGTCTCGTTTCTTTTGGACACGGATATTAAGGAGAATGGTGTTTAAAAGGTAAAAAGATAGAAAGTGGTGGAGCCCACAACTTTTTGTGAGAGAAGCATATTTCCTAATTATATGGAAACAGGACAAGAATAACGGAACAACCCAAAAAGAAATACAAGACAAGAATAACGGGACAGAGAGAGTAATTAAAGAGGAAATTTGAAAATAAGTGATCGATCATTGCAAAGACCAAAGAGTACGACGGTCAAATATTTGAGAATTTCATTTCTTTGCGTAGATGTCTGTAATCCTTAATTAGTTCGCCAACTAGATTATGTTCCAGTTAAGTTTAAGCTTTTACTCCCGCCACCGTTACATTATTAATGTCCTGTTTTTTTTTTTTTTTTCATTATTAATGTTTTGTTTTGATAAAAGAAATAATTAATTCTTTAAAAATAATAAAATCTACCATTTTTTGGGTAGTGCTATACGGCCATAATTATGGCTGCCATAATGGGTTAGATTCGTAATTTTGTATTTATTATAATTATATATTTAATTATTTTTAATTATTGATTTATTATCTTACAATGTTACCCCTATATATATTTTAGGAATAGATTATTGATTGATAATAAATAGATTATTTTAGTGTGGGGATATTGCAATCTCTGCTCCACGTTGCAATGCTGCCATAAATATTACCTTAATTGCAAGATTAATTTTTAAAGATGATTTTTTTGAAGATTTTTGGCAATATAGCTATTTTATACTATAGATTTTTTTAGCATATTAGAGAATCTCTTCTATGTATAGCTAGGGATGACTACCATAAGCCACTATATATGTGCCACGGCGCCCCGTCCCCATGCCCACTAGACATTGCGGCGCCCCACTCACGGACACACACACGCATGGTGTGATCGTACATAGACCCGCCTCAATTTATTTTCCCTCCCACTAATCACAATCATATCGTAAATATATTACGATTTCATCATATTATATTTGAAAGAAACAAATCTTTTTATTCCAATAATTATATTAAAATTTATATTCGATTATATTGAGAATTACTCATAATTATTTTCAAAATAAAAAGTTATTTTAAAATAGAAAAAATATATGGCTGTGGTGGAGAATATTGATAATTATTTACACAAAAATTAAATGAAATAATATATTTTTTCCAATACAAAACAAAAAAAAGGAATTAAATAAACTAAATACAATATAATTTTTCCATAGAAAAATTCAAAACAAAGAACACTAAGAATCAGGAAAAAATAAATTTACCTACAAGTTGTGCTAAATCTTTTAATTTCAATAATAATATTAATATTTATATTCGATTATATTGATAATTACTAATATTTATTTTCAAAATAAAAAATTATTTTAAAATAGGAAAAATACATGGCTTTGGTGGAGACTATTGATAATTATTTACCCAAAAATTAAATCAAAGGAAATTTTTTTGTACGATACTCACAGTTATTTTTTTGAGGAAAAAAAAAAGAATTCCAAGGTTGAATATTTTATTAATGTATAAATTGATTGTTTCTTAATTATTTTGGCCGAATAGTTTAGAATATTGGATTATATTTTGTAAATATATACTTTCCCAATTAAATTATTGTAATTATGGAATGAAGAATAATTGATAATTAAGGAAGGAATAATACATCCAAAAACTTTAGGGCATCTTAGTTATAAATATTTTATTAAATTATGGAAAACCAATCCCCAAAAAACCTATTTACAATAATAAACCGGTTCAAAAGTTAAGGGCATTATGGCAGCCATAATTATGGCCCCATATAATTTCCCTTTTAAAATTTACAGATAGACTATTTGTCGTCATTTTATGATATTCGACACAGTTAATATTTAGATTATCATGCAACATTTTGTTCTCTTCTTCTTGAATTACATTCTCAAACTCTAAAGGTTCGTACTAATATTGAGACTCGTAAGTCATATGCATAGTTCAAGTGGCTAGTTGAGGTATCACAAGTCTCTCGTTAGTGAGAGAGGTCTTGGGTTCAATCCCGCCTACATGCGGTGTAGTAATCCCACATTTGTGTGGTGTAGTACTTTATTTGACATTATATATATACCTTTGTAATTCTCTAAAAAAACGATAAATTAAAACTATTAGTATTTGGACAAGACAATTTCATATTATAAAAAAAAATACTCGCATTAACTTTGATTTATCCCTTATATACTTTGCAATTTCGGAAAATAAATTATGTCCGTTAATTCAGTCTTTGCCATTTTGAGTTAAACGACATCTCAATTTGTGTTACGTTGTTTTTCATACAATTATCCCATAAAATTAATGTGTTAAAATAATTATTTAATTGGATAAGACAATTTTTATCTTATGAAAATACTCTTATTAACTTCAATTTATCCCTTTTGCACTTTGCTAATTTGAAAATAAATTATGTCCTTCATACAGTCCTCGCCATTTTGAATGACAATATGTATTAATGTATTCTTGCATTTCTATACTCATTATTATTATTACACATATGTATACCACAATATTTTTTTCTACAATTATCACGTAAACTTGTTAAATAGTACTCTCTCCGTCCACCATATTTAGACATAGTTTGTTGTGGCACGAGTTTTAATAAATTTGAGGTGAGTAGAGTAAGGATTCCACATTGTTTGTTGTATTAGGGAGAAATTAATGGGTAAATGGGGTTGGTTTAAAATTAAAGTGGTGGGCCATGAGTGTTTTTTTGTGTAAATAATTCACAACTTTGAGGGTTAATATTAAGGAGATATAGTGAAGTCATTTCCATAAATAGAAAATGCATGTTTTTGGTGAACATTCCAAATTGGAATACTATGTCTAAATATGGTGCATGGAGAGAGTATTTGTTATCAATTTGCAGGTAAAAAAAAAATGTTTATGTTCAAACAAATTTCTTAGAGTAAAATATTTGAATGCATATTTTACATTTTATAATGAATTTGTGCCTTCACGTGTATGTATTAATAACATAAATATTTTACATATGATATATATATTTGTACTAGCAAAATAATATACGAAGAAAAATTAAGAGATGCAAAAGGAAATCGAAGTAATATGTGTTCACACCTAATCTAGATATTTCTTTCATAAAAATATGTTGTAGAGAGGATGAACTCTTATGAAAAGAATATGAATACAAAAGGATACATTTATTAAGAAAATAAGATTACGAGTGGGGATTGACCATCATATTTTATTATTTTATTAGGCGTGTAATCATAATTACACGTACCATAGCAGATAAAAATTTCAACGGCTCAGATTGGATGAATGTGAAAAATTGTAATCTTTCTTAGGAAATCGGGCAGCTGCATGGGAAAAATAACCTAAATCTCTGCACAAATTCTTGATTTTTTTTTTTTGTATTTTATTCTTCTTAAATCAGAGAAAAGTCAAAAGACGACTGTTGAAGATTTATAAATGAATTATGAAAATCTCATTAATTACGGGACATAAAATCACATTTTACTTTTTCTATGGTAACAATAGTATTTTATTAATTCAGGTTCAGGTAGCTTAACTATATTAATTAATGATACACATACTATAAGCATTTCTTGTTAATTAGTTTTTTTTTTTTATAAATTAGCAATGAAATTTATAGATCGCGCCACGGTGAACTCGAACCCATAAAAAAATAAATAGAAAAAATAAATCATCCAGAAATTAAATACGTCTTGAAGCAAGATATAGAGAGCTTATTTGAAACAATCGTTTACCATCATTTTGATTGAAAATCGCATAATTTAATTTTTATATTCAATTTATTTTTTTTATGAAATTGCTACATGAATGATTCATCACAATTTTAATAGACATAATTTTTTTTGAGAGAAATTTTAATAGACATAATTAAAAATATTTAGAAACCAAAATATAGCCTTAATTAATTGTATAGTTTAGGCTACATAAATTGTAGCTTTGTTCTTTGATATCCCAAATCATAGATAATTAATTAATCTATTTTTTGGATACCTATATATAATTGATAAAATTCAATGTAAATTGATTCATTCTATATTTATCTTCTTATGTTGATAAAATTAGGATTTCTGTTACTGAAATAAGAGAGAAAAATAAAATAAATCTTTGTATCCACAAAAAATAAAAGAATCTTTGTCGCAAAAGTCCCTTTCTTCTTTCCAATTAACATCTTAAAAAAGAAAAAGAAAAAACGCCTTGGAAATGAAAGAATCTTTGTCAACGTATGTTTTGCTACAATTTTTTTTATCGAGACGGCCATAAACCATTCGCTACTTTCATTTATAGTAATAATTCCCACACATTTACTTTACTTTTAACTTAAGTCAATCAAAATTATTACTATCGGTATCGGTCAAAACGTGACAAGGGATTCGTGGACAAAGGGAGTATTAATTTATAGGTCGAGATTGCATTTTTTTTTAGTAGGTGTAGGTCTAGGGGTGAGCGCGGTTCAGTTAACCAATTATTTATGGTATAAGAAACTGACCATGTGGTTTTAAATCGGTTCGGTTAACCACTAAAAATCATAAATAAAAATCTAAAATCGCTATAACTATTAACCTAAAAATCAGTTCAGTTAATCAATTATTCAACGGTTAACAGTAATAAAAGAAAGTTATAATTTTTTTAATTCATTGTATTAAAAAATCCTTATTTTAAAATATATATATTTCACATAATTTAGAAAAATAAAAATAATATACTAATAAAAATAATAAAACCTTAACATATTTCATATACCAAGTATATATAATAATAGTGTAATAAAATATTAATTGGACAATCAAGCTACATTTATTGTCAATTTAAACTAATTGACGATATTGTGGAATAAAAAAATTGAATGTCTAGTTCGGAATAATAAACACATAGGAGAACAAAATAATAATCAAATAAAATTGATTAAATGTAATATTTATGTGATAAAATTATAAACATTTTATGAGTATCGGCTCGATTCGGTTAACCGCCGATTTCTATAAATAAAAAACAAAACCTAAACCGGTACCCTCGATTTTTTAAAATTAGAAAAATTAAACTTACCGTCGGTTCGATTAACCGTATTTTCGGAACGTTTCGATACGATTTGTCGGTCGGTTCAGTTTCTTCGGTTTTTTTGCTCACCCCTATGTTGGTCTAGTCGTCTAGATTGCAAATTACTCCCTGAGTCCCAATAGCAAGGTCTCACTTGCTTTGGAGACAATTATTAAGAAACAAGAGCAAAAAGATAAAAAGTGGTAGGTCTCACAACTTTTGAAGGGTTAATTATTTCTCTTTTTGGAATGAGACCTTGCTATTGGAACAGACAAAAAAGAAAAGCGAGACCTTGCTATTGGGACGAAGGGAATATTATTCAACAATTTTATCTGGTTTGCAGCGTTGTCATGGGCCCACGTGCGCTGCCCTACCACATCAGTCCACATCTAGAGAGACTTGGAAAATGTGGGCCCACACTTGAGCTTCTTGCAAAAATTTGGCCGCCGATTTAATATTTAAATATTTTATTTTCCATTAATCTCGATTTCGAATTTTCGACTGCACTGTTGCAACGTCGGCAAGGAATTCACGTTGCTAAAGTCGGCAAAGACTAAGGGGTAAGGAGTATACTTTAATAAATATTTTTAATTTGATTATTAAGATTTTAAAATGCGCTTAATAGTACTCCCTTACTTTTTTATTAAGTGTCTTATTTTATTTTTTTTGTTTCTCAATATGTGTTCCATCTCAAAATTTGAGAGTAAAATTATGTCATTTTTCTCATTTTGCCCTTCTTTAATGCTTTTTGTAAACTGATAATTAATTGTTTATATACATTTATAATGACAATTAATAAGGTTATATTAGTAAATTCTCTATTTTGTTCGTATGTGCAATTTGATCATTATATATAATATTTCATTAATAATTAAATTTGCTTGATGAACTTTTTTGTATATGCTAAAATTAAAAATATGCACGAATTTTACTCGTGCAAAGCACATGCAAATATATAATATTTTATTAATAATTAAATTTGCTTGAATGAATTTATTTGTTTATGCTAAAGCTAAAAATATGCATTTTTACTCATGCCAAATATATAATATTTTATTAAATTAAATTTGTTTGAATGAATTTGTATGTATATTTGAAAACTAGAAATATGCATATGTTTTGCTCGTGCAAAGCACGTGCATCTTACTAGTACTATAAAAATGGACACAATCATACAGGATAAAACTTCTTCAGCTATAAAGAAATATGGACACCATAACGGAGAGCTCCGGTGATGGAGATGAAGCTAATTAGTATATCTAAAGAGATTCTGTCGTGCTTAGGAAGAAATATAATATATTTTTAGTTAATATCTTTTATTTGGTATTTTATATCTTTTATTTGCGATTATGATATCTTAAGTTTTCTAGTATTTATATGTTGCTTTGGACTTGGTAAGTGGGGTTTTTTTTATATGAAATAGACTAGGGTTTTCTCTATTGTCGTATTCTTCCGGTATTCTGTAGAATCAATGGATTAACTCGTGCGTTTGCTTTCGGTATTCATTAAATCAACGAAAGTATTCGTTTATTGTAACGATGTGATACATCATCCGGTCTATCTGAAAATCCGAAATTTAAACATATGACAATACAGCCTCCCGACAATACTTCTCACCAACATACACACACACACAATGTGAGACACAATACAAGTACGAACATGATTTCCCTAATACGCTAAAGGAACTTGGGCTACCAATTTCAAACTACAGCCTTTTCATGCTCTTAATGTTGTTTTAAGTTTCTTCCAAAAAAAAAAATTTGTTGTTTTAAGATAACCACTTCTCCTTCCAAACAAATTCCTAATTTTGCAAGTGAGAAAAATAGAATTAATAGATTATCTAAGTGAGTTATACATAATAATAGATTAGTATAGGATAAATAATGTAGTTTATCCTATTTATATTTGTAGGTCCCGTTTGGTTTCTAAGATAAGATAATAGCGAGATATAATATGGGACAAGTAAAGATTAAATCGAGTACAACATCTATGTTCGGTTGATCTTTCAATTTTTATACATATGACTAATTAAATGTTATTTTATTTATATACCCCTATTGATATATCATTATCTCGTCTCCCACACCAGACACTATTTCTCTCTCTACCTAAAACCTTCAAATAATCCTGAAATGTCGGTTCATCAAAATCATCTTTCTTACTCTCAAAATCAATTCACACCTCTCTTGGTTCATCAAAATCAAAATCTATTTCACATTAAAATTAAATAATCCACAGGTTCATGAAATCAGTTCACACAACTCATCAAATCTCTCTCACATCCGCCCACCTTAATTGTTGCTGCCACTATGTCGATCCGCACCGCCGTCGCCACCAATACCACCACGCCCTCTCCTCTTCCATCTTCTGTAATGCCATTATGCCGCCGCATCACGCCACCACCATCTTGCCCTCATTTCCCTTTTCCTATTTATAACCCATCGTGTCACCGCCACCCATCTCTCTCGTACACAACTGTTGTTTCACAATTGCTCAGCCATTTTGTGTAAGTTCTACAATTCTTGGGATCATTCCCTTTTCTTGTATAATCTTCAGTAAAAAAAATTTTACATTTTTTTGGTAAGAGATGAAAGAGGGAGGATGGGATGAGAAAAAATAATAGAGTGAGAAAGGCGAGAAAAAATAATATGGAGACGGAGGCGAGAAATTTGGAAGGACAAATTGGTATTATACACAAGATAAATTTTGTCGTAGGGGTAATGGTCCGACTGATAGTCACAAGATTGGAGTGATTAGTACCGGCCACCTTTATCATGGCATTAAGTATTGGGCTTTCATCTTGTAAACCAAACACAAAATAAAGTCATATCTTGCTTTTAGTCTAGCCTAATCTGAACAACTGAACGGAGCCGTAGTGGACAAAGTTCGCCCACCTACAGAACCCAACAAACGGCCCAACTAGCCTGCACGAGTACTAGAAGTATTGGTCCAATTTAAATTTATGAAAAAGATTTGGCCTAAGGAGCCCACGTCCGAATCGCGATACTCGGACACATCGGCGTGACTTATTGAAGAGTGAGTCGAGCAATCTTTTTTCAGCAATACTTTGACACGTCGGGATTTAACATAAATAAGAATAGCGAATGGAGGACACACCATTTAGTCGAACGCAAATCTCGCTATTATTAATAGATAGATAGATAGATAGATAGATGACAATCATGTGCAGAAAAGTATTAGTGAATAAAATAACTAAATAAAATAACTAAAACACTCGAAACATATCCTTTAGCTCGCCTTTTAGCGAGACTCCTGCGATGTCTCACGCGCCACCGCCAACGGCGGAGCTCCTCCTATCAGCTGACGAATTTTTTTCCACGTACGATTACAAAGCCACGCCATAAATACAAGACAAAGAAGCACCTGTGCCAAATAAATGGCATAAAAAAGGAGCAATATTTTATCCATTTTTTTCAACAACTTTTATGTATTAGTTTTGTAGAGTTAACTTCAAAACTTATATTCTGATATTATATTTATTACACGAAAGGCATTATATATAGAGTAAAAATGTCAAATAATGTCCCAGTGGGGATGGCCTAGTGGTGGAGTGGTTGCCTGTTGACCAATAGGTCAGAGGTTCGAGTACTCTCGGCCACAAAAAAATAAAAGTTGTTCAAAACTTAATTTAACATAAATTATGTCAGATTTTGGAATTATTGGACAAATTTACCCTTATTCTCATTTACAGTCAAATTTCTCTCCTCTTTCTCCTATCTGTCCTCTTTCTCTCTCGTCTTATCTCTTTGACTGAAAACTCTAACCTCCACCTCTACCAACCATACATCACGATGACGACGACGGTGACGGTGACGGCGCCGCCTCACAAAACATCTCGGCGATGATGTCGCCTCACAAAACATCGATCTCAGCCACAAAATCTTAGATCTAGTCTCGATTCAAATGCCAAAACAGAGATCCGATTACCTCACAGTTACAGAAAAGCAAAAATCTAGATCCAGTCATGGCGGCGCCGGTTTAGAAAATCGAGAGCAGAAAACGTGGTGGATTGGCACGAAATGAATTCATTCGTACCACTCGTACCAATTTATGGTGTGCTACTAATTGGTATGAAAGGGATGAATGAGTTCATTCGTCCCTCTCGTACCAAGTTATGGTGTGCCACTAGGTGATACGAAAAGGACGAATGCGTTCATTCGTACCACTCATACCTTGTTATGGTGCGTTACTAGCTGGTACGAACGGGACGAATGCTTTCATTCGTACCAAGTAACGAATTATGCACAACTAGTTCGTACGAACGGAACGAATGGATTCATTCGTACCTGTCGTACCAAGTTCGCTGGAATCTGCTGTTATTCCAAATAACGCCCAGCAGCAAAACTGCTGCAGAAATAGCAACAAAAACACCCCACGAGCAGCCCTCCTCCCAAAAACATAATCAAACATCGTGTAATCCAACTCCAATAAGAAAATCAATCACAATCGGAAGATGATCGGAGGTAACGAACAAATCTAGATTCGTTAGATCTAGAGTCGACGTCCGATGCCATGAAAGCCGACAAATCTAGAATAAAGCAGTAGATATGGTGGACGATGGTCGTTCGGTTTGCAGCGGAGAAGACGATCGGATAAGTGTCCGGAGAATGAGACGATGGTGAAAGCTATGGCAGAAATAAGACGGCGGCGATGACGGAAGGGCGGCGATGACGGAAGAGCGGCGACGGCAACGGTGATAGTTCCGTAGAAGTGAGAGAGGGAGGGAGATGGAGAGAGAGAGAGAGAAAGAGAGAGAAATTATTTTCATGGAGGTACGCCGCCGTGCAATTCTGCAAGTAGAGAGAGAGAGATCTGATATATTTGATTTGAGAAAATTATAAAATTAAGGGTATTGTTGTCACATTACATTAAAATCTGACAAAATTTATAATAAATTAAGTTTTAGACAACTTTTATTTTCCACTATCCATAATGACTATTTGACATGATAAACTGTTATATATATAGTACTTAATTATCAATAAATACGAAGTGAAAATTTCACTGAAGTGAAAATACGAAGTGAAAATTTCATAACCAATAAACAAAAATTTGTTTCAAATTTTTTTATCCCGATTACATACTCCGGCACTGAAATACACACATAGTGTGTGTGTGTTAGGCCTAGCGGTAATGTGGTTAATTTCTGAGACCAAAGATTTCAAATTCGAACCCACCGTAATACTTTAAATTTAATGTTACATTTATCAAAAGAAAATCACATATAGTACTTGAAGCGACACATGGTATAATATGTGGCTAAAACGATGTCGTTATCTAGTTGATGTTGATACATGTATTCCCTTTATTTTTCATTAGTAATATTCTAAATATAGCACCAAAAAAAGTGATCAATCTGAATATGATCTTTATAAATATGAAAAAAGAACGAGTACAAGGGAAAAAACAGCAAAGCCTAACAACCTTGCCAATTACAAAGTGTACAAATTTTGACAAGAGTAAAAAAGAAAATTTTGACATCATTTTTTTTAAAAGAATTTCGAAATATAACATTTATTCGAAAATACTTGTAATTTTAAAATGTTTTAAAATAGGATACCATATTATTGAGAGATGGGATGGCTTCTAATTTGGATTACTAATTGGGCCGAATTATTTTGATGTGTACATTAATTTGAACCGTAAATCATACAAAAATCAACAATTTGAATTTATTCTACCTCCGTCCCATGATAAGTGGCTACTTTCTTTTGGACACGTGTATTTAGGAGTAGAGTGTTTAAAGGTTAAAAAGATAAAAAGTGGTGGAGCCCACATCTTTTGTGTGAGAGAGGATATTTCCATATTAGAAAAGTGGCCACTTATGATGGGACAGCCCAATAAAAAAATGTGGCCACTTATGACGGGACGGAGGGAGTACAATTTTATTTAATCTTTTCCCATATACATATCATAATAAAACCTGAAACGAGGGCCTCCATTAAATAAAGGAATAACCTGCGCCCAATGAATGACACATTTCTACTTGTAAGTCAAAGCTCATCAATGTTGGCAGTTGCAATGGTCCTAATCCTATGCATATTTATTTTTCCAACTTATACTAAATTACAAACATGTGACACTTGTCATTTCTTTCTTTTTCCTTGTTCTTCTTCGGTTTTTACTACATCTTCGAAATAATACATAGTACATATTAAATTACATCCATGAAAATGAATGAACTGTCATTTATATAGGGATGTCAATTGAGCCCGGGGTCGACCCGAATAAACCGAACAAAATAAAGGGTTAGGGTTGATTTTTTACAATCCGAATACATAATCGGGCTATTTGGGCTGGCCCGCTAGGGTTGAAGGGTTATCTGGGCTAGCCCGATCAGGGTTAGGGTCAACCCGAATAACCTTGATGTATTTTTAAAAAAATAAAATAAATAATACATCATACTAATTACTTGTAGTAGTTGTATGTCGCGCCCTCTTTTGCTCTACACAGAAATCATAGAAGATGAATGTCATTCAAGTGTTTAGTTTCATTTGTGAGATAACGAAGTAATGTTAAATATTATTGTTATTTTTCATGTCGTGTAGTGCTATTAGACTTGTTTTGTTGGATGCTATTTTTTAGATTTAATCAAGTTTCTATTTTTTGGGCCACTCGTATTCTTGTTTTGTTACTTTTTAATTTTTTTGTGTGTAGTTTTTTTGCGACAAATATTGAATAATCAAGAAAATATTTACATTTTAATTTTTATTTACTGACTTTGTGACCCGATGGGCCAACCCGAAAACCGAAGGGTTAGGGTTAGGTTGAGTTTTTTCAACCCGAAAAAAAATCAACCCGATTTAACGCGGACCGAATAGCCCGATAATCCGATAGAGTTGACTCGAAACCGAAAGGGTTGGCCCGATTGACATCCCTACATTTATACATATAAACGAGCCACACAAATAATATACACCAAAAAAGTATAAAATTTGTGACAGCCTACTATTGATACTCCACTCCGTATCTGAAAATTTGAGTAAAATTGAAAAAAAAAAATTATTAATCTTTTGAAAATTATAGTCACCATTATTCCAAAATTTCCAAACAATAATGGGACATATATCAAGATATCAATTATGTACCATACAATTTCACCTTTATGAGAAATGGTTTTGTGTCTGTCTCAATTTAGGTTTTCACACCTCGTGCAATAACAAGTATAGTAGTAACAAGACCACGTAACCCATGTTCCTAGCTAGATAAGCCCAAAGTCTTGGTTAAGTAAAGCACGAGTTTTCATCTTTGGGCTGCTTGTGATTTACTCTTTGTTTAGCTATGTTATTTGGTTAAAAATACATGACAACAACCATCTCGAAGTGCCTTGGTTAGTGAAGTCGGCGAGGAGTCTTATGTCAGACGGTATCGTATTCCGAATCAAGATCCGTAAATATGTGTTTCTGAATTTGAATTTAAATCCAGATATGAGATCTGATTAAAATTTTGAATTCATATATGAACTCCAATAAGATTATAAATATACATTTGATTATGATTTAGATCCATATACAAGCTAGTCAATCATGACTAGAGATGTCAAAATGACCGAATCAGATCAACCTATACCGAATTACATTTTTATGCACATTGTCGGCCTCAATTAAAAAAAAATACAAGGTAAAAGTTTTGTGACCGAGTCCGCCCTGAAGTCAGGCAAGTTCGGATCACTTTTGACAGCTCTAGTTATGAGATTATATTGAGTATTTGATAATGGTACAAAATATTTGTTAATACAATAGTTTGTTTTTATTTTCCTTGAAGTTGAGCATATTTTTATCGATACACATAGCTTAGTATTCAATTATATTTGTTTCCGTATGCAATAATTCATTCGTTTGACCAATGAATTAGTTTCCCAATTGTTATGTGTAATATTAAAGACCGCTTCAGTTAATGTTTATTAATTATTAGTAGTAGTGATAGTTGAATCATAATCTGATTTTCAAGTAGTTAATGAAATTAATATAATGATAAAAATATTAGTTATCGATTGCATTTCCAGCAAAATTATCGTTTTATGTTTTTGAATGAAATTTTGACATATATACAAATAATTTTAGGAAATAAAAAAATTCAAAAAGATCTCTCACTCTGCTACAAAAGCATCTGTGCCGTTACCGTACACACACCACTAATTGCAGTGAAAAAAACCCCTTTCCCCTTTCTCACACACACACACACACACACACACACACATTCTGCCATTTCTGTGTGAAAAATCACCCGCATTATCTTCCCTAAGCTGTTCCGCTCTCAATGGGGCTAGGGTTTCACTCTCTAGCCATGTGAGAGCCTAGCTGCTGCGCTTGGAGTTAGGGTTTTTGCTTAATTTTAAGGTTACAGCCCTCAAATCCCGATTTGGATGGGTAACTGCTGTAGATCTCCGGCCGCCGTCGCTAGAGAGGACGTCAAATCCTCTAACTTCTCCGGCCACGATCACGGCCGGAAGGAGAAGTCGTCGGGAAACGTGAAGAAGGCAATCACCGTTCTGACGGATGTGAAGAAGGAGAACATTGATGAGAGGTATTTAATCGACAGGGAGCTCGGCCGCGGCGAATTCGGAGTCACTTATTTATGCATTGATCGGGAGACGAAGGAGCTGCTGGCGTGCAAGTCGATATCGAAGCGGAAGCTGCGGACGGCGGTGGACGTCGAGGATGTGCGGCGGGAGGTGGCGATAATGAAGCATCTGCCGAAGAACTCGAGCATCGTGAGCTTCAAGGAGGCGTGCGAGGACGAGAATGCGGTGCATTTGGTGATGGAGCTGTGCGAGGGCGGGGAGCTGTTCGATAGGATCGTGGCGCGTGGGCATTACACGGAGCGGGCGGCTGCCGCGGTGATGAGGACGATTGTGGAGGTCGTGCAGCTCTGCCACAAGCACGGGGTGATCCATCGGGATTTGAAGCCGGAGAATTTCTTGTTCGCGAATAAGAAGGAGAATTCGCCGCTTAAAGCAATCGATTTTGGCCTGTCGATCTTCTTCAAGCCTGGTGAGTGGACAATTTAGTTGTGTGATCTATTGTAGGAGTTATGATTAATTGCTAGTAATGTGTGTGGATGATGTGGTGTGAACAGAAATGCTAGTTTTTAAGCAGATTTGAATTGGGAAGCATCAATCATTGTGTTTGACGATATAAATTTATTTTGTATAATTTGGCAGGTTGGTTACATAGAAGATTCTGTTTATCGCTTCTCTTATGGACAAAATATAAATAATGGCCCATAAATAGCGCCTTGATAATAGAGTATCTGAGAGTTTGACTTGATATATGATGCAAGATAATGCCGCTTTAATAATGAAGGTGAATAGCTTCGTTCCTTTGAGGCTGAAGAACTGCTTTTGGACAATCTAATTCTAAATCCCATCTGAGATATATTCTTCTGCTTAGGCGCCTCATCAATGATGCAATTACTTTACTCTGGCTGTCGTAGAACAAACTTTCACTTATGTTGATTCATAAAAGACGTAATATTGCTTATAATTTTGCCCATTCCGTCAATATCTTTAACTTTACACAGTGTAGGTGTGCACAATGCTCCTAATAGCAGGGGTATAATAATTGGCAGGGCATCATGTTCACCAAAACCACCATGCTTAAGTAACCCCAAAATTCATTGTCATCATGAGCAACCATGACTATAGCTCTGTAATATCACCTCCAGAAGTATATCTTTGCACTACTGGTAGTTGATTATTTTTCTGGAGGAATAATGTGTCAGTGACTCAGCGTGGGCCGTGGCCACCCTATTTCTTTTGCTCTCCACTGACATTTTCTGCGTGGGGGGGGGGGGGAGGTGTGCTGAATTCGGAGGACTTATTCTTCTGTTCAGCTTCTCATTTTGATCTTAATGAACTTATAGCTTGAGCTCAAGTTTGTCTATCATGGGCATGTAGACAAATTTCTGAACAAAGCGCGTTATATTGAGGACAGTAAAGTAACAAACTTTCTTTTGCATGTGTATGTGTTTTGCTATTTGTATCTTGTTTATCTTCTGAATACCTTGCAATATTTTTTCCTTTTGCATTTGATGCTATGGTGCTGAGTGCATAACAATGCTTTTTTCAGAAGTTTGCTGGAACTGTATGTAGATATATTTAATTTATCATGCAAATGTTTTCATTCTTCTCATTTATGATTTCTAGGTGAGAGTTTTTCTGAAATTGTGGGGAGCCCTTACTATATGGCCCCAGAGGTGCTAAAGCGAAACTATGGCCCAGAGATAGATATATGGAGTGCTGGAGTGATTCTCTATATATTGTTGTGTGGAGTTCCTCCTTTCTGGGCTGGTAATATATACTCCTTTTTATGAAATTGTTAGTCCTATGAAGTCGTAAAAACTGAATGTAAATATTCATGAATAACTTGGTGATTATCTTAAGCAACTTTTTTACACAGAATCTGAACAAGGTGTTGCCCAAGCCATCATACGTGGGAAAATAGACTTTGAGCGTGAACCATGGCCAAGTATTTCAGATGGCGCCAAGGGCCTTGTAAAATTGATGCTGGAACCAGATCCAAAGCTTCGGCTGACTGCAAAGCAAGTTCTTGGTAAGTTACATTATGTTATGTCCTGTGATATTTCCCTGAAATGACTTATTGAAATGAACTCAATGGCCAATTTTCTTTTTCCCCCTCAGACCCACCTCTCTGCATACCTGGAAATACTGATATTTCCAGGTAAGTTACATTATGTTATGTCCTGTGATATTTCCCTGAAATGACTTGTTGAAATGAACTCAATGGCCAATTTTCTTTTTCCCCCTCAGACCCACCTCTCTGCATACCTGGAAATACTGATAGTTTTTTTTTTTTTTGGTTTTTAGAGATTGTGTCATTTAACTTCCTTCCATATATGCATATTAATATGACATCCCTTACACATCCTTTGGGTGGGATACTGATTTGGAACCCCACAGTCTCCCACTTTATATTATTTAGGGCTTCCATCATCTGATTGACATCCAAGTTGGAAATTTTAATAAGTACATGTGCTATGGCTGAAACTTGCACTAACTGCATAGTTCTTAATAGAAAATATTTCTCATGAAACATGAGTATAATAACAGTAGTTGTTTATTTAACCTCGTATGTATTTTTTTTCCCTGCTGCTCTTTAATTCGTTTTAATAAATTAGGCAATGGCGTTTGTGCTGTTATTATGGAGCATATGTGAATAACTTTTCATGTTTAATACATGCAATACTTCAACTTTTATTTTTTTTTTCCTCTGGATGTTTGGCATTTGCAGAACACACTTGGCTTCAAAATGCAAAGAAGGCTCCAAATGTTCCCCTTGGGGATGTTGTCAAGTCACGACTGAAGCAGTTCTCATTGATGAATAGATTCAAGAGGAAGGCTCTTAGGGTCTGTCGATGCTTATATGTTTTGTCACCATCTTTTCAGTACTATAGTTTGCTGAATACTTGCACTTATCTTTGCTCAGGTTATTGCTGAATTCTTGTCTAATGAAGAAGTTGAAGGTATCAGAGAGATATTTGCAAAGATAGATACAGACAATGATGGTATTGTTTCAATTGAAGAACTCAAGACTGGGTTATTGAAATTCAATGGGCAAATGGCTGAATCTGAAGTACAGATGCTCATTGAAGCTGTAAGTTCACTATGTATAATACGCCGTTAGAGAAAAGCTTAGACACCTTTTGGCATCAATTAATTTATACCTTTTGTTCTAATTATTTATATAGAGATTAGGTTACCAAATTTATGCTGATATCTTAATTGCCAATAGGTGGATACAAATGGTAAAGGAATCTTAGACTATGGCGAATTCCTTGCAATTTCGCTCCATCTGCAGAAGATGGCCAATGATGAACATCTCCACAAGGCCTTCTCCTATTTTGACAAAGATGGGAACGGTTACATTGAGCATGATGAGCTTCGAGATGCCTTGATGGAAGATGGAGTTGATGATTGTACAGATGTGGCAAATGATATTTTCCAGGAGGTCGACACAGACAAGGTGAAATACGAATATAAGTTCTCTGGCATTCATCTGATGTGTTATCAGGATTTTTGCTCATTGAATTCCATCTTAAATGCAGGATGGACGTATCAGCTATGATGAATTTGTTGCCATGATGAAAACTGGGACAGATTGGAGAAAGGCGTCTCGACATTACTCAAGAGGAAGATTCAATAGTTTGAGCATAAAGTTGATGAAGGATGGCTCTATAAACTTGGGTGAGTAAATATACATTGGTTGCCTGTTTCTTTCACTTGTATGAGTTGTGATGTCCCATCTATGTATCGAGCTTATCTTCATTATCATTATTTGAGGCCTGCTTTGTATTAAATTGGGGTTTTGATTGGTTGCTGGGCTCTGGGCATCATGGACGAGGCAACTACTTCTTATTAGTTATTAGCCTTCCTTGGCTTGACTAAAACTCCTAAATCGGCCCAACCCCGCCCAAGCCCCATCCGTTCATCCAAAACACCATTTGTGTGATCCTATTCTCTCTTCTCTATCAGCTCCCGGATATTCTCGTGAACAATGTAGTATATATTTGATCGGGGAGTTACCTTTTGATGCATATCGAGCTTGAGCTTGTGCATACGAGTTTTCTTGTCTATTCGTGCACATGTATGTTTTCTTGATTGATTTTCAATGTGAAAACATTCTTATGCTTTGATTTTGATTTTCCTTTGTTAACTCTTTGCACATTGGCCCGTTTTAATGTCTAATCAATTTAATTATTGCTGTGTGTGTGTGAGCCGCGAGGCAACCCTACTTTGGCTGGATCTTGTGGCTCTATTCGAACTGTTAGAATACTACATGTGCCCTTTTTGTGAGAAGTGAGATTTGATTGATTGTTGAGAGCTCATACGGTGGGTGTATTTGCATTAAAGGGTGAGATCTGGTGAGAACCACCTCTTATATAGCAATAGGAACTAATCCTGACCACTCATTAGTAAAGAACATGTGGCCAGAATTAAATCTAAAAATTTGACAAGAATTACAATACAAGGGGTGGAGGGCTAAATTGGGAAAAAAGTTAAAAAAAACCAGTAGCCCTCACTTTTTTACTCCTTGTCGATCTCTCTCTCTCCACCACCAGCTATCACCATCAGACACTGTCGCTGCCGCCACCACCATTGGTGGTGGGGTTGCTGCAGTCAAGTGTGCCATCTGAGGATATTGATGTCCATCGAAGTTTTCAAGGGTTTGAGACTATTATGCTATCCACATTACCAATCGAGAGTTTTGTCTCCATCTTTATCTCTACCATGCGCAGCCGGCAGCCATGCCCCTCTCTCTCTAGATCTCTGGATTATGGGTCAACGAGAGTTCTATTTTGGTTTCTGGGTTTACATATTCATATGACATCTATCATTTGAATTGGATTTTGTTGTAGGATTGTTCACTCAATTAATTAGTAGTGTCATGTGTCAGTAAACATATTAAAGGAAGAAGCATAAATGATGAGATTTAGGATTTGACCGGAAAATGAGCGTCGGATCAAATTTTTTCTTCAATTTTAGATTATACAAAAATGGATAATTTGCTAGCTTGATTATAATTAAAATTACAGCTTGTTCAGTAGGAATACACACAACCTAATGCAATATTTTTAAAATAATTGTTCAAATGTAATGCATAAATCCGTTGCAATGTACAAATATCATATACATAATACATTAATTGTGATATTGCGTCTGACACGCTATATGAATAAATCTAAACAATATAATACACAAATATTATACATGTAATGCATTAATTGTGGTAAGAGTCCTTTGTGTACGTATTTATAGTTTCATATTGATGCACTCAATTTAAAGATTCTTGAATTCTCCAGATTTTGCTTGCAAAGTTGCAATCTTGCTTAACAGGCTTTTGACACCTATACTATTCCGAATTCACATTAACCTGCAATTCCCAAAACTATCTGTCCTCTCGTTTTTTTTTCTCTCTGTTTTTCATATTTTTTTTCATTTGTGGGGAAAACTTGAAGATCGATCTTATCCAATAAAAACTTGCCCTTTTAAACCCTAAAAACAAGTTTTTTTCATTCACGGTAATGACATAATAGACTTGCAACAATGACAAATTAAAAACTAATCTAGACATTCAACAGCATTCATCACAATCCAGCCGTTACTGCACTGACAATAGTGGAGCAGAGCAGAGGGGAGATACGATAGTACTGTAGAAAATGCAAGCAAGCTAAGAATAAATCAACTTGAAAGATTTACTTACTACTATAGCTAGCTAGTCAGATGAATTTGAAATCTTGACGTTGTGGTTTCGCAACCATGAATCCTCGCATTTCCGGGAAATGATCCCAGATAATACGTCGCGCAAGCTTGTCCACCATATCAACCTGTGAGTTGAAACCACAAGCACCACATTTGAGATTCACTGACCGTGATTTGCTGACGATGACAACTTCAGTTTCAGGCGACCCGCATTCATAACACCCTACGTATTTCTTCATGAACTTGTCAATAACTTGGGCAAGTTTTTCAGCACTATGAACTTCGAAGATCTTGAATACTTGAGTCTTCTCATCAATCCAACAACTAGTTCCCACTTCATACCCAATATATACGGCAGTGTAAAACGCCGGCCTACCCAAAGCCTCTGCCAACTCAACCATGTTCAATATGTTGGTCCCCAGATCTCCACCACGCCCCGAGATCTTTGTTCTTATCTCCACCATCTTATCATACACAAACACAGACGAGCCATCATACGTTACGCCAGCAGCAATGTCTTCCTCATCCAATAACTCTTGAAGCTCTTTACTCCCAACACCAGTGTTTTGCAGATCCATTTTACACACCTGCAGTGCTCGCACGTATATAAAGCAAGTTAATTAGTTTCTAACTTGTTATATACTCCCTCCGTCCCCCAAAAGTGCGGTGTGTATTTGATTTGTAGTGAAGTATAAAACATTACTTAAACCACACTAATCTGGGATGGAGGGAGTATATAACAAAAATCAACAACAAAACAACATGCAGATGCAAATGCAGCATCTTATAATTAATTAATAGGCAATTAAGCAATCATCTTAGTGTTATATCATCCTTTTCAATTTGTTTATTCTGTTGTTACTAGCAAGCAAATGGTAGGACACTTGCAGGTTTATGTTTACCATCTCTAGCTAGCTATTCCAAAACAAAAGTTAACCATCACAAAAACAACTAAATAGTAGAATAGTCCGCCCAGAAACAAAAACACTACTCCCTCCGTCCCTGATAAGTGTAGTCCACTTTCCTTTTCCGTCCGTCCCCCATAAGTGTGGCTTCCTTATATGGATATGACTCCACTTAAAATTTTACCCTTTTATCCTTTAAAATTAACTAACACTACAACAAATTGGGTCTCATTCTCCACTCACTACACATCTACCTAACATCCTTCTTAAAACTCGTGCCCCTCCCTCCGGACCATATCAGGGACGGAGGGAGTACAATCCAATCTTTCGATCCTCCATCCCAATCTAGAGAACCCGGTTAAACTTACAAAAGGCCACAACTATAGGATTGATTAATATGATATCCAGATTCAAAAGGTTAATTTAATCTAATCTAATCTAGTCTAATCTTTTAATCCCCTAGGCTGCTCTGCTATTGCAATGCAATCTCTACGACAAAATTCAATATAAGCATAAAATTATATCCAACAACTCCTCAATCAAAAAACAAGGTAAACAATACCTCAATTCAATCCAAAAAATTCAATATCAAAACATGCGAATCCAGATTTAAACATCAACATCACCACACACGATGAATCGAATCAAATCAAATCAAAACAAAACAAAACATTCGAAGCCACGACAAAAGGAAAAGATAACTTACGTATGAAAATTGAGATAGAGAGAAGCGAGCACGAAGCGCCTGCAATGGCGAAAAACGGCGCCGTTTTCTCTTCTTTTTCCCTACTGTTTTTTGTGTTTAGTTTTTTTCACACACTGCTTCCCGTTTCTTTTCTTTTCTTCTATTGTATATTACCATATCCCAAAACTTATTTATTTAACTTTTTACCTTCAGGGCCGGCCCTAACATTTCGAGGGCCCTAGGCGAAAAAATAAAAAGGGCCCTTCATAGTTTACAAATATTTTCGCTTCCGCCTCTTTCCCCGCTACATACCTTTCGCTTTCACACACAAACAACATTACAATATTCTTCCAAATCTATCTATATCTATATTACATATATAAAAAAGTCATGTTTCACTAAATATAATTTGCATAATATATCCTTATTATATACTCTAATTGAAGGATATTAATCTAATATAGTAGAGATTTTATTTAGATGTATATCAAACTACTTAATCATACTAATAACATGCAAACCGTGATTACAAAACCAAATTAGTTTCACTCTTTTATAAATATTATTATAATAGCCTAATAGGTCGCCTCTATGAGTATGCTAAAAATAGGTACATGTAACTGCATAATTTATGTACTCAAACTTTATGATTTCATAATTGTAGAAATCTATAGATGATTCATGAATTTCTGGACATAGAGATATGTGTACATATTGATAATTTGATATTATAAAAACTTGCTCTTAGTTCTTTAATATAGTTAAAATAAAATAATCCATTTCATTTAAAATAAAATCAAACTTTAATTAAATTAAAATATGACTTTATGTGTATTATATTATATATATTAATATATAAAAGAAGAAAATTGAATAAAATACATCACTTTGCGGCAGAATCTATGAAATTCTTGTCCCTTTCATAGGGCCCCAAGCAGAGAGAGAGAAGAAATGAAACGGTAAAAAAAAATACAGAAAAATATATCAAATAGTAATTAATATAGGAATTGAATAATTATGTGTTTAGCCCATTTTGTAAAACAAGAAGTAAAATAAATTACTGGGCTCTGTGTATAATAAATTTTACTTTGGGGCCCCTTCCGGCCTTGGGCCCTAGGCGGCCGCACTCCTTGCCTAGGCCCAGGGCCGGCCCTGTTTACCTTTCTCTTTAATTACCAATACCATGATAAAAAATTATGGAATGTTATCGATGAGAATGAGACATTATTATATTTGGGCCTATTAATGACTGTCCAAATGTTTTTTTTTATTGAATAAATGTTTATTATTATATTATTAAGGAAAAAGTGCAAATACACTCCCGAAATTGGCTACGATTTGCAAAAATCCTCCTGAAGTTTGTTTAGGTGCAAAATCACACTTCCTTAATGTTATTTGGTGCAATTAACCCCTTTTACTAACGAGAAGTTTGTAAATATGGGCATAACGTGTGGGGGTGAGCAAAATATCTTAAATTCAAATATTCGAACCGAACCAAACCGAAATATGAAATTCGGATTGGATTTTTCGGATTTTCGGTTTGGATCGGATTGCAATTTATCAACAATTCCTGCTTACCTTGTTGCATGCCGGGCATGACACCACACATGCCCGCACCACCGAGTGCCAAGCGGCACATCTTGCACGCAGTCGCCACATCGGGTGCCAAGCGGCCCGCTGCGTACGCACCACCGCACTACGGACACGTCGAACACGCACCACCTCGTGTCCGACTCGGATCACCATCTTTCGCTCGATGCCAACTCAACATCTAGCCCACGCATCCTTGAATCCACCGGACCAAGTCATTGGCTCCGTGCCAACTTCGATCTCCCGACGTGTCATGACTCCGCACCACGACACTCGCTCACCCCCAATGTGCCTGACACTGCACCACCGAGTCACCCGACGTGCCACTGACACGGCACGTCCCGCACCAACTCTTAGGGACGTAACACTAGTACACTATTGAATCTCTCTATTCGCAATGAACGGTATCCTGGTGGTCGAGATGCTTAACTAGCCGTTTTCTTGCCCTGGGCGATCTATATTACCGGCAATCTTCTTGATTAAGTGTTAGGAAATTGCCCGGTTTATCTCTCTCTTTAAATCTCCATTTTCTCTCTGATTCTCTTCTCTCCCCAAAATCTCTAATATCTTTTCTCCCCAATTTTTCAATATCTAAATAAAATTTCTACAACGTTGTGGATTACCAATTATGCTATCAGAATCCAAGCAACATGGTGAAATAAGGGATCCTCGAAATCTCTAATTAAGAAGAAGAAGAAGAAACAAACTCTAGTTTCGGACCATGCATCATTAGATTTCCGAGTAATTGTTGCTCGGCGACGTCGTATTCGCAAAAGGGTATCAAGATTTCCAGAAATCCTAAAAGAATCCGCGTCGGGCCGCTGACATCGGGCCCGAAAAGGGCCGGGCTGACTGATGTTGACTCCCTCGGCCTTCCTCTGGGAATGTCGATTGCCGCTGTAGTCGCTCAGGTATTTTTTTTTTTATTATTATTTAAAATGATAACAAGTTCATTTTTCTTGATTTATTAAAATGAGAGAATTTTTTCTTAAACTTGCGATTAGTTTTTTTTTTTTTTCATGTATTGAATATTGAATGCTTCTTGAAAAGATTATATTTATACTTTCAAAAAAAAAGATAGTAGTAATATTTATGAGAATTTATATGTTAGTACTTGAATGACAGATGACTTGAATGAGTGAAAGACTGTACATTATAAGCTTCTTCTTGAAAGTGTAACTTTTAAACAGTGAAATTCTTGCTATTTTTTGGCATATTTTCAAGAATGGGGTGATTTTTTCTTCTATGTACATGCTGGAGGTTCAGATTGTTTGTTGTTTCACTGTGCATTAATGATTTTGTTGAAGAGTTATGCTCATTTGAGAGAGCAGCTGAATAGTTGAATTAAATTAATTTACATGTGAAGTAGTTGGAAATGGTGTTTCGCTAACTTGCTAGGTGGTGTTTTTTGTTGTAATTGATGGTTGATGGGATAAAGTTTTCACCTTTAAGTAAGAAGTCTCGTCTTTTTGAGTTTACTTGTGTTTTGTTTTTCACGTATCATATATATTAGACATCATAAATACTCCCTCCGTCCCGTTGATCTTGGCCTAGTTCTTTTCGGCACATGTATTAAGAAAGGTATTAAGTGTAAAAGTTATGTTTAGTGTAGTTTGTATATATTATTTTATTGACTTTTCAATCCTGCAGTATTTCTTATTGACTTTTGGGCTTAATTAATGTACTAATTGAGCCATAATTTTGTCCAAAAAAGGAAACATGCCAAGATGAGTGGGACGGAGGGAGTATGTTCTTAAGAAGCAATGGCTTTCTTTGATTCTTTTGATAGCTTAACATTGATACCAATGCTGTAGTTGTTGCATTATTATGTTTTCAACCTTTCTGTATAGTAATTTGTTTGCCTTTTCTTTTCTTCTTTCTGTTTCTTTTTGTGTAGAAGGTGGATTGTAGAGTTATCACTTTCTTTAACAATATTGTGGTCTGGATTTGTTTGATGAACGTTTTGTCTGTGGCAAGTTAATGCCACAGACATGAACTATACATGAATGTGAATACATTTTCATGGACTTTTAGTATGTCTTTAACAATATTGTGGTATGGACATTTTCATGAATGTGAATACATTTTCACCTGGTGATTTCCCAGGTGCATTATCATAGTTGTAACAAAATTTCCATTTCAATTATGTCAGTTTTACATTTGTAATTAAATGATGATGCTAGAAAAAGGAAACAAAAGATTCCTTTTTCTCATTTCTCAAGTTGATTCTTCTATAGGTGAGGTGCGGGGGGATATCACTAATTTTCAGAAATGACTTTTTTTTTTTTTTGTGCGTGTAATGTCATCTATCATAATAAGTAACTAAATGTAAGTGTTGATGAATGAAAGAGAGATGCAAGAAAATGAAAATCATGTGCTGCTAGAATATAACATTTCGCAAGTTGAATCTTACAACTTATGTTCCGATTGCTTTCCAAATTCATCACTACTCAATACTACTCTTCTGGCATAAGAAACGGATTAATTATGAAATACTACGGCTTGAGCTTCAAAAAATGCCAAACTACACTAAAATATTAGTTGAACCACACTAACATGGGACGGAGGGACTACTATATTAATATTCAACAATCTACATCAAGTTTCTATATATCGCCTGAAATTTGCTCCTGTGGGACCTATTCCCATCGATATCAGAAACATAACAACATAAACTATCATTCCTAAAGATCTCCAAGTTCAATCATAATCATAAAGATGCATCTCTCTCTTATTACACTACAACAGCTCATCATGACAACTCAATTTTACTAGAGATATAGGAGGAATACTTGAAAATTTGCGGGTATTATAAAACTCACAATAACGTGAGGGGTTATATGTACAACTTCTGTAATCAATGAAGTTTCACAAAAAATGATGTCTCGTCTCGTCACTACATATATAAAGTGGTGTACCAACACGAAGATCAAGTTGGCTGTTTGATCCCCATTTTCCCTAGTCTCGACATCTAAAGCATTCTGTACAGTTTTTAGGACAAATTGCTTAACTCTTGTCCTCCACGAATTGTCATGGCATTGAGAAGTTCCATAATATTCTCAACTTATACCTCCAAGCACACTGGCAACGAGCATCAACGAACTGTTGCTCCCTTTTTCATATGTAACTTGTCATCAGTGTGTCGTATAAACCTTGTGAGCATGTCTATAGTATCTATTGATGTAAGAAGACTGCAAAGGAAGAAACACAAGAAAATGGTCAATTCCTAGCCCATAAAATGGAAGCAACAGGATGATGTAACTATAAACTTGAAAACATTTACAAGTATATTGGGTTCTGTGGTTGCACAAATTAGCATGTGCTGTAACAATTTTTTTTTTTAAAAACTGTCAATTACTACATCATCTTCCAAGTATCAAGATTAGTAAAATTGAGTGGTAAAGCATCAGAATCCTCCAAAAATCAAACATTCATACGATGATAATTTTAGATTGGAACTCAATCTCCCCTATAATTACAGCCTTCATCCAAGGATTTACTAAAATTTCTCATACCATCAGTGTGCTTTTATACAAGGTTTTTACTTAAAAATAATTCGTACAAGATCATTTAATTGTTATCCATCACCATCATTCAAAAGTCAACAGTGTACATTTAGGAAAAGTATGCAATAGTAGTTATGCTAAGTATCTCAAGTGTTCCTCCAAGAGTTTAGCTGCAAGGATAAATTTACCCTTTACAGTTTGTCTTTTTAAATATAAAAAACAAGTTGAGAAGCGTATGCAGCATCAAATAACTAAAAAAGGGGGCAACTAGACCAAGAGATAAGTCTAATATGTTCTCAAAAGTCCATTCAAGCAAATGAAGTTTAGGAGACAAAAGGAGATGTCCCATAAACAGGAAATTTTGCAGAACATTATCTTTTTACTTTCCTCTTCGCCAAGGGCATAAAATGGAAAAAGGAGGGCAAAGAAGGCCAAAATAAAGCTTCCTTATGTAAATACATTGAGAATGAGGATATTCACCTTCACACTGGATACATCCGGAGTGTCAGGTGTAGGCACTGGATAAAATTTGTAGAATTTCATATTCTCCAATGCAGCCCTTGATTGTTGACTCAATTCCTCCTGTGCCTTTCTACGGGCTTCCCTTGCCTATACAGAAAGAGTGCAGTCTACATGCATGAGACACAAAACACTGACAAGAAAGTCATTCATTGCACTGGACTTGTTTAAAAAATACCTCACGATTAGCTTTTTTAGCTTCACGGACTTTCTCCTTCACAAAATCCTGAGGTGCAAAGATTAGAATAGCTAGATACTTGAAATATAGGAAAAGGAATACAAAACATTGGTGAAATAAGCGACAAGCACAATCATCAGTTATAATTTACCTTGAAGGGCTCCTTTTGATCTGCAGGTAACTCCTCTTCCTCAATCAGCTTGTCAGTGAATTCCTGATAATTTATTACACAACTTGATCAATAGATTTTCATTGATAGAGATGCTTGACGAAGCTATGCATGCAAGTTAATGAATAGAAGTATCGAGACATAAAACAGAACTAATAAACATAATTAACAAGAATAACTCTAGCTCATCAAGTTCCCAATCAAACTCACCGAAAACCTGGAGGAGCAGCAGAAGTCAAGTTCGCTTTGCAGTAAAGCGATCCAAAACTTTTTCTATAATCAGACCATTGGCAAAATCTCAAGTTTTGCTTATTTTTAATGAGTAATATATAAAACCATAGGTACAGCCTTACCGGCTTGGGATCAATAGGATATAAAAGGTCGACTGCAGTGCTCTGCTCTAGTTCATCTTGCTTAAGGGGATCGTAGAAGTCTGTGAAAAGATGAGTTGATATGTCAAATTCATATCTAGGCAGTATTCACAAAATCAGCTCAAGTAATTTATGGAATTGGCTCGGTTGCGCCTTATAGTACTCTAATATAGATGGAAGATGTGTGGAAGATAATTAATCAGCACATGCAAGGAATGATTTATTCTCAAGGACTTTTAACAATTAACAACCAAAACGATTAATGAAATAGGACCCTATAACATGAACCATTAAACAAGAAAGGAGAATGTAACCGAAGTAGAGCAACTCAAGTAAATATAATCAAATACCAGATTTATGCAAGAAAAGAGCAAGCAGCTAAGGCATGATATCTGAAATCTTTTCTCTCACGACATGAACAATATGTTATGACACATTAACTTTAGCATCACATCATAATAACAGGAAGCAGTAATATTGATTGCCAAATGAAGTCCAAAAAGGATGAGTCATTAGTACAATTTTCAACTTTTCGGCTACACGTGTTCAACAGTTTGAAACCATCAACTAACTGCATTTGACGGTCAGCAGTTAACCGTATCAGAAACCGTTTAATTATGATTGGAGAATTTTTTATACAGCAATTCAACTGTACCGGCGGTTACAGTTAACCCCTCCTGGTTTTCTTAACTGCTGATTAATAACTGGCAAACGTGTCAAACAATATTATATTGCACCAACTCAGTAATGCTAAACAATATTATATTGCACCAACTCTTTTGGATCATCTAAACCCAATAAGTGAACATATAATCTATAAAATTACAATTCACATCAATAATCATTTAGAAGATATGAAGAGTAAAGAAATAAAAAATAAAGAGGCTCAATTCCTTCACATTTTACCATAACCATGATAATAACATTAATCTCTGATGGGCTCTGACGGAGCTTTCAGATACTTTAGTGAGAAACAAAAAGGCTTGAAAAGTACATAAAATTTCAAAAGAAAGAACTATCGTTATTCTAAAAATCGATCATATAATAATCCTTTAGACCCAGAGTTTGTTAAAATTGGAAGGACAATATTAAGTAAATGAAGCAATAGAAATCTTTTAACAAGGAATAACACTTTCACTCACAAGGTAAGCAGTACTCAAAACTTTGACATAAATGTTATAAGATCAATGAGGCCACTATCCTCCCCACCCCTGCATCCTCATCAACTTCACAATTACAACTCACTTGTCTATTTAATTAATGGATTAAAACAAGAGCAAAGCCAATTAACTGATTCTTCCAACATTTTCTTTCTAGAGGAATTAAATATTTCGACATAAAGGGGAAAAATAATTAACAAGTAAAATTTGTAATTTTTCTTTCAGAATTTGTATCATACTTTCATAATATAATTGACACATAAATCCAACTACAAGTGGTGGATAAATAATTAAAACATGAAAGCAACTATTGAAGAAACAATTGGTGCTTCAAAGAAAAAATATCGAACTTGAGTCAATATCCCCTGTTACAATCTCCAAGTTGGAATTTTAAAATATTAAACCTGCACTAGTTAGAACTACTAAATGAAGTGTGTGGTAAGGGCAAGTAAAAATCTGATATTCAGATTATTGATTAAACCCAAGGGTAGTTCATATATGAAAATGAATGTGGATTATCTAGCAAAAGATGTAGACAGCAACAGTAGATGATCTTAAACTTTTGAGCCATAAAACTTCACTGTTGAGACTTTCAAATAGCAAACTACAGAGCCAAACACACAAATATTTCACCAAAAAAAATTATGATGATCTTGAATACCCAATATAAATATCATGAAATACAAAAAAAAAAAAAAAAAAAGAACAGGTGGAAGCAGGCCGAGGTTACCTCCTTTGATTACAGCTCAAGATGAAAATTTGAGAGTTTTTAAGTCTTTCAACTTGAGATTCCCTAAGAGTAAATGCAATGGAGAAACTGTCAACAATTTGTCAGAGGAAAGCTGCAGGAAAAAAACTTAGGAAAATTCAGCACCTGTTCTCAAGAGGTATGTAAGGGACCCAATCCATTTTCATCTGTTTCATAGGCAAAATTTCTTCAGTCTCCATCTGAACTGATTTGATACCAATTTTGTCAGATGGAGGAAAAGGTGATACCACCTGTTCATTTGAAGATATCCATGAATGAGTAAAATCACAATAGTAATTAGAGAGCAGACAAAGGGGCCTAATACGACATTTATATAACAAATTTCTTCTCTTCTATACAATTGAATACCATTCATGGTAGATTCATGGTGTTGAGTTGGGCATGGGACAGATGCACTTAGCATTATTAAACATACACAAAACACATTAGCCGTGTACTATATTTTGTAAATGGTGAAATTCGCAACAGGGTCGAGCATGTAACAACATAGCCTAATATTCACCATGAATGAAGGTGGATAGCACACAGATCATCAGTTTGCGCCAATGTAGAAGAACAATTAGCTAATAGCATTTGGGATTGCTCCCACAAAAATATTAGAAATCTCATAATTTTAGATTTGGAAAATTTTAAAAGATAACCACAAAGACAGAATGCTACAAGTTTAAAAGATAGTTACTGGAGAGAACAAAAAATATAAAAGATGACCAATATCAGTTAAAACACCACATTTTCCTCTTATTTGAAGCCGAGATAATAGAAAAGGCATGCCTTAGAAAGTATAATATAGGGATTAAATGTACCATTAGTGGTGAATTAGAAACCATAACTAAGGCTGCATTGCAGAGAAGAGTGCAAGTGCACATATAAGATACCACTACATAGTTTAAACACGAAATAGATCATTTTCAAGAATATAATTGACCCACTAATATCCAACTTCAATGAAGTGTGATCAGTTAAATAGTACTCCCTCCGTCCATGATATTGAGGACACAATTTCCTATTTAGGGTGTCCACCATATTTATACCACTTTCTTTTTTGGGACAATACCCCACACACATTCATTATTTTATATCTCACAACAACTCATTATAGTGGGTCCCTTTCTCCACTCAAACACTACATACCTATCATTTATTAAAACTCATGTCGCACCCTATGTGTCTACATTTCGTGGACAGAGGGAGTATTAACTAAGCAGAAGTGATAAAACAAAATGCTAAAGTGCAGAGAAAAGTTTTGGGGCTTACGACAACCACAACAGGTATCATTGAAAAAAATAATTGATCTTTATAAGGAACCATTTGAGCTGCAGACATAAATAGACAGCATAGCATTGAGAAATAATAGCAAGATAATTATCAGATCACCAAATTTAAAGAAACCATGGAGATAGTTAATTAGTATCATCATGTTAAAGTTGCACGATAAATTAGTCGACAAAAGAATTGGAAATCTATGTTCTATGCGCTACTTACGCTCTGTACAGCCAAAGATATAGACCTTATTATGCAACTCTCCACCTTCTTCAAGAGCTTCCTGCCACATTAACAACAAGCAATGTCAGCCTTACAATTCCAACTTCCTAAGCTCATTCGACAATATTTTCTGAGTGCTTTTATATTTATTAATCAGAGAAATCTTGTAAGGACTAAGTCAACAAAATCTTCACATGTTAAAAAGTGAAATTGTAAGAGTTTTCGGCAACTTACTTCCAAATTAGAGAAGTTCCACTTGTACTGGTACACCAAGTCCAACTTATCCCACTGCAAATTATATTTACATAGAAAAATGAAATCAAATTTGTTTCATCACAATCCATGAGAAAGATGAATGACAGCTAAAACTGGAGGGACCGATCAAATTCTTACCTCTGTGCCTACCGGGAAAACCTGCAACCATAGATCCTCCTGCACAACACATAGTAGCACATAAACATGAACTAATGCAATGACTTACACAAATATCTTCAAACTACATACGACAGAGGAGAACGCATCTCAGCTTACTGAGGCAAATTACAGCAATTGTTGTAAAAACTTGAGCAGCCAAGGCACGTTCAACAAGGCAACATTGTCTACATTAACAATATGCTAACAGAAATAGATAAATAATCCGTTGCCAGAAGCAAAGTTTAAATCGAAAGCTTCATGAGAAACGCGATGTACACAAGAAAATATTACGCAGCAGCAATTCAAAATCCTATGCCAAAACTGAAAACTAACCAAATTGCGCTTCTCGGGGAAATACTCAGGCTCGGCTTCCGGTGTGGCAACCTTAGCTCGCTTCCGTCTGCCCTTTCCAGCTGCTCCTTTGCTCGCTTCCTGCTCGGCCTTTTCCATTGTCTTACGCTTGCTTACCTTCCTCATCGCTCGTGTACGTACGCCGAAAGGCTTGAATGTAGAGAGAGAAAGAGAGAGCGGGAGAGAGATGGATTGGGATTGGAGAGAGAGCGCTAGGGAAACAGGTGGATTGAAATGCCTACAGTATTTATATGTGGGCGTGTCAGCGTGCCGATCACGCACGTGGATATTACGCGACTTCTCGTACAAACGGGGAGGATATTTTCAATAATACTTTTTGGACATATATGTCCGGACATAAAATGAATATATTAATAATCTTAACTTATCATTTATTAAATAAAATAATGGTGTTGGTTAGTACTATAATGTATTTACTTAATTAATTTAAACCGTCATTTTTAAAGAGAGAAATATGAATACAAAAAATACGAAATTAAACTAATAAAGTTATTTTGTGATTTTCACTAATCTTTCGGAAATACTATTACTTAATAGATATTTATGCATTCACTTGAATTAGATTACTCACAAAATAATAAATTGAATGAATGTGAAGAAATTACAAAATTAAATAAATAAGTTAAACGGATCGAACCGATTCATTTACCTAAACTAGCTAGATTATGTCCGGACATTTATGTCCGAAGTCCGAATAGCATCACTCGGGTATTTTTGTCATATAAGTACCGAGAGTATCTCTGGTTATTTTTTTGACAAAAATCTTTGTATTATCTTTATTATATCTATCAAGATTTATGTTAGATTCAAATCCAAATATATCAAGATAAATTTGTATAAATTAAATATTTTAAATATTAGAATTCATTAGAACCCAAAAATTTAAATAAACCAATTTTTTTGGTTATTAAATAAAATTATGGATAGTCATAACATGGCTGCATAGATTTATTCCACTCTAAATTCAAAAAGGAAAAAGGCAAATTATGGCACAATTAGGAGTTCAGACTCGAATATTTGATTTTATGGTTAAAGAGTTATTGATTCCTAAAGTTGATAATACTCTATTTTTGTAGAATTAATTTGTTATCCAATGTTCGATGACAAAATTGAAAAAGATAGATGGTAAGCTCAAACGCCTCAATCAGTATTTAATCCGTCTTTTAATTGAGAAATTTGATGAGATAATTGATATACATTGAATATTTAACGGGCCTACAAGACATGGTTAAGTCCGACTTAAGATAATGCTTTTTCCATAATTGGTAGGGATTCAAACTCGCATCATTGGGATTCAAGGCGGACGACACAATCACCAGGTTAAATAGTCATTTATTGAATAATACTCTAGTTTTTATTATATACCAACATTTACTCAGGTCGGGTCAGGATCCCGTCTTACACGTAAGCCGCCTGCATGAGTTTTTGTGTAAAATATTTTAAAAGATTATATGTTTAATAATGATCGAGTATTTGACTGGGTCTTCGGGTCGGTACCAGGTATACCCGGTACCCGACCAATTCATAAAACCTATACCCGGAATCCGTCGCGCAACTAGAAATCCCCGGTATTGGGTACCGGGGATGATTATACCATTTATTTATTTTTTATCTAATTTATATTCTTAGGATTTTGATATGTTTAAGATTTATTTTCCTAATTTGATTGTAAACTCTAGAAATTATGAATTCCCAAAAATGTTGCCTTATTTTTCAATATATTAAATATAATTAATTATATGTTGACTAGCAAATTTTCTATGTATAATAATATTACAGATTCACGAGGAGAGAATTGCTCTCTCTCCTCTACGTTGCATTTTCTAATAATGCATTGATTTCTATTTATCTAAAAATTTAATGACCAATCCGGTGACGGCCGATTTGGTCGCCGGAATTCTCTTGACTTCGGCAGGAATTGTGATTTTCAGAGTCAAAAACCTAAATAAAAAGATGTTTAATTAGATGTATCATCCTAAACTTTTTTTTTTTTAATTTCAACACACGTGACTTCCCGACTTAAAAATTAGAAGAAAAAAAACGTCTTACCAATTAAGTTGGGCTTCGTTATCGAATAAAGATTTATAATTTACCACGAAATAGAGAGCAAATCTATCATCCAAGTACATCTCTCAAACGATAGCAATACTGGCCATTATTCAATAGAAAAATACATAGTGACCAATTTCAATCCAATAACATATCATAAATTCTGTCACTCATAGAGTTATTTCACTGCACAAAACAAACACTGTTTTATTCTTATTAATTGAGATGGTTGTACATGCCCGGCAGCAGTGGCGACGTCGACGAGAAGGCGTCGACGCCCCACGGGAACCCGATTTCCTGTTCTGTGTAGAGATTCTTGCTGATCCCATCAAGAGAGAACAGATTCAAGTTCTGTGAATCAAGGTTAAATGATGGAACTTTCTGTATCTGTGGAAGAACATTTTCTTGAATCTTGATCCTCTTCGGAGCTCGAAATTCTTCTCTCGATGATATCTCAATCTCGCTGACATCTTCTAGGTCTGACTCGAATTCCTTATCATTCGACTGATCCGATTCCTCGCTGAGAGAAGGCAGTGATAGAATCGGAGAGTATGGCTTGATTGCCTTGCCTGCAGGCGCCCGGTTCTTGTATTCCTCCGTGATCTTGTCGAGAAATCTTCCTTGTGCTTCGATTTTCATCTTCAAGCTCTTCTGCACCTGCAGACGACGTTTTGTTCCTGTCGTTTATGTCTCTACGTTTGTCTCGCAAAAAAGACATGATCAAGATCAAGAATTTGTCCGAACTCACCTCAAGCTGATCGCTCAGCCTTCTCTGTGCTTCCATTTGTATCAGCAGCGCCTCGTTTAGCTGCACACCCCTAGAATTTTCATGCCGACATGCATTAGCTCGTGGTGCATGCATGATTACATTCTCACAACGCGTAAAAAAAAAAAAAGGTCAAGCGACTCACGAGAGAGCACAGAAATTCGGAAGCATCTCTGATACGCTTCGTCTTTCAAGCTTGCCTTCTGCATGTTGTAAGAGAGAGCAATTCTTAAGTACAAATCATCCGTACGAGGAAATGGCAAGAAAATGGATAGTTTATTTACTTGTATAGTCTTCTTCTCGAGTAAATACCGACATCCTGTACTTCTGTAGAGACAGCCAACTAAAAGCATGAGACAAGACAAATCTAGAAATGGCAGGCAACGAGAGAGAGAGAGAGAGAGAGAGAGAGACCTGTAAGTGACTCTTGACATGAAAGATGGTCAATCCGGGAATAGACATAGCCTTAAGAATACCCTTTGGAGTAGCTCCTAAGAAAACCAAGCAAATAAAGAAAGCCCAGAAATTACCAAACATACATAGATTTGAATGTTTGATGAACTCATGAACAACCTTCACTTACTATCTGGACCTCCAATCTGATTGACTGCTTTCTCAAACAAGTCGTGCAATTCCTTCGTCCACTTCAGCCTCTCCTTTGATGAGCCATTAGCGCGATCAGAGCCCATCTTGCCGCCAGGCGACCTTGCAACCCTGCTAGGCAATGGTATATGAGCAAATAGTAGTCAGTTAAAAGGGGCTGCTAAAAATAGAAACACATGCAACCAAGAAAATCACAGGCGATATCAACTAAGATGAAATGATGTGGATGTGAAAGATACCTAAAAATAGCTGCAATGCAAGTAAGATTAAAGAGAGTTTCAAACTTCTCGAACTTTAACATCAGACTTCTCTTGTTTGTATCACCTGGTGAAGAAACCTAAAAAAAACAAATAAACAACAGGAGGAAGTATCAATCCGCGACAGCTAAGGGAAACACCCTTGCTGCTTGCAATAACCCAAGTCATTCAAAAAAGACAACTACCTGCCAAAGAAAGACAGCAAAACCAAATACAGGACAAAATAACTAAGTACAAGTCAACACAAGGAGATATCATCAGATAAAAAAAATGAAGATCAAGAGTATCCATGATCTGAATAGCAAGCAAATACTTCCAAGGGGAAAGAGACGACGACAATTAAATAAAAACTCAAACCTCTGTAAATTAATGATACATCACGAACAAGGCATAGAATCCATATAATATTGTAGCATCAGAATGAACCAGATCCTATATAAAAGCTATAACATTAAAACAGACCACCTAGTACGCAAGGAGATGGGCTTTATCCTGTTCAGAAATAAAATGTTGTTGGCTACAAATAGTTGAAACACATATTGCTAACTACTTTGTCAGGCACTGAGTGAACACTATCAATCTTTTGTTTATCCAGTAACAACTACTGCCTGCCGCGCTTCATGCAGGAAGGGCATTTGTATTGCTTGATGCTCTCAGCTTTAGCAGGAGTTATCTTCACGCATTTCCCATGAAACCATCGCTCGCAGATGTCACACCCAATCCAGAACTCATCTGCATTGTAGTTTCCACCACAGCTTCCACACAGTGTTTCACTGTGTTCGTCTTCCTCTTCTTCAAAGCTTTCCTCAGCCAGCTTTGGGTTAGTTTTGGCTAGACCGTCATTAGATCTCTGCAAAGTGAGATAATATTCAGCAATGCGCACAGTCACTGACGAAATCAAATCGAAGGAAAATAAATCACTTCCATTAAGAAGATATCTACAGAGAAAGTTTTATGTTTGGTCTCAATACCAAAGTTTTTAGTAAACCATGTACCATAATGACACTGTCCTCACTCAACAATCGTTTGTCAGGATGGAAAAATGATCAAAGAAAATATACATAAATATCACGTATATATAGATATCAATAGACACTGGTGAAAGATAGAATAATGATGAAATGGTTTGGATACTGAACTAGGGACACTTTAAGAGTGGTTAGGAGTACGGGAGTTGTATTTGGTTCGAAGGGCATGGTTTGATTCTAATAAAGAAACTGGATATTTCATTATGAAATCCTAGGGAATGTTACGACAAACTTTAATACATAAAATTCACTTAAAATTTCAATTAAATAATGTCTTTGAATAAATACTACATTCACATTGCCTTACAGTACAATAAGATTCATAACCATTTGATACAAGAATACTAATACCAAGAATTTAGGTGAACAAAATTAACTCCAGGTCATCAAGTTCTGCAGATAATTAAGCAAATATCGTTCACAGGTTTCTCAACCTATTTAACTGTTTGTCCAAGGAAAGGATAATTAGGATAGATCTAATCATCATGTTGTCCACACATGCTTGGACCTCCATAAGACATGTATACAACCAAAATGTTATAAGTGGGGATCACATCACTATACCCGAAAACGCGAAACTTCAAACATTAGAAACAAACATTTTAAATTTGAGGTTGTCATACCTTTGTGCCAACACGAGATTTGCTTCCACTATCTGTATTGGGCTTATCTTTTACAGGCTTTCTTTCTGTTACCAATTCAAAAACGGTTGGCATTTCATTGATCAAACTGAAGAGGCGCTTCCTGCAAGTCCAGCAAAAATTTAATGCTCAATCAGAAAAGTTTCCTCATAAAAAACTATATGTAATTGTTGATCCCTCTATTGGGATGAGAGGAGCAAGTTTTTCAAGGAGTCCCAAATTTATGAAACATCTACAGAAATAAAAGAGAAGCTACTCAATGCAACCCAAATGTGGTTTTGAAGAATAAAGGTCAGATTTCTACCTCTCGTTGCGATTCAGCCTGGTTCCACGGTAAAAAGCAACGGAGAGCAACCAACAGTCACTGTGCACAGCAATTAGAGAAAGCCAATCTCTTCGGTTCATCCCATCCCTGGCGAAGTTGATCCCAAGGGCAGGTTCGGGGAGCTCGGGTGGAACTTCCTCAGCTGGGAGAGTTACTTCCCAAGTTTCATTTGGGTGTCCATACAGACACAAATTCTCCTTCTCTAGTAAGGAAAATCGAGAAACCAAACATGATCAACTAGAGAAACCAAACATAGAAAAAGAAGTTAATAAGCATAAACGCCGCAAGTACATTGCTTTCTTGAGAGGTTCTTGGTCAACTAGAAGGCACTACATTGTAATAATTATTTTGTACAAATAGCTAAATTATCAGGTTTTGTAATTCGATGTCAAGAATCTCATTTCTCTTAAAACCAAAAAGGTAAAAACCACCATGCTGCCCAAAGCAAAAAACTCGAATCGAGCTGAAAATCCTGCAACGATCGTCAAAACATAGCAACAATAAGAACAACACACCTAATTAACCACCTCTAACCAAAAATAAAACAAAAAACAAAAAACAAAAAAAAAAAGCAGAGACAAAATCAACAACTTGCTATCTACTTCATCTCTATTTACCCAATAAAGGGAGCAAATTGACCCTCCAATCAAGCAAAAACCCTATCTTGATAAAACAAACATCAGTATCAATTTCCTCAAATGCCCATTCCATTAATCAATTTACGAAAATCAGAACCCAGTCAAAATTAACCCAGCTTTTATACAACAAGACCAAGGCAAAGCTCAAAACTTTAACTATAAATGAAGTCAGAACAAATTACCTGGATCGCACTGCCCGTAAAATTCATCCACATCTGAGAAAAGAAAACGAACCCAAAACATATTCACACTCGTTGGTTTACAGTTATATGAAAAATTCTGCCTTTTTTACGAAACCTAATTGCAGAGAAAAGTACCATAAGTTAAAGCACGAACGATTCCGGCACGACGAGCACTGAAATCTTTGAAGATCTCCTCTACAGTTCGAGGACTCGAAGAAACTGATGCCATTAGAGCGCAAAAATCTACGAGATCTAAAATCTATTGAGCAAACTAATCAGAATTTACATGAAGAAATCAGAAGAATTGTATGAAATTGCAGAGAGAATAGAGAGAGAGAGAGAGAGGAGTTAAGAGTGTGCATGTAACGCTACAATCAGAAAAAAGCAGAGGCAGGCCAAATTGTAAAGAGGGCTAGTCCTTTAAAACGACGCCGTTGTGGCTATTTGGTGCATCGTGTTTTTCCCTCTTTTCTTTTTTCTTTTTCTTGTTCGTTTTTTCTATTTATTATCCTTTTTCCATAATCCTTGTTTTATGGAAGAAAATAAATTAAATAAAAAAATACCCTCATTTAGTAGAAGCATCCATTTTTGATGTGAAGAATCTTCTTTGGGATAATGTTTATTCATGAGTAACTATATGATTGATGCGATCCTTATGACATGAATATTCTAAAAGAAATTATAAGTTGACTTTAATAATAAAACATCTCTTTATATCAGGAAAAGTTTTAATGTGGATGACACGCATTGTATGGACAGTCTAGATTCAATCATCTAGTAAAAAAAAAAAACTCCATAGTTTATTTTCATAAATTGATTATTTTTAATAAAAAATAAAATAATAATTTGTCGTTGATATGATTTCATTTAGATAATACCATAATATTTAATTTTATACAATATGCCATTGAAAAATAATCAATTTAAGTTTAACCATGTTATGAAAATAAAACTGGCCATGATAAGGAAAATAAAAATTGTTCATGATTATAAAATTATTAATTGTTAGATCTGCACCGTCCATGCAATACATGTCGTCCACGTTAAATCTCCCTGACTTGGGGTTATGTATTGTTTATATTAGTCACGTTTTAACATAACCCCAATATAATTTGAATTACACCTCATTTGTTCATGAAAATATAATGTTAATTTTCAAAAGACAAAAATCTTGATTTCAAATAGATTTTGAAAACCGAACAAACGAAATTTTTATTCAAAGTTCTGGCCCGCCAATTTCAGCAACCAATTCGGAAAATTAGACGTCCAAACAGTCTCATTAATACAAATTTTAGCAAAATTTGCTAAACTCCATCTTTGTGAGTTTTATCTTCATTATTGAAATCCGACCATAATATAGCAAATTTGGGATTAATCCAATCCAACCCGGCCCACATTTTAAATTTTTGGGATTAGTTTATTAGTTATTCCAAATAAGATTTAATAATTTATAATTATGATTTAATAATCTAATTAGGTTTAAGTGGGCGGCCGCATAGGAGACCTCAGCAAATTTTGGAACATCCAACTCCATTCAATGTGGTCAAGACCAATAAATAAAGAATGTAATAAACTAAAGCAGTAAATTCATACTACTTTAGGAATTATTAAATATTGACTTTTTCATCATCTAAATAAAGGATCTAATAATAAACTAAAATTCGAAAGGGCTAATTAGGTTTGCCTTTTCAATGTCATTGTCAATCTTTATGTGGCATAAACTAACTCTAGCAAGACTTCAGTTAACCGCTGCCAAAAGGAATTTTAGGAAATTAAACTTAAAAGACAGAAAAACTTGAAGAAATATCTTCAATTATTCAGCAAGGGTACGATTGCATTGTGATGCAACGTGCACTGATAAAATAAAACACGATTACTAGAATCTCCAAGTGTTGTAGCATACATGACACGATGCACATTAATAAAATAAAAACACGATTGGTTGAATCGAATCCAAGTATTCGGGCAATCTATTTGCTCAAGGATTCAGCAATAGAGGGTATCAAACGGACAGCCCGGCCCGGCCCCATCGGGCCAAACAGAGAAATCAAGTAAATCACGATTGGCAATCTATTTGCTCAATGATTCAGCGTTAGAGGTATCAAATGCGGATCAGCCCAGCCCAGCCCGATCATGCCAAAGGGAGTAATCGGGCCGGGCCCTATACAAAAAAATCAATGGCTTATAGACAAAAATGTTTTAGCATCAACTACTGAACATAAAAAGGCTACAACCAACTTAATTACTTTTCAACTACCAAAATAGAGGGGCATTACTTTTTACATAAATTCCTACAACCAATATAAATATATAATACGGAGTAATAAACATAAATACAGTATTTTAGTTACATCTAACTTCCCTACATAAGAAACTCAAACCTAAATTCCTATTTGTGTGATGTGATCCTATAATTGTGTAGTGTTCCTGTCTTTCTCTGGTAATACTCTCCTCTACTTCTTACCAGTTACCAAACATCACATGTTTCCTTGTCTGCTGCCAAGAGAAATACCATCAGAGCCAGGCTGGTAGCAATACGACGATACAGTGACAAAGAGCTCTACTAGCAAGTAGCAACTATTTTGAAAGTCTATGAAAAGACGCAAACCTTAGGAGCATTCCTTCTTCAAACGAAGTGAAACTTCTATGTTCGACTACAATGACCAACAAATGGTTATAAATGGCTCTCAAAAGACATTTATTGAACGAAGCCAAGGCCAACAGCCACAAAAACAGAAGCATCCAGCAAATTCGATAGACAGATAAGCGAATATGCTCATCAATTTAACATAAAAGGCTAAAGAGGGCAAATATTTTGTGCTTGTAAAAAAGGATCAAATATAATAAAAGGAAAAAAAATGTTGGTAAATAAACATCTAAAAAAAATTAGGGGAACCTAAACAACTGTTTATAAAACAACTCATCCTTCAAATTTCCAAGGCATGATTCGACAAACCCAAAAAAGAAAGTTGAAAAAAGAAAGGCAAGCTTACAAGAGTATGATGAATAGTTCCACCCGCCCAGCATTCATGAGGACGTTAATAGCCGCTTAATGCCCGTTTTCTGGTCAGGGGTAAGACGGCTAGGGAACTTGATGTTGAACTTGATCCGCAGGTTGCCCTTTCTGCCGGGTTCTTTAGGGATCGGCATCCCTTCTCCTTTAACAACTTCTTCATAGGTTGGACTAACAATGCTGTTGATGGGTAAGGTTAGAGTCCGGCCATCGAGGGTAGTCACTTGGGCGGTGTAGCCGGTCAGAGCTTCAACCAAGGAGATCTTCTGGGTAGCTACAAGATCATTCCCGTCCCTTTTGAACACGCCATGAGGCTTTTCATCAATAATGAAAACCAAGTCGGATGGTATGACACCCCGCTGTTCATTTCCCTTCTCTGGAAATGTTATTTTTGTTCCCTTCTTCCACCCGGGTTTTATTTCAATTGTAAGAATTTCCTCCATAGTAGAGGGCCTCCTGCCAAAGAGGAAATAGTTGAAAACGGGAAGCCATAAGCACTGTTGCTACTTTCTAGTAGGGTAATCAAGAGCACATAAATTAGAAGACATACATAGCTACTCATCGAATAAGTTCTGTCCTCAACATCAAATCAAAGAGATGGATAACTTAAACCTAGACTTTTGGGTATTTACTAAAGGGGTCCCAAAATTTCAAAGGTGGATACTCCAAAAAGGAACATCATATATAACCATATCGGAAATGATAAATCAAAGGCTCATATCCCCATTCAACATATTAATCATGTTCGGAAGTTACTCACATGCAATGACGGCATCAAGGTCTACATTGATTGCCAAAAGAAAGTCTAAATTAAGTAGTTTTCAGCATGGCTGGGAATTTCTATCTTACTGACGAAGAGAAGAAAGCAAAGGGGTAATGCTCAAGACAAAATATGCAGATGTTTAATTTTACATAATTACTAAAACAAACTTTCATGAAGATGATGCATCCATTAAATAGGAATGTGTTGCATAAGAAAATTCAGAAAGAGGTAATTCAGGAAAACAAAAGTTATGACGCCCTATAGTTTCATTTATTTTATCAGAAAACACACAGGTTTCACGAGATCATACAAGTCACGACTCAAATGAGATTAAAGTTCCCAGATAGAAAGCAATGAACACATGTTGGACAATAATGACCACATGCGTGAAAAAGCGAAAGGAGAAAATGAACAACAGAGGTTCCTATCAGATTAGTTATTCTCACCATGGCCTTCATTATAAGCTAACTTTAAGGCTTAAGAAACGTCAATTTACTGCTTACTATCAGAGGTTTTCTTCCGCAACTGCACCCAACATCTAACAAAGGTGCGATTTCAGGAAAGTGGCTCAAGAAACTGTGGCAAAGTCTAAGGAATCTAATAAAGAAAGAAGACTAACATATTCGAGTGAGTTTTCCACAAACCTCTCTCTCTCTCTCTCTAGGCTAGACAGACACCTACAAATTCCAAAGGAGATCAAGTAACCATCCCAGATTTTTGCAAAATTCTTTGGTAATTATATAAGAGCATAACATGTATTACTTCCATCAATCGTGGACTTATCTTTTGATTTGTAGTGTGGGCACATAGCTTATCTTTTGCAGAACACATTGTTAGGTCGGAAGTGTTCTATATTGGGTTCAATAGTTGCTAAGTATTTAATATACACATGACTTCCTGGTCAAGTAGTAACTCCTAATCCTTCTTTTATATCTGGTTGCAGATTATCTACTTAGATAAATAAGGACGAGACTAAAAGAAGTTAGAACAACATTGTCCCGACATGCTAAGGGCATTACTGCACACGCTTGACACTTGTAAAAGTGTCAAAAATAGCATCTTGCACTCAGCCAAGACCGATCACTTACAAGCCAAAATTCACCAATCAAGTCCAATTTATCTCAACGCCGAATTATCCAACTTTGCTACGATTTTACAGGGGAGAAAACCCTATATACGTACAAATGTCACGAAGTATGGTAGATTCCTCGGCCATTCCATAATATCCAGTTTTGGTTTATCTGTCTAAAGAAACAGAAAAAGGTTATGCAAAAAGAGATATTATATTCATACAAATACGACTATGACACGACAAGCTAGGTCCCCACTAAATCAAGATTGACACGTGTTGAGAGATGTCCATAGCATCACGCACCAAAATCACTCAAGTCCGGTTACAGGCGATCTATCTAAAGAAACAGAAAAGTTACCCAACAGTGAGATTCTATTCTAATTACTATAACACGACAAGCTAGGTCACGACAGCCAGATTCACACGAGTCGAGAGATCTCAAACATAGAATCTTGTCTGGTAGAATCACACTAGTGGAAAGGTGTCAAGACTATCATCTTGCATAAAGCCAAGACCAATCACTAACAAAACACAAATCAACCAAATTAAGAAAGAAATCACACACACCGAGCTCCCAGCATTGCATCTATACCAATTTAGAGTTACATAATTGCATTTGAACAGGTTAACTCCAATTCATTCATTTCAATCACAGACAATCCAATCAATGAAACAAACCAAACAGTTAGTAAAGACCGAAACCTTACCCGCTGGCGTCCATCACATCCCGAGAAATCTTCATCTTTTTAGTAGTCCCTTTATACAGATCCTCCAAACTACACGGCAACATCCGCTCAATCGCGGCAGCCTTCCTCAGCATTCCACCGGAGCCACCTTCCCCACTTGCAGCGGCATTCCTAAACGACGTAAATATATCATCCCCAAACACACTCCTCGAGAACCCTGACGCCCCCGCCCTCGATCCCCCTCCCATATCCCCCATTCCCCCAAAGGGGCTCGAGAACCCGAAAAACTCGGAGAATATATCATCAGCGCTGCGCGGATTGAACCGGAATGAGGCCCCACTGCCTTCCCGCATGCCTGAAAATCCGCCGGCATCGGGCGGGGGCATCTGCCCCTTCAAACCCTCCTCACCGTACTGATCATAAACCGCCCTCTTCTGCGGATCACTCAAAACCTGCATTAATCAATCAAAACAAACAGCTCCAATCACAATCGCCTTCATCAATTCATCACCTACTTCTCAGAATTGCTCGAATTACAGACCCAAAATTAAAGAAAGGGGGAAAATAATAAAACAAAGAAGAGAGAGAAGCAATTACGTCGTAGGCTTCGGAGATTGTCTTGAATTTGGCTTCGGCTTCTTTCTTGTTGTTAGGGTTTTTGTCGGGGTGCCATTTCATGGCGAGCTTGCGGTAGGCTTTCTTGAGGTCGTCATCTTTGGCGGAGCGGTCCACCTGAAGTATCTTGTAGTAGTCCACGCCCATGCTTTCTCTCTCTGCCTCTTCCTCTCTCTACCACCTCCACTTTCACTCTCTCTTTCCTCTCTCTCTCACCTCTTCCCCTTCTTCCTCAATTTCCTTCTGTTTTCGGTTGTCTGATGCTTCGAGAATTTAGTTTACGTTTGGGTTTTGACATCAATTAAACTATTAAAAAAAAACAAAATATTTGCCAAAAATAACTAATTAATTGATTTCGATGGACTTCGATTTTGTGGCTTAAATATTGGACCATGGCCCAATATTGTTGTAAGCCCATATATACTACATTCCTCTCTTCGTCAGTTATCCTAATTCGTATACCAAGAAAGTAAGAAAATTTTATTTTATTTATCTCTAGTTGTTAAATTAAACACCTAACAATTAAAACTTTTGCAATTATGACAAGGCGGAATGAAAAGTTTTACACCATAAATAAAACACTTATTCGGGAACGGATAGTATATATATTTGTTTTTAGATGATAGATTAATGTCGTGCATATATATATATATGAAAAATTCTTACATAATTGGTTTGTTTATTTTATTCATGTTGCATATCTATTTTAAGATAGTAGTGTAATATAATATAATATTTATTGAGCATAATAATAACTTTTTAGGATTTCATTTTATTTATTTAATAATTATCTTGATAATGTTATATCATTTGGATTCCCCATTGCAAATGAAGTATAGAATTACATTAAAATTTATTGATAAACAATACGTTTTGCTCGCAACATACGTTCTTTTTGCTAGTTGCCTAAACAGTACACTAGTTTTGTCAAAAAAAAAATCCAAATTTGATTTTATCTATGGATATGTAAGTTTCTTGTGAATTTATGTACACAATTTAATATCAAACCAATGAACTTATATGTGTGACATTCACTCCAAAAGTACACATAATGTTTTTTTGTTTGTTTTGTTTTAATTTGTTTTTTTGTGATAAGGTAGCCCACACTTTGCTTAGTTGTGTTATTGAATAACTAACTAAAAATGGTGAAATTCGGCCCAAATTATAATAAATGCATCTAATAAAAGCTCTTCTTTTTTCCCTCTATTTAGTTAATCAAAATCGCAGCTTCTACCAATTTTCATACGACTTAACATTATTTGGTTAGAAGTTTCATGTATAAAAAAATATAAAATTCTTGATTAATTCATGTTTGTGATTTATCATTGTTTTATCCCATAATTCAAGAATCTTGCAATCTCTCCTTGAGATCGAAAATCTTAAAACAGTTTAAAAATATCAAGAAATAAATCTCATTATACTTTGATCAATTCCACCACAAGCCTGCAACAAACACACATTATGCTAGGGTCCAACGTTCCTATCATCCCACAACCTTAAAATTCAAGAATCACAAATCAAAAAACATTACTTCATACAAACTCGAACCTCATAAGTAACCTGACGGACTTATACTTGTCTCCTTTGGTATCATGTAAGGGTACGGCTCGAATTCCGGTCTTGAGCTCCCACACCGGAAGGCATGTTTGGCCACCAAAATCATCCTTATCGGAAATGTCGAATTCATGCACTTCAACTCTCAGCAATGCCAACTCAGGAACTGTCAATGGAAATTCAAAATCTTCGTTCCAAACAGGCGTCCAATTATCTTGAATTACCTTAGTCTTTTTCATAATTGAATCAGAAGGAACTCCAGCAATTCCTATCTGCATTTTGAACAATATTTTTCACATAATTATATATATATATATATATATATATATATATATGTTCTAGATTAAATGTAAGGCCAAAATGCATATAAATTCCTGACATTTTCTCAAATTCTGGTTTAATTCCAAACCTTTTAATTTTTGCAAAATAAATCTCCACCTTTCAATTTTGCTTAATGTTCTCCCGACGACGAATTTCGGTGAAATTCAAAGTGACGTGGCGTTCAAAACGACGCCGTTGGATTCGGGGTCGGGCGTCGGAGGGATCCGCGACAATCTCGATTCGAAGCAGGCGAAGAACAGCCGCCGTTTTGAACGCCACGTCACTTTGAATTTCACCCAAATTCGTCGTTGGGAAAACATTAAGCAAAATTGAAAGGTGGAGATTTATTTTGCAAAAATTAAAAGGTTTGGAATTAAACCAGAAGAATTTGTATACATTTTGGCTTAAATGTAATTAGGGCATTTTGGGTACCTTGACATAGAAATCGGGAGGCGAAAAAAAATCAAAATGTGTATGATGAAAATCAAGATTCCAACCTTCTCCCAAGTACACTTTCACCTGTTGAAAGTCAAAAATCCACGAATCAATGAGCAGTTCTTGCACCAGATAGAGAAACAAACGCCATCTACCTACCTTGAGCGTCTTCTTCACGGGGAGATGTCGTTTGGGATCGAATACTCCACCACTAGGATCGTTCTTGAGAAAAAAATCGGGCTTTTTGACATAACCACACCCTCCGTTCGCTCTAAACATCCCTTGCATCAACCAAAGCAACCTCCCATGACCCTAGAAACGCAATAAATAAAAAAATCGTTTTGAAACAAAAAACTCGCGTTTTAAATAAGGTTGAACGAACAAAAAAACTCGTGTTTTAACGCCTAACCTGCATATTGAATGCAACCATCTGAACTCCATGCCTCCATCCTATTAAGGGATTGAAGTTTGATGAGTCCAACCTCGTTGCCTTTGGATACACTCTCATCAAATTCCTCTGGTTGAATCTTCATCAAGAAATTATCAAAAAAAAGGAAAAAAGAACACACGCACACACATAGAAAGGTTTTCATTTATATTACACTAGAATTGACCAAAAAATACACACACTTACTACATAGAAAGAGTTCCATCACACAAATAGTGAAAACACACACACACACACTGAAAGAGTTGCATCAGACAACTAAATGACAACATTAGAAATGAAACACACACAGACACACACTGAAAGAGTTGCATCAGACAACTAATAACAAATTGAACACACACACACACACAAACACAAACTCACCTAACTATCTCATCTCCATGAGTTAGGACAGCTTTCTCGAGCTTCTCTTCGTTCAAGCTAACGCGATGAGCCTTCTGAGAGTTCTCTCTCAGCCAAACCTTGATGCCTCCCTTCATCTTCTCCGCTCGGATTGCAATCAAATCCTTGTACTCAAGCGACATCTCTTGCTGCAAACTCTGGCTCTCGTCCTGCTCATCCTCGTACTCAACAGAAACCTCTCTCTCTAGCTTCGCTCCCATATCCGAGATCTCTCTCCCCCACCCCACTTCTTCTGATGATTGATACACTCCCACACTGCCATCTTCTCCCTCCTTTGAGGCCTTTGCCTCGAGGTACTCTTTCGGTGCCTTAGTCGAGATCACAACACGCCTCTTCAAAGATTGAGGAGAGGGGAAATCATGAAATGTCTCTGATGCTGAACACACTAGTACATCTTGAAATGTCTCATGCACCATCTGATCAAAGGTAACACACGCGTGTTAGTAAGGTAATAAACGGGGTACAGACTGCAAACTACACATGAGAGGCAATAAAAAAACGGACTTTTGCTACTCTGGCTTGAAGTTCTTTGTTGAGGTGATCTTCTAATGTTATGATCACAGGATAGTCTGATGCAACAAAAGCATGCTCTTGGATTGCTTTCAAGCATTTGATCAGCTTAACCGGGCTCGTTAGTGTCCTGCCTAAGGGGAATGGCTCGGTTAGAGAGCACAATGTGAGAGAAAGTCGAAAGAGAGAGAGAGGGGGGAAAATCTATCCAACATGTACATGTAAGATAGAATTTCACGAGAGAGAGAGAGAGAGAGAGATTACCCTCCGTGCATTATATGAACGTCGTCTTTGGTGGAATTCGGCCACATGTCTAGCTCAACCACGCGAACGCCTCGTTTGAGGGCTTCGATGATTGGCTCTTCGCTCGAATCACTACTGATTTGGTTCCCAGTTAGGTAGGAATTGTGACCGGTGTAGATGAAATAATGAGATAAAGGGGAGTTCATATCTTGATGCACCTAAGGAAAAATCAGCAAATTTAGACTTGGGATTTTGAAGAAACATTGACAAAATTTGTATGATTTTGCAGAAACATAGACAAAGATTATGTGATCTTCCAGAAACACTGGTAAATAAATTATGATTTTGCAGTAACATCAGCTAACAAGTTATGAATCTTGCAGTCAGCAAAACAAAATTAAAAAAAAAAATGATCTTGCACAAACATCAGCAACAAAAGATAAAAAAAAAAAAAAAAAAAGATCTTGCACAAACAGCAGCAAAAAAAATTTGTTTTTGGATAAAAATGGACTAATTAACATCTTGTTATCTTGCATAAACATCAGCAAACAACTTATGATTTTGCAGAAACATCTGCTAAACAGTCATGAATCTTGCAGTCAGCAAAATAAATCATGATCTTGCATAAACATCACCATAAAAAAAAATGATCTTGCATAAACATAAGCAAACAAATTATGAGCTTGCTTAGATATTAGAAAAAAAAAAAATTGATCTTGCAGCAACATCAACTAATTCTACTAAGAATTCAAGAATCTTGCAGCAACATAAACTAATTCTACTAAAAATTCGAGAATGTTGCAGAAACATCAGCTAACAACTCAAGAATCTTCCAGAAACAGAACATATACAAGTTCATTGTGTGTGTGTGTGTGTGTATTTTTATAGATGAAATACCTTAGGAGGATAAGGGAGAGGAGCATTGATCTCACTGATCAGCAGAAACCTTAGAAACTCTTTAATATAAAGACTTTTACGCTGGAGAAAATGGAGGTGTTTGTGTTCATTAAGGAAGGACTCCATTAAAGCTTCAACTTCTTCTTTCGTGATCTTCTCTTCTCCTTGAACTTCCTTCAAGAATCGATGCAGATGATCCGCATTCATCAATCCGTTTTCCGAATAGCTCGTGAATAGCTCTTTTATATCATTAGGCACTTCTACCGCTTTAAACCGAAATCGCCTCTTCAAACAGAAACACACACTGTATGTTTGCTTAGACATGTTTTTTTTCTTACAGCTTTCTTTCTTTTCTTTTTTTTTTCAATCTCTGTTTTTTTTTCTTTTTTTTGGATCAGAAAAGAATGGTTTACGTGGTATTTATACCTCAAAATGAAGAATGATGGGGTTTACCAAAGCATTCTTTATACCACCGACGTGATTAGCTCAGATTATCTATCCTTTTTTTTTGGGTAAATTAGCAATAAATTTAAAGACTGCGCCACGGTGGACTCGAATCCGAAATATTTGGTCTCGAACATTAACCATATTTGGTTTCGAGCATTAACCACTCTACCGTTAGGTCAACACGCGCACACAATTATCCTACTTTTTTTTTGTTTTTAATATCATTACAAATATTAATACTCACACACTCCACCTAGTGCTTTTTGCTATGCCGAGAGCATTTCGAACCTCTCGACCTATCGGCCAATAACAAGAACCACTCCACCACTAGGCCATCCCCACTGGGACAATTATCCTACTTTTGGTGTCCCACTTGTGTCCCACTATCCCCCTTTGGTCACAAATACAATCACGTTTTTTAGTTTTTCTTTTGGTTTTTGATTCAATTTCAATCTCTTGTATTTTAGTTTAATTTTATAAATACTAATGAGGATTCATAAATCAAATTAAGATGCCGATGAGGCATAGCTCAATTGGCTAGCTGAGACACCACGAGACTCTCTTTATCGAGAGGTCTTGGGTTCAATCCCGCCTGCATGCGGTGTAGTATATTTCCCACCTTATTTGGTGGTAGTGGTCCCACATTTATGTGGTGTAGAGGTCCCGCCTATATGGTGGTGTAGTGCTTGATTATATTATATATATATATATATATATATATATACCTTGTAATTCTCAAAAAAATAAATCAAATTAAGATTTATTATTATTTTTATTATTTTTTAGTTAATAATTGATTATTCCATAATTATGATATGTAATTTTTTAAGTGCCAAATGTTAGTAATAAATGTTTGATTAAATCATTATGTAATAATATTTTTTATAATAAATATTAGTAAAATAATAAATGTAATAGTTAATGTAGTGATACTGAAAATTACTCCCTCAGTTTTTTATTAAGTGTCCTATTTTAATTTTTTTTTGTTTCTCAATAAGTATCTCATTTCAAAATTTGAGAGTAAAATTATGTCATTTTCCCATTTTGCCCTTCTTTAATGCCTTTTGTAAACTGGTAATTAGTTGTTTGTATACATTTATAATGGTAATTAATAATGTTATATAGGTAAATTCTCTATTTTTTTGGTATGTGCAATTTGACGGCAGGGGATACTTAAAAAATAACGGAGGGAGTATGGGATAAAGTTTAATCCTAAATTTTTAACATTTATTAGGTCAAGTCTCTAACTAGAGTGAGAGAGTATCTTCCACGTATTCATGATTGTGATCCAATGATATCACTTGATAACTTAATTAATCTCCAGATTTACATAAACAAACTGATTAATTTCAACCATTACAAAATAAAATCGCTCTCTCTATTAGACTTTTTGCAAACAGAATATTGGAATAATTTTCCCAACTCCCAAGTGTCCATTCACGACATATGCTCGCAAAATTAAAAGAATATCTTAGCGTAAATTACGAATAGTTCAGTAATTAATGAAAAAAATAATACTAAGTTTAAATATAAATGATTATGTTTAATGTTTAAGATAAATAGTCTTTGGATTCGTGTTATTGTGTTTAAGTGATATGCTTTGAATATTACTCCCATCATTCATGTCCGTTTGAATGTGTCAAAAGCCAACAAATTAATGATTAATTTTAGTGCGTTTTCTTTAGATTTTTATATAAAGATGAAAAGCAAATGTCTAGACAATAATCGAAAGTGATATATAGCTTTCCACAAAATTCGAATTTCGAGAATATACTATTTTAGAAAAGGTTAATGGTAAAAAACAATATAATGATGTCATTTATCTGACTTTGTAATTTTTACATAATTTTTTAAACGTTGCAATTATAGTATCATCTTTTAACTACAATGTCTTCAAAATTTCTATTTCAGTGAAACTTATGTTGTTTCATTGGTAAAAATGATGGCATCCAAAAACTTTAATGGAAAAAGTTGAGAGTATTGTAATTATAAATAATTAAAATATAATGTTATAGTTATAATATTTATAAAATTATGTGAAATTTACAAATTCAATACTTTTTACATATGCCTAAAATAAGAACTTTGACCCCCAAAATGTAGGCAAAATCCACATTTGCAACTTTTTCAAGATGTCTGAGTTTTTTCCCCATATATATATATTTTAAAGGTTAGACCATCTCTGCAACTTGAACCAAATATCAAGTTATAAGCTATAATTTTCCCTTAATTAACTTGTAATTGTACTATCGCTTTCTAAATTAGAAAGCAAAATTGGGTATAACGGTGAGTAAAAATGAAAACAACCCTTTGAATAGATTGAGACAAAAAGGAGCCATTTTAGTTGTGAAAAACTTGTTCAGTCAAAACATTCTCTTCATGTAACACAAAGACTTAGGTGCGGACCGTACGGTTAGATAAAAAATAATAATTTTAAAGGTAAATGATAATTATCTTGAAGAAAAGTGGCAAGTATTATGAAGAAAAATGACAAATATTCTGAAAAAATCAACAATTCAGATCTGAATGCACGATATAACATAATGTGCACTCACATCATCCAATGGTTCTGATTTCTAAAAGGAAAAAAAAAGAAAAAAAAAGGAGAAGCCAATATAAATGCTATTTGTTGCTAATATGTGTATCATGGGTCACCAAAATTAAATTTACAAGAGGCCAAATAATTTTAATTAAATTCTATCAAAAAAAATAATTTTAATTAAATGGGAAAAGATTGCACGGTTTTAATCAACATACAAACAGTAGTCCCCTACCAATAAAAGAAAAATCTGTAAAATTTTCACGATTTATTAGCTGTCAGCTAAGGTACAATACAAATTAATGCCTCGTTTCATTTTCTTTGTACAGTAGTTTATTTCATTAGTTTTAATTTATTAACTACTTGGCTCATCATTTATTCAAAATTTAAATGAGGGGAAGAAAAATAAATTGATGCTTAGATTTTGCAAAACACAAAGTGCTCTAAAAATATGGAAAAAGAAGATTAATTCTCAACTGTATCCTCAATAACTGTAAAAACATTTATTTTTCTATCTAATATAAATAGTTTGATCAACTGCATATTTAACGGCATGATTAAATATGTGAGTGTTGTTTGTGGGACATCACAAGTGAAACATCATTTGAAGTAGAGAATTTTGTGAGGAAGTGTGAAGCCAAGAACCAAAAGATGATTAAGTTTAAGTAAACGTTAATAGGATCGAGCTTTGTGTGAGACGGTCTCATGATGAAATCAACACACAAATTTTGTGAAAATAAAAATTCCCACCACAATAATTTTGATCTAAACCTAAAAGAGGTCTAATCTTTTTAATTTGGATATAAAAACGTGCAAAATAACTTCATTTTATATAATATTAGATGAATGAATATATAGTACTTGAGAATATATCACAAGACATGCATAAAATATAAGAAAAACCATATAGTTTAGAATAAAATTGGAGGTGATTTTGAGGCTTATAAACTTATCCACAAGTCCACCTTAATTATGTACACTTGTTATTTTGTAATTATTACAAGTTCTGTATTTTATATTCTTTAACTATTTTTTAGATCAAATTAATATGTTATATATCTATATGGCTCGTTTGGTATGGGTGATTAGGGTGTATAATATGTCTATGACACCCTAATATCTTGTTTGATATGAAGTATACGACCCTTTATAAAGTTCGGGCCCGTATGAATAATACTTAATTTTGTTGTTATGTATACTACCTATGAGGTGGTATAAATAATACTGCAACTAATTATAGCAATAAATTACTATAATTACTATGTGTTGCAGATAATTTAATACATCATACCAAATAAAATATTAATTCTTTATATTTATAAGACATTTTAGTCAAACATATCAAGTCTTATCCCATACTTCGTACCAAAGTACAAAATTCTGAAAATATAAACGATTCCAACCCGAAAGAATAAGCACAGGACATAACACTTTATTCCAAAGGAGCACAAAATTCCTTCGATCTAATCCCCTTACATAACAAATTCAATTATCCAGTCACAATCATTTATTTAAATTATTTATAGTGCGATATATATATAATAACAAAGAAATTGAAAAGTTTATCGCATATTATTCAAGACATGATACTCTTTATTACTCAATAATGCATTATATTTCAGCACATACACATACAAAGATAGATTTGATAGCACATACGAAGAAATTGAAATTATATAATTATGGATTTTAATTTGAATTTTAGCAACCACAATTTTGAGGGTCACACTCCATTAATGAGAGACTTTAAATGTTACTAAAGAAAAAGATAGCGCAACTACAATTCTGCAAGAAAACGACATAACCAGGCGTTTTGGTTTATTTGATGCATCTATTAGGGTGACCAAAATCTATTCGAAATTAAATTATTAACTGAATCAAACTTTCGAATGTTGTCCGGTTCAACTTTTAGTTTTTTGGATTAATTTCAATTCGGTTATTTTCAATAGTAACCAAAATTTCTCGGTTCGGGTTAATACAGTTAAAAAATTTGGTTGAATGAAGTTTTAATATTTAAAATATACTCCATATACATATATTGATATTCTACTTTTTTTTAAATTTAATTATAAATAAATTGATGTCATACTCATTCCTAAGAATGGCAATGGGTCGGGTACCCACCCATTAGCCATTTCCCAAACTCAAACCCATTAAAATTTCTTTAACCCATACCCGATTAAAAAATTATATTAAAACTCATACCCAACCCAAACCCGTTGGGTAATACTCATTAAAAACCCGCTAAAAACCTGAATGTACTAGAACACAAACAACAATATTAAATAGTAAAAATAACAAAATATTATAAACATAATTTTAACATAAGTATAAATAGAAAATTTCATTAAATTAAATTATGTGTGTTAAAAGAATAATAAAAAATCCTAATATTTATACTAATATAAATTATATATAAAATAAATATTTAATTACTAAAATTATTAATTCTTTGTATGCGGGTTAAAAAAATAATATAAAATCCTAAAATTATTAATATTTATACTAATATCTATAATTATATTATAAATGATATATATAAATTTTGTCATCTTACAATATTCCCGTAGGTAATTTCCCAAACCCGACCCAATTACCCGTCACGGGTTTGAATATTTCTACCCAAACCCGTCCCAAAACCATTTAATAATTTTCAAACCCGTCCCATTAGGGTTTGATAGAGTCTGGTACCCGTAAAAACCCGACCCATTGCCATCTCTACTCATTCCTCTCCTCCAAATCTCACTATGGTCATAGTAGTACTTGATTTGTTTTATTTCATTTTAATGACCTTTAGCTAGATTTGATCAAATTTTCGGTTGATCGAAATCGAACCAAAACCAAGGTTCAAAATTCAGTTTCAATTCGGTTCGGTTTGAAAACCAAACCATATATCCAAACGTTCATCACTGGTGTTATTTTTTAATTATTTACGGTGTTATCGAATATAATGACATGATATTACACCCATTAATAGATACATAGTTTCTACCGCAATTTGTACCAACAAACTAAAATCAAATAAATTAATAAATGCAGACATAGATGATTAGAACAATGTAAATCTTTTCACACAGAGAGAGAGAGGATCTATTGGTAATATTTTTGTAACTGTGAATTTCCAAAGTTTGAATGCCTTACAATTCAATGATAAACGTGATCAACTTTTTTAAGCATTTATCGATCGACCGACAATTCCTCCACAACTACCTTCAACGTTGATGTATGCATGTGTATTTATATTTCGACTATTTAGTACTATCTGTTTGACGTGGACGTCACACTAAAATATAGCATAATATTTGTCTACATACATATTGACATACAATATACATATTTTTTACGAAAATATTCACACCCATATCACACAACTAATATATTGTTGGTTACAATCTTGTCATGCAATACATCAATAGTCACTGAACTGCACCAGAAAAAGGGACGGATGCAGAAACTAATATTGGCACATAGACCAAGGGAGAGGCTTAACCCCCCACCAAATGATTTTGTTCATCTTTTTTGTTCCTATAAAATCGTTAAATTGTCTGCATTTTGTTGGAAATATTGTGTAATCCATCACCAAGTCGAATTTTATGCCTACACCCTTGAATATTGGTGGAGGCTCCCGACTCTGGAGCCCAGCAATCTCGCGTGCGGCGAAACGGGCTATCCCTAAGATTTTTTTCGATTTACTGATTTTATAGGGAATTTTTGTCGTTCGTGGAGAGATCCGCCGTCGAATAAATGTATTATCTCAAAATTCCAGAGAAAATAAGGTCAAAATTTATTTGGAAATGCATCAAGTATATAGTATTTTGTAAGTTTTGGATGAGAACTAAGTGATTGTATTGTTGACTAAACAATATTTACATGACTGTCTGAAAATGTGTCCATGATGTTGGTGGTTCATAGTCAAAGCTCTCTCAAATGTGAGTGTCAATATATATCTATTTATGAAGCTTTAGTATTATTGGCTCAATTATAGACATCATCACTACGGAATAGACAAGGTTTTGACTACTATATATATTCCTATATTATTTGTTAATGGCTACTAAATATCCATGCATAGTTTTAGCGACAGTTGATTACAACTTAGTAGTATTTTTTTTTTTCTTTTTTTAAGATCAAAGAGATTCTTTATTAAGAATACGAACATAGAATATGGAGAAGACCCTCCACAAAAGGCGGGAATTCATTCCAAACGTGAAGTGTATCAATATCATTTTGTCGTACTACTTGATTGTAATAATAAGTAAATTACGACTGGTAGAACTAGTTTTTGTTAAAGATTGATAGTTTGAATAGTGACTCACAAGTATAGTCAAGAAAAAGAAATCTAGAATCCCGTGTGTTCACAAATAAGAATGTAAAAAATAACTTTGTACTACTTATTATTGTCTTGTTAAATTGGGGATAATCAAATTTAATTTGTAATATTTCCTTCATAAAAGGTGAGAGTGGATTAACCTAGTCGAGGCCTTTGCTTTGGGCCCCAAAATATAGGATCCTCCCCCCAAAATTGGATTATTTATCCAATCTAGAGAGGGAGTAGTTGATAAGACTAAAGTGGAAATAAACCTGCATAAAAAAAACAAAATATAAAGAATATAAAAATCTCATCTACTCCTATCTCTCAAAAAAAATAAAAATAATAATAAATAAAACATCTACTTTTCTATTAAAAGCCCAAAATTTAATTTCCCATATGTTCTTAAAAAATAGAAGAAGAAGGAGGAGGAGTAGGGTGGGCTCATAACTATTTCCTTAGTCTCTGAATAAGTATTTTGGCGCTCCAAATTCATGTATGTAATAAATTTACTCTTTGAGCCCTAATTATAGTATGTTAAAAACCGAACAAAAGAACTTATTTTTAAGGACAACGACATAATGAGATGTTTGACATTATTTTCTATCGAATTTCGAAAACTACTTATTCAAAAACAATCTTTATTCCAAATTATAACATTTATTCGAGACTGGTAGGAGTACTAAATTATTGCTTGTTGCGATTCTTTAAAAATGTGGTAATGTGCGTTTAACCAAACAAGATGGATAAATATCACTTATTTATTGGTGACACATTTAAACGTATTTATTGATATAATATGTGTTCTTACGAATTATATGAGCAAATGAAAGTACTCCCTAACATTTGGGCTTAAAATATGGGCCTAACATTTGTGGCCCAATGTTAATTTAACTTTCTCAACACAGATTGATAAATTTGAATATGAGCAACACTTCTGTGCGACATGTCACTTATTTGAAACCGGATCAAAATGATCTGATTCGGTCAAAATGGATCAACCCAACGCGTCAGTTTTTTTTAATTATTTTTTTCTTTGCCTTCGGCTCCTATTTTAATTTATAGATAATGATTGTAACAATATTAATATTTTTTAGCTCGCTTCGAGGTCTTCGTCTTCCTTCGCTCGACTATTAAAAAAAAAACTAAAAAAAGAATTAAAAAAACTGAAAAAAAAATAAAAATGGTTAGGTGCATGCATGCACCTTGAGAGGCGCGTGTGATATACGCACCTGACTTATAGATCGAAAAGGAGCACGTGATTTACACGCATCCCGCGCGTGGACTCTGCCACTTACTGTGCGGCGGTTTCACGCAAGATTTTGCGTTTGAATATTGATATTTCAAATTTTGTGTTTAAAAAACAAAAACAAAAACCGCTATGATTTCCAGCGCGATTATGCTCGGAATTTAAAAATGGGCGAGGGTCAATACGGTAAAATAACTACCACGCGCGAGCCTCCAGCCTGTTCCTCCCTCACTCTCTCTCTCTCTCTCGCGTCGAACCGTCACCGGAACTCACCTTCGCTCTCTCTCTAGATACAAGATCTATAGCAGTATCCAATTCAAACTAATCGGAGCCTAGAGCGCCGTCCACATTGATACGATTCGCTAGCGGCGCCGCCATCTTCAGCCCCGCCGGAAAAATGGGGGATTTCAATTTAGCCCTAGTGCTCGTGGCGATAATCGTCTGCGTGATCGTTTTCTTAGTCAACGTATACCTCCTCGTCAATTACCAGCATCCCGATGACAAGAACCAGGCCTACTTCCCCAAATTCGTAGTCGTTTTCGGGCTAACGATCGCCGCAATCTCGATTCTGATGCTCCCGGCAGACGTCGCTAATCGGCAGGCGTGCCGCCACGCGATTTACAACGGGGCTTGTAATCTGACGCTGCCGATGAAGGAGTTGTGGCTCGCTGTTTACATTTTGGACGCGTTTCTGGTTTTCTTTGTTATTCCCTTCGCCATGTTTTTTTACGAGGGAGACCAGGACAAGTGAGGGTTTTTTTTTGACATTTTTTTTTTGAGTTTGATTTGATATTTTTGAATGGTTTATAATTTTTGGTTATTTTTCAGGAGTGTGTGGAAGAGGATGAGAAGTGCACTGATTTGGGTCGTTGTGACTGCCATTATTTGTGCGCTGGTTCTTGCAATTTTATATGGTGAGTGATCCTTTTTAACTCTGTTTGCGTGTTTCTATTTTCTGAGTTTGATCTAGTGTGGAATTTGCTAAAATGTGTTTTTGAATGTCGGGAAGCCTATCTTCTTTATTAGTCATGGTTCTTGCGTGATGGCTAATCAACGAGAGAATATATAGACTAGTGTCATGGCAATCATCTTATCCGGCAATTGTTATTGAATAGTTTCCCTCTGCTACTGACATGATATATCAACGCAAGCACACGAGAATCCGATTCTGTTGCTCATACGATAAATTTAAAGGTTGATCTTCGTTGGTTCCTATTTGTCAGGCAATGTGGTGCTTGCTTTCTGACATATGCCTTGTCATGGTTAAAATTATTAATTGTGGTAATAGGATGATGTGAACTTTGTGATCTTCTGGATACTTCCTGCATATTTATGTGCTCATGGGAGGAATTTAAACTCTTTTACCAAACAAGCGTCTTTCTTTCTTTCTTTCTATTGTAAACCAAGGATCGGTTTTTGGTTATAAAAGTTGATAAGGGAACCTAAAATTACCCATTTTTTGGATCTTTGCTCTAGGGCTTGTGGGTAAGGTGGACTTCACTGTTAGACACCTCTCCTCATCCACTATGTCCTTCCCATCCACATTTGATTTCTCCAACAGTCAACAATGTGTTGGGACCGGAGCAAGACAGGTCAGGAAGAAACTATTTGTTTAAATTTCTTGTTGATTTCTCTTCTTGAGTCGTATTAAATCCACTTATTTTGTTTTTTCATTTTCAGTGCTCTGCATATTCTGCCAATGCTTCGTCCGAGTCAACTTGGACCATGCGGACTACCTTCCCCGAATATATTGTTGCACTCACTACAATTGTTGGATCGGTGCTTTTTACTGTATGTACCTCCTTGTAAATGTCTAATCCAAACATCCGTGAGAAAATTCATTTATTTCATATTATATATTTACATCACTTATCCTTTTCTGATCAGTAATATGAGATCTCATTACTCATAACTGCATGCTTTAATATCTTGTGCACGCTGTTTGTCGACTTATTCAGCTGTACCAAAAGATACAAAGAGGACCGTGTATTAGTATCAAGAGCATCTGTTTGAGTAGTCACTTTCATTGAGCTGAACTGGTTAATGCAGATGAGGATATGTAAAATTGTAACATTGTTGAAGATATATCTAGATGGGCTTTGTTATCTTGCAATATTGCTCTGTCTTCTATCTCAATGATTTGTACTCAAGATTTTTCTCATGCTACTATTTTCAGATTTTTGGAGGTGTTGGCATTGCTTGCCTGCCACTGGGGCTCATATTTTCATTTGTCAGGCGACCAAAGGCTGTTATCACACGCTCACAGTATATCAAGGTTTTTTTTTGTGGTTCCTATTATCACTTCTGTTCCCTTTTAATTTATGGGATGGTATTTATTTCTCAGATAATTGGAGTCCATTTAAGTACAACTTACAGGAGTGTGATCTTACCTTTTATAGGAAGCAACTGAGCTGGCAAAAAAAGCAAGAGAACTTAAAAAAACAGCTGATGCACTTCACCAGGAAGAAAGGAGTGGCGGTAAGGGAAGAAAGTGGCGCAAAAATGTGAAAACTGTTCAAAAGGTATATATTTGTCATTGTCATTAACTGGTTTAATTTGATATTTTGCCTGCCTTGTCATCTTGTTGTTCTTCTCATATAATGTTTTTTTTGCATTTGTTTTTTAGAAATTCTGATTAGTGCACCATTTGGTGGGTTTGTTTGCTATCAAGAATCATCCATGCAAGTGTTTTTTATTTTCAGGAACTACTTCTTTTGGAAGAAGATGTGAAGGCTTTGGAAGAGATGTATCCTCAAGGCGAAAAGGTGATGTATGATGAAAATTTTGTATTTATTACAAATTCGTGTTTGATAAGCTAGTGCTAGCTTCAAATTCCTTCACCTTCTTCCAAGCCTAGAGTTATGAAGGAAAATGTGGAAATGATAAAGGTGTACATGAGAAATAAACTGACTATGCTGTTGCCAAATTTATGCAGGCTGAAGCAATGTGGGCTATGACTATTCTCGGCTACCTTGCGAAATTAGTGCTTGGAGTTCTAGGGTATGTTTTAATCACAGTGCATACTTGGAATTCCTGTTATAGTTTGTTTGGACTATTGCTAGTCTCAGAAAGTGTATTTCTTTCAGAAATGAAGATGTTAATAAGATAGTCTCCAAATGTCTGCTCATGTTTCATCTTCTGTTTCTGTGGGGTTGTTCCACCCAATAAGTGCTTAGTGTGTTTTTTCCTCTGTTTGATCCACTGTTTTGAACAGGTTGATTGTTTCAGTGGCTTGGATTGTTCATATTGTGATCTACTTGCTGATTGACCCTCCGGTTTCATCATTTCTTAATGAGATATTCATCAAGCTGGATGATGTTTGGGGTAAGTTTTCTATTTGTGATTTGGTTTTAACCTTGTTCAGATGAGGCATATACTTGATATAGTTGTCTGCTATTGAAGGACTTCTGGGCACTGTCGCATTTGCATTTTTCTGCTTCTACCTTCTGCTTGCTGTGATTGCTGGAGCGATGATGCTTGGTCTGAAATTGGTTTTTATAACAATCCACCCAATGAAGTAAGTTTATCTATTTCTTTCATTTCTTTTTTGCTTCCCCTCTTTCAATTTGCCTTTGATTTCCAATTTATCTTTTGTTGGTCTCTGGCATTACATTTTATTGCCTGACACTTGAATATTCTTTGCAGATGGGGAGCTACACTTATGAACTCATTCCTTTTTAATGTGGGCCTCATTCTTCTTTCCTCAATCAGGTAATCATCGTTTTGGTGCTCCAATTTTATATTTTACGCTTGAAAAAGGCATTCTTGAAAATGGGATGTTGGTTGTTATGCAGATAGCTTTCTGTTTCATACCATTCATACCATTTTGTGAAAGTCATTTAATTACTTAACTACTTCTCCTTTTCATTTTAGCAACATTTTCTTAGTTTGCCAAAGTGGTAGCTGATGTTACTGCATAAAATATTATCAAGTTTTGAGAAATCGTTACTGGAGTGTGTTATTTCTATTTATTCTATTTGTTTCAATCATTTTGCTATGAGTGGATCTCCGATATAAGATTCACCCCTGTGATTATTTCTGCTCCTGGTGAATTTTTGAAGTGATTAATTTTGTTCATATTTTACAGTGTGATTCAGTTCTGTGCTACTGCTTTTGGGTACTATGCCCAAGCTACTGCAGCTCAAGAAATATTTGGTCACACGTTGCAATCTCTTCGTGGAATCAAATATCTGTACAAGTGAGCATCATTTTATATTCTTGTACAAAAATATCTAGGAATGACTGGTTAGAGTTACTAAAGTTATTTTTGCTGTTACAGGTACAACGTGTTTCAAATTGCATTCATCGTCTTAGCAGGGCTGACATTTGTATATTATGCAGCATTCGTACGTCTCCCACCCTTAACATCTTCACACACTTACTTGCTTTTAAAATCCTCATGAACTCAAATAAACTATGCCTTTCAAATTTTCAGGGATGGAGAAGGAAAAAGACTACTGCTGGTCGGCTTCAGCTGTCCTCATAAACATGCTGCTTCAATCGGCTCGCTTTCGTGGTTTACCATGTACAAAATGATGTTGATTCTTGGATGCATGTGGCTCTGGTTATGTTTGTGTTGTCTTCAGCAGTTCTGCCCAGTGTATGTACATGTCCTTTCATTATTATTATTTTTGCTTTATATTTATTAATATTTGAGAGAGAGGATTAAGGCTGTGAGAAGTGAGAATTTGCACGTGATGTAATTCGTAGCGTTGATGAAGAGCACAAGAACAAGAACAACTGTTGTAGCACTTTTCCCTTGTAATTTCATCCCTTGTTTTTTCATCCCTATTTGTTTATTAACTTTGTAAATTTCGTCTTATTTTGTTTGTTTTGCTGCGACTCTATTTTTTTTTGTAGCAAAAAATCGAGTGCGGATGACCAAAACCGTATGTTCAGTGCCGTCAATCATATTATTATTTTTATTTATTATTTTTAAATTTAATTAAAAAAATTATGGTCTATTAATCCTTAATTGTCATTTATTAATTCTAAATTAAAAGTTCTTAATTCTAATAGAGTTTATTATTTCTTGATTAAGATTATTTTTTTAATTAAAATTTAGTAATTATCATTTAGGCTTAATTAAATATTGATTAACTAAATTTAAAAAAATTAAAAATTGGGTTGATCCAGCCAAACGTATAAGAGATTGGCTCAATTTTTTAGGTAGAGGTATATTTTAATTAAGTTCTAATACAATTTTATGTTTTTGTTTTATCGACCACATTTGGTGGTTTTGCATGAAAACTCAAATTGAGAACTGAATTCTATATGCTCAAAAAAAAAAAAAAAAAGAGACTGAATTCTAAGATGCAAGAAGTGAAATAAAATGACGAGTATATTAGATATATAGCCCATACCATTTTTATTGGCTTGTCTCATTTAAAAACAAATATGAATTTTAATGAAATAAGACTTTAAGTTGGAAAACTCAATGTTCATAAAAGATGGTCACAAATGATGAACGACTTATCATTTCTCTGAATACCCGGAAAAAATAAATATATAAATAAATTGGGCTTAGCAAGTAGCAATATTCAATACCATTTGTATTGGGCTGTGTCTAATTTTAAAGCAAATATCAAATTTAATACTTATGATTTTTTAGGCCCAATTCAAACAAAAATTTACCGTAACACAGCAGAATGGACATCGCCCTTTTCTCTCCGTCGTCTCTTTTCGCCGGCTCCGATGACAGTTCCTCCGGTAACTTTCTTTATTTCGACAACTAGCCTTACTCTTTTTTTGTAATTATATTTGAACCCCAATTTTGTTTTTACTTTTTTTCTGTTCCTGCAGAAGAGGAAAGGAGTGAAACCCATGAGAATTTCGTGGAGCGAAAACATCAATTTCCTGGGATGGTTAGTTTCAGAATTCTCTCTCTGATGTACCCATTTGAAAAAAAAGAAGCCTTTTCATTTCTTGTTCCATTTTTAATTTTTTTTGAGTTTTATATGTAGGGTTTGGAGTAAAATTTGCTGAAATTTTTCATTTTTTATGGTGTGATATTCTTGATAAAAAAATTCAGTTAATTGAGAAAATTGCTGTGTTAAAAAATAAAAAAGTAGGTTGTTTTGTCAAAGAGTTCAGCATTTGATCATTGTGTTACTGTCTGCTAAAATGACCATTAGTAGTTGTACCTTCACTGCATTGTAATGCTTGTAGAGATTAGATGTCGAAAACTCGAATTATTGTAGTAGAATTGTAGATAATCTGGTGCTGGATCATGAAACAAACTTTTTTTCAGAACAAATTTTTATGATTATAATTATAATTGTTAAGCTGTTTAGTAGGAAAGATTATAAAGCTTATTTATTTTGGAACAGGAATTACTCGTCCGGGAGTTTTCGTTCCACCAATTAAATGCTAATCTACTTTGGCCTGGGACATTTGCATTTGCTGAATGGTTGGTTGAGCACAGACAATGGATAGAGGGTAGGAGAGTGCTAGAGCTGGGGAGGTAATGTGTAATGTTATATATATATATATACATATTGCTTTCGTTCGGATTTTGAACTTGCATTGTTTCCTGTAGTGTTGTTTGAAAATTATAGATTGATCTTTCAAGATGGTGTATAGATTCTTGTTTCCATTGCTATAATATACTTTCTTTCAGTAGATGTGACACTCAAGTTTGGATCATATTCTTAATACTCAGCACGTGCTCGGATGGTTTTCTTTAAACTTGTTAAACGAAAGCTTGAATCAATAAGTAGAATATTAGAGGAAGATGTTTTGAACAAGTTCTTTGGTATGCTTGGTTGCATTGGGAATGTTTTTCATGTTTTTGGTGTTCGTTTCTGGTTCATTTGCAGTGGAACGGGAGCTTTGGCCATTTTCTTGAGAAAATCTTTTGAACTCGACATCACGACATCTGACTACGATGATGTTGAGATTGAAGAGAATATAGCTTATAATTGCCAGATAAATGGAGTTACTCCTGTCCTTCCACACATAAGACGTAAGTTCTTCTGCATTTGGTGAAAGTTATAGTAAATGTAAAGATGCAGCTTTTTTATATTGATGAATAATAATTAATGAGATCGAAGTTTTCTATTTTTTTCCAGATTCATGGGGAGATGTTTTTCCAAATTCTAATCCAGATTGGGACCTAATTATTGCAAGTGATATTTTATTGTGTAAGTGCTACAATTCTTTCTGGCCTTCATCACATTGGAATTATATGTCTGAACGAATAATAGTGTGTCGTGACTTTGAGGTAAAGAGAAGAATGCAAAAATAATACGTTCGTCACTACCCCATCCCTCACCTAGTAAAGAAGAATAGTGAATATACCATTATGTAAAAAATTTATATGCAAACACTAATATTGTGTCTGAAATGGTTCAATTATCAGACTCAAATCGAACAACAACTTTCTTGGTCCATGTCAAGCCTCTCACGTCGATTCTTCTCATATTTATGAACTCTGAGTGTGCCAACGTGTTCTTTAACGTCCTCTATTTTCCTCTCGTCTTTTGCAGATGTCAAGCAATATGCTAACCTGATAAAGTCCTTATCGTTTCTCCTTAACTCTTACAAACCAAAAGACACTGTTCCTCGGAAGGATGAACCGAATGGTATCGATGCTTTTTCTCTAGTATATTTTTCTATCATGATTGCAAATGAATCCACTCTATAATGCCATCTCATCTGCTTCAGATTCATGCCCTCTTACTCGACCAGCGTTCTTGATGAGTTGGAGGCGCAGGATCGGGAAAGAGGAAGAGTCACTATTCTTTACCGGCTGTGAAGAAGCTGGACTTGAAGTCGATCATCTTGGCTGTCGCGTTTACTGTATCAAACAAAGAACTCATGCTTCTCAATCCAGCTGAAACCTTGGAATCGAATAAGTGCATTGCAGATGGATCTCGACTGGATAATTTGCTCGATGCAATGAGGCTTGAGATGAATCTATGCAGTCGCGACTACGAGCACACTTTGCAGGTTACAAAAGCTCTTGTTACGTTTGAAGATGGTTACTTGCCGGTTGCTGAGTTAGGTTTCTTTTCTGTTTTCTGTGTGTTTGTTTCTCTCTCTCTCTCTCCTTGCCGTCGGCGTACGTCACCGGTGACTGGTTTGTGGTGGTGCAGCTGATGTAAGATGCAATTTTTTTTCTTTGATTTGATTTCCTCAGCTTCATTGTTGTATTGAATTTAGCTGCAATATAAAGTTACAAACTTTCTTTGATGTAATGAAATTGTAACTTGCATGTTACTTAAAAGGTTGACTTTTTTGGAGAGATGTAAAATATCTGAAGCCAACATAAATCCCATAAATATAGTCAAAGAATAATGTGGGTTGACCTAAAAGTCAAATATGTGTTGGACTTGAGCCAACATAAATCCCATGAATAAGTAGTAAAGAAATTATGTAAAGAAATATGGTGGCAGAAGGTGCATTTATTTCTTTTTCTCACCTTAAAATAGTTTCTGCTCGGCACATTTCCATTCTGTTATTCAACTGTAAAAATAACGGCTGAATTAAAAAAAAAATGAATAATAGAAAACCAGAAAATAAAGAGATAAGAAAAATAAAATAAAAAAAAAGTTTTTTTTAAGAGTTTGTGTTATGTTATATATCTATCATAAAAATTACATTCATTTCCTTGATAACAAACACGACATTAGGGGTGAACATTCGGTTATTCGGTTTGGTTTTGGTCTAAACCAAACCAAACTGAATAAATTAAATTTTTAAAAATCAAAACCAAACCAAACCGAACTAACCGAACCGAATAAACTAAATTTTTAAAAGTTAAAACCAAATCAAACCAAACAAACCGAACGGTCATGTTGTTCTAAATATTTCATCCAAAATCAACAAAAATATACTTAATACAATAAGACAAAAAATAGTATTTTAATTTAAAAAATTAACATAACATATATATATACACACACATATTATAGGAAAAGCCAAATATGTTAAACGAGCAACAAAAAGATCAGTCCATTACCTTGTTGCATGATGTTGATATCCATACTTTATTTCAAGTTCTATTGGGTCCAACAAGCTCTTGCGCTAAATTCTTTCAAATTATTTTTCATTATTGAGAAAAGTTATATATAAATATAATTAATCTATATATACTATATAAAAAATTAATATATATATATACATATATAAATATAAAAATTCGGTTTTCGGTTTGGTTTGGATGCCAAAGCATCAAACCAAACCAAACCAAACAAATTAAATTTTAAAAAAAATAAAACCAAACAAACCAAACAAACCGACAAAACCAAACCAAATTCTATTTTCGGTTTGGTTTGGTTTGGTTTTCGGTTATTTTTGTTCACCCCTACACGACATGACATGACACAATACAATATAGTGACACCACACACAATCTATGTTAGTGTGGTTCAACTAATATTTTATACCTCACATATAATCAAAAACACACCACACTTATTAGGGACGGAGGGAGTAATATATACTCCCTCCGTCCCAATAGCAAGGTCTCACTTCTTTAATTGATAAGAGTATTAATTAATAGAAGTGAGACCTTGCTATTGGGACGGAGGGAGTATTAAACAAGATTGAGATCGAATTTGACCCGGCTTGATCAGTTAATATTAAATTTATTTATTTTATGAGTTGAGTATTGAAATAGAAAAGGTCACTCTCAAATCTAAATTAGCTATTAAAACTAGAGATTTGGAGTTGTACTGAACCGTACAGCAATAGACAACCTTTCAAAATTAAAGAATTTAGTTCCCTCACGGAATTATACTTCTTCACTAGCTTCGACGTCAAACTACCTCCAATCCTAAATATCTATTTTACACACACACACTTATATATATATTTAGGGGTGTTTATTTTGGGTGATAGGATAGATAGATAAAAATAGTATAGGTTAATCCACCGTTTATTTTGATGGATTGATTATTTTTGAACTTGTTTGATCATCTAATCCTTCATATAGTCAATCCTATATTTTATCAATCTATCATATCCTTCAAAGTAAACGCTCCCTTATTATATTATCTATGAATATTGTTTTTTAGTTATTAACATTTTTGAATCAAATATTACCAACCAAATCACCACAAAATTATTCACGGTGAAAAAAGCACAGAAAATAATTTTTTATATAAGCTAATTTTGGCCCGAAATAATTGCAATATACCTATATATATCTATATATATCGATCATGACAAAAATACATTATGCGGCGTTTGGCCCGCCGCGAAATTTCGAGGAAATCACAAATTTTGTTCGTATCAGTAACGTGCATGTTCTTCATAGGCCACAATCATGCTGAATTTAATTGAATTTCAATTTATAGATTTTAAAACAAACAATTTATGGCTGCTGACGTTAGGTCCAATATATATATAATTTATCGAACGATTTATAACGTCCAGACAACCTAAAATTCGGCTAAAATTTGATGTTTTTATTTGCGAAAAATAAATAGAAAGTGAAGATGATCGTTGTTGTGTTGAAGTAGAAGTAGGAAGCTTCGTAGAAACAACGTAGTTTTTGGCTGAAAGTGATGCAATAATTTGAGATGCTCGTGGGATTTTTACCCAGATAAGGGCATCTTCTTACGACTGATACGGGCAAATGGACAATATTGATAAGATATATACAACATATATATATATTTTTTTATTCTTCATAATTATATAGTTTCACTTGATGTGGATTGGTTGGCCAGGCCGGGCCGGAGTGGATCGACAGAGGGTTTATGAGCCAACTTAATGCAAGGAGATGGCCCGACCCGGATAGACATGATGGAATCGGGTTGCGAATATCCTGGTGTTTGGGTTTGAGTCGTTTGACAAAGGCAGACACATAAAAAAATGTCGAATGGAGTCGAGGATTGTGGCTTGATTAGATTTTATGACAATTCGTAATTATAATTATAAAAAGAATAAAATTTATATGATGGGAAGAGCCAAAGCTCGCGACGACCTAGGTATGTGTCCGCCACTGGATTGGAGCTAAAGATCGGGTATGCTAGGGTTATGGAGAGAATTTTACCAAAGAACTTCATATTTTGATTTTGGGAAAAAAAAATGAACTTAATATTAAATAGCAAATCTTCTATTGGAAATAAAATTTCAAGAAGGAACTTTTAGGATTTTTATCAACTAATTACGTGCTAAACTAATGTCATGACATTTTTTTTTTTCAAAAATGCCACAAAATCAAAATTCTCATCGAATTCTTGACTTCGCAAGCTCAATTTTTTTATACTATATCTTATCAAGACGTACGATCATGACATTTTTACGTAAATTAAGCGTCATATTAAGTTCATTATTTTTCTAATGGTCTTAATTAAACTATATTTCTTGGTAAGTTAAATCATATTATTAATAGGAGAGATTTGGGCGGGGGTAGCCTGTAGTGTTTTCCTTAGAGGGCGTTTACTTTGCGTGATAGGATTGATTGATAAAACATAGAATTGTCTATATGAAGGATTAGATGATCAAACAAGCTCAAAAGTAATCAATCAATAAAAGTAAACGGTAGATTGACCTATACTATTTTTATCTATCTATCCTATCACCAAAAGTAAATGCCCCTTAGAATAATTATAGCTATTGAGATGCGACGCTCTGACTTTGGATAATTTGGTCAAGACTAACAAATCGGTTCAGATAAAACCTAAGTCGGCAACTTGGCGTTTGTCCTAATAATTGGACCCTCTTTCTATGATCATCAAGCTTTGAGTAGTAACATCATCAATGGTACCCATTGGCTCTACTAGCACTATATACAATGTAATAACATCATATAAACGTATGTTTTTTTTAACAAACATTACAAGAAATTTTAAAGGCTGCGTGTGGATTTGAATCCGTGACCTTTGGCCCGGACATTAACCACTCTACCACTAGGCTAACACACACACACACCATATAAACGTCTTTTAAGGTGAGCACGTCGTCTACTTAGATGGATACACTTCTACACAATTCGAGCTAGGGTCCTCAATCTGCCTAAATTTGATCCAGCCGAAAATAGGAGGGCACTTTGGTAATTTCATCTTTGTGATAAATAAGTATTGATCATATATGGCCATCTTTTGTACTATTATACTTGCTAGTAGTAGCCTAGTATACTCCATCCGTCCTCAAATAAGTGTCTCGAGCTGCCAAAATTTGTGTTCCCGAATAAGTGTCCTATTGTGGTTTTCAATGCAAATTTTAGGCTAAATTGCCCTCTGACTTAAGGTAAAGGTTCACTTTTTCAGTTTTCCATGCAATAATTAGGAGTAAAATGTGTCATTTTGTCCACTATCTTGGTATACGTATTTTGGCAGCTTGAGACACTTATTTGGGGATGGAGGGAGTATATATGTGCTTCAGAACATCCCATGATAGGAGCTTCTCAATCAGAAATTTCCACGAAATTTCCCATGCACAAATATATATATATATATAATACACATATACGTATATTATATATATATATATATAGCGCCGTACATGAGTTCAATCATTTTCATTCCTATAACTTTGTGATGAATAGTTAAGAGAATACAACGATGCAATCATCAAGATTAACTAACAACACTTAATCACTAATAGCTAAAGTTACGAGCGCGTACGTAAAAAGTACTATGATTGTACCATATAAACTTTTAATTTAAAAGTTTTACATTTTAGTTGTAATGATGATTTTCATTGGTATAACACTACTAAGATGATAATAAAAATTTTATGCAAGTCCCAACAAATTATCCAGATTTTCATAAATGTAGCATATAATATTATATTAAACAAATTTTAACAGTCTATTTTTTCCTAAATGATCAATATCGAACTAAATCTATTGGTATATGCTTCTTTTTTAAATGGTTATATATTTATATTGGTGATGGTTTCAAAAAAGAAAAAATTGGTGATGAGTGTGCATGGGTACTAAGATTTAGAGAAAATAGCTAGCAGAATTTAAATACATGATCTCCAATTACGAAATCGTTGCTCTACCAATTAAATCATATAAAAAGTCGAGGCTAACGTAATGTGATGATTAATATCATCAATTGCACCATGTCTATCCTTTTGTAACTTGCTCTATAAATTTTCAGTTATGTGACTACTCAATGTGACTTAAACATCTAAAAGACGTAGGTGCATGGGAGAACGAGTCTAACAAGTCATTGATCCTGTCATTAATCCTAGCAACCCTTAGATTTCAAAATTCACACACACACACGTGTGTGTGTGTATTGTTTGGATTTGCTCATTTGCAATATAATTATTTTTCCGTACAAAATGAAAATAATGAAAATAATGTATTTTATGTACTAAAATAATACTCCCTCCGTCCCTGATAAGTGTAGTCCACTTTCTTTTTTCGTCCGTTTCCCATAAGTGTGGTCCTTCCTTAAATAGATATGATCCCACTTAAAATTTTACCCTTGTACCCTTTAAAAGTAACTAACACTACAATAAAATGGGTCTCATTTTCCACTCACTACACATCTACCTAACATCCTTCTTAAAACCCGTATCCCTCCCTCCGGACCACACTTATCAGGGACGGAGAGAGTACATTTCATGTATTATTACAATGCATCGTCATGATAATGCATTTTTGGGTTACTATAACGCATTGTTATGATAATGCATTCCATGTTTAATTATAATGCATCAGTCAATAACAACCGTAGATCTACAAAGATCAATGGTCTAGATCACTTCTCATTTTTTACCGGAAAAGTGCTTTGTATATGATCCTTCGCATATATATATATATATATATATATATATATATATATATATACGCAAACCGGTCCTCCCGTACACACTACAAACCATGCTTTTTCAATATATAATCATGTTTTTTAATATGTACAATGATGTTTAATGGTGCTTTTCTCGATTCATGTTTTCTGTATAAAAAATTATGCTTATATAAAATCATGCTTTTTACATACTATTTTCATGCTTTGATTATTAACAACCGTAGATCATACCATGATCAACGGTTGAGATTAGTTTGTACTTTTTATATGAGTACTAGTTTTTATATAAACTAAATCCTATATATATATAGTTTATCTCTTGTCATTTCAAACTTTCGAGCCATAACTTTTTCCTCATAACGAGGAGACGAAATAATGGAGTTTATAACCTAACTTCAACCCTAAATACCAATTAATGAAACAATCACCAATATCACATACTTTCATGTCCCACAAAAACACAAGTCATCATCTATTAATAGATAATTGCGTAACATCTCATAGTCTATATATAGACGGGTTAGTAGCACATGTTAAAGAAAGTAACTAATCTATCAACTTTTATTTATAGAAATTCACGTGAATGATAAAAAATCTTACAAATTTAATAAATTTCAATCATTCGCAAAGTAAAAATTATATATCACACAATTTATATTGGACAGACGACGAAGCTTCCCGGAAAGCACCTTACTACATACGGAGTGTATATATTACACACACACACACACAAATTTAGCGCAGAACACACCAACAAAAATTCAAAAAAACAAGCACTCCCACTACATTTGTGACATACAAAATTTCAAAAAAGAAAAACACACACACACACACACATTGTGAGTGAAAAAAAACCAAAATGTCTGCAATGAAACAAGATTTGGGAAAAATGGCGGCGTCGCAGGATCAATGGCTGCTCGAAAACGGAAACATAAAGCTTCTGAGCAGAGAGCGGCGCGGCCGCAGCGCCCACAACATGTCTTCTTCTTCCCTGCGGAAGAAATCGGATCGGACCCTCGTCTCGAAGGTCCGAGTCGGGTGCCTCCGCAGGTTCTTGACCAATGTTCAAGAAGTTTTGCTCGGAACCAAGCTTGCTGTTTTGTTTCTTGCTATTCCTTTCGCCATCGTTGCCGAGTATCGTAACTTTGGGAGGGTGAGTTGGTTTTCTCTCTCCTCTTCCTTTCTCTGGTCCTTAAAAGTTCGTTCGAGTTGGTTTAGTAAGTTGTACGAATTAGGTCTGTCTTCTTCAGACCTAATTCGATTAGTAATAATTGATCCCTTCGTCTCGAATTTTGTGTCTTGGAGTTTCAATGAAATAGTTTTCGTTGTTAAAAATTAAATTCATTTGAGATCGTTTTATAAGTGTAGAAGTTTCATTAAAAATAAAACCTAACTTGGTTAATAATAAATTGATCGTCTCATTTCGAAGATTTAGTTTAGTATTTTGTTTGGGGCATTTCGATTGTATAGTTTCGTTTCTAGTATGGTATTATTTTTACATAGTTCGTAGTATATTATATTATTATCATGGGTTCTGAACTTCATTAAATAAAATTGCATAAAGTAAGTATTTATATACCTAAATTATATATATTTTATTTTTGCCTAAACAATTTTTAAGCTGAAATAATGCATGCAGCGTTGTCAAAGGTGCATGGAGAGTTATTTCTTTGTTTCGGAAACTTTTTTCTTATTTCACGCAATAATTTTTTTATATGTGTAAAATAATAATTTATTTATTCTTTGATTAATCAGCCATGGATATTTGCTTTGAGCTTAATAGGACTCACTCCACTTGCAGAACGAATCAGTTTTCTGACAGAGTAAGAACAAATCTCTCTCTCTCTCTCTCTCTCTCTCTAAGTAATTACTGGTCAGGAGCTAACGGTTTCATCTTGTCCTTTATGTTAAATAAATGCAGGCAGATCGCTTTCTTCACGGGACCAACAGGTTAATATTCTTCTCAATCTTATTCTGACAATATATAATGATATATATGCTCCAAAAATTTAATCTTTTTAATTGATAAAACTAATGATTTATTTGATCTTCTCTCTCTCTCTCTCTCTCTATATATATATATATATTTATGTATATTATTGTCGAATGATATTATTTAAGAAACCTATATCAAGACTTCTGCCTAATTGTTTTCAATACCACGATGCAACGTACCATCTACATTTGGCACTATTTTAATTTAATTAGTGAAGTCTCTGAATTTAGAATAATATCTTGTTAATTAGTCCGCATCAAGAAAATATTAGTGAAATCTCTGAATTTGGAATCATCTCTTAATTGTTTTTTACGTGTCAATCATTCCATTCACTATTACTCAATCATGCCTTTTCGTAGGGCCAAAAATTATATGATCATATTACTTAATTTTGTAGTTCGACTTATAATACTATATATATTTCTGAATTCTTGTAATATGTTGAGTATTAAATTAAAGCATCCGTAAGTTATTCTTAATTTTATTTGACAAAAAAATTCAAGAATAATATGTGCAATTCTGTAAGCAACTAAAACCAACCAAACATTTTTCTAATTAAATAACGTATTTGATTAATTTTCTCTTGTACCCTCATCAAACATTAATTGACATTTAACACTTTATTTAAATTTAATTTTGTATATTTGCAGTTGGAGGGCTCCTAAATGCAACATGTGGAAATGCAACAGAATTAATTATAGCAATTCTTGCACTTGTTCAAAACAAAGTTGATGTAGTTAAATATTCTTTATTGGGATCTATTCTCTCCAATCTTCTTCTTGTTCTTGGTACTTCTCTTCTTTGTGGAGGGATTGCCAACATCTCCAAAGAGCAAAAATTCGATAGGGTAAGCAATTAAACATAAGTAAAATTCAAAATTTATTTTTGAAAATTTTATTTAGTTTAATTTATTCAATTTGTGATACTAATAAAAGTTGAATTAATATTATTACAGAAACAAGCGGATGTGAACTCATTGCTTTTGTTGTTGGCATTGTTGTGCCATATGCTACCTTTGATGTTCCATTTTGTCGGACAAACACCGGAGATTACAGCGGTGGCGACGCTTCAGCTGTCGCGAGCTAGTTGCTTCGTGATGCTCGTTGCATATGTCGTGTATTTGATCTTTCAGTTATGGACTCATCGCGAATTATTTGAAGCACAAGAGGTTAGTTTTTTTTTTTTAAATGTGACATGAATTTGACCTAAATTATTTTAATTAGGTACAAGATATATATATAGATAAGAGAATAAATAGGAAGGGAGTTAGGTGTTACTATTCAAATGTGTAAATATCAAACTAATGGAGTTAGATATGAAACAATTATTTGAAGCACATGTAGCTTAATAAGAATAATTCACTTACCTAAGTAGATTTATAATTTCGTTCTTTTTCAAAAAAAAAAAAAATTGTTATACAAATTTCGTGTATTAAAAAAATATCTCGCGTACAATGCCAGGACGGAGAAGATGGTGACGTGGTAGAGGATGACGAAACCCCGGTGATCGGATTCTGGAGTGGATTCATTTGGCTAGTTCTGATGACCGGGGTCGTAGCTCTACTCTCAGAATATGTTGTTGCTACAATTGAAGTAAGTTTATGAAATTCATCATATTATATATATATTAATTTTTTCTTCTAGCAATTAAATTTCATGTCTAATCATATCATATGATTTTATTTTAATAATTACATACAATATTAATTTGTAAAATTAATTACTAAATATAATATTTGATTTAATTATGCCAGGCTGCATCAGAATCTTGGGGTTTGTCTGTGAGCTTTATTAGTGTGATTCTACTACCAATAGTTGGAAATGCAGCAGAACATGCTGGAGCAGTTATTTTTGCATTCAAGAACAAATTGGTTAGTTGTTTTAACTTTTTTTTCCCCTTTTCGTCCGGTTCGATTTCTCTATTACACCATTATAACAATATCATGTATTTGCTCGATTCAGGACATTACTCTAGGTGTCGCCCTAGGTTCGGCGACACAAATTGCCATGTTTGTGGTAAGATAATCGATATATATATGTTACACCTATATATAGTATTGAAATAATTATTTCATAATTACTTTATAATATTAAAAATTGATTAATATATTTTTCTTGAAAAATTTAGGTACCATTAAGTGTAATAGTGGCATGGATCATCGGCATCGAGATGGATCTTAACTTTAACCTTCTTGAGACAGGCTCTCTAGCTCTATCGATAATATTAACAGCCATAACTTTGCAGGTAATTATAATAATTAGTTTAAATTTCAAAAAAATTATATATATATATATATATAGATAAATACACACAGACACACAGTGACAAATTCTTGAATTAATATTCTTGCAGGATGGAACATCTCATTACATGAAGGGACTAGTTCTTCTACTAAGCTACTTCATCATTTCAGCTTGCTTTTTCGTGTACAACTCTCCACTTAGTAAGAACAAATCCCTAATATTATTTTTTTTATTTTTCTAAAACTTTTGAAAATCAAAATTAATTATATTTTTTCTTGTTTTTGTTTGCAGATGGAGCTAACTCTGACAACATGGGGCTCGTGACCTCTCCTCAACAAGGAATAATGAGACTTTAAATTAAAGGTAAACATATATTTTGCAACACGTACATCACTATTATTACAAATTGAATTTTCTAATAAAATGCAATATTAATTAACTATATGTTATATTAACTGTGTGTAACATATATAAATAGGTTTGCGGCTGGATTCATGTGTTGATTCATTCATTGAAATGAGTACAAGTTCAAGAACCAAAAGTGTCCGTTCAGGATCGAGACGAGTCGAATCGAGTAGGACATACAGATTCTTGGTCGGAGCTATTTGATCTGAAATGCTATGGAAGAGTCTATGGCCGGAGCATTAGCTCGAGTTTCGTCTTTTTGAACTTTTTTTTTTAATTTAAGTTTGTGTTGTCTACCGTCTCGAGTTGTTTGTTTTCACATTTTAGATATTGGAATTGTAATTCCAAGCGTGTAATAGTAATATTATAATAATAAATTCATGTTTGTTCGCAGTCGAGCTCGTGTATTATGTATAAAACTTAGGCTTTTCGTATTGCAATAATTTTTTCTTTTTAATTGTGCTTTTGTTTTTCATTTTTATTTCACTATCTTTACGTGTGACCCACATAAAAATTAGGGATAAAATTCCTTTTACACACTTTGAAAAACAAAAAATGAAAAATACACACTTCTTTTGAAATCAATGAAAAATACACACTATAACCATTATACCCTTTCTACTGAATTTCTTTATTCTATTCTGCTTATTTCAATCTCATTTTCCAATTATGGAGATAATTTATGCAACACTATCAGGCCATCACACTTCCGTATAAAAATTCTAAGCATACCAACTTCATACCTTTTTTACCGTAATGCTGCCGGGTATTTCCGCCGGAAGTTTTAGGGACCTCGTCCAACCACACGATCGCAACCGATGGTTTCCAGACGCAGACTCCTTCAGCAACACTCAGCACAACCCTCGTTCGTTTCCTACTCGGGGCGTAGGGTATTTAGTCGGTATTTAGAGAATAATTAGACACTGGAAGGGATGAGCAAAAGCCCGAACTTTATTTAGGAATTATATAAAATTTATTACAACATAAGTATATCTCCTTTAGGGAGGAGACAGACTTGTTTAGGTACCTATGGTAGCGGAATTGAAATACATAAACTATACTATACTAAGATAGGAACTATACAATAATTTTATTTTGGAGAGAGCAGAGAGGATGGTGTTGAAGATTTCTGATGGATTTTCGATGCCCTTCTGCTTTCTTCAATCCTTGTTCATATAGAGGTTCGGATGTCCTCTATTCATGCATTATTGCCTTGGATACCTTCCTCAGCCAGCCTGTTTCCCATGTGAAGCCTGGTCCACCATTGTCGTCTATTATTGAGTGCAGCCAATAGACTTTCAGTGCAGCCTCAATCATGCCGCATTATCTTTAGATAATGCTCTTCCTGTGCTTTTACCCGTTTGGATTTTTATGGGTAATTTCTTTTCCCTCCACCCACTACTGTCGTTTTCTTTTTAGTGGGTGCTCCAGCTCAGAGTCACATGACTCCACCAACCTGTGTCGGGAATCTACTTTTTTCCCGGGGCCCTGGGCGTCCTTGCTTTTGGCAATGCCTTTTGCTCGAGATGCTCGTTGGACCGAGCCTTCTCTTTTCCTCTTCTGGGCATGAATCCCTTCCCGAACTCTGGTTCTTTCTGGTTCTGACAATCTGAACAAACGCACTCAGACCAGTTTCCAAAATGAGCCATGTTGCAGTATTTGCAATGAGTTTCTTTACTCGTTGCAATCTTATTTTCCCAGAGCAAGGTTCTCTTTCTTTCGAAAGCTTCCTCTGCGAATCTTGTAGACTTTCCTGTCATGGTGTTTAACAGGAATGATCCGTTCACTAAATTTTGAAAGAATTTGAACGGGAACTTGACTTTGTCCATCTAAGTGAGACAGACCCATAAACCCCATGCTCTTCTTGTGGAGATGAAATCTTCTGGTAGTGTAGAGACTAAAGTAGTCTCTTTTTCTGTAGGCGCCTTGATCTTCTCGAGGGCGCGTGCATCTGGTCTTCGAAGCCTAATATAGTGGAAGGCTTCATGGTTTCCTTTCCCAGCTGGTTCTGGGGCTGCACTGATGAAATACAGCTCCAAAACGTCACCTCGACTAAGCTGCGGATTGTTAGCCCAGGTATCATACACCGCTTCTTGAATCCACTTGGGTAGATTCTTAATTTCGGCGAATGATGGAGATGTGGTATAAACTGAAGCAAGTGCTCCGAATTCATACCATCTTTTGACTTCGTGTGTATCTGAATTTGGCATCATCCACACCCGAGGATATTTCCCCGAGACATCAATCCTTATTTTTTCTGGGTTGATTCCAGTCCTTGTGTTGAGCTTCTCCCAATTGGCTTGATAAACCTGCCACGAAGAAGAAACTTCAATTTTATCAGTATTAATCTTAGATGTGCCAGTCATTGGCCTAAGATTAATCTCTCCCTCTTTTTCCCCAGAGGTGCTGGGTTGACATGATGGTTCAGAGTGTGACCCCTGAATATCATCTTTTTCTTGGGGCAATGGTTCCGAAGATACCACCACCTTAGAACTTGGGCAAGAGGTATTTGAATCCTCTGCTACAGGTTTAGATCCCTGTACTCGAAACTCTTCTTTTACCAAAGGATCTTTGGCCACCCGAAGGATTGGTGTTTGACATGCAGCCCAGAGTTGACCCTGAGACCGTATGCAAGCTCGTATTCTCTCAGTGACTTTCGTCTTATCGAGAGTCTGCAATCTTCCTGCTTGCTCAGCATTCAGAATGCACTCGTCCCATTCTCCCGTTAACATCTCCAGATTTTCTCTGAGATGTCTATGGGCTAGTAGAATGGAGTTCACATCAGTTTGCTCCATCTCTTGTTAAGAAATCTGCAAGAATATTTTCGTGAGATTTCAGAATGACAATATCAAAAATATAATATTGGCATTCAGCTTGCCATCTAATTAATCTAGCCTTTTCAGGCTTAGATTCCATCTTGTTTCTTAAGAAAGCTTTAACTTGTGTGTTATCAACTTTCAAAGTAAATTTCTTTGCAAGTAAAAATAAAGGCCATTTTTTAAACGCCTTTCTGACTGCAAAGAACTCTTTCTCGTTGATGTGCCATCTTACGGCCTCATCATCTGAGAACAAACCACTGCAGTATCTACAAGGTTCTTCTCCATTAGGAGTGATCTTGGTTAAGACTGCTGCCCACCAATAATCACTTGCGTCTGTGTACAGAACCAAGTCATCTTCGTCCTGTGGTATCGAGAGTTTTGGGAGATTTCTGCAAACCTCTTTTAACTCCCTCATACCCTGTCGATGTTCTTCTGTCCAGATGAACAGAACATCCTTCTTCAGTAATGTACTGAAAACCATTCTATGTTTCGCGAGATCTTTTATAAATGGTCCCGCGAAATTAACAACTCCCAAGAAACTCTGAAGTTGTTTCTTTTCCTTTAGATCTTCAGGAAAATTCTGGACCTTCTGAACAATATGGTCCTGTAGAATAATTCATGCTTCATCAATCTCGATACCCAGAAATTCCATTTTCCGAGTTGCCACGACTGCCTTCTTTTCAGACAGTACTAAACCTTCTTTATAACAAACATCTGCAAAGATCTCAAGATGTTTGATATGTTCTTCCATATTTTTTGATGCTATTAAAATATCATCAATATAGACGAACATAAAAGAAAAATAATCTTTAAACAGATTATCCATCTTTCTCTGAAATATTTGAGGCGCATTAGCTAACTCTATTGGCATTACTTTCCAAACATAATGCCCTTGTGGAGTAGAGAAGGCTGTAAACTTCTTACTCCATTCTTTCATGCGAATCTGGTAGAAACCTGACTTGCAATCAAACTTAGAGAAAACCTTAGCATTTCTAATGCAGTTAATAAGGTGTTCCCTGCTAGGGATAAAATATCCATCAAACTCCAGAATATCATTAATTCCTTTGTAATTAATAACTAGTCTGGGTTTACCTCGTTTGATCTCCCCATGATTCCTTACCAGAAATCCGGGAATGCTGTAAGGCGAGTTCCCTGGTTCGATCAATTTTAAATCAAGGTGTTCCTTGATTATCTCCTTCATATCCTGTTGATCTTTGAGGTTCATCAGGATTGGTCTGTATCTAACAAACTCATACTCCTTTTCTGGCTTCACCTTCAAGGTAGCTTTGAGCTTGTTTCTGTCCCACCATGCCAAAGGATTCTCATTGTAATTCCTTTTAATCTTTCTTTTGACATCTTCTAGGGACACCTGCATTTCTTCTTTAATATATTGATGAGATATTAAAGATGCTTTGAGAATCTGGACCTCTTCATCATTGAGATCCTCATCCCTAATACAGCTTAGCACTGCTTCGCTGAATCTCCTTTGATCCTTCATTTTTTGTTGTCGAATTTTTCCTTCATCACCACGCTTGCTGCGAAAACTCAATGGTATCTGGCGATTAAAAGCCCCTTTGAGCCTCTGGACAATGATCTTGTGATCGCAAATGGTTGTAAACACCAATTGCCTTCTCTCATTATCCTGCATGTATCTTTTGAACATCTGTAGGAAATTGTTTCCTAACAGAATATCTGCACCTGTATCATGGAAATAAATTGGTGGAGTTTTAACCTTGTACCAAGGTGTATCTCTAGCTCCTCCAATCAGAATTTCCGTCTCTTTTACTCCTTTAGCAAGAAGCAAAATCTTTTTTGAGAAATCTCTTCCTGCAATTCGGGGTAGATCATCTTCTACCTCTGCTGGGAAGACTCCTCATTTTCCAGTACAAATTCCTGCACCTGAATCAATATAAGCAGCAAAATATTCTGCTTTATATTTTTCATATAACATTCCTATAGAAATGTATATGGAGAATGGACTTGTCATTCGATCAATAGTTTTCTCCCATTGATCGTGATTTCCATTCCTTCTTCTTTATTTCCCCAAGGTTTGTGATCTTCAAGGAAATCCAATCCTAAAAGCAAAACTGCTTCCCTTCCGGCCCTGCCTTTGATCTCCATCACTTGTCCCCCAATTTCCAGGATACCTTTGTAATGATTGATCTCCGGCTGCTGCAGATAGTAAAGAACATTACAAGGAAAGTTGGTTTCCCACCTTGTAGTGTCAAATTTTACTATCACTTCTCTCCATCCCTCGGGACATTTCAGATTCACTGAAACTTTGTTACTCTGAGATGTTTGAGGGTGTGGCTCTTCTCGAATGAGACTCCGACTCCTCCCATATGGCAAAGACATAATTCTGTCCCCTTGGAAAGATAATCTCCCTGAAGTTATCCTGAGACTTTGATCGTGTCTCATGACTTCTCTATCTCGGATTTGAATATTCACATTCCTTAACCGAGCAATTTCAACTCTATCGGGACAAACAGCTGTTGTCACCTTGTTGAAGATATCTGGTATCTCAATAAACTTCTTTCCCAGAAATAACTCAGTGTGATGTGAGTTGGAAAGAGCATATGATACCTGATAAGTAATGGAGTAAGGCCTATTTCCTTCCTCCAATAAATCCTTGCGTTTAAAGTCCTGATAAAGCGTCAGGGCTTTGCTGAAATGGGTATCATTAAGATTGTAAGCAATCTTTGGATAAATGATTCCCACTACTTGTCCTGCACAAAGATCTCCCGCAATTGTTCCCAATACGGAATCTTTCAGATTTCTAACTCTTTTATCGCATATAGCGATATCGATCGGCGTGTGAACTCCGGTAAAGAGGGCCGATTTTAACATCAACTGGATGGCTCCAATATGGATCCAGTTCATCTTTTCAGCGACTTCAGGCTTCATCTTTGATAGATCTTCCCTGATGTCACTAGCTGGAATCAGCTGCATCTCCACTTGATTCCCTGTAAGCTCTATAGGAAGCGACATTTCTCGTCTAGAAATTCCATAGACGATTTGTTGTTTCCTGCTCCTTAGATTAAAGTTCCTTAGAACTTGATCTATGTTGTTTGCTGAAAAGCCTTGATACTTTTGTATATTCAGACTCTTCTTCATGATTTTGTCAATCAGACTTTGAGAGAGAGTTGTGTGACTGGAGAATCCCGTCCTGTCCTCTTTCTCCTGATGAACAATCTCTGGATCAGTCTGACTCCGATCTAGTTCCATCAGACCATTCTGAATCTTCTCCGCTGAAGACTTCTTCTTGTTCATATATACTCTCATCCGAGGGTATATCTTCGAACTAATATACTTGTACCAGTTCCTGGTAGTAGACGGTATCTTCGATATCCGGAGTGGATTTGAATTTATTGATACCTCTTCTCTCGTTGTCAGGGCAATTTGTAGAATTATGCCCTTTTGCACCGCACGTCCAGCAGCTGCAATCTTTGAAACTTTCATTCACTCTAGTATGAGTTCTTCTGAAAGTTTTCTTGGCAGGTGTCCTTCCTTGTGATTTATCATCTCCTCGGAATGGATACCTATTCCTTGATGGGTCCACTTCTTTGGCCTGATTTATAAGATCTGGTCTTCTGTCTTGACCACCTGGTTCTTGGTTTCCAAGAATTTCTTTTTGGATCTCCACCTTTATAATAGGGCTGAAACCTATTTTTCTTGCTTTTCTTCAGCCTTGGTGGTTCTCCTCCAATGATCGTTGGCAGATCATTGTCATCACAATTTAGAGGAGCAAATTTGTTAATTCTCCTCAGTTTCTTCATGTTTCTTAGAGTTGTTGCTTGTTGACACCACTCTGAGAGCTTCCGATGTACATAAGACATCATTCTTGCGACGTTTTCAGGATCACCAGGTTCGTAATCCCGAATCAGCATCTCTTTCCATGGGCTTGGAAATTTTAGAAAGAAAATTTCCAATGCAACTCTATCATCAACTTTTGATTGATGTTGATAAAGAGCAAAGAGTTGTAGAAACTTGTTAAGCGATTGTTGATCCAAGACAGCGAGTCTTAGATTATACAATGCCATCAAGTATTTCTTTCTTTTCTCTTGATCAAATCCCTCGAAATATCCTTCTCCCAGAAAATGGTTTTTAAATAGAACTGCCATATTCTGGACATGTTCTGTATAGTTTTCACTTTCAAAACATGAATTCTTGATATCCACAGGAAAGAATTCCCATGCAATTTTGACGATTCCCGCAAGACTCATTTCGAGTATTCTTACGAAACCTTCCTTGTTCAAATCGAGAGTTGCTGCTGCAATTCTCAGGGCTGACGTCCACTCGTCAATTACGGATTCTCGATCTCTGAAATTTACTTCATCGAGGTCGAGCATCACTCCGTATGGATGAATAGGATCCAGGGTTGCCTTTCCATAAGGTGTGTCTTGTACCTTTGGATGCGGCCTCCTTGCCCTTGTCCTTCTTGCTGCCATGTATGCATCATTTGGGGTATGCTGATCATACCTTGCTCCAGTCTGAAAATCCTGGACTGCATTAATGGCTCCGGGTGCATTTTGAAAATCTTGTTGATTTCCAATGATGGCTCCTGGTGGAAGTTGATTCACCGGCTGTGGGTTTTGGACCACATTCTGGTTCATTTTTAAATCAACCATCGTCATGTTAGCAAAAGATTCTGCTAACTCCTGGAGGTCGTCAAGCTTGATTCGTTCAAGATTACTCATTTTTTCCTTTCACGAATCATTCTCTTCAAGGTCTCCATGTTGGGATCCTTTTTGGTTTCTCCCACTGGCAATGGATAGGTGGGTTCATTACCAAAAGGATTTCTCCTTTGACTGGAACGAGGTTGTTGCTCCAGTTTTTCGATCCGTGATTGGATCTCATTCAGGATATTATAAATTTCATCCTGTTTCATAGCAATCTTGTAAAGATCGCGTGGTACACCATACAAGCTATCGCCATAATGTTGTACTGTCTTCTGTATTTCTCTTAGATCCGCCGATATTTTTGAGGAATCTGGAGAAATCTCTTGATATAAAAGAGTAAATGATACTCCTTTATCTTTCTTTTGTTCCATCAGGGCGAAACATCATACAAAAGCTAATTCCCATTAAATCCCAGATGGATCCAATGATCTCTTCTCATAGCATGTTCCATCTCCATTTCAAGGAGTATACAACTATGTAGAAGATTTTCTTTTCTTTTGATTCCTTGGAGACAGGAATCAATTAATTCTTTCTCCTGGTTTTGTTGGATTAGGATATCCAACTGCCTTCTCCAATGTGTTAGCACACTCTGGTATCTTGTCCTTCTTTTCTCCAAGATTTGGAGACGTTCCTGGAAATGTCCACACCTTGGACATCCTTCTAGGTCCATCAGTCAGTATGGTTCTGATGGTTTTCTTTCATCACGTACTTCGTCCTTAGATGGAGATACTTCAAATCCTCGAGGAAGTTTTCTCTTCTTTTCATCTCTTGGTGGCAAGAGATAATAGATTCACAATCCACTCTCGCATCTTGCAGTGGAATTCTCTTTCCGCATTGCTAATGCGATGCGGGTTCTTGTTTTCTGTACCTCCAAATCATGGAGATAATTCCTGTAACCTTCGCATCTCGGACAATTGTCCGGATCCATATTTTCTTGATGTCTCCTCCGTTAGGATAATACTTAAAGCAATAAATAAAATATAATTCCCAGATAAACCTAAGGCTCTGATACCATTTTTGAAGCGTGAGTCAGGAACAACAAAATATACGAGAAATGGTTCGTATAATAAAGAAATACATAGCTATTTCTGTCCATAGCAATTCTAGACTGTCAATAGTTTAAACAGAGGGGTATAATCGTCATCTTGTGTATATTTCATTTGTTTTGGTGATGGTGTGTAATTTTCATTTTGCAAAATGAATAGTGTGTATTTTACAATAATAGCACTAAAAATTAATATATATTCAAAATAAATAAATTTAATCTCAAATTTGAAGAATTTTAGAAATAAAATAATTCTCTATTTTGTATCGAAATAAAGAAAATCTATATATATATATATATATACTAAATTTAGTAATACTTTTTTTTGAGATATAGTAATACTATTATTAGAAATTCAAAAATACTTTAAAAAAAAGAAATTCAAAAATAAAAATATTATTGGTATATGAAAATTTGTTATAGTGATCGTTTAGTTGACTTCAAATCATATCTCTTTTTTTATTTGTTTTGGGCGTCCCAATAGTGATCTTTTAATTTTTATTGTGTCGAGTATGTAATAAAAAATAAATGTTTTCTTAATATATTTAGAATTTGGGCTCTTTTGTAAATAAGTTCTTCAACTCGGGCTTCTACTTTTGGACCCATTAAAAAATAAACTCAAATCTTTTTGGGCCTTTTATCTCCCCATATTTATTCTGTAACGAAGTTCGAAAGTATCACAATCTTTCAAGTTTAGCAATTAAATACTTGAGCTATCATTATTTTAAAATAACATCCCATTGAAATTTTCAGCAATTTGATAGCTAATTGTTTTAAACATAATAATAATAATAATAAAAAATAATTTGATAGCTGACTTGGCTCATTCGAAGACGCAACAACACAATTTTTTTAATAATGATTAGTTAAACAAAACATTGTTGTACATATCATTAAAACGATGATGTTTTATCTTTCTACATATTCACCACGACTTTATATTCTCTGATTTATTTGTCATGATATCTAGACAGTAGACACCACAAAGAGAAAATTAAAATTGACTAAGATAATAATAATTAATAATAATAATAATAATAATAACAATAATAATAATAATAATATATAATAATAATAATAATAATAATACTTGATTTGACATAAACTTATCATTATCCACTATTAATCCATATCATAATTGTGAGTAACATGAATTAATGAATAATTGAATACTATTTGATTTGACATAAACTTTCCATCATGACACGCTCACCAACCAATCATACAATTTCTTATCTGATTGTGTAGATAATTAGACATTAATAACATGATTGGGCGATTTCTTAATTTAATAAAGATAAAAGAAATAGCGTAATTGACCAAACTAGCCTTTTGTGAGAGGCATTTGTTGAAACACATACTAGCCTAATCTTTTGATGTTTTTTGGTGGAGAGTACACTTGATATTAAATGTTTCAAATTCGAATCGTATTAATATATTTTTTAGATCGAGTCTTTTATTGTAACTTACCTTTTATATAATTTTTAACTTATTGCACATGAACAGAATTTACTCAATACGTATATTGGATAGCGACTGCGGGTTATCCTTGTCATAAAAGATAATATTATATCTTCAATATTTTAATAGTCGGGTTCTTGATTTTAAAGTATTGGTTATTTTACAAAGTCTGAATAAATTTTAATTTGAGGATCAATGTACAATCGAATAATATATATATATATATATAGTTTAATTTTCATCCTCAATTTGGTAAACTGCTTAGGAGATGTTTGTAATTAATCAGTTTTAAAGGAGTATATTATATTACATAAATTAAAGGGATTAATTTCGTAATAGTTCTAGCTGCCAATCCAGATTAATATAATAAAAAATCTAAAATAAACGAAATTGTAACAATTGACAAAATTAAATCTCAACATATATAATTGGAATGATGAGATCCAACCAAGCAATAATAATACTGACCCGTCAACGAAATTAAATGCCCAAGCTACTGTAGTACTGAATTAATTAATTCCAGAAGACATTTCATTTAATTTTTGGCAAACCTCTAATAAATGACTGAACAAAACCTTTGATTTTTTTTATTATTTGAAACATACACAAAAGATGTCGTTTCGATGACATAGAATATTTTAATTTTTCACGTCCTCAAATTTATACCTGTGGAAATATTGCTATCGTAAAATTTAGCTACCAACTGGACTTTATGTTGCCATATATTACGTAGTAATGAACTAAAACTGTCACTAAATCAATTTATGTAGCTTGAATAATATTCTCTATTTCGCAATGAGTCAATTTTTGGTGCATTTGCAAAATGTTTTGTTATAATTTTCAGCATTTTTAAAAGTATCGTTGGATAAAAATTTCGGTATCAAATTTCTGACTTGATATGCAAATATTCGACTCGACTAGACTCGTCTGGACTAGACTCTATTAGACGTGGACCAAACGTTGAAAGCCGCTTGGAGGAAGCTAGAACATATGCACACTAATAATACACACATCTCGCATGGCCGACACACGTCAATGCAACACGACACGACGTCGTCTTTGTCGTCAGTTAGTTAATTAAGTTGTCTTCTTCTTCACTTCTAGTTTCACGTATTTAATTCTACACTCATTCATACTTCATTTGCCCCAAATAGTATAAAATTCATGTACATTATAACACTTACTCCATATTCTTTTAGGCTACTAACCAATACTATATTTTTTTAATTTAAAATTGCAATTTGGTGAAGAATTTTAATTATACATTGACACTTTTCTTTGCGTACGTTAAAGTAAAATTCATGTGATATAAAGTTAGTTGTGATATCTTTGTAAATCGAAATTCAAAACAAGAAAAAGAAAAGCGAAACAAATTGTTATATGCGTGAAACATGTTTAAACATATATGCCAATATTTTGTTTTGTGTTTAAATTAGATGACTTAGAGAATATTACATATTTTTTTTTTTTTGAAGTATCGTATTTAATACTATTTTATGCTTATAGAATTGATGCATCAATTTAAGTACGTAACACATTAAAAAAAAACGCTAGTATTTATTTGCAGTCGCATGCTTAATACATAATAGTGTAAATACACATAAATATAATACTCCCTCCGTCCACCAAATATGTATCACATTGGTAGTGACACGAGTTTTAATAAATATATGATAGATAGTTTTTGAGTGGAGAAATGGACGATCATAGTGAATTGTTGTGAGGTTTAAAATAATGAATGAATATGAGTATTGTCCTAAAATAGAAAGTGATATGTATTTGGTGGACGACTTAAAAGGAAATTGTGATATGTATTTAATGCACGGAAGTAAGTGTGTTAATAATTATTGAAATATATGATATTATTAACTATAAAGTCAATGGAGATAATATTGTATTCCCCTTTACATTTAGCAGTTATGTATTCAGGCAAAGAAAATAAGAGGCTAGATATTCAAATCTATCCTAGAATAATTATTTTGTTTTAGGCCTATATGGTATTAAAATTTTTATTTTTTACATGTATTTTTACGTCAAGCGACATCACATTTTCAACAATTCTATTAAGAGCTTTTCGAGTAATTTTCTTTTTGTTTGGAGATAGATTTGCATAAATTTCCTTAGAGTGAGAGGTATTTGATTAAAATCGATAGTTAATCGAAACTATGAAACTTATTTTATTTTTTGAAAAGAAACCATATTAGTACTACTACTATTATTAACTTTTAGTGGAAAAAAAGAATCTTAAATGTAGCTAAAATTGGATTGCTTTAATACTAACGACAAATGTGACTATGTGGGAAATAAAAGTGGATAAATCGAAAAATTAAAATAAAATACAATTCAAGCAAAACAAACACGGCACTCACATTAAACGCAGTAGTGCGTTGATTTCAGCAACAAAAGCAAAACACAATTACACAAAATTTCTAAAATTAATCAAAAGCAAATGGAACAATAACTGAAGCGTGCAGTGCAAGCGAGAAAAGCGCAGCGCACACTCCCCTTCTTGATGTACAACCTCTCTCTGCCTTTCCCAAAAGCACAATTCTTACAGAAAATTTCAGTTTATTTTTCTTTCTTTCAAATTATTTTCAGTTGGGAGAGAGAGAAACACTCGTAAACTCAAAGATTTTACCGGGTTCTTTTGTGGGATTTGTTTTGTTTTCATTTTTTAGTCTTTTTATGCGAAAAAGGTAGAGTCTTTGATTTTTGAGAGAGAGAAACAGAGAAAGTTAAAAAAATTCGAATTGAAATATTGAATGGGAGTGGGAGTGAAAGTGGAGAGAGAAGAAGAGTGATGATGAAGTCTTTCAAAGATTCTCTCAAAGCGCTTGAAGCTGATATTCAACATGCCAACACTCTGTAAGTTTTATCTCCTTTTTTATTTTTTTAGTTTATCAATTTTTTTTCTTGACATTTGCTATCCTTAGCTTTGAGATCTTTATGTTGAATAAATTTCTTGCAAGATTTAGTGTAAATTTGAACTCCAAACCTTGGAGTTTCATGGGTTGTTTGGAGTATGTGAGATTTTGTAAGAGAAAAGTGTGATCAAGGTGTTGAATTTCATGTTGATTGGATAAATTTTATTTTTAGTCGATTTTGGGTTATTAATTAAGAAGTTGGACCTTTTTTAAGGATATTTTTCTCTCTCTAGCTGGAATTGGGGAAACAAAATCTATCTTTTATGAAGTTGAAGCATGAATTCTAAGCTATGATTAAATAAAATTTGTGCTTTTATACAAACTTCGTTTAATTTGTATTTGAACGTGTGATTATGAAGTTGATGCAAGAATATTAAGCTAAGATTAACAAAATTTCGTGCCCTTTTCATTTGAAGTTGTGTTTTTGCTTTTCTGACTAAAAATTGGCTGGTTTCTTTCTGAATGTGTTTAAGAACTTAAAAGGGTGTTTGAGATTCTGATTTTGATGACTTTTTTTTTTTGAGAGGTGATTTTGATGACTTTTTTTTTTTTCTTTCTGTTTTTTGATGCATTTTATGGTTTTCAATAGGGCTTCGAATTTGTCGAGGGAATATGATGGTGCCTGCCTGCAGATGAGGCTTTCATACAGCCCTTTTGCTCACATTTTTATGTTTCTTGTTCAATTGGTTGATTGTCACCTAGCTAGTGCACTTGGCCTAATTAGGATCCTTATTTATAAGGTTGGCTTCAATTCTACGCGTAATGTGCATTGTGTATACCTCGTTGCACGAGATCTGATGATGTGGTCGTAGTTGCAGGCGTACGAGGATGGTAAGACAACTGTGTCTGTGTCCAAACGCAAGGCTAGTTTGAGAGAGTTCTATGGTGAGTATGTTTACATCTTCAAGTTTGAATCTGTTTTGCGCGTTCTTGAATTTGACAACGAGGGGATTTTGAGCGCATAGGTGTGATATTCCCCTCTCTGCTGCAACTTCATAGGGGGATAACTGATGTTGAAGAGAGGAAGCAGAGGGAGATCTGTGCTACTAAGTACAGGCGAAGAGACGAGATGGAGAAGGACGACGAGCTGTCTGAGATTGAAATCGAGAGGGAGGAAGAATGTGGGATTTGCATGGAGATGGCTACGAAAGTTGTCTTGCCTAATTGCAGCCACTCGTTATGCACAACTTGTTATGGCAACTGGTGAGTATAATGCATCGCCTTTTCTTGCTTCTGTTTTAGCGATTGTGTTTCCCGTACTTTGGTAAGGAAAATAAGACATGACATCTCTCTTTGCCATCCGCCCTCGTGTTTTAATCATAGAATGATTAGTTCTTCAAAAGTTGTCAACATTTATGCTACGAAAACATCACTTAGCTCACTATACTCTGTGTCTCATAACTAGAGTTTTTCGACTATCATCATACTTATTCATGTATTATTCGACTGGTTGGAATCCATGTTCGGTTCATCTAGAAGTTGCTAGGATAATAAATTTGCCATATGCTCGGGGAGGAGAAGGAAGAGAAAGAGAGAGAACGATACCACTGACCTTTTCTTTGTTCTCACACTGCTCAACTCTTTGATCATAGTATGATTAGTTCTTGTGAATACGCTACATGTTTGAGACGAAAAGCCGGGGGAGAAAGGGAAAGAAGGGGAGTCATGTGTAAAACGGTCTGTTCTGACAAGTCTTGACCCGTCAGACAAGTCATAATCTGGGCCCAAAAACTCTAAAAAAAAGTAAAATTACAAATATGCCATTGGACAGAATCTTGAATTCGGATAATTAGCTGGTGTGTCCAACCTTGATCCATAAGATAGTCTTACACGAGCTTTTTGTGGGGAAATTTTCCTATTTATGCATATAATTCTTCTGCATGTCGAACTTTTCTTTACTTGAAAGCTCAACTATTCGTGCTAAGCTTCTTCGTCGTCCGTCCCCACAGGCGCGCTCGATCACAGTCGTGCCCGTTCTGTCGGGATAGTCTGAAAAGGGTGAATTCTGGGGAGCTATGGATCTACACTAGCACTTGTGACATTGTTGATTTATCTGCCATTGCGAGGGAAAATATGAAGAGATTGATGATTTATATCGACAAGTTGCCTCTCGTTGATCCTGATCACATGATGGTTTCGTATGATCCTCATTTTCGTTAAAATTGTTGTTGTAGTAGATTATCATCTTTGTATATGTGATTTCGATCTGTACATTTGTTTATGTGTTAGCATCACATTTGTGAATTGTATATAATTTGTACATAAGTTTTGCTTGACGAAAATCTTGTGGCGACTGTTTGTAGTGATGGGAAGAAACTCGTAACCATAGTTTATTAACGAATTTTGTTTTTGAGCAATAATTTGCAAATCGCACAAAATGCAAATTGTGTTACGCGAGCTCTGCAAATCACACTACGGGCGTTTACTTTGGGTGATATGATGGATAGATAAAAATAGTATAAGTTAATCCGTTTACTTTAATGAATTGATTATTTTTTAGCTTGTTTGATCATCTAATACTTCATATAGTCAATCTTATGTTTTATCAATCCACGCAAAAGTAAACGCCCTTAAAAGTCTTGTGAACTGGTTTAACTTAATTGTAATAAATTGAGATATTTTTACACAACAAATTATGGATACTAGAAGTTATAAAGGAAAAAATTGAGAAATAAATTGTTTATATAAATTTAAGTATATGAATAATTGTTGTAGAGTACACAACATTGGCATCGTTTTGGGATTTTCACTCGATTTTTTATATTTGATTACCAAATTCTTTAACTTTGGATTTATAAGATGATTCACAATTTTGATCAATTGGTATATATTTGAATTTGGAATAATGGGGAAATGTCTACGTGGTGTATATTCAATTTTGAGAAATGTCAGTTTCAATTGGTCGTAGTGTGAAATTACTATACTATAATCACAAAATAATTAAAGTTTTAAGTAGGGGTGTCCCCTCAAAACAAAAAAAATTAATTAGGGGTGTCAAAAATGGCCCGGCCAGCCCAAAACCGGGCTGGACTGCACATTTTGAGGCCCGAAATTTTTTCGGGCCGGGCATTAGTAAAAGCCCGGTGGACTCGGGCCAAATCGGCCCGGAAAATTACACTACAAAACTGTTTTCGGGTTGGGCTGGGCCACACATTTTCAGACCCGAAAAATTTCCAGGCCCTGGCCCGACTTTTCCAAGAAAAATTTCCGGCCCGGCCCGGAATTTTGACAGCCCTAGTTTTAAGCATTTGGTGGCTAAATTTAATAGTCATGTGGAAAATCAAAATGGGTTTTAACTCTTAAGTTTGTGAGTTTAATGTCAATTAGCCCTTAAATACTACTCCTTCCGTCCCATTATTATTGGCACGTTTCTTTTGGGCACGGATATTAAGGAGAAGAGTGTTTAAAGGGTAAAAAGATAGAAAGTGGTGGAGCCCACAACTTTTTGTGAGAGAATGATATTTCCCAAAAAGGAAACATGCCAACTTTCGTGGGACGGCCCAAAAAGGAATACAGGCCAACAATAATGGGACGGAGAGAGTATATAAATAAAATTGTTATTTGTAGGAGATAATAAATTTATTAAATTACAAAGCAAGTACAAAAATGAATCTTATGTTATCTCGTTTTATATGGATAAATATTAAAGTCACCAAATTTTCAATCGCTCCGAGCCCCCGCCGCCGTGAAACCCACCGCCTCCGATCGCCGTTGGCGGCTGCCTTCTCGGTCAAGCCTTAATACTTTAGCTGAATTGCATACACAGAGATTTTCATCGCTTTATTCAGAGATGTCTACTAAAAGTTATCTGTTAAGTTTAGCCAAAAAATATTTCACCGCCGGCATAATCGGTCTCACGATTTCCGACCGATATGTTAGTTTTATGGCTGTTCGTGGTTCTTCCATGTCTCCGACTTTGAATCCGCACAGCAACACCTCTTCCGGATTTTCGTTGGGTAAATTTTCTAATTTTTCAATTTATTTAGCCCTCTTTCTCTGTTCAATTTGATATTGATTTTTTTGCTTAATTTCTTGTTTGTTTGAAGATGATTACGTGTTGGTTGAAAAATTCTGCCTCGACAGATACAAGTTCTCGCACGGCGACGTCGTCGTTTTCCGGTAACTTTTCGTTTTTTTGAGCTGCATTATCATATTCTTTGCGATTCTTCAATTAATTTTTTTATTTTAGTGGTTTTATTTTTGGTTAAATGGTGATGAGGAATGTTAGACTGATGTTTATGCTGTTGAATTACTTTCTTGAAGTTGTAATGTAGTTCTGTTATTGTAATGTGATTGAAAATTTTAGATCTGTAGAGTTCGTTTAAGACTTTTGATCGCGCTTTTTGATTGCACCGTTGTATACTTCTAATGTGTGTAATGCAATGCTATTAACCACCTAAAAGAGTCCTTCGAGCTACAGATTCTATTTCTAGATTACTCTTGTTGCAATGTGATTGAACAATTTGAATGTATAGAATTCGTGAAAGGTTTTGGTTGGGCTCTTTGATTGCACCATTGTATACTTTTAATGTGCGTAATGCAATGCCATGAACTACCTAAAAAAGCTATTCTAGTTAGCGATTCAAGTTTTAGAATGATATCAAAACATAGACACTTCTTATGGTTCCTTCGGTACCTGCATTACTACACATAGTGAAGTTATCCCTCCGGGCCTTTTGTTGTCGTTGTAGGGGTTAATATAGCATCTCTACTTGTCATGTTCCATTTGTTCTAGCATGATTGCCAGTCGGTTACTGCACTTATTTTTGCCATCATGTTTGAAATTTTCAATCAATTCTTGAATTTACAGATGCAGGATAGTTTGGATTAAAGTAGTTACCTGCTATATATAGCTCTTGTCTGTATCACACCATAGACAAGTATTCAATGATAAATGCTCGATTCAGCAGAACTACAGAAATTCAAAAGATTTACTATGTTACCTTGTATTTAATGCATTGTTTGGGCGATATTCATTGAGGGATTATTCATCTCATAATCTGGACGAACAACGTTGATGGAGAACATATAAATTTTTTTCTACGATCCCATTAGCTTGCATATTTTCCTTGAAAATCAGTTTTTGGTTGATGACACAAGTTTTGTTCCGTCTCTCACTGGAAGGCACTTTATAGAGCTATTAAGCTACTTAAGTTTGTTTCGTATGCTGTAATCTTTGAAAAGTCGAAGATTTACATATGCTGTGATCTATGATATGCTGATTTTATGCTTAAAACTAGCTTTCTTCTAGTAATGAGATGCGGCAATAAATTTATATACATGTTTTTGTTTTTACAGTAACCCGAGTAATTATAAGGAGAAAAACGTAAAAAGAATCGTTGGCTTGCCCGGTGACTGGATTGACGTCCCTTCAGCCGACACAGTGAGGGTTCCTGTAGGGCATTGTTGGGTTGTTGGAGATAATTCAGCTTGTAGCAACGACTCCAGATCTTTTGGTCCGGTACGGTACACGATATTGTGGTTTGTGGATGTACGATATTGTGGTTTGTGGATGTACATGCATGTATACATTTTTATATATGTATCTGTGTGTGTGTGTGTGTGTGTGTGTCCACATGGATTTAGGTTAGAATATGCCTACTGTCAATTTTAATACAATTCTCCAATAACTTAGAATTGCAGAAAACCATATCACACTTGTATAAATATAGTTCATCATTGTTGTATATGACAGAAAATTATCCATGTGGCCTATGCTGAAATTGCTCTAGCACAAAAACTTGTGTCAAATCGACTCACGGGTCAAGATTCGTTAGACATACATAACCATATTCGGGTCCAAGCTCATATCTAATGAAAATATTTGGGATTTTCTTGGTGTTTTGTTGTGTAAGGATCCGGGTATGGTATTGTCTGACAGCTTTTGACCCGTTAGTTAGACGGTCTGACACTAGATTCCCCCTAATTGTGGACAAGACATAACTTCCTTCTGACAAAATGTTTGTGGCAGATTCCTCTCGGTTTGATTTGTGGGCGTGTCACGCATACTATCTGGCCTCCTCAAAGAATTGGCGGAGTTAATCCACAACCGCTACGTGAGGTTTTGCAGTAAAGAAGAGAGTTTTTGAATTTATTTTTTCTATATAAGAAAAATATACTCGAAAGCGTGCTTTGAATAAACAGTACTAGAAAAACCAGTGTGATAGGCTCAAGATTTTTTGATATTGTTATGTTGCTGTGTCTTTTATGCCCTGGCTAAGGAAACTTCAACTTCACAAACTCGAATTATATTGATTTTTTTGCTTAATTAATTTATCTAGACTATCTTTTTTGTTCCAAATCTATCTTGAATTACTGCGTTTAACCAATTGGCAATCGGGAATTTGACGATATATATATATATATAGGGAGCGGATCTGGTAAGAACACATCTTATATAAGAACGTAAGAACAATGCATTTTTATTATATCGGAGATGCATAAAATGCAGAAACTAAATGCATAAATATTTTAATGCATAAACTACACTAACTTAGTGCATTAGTATTTAAATGCATAAATTAGAGTAACTAAATGCACGGTTAAATCTGGACCGTAGATCAACAAGGATCAAGGGTCCATATTTGTTTTTATTTCTCACCTAAGAAAATGTTCTTATTTGATCCGCGCTCTATATATATATATATATATGAAAATTAATTATTTTAATGTCACCTAATCGCAAAAACTAGACATTTTGATCTTGCATTTTCGTTATTAGGATAATAGGATGTATTTCAAGCTCATAATAACGCTGTTTTGAATTTATATCACATTAAAGAATTTCATTTTCAAGCATTTATAATTGGTGAATAATTCAGTGATTTGAAATAAATGTGAGAGTTTGAAATATATTTGATGTCGATATACAAAACAAAATTACAAAAATGTAAAGGAAAATTATCATCGACCAACTAATGCATAAGTATATTACTACATAAAATCCACTTAACTTTACATAAACTGAGCAAGTAATTATCTATGTCAATTACTATATTTTTGTATATACACTAAACAATATTATACAAAAGAGATGATGTGCTACACACCTTTTATTAGCATCATTCTCGATTTGTCCACATTAGCATGATTTCATTTAATTTTTGATATTGTGTTATATTCTAATATTTAAAAATTGTTATTAGAATCGTTAAATTTACAAATAAATAAAAATCAAAGCTCGATTTGTTCAATTTATTGATTTATTTGAAGTTAAAGGGGAAAAGAACAAATCGAACTTTAGTTTTATTAATTTGTAAATTTAACCATTTTTAATAATAATTTTAAGATATTAGAGTATAACACAATATCAAATATTGAATGAAATCATGTTAATGTGGACAAATCGACTAATCGATAGTGGAGCTTATGAAAGGTGCTCAAGAAAGGTGTGCGCTAATTTCTTACATAATTAGAGATAAATCTGTTATTTTCTCTCTCCTGATGCCTCAGATAAATATGGGAAGCACACACGTCCCAATTGTTGTGATAGTTTTTGCTTGATTTCTATTTCTGCTTCATTTCTTTTTTCCGTTAATCGCTGCCGCGGATGTAAGAATTCAATCCTCCTCGATTTTTTCTTCATTTTTCATGTGCGATTCTCCCTCTTTGTGAATGTTAATCACGAATATCGCCGTGTATTTCTTCTCCGCGCATTATGTAATATTTCTTAAATTCTATTCGATTTTTTGTTGTTGTTGTTGTTGTACAGTTTAGGTGACAGAAGAATTAGGGCGTGTTTGGATTTTGGTTGGTGAATTTCGTAAATGGGGAGGGTGTTCGCGATTGATTTGGATGGTAACAAGTATAGTTGCAAGCACTGCCAAACGCATCTCGCTTTGGTTGATGATATTGTTTCTAAGGTTTGTTGTTTTAATTAAATTTTTTGTTTTCAGATTTCCAGTCTGTTTGAGCTTATTATGCGTAATTTCTTCGTGTTGCTGATTTTAGAATTTATGTTTTTATAAATATCTGGATATTTGCAAACTGAGTGTTAATATATATATATATATATATATATATATATATATATTTAATTTATTGGTGAATTAGAGGATTAAGAATTTGTTTCATGATTGCTTTGAGTGCTAGAACCAGTTTTTGTATGCTATTGCATTGGTTGATGATGATAGAATTGTAAGCTTAAGTTATTGTGGAGTTGTGCTTGTGATGGAGAAAAGGGCTCTTTCAAGTTTAAATTGCATTTCTTGAATTGGTAGTTTTTATACGTCGAGTTTGTCGTATAGGGGTCGAGTGTTCATCAGAATGAGCTAAAAATCGTGCTTTAGTTTTGCTATAAAGATAGAAGAGAGTACTTTCTTAGTTGGTGGATTAATATGACTGGATTCGTGTGTGAGAGGATGCTTGTGTCGTCTCTGATTGAACTCCTTGATGCACTAAATGTGGAAGGTCTTCCGTTTGGCTTATGAACAAATCTCTCTTTACTCTATGGTTGATCTCTGATGATGAAAATCAATGCTTATTGTGCACTTGTCAAAATTTTGCTTGTGTTTGTTGATTTTCAATAATTTGTATCGGAATCAAGCGTTTCTCCTCTCTATTACAAATGCACATTTTCATCACCAAAAACTTAATGGGAGTCCAGATTTGAAGCGTTTCCCTTTATCAGCCTCTAAAGTTCTACAACTCACAACATAATGTGATTTTTTTCCTTCTAATTTATGCATATGAAGTTCTTGTGCCTGCTTTGTTTTACATGTCAAGAGATTTCACATAGTCGTAATGATATAAATTTCCATACATGTCTAGGATAATTTATTAATGTTGACTTACAAGGCCTTCTCAAATTCACTTGAACTTCTAATTTCTTGACTTTACTTATAATTTGTATATAGCACGTATTGGACTATGTTTAAGTGATTGTTTGCACGATGCTGACCAATTGCTATACCTATTTCCAGTCATTCCACTGCAAGCATGGGAAGGCTTATCTCTTTGATAAAGTGTAAGCGTTCTTATTTTTAGTGAAATCATCTTTATTTGTGTGCTGAACTTGTTTTGCGCCTTCGACACCCATTACATCTTTTACTCCGATTATTGTTAAGTGAGAAAAGTAATCTAGTACTTGATGCTTACTATAGTTGTCCTGATTTTCGAAACCAGAAAATTATTTGCAGAGGCGTGCATTCTTGATATATGTATAATGACATGGTACTTGATGATAGTGTGAATGTTACTGCCGGGGAACAAGAAGAGCGGATGATGATGACCGGAATGCACACTGTTGTTGACATATACTGCGTGGGTTGTGGATCAATCGTGGGTTGGAAATACGTGAGATCCTTCTCTACTTCATCTCTCTCTCTCTCTCTCTCTCATCATATTTCTGTCTTCAAAGCTGAAACTGTGCTTGCCTTTGTACCAGGATGCTGCACAGGATAAGAGCCAAAAATACAAAGTTGGGAAATACATTCTTGAGAGGTATACAAATTGTTATTTGATTTCTGCCTTCTTGGCGATCTGCTGCAGATTTATATCGCAGCATATGAACCATTTTTCATTTCTGTGGTCGAGCAGGTTTAAAGTATTGGGTGCCGATGGAAGCAACTATTCGATCAGTCAAGATACGCAGATGGTTGGAAGTGATGCCGACGACATGTGATTAATTTTCTGGAGTTGTCAAGATCTAGTCATCCCTTTTGAACTGTACATCCTTAATCAGGTTACATATTTTCCTTGTTTCCAGCTAATTTTGGTTATTGCATCAACCTAGTACAGGTGAATATAGTTAACTTGGGAGAATGGCCACTTCTTTTGAATTCTTGGCATTTATAGAATAGAAGCTGACATATTCTGATTTATTTTTGCACTAAAATGTATTTTTTTTTTTTAACATAACATTACAAGAAATTTTAAAGGCCGCGTGACGGTGGACTTGAACCCGTGACCTTTGGCCCGGATATTAACCACTCTACGTTAACACACGCACACAACTAAAATGTATTCTTGATACAACTTTTGGTGCTCAGTGGCCAGTGCTGTGGAAATTCCCACTATATCTATATCACAAAAACTTGTGTCTTGACCCGTCAAACGGCATTAAATTTGGATCTAAACTTATATATGATGGTATATTTATAATTTTGTTGGTGATTAGATCCGGATATTGACGATTGATATGTCCCGACGGTCTAACACAAGACAACCCATGTTTACGTTAGGATTATTCAATTCTGTATGTAATGGTTTTATTGGAGATATACAGTCGATATACACGTGTTGGTGTTAATGGATTCGACATATAATTATTTAATTACGACATATAATTATTTAATAAATTGAAAACTTCGAGTCAGAAAGGAAATAATTTTAGCCATTCCACTAATTTAGAGCGCAACCAATTTTTTGAAATTAGTCGGTAAGAAAAAACAAAACACTCTACAGGCAGTTTAAACTTTAAAATATAGTATTATTACCGTTATAATTGTATCATTTTATTGAGTAATAAAAGAGAATCCAAATTTTGGATATAATATAAAATAAGTGGTCACATTCTTTTCAGTACGAATATTAAAGAGAATGATGTTTAAAGAATAAAAAGATAGAAAGTGATGAAGCCCACAACTTTTTGTGAGATAAACATATCTTCTTATAAAGAAAGTGACCACTTATTTCGGAATAACAAATGTCGACACTTATTCTGAATAGGAGGAAGTAGTATTATACGCAAAAGTGAAATCTACAAGAATTGATGGGTCTTTCGGGGCAATGTGCCCCATGCCTACTCTTATTTATCTTTTACTCCCTCCGTCCCGCCATAAGTGGCCACATTTTCTTATTGGGCTGTCCCGTCATAAGTGGTCACTTTCCTAATATGGAAACACTCTCTCTCACACAAAAGATGTGGGCTCCACCACTTTTTATCTTTTTACCCTTTAAATATTCTTTTCCTAAATACACGTAGCCACTTATCATGGGACGGAGGGAGTATCATTTTAATTTTAATTTTGTTATTTCTTTTCCAATTAAGTGCCCCTCTGACAATAATTCAAATAAAAGTTGACATAAATCGAAAATGCATTATGCATTTGTCCTTCGATCTAACACATCAATTCAAAAGTAAAGGTTTGCCAAACCTACAAACTACCAAGCGATTTCACTAATTAAATAATCTCTCCGTCTCAATAGCAAGGTCTCGTTTGCTTTGAGCACGATTATTAAGAAACAAGAATAAAAAGATAAAAAATGATAGGTCCTACAACTTTTGAAGAGTTAATTATTTCCATTTTTGAAATGAGACCTTGTTATTGGGACAGACAAAAAAGAAAAGCGAGACCTTGCTATTGAGACGGAGGGAGTAATACCAATGGACGCTATTCCACTATTATTAGTTAAATTTGAACTATTTTCCAGATAACAATAAACCCATAATATAATACTCCCTTCGTCCAGGTTAGTGTGGTTCAATTAATATTTTATACCTCACAACAGATCAAATATTCACCACACTTTTGGGGACGGAGGGAGGAAGTATAATATATTCAACTCAATTTGATCTACAACTGAACCACAAAATTTGGAGTAACAAATTATTTCAAATCAAACAAAAGAAGATTGACTAATCTTTTCAACTAACCCAATTGTTAACTAAATTGTCACATAGAAAGAGGTCAAACACAATCTCAACAAATAGTTGACTCTTAAAGTGCAGATATTTAATTTGTTGGAAATGTGAATGGACCCACTTTAATTTTAAACCATGCGAATCTCGAGGCCCACAAATATGGGCCCAAAAATAATTTCATGCAGATGTGGGCCTATGTTTGTATATCTAGTGAATCCGAACAGCCCAAAATTAACTTTTAAACTCAATTTTATACTATTTTTTTTTTTTTAATTTTAGTTAATAAAATTTTTAAAATTCACTCTTTTCCCGTGATCTTAGTTAGCTATCTTAGTCAAAGATATAGCACGTGCTTAGATGGCTAGATACATAGAATGTTTGGGATAATTCCATTTTCTAAAAGAGGGATAATTCCAATTTAGTCCCTTTTGAATAATAGAAGTGTGTGTTTTTCCTATAAAAAATAGATGTGAATTTTTCTCGATCTCTCTATTGCATCTTATTTTGTATTTCAATTTACCTATTTAAATTTTACCTACATGTATAATGTATATTGTAGTTTTACTTTGTTATATTCAATTAATTGTTTATTATAATTTGTGTAAGGATTGGATTAAAAAAATGTGCTAGGATTTCAATGTCTTATTTATATAAAATATGACACGTCTAATTTTCTAGGTATGTTTAACCTTATCTATTTAGCTTATCGGTTATTGTATATGACAAATGATTTTTTCATTGCGCACCAAAATTAACTGCTACGAATTTTAAGATTATAGAAAAAATTATTAACTCACATTTCATACATCGCATGAGAATAACACTAGTTCTATATGAAAATGAGATCATTCTTTCTTGTAAATTGGGTAACGTATTTTGATATCTAACAACTCTTTCACTAAATTGCATATAAGCTTAAATTTGCAGTTAGCTGTAGGCTTTATATTTTAAAACGCGATAGGTTAGCCAAAAAAAAAAACACTTAATTTGTTGTTCTTCACAATTAATTTCTTAATTAAAATGCTAATCTATATATTTCATTTTCTCAATTTATAATTAATATAAGAATTAAAGCACCTTCAACAAAGGAAATCGTATTACAATTAATATCGTCAAATAATATGTATTTTGTGTAAATCGTTGTGCAAAAGTCTCTCATCAAATCAAATCTCAAAAAATTTGTCTTCTTGAAATCTAAAAAATATAGCCTTCATCAATAATTTTTTTCTGGGTCAATTAATAAACTCATTTTTGGCAAAAAAATTACATTTACTTGACAAAAACCTTAATACACGACGCACGCATCAACCTACTCAATATCACAATTTGGCTAAAATAGTAACCAATTGATGACTAAATTAATAAAATTTTAATGCATCGACTTAAATAATGAGTTCACAGAAAAATATTTACATTTCTTTTTTTACTCGTAATCCTCTTATTTATGGAGGAAAATATGCATAAAGAGTGCATTCGAATTAATAGATAATATAGTATGTGGAAAGTAATATTGACGTGTTAGTTCTGCAGATATTAAATGCTGGAAAACTGAAATATGGAATGGATGTAAATGCATTCACAATTTTGCAGTACAAAATTATTATTTAATGCAATTTATTCTCCTCAATAAAATAAGAGTTGAGCCTAACACACATTAAAACACATAACAATTCATAACTGCACATTCAAGATTCATAAATTAAATAGTTGAACTTAAACAGTTTTAGTAGCAAAAATTAAAAAAATTTAAGTTTAACCATGAAATAATAATTGCAATTTGTCCTCATGTGAAAGTGAAACGTTGCAGCAGTAAAAGTCTTGGGCCAATATTTCTTCTTTATTTTTTTTCCGGATAAAAATTGATGCAGGTAGCAGCGTGAAATATATTCAAACAATAAAAATATAAGAAATTCATTGATTTTGATTCGATGCATGGAGAAGCGTGAAATATATTCAAACAATAAAAATATAAGAAATTCATTGATTTTGATTCACAAAATATCGGAAAACATAGGATAAATGTTAATCTCCTGATTCAATATGAATACTGGAAGAATACAAAAGAAGGGAAACAAACTCAACTCCATAAACATAACAAAAGACCCAAAATATATAATAAAATCCTACTTAACGCTCAAGACAAGAATTAAATTAATAAATACAAATATATTAAATGTCCTTATCTTTATCAAAATCTTAGGCAGCGTCTGCAGATATAAAATAATGTAGGCAAATCAACATTTATATATGACATATTAATCATATCATAAGTGGTTCCAAGTGAAGTGGTGTATCTATTTGATATAAGATAATCATATTACATCTTAAAATAAAATTTATCTCCAAATAAGTATCAAATTTCTACATAAAGATGATGTTAAATTTTCTATTTTGCGCTTATTCTCAATACACATTATTTATTAATTAGATTTTTCATGCAATAATTATAGATATATGTATTAAATTTGCTTATTTTTATGATATACATGTTTTGTGTTTTGACGGGAGATGATATGTATTTGGTAGAGTATGTTTGATTAACTAAACAAAGCCTAAAGCACATACAATATAATTTCTTTAAATTAATACTCAATAAAATAATAACCTCTCTAAGATAATAATTTTATTTGGTCCCGACTGTAATACTGTCTTTTAAATTTTAACTCGATAAATTAATAATTTCTATAAAATAATAATTTTCTCCGATTCCGACGGTATTGATTTATAGAAGTTCTACTATAGTAAGTGAACACAACCATAACCATCAATTAATCAAAACTCAAATCATTTTAATTTCATGAAGGTGAGAAAGTAAAAAAGTCGGCCGCTCCTAAAAACATCAAAAATCGGTGGTTTTGTTTTTTGCTCGTTTCCCCAAAATGGCCGCTTTTGTAACATTAAATTCAAACAAAACGTTTTTTACAGTTCAAAATCTAACTGATCTCGAAAGCTTATGTTTGAACTGTGTTTTCTTTCAAGAAATAGAAAAAAACCAAAGCCATTTCGAAGACTTAGTGTTCCCTTGTTGAAGGAATCAAACAAAAGATTATTGCTCTCGACTCCTAACTTTTCTGTCACAGACAATATAAATCACAAGAAGCAAGATCAAGATTCTTGGATTAAAATAAAAGTTTTTTATTTACATATATTTTTTTACTTCAATAACACTCTTCTGCTTGTTTTCTCTCTCTGCAAGACTGTCATTCAGTTTTGCAGCTCTGTTTTGACTAACAATGGCAGTAAGTGTTCCTGTTCATTGATCCACTCTTGCCCTTTTCATTTTTCAATAAATACAAAACCTCTCTCTCTCTCTCTAACTCAAAGTGGGAGCTCTCTTTTGGTGGAGAATGTGATAAAGATGGAATCTTTAGTTAGATTCTGATGTGAATTTTTGTGTGTTCTAATTAGTTGCAGTTTTTTTTTTCCTTTCCTTTTTTCCTTTTTTCCGTCTTAAAATAATGCTAGGTCCCTTTTACATTGCTTGTTTCCAGCAAGAATTAGCTGAGATTCCTGTTTTTTTGCATAGAGATTTTAGCTTGTATGTGCCTTTTATTCTATTTATTTTAAATTATTTTACTTGCTTCTTGTTTGTCTTTGGTTTGGATTTTCTGTTGCAAGATTCTTCTTTTCTGGTGATAAAATAAAATGCATGTGAATGTGGAATATTAGTTTTCTGGATTTTGCTCCATATAATAAGCTTTGTTTGATTGTACCTTTTGGGCTTCTGATTTCCTGCGTTTACAGCTTTGTTTAGTTGTACAATTTATGCGTTCTTGGTTGCTTCCATCTGTAAGTGAATCCCTGCTGGTAAATTTATGCAATTTTTCTGGAATAACACAGGCGTCCGTACAATTTAGGCCACAGAACAGAGATCTTGGGATGGTAATGAGGGAAGTTGATGAAGATCTGGCTATATTTCTGGGGATTCGAAACGTCGAAATGGAGAAAAATGACCATCTTGTTGAGGAATCTCATCAGTTTGATGATTATGACTTGAAATGTATGTTCCTTTTGTTGATTTCTATGTTTCTTGCACCATTTACTTGAACATTCACTTCAATGGTGGTTATTAGACAATTTTGGTATATTTTGTTTGAGCTTTAATCCACGAATTCGACTAATTTGCAGGTGAAGAACCTCAACCTGATAGCTTGTTGACATTCAAAGCTTCTCAGGCAGAGACTTGTTTGGCTGTGGCTGATGATAATTTCCTCGATTTGGAGATGGACATGAGTGATCATGATTGGTAAAGATTTGTAGTTTTTAATCACATTGATTCATCTGTTTTTGGTGATTCTTGATTGGTAAAGTTTTGTAGTTTTTAATCACATTGATTCATCTGGTTTTGGTGATTCTTGATTGGTACAGTTTTGTAGTTTCTAATCAAAATGATTCATCTTTTTTTGGTGATTCTTGATTGGTAAAGTTTGTAGTTTTTGATCAAACGATTCATCTTTTTTTTTTTGGTGATTCTTGATTGGGAAGAAAATGTAGTTTCTTTTCTACCTTTTCTAGTTAATATCAAAGTTTAACATGATGTTATTTCATCTCTCAAACGTGACACTACTCGACTTTTTTCAAGCAATGGTTTGGTGAATTGATCAACAATAATTTGTAGTGATCTTTTCTCGTTCTTCGATTTTGTTAAGATATCAAACCATTTTGTTTCAATATGAATGTTCTTGCTTTATGTGAATCATGTACATATATGATTATAGTTGGCCATGATTGTCTTAACCTGTAACACGAGCCCTTTGCCCCGTTGTCTGATATTGAACCGAATCATTCAATCAGGCTTCTCAAGCAACCGGATTCTTCGTTACTTCCTTCATTGGATGCAGACACGCAAGATTCTGCAGCGGCTCAAACTAAAGTCTCGAATGGTGAAGGCATTCCTTTGAAATCTGAGGTAGCTAACTTTGCCATTGCATTGTCTTATAATTATGTTCATGGTCTGAAAAATTTGAACATGCTCGTGATTTTAGGATATTCGTTCGTTTTTAGGTTCAATAATTTCGTGTAATCCTATGGTTTTGCAGCTGGATGTAATAACTGCTTCTGTAAGTGAGAGTTCATCACCACTAGCAACATTAGCCAGTGTGGAGTGTTGTACCACTGTGAGCAGAAGGCCTTCATCATCATCGGAGGGAAAGCCTCGTCATAGCAGGGCTGCAACGCCTACTGCACGGCCTTCGTTGGCTGCAAAGTCGAGGCCCTCTCGTGCTTCCACACCTACATCAAGACCTACATTGCTGCCTTCTTCTAAACCTGCTGCTGCTCAACCAAGATCTTCCACTCCAGTTAGACCTGCTTCACGTTCGTCTACTCCTGCCTGCAGACCTTCTGCACCCGTCGTTTCAAAGCCTGGACCGAGGTCTGCTACACCTACACGTAAACCAGCCACCATATCTCGTGGAGCTTCTCCAATGGTGAAATCTAGGCCGTCAAAACCTTTGAATTCGCTCTCTTCGTCTAAAGATGCTGATCAGAATCTGAAGGTATCAATGCCTAAAAGGCCTCTTTCTGCATCTAGAGGAAGAGTGAGCTCTCGTTCGTCTTCTTCTTCGGACGAGAAGCCAAGGCAGAAGTCATGCTCGCCTGCTAGAGTGCGCGCTCCTGTAAGCGCTGCTCAGAAAAGTGGGAGCAAGGTGCTGACAAGGAGTCGAGGATACAACAATGTCGAGGATGATGTTAACCCCGTAGTGATGGGGACGAAAATGGTGGATAGAGTCGTGAACATGAGGAAACTGGCTCCGCCTAAGCAAGACGAATGCACTTCTCAAGAAAATCTGAGGAAATCATCACAGGAGAATTCGGGTTTTGGGAGGTCTCTATCGAAGAAGTCTCTGGAGATGGCCATAAGGCATATGGTATGCACATTTTACGCGTTCTTTCACTTACACCAACACGACGTGCCATAGCTAAAGAAACGAGAAATAGCATATTTTACGCGTTTCTTTCACTTATATGCACATACACCAGTACATTTTACGCGATTCTTTCACTAACACCAGCACGTATTACATGAAAATTCAGCACGCTTAGACGTATGATCTGCATAATTTACGCGTTTCTTTCACTCACACCAACTCGTACCATAGCTACAGAAATACGAAAAACAATTTAACATGAATTCTGCATGATTTGGCATATTTTACGTTTCACTCACACCAACACGTTCCATAGCTAAAGAAACGAGAAATAGCATATTTTACTTGTTTTTTCACTTACACCGTACACCAGCACATTTTATGCGATTCTTTCACTTACACCAGCACATTATACATGCAAATTCAGCATGATAAGGCATATGCTCTGCTAAATTTACGCGTTTCTTTCACTTACACCAGCACGTACCATAGCTACAGAAATATGAAATAGCAATTTAACATGACTTCTGCATGATTTGGCATATTTTACGTGTTTCTTTTATTTACACCACCACATATTATAGCTGAAGAAATGTTATGCATCACTCTTACATGAAAATTATGCATGAATTGCATATTTTACGCGTTTCTTTCACTTAACACTAGCTCCTATGAATTATCACGAACAAGAAGTTTCGTTTGGACAGGACATCAGACCTCGTGTTCCAGAAAAATCGCGAACATCAGCAGCAGGTGCTTCTTTCTGTGGCGTTTGATCTGGTTGTGCTAAGATCAGCACAGCAGCCGCTCCAGAATCTCCTCAGACGTCAAACTCTGACAGTTCGAAGTCGAGCAGCTGCAGAAGCTCCTATTTTCTCAATGGGACTGAGATGGATGACTCAACTTCTTGAAGAATTTTGGAGTCAAGCGAGAGAAATAGGGTACTCAAATATTGCATTTGGACATGTTATTTTTGTTGATGATCCTTTGCAATATTTAATGTTATTACATTATAACAATATATTTTATGATTGAAATTGTGTGAAATCTAGGTGTAAGATCAATTTGAAGGAAATCCAAATCAAATGTTAACACTAAACTAAACTAAAATACATTAAGATGAGTAGATCTGGGAGTGAACCAGATGGGTGGAGGTTGAGCCCTCATAGTGCGTCCGTACTCCCAAGGTTTCAACGGACATTCATCATCGTCATCAGCATCGGCATCTGCATCAGCATCAACATCAGCATCGGCACAGCACGACGAGGCGAAAGTCTTGGTTCGGTAATTGTAAATGCCATTATCATGGCCTCCATATTCATTGTGAACATCCGCTTGGCTCATCTGCACAAGACGCTTCTCATCCGTAAAGTAGATGCAGTCGGGCTCCACGCCCTCGAAGTCAGCCGCTAGCACGGCCCGTGTCTCGTTCATCCCTACGAACACAGCCAGACCACCCAACGAATCCTTCACATGCCTCAGTTTCTCCTCAAAGTAACCAACCTTGTACACATCAAAACCAACGGTTTTGTACGGATGAGAGTAATCGCAACCTCTGTACTTGGAGAAGACGGTTCGCTTTTCCTGAACGGACCCGTTGCGCCACATCCGAGGGTTGACGTGGCGCACGACGAGATAGTAATCGTAGTTGTAGTTGTAGACGTCCAGGAGAGGCTCGGGGAAGGCCAAATATTTCAGGTGCCAGCAGCACTGTTTCAGATCGAGCTCGCCATCGTGTGGCCAGGGGTAGTTGGGGCTATCAAACATGAGCTGGCAATTGTGTGGGACACTGTACGAGTTCACACCCTCCAACGTGCTCCGTTCCCCCATCGTGGTCCGGACCACGAAATTCTCGATGCTCCAGCCCTCCAACGTGGTCCCGACGCTCGTGACACAAAAGAATTTGTCGTGTTTTCTTGAATACACGACATCCTCGTATTCCTTCTGGACGGACTTGCTCCGTCCAGTTTGGTCGTTCTAGCGCTCGCAGTGGAGCTCCGTGTCGAGGAGAGTCCACTCCGTGCTGCGTCCCACATCGCAGATAGCAAGTCTCCTTACTTCACTCACAATAATCATGGCGTGGCGGCAGCAGTTTTGAAAACTGCTGCTGCTTTTTTCAGGAGAGAGAGAAAGAGCTATTCGCGAAACAAGGGAATGATCGAGGGGCAACGGAGGAAGATTAACTCGTTCACCGGTGATCGGATCCAACAGAAACGAAGCATTATTTCGGGGATTGTATAAAGCCAGCCAGCCGTGAGAAGTTCCGGCCAATTCCAACGATTCATCGGGCTCGCTCTTCCACTTGAAGATCCCAAAATCATTTTCCTTGCGTTTAAGAATGTGGAAATCGAACGGGCGGATAATGCTATCATCAGTACTAGATAACTGCATCAGCCGCGGCGGCGGCGGCGCTACGGAGCTGCTCTTAATGCCGCGGCGGCTAACTAAACATGAATTTGCACAGCCGGAGAAGATAGAGCGTGCTCGAGATCTCAACATTCCGGCAGTTTCTTTCTCAAGAATAAAGAGATTTTCTAATGCTCAACCCTAGGAGGAGAAATTTTTACAAAAATAGATTTACAAAGATGATGTAGATTTTTTTTTTTGTATATTTTACCAACTCATGGAGATAAAAATGTGGGGTAATTAGGTTAACGCGTCTTCTTCTAACAATTTTTTTATTTTTTTTTAAACTATAGCAAAAAGAGAGAGAGAGAGAGAAGCTATGTGCTCTACATCATTTGAGGCCTTGAGGGGAATTCGAAATTCAAAATTTGACACTATGGAGCCATTTTCCGGATTTTAGCCTATATATGATTGTTCATTATCACTTTTTTTTTTAATTTTTTTTTTAGTTCAGGGAAAAGTGCAGTTTAAATAACAAATTAACTTCGCTCACTTCGCTCATAGTCACTATCAGAATCAGATATGCAAAAACAAAGTTTGGCTCATTTCATGGAAATTATAATAAACTTGCATAGCTAGTTTCAGCATTACTCAGGATAGAGAGGTCACAAATAAGCATACATGAAAACGTCAATGTAATTATTATAGATAACAAGCATCTCTAGCAAGTCAAACTTGTTACTAATTTGCCAATTATGTTCCTAACAAGTAATTAAAATTCTAACTACTATAAATCTTGTTTCTCTTGAATTATGATGCCTAGTTTCCTAGGTACACATCATCACAACCTAGGAGCATCAATTTAAGAACTTCCAAAATCTTCTTCTCCCAAAGAAATTAATATCCCAGCACTCCATTTCACTTTCACCTTCAATATCCCACGATTCCAAATCAATTTCAATCGGAGTAATGCAGATCAAGAACTCCCTGCTCCGGCAATACACCAAATCCTCATTCACTCTCACACGCAAATAGCTCCCATGGCGATGGGGATTGGGATCGTCAATGTCGTGAGCGAAAGTCGTTTCGCCGAAGGCAGACCACCAACTTCTTCTAAAGGGGGCCGAGCAAAACGACATCGTGTTGCCGGTGCCGGAAAGCATCACTGCACGACACTTGTGATCGGGAGACGCCGGCGAGAGTAAGACTTTGGATACTCTCAAATGGCTCTTTCCAAAGTTAATCCGATCATAATCGGTCATATCTTTAACAGGCGGAAGTTTGATGCGTCGACGAGAAATGGGATTGGATAGGAATAGATCGTTGTTGTGCTTGTTCAACAAAGCTAGCCACCCATGCGATGATCCCACAAATTCAAACGACGATTCTTCGCCGCCGCCTCCGCCGCCGCGGATACTCAATGTTTTTTTGTCGGCAGCCGCAAGACTGTAGTATTTGTAAACCATGTCGCCGCCTTCGGAGACCGGCGGTAACATGAGCCATGGTGACGACTTTCTTGATTCATCACTACTCATGAGACGATGACCACCTAATTTGCATGAATTAATTATGCATATGAAAGTTGAAATTATATATGTTCGAGTTCGAGGTATGAAGATGTCGACGGAACTACGAGAAACCCGCCGGAGAAGGGAGGATGCCATGGTTGCTCCGATTGTGAAAAAAACCCTAGCAAATACGCAAACATTTCGGTTCTTCTTGGGCCCAACTAATTGTTTTTAGGGCATCTCCACCCCAACGACATTATTATTGTTGCAACTTAACTAGTGAAATTTACTTTTCTAAATGTTAAGTGAAATTTCATAAAATAATTTAATACTCCCTCCGTCCCAGATAAATGCGGTCCGGAGGGAAAGGCGCGGGTTTTAAGAAGGATGTTAGGCAGATGTGTAGTAAGTGGAAAATAGGACCCACTTTGTTATAGTGTTAGTTACTTTTAAAGGGTGAAAGGGTAAAACTTTAAGTGAGATCATATCCATTTAAGGAAGGACCACACTTATGAGGGACAGACGAAAAAGGAAAGTGGACTACACTTATCAGGAACGGAGGGAGTAATACTTTTTTTTGTTGAAGTGATAGGTTTACGACGTACAATTTATTGAAAGAGAGTGTAACAAATCAATTTATAATAGAAAAGTAGGTTTAAGGAGGGATAACATTTCTCGGATGGTTATATTCATTTTGTATCTCAATCATATGAAGTTAGGATTCAACCACATGGATTCTCTAGAATGTATTACCTTTACCTATCCCAAACTTAATTCAAGCAAGCATCAATGTACTTCGATTAACTGTTTTAGAAATAATGAAAATTAATCGTCTTCATGCTAATCCCAAAAAAATATTGAAATCACAGTAAGACAAGATATCGATTTATTTTTAAATTCCATTCATTAACATTTAACAATGAACTTTCATAACAAACTTGTCTAAAGGTAGATCTTCACAAGATAGACGATAATGTGCATTACCAAAATAATTTACGTAATGTTCATTACCAAAATAATTTATGTATTTCTAAAAAACAATTAATTGACATGTTTGACTAATAATTACTCTCTCCGCTCCCAAATAAGTGTTCCGAACAGCTAAAATGCGTATACCAATGTAATGGATAAAATGAGTACTCATTTTACCCATAATTATTACATAGGAAATTGAAAAAATAAATCTTTGGCCTTAAGTCAAAGGATAAATATGACAATTTGACATCATTTTTGCATAGAAATATGTAATAAGACATTTATTTGAGGTTAAAATTTTTGACGGTTCGGGACACTTATTTGAGGAGGGGGAATAAAGATGAGAGAATACCACTCTGATTTTAATCTTATCCGAACAATCTCCATATTAACTCATTGAGTATACATTCCTAACAATAATAATCAATATATCTTCTATAACTGTATAATTAATTCCGCGAGTCGACCGCCGTAATTTGATGGACCCAGACTAAAAAAATGTTGGGAATTAGTAATATTTATATTTTTCAATTTTATATAAACAGTAATTTAATTGTTACATCGTACTGCACAGCGTACGAATTTATACTAGTTTAGACCATTTTTTAATATATATACATATACTACGTAAAACTTTATAATTTAAACCGGAAAAGTGGAATTCTAATATTAGAAGCACCGAATGGAATTCAAATATATAGGTTGAAAGTTACAAATTCTTATTTCCAATAACTGCCATATATTAAATTAATTTTACTTGTTAGGTTCATTGTTAACTATTATTAAAAATAAATGAATAAATATCACATTATAATTTTCACTATTATATTAAATACATAAAATTTATGTTTACATTCTATAATGTCAAGATTTGTTATTTCCAGTCATAGGCGCTTTTTCTATGGGGCTTCAATTTGATGATCTAATATGTGAGCTGCTGTTGGAAATTAAATTCTTTAATCCATCCATTGTGCCTAGGCAAAACAATATAGTTTTAGCAGCAATTTGTTGAAATGAAGATTAAAACCTCATCGTATCATGTACGAATAGTATGATAGTGTCACGTGAAACGATAGATAGTAGTGATCAAATACGGATCTAGACAAAATTCTCTATTCTAAAAAGGTATTCCAATAATATACTCTCTCCATCCCACAATAAGTGTCATGTTTCTTTCCTTTTTGTCACAAAAAGGAATACATCCCACAATAAGTGTCCTGTTTTTTTCCTTTTTGTGACAAAAAGGAAAGAAACAGGACACTTATTGTGGGACGGAGGGAGTATGTGTTAAATGTATGGACCATGTCTGTGAATAGACCAAACCCTTTTCTTTTTTTTGAATTGTTTTACAAGAAATTTAAAGGCCACGTGACGGTGGACTTGAACCCGAAACCTTTGGCCTCGAACATTAACCACACTACCACTAGGTTAAGACACGCACACCAAACCCTTTTTTGGAGATATAGGCTCGTCCCATGGATAGGATTTTTTGGATCGCCTGCAGACCTACGCTACACAAATTTTGGGTGTGATTGATTCGATCCGAGCCCGTTGGGCCAACGCATAGAACCCGACTTCGCCAAAGTGAATTTTGGACCTATAAAAATATTGATAAATTTGCCCAAAAATAGATCGGATTGGGCCATATTTGAGAGTTTCTAATCACTACAAATTCACTTAATTTTCCCATGGTAAAAAACAATTTTACCGAGTTTTAATATTCTCTCAATCAACTAAAAAAAATTATCTCAACTTTTTTTTTTGTTTGAGATGAATCTCGACTTGAATATTTAGTTTAAGCATCGAAAAAATGCCAATTATCTCGACTTATAAATTATAAGGATCCACGTATACCGGAAGTCTCAATATCTTGAAACATAAAATTCCAATCCAAGAAATCCTAATTATTTTATAATTTTCATAAATAGCATTATAATTTTCAATTTGAAACAAAAGGAATCATGAAGAGCGTTTTCCGCACGCTGCGCGTCTCGAAATTAATCAATTCATTGGTTTTCATGAAATATTCATTCTCCCAATCAACACTTAGCAATAATGTACAAAATTATAATGTTTTTTATACGCATCATTGGTATCATAAACTTTCATCATTTAACAAAATTATAGTACAAATCGAAAACTACACCGGAAAAAATCACATATAATTAATTAGTTCCTCAACTATTTCTTCAAATCATCTTGACTTGGAGAGAATCATGCATGTATTGATAAAACAAAACACAAATAGAAAAAGAAAAAGAAAAAGAAAAACTCGATCTAAATCATACATTGCAAAAGTTTATTCATATTGATATTCATTCTTCTAATGAGCATTTATTTCAATTTGGCTCTCCTATGATGATTGGGTCCATCATTTTGAATTGTAGTATCGAGAGTGCATCTATTTCGTCAATCTTTTCTTAAAATCCTAGCTCTGCCTTTGCTTGTCACCAACAAACATATGCTCGTGCACACAAAGTTTATCCATTACAAAAGTTAAATATACTTTGCGTGACAGGATAGATTGATAAAACATATGATTGACTATATATCGGATTAGATGATCAAATAAGTTCAAAAGTAATCAATCCATCAAAGTAAATGATGGATTGACCTATATACTATTTTTATCAATCTATCCTATCACACAAAGTAAACGCTCCCTAACTTTATAGAAAGCCTATTTGAAAAGAAAAGAAAAAGGAAGCAAAAATGTGAAATCATTTGATACACCAAAAGTCACATATCCAACCCCCATAAAAAAAGATAAAGTGGAAACTCTTTTAAGATTATTCATACAATACTAGGATTCTTGCACAACCTTAACCATGTTGCATGAATCCAAGATTGGAAAGAAATTTATGAAGAGTTCTTCTTCCCCATTGCATATCATTGTCCAAGATCTGCTTTTTCCTGTTACGTCGCGGCTCCTCCTCCTCCTCCACCACCACTGTCATCTCACTTGCTTCTGCATGATGCAGAGCTGCAGAGACGCTTATCTGTGTAAAAACGTCATTGACAAGAATATCGTGAGACGAAGCTGCAGAGTTCTAAGCGATCATTTCTGCAGAATGAGTTTGCAATGTGTGAGTATTGTATTGTCTAGTTATTACCTCAGGCTTGGTTGCAGCTGCACCTTCATTAGATTCAGTCGTAGCATCTTCAACAACGTCGTTGTTTCTCTGTTTTAGATCAGTTCCTTCCGATTCAGTAGCAGTATCTTCAATAACGTCGCTGTTTCTCTGGTTTAGATCAGTCGAATCCTTAATTTCATCAAAAACAGTAGTAGTAACGTCGTTGTTTCTCTGTTTTAGATCAGTTGATCCCTCAATTTCATCCGATTCAGTAGCAGTATCCTCAACAATCTCGTTGTTCCTCTGGTTTAGATCAGTCGAATCCTTAATTTCAACGAACACTTCTGCTGTGGTTCTAACAATGCTGCTCGCCTCCGTTTCTGTCTCTTGTGCTTCAACCTCCTTCGATGGTGAAGTAGCTAAGCCCGGAACAAGAACAGGAACACCTTCATCGATAACTAGCCTCGTCTCATTTTTCAAGCTAGACGATTCACTTCCATTCATCACCACCCTATCATGATCTCCCAACGTTTCTCCACTCATTAGGCCAGACCCTTTATCAATCATACTCGAATCTTGCTCCTCACTAATATTTTCTGCAACCATAAGCACAGAAGGCTCGTCTGAATGATCATTCCTACGTTCATTACCATCAACCTGTTCCTCCATCGCACCATTCCCTTCTTCAATTACTCCTTCGCTCCAATTCTCCGCAATTAACAAACCCAAATTATTAACATCTACCTGTTCCTCCATCACATCATTTCCTTCTTCGACTAAAGTTTGGTTCAAACTCAAATCATTTGCTAGTTCCTCTTCAACTATGTTCTGAAAATCGGGGATGTCCCAATCTTCAGACACGGATATCATTTTAGCAGTATCCCATGTTTCAAGAACTCGATCAGGACCAGGCTGCCACGACACAGTTCCATCTATTTCCTCAAGTATAAACTTGTAATTGATCACTTTGCTACAAGACACATCCTATTACAAGAAACATAACACATCAAAAAATTGACCAAGAATCGACATTATATCATCAAAACGACGTTGCAACAGCCTTACCACTTCTGCAGTCCATACATGCCCTTCAGACCAGTTCAAAGGCACCCCATCACAAGGGTCCCATAATCCAAGATTTGGATCATCCCCTACTACTAGAAATTGCTGCCCGAACGCGCATTCCTTGTGCAATTTGAACCTCACACGAACAGTTTTAGGCTGGTCTGAGAGATATTTAGGCAGAGATTAGGTGACAAATGGATGTAACAGAAGCTAGAATCTGATGAAATACTAAGAAATTAAATACCTAAGTTCAATGTCTGAATTTCTTCACTTCCTAGATTTGTCTGCAAAAATTGTTAAGGCATTGCATGATCAGAATCATATTCACTCAAAGCTATCTAATGTTTTTTACTTCAATTAATTATATAATCATCATCACCATATTGTTAGTTAATTACTACCTAAATGCCTCCATATTCTTTACCAAGGTAAAAAATTGCAAAAATATCTTGCTATAAGCTACACTACAGCAAAAGTAAATTGATCAACTAAGGTAATTCATATCAAACAACAGCAAGATTCCCAAGACTAAAAAAAACAAGAAACTAACACACACACACACAGTCCCCAACAAAATTCTTACAAGATTATTGGGTCAGTCATACCAAAAAATCCTAGTTAACTCCAAACCACAAATTTCGAACATAAATGAGTTCGGATCAACCAGAAAAAAAAAAGAAAAAAAAAGATTTAAATAATTTAGGATCACCTGAGAAGAAGAAATGGAAGCAACACAATTTGTCTTGAACAAGACAAGCCCACCTCCGACACACTTATGATTTTGATGTACAAGATAACCAAATTCGTGTCTGCTGAGAACAAAATCTGTGGAGCATAAAGCCACTCTCTCTTTCTCTCTCTGTCTGCTGAGAAAGAACTTCGAATATGAGGCCCCCAAGGCCTTCATCTCTCTCCTCTCTCAAGAACCAGTTACAGATTACGAAGAGAGATGAAGCTGAACCAGGTGTGATAAATGTCGTAAATTTATAGATACGGATGAGGATTCAAGAAGGGGGGACTACTCTGTGTGTGTGTGTGATTCATATTTTGTTCTTCTTTATTTTTTTTTTCCTGTATATTAGTTTTGATGAAAATGGAGAGATTTGGTGGCTGGCATTGAGTGGGGAAGAAAAAGGGAAATTTTTGTGGAAGAAGAGTATTAGTATTATATTTATGGATCATGATTCTTGATTATTATTGATTATTGATTCTTGATTCTTGAACCAGGTGACTGTATCATAATCAGAGATGAATCTAACGGCAGTATCTTCATCTCAATTTTTATTTATTTTTAAGAACAAAAATCACCATGTCAACCGACATAGGAAAAAAAGGGGGTGGATAAGGGGTGGGGGGTAGTTGAGGCCCACATGTGATCTAATTTATTTTTAAACACAAAAATTTGGTTGAGATTGTTTTATGGATAAGATTAAAGAGTTAATTCTCTCCTCCCTTTAACCAGTGTTAACAACCAACATGTCAAAAAGGCAAACAAATTATTTTATTTATCCTTAATTATTGCATAAAAACTTAAAAGATCAAGAATTTGTATTGATGATAAGGATAAAATGAAAAATTTTACAATATTTTATTTTATAATTATGAAACGAGATACTTATAGGGGACAAGATAAATTTTAAAATGATACACTTATTTAAAGAAAAAGAGAGTAGTATTGCCAAGATTCAGATTCAAATTTGTGTCCAATGATATATTTGTAATTTTGGTTGTGCTTAATTGTGTTTATTATGCATGTTAATCTATATAAGACGGTTTCACTGAGATAAGACTCCATCGGACACAGGATGGGGGAGAGAATGCTAGGATCCAAATTCACATAAAATGACACATTTGTAATTTTTGGTGTTTTATTGTGTTTTAATGATGGTCGTATATACCATAGATATGTAGTCTAATGGTATTTCTCACTCATTTAAGGCCGAGAGACTAAGGTTCAATTCTCATTCCCCTCCCCCAACTCAAAAAAAATGATGGTTGTGTATTTTTGTAGTAAAAATAACTTTGGAAATAGAAAAACAAAAATATGATGCAAAATAATTCCGAACTTCATTTTTTTTTAAACACGAGACTATTAGTTTCAACAATACTACTTCATTAGTAGGCCACTCCAAAATTCAATACATTATGTTATATCATATGAGGTGATTAGTTACAAAATATTATGAAAAAGGTCCAATACTTATCATATAATCTAAAAGCATTAGAGCCCATAATTTATTTTTATTTTTTATTTGGAGAGACAAATCTATTAAAAATAAATATTCCATATTTACATATTTAGAATAGATATTTAAATTTTTATTATCCTATGCAAATGGGCATTTGGTCATTTCAGGTTTAATAAATGGCAGGACTTGGTAGTTAAGGTTTAGGTAAGTTGAGTTAAACCCATTATTTTTGGGCCCAAAATATAATGGGTTTAGGAGTTAAGGTTGTAATGTTTCTAGGGCCAGATGGCTGTTGCCCATTGGATAATAGTGTTTACCTACAATTTTGTAGTTAGGGGAAAAATATTTTTGGGTTAATAACAAATTAATATTCAATCTTTGGTTTATTTTGCAATCTAAATCTAATTTTTAAAATATTGCACATAAATACTCAATTTTTATAATTTTTATAAATTTGACCCCTATTCTACTCTATTTAGCCTCCGACAAGGTGACTTGACGCGTTTATTTATAACATGAACTAGAGTTTTGTTCAATATATACTAGATCGTCCTAAATCTTTCAAAATGTTACCGTTTTGGACTTTTGAGGAAGGGATTGACAAATGAGAGTTCGCCCGTCCATGAAATTTCAATAATTAGATATAATATGACGTAGTTTTGAAATGTTTTTGAAAATAATTTTTAATTGTAAGGTAGTAAAAGCGACGAGTTTTATTAATATAGATTATAGAGCCTGCAATTATAAAACTCAATAATTCTAAATCAAGCCGAATTAGAGCTCAAGGAAAAGTAATCAAAATGAACCAAGCTCAATGTCTCGATTCGATGTGGATACAACCTTATACAATTTGGTCTATGATGCACAGATTCTTCTAAAAATACCATATAGCCGTATCGGATTCTTGTTAGGGTGCGATTCTCGTCGGATTTCCGTGGGATTCGCACCCGATTCGCCACGTGGCGTATCCTTCCAAACAAAGAATAAAAAGTAATCGGATTCGCGAATCCTGTGTGTAAAATTCGCGAATCCAGTGGGTGAAGTAAGTGTGAGGTTGACTTTGATAACTTTATTTGAATTATGGTTTTTCTATTGGACTAATGATATTTGAATTGATATTTTGTTACTTAATTAAATTACATAATTGAAAATGCTTAAGTTTTGGGTTAAAGAAAATGAATTCCATACATATGATTTATGAAAATTTATATTTCTAATTATTTTATAAGTGTTACGTATATATAATAAAATATTAATAATAGACGTATCCTTGCCGAATCGTACCCTGTAATTTTCAAAATTCCGTATCCACGTACCCGTATCGTATCGCCCCCGCACCCGCCCCAGCACCCATGCAACATAGAATTTGGTAGACGCCACACTTTATTTATTTATTTATTATTATTATTTTCTTTTTTTGGGTATTTCTTTAATATATTATGCCTCAAAAGTTTTTTTTTTTTTAAATTATCCTCAAAAGTTAAATGTTGACGGATGTTGATTAAGTCACGAATGGAAACCCACTAAAAATGACAGATAGTTTTTTTATTTAAATCCACATAGAATAATCTTCTTCCTACCAAGTCTTGGGCTTACGATTAAATCATTATCCAAATTGGGCTGTCATCGTACCTTGTCTTAATTACTTTTTAGCTTATCAAAGACTCTCAATTTTTTATTAAAATAAACGAAAATAGTATGGAGCTTAATTTCTTTTTTGGGTGGATAGTGCTACCAATTATTATGGACTTATAAAAAATGAATTAGATGTATTGTCTAAGAGGATCCACTTGGTAATTAATAATTAAATGGATTATTAGGTGGTTGAGCACTTGAGCTCATCATAAAATTAAATGGATTATTAGGTGGTTGATTATTAGTATTAATCACACGCCTTGTATCCCATTTGGTTGGCTATTTCTTAAAATAATGTATAAAAAGTGGATAAGTTGAAAATTAACATTGGGATCGCAAAGATCTTTGAAAAAAAAAACTTTTGTTTTTAAAGAAATAAATAATATTAGGAAAAACGCTTTTGGTATCTTTAAGAAAGTCCTTAATAAGGAAATATATTTATTCTTTTGTGATACAATTATATTCTCAAAACAAAATTATGATACAATTACGTTTTCAATTAAATAACATGTTAAGCATCATCCAAACTAGCTCCATTAACTTTTTATTTACTTTGAATGATCTCGATCAAAAAACTTAAAAAGGTAATTAACGACTTAAACTTTGACAAATTAGATTAAATCGAACACTACCTTTTCCATTTATTACCAGTCAAATCAATATATTCAAAAGTAATCAGATTTTTAGATAGCAATTGCATATATAGTGTTAGCAAATAAACACACAATCACGAAATCAAAAGACACAAGAATTGTTTACTGTATCTACGTCTGGGAGCGATGTCAAGCCAGAAATTTCACTATATTTTTCGCATACAATTTATTTACAATGAAAAAATAGCTATATATATAGCAAACAATTAAGCCATAATCCTAGTAAAACTAGGAAACCGCGTAGAGCCCAAAAACACTTGTACGACAGCTCAAAAATTTGCCAGAATCGTGAAATGATTCGCTTCCTTTCAGACTCCATACACCAACATATAGACCAATGCAAACATTTCCTTTCTTATTAAAAAATAATAAAAAAAAAGGAAAAAACGTAAACCAAAAATGTGTAGTTTTAAACATGACATTTGCAAAATTGATAGAATGTTGTATAAATATCGAAACATTGTGTACATTTTCATCCAATTTTTATAACAATCTGTCAACATCAGAGATATCTGTGCAAACACAAAGCACATTGATGAATATAATAATAGATTGGTTAAACATAACGATAAACATTTTAGCCGCCTCTAATCCCTACATTAAATATTTCAATTTTTATCATCTAAAGAGTCAAGTGGCTTAATTACTTGTTTTCCATCTTAATTTTTAGACATTGTTTCTTTAGATTTTTAAATTATTGAAATAGTTTATCTTTTTGAAACTTACATAAATAAAATGGGAGATTAAGGTATAATAACGAACATGATTTTATTTTAACATATTCTTCAAAAGGGAGAAAATAATTGGCAAACCTCGAATAAATAAGAAAACTAATTATTTGGCAATATTTGAAATCAATATAAGATAATATTAATTATTACTATCGAGCAAATTAACAAAAACTGTTTGTCGCCCCCTCAAGAAATAAAATATTAATCGGCCATTTGCGAGGGTGGAAACCTAAATAATGATTTAATTATTAGATAAGTAACTAGAGTGGCGTCCACTTCCTCATCGTGACATACGACTAACTTTTTTGTAAAGTCATATTTTAAACTATGAAATCTCTAAATTTCTAGCTACCAATTCATCAACTCAATTTTATGATATTTTTCCCTCGTCCATGATCATTGAGATGGATTAATCATAAAAAAATCAACCAACTTTGACTTGATTTTGGTTCCAAACACGACTTATAAAATATTTCAATAGTTTACCTTTCCATTTATAATAAAATAGAAACAACCACAAAATATCAGCGATCAAAAAAATTATATCTAAAAAAAAATCTAGAATTCTTCAAAATTTACGATAAGTTATCCAATTTATATATTTTTACATACGTCACACGTTACCATATAATCACAAATACGAATATTATTAATAATAAAATTAATTACAATATTAGAACACAAGCCAAAAGTGTGCTGCGGCAGCCGATTAGTTTTGAAATGTACTACTTCAACCCATTGTTATCACCTATATATAATATCTCTCCAAATCTTTCTCGTTTTGTTCGTTATAATCCTCATCTGCCGCCATGAAAAACTAACTAAAATCCTCATTTTAAAAAAAAAAAAAAAAAAAAAGTCTTCAAACAACCAAATTTTTCCTCAAAATATCTCAATCTTTTCCCCATTTCCTCAAAAGAAATTTCTGCCATGTTCGATTCTTTGAGATCCACTCCTTTGAAATCAAACATCTTCTCCACAGTCACTTTTCTTCTCATCGTCCTAGTCATCATTTCTTCAGACAGTATTATATCAAACGTTTCATTAAATTCAGATGTCTTCATGCATGAAAGCAGCCCTCAAGATCATCATCTGCAATCCCACAAGAATTCAAGAGTTCTTCACACAAAAGATGATGATCATGATTTAAGGTTGTTCGAGGAATCCCATGTTGATTCTGAGATTACGAGGTTCTTTAGCAGAAATTCATGTAGAGTTCAGTTCTTCATGACGTGGATCTCTCCTGCAGAATTTTTTGGAGAGAGAGAGTTCTTCGGATTGGAGAGTTTATTCAAAAACAACCCTAGAGGCTGCTTGATCATACTATCCAACACTTTGGATTCAATCCATGGATCAAAGCTCTTACAGCCGTTGATCGAAATCGGGTTCCGTCTTCGAGCAATCTCTCTCGACTTATCTTCTCTATTCAAGGACACTCCAGCTCAAATTTGGTTTGATGAGATCAAGAATGGCAGCAAGAATGCAGGAGAGATTCCTCTACCTCAAAATCTCTCAAATTTGATTAGGCTTGCAGCTTTGTACAAATATGGAGGTGTGTATTTGGACACAGATTTCATAATCTTGAAAGATTTGTCAAAATTAAGGAATTCGATTGGAGCTCAAAGCGTTGATGTCAATGGAAATTGGACAAGATTGAACAATGCAATCCTAGTTTTTGACAAGAATCATGAACTTGTGTATAAGTTCATGGAGGAATTTGCCTCTACTTTTGATGGGAATATTTGGGGCCATAATGGGCCTTATTTAGTTACTAGAGTTGTAAATAGGGTTGAGACACTTAGAGATTTGAATTTTACAATCTTGCCCCCAATAGCTTTTTACCCGGTCGATTGGACCAGGATCCCTAGGTTTTTTGCTCGGCCAGATCCTGATGATCTGGCCGAGCAAAAATGGGTCAAGGCTAAGCTTCGACACCTTAGCCGTGCCTCATATGGGGTGCATTTGTGGAATAGGCAGAGTAGTAGACTAGAGATTGAAGAAGGAAGCATTATAAATAGTTTGATTTATGATCATTGTGTGTTGTGTAATAGGCCTATTTCAAGCTCATAACGGGGCGAAAATCGGGTTGTTATGCTAAAGTGAAGGCAAAAAGATTCTTTCTTTTGTTACACTACAGCAAAAGTAAAGTGATCAACTAAGGTAATTCATATCAAACAACAGCAAGATTCCCAAGACTAAAAAAAACAAGAAACTAACACACACACACAGTCCTCAACAAAATTCTTACAAGATTATTGGGTCAGTCATACCAAAAAATCCTAGTTAACTCCAAACCACAAATTTCCAACATAAATGAGTTCGCATCAAGCAGAAAAAATAAAAAAAGAAAAAAAAGGGAATTATTTAAAAAATTTAGGATCACCTGAACAAGACAAGCCCACCTCCGACACACTTTTGATTTTTATTTACAAGAAAACCAAATCGTGTCTGCTGAGAGCAAAATCTGTGGAGCATAAAGCCACTCTCGCTTTCTCTCTCTGTCTGCTGAGAAAGAACTTCGAATATGAGGCCCCCAAGGCCTTCATCTCTCTCCTCTCTCAAGAGCCAGTTACAGATTACAAAGTGAGATGAAGCTGTACCAGGTATAATAAATGGTGTAAATTTATAGATACGGATGAGGATTCAAGAAGTATTACAAATACCAACCATCAAAACTCCCATGTCAAAAAGGTGAACAAATTATTTTATTTATATTTAATTATTGCATAAAAATTTATAAGGTGAAGAATTTGCATCGATGATAATTGACAACAGGTATAAAAAGTGAAAATTTTACAATATTACTCTATAATTATGAAATAAAATGCTTATAGGGGACAAGATAAATTTCAAAATGATACACTTATTTAAAGAAGAAAAGAGTAGTACGGTCGGGATTTGGATTCAAATTTGTGTTCGATGATATATTTGTAATTTTGGTTGTGCTAAATTGTGTTTATTATGCATGTTAATCTATATAATACGGTTTGAATGACAGAAGACTAATACAAGATGGGGAGAGGATGGCTTGTTGGTCCCAAGACGGATACCTTGGTGTAGAGGGGGGGTGAATACACCAAGGTTTAAAAAAAATTTCAATTAAAACTCTTTTGAGAGAGCCTGTTGTGTTCGATCCAGCTGGATGACAGCTTGATTGACACAGCTGGCTGTGTGAGTGTGTGCGGAAGTTGGTGGGTTTGGAAAGTCCGTCTGTTGCTTCAAATTATATTGCAAAGCTCTGTTTCACTTTTCAGTTAGTCAGTTTATGCAGTTTGAAATAATGCTCATGAGGAGTTAGCAGAATGCATAAAACAAAGCAGTAAAGGACAAAGCAATTTTAACATGGTTCGGAGTAACACCTCCTACGTCCACGATCAGGTTCACTGGTAATTCACTACCACTTGGTTTTCAAGTACCAATCAACTTCACAACTCTAACCTGAGTTGTGTTCCAACAGTTTACGGGCACTGTCAAGCCTACACCTTTCAGTTTGCGGGTACTGAAAAAACCTGACTTACAGTTTCCGGATACTGTAAAACCTGACCACTCGAATTACACGCTTCGAGCAGACGTACCTTGACCTAACCTTTCTGGGTTTGAGTTTGGGTATGGGTTTTCCAACTATGAACGAGTTCTTACAATGAAGAACAAGGAGTATGATGAACTAGTTCAAACTAGGCTTAAGATATTTCTATTCTAATCTATTCTGCCTATGACTTAATATGTGAATAACTAAGAACACAGCTGACTGGCTTTGTGTTCTTGAAAGATTTGGCTTTGAAGATCGTTGTTCATTTTTCTGTTTGCTTTTTTATTTCTTCAGTCGTCTCTCCAGCCTCTCTTCTTCAATGGTGGAGAGATATATATAGGTGGAGATTCAAACTAGCCATTGGAAGAGAGCCGTTTGAATCTTACCTACTCTCATTGACTTCTGGCCTTTTGCCTACGAAGTAGGTCTGCATCTGCAGAAGCTATTTCTTCTCTGATTTGACCGCATCAGACAAGATCTTCTGACATCAGGATCTTGTCTTGGGGAAGGTCTTCGTCTTTGAGCTGCTAAGCGTCTCTGCTGTGTCTTCAGCGTCTTGGACTCTGCTGCGTCTCGACTCTGAGATGTGTCTTAGACCTGTGCTGTATCATTAACCTGAGCTGTGTCATTAACCTGAGCTGTGTCTTAGACCTGAGCTGTGTCATCGACACTAAGCTGGGTCTTTTACACTGAGCTGGGTCTTTGACACTGAACTGGGTTTTCGTCACTGAGCTGGGTCTTGATACTGCTGGGTCTTTGACTCTGCTTGGTCTGCTCTGCTGAGTCTGCTTTGCTGAATACCTCAGCTGGGTCAACTTAGCTGTGTCATCTGCCATGTCTTTCTGCTGTCTTCAGCGACTCTACCTGTAAACTTAGAAACTCTATAAGCTCAAACATGTGAGCTGAAAAAACACTTAGGCTTGTGCAATCATCTACTCGGTTGGGGTCAACTGGGTTTTGGTATCAAATCAAAACTCTATTAATTTTTCCAACATGGTTGGATCCAAACTCACATAAAATGAAACCTTTGTAATTTTTGGTGTTTTCTTATGCTTTAATGATGGTCGTGTATTTTTGTAGTAAAAAATAATTTTGGAAATAGAAAAACAAAAATATGATGCAATATATTTCCAAACTTTATTTTTTATTTTTTAACACGAGACTATTAGTTTCAACAATACTACTTCAATAGTAGGCCACTCCACAATTCAATACTCATATTTTATTTTATTTTTTTATTTGGAGAAACAAATCTATTAAAAATAAATATTCTATATTTAAATGTTTTAGAATAAATATTGTAATTTTTTATTATCCTATGCAAATGCCAAATGGGCATTTGGTCATTTCAGGTTTAGTAAGTTAAGCTAAACCCATTATTTTTGGGCCCAAAATATAATGGGTTTAGGAGTTAAGGTTGTAGTGCTTGTAGGGCCAGATGGCTGCAGCCCATTGGACCATATATATAGTGTTTACCTACAATTTTGTAGTTACGGGAAAAATATTTTTGGATTAATAGCAAATTAATATTAAATCTTTGGTTTATTTTGCAATTTAAATCCAATTTTTAAAATATTGCACATAAATAATCAATTTTTATAAATTTAATAAATTTGACCTATTATGCTTTTTTCAGCCTCCAACAAACTGACTTGACGCGTTTATTTATAATGTGGACTAGAGTTTTATTCAATATATACTAGATCATCCTAAACCTTTCAAAATGTCATCGTTTTGGACTTTTGAAGAAGTGATTGACAAATGAGAGTTCGTCAGTCCTTGAAATTCAATAATTAGATATAATATGTCGCCGTTTTGAAATATTTTTGAAAATAATTTATAATTGTAAGGTAGTAAAGGCAACGAATTTTATTAATATAGAGCCTGTAATAAAATAATCAGCTCATAAAACTCAATAATTCTAATTCAAGCCGATTTGGATACAACCTTATACAATTTGGTAGACGCCACACTTTATTTATTATTATTATTATTAGTATTATTATTGTTATTATTATTCTTTTTGGGTATTTTCTTATTATGCCTCAAAAGTTCTCTCTCTCTCTCTCTTTTCAAGTAGCCTCAAACGTTAAATGTTGACGGATGTTGATTAAGTCACAAATGGAAACCCACTAAAAATGACAGATATTTTTTTTTATTTAAATCCACATAAAATAATCTTCTTCCTACCAAGTCTAGGGCTTACGATTAAATCATTATCCATGCGTTCTCATCGTACCTTGTCTTAATTACTTTTTAGCCTATCAAAGACTCAATTTTTTTATTAAAATAAACGAAAATAGTATGGAGCTTAATTTCTTTTTTGGGTGGATAGTGCTGCCAATTATTAGGGACTTATTAAAAATGAATTAGATGTATTGTCTAAGAGGATCCACTTGGTAATTAATAATTAAATGGATTACTAGGTGGTTGATTATTAGTATTAATCACACGCCTTGTATCCCCTTTGGTTGGCTATTTCTTAAAAGGAAAATGATTTTTTTGACATAATGTCTTAGATATAGTGGAGTGATATTAGTCAATGTATAATATTTTCAGTATTTATGAGTTATTTAATGGATTTAATCGAAATTTATCAATTACTCTCTTATCCTTAACACTAAATAAGGGATAGATTAGATAATTGATTTGAAATTTCAAAAATCAAATCATATCTATCTATTCCATAATAAATCTCAATCATATCCATAATTATTTCCCTAAATCATGGTATAATTAAGAAGTGAATCCAAATAAAATCATAAATATTAATCTTTAAAACCAATTTCGAATATGAATGTATTTTTTGAATTATTAATTTAAATTTGAATAATTATTGCTCTCATCCAGACACTCTCAGAAATATAAACGAAATGTGCTCCCGACCAAACCTCCTTAATTTCTAACGAAAAAAATATGCGATATATTTAATGTCCTTTATTGTTTAAAATAAAGAGAGAGTAACAATTACAGAAGTTGAAAATAGAGATAGTCTATGGAATAATTTTTTAATTAATTATATTTTTTCGAAGTTTTATAATATTTGAAAATTCAATATATTGAAAGTAAAATTGAAATAAAGGATGCAAATTTTAAAATGAATATAGAAAATTAATGAATTACAAACTTTCAATCGTTTACTGACGTTATGACTATTGATAAAATGAGATGATTGATCTCCTCACTTAATAAAATAAATATTCATGCTTGATAATTTCTCCCCGTCCCATGTCACTTCACGTTACGGCGCCCGCGATCCCGTTCGCGCCACAACACACGACGCCCCAATGACCCGACGTCACGACACCCCATCGACACGACACACGACGTCCCATACCCGTTAACAATATCTATTTCAATATATAACTATTTAAATTTATTTTAAGTTAATTGAAAATATCTAAATAATCTCAATATTCTACACAACAACCATAATTTTTTCCTATTTTTATAATTTTTAATTTTAAAAATATTATTTCCAATCAAATACCATCAATCTCTAAATATTATTTTATTTTTAAATCTCTAAATATAATATTAAATCACAATAAAAGGAAAATATTAAAGTGTATTTCTTCGTAGTAAAAAATATATTGATAGTCGGAAGAAATATAAAATTAACAATATAAAGATAAGAATAACTTATAAAAGAAAATAATAAATAACTATTGTCATCAATAAATCGAAAAAAATAAGAACTATAAATAATAAGAAGATATATGTTTATTTTAGGAGATTATTTAGTTAGTTAATTTCAAGGGATAAAATTACATATACCTAATTAAGATTATAGTGATAATTAAAACATTCCAAATTGACATAAGGGTAAATTAGAGAAATGTGTAAATCAAAAAACCAATAATTATGGAACCGGTTTAGAAAAAATCGGTTTTTAAATTATATGGGCAAAATAGACCGATTATGTCTAGGACATTATATCCCATTATCACTACCCTTCTTAAAATAATGTATAAAAAGTGGATAAGTTGAAAATTTAACATTGGGATCGCAAAGATCTTTGAAAAAAAAAACTTTTGTTTTAAAGAAATGAATAATATTAGGAAAAAACGTTTTTGGTATCTTTAAGAAAAGTCCTTAATAAGGAAATATATTTCCTATGTGATACAATTATATTCTTAAAACAAAATTATGATACAATTACGTTTTCAATTAAATAACACTAGCGTGTAGCCCGTCGAAAATCGACGGGAATTCATTATTTAACTAAATTATTAGATGCAATATGATTGACAATTATAGAATTTTTTTTCAAGGTCAATATCTTTGGTTTCTAATTAAATTCAAGAAAATCGTTAGTTTCTTTTGTTATTTAACCGAAAGTAGCATCCAATCACTCCAAGTCGTTGATTGTGGTAAATGATATTGATGAACCAAGATGATGAGGCTAGGATTCAGCTACCCAGATCAGGTTAGAATATATAATTGTGCATATTTTAAATCCGATTAATAAGTAATTATTCTAACCGTTTTGTACCCTACAGTAATAATTAATCGAACCTGTTTAAATATAAAATGTCAAAATAATAAACTATAAATAATAGGTTATTTGTCTCAATTAAAATATGAATACAATAAAGTAAATATTAATTAATAATGAATAATATAAATAATAAAAGATGAAAATTAAATTTGAAGTTCATACAATTTATGGAACTCGTTTAATTATGAATTTAAGATTATATAGATATACCGAAATCATACAATATATGAAGCCCGTTTAATTTAAATTAATATATTTACTCGTCATGAACTCAGTTAAATAGTAATTTATTATTGTTCATGTATCATACATTTAAGAAAAATAGGAATAGAATATTGGAAAGAAAATGTGATTCCTTTTATTTTGGTTACATTTGATGAAGTCTTTTAAGAAATCAATATACATGAAATTCCTTTTATTTGAGTTTTTAGAAGAAAAAAATATGAGTAGAAAATGAGGAAAATTCACGTAAGCATATACATGACCACCCGTTTAATTTGAAATCATATCAGATGTTATATAAATATATTTTAGTGCATACTAATAATTTCAATTGTTAGATTTTAGAAAAAATAAAAATAGGAAAATGAAGAAAAATCTACGTAAGAATTTTGATTAACGTGATCACCCGTTTAATTTGATACACATTTGTCATTATTCAAATACTCTATACTCCGTCCCATATAAGGTGACACGTTTTTTATTTTGGAGTGTCCCATATAAGATGACAATTGACACATACCCAAAATGGAAATAATTAGTATCTAATAAGAAGTTGTGGACCCTACTACTTTAACCACTTTATACCTTTCTACTTAATACACGTGTCCAAAATTAATGTCTCACCTTATATGAGACTGAGGGAGTACATCTTAGCACGTATAAATAATTCAGTTGTATTATGCAATTAGTGAAATCTACAAAATAATCCATGCAAAGTTCCTTGTTATTTAAGATTTTTGACAAATGGAAATTGTAAATGAACCCGATTAAAATTTTAATAAATAAGTAATTAAATATAAAATCCAACATATATTTTTTGTGTATTCCGTTTGTTTTAATTTTATGTCTCAAAATTATAACCTTCTATCTTTTATTGAAATGAAATATTATAATAAAATATTTTTCTCTTAAAATACCATATTTTGAAATTAATTGTATTTTAATTTTTATTTAGAAAATCTTTAGTTTATGTTGTCACTTCTTTCTCTCTATATATATTTTTAAATATTGATTGACTAAGAAGCTCATTTAAATTTATATATTCATACATGTCGCAAATCAATTTAAAAATTAATTTTACTATTCGTTTTCGTTCAAACTCGTATATTAATACTCGTTCATTATACAGACTTGTTTAAATTTATAAAACTATCTAAATTTTTAAATATAAGTTCATACAATAATTGATTATCTATCTTGATATTTATTGTTAAAAAATATAATAAAATTATTTAATTAGCAAACTTAATAATTGGCCGAATTAATTTTTCCAATAAAAATATGACTATTTATTTGGCCAACTCAATGACAATTGATCAAATTAAACCGGTGTTGCGAAATGATTTCTAAGTATTTATTTAGATTTTCGAATGGATGGAGTCTCATTGAAAAATGGTGTGGGAAAAATAAACAGCTTTATTCTAAATGAATGTGATTATTTTAGAGTATAATATTATTTAAAATAAATATTTTCTAATCTCCTTTGAGTAGCAGTTATAAATAAATGAAGTTATTTTATATAAATAGCGATGTTTTGAGATTATATTCACCTTTAAGTGATTAAATTAAATATAATAGTTTGGAAATAGGATTTTTTTATAGATAAATAAATGTAATTAATTAAGAAAAATCGATCTAGAGTACTCCAATTCAAATCCTAAATTTTCAAATTGCGATTCATATTGAGCTGGACTTGGGAATTCTGTCAAATTGTATGATTGGTGGATACAATAATAAATAATATTTAATAATATATTACTAATATTAAGAATTATTTGGCCAATAGTCAATTATTACATAGAAAACTATTTATTTGGTCAAAACGGTCAAAGTAGTTAAATTTTACAATAAAATTAAAATTGTTTATTTGGTCAATTAATTAATTGGTTAAATTAAATAAGTTGTGTAAAATAATTGTGACATGGATAAATACACATTGATTTTGATTTTTGAGTATTTATATAGATTTTTCAAGAGTGTAGTCTTTATTACAATAATTAATTACGTGTCTTAATATTTATTGTTAGAAAATATAATAAAATTATTTAATTGATAAACTTAATAATTGATCGAATTAAATTCTCAATAAAAATAAGACTATTTATTTATCTTGTAGTAATATTTATATAATTATTATCAATATATGTTAATAAAATTTAAGGATGGAAATTTAAGAATAATTTGAAGATTTAATCGTAGACTTTAATTTTATGGAACTCTATACCATATATATAGATTATAGAATATAAAATATGATAAATATTGGTTTTAATTCAGAAAAATGGAGAATTTAGAAAAATAGGAAATTTTCTGAATTAAAAACAATTCTATCATATTTTATAGATTACATATATATATATATATATATATATTATAGATTATATATAGATTTCATCCGATTTTGTCCACTTAATAGTTCCATAATTATTTATTTAGTAAATAATAAGGAATATATTCTATTGAATATCATCCACTATATATATATATATAGGGGAATAGAAAACTAATATAATATTTATTTTTATTGCAATTTTAATTTGGTCAATTATTAAGTTGTCAATATTAATTTGTTTAATTTAACAAAATTTTAAATTGATGTAAATAAAAGAAAATTTTCAACATTACGTATTCTTAATTATAATTCTCGAATTTGTATAAAAATGGATAATTCTCGAAATTTGACTTTGTGACGAGATGATCTGACGTACATAACAATTAACATCATATATAAATGAAATCTTTGACACGTTGAGAGGCAAAAAAAAAATAGTTTGATTCCTATTAATTTCTTGCAACAAAAGAAAGTGAAATAAAATCAAAGAAACACTTTTTTGATCAATTATCGAAATATTATTACTCCGAAATAATATTACGTTATTTTTAATGTGTTGTTTTTCTAGCGTGTAGCCCGTCGAAAATCGACGGAAATTCATTATTTAACTAAATTATTAGATGCAATATGATTGACAATTATAGAAATTTTTTTCAAGGTCAATATCTTTAGTTTCTAATTAAATTCAAGAAAATCATTGGTTTATTTTGTTATTTAACCGAAAATAGCATCCAATCACTCCAAGTCGTTGGTTGTGGTAAAGGATATCGATGAACCAAGATGATGAGGCTAGGATTCAGCTACCCAGACCAGTTTAGAATATATAATCGTGCATATTTTAAATCCGATTAATAAGTAATTATTCTACCCGTTTTGTTCCCTACAATAGTATTCGTAATTAATCGAACCTGTTTAAATATAAAATGTCAAAATAATAAACTATAAATAATAGATTACTAATATTAAGAATTATTTGGCCAATAGTCAATTATTATATAGAAAACTATTTATTTGGTCAAAACGGTCATAGTAGTTAAATTTTACAATAAAATTAAAATTATTTAGTGGTCAATTAATTAATTGGTTAAATTAAACTAGTTGTGTAAAATAATTGCAACATGGAAAAATACACATTGATTTTGATTTTTGAGTATTTATATAGATTTTTCAAGAGTGTAGTGCTTATTACAATAATTAATTATGTGTCTTAATATTTATTGTTAGAAAATATAATAAAATTATTTAATTCATAAGCTTAATAATTGATCGAATTAAATTTCTCAATAGAAATAAGACTATTTATTTATCTTATAGTAGTATTTATATAATGATTATCAATATATGTTAATAAAATTTAAGGATGGAAATTTAAGAATAATTTGAAGATTTGATCGTTGACGTTAATTTTATGGAACTCTTTACCATATATATAGATTATAGAATATAAAATATGATAAATATTGGTTTTAATTCAGAAAAATGGAGAATCTAGAAAAATAGAAATGAAGGGATTAGATGGGTGCCACATAGGATAGAGGACCCCGAATCCGTTTTTCTTTATATAATAGATGTTAAGCATTATCCAAACTAGCTCCATTAACTTTTTATTGGGTTGTGATAATGAGACATAATGTCCTAGATATAATGTGGGTATTTAAGTAAACTTGTAATTTTTGAATTAATTAATTCAATTAATAGGATTTTTGCAATTACTCCATTGTCCTTAGCACTAATTAAGGGATATATTATACCTTAATCTCCCAATTTATTTATGTAATTTTTAAAAAGATAAACTATTTCAATAATTTTAAAATCTAAAAAAACAATGTCTAAAAATTAAGATGGAAAAACAAGTAACTAAGCCACTTGACTCATGATAAAAATTGACTCATTATAGTTTATTGAAATGGCACCTGCTTCTTCCTTTTTCTATTTTTTTTTTCTTTGCTGAAATGGCTAGTTGAAGAAGAAGGAGAATTACATATTCAGTTCATGAAATAGAAAATAAAGGAGAAGAGAACACCTGATTAAGAGAAGAAGAAGCAACAACGCATATACTGAAGAAGAAGGAGGAACGGCAATTTTTTTAATGATAGGGTTGTATTTTTTTTATAGTTTTATGTTTATTTTATGATTTTTGGAGATGTAGGCTTTTAATTAGTTGGACTAGTAATTTTTTATATAAAATTTAATAATTAAGATTATTTTTATATATTAATTAATTAAAACATAAAAAATAATAGAATACAATTAAATAATGAGAGACTGGTCCCAATGAAGACGATTTAGAGACCGGTTTCTCAATCATTGAGACCCCACAAAAACACTAATAAATTATTTATAACATATTCATATTATTTTTTAATAATAATTAATAAAATTAAAAATATTAATATTTTTCCTAAAATGCCTCTAGGCCCCATTGGAACCCCTTGGCTCCGCCCACGGTGGCGGCGACGGTTGATAAATACTCATCGGCGATGAGTTGATGGTGCAGTAAAGAAAAGAGCTAGAGGAGTGGGTCTGGGCCGGAAGAGAGGCGGAGAGTTGAAATGTAAAATGGTACTCCCTCCGTCCCGTTGAAATTGTCATGTTACTGTTCGACACGGTTATTAAGGAGAAATGTAAAAAGAGTGAAAATGGGTAGGTCTCATTACTTTCGAAGGGTTAATTATTTTCTTTTTGGGAAACAACACAATTTCAGTGGGACAACCCAGTAAGGAAAGAGGACAATTTCAGTGGGACGGAGGAAGTACTTATAATTGGTGATAAGAAACAAAAATAAATAAATAAATAAATAAATGGTGATAAAATTGGCGTGAAGAAAATGATGGCTGGAAATATCATGGGGATTCATTGTGCATGGTTCCAGGGTCGAACCTACCATTAATAAGGTAAAGTTCAATAAAGGAGGAGTTGGTGGAGTTTCTTTTTCTTTTTTTAATTAATAATAGTGGTAATAATTAAATAAAGAGGGGAAAATAAAAATATCCAGTATGAAGATAGTGTGTACCACCCATACCCAGTTTTTGTGGCATGTATAAGCTATATTCACTGACAACTTTTTGGTTTTTTTTTTTTTGCACTTTTAAGAGTTAAAAAAAAGAAAAAAATATATATTTATGCTGATTTGACTCCATTGAAGTTTGGGATTTAACCTTTTTGACTCTCACATGCGGTACACTCTATGCGAAGGAATTTTTTTTTTACTTTGACTCAAATTCTAAAACAAACAAAAGAAGACAAAACCTAACCCTAGCCTAGCGGTACACTCTATACTTCTTCAACAATAAATAAAACCTAGCGGTACACAATTCATACCGATGCAATAATTTCAAAGGCAGCAAAAAATTTCCCACAGCCCCCATATCATTCTTCTCTCATCAATCAGCCCCCATATCATTCTTCTCTCATCAAAATCCATGGCGTCATCAAGTTCAAGACATCAATCTGAGGATGAACGGCAACGTGAAAATCAACGACGTCTGGAAGAGGTTAGTTCTTCGTACCGATGTGAAGAGGGACGGCTGAAAAAACTGTACCAACCGACATGATATTGTACCGATAGGTTATGAACCGGTCGGTACCTTTTTTGAACAGGTCGGTACAGATTTTTCAGACTGCCGGTACAGTTTTCAGAACATGTTATTGATATTTTGTTAAAAATATGATGTTAATTAGGATAATTTCGTGTTAATTATGTTAATTTCGTGGTAATTATTTAAATTTCGTGCTAATTAGAACATTTTCGGTGGCTATGCTTACGAGATAACTTCCTTTCCTTTTGAGAGAGGCTTAACAGCCAGCCAGGAAAGAAGATCGAATGAAAGCAGCAGTCGAGTGTTAGTAGTTGATGTCAATCAGAGGTCAAATCCTTTTATAGTACTTAAAGGTAAGGAGGAAGGATTCTTTCATTTCAAATGGCAAGTGATAGATCAATAAGTTCATCACGTTCGAGTGCTTCTGTCTTCGAGCCAGTACCCTTTATGTGCTAATTATATTAATTTTCGTGCTAATTAAGATAATTATGACGATGCCTTATATGTTTCATAAATTTTGTACCGACCGTGTAGAATATTGTACCGATAGATAATAATATAAATCCTATCGGTACACATTTTATTCCCATCGGTACAATGTTGTTTTAATACAATGTGTTTCTGTTCTTATTCTGGATGTTTTGTTATGTTTATTATATTTTTTTGGCACGCTTAATAGTTAATTTAACAAATAAGATCATTTGGTGTTATGTTTTCACTTATTTATAACTCATTTATAAATTTGAAAATCATGATCAATTGACATATATTATGTAGATGTGTGGTAATTTTGAAAACATTGTACCGATCGGAAAAAATTTTGTACCTCTCGCAGTAAAATCATGTGTTGATTTTACTGCGAGCGGTACAAATTTTTTCCCGGTCGGTACAATTTTTTTTCTCCAGTGTGTTTGTGTTCTTATTTTTGAATCGTATTGTATTTGTTTCAGTATGGTTGGATCTGGATCCGAGAAGATGCTCAACACTGTTCTCTGAGGATTAACACGTACTACAAAGTTTCGATTATAACAGATATTAGGCAGAGACTTCTTGCTGTTGGGGGTCGAGCACTGTTGGATAGATTCATGGCCGGCTGTTTCGGGCATCTTATGAGATGGCCATTGGGCAAAGCGTGCGGCAAAGCGCTATACATGCTCGTATCAAGAGAGGTAGAGGTGTACGGTGAATTGCCGTACGATACATGGTATCGTATCGGCGACAAAAATATCCGATTCTCGGCTCAGGAGTACGCCCTAATTTCGGGATTGTGTTTTGGAGTTGCTTCATTTGATCCACATGCGGATCACACACCGAATAATGTGGAGGCTTATCAGAGATTTTGTGACGGAAAGCCAATAACTGCCAAAAAATTGCGGGACCGGTTTGTTACAGGGTATGTGATAGTTGATCCTGAAGGCGAGCTCCACCTTCGGGCAGCAAATGTTATCATCGCTTGTTATTTCGGGATAGGTGGCGATGATCGGAGAAATATGGTGCCCTGGCTTTGGGTATTGGTGGATGATCTCGACGCGTGGAACAGATTCCCGTGGGACGGGTATACATTTCAAAACTTGAGGAACCACACCAAGAATCTGGAAACGAATGGGTCGAAAATGATGCCCAAGTACCATTATTACGGCCCTGTTGTCACAGCCCCAAATCCCGAGGGACGGCTAAGCCGGGGTGTGACTAGGGGTTGGAATTAAGAAGCGGGAAAGAAGGGGGAATCAACGAATAAAAGGCGATGATATCATTATTGAACAATGATACAATCGCCTTTTATTCGTTGATTCCCCCTTCTTTCCCGCTTCTTAATTCCAACCCCTAGTCACACCCCGGCTTAGCCGTCCCTCGGGATTTGGGGCTGTGACAGAGTGGTATCAGAGCAGTTCTTCGCTCTGCACCTGAAATTCCTTTTAAGAAAAGTTTAGTTTGAGTCACTAAACTTAAGAAACCAGTTACAACTCAAACATCCCGTCACGTCAGCTCAACCAAAGAAGAAAGTGAAAAGTTTTTAAGGTTCTCGATATTTCTAAAAGTTTTGAAATATCTTATTGTTGTTTTAAGCATGAGATGCTTGAATTTATATTCGTGGAATTAATTGTTTATTAATTTCTTTTTCTCTAAAAACATGGTGGATAAAAAACTTAGAAGTTGTTATAGGATTTTTTCCGATTCACTGAGAACCTAGACTATTTAGGATACGCTGTTTAAAGAAGTAAAGACAATGATTAATTATCATGAGATGAAAGAGACGTGATAGGGTCACAAGAAGCAAAACAAGAAGTGGAGACGGATGTCACCTAAGTGTAAGTGACATGAGCATAGTCATCTCTATTTGGAGTTTGATTTTCGTCGGAATTCCAAAATGACATTGTTTTTCCTTATAGAGAACCGCTTTAAACTTGCTTAAGCATCGCTGGTAAGTTATAGCTAGTGTCTCTTGGTTTGAGAATCAAAAAGTCTATAGAATATATATATTATTGCTTAAGAGATTCAAGTTTAAATTTGAGATTATCTTGTTAAGAGATTAAGTTGAGTTTTGCTTATTATGTTTAAGTACGTAAGTTAAGTTTTTATTTTAAGTATCAAGAGTTATGTCGTAGAAGTTCAACATACAAGGGATATGAGAAGATGCCCCAGTCCACGTTTGCACTCAAGAGATACTTGCATGAGTACTTTGACTACTGCACGCACCTAGTCCACAACGTGAGACGGTACACGTCTGAGTTTGCATACATCTGAAACGATTCGGGAAGTATGGGTGAGCGGCAACCAGGCCACATATGTTTTCATCAACAAAATTTCCATCAAATGGCATGGATAGGCTGAGAAGAAGTCTTGAGAATACCTCACTATGGTAGAAAAACGACGTACTACTGACCTACTATTTTTCACTCAATTGTGCTTGGTGTACTTGAGAAGTACATTCAACACCACCCAGTTCCCTGGGTATGATTCCCAGTACGCTTGAGTGGCTACACTAGACCTGGAGGATGCACAATCGGGGGAGATTAGGTCTCACTGCATTGTCATTACCTTGGGACAACCCAAAGAATGAGTTCGATGTCAGATCTTCTGTGGTCCAGCCAGAGATGGGACCGCTAGAGATAATCGACCAATTTCCCACTTCATTTAAGGAAGTGAACGACTGCCACTGACTGTGCAGATTTTATTACATGGCTACAGCGCTTTGAGTCTGAGCAGGCGATAAAGCCGACCAGCTCATGCAATAGAGTGAGATCAGAGGTGCAATCGCAATAGTTATCAGCATAGAGCCAGAGGAGGAGGAGGATATGGAAAATATCTTTAGTAACTAGTAGAGGGTAATGAGCTTCACATAAGCGTTCTCAGGAGCTAGCTTCGTATAGAGGCTAATGGTTGGTTGAGAGTTCGTAATTATTGCTTTTGTATAGATCAGAATAGTGCTAGATTTCTTTCGATATTAGTAGAATGAGTGATAGTGTATTGTCATTCTGGGTTTAGCAGTTTTTCCTTGAAGTATACGGAAATGCGTCAGGGTAAACCTTTTTGGATCTTTGGATGTAAAACCTCATTGAAGGTGGATACTATTTCCAATGTTTATATCGGGATTTTCTTTTCGGCGAGATCATCATAGTGATGCTTAGCTAGCCATTAAGAGAATTTTCCAACTTATCAGATGTATTGATAAGGAGTGTTTATCCTGCAAAGCCTTTCAAATCACCGGACCTGCTGATTCTAGTGGGATGCTCGTAAGAAAATTATTCCAGAAGAGCATCTGGCTCAATATACCTGGAATGAATTCAAGGAGGTACTATTTTACAAATATGTGCCAAAAACCTATAGAACTAAGAAATAGACTATAGTTCTATAATCTGAAGCAAGGAAAGATGTTAGTGACAGAATACGATGGAGTATTCTGTGACTTGGCAAGATATGCGTCAGATCAAGTTGATACGGATGAGAAGATGGCAAAGAAGTTTCACTCCATACTAAGATATGAAATTGGAGTGTTACTAGCCAGTCATGGAGCACTGAGCTACACTGAGTCACTAGAGAGAGCTCTAGAGATGGAGACTGCGATATCGGAAGAGAGATGGGTTCCAGTACCCGTACCGGTACAAGCACAAGCCCCGACTAAAAAATCACTCCAACAACAACTTTAAAATAAAAGTGAAAGTAGGAGGGTGGAAACAACCATAGCTATTATTAGCATAATAACCATCAGGGTAATCAGAGTGGAAATCAGCGTGGGTTTCCGTAACCCAATCGGCATAGTAATAAGAACAACAACGACAAGAAGTCATGGAAAATAGCTAATCGGCCAAGTCAATGATAGGGACATGGGCGACAGAATGCTCTGAATCAAAGAGATTATAGCCAGTGACAGGCTGCAATTCTAGCTGCTCTAAATAAAAGAAAGTGCATGTCGAGGTCTATTAGGTGGATTCAAAAAAATTGCTTTAACTGCGGCCATAAGAGCTACAGAAAGAGAGAATGCTCAAACCATTGTAGAATAACTAGGCCAAAGCAATATGATCAACCTTAGCCCTGAAAGCTAGTCAACCGCAGTAGAAACCACAACATCGAAACGCTAGGGCTTTTGCCATCGATCAAAAGCAGCCAAATAAGCAGAGAGAATTACAATTGGTTAAGAAAGTGTCAATTATCTCTACCATACAAGCCATGAAGAGCAAAAGAGATGTAAAGATCGTTCAAGAATTTAAAGATGTATTCCCAGAAATACTACCAGGATTTCCACTAGATCGACAAGTGGATTTCAACATCGACCTGGAGCCAGGATTAGCACCGTGTCGAAGGCATCGTACGGAATGGTGCCGAAGAACTAAAAGAACTTAAGTTTCAACTGCAAGAGTTATTAGATATTGGTTTCATTAGACCAAGTGCATCTCCGTAGGGAACACCTGTTCTATTTGTGAAGAAGAACGATGGTACGATGTGAATGTGCATCGATTATCGAGAGCTGAACAAAATAACCCTCGAGAACAAGTGTCATTTGTCATAGATAGACGACATGTTTGATCAACTCAAGGGAGCAGACGTATTTTCAAAGATAGACTTTAGGTCTGGGTATCATCAATTGAAGATCAAACCGAAGATGTACCTAAGACAACTTTCCGAACCAGATATGACCTTCATGAATTTTTAGTCATGCCATTCGGATTGACTAACGCTCCTACAGTATTCATGGATATCATGAATAGAGTTTTTCAATCATACTTAGACAAGTTTGTCTTAGTATTCATTGATGATATTCTTATCTATTCCAAGAATGAGAAGGAGCACAAAGAGCATTTGGGAATAGTGTTGAATACACTGAAAACTGAGAAACTATACGCCAAATTCAGCAACTGTGAATTCTGGCTAGAAGAAGTATTATTCCTCGGGCAGATTGTGTCAGCAAGTGGTATCAAGATAGGCCCAGCTAAAGTGGAGACATTACGTGATTGGAAATCACCAATAAACCCTAATGAGATTAGGAACTTTTTGGGTTTAGCCGGATACTACAGAAGATTCGTCGAAGACTTTTCTAAGATTGCGAGGCCTATGGCGCAATTACTTAGGAATGAGATAAAATACAAATGGACGGATGAGTGCAAAACGAGTTTTCAAGAACTCAAGAAGAAATTAACGACAACACCAATTTTGGCTCTGTAGGAACCAAACAAGGAATACATTGTGTATGCTGATGCCTCTAAGAACGGACTAGGTTGTGTATTGATGCAAGATGAGAAGGTGATAGCCTACGCATCACGACAACTTAGGCCACATGAGGTAAATTACCCCATGCACGATTTGGAATTAGCAGCAGTCGTACATGCATTGAAAATCTGGAGACATCACCTATATAGAGTTAGGGTTGAGATTTTCACGGATTATAAAAGCCGAAATACTTTTCGAGCAAAAATAGTTGAAATGAGATATTAGAGATAACTCGAATTGGTAAAAGATTACGATTGCGGCATAAATTATCATCCAGTCGAAGCTAACGTTATAGCCGGTACTTGAGTCGCAAGACTCCATCACACTTAGCTTGTCTCTATATTGAAGAGAGAGGACTCATCCAAGAGTTCGAGAGAATGAATGTAGAAGTGGTTCAACCACCTGGGAAGATAACTAGTAGCGTCGCAATGCTTTTAGCTGCATCGGACTTACGAGAAAGAATTGTGAGTGCCTAGAGAAAGAATGAAAAGTTTAAGAAACTAAGTCTGAGGATCAGATAGGATAACCCTAAAGGCTACCATGAGTCAGCTGGATACTTTGAAAAGTTGGATGTACTTTGGGAGTCAGTCGTACTTTGGATGGTCCAATTGAAGGCTTTGGAAAAATAACTGTATGTGCATAAGTGTAAAGCGATAAGTAACAAAGAAATTTAACATGGTTCAGAGAATAACTCCTACGTCCACGACCAGAGAACCTCTGGTAATCCATTAAAGGATACCACTGAATTTATCCGCATTTAGCAAGCGTTGCAGCTCTAAACCTCGAGCTGGATATAGTTTTACATCGCACTATATCAAGATGTGATCAACAGTTTACAGGCACTGCTTAATTAAGCCTATCTCCAGTTTACTGGTACTGGAAAACCTGACACTCAAATTACTCACTTCGAGTGGACGAACCTTTACCTAACCTTTTCTGAGTTGAAGGGGTTTGGATTTGGATTTTCCAACTATGAACGAGTTCTTGCAATGAAGAACAATTAGTAGGATGCATTCGTTCAAACTAAGCTAAAGATATTTCAAGAATAAACTGCCTAAGACTGAATATGTAAGAACAACTCAAGAACTTCAGCTGTCTGATAGTTCTTTTATGTTTTGGCTTTTCTAGTGAATGGTTCATTTTTTTCTTTTGTTCAGTCTTCTCTCTGAATCACTCCTGATTCATTCACCGATTCATTTGAATCGCTGGAATCCCTTTCTATGATGCTTGGATTCACTTCTGATGTTGAAAACGGAGATATGTATTTATATGGAAGGATTCGATCGAGCCGTTGGGAAGAGCTGCTCAAAATCTTTACCATACCTTTATGATAGTGTGTTTGCTTTTCTCCTTGTTTCCCTCATACGGTCGTTCTTGGCTTTAACTCCAAGATGCCAGATGTCGAGGTTCCATTTGTCCAGGTCAATTTTGCATTCTGACACTTGGATCTTTGTTGTAGACGATACTCAAGTTGTATTCTACCTTGTTGTGCTATTTGGGCTAAGCTGTTTTTGGACTATACTGTGTCCTTTGGATTTTATTATCTTTTGGACTCTGTTGTGTCATCTGGTGTGTTTTGTTCTTCACTCCAGTTGTGTACCTATAACCTTAGAAAATCTATGAGCTCTAAACAGCATATCAGCAAGTAAATGCATTAATCAGCGGTCGTATGAAAAGCTACTACCGTTAGAAATTCCAAAATGCAAAGGGGAGGACATGGCCATGAATTTTGTGACAGGTTTGCCTAAGACTAAGAGAGGAAACACTACAATATGGATTGTTGTTACAGACTCACAAAATCGGCTCATTTTCTACCAATTCTTATTATTTATGGATAAGAGAATTTAGCTCAACTGTACGTCAGTGAGATTGTACATTTACTCGGAGTACCAGTGTTAATATTGTCAGATTGAGATAACGTTAAAATTTATCTCGAGATTTTGGATCTATATAAAAAGAATTGGGTACTAAGCTCAATTTCAGTACCGCTTTCCATCATCAGACAATCAGACAGTCCGAAAAGACAATCCAAATACTAGAGGGCATGCTGAGAACAGTAGTGTTGGATGAAGGTGGAAGTTGGGAATATATTTTGCCCATAATCGAGTTTGCTTATAACAACAGTTATCAAGCAAGAATAGGCATGATGCCTTACGAGGCCTTATAAGGTAAGAAGTGTAGATCACCGCTTTATTAGAGGATAAAGTGGGTAAGAGAAAGAATTCTTAAACCATATTCAGTAAATGAGATGATTAAGACTTTTCGATAAATCGTCTGAGAATCAAAGAAGCCCAAAGTCAATAAAAATCTTATGATGATGTATGTCATTCGGAGTTGTATTTCGATTTTGGATATAAAGTTTTTCTCAAAGTTTCCCCGTCTTAGGGAATAATTAGATTTGGAGTCAAGGGTAAGATTAGACCAAGGTTTATAGGACCAATTGGATTTATGAGTCTTTGGTCAGAATAGTAGTGAATGAACTAGACATTCCATTTATTTATTTTTAATGAGAAAGACGTTATTTTAAGTTAAGACTCGATTCACTGAAGCTTTTGGAATCAGGAAGTAATACGGGAGTAGCAATTTCACGCAAACCTCTAAAAGAACCTTGGAATTTTCATGAAGAGATTGTAATCCCATATGACAAGATCGTTGAGCGAGACAGAAGTTCCATGTGACTGAAAGACTGTTATGTGGACCTGATCAACCCACATAGCTAGAAACTCAGTAATATGGGTCTCCCGCCTCCATAACGACAAGTTGAGTCTTAACATGTTTGTCGTTTTATCATGCTAGGAGTTTGAATCCTTATCTCATGTTAAATGTCGTAACAAGCCTTCTCGATTTATGGTGGATTAAAAATCAATTTCAAGTTTCGAGGAACGGGTAAATTCCTCCAGTTTAAGTCCGAGGAGATTATCACAGATGAGAAAAAGAATTATAAAAAAAAATAATATGACAATGAAAAAGTTCAGTGTCACTAGTAATGTGCAGAAGGTGTGCAAATTTCGGGACGAAATTTCTTGTTAGAGGGGTAGGTTGTAATACCCCGATTTTTCTAGTATAGCGCTTCATTAATTTTATTTAATTAACTAAGGCTTTTGCATTCTTAAGTTATTACAACCAAATATTTTCAAACTCCGGAGGCGAGTATCGGATCGAATTATAATTATTAATCCATAATTTGATAAAAGTAAATAGTGTGTATATAATTTCAATGGGCCAAGTAATAATTTTTGTGAATTAGGCCCAAAACCTATCATTTTATTTATAAACCACAAGCTTAATTAAATTTAAGCCCAATAAATACAATTCAGCCCAATAAATTTAAGCAAATTAAAACAACTTAGAAATGAATATATATTAATGAAAGTAATTACCTATTCCTAACTGCGTCTGTAAATTAAAGCTAGATAAGATGAAATCATCTGTAATCTTTTAATTTCAAACTTGTCAGAGCTCATCATTAAGGAAGTAATCACAAGTAACAATTGAAGCTTAAATACATCACCCATAAATCCTTCTCACAACCGCAAACACAAAATACAACCAAGAAAAAGAAAGGAAGAAGAAGCTCTGTGAGGATTTTACAAATACAAGATCACAACAACTTAATCAGAAGTTCTTTGCACAAACCATCTATCCATCAAACTAACACCAGTAAGTATATACAAACTCAAATTTCCAAACTTGTCTAGCAAATAGAAGCTCTGTTTGTTTCTATTTAGATACTCCAACTAAAATCATAACAAATGGAGATATAACCTATTCTTCTTCCCATCAAGTCACCAACACACAAGTTTGATAACAACTCAAGGATCATCCATCAATGAACTAAGTAATACGAACTTAGTGATATGCAGAAGAGAAACCAGTCCAGTATACACAAAAACACTATTCTTCAATTACTCAATTTATCAAATAAGAAATAAAGCTTAAATACCCTGTTCTTCTCCAATCAGCTCGAATTGTGAGTCTTGTTTCTATTTATGTCATCAAGTCCGATAATCGAGTCATCGGACTGACGTGAGCAACGGCACCACAACGGCGCGTGAAGGAGGAGGACGGCGGCAGCGGAGGTGGGGTTTCCAGGCTGCTGCCCGCTTGACCGAAAGGGAGACAGCGGGCCGGAGGTGGGCTGCTTGTCCACCGGAGGCGGAACCCGGTGGGGTTGCCGGAATCCGGCGTCTCACCGGATTGTTAAAAAAAGAGATTAATTAAACAAAAGTTAATTAATTAAAACTAAAAAGAAAATAAAATAGAAGAAGGATGGTAGAGAGCTTACCATGGTGGTGGTGGCAACGAGCCACGGCGCGGCGGCGAGGGAGCTGCTGGCGGCGCGTCACGGCGGCAGGGCCGGGCGGTCCGCGGCAGCGACGGAGGCGGCTACGGCCATCGCTGTCATCCACGCTCCGACTACGGGCTCACGGAGGCGGTGATTCACTCGCCGGAGTCGAGAGCAAAAGAGGGTGAATTTCGAAATTTGGGGATTTTCAATTTAGGGATCTCGGATTTTCGATTTGAGGGTTTGTGGTGAAAAACAAAGAGGAAGGTGGGAGAAGGATGGAGACGGCGGCGGAGCTCGCCGGAACCGCAGGGAGACGGCGGCGGTCTTCTTGCCGTCGAGCCCAGAGAGAGAAAGACAGATGTAGAGAGAGAGGAAAGGGGACGGAGTCATGAGGACGGTGACGTCGGACGCGGCGGCGGTCGCGGCGAAGTGCGCCGGAGAAGAGAAGGGGCGGCGGCTGCTGTGGGAAGAAGAAGGAAGAAAAAAAAATGAAGAGAGCATAGAGAGAGATACGAGAGTAGAGAGAGAGATATGAGAGAGCAGAGCAGAGTGAGAGAGCTGTGAGAGAGAGATAGAGATCTGTGGTTTAAGAAAAGAAAGAAAAAAAAAGAAAAGAAAATAAGAATTGATTTAAAATGTGGGCTTGAGTTGTAATTTAAACCGGGCCAAATTGCTTTATAAGGGTTGGACTACGAATTAATTCTCTGGGCTGGACCTTGATAATCAATTGGGTCGAATTAATTAATTAAGTGGGCAGAGAGCTGGGCCGAGCTTAAATTAATTAATTAAAATTCTAATTTATCTACAACCCTTTATTAAATTGTGTATAATTGTTGACTCGTTTAATATTTACGAGATCCGTAAATTGGGCGTTAAAATATACATTCTAGGCTTTCTAATGATGCATTGCCCATTCTCAGATTCGAAATACACTGTTCTGTATTTAAGTTTTAATCTGCTGCATATTTGCAGAAATTCTCAATTTCTAATGTCGTTCAAGTTTAATCAATTTATTTGATTTCTTGAAAACTTCTAAGTCAATATTGATCATTGACTTTTGTTATGAACGTTCTAAGCTTCGAGTAAAAGTCAAGTTGTAAACCAACTTGAAAACTATTAAAATTTCATTTTATTAATAATATATTAATAAAATGCCAAAGCCTTAAAAGATTAATCAAGTCATTGAGTCCGTTATAGTTTCAATTCTGTCTGGACCAATTTACTAAGATTTGTTTATTTACGATAAAAGGATCGTGCATAGAAGAAAGGACGGAAGACGGAAGCTTGGTAATTCGTTCTGTAAACTGTTGAGGTGGGCTTTTCTATTATACAAATAAAATGTGGGCTTTTCTATATATCAAATAACTCGAGCTTTGCTCTGTTTTCGAAATGCTTTAAAAGTATGTTTTAAAGTGATTATCATGCATAAAAGAATTGTTTTATGGATTCTCTTATGCCTATCTGTGTTGGTTCGCCAACTGTTATAATCGATCGGATTCTGAGTTAGCCAAAAGGGTGCTTTCCAGAATTAGTGTACACGGTAGCCATGAGTATGGACCCTGTTGAGGGGCGACCAGCCATGGTGAGTTGCGTTCGCGGAAGAAGGCCTTCTTCCCCGGCGTTGTTTCAGATATGGTTTTAATTGAATAAATAAAGTGGAGAAGCAAGTACGAAAATGATTTAGTAAACACGGGCTTTTTCTGAAAAACCCCTGTGTGTTACTGCGGAGATGCATGATTAATCTATAAAATCTATTATATGTTTTGGCAAGTGTTCACTGAGTACGTTGTACTCAGCCCTGCATATGTTTTCTAAATGTGCAGGTTGAGCGACGAGTGACGGCGGATGTTTTGAGTTAGTGGTTACATTAGTGAAGCTAGTAAAGCCCTGACTTCATGTCTTCATACGTGAAGTCAATCTACGTCTTTTTCCGCTGCAAGACATTATGATGTTTCATATCATGTGATATTCGGTTTAGTACTGTGTACTAAAAATCCTAGAACTACTGAAATTTATATCGAGAAATCCTTCGAGATTGTCTCACTTTGGATAACTCCATACACTTTAATATTGTATCATTGTTCAATAATGATATCATCGCCTTTTATTCGTTGATTCCCCCTTCTTTCCCGCTTCTTAATTCCAACCCCTAGTCACACCCCGGCTTAGCCGTCCCTCGGGATTTGGGGCTGTGACACCTGTGTGGGTACTGCAGTGTTGGATGTTCGAGGCTATTCCTGGTTTAGCTCGTTTGGTTTCTACTCCAGTATCAGACACTGCCATTCCTCGCTGTTTGAGATGGGTAATGGCAGCAGCGTTGCAGGTGGATCTTGATGATCAGTTTCGTGCAGGAGTCGTCTGTTTCGACTCCATTGAGCCAGAGGCAGCAGAGGAGGAGACACACACGTGCGGAGGTCCCTACTGATGGACGACGTGCTCGGAGTGCATTACGTGAGGCCTATCAACCCAATAAAAGAAGGAATACCAGTTGCACGTCGTCCTCCAGTTCAGAGGCCTAGCAGTCCCCCCACGTGTCAGAGCCATGCACCGATCGTGATACGTACGACTTGACCGGGCCCCGTCGAAAGATACTTCCAAAAGCAAGGGAAAACGTGCTCGGAGAAACATTCCATCGTCGTCATCGAGCAGCGGCGCCGACACTAGTGGACGATCTCGTGATAGGCGGTTTATGAAGGAGCTGCAGGAGATGACAACAGCAACTGTGAAGAGAGAGAGAACTTCACAATGGAGAAATGTATTTTTTCCGAAGATCAAGGCCTTCTTCACAGACCTTTTTAGTAAGAGTTCCCGCCGTTCCACACCGCGTCAAGATACACCTCCACCACCGCGTCGTGACACATCACCACCCGTACATTCCCCACACGTCAGTCCAAGAGGGGATGTTGGAAAAATAATAAACATGTTTTGATTTGATACCAAAACCCAGCTGACCCCAACCGAGTAGATGATCGCACAAGCCTAAGCATTTTTCAGCTCACCTGTTAGAGCGCATAGAGTTTCTTAGTTTACAGGTAGATTCGCTGAAGACAGCAGAAGACACAGCTAAGCAGACAGCTTAAAGAACTCAGCAGTGCAGACTCAGCAGAGCAAGACCAAGCAGAGTCAAAGATCCTGCAGTATCAAGACCCAGCTCAGTGACGGAAACTCAGCTCAGTGTCAAAGACCCATCTCAGTGTAAATGACCCAGCTCAGTGTCGATGACACAGCTCAGGTCTAAAACACAGCTCAGGTTAGTGACACAGCTCAGGATGAAGACACAGCTCAGGTTGATGATACAGCACAGGTCTAAGACACAGCTCAGAATCAAGACACAGCAGAGTCCAAGCTGCTGAAGATACAGCAGAGACGCTTAGCAGCTCGAAGATGAAGACCTGCTCAAAGACAAGATCCCGATGTCAGAAGATCTTATCTGACGCAGTCAGATCAGAGAAGAACTAGCTTCTGCAGATGCAGACCTACTTCGTAGGTAAAGGCCAGAAGTCAACAAGAGTAAGTAAGATTCAAACGGCTAGTTTGAATCTCCACCTATATATATCTCTCCTCCACCATTGAAGAAAGCAGACTGGTGAAGAGACGACTGAAGAAATAGAAGAAAACAGAAAAATGAACAACGGTCTTCAAAGCCAAATCTTTCAAGAACACCCAGCCAGTCAACTGTGTTCTTAGTTGTTCACATATTCAGTCATAGGCAGAATAGATCAGAATAGAAATATCTTAAGCCTAGTTTGAACGAGTTCATCATACTCTTTGTTCTTCATTGTAAGAACTCGTTCATAGTTGGAATACCCTTACCCCAACCCAAACCCAGACCCAGAAAGGTTAGGTCAAGGTACGCCTGCTCGAAGCGTGCAATTCGAGTGGTTAGGTTTTACAGTACCCGGAAACTGTAAGTTAGGTTCTTCAGTACCCGTAAACTGAAGAGGCTTCAGCTGTGCCTGTAAACAGTTGGGTACGTTTTGATACAGTACGTGGAAACCTGTATCCAGCTCGAGGAACTGAGCTGCAACGCTTGCTGACTGCGTGTAAAGTCAGTGGTATCCTTAGTGGATTACCAGATGGTTTTCTGGTCGTGGATGTAGGAGGTGTTACTCCGAACCACGTTAAAATTGTTTTGTTCTTTACTGTTTGTCTTATGCATTTAGCTAACCTCTCACGCATACATTTCAAGCTGCATAAACTGACTAACTGAAAAGTGAAACAGAGCTTTGCAATATAATTTGAAGCAACAGACGGACTTTCCAAACCCACCAACTTCCGCACACACTCACACAGCCAGCTGTGTCGATCAAGCTGTCATCCAGCTGGATCGGACATAGCCAGCTCTCTGAAAAGAGTTTTAACCTTGGAAAAGTTTTTAAACCTTGGTGTATTCACCCCCCCTCTACACCAAGGTATCCGTCTTGGGACCAACAGGGGAGACTGGAGGTACATGCGCCGATCCTAAGTTCATCCCAGCACGCCATTCCACTCCCGCTTGTGTTACACCCGAGTGGGTGAGCATGGGCAATCCTGAGCATGCATACGACCCTCCTCGGCATTCTGAGCATGCATACGACCCTCCTCGGCATTCTGTGCCAAATCCCGAGATATATCGTCAGCCACCTCAGGTAAATAATAAGTTAGTAATTTATTAATTTTTTAAAATTTTAAATTTAATTGCCGCAACATGTGGAGGTAAAGACCACTCAGTCTGGGGAGGGACCTGATTCACCTATTGGGAGTAAATTTGTAAAAGTGTAGATCTCTTGTAGTAATCGTCCACATAGTTGTATACATGCTGCCCATTTCGTCTGTCATACATATAACATATAATCATTAGATTAAGTGCAACAGAAATAAATATAAAATTAAATATAAAAACTTGAGGTTTTCTTACTGAATGGTTCATGAGAACACGGTATCAAATCAAAATCAAACACACGACACGGGCAATTCCTCGCACGCAGATCGACATTTAGATTCTGTTTTCCGTCATTCACTTTGAAGATCAAGTCTCTGACGGGCGTGGCAGTGTAAGATCTTGAGAGTTCCACCGCTGTACGGAGTTTTCGCTCTGCCTCCTTCGTGAGAAAATCAGTAGACGATGAATACAATTGACGTCTTTCATCAAACCATTTTTCGACGGTGAGTCTAATTATCTCCAAGCATGAGCAAATTGGTAAGCGTCTAGCAAACACCAATACATTATTGAATTGTTCTGCAGCATTGAATGTCAGGGAACTATATCGTCGAGAATGCTATTCATTGCTTTCTCATAAGCCGACTTTCTATATGCATATGCTGCTTTTTGAAACAACTTGGTGATAGGTTTTCCAAAACTAACCATGCTCTTGAGGATGTGATAGTAGCACAGACCGTGTGCTATGCCAGGATAGACTGCCCTAACTGCATTCGCGATACTTAAGTGGGCGTCTTAGATGATGACCATATCCGAACGACAACCGTATGCCTCCTTCAAACGAGTGAGAAACCATGTCCACAAGACATCATTTTCAATTGGACCGATCCCCCATGCCAGTGGTAGCAGTTGCTCGTTTCCATCCTTTGCGACCGCAACGAATAATATGCCATTATTTTTTCCCTTCAAGTGTGTTCCATCCACCACGATCACCTGTCGAAGACACCACTGAAATGCCACGATACAAGCTGACAACGCCACAAAAGCTTGTTCGAACCGATCATCATTCGGGCTAACACTGTAGTCAATTGTCGAGCCCGGATTTTCTCTTCGCAACATGTGGAGATAAGCGGGAAGCATCTTCCACGAGTCTGTATATCTACCATATATCATCTCGAGGGCTCGATTCCGTGCTCGCAGACATACACTGTAACTTGCATCGCAGCCATATTCTCGACGCAAATATGCCCGAATTGACTTCGGTTTAGTGATTTCACCTTCATTGATCATTCTACCCGCAAAATGAGCTGCAATAACCTTAGCACTGACCTTTCTGACAGCTGAATGGTCCATATTAAGATTGCATGTATGTCTCCCAATGAACTTGTGAATATACCAATAGTCGCCCTGTTTCCGAGCACGCAAATAGTTACTTCAGTACTTGCATTTGAAGTGAACCCGTTCAGTATCTGAACGTGGAACACTAAACTCAGCTCATTGTTCCATGTGCCACAATCCAACATCAACTTTCAAATCGTCTTTGCTGTAAAATATGTCGCCCTTATTCAATGGACCGTCTAGCAGCCTGTCAAGATCACTAACAACGAGCGAAGCAGTAGCAGCTAGTGGAATCATTGGAACTAACCAATTCTGCAGTGCCTCCGCTTCAGTGGCGCAGTCTGTGTCTTCAACAAGGGGCATACGACTACTCTGCATCATCATTGACAAGAGCTTGTTCACACCGCCTTGAGTATGCACCCACATAACGAAGTCTGCAAAAGTACCAAGGGTCAAATGCATAGACTGTGACAGTTCGTCCTTCTCATCAGACTCTGATTCCTCCTCATCATCTTCGTCGGAATCGGCGGTAAATTCAGCCTTCTCGGGTACCTGCGACTGTCATTCCTCCCGCATAGGAATGTTCGCGCCACTACTAGCACCCCATTGAGTATCACCACTAGCACCCCATTGAGTATCACCAAGCCAATCAGATGAAGCCAAATGTGCGAGCGACTCGTCGTACTGCGAGTACTGAGGGATTTGATCGTCATAGACATACGGCGAAGGTTCATTCAAATCAAATGATGGCCTGTACACAGCATCAATATGCACGACATACAATGTAGGATCAGGCTCGGTAACATACAATCGACGAAGTTGTTCATCGTTACTCAAACTATGTTTAACACTTCGGCCAGTTCTAGACATCAATAAATAGAATATTTCATACTCAAGACTTAACGATTTCGACATCATTATGAAATCAATATATTTCTTAATGCTAGAAAAACTTATCGTATCCACTGGAAGGTAGAAAGTTCGTTCTTCCCCACCATTATACACACAATCGTCCCATGTCCCGTTGTATTTAACGATGAATCTCCTACACTCCATCTGCACAAATACAATATTATTAGAAAAAAATAAGATTATTAAAAAAAAATTGTACCGCTCGGTAAAAATATTGTACCGATAGAGTATTTGTGAAAATTTGTTCGTACCGATCGGTACACATATAGTACCGATCAGTACAGTTTTTTCTTGTTCCGGTATTCATCTACAATTTTATTTCAACTGACCTATTCAATCTCCGAATGAAAATTCCTTCTATATCTCGATTAACCCCAAGTAAAAATGCCGGTACGTGTGTGACTTCGTTTCTACAAAACAACAATGGGATGGTTAAAAAAAAGCATAGAATGAAAGAGAGTTTAATGAAATAGTGTGTGGACAAAAAAAATATTGTACCGATCGATGTTTTAGTTGTACCGATAGGTGATATGTACGGTCGGTACAATAAAAACACGATCGGTACAATATATTTCTCTTCGATACCATCATTAAAAATAAAATTAAACTCACCTATAATACTTTTGAAAAATAAATGTCGTCTGCTATGTGATTTCTCTAGCAAACGTGAGTGATATTTACTTGTTTTTGTGGTATTGTGATTCTATCTCTTTCATTTTTTTTTTCTGAAGTGTAATTTCATGTGCTTCTGTGTGTGATATATATATAGACAGAAGAATCAATGAAACTAAATAGATGTACCGATAAGATTTTACGCGTGCATTGACACCATTTAATTTCGTACATTGGCATGCATGACAATCTTTATATTAAAGTCTTGACGTGAATGATGCATGAAAATATTCAGAACGCTGAATCTGTATATTGGGAATCAATTTTGTCCTCATTCATAAAGCAAGTCAAGAGTTATTTGAACAATGATCGGACACGGAAATTAATGCATGAATTTGACAATTAAGCTATTTTAAAACAGCCGAAAAGTGCAAAAAAAAAACCAAAAAGTTGTCAGCGGATATAGCTTATACATGCCATCAAAAGTGGGTATGGATGGTACACACTATCTTTATACTGGATAGTTATGTGTATTAAGACTTAAATAATAGAGGTAACATGGTGTCAGTTCCAAGATGCCATTTCTTTTTAATTTCCCTATTTTTGACTTATGTTGGAAAAACCAGTCTACTTTATTTAATTACTTCTACTGTATGTTGGAAAAACCAGTCTACTTTATTTAATTACTTCTACTGTATGGTCAGCTTTTGAGATTTCAGAACCACATCACATTTTTATTCTGTAATTTCTGCTACCGATCTAATTAAACAGATTACACAATTTGAAAATCATGGTGGCTTATGCAGCTTTGCTTTCTCTTATGCAAATCATAGACGACCTTCAGCTTCATCCTCGCCCTCCTATTTCTCTCCACAAAAATCAAGTTGATCTCCACACTCAAAAGATTAGGCTCTCTCATCATCCCGATGCAAGCTTTTGTTTTTTTGTGATAAAAGAAATCACGATGCAAGCTTTCCTTAGTTGTGAGATTGTGACTGAATACTCCCTCCGTCCCCTAAATCTTGAATAAGTGTCATGAACTTCAAAATTCTTATTTTTGAATAAGTGTCCTATATATATATATATATATATATATATATCTCATAATTCTATAGAAAAATATGCCAAACTATCAAATTTATCCTTTCTATTTCTCCTTAAGGTCAAAAAATTCACTCACAATCATTTTGCAAACTATATTTTATAGTTCGTAAAATGACTTTTATTTACCTCAAATTATTGCATGTGAAATCGAAAAAGTAAATTTGTGCAACTTGTTACACTTATTGGAGGATGTAGAGAGTAGCATGTTTGTTTGTGCTAATGTATAGGTAGGCCGCTTTCCAAAATATACCCTCTTTTGAATTTATTTTCTCTGTATAGACTGTTTAGTTTAATTGCAGGTTGTTTGGCTTTGATATGATAATAATATATTGTAACTACCATGTGAATGTTACTGTTATTGTTTTTTGTGGAATATGTTGATGGTAGTATAAAACAAAGGAAAACGATAAAGTATAAAGTAGAAAATGTTTTTAATTTTTAATTAATGAAAGGTTTCGTTTTGTTAAGATATACTCCCTCCGTCCCATCCAATATGTCTATCCTTAGATGACACGGAGATTAAGGAAAAGTTGTTTAGTAAGGGTAAAAAAATAGAAAGTTGGTAGGTTCCAAGGATTTTGAAAGGTTAAATTTTTTCTTTTTTGGGGTAAACAAAATGAATGGGACGTCCATTTATAAAAAGGTAGATAAAATGGACGGACGGAGGGAGTATAATAATTACAACTACCATTTGGATTAATTATTTTATTATTATTGATTTTGTGGAATAAGTTGAGGGTTGTTGAAAACAAAAGAAAAGGACAAAGTAGAATGGTAGGTACGTGATGATGGATCACAATCTATATTCTTGCATATTACTAGCCCGTCCCAATAGCAAGATCCCCCTTCTATTAAATAATACTCTCATCTGTAATAGAAGGGGGACATTGCTATTGGGACGGAGATAGTATATTTTATTGTACCTTTATTCTCACAAATTGTACTTTTATTCCATAAATTTTATCTTTAACACTATCCTTTAAATTATACTTTTATTCCACTCATAACAACTTTAACAATTTTTTTAATCTATATGTCCACAATGAAACTTTATATCGTGGAAGGAGGGAGCTAGTATAACATAATCTTGTTTACAAAATTTGATTATATCTAATTTAAGGGCATTAATATAGTATCACAACATTATTATTATTATTATTATTATTATTATTATTATTATATACAAACAAAATATGAGAATTCCATGCACTCTAATCAAAATTCTAAAATTGAACTCTTCAAATTTGCTTAATATATATAGTGGTGCTACATCAATGAGTATAAGAGTAAATAACTAAAACAAATAGAAAATCAATAGATATAATATAAAAATATATATTTAAATTTATTTCAAACTTCTGAGTTGATTATTTCAATTGAACGATTTATAACTTTTTCTATGTTTCATACTTTAGTTAATAAAAATTGACACGATATATACCACATGGGTAACAATTCTTTTACAAAAAATAAAATATAAAATTAATAATCCTATATTAAATAGATAAAATTCTCATTAATTTTATTTTTTAATTTCTAAAGTCTTGCATGATTGATACGACACTGTGGTTGTTATTTTATGTTGATATCACATGTAAAATTCTTGTTCTTGTTTTTGTTTGATTAAACAAAACATAAAATAGAATTTTTTTTATAATTTCTTTCTTGTTTTTAATTTTCACTATACTAGTCCAATTTGTGAAAATTACTTCGGATTATGTTGATTTGATCATGGTCTAGTGTAATTGTTAATAGTAACGATCGAATTACGATCAATTTCCACTAATACTAATCCAATCTGTGGAAATTAATTCGGATTATGTTGATTTTCTAGTGTAATTGTTAATAAAAACGATGGAATTACGATTAATTTCCACTATACTAGTCCAATTTGTGGAAATTAAATCGGATTATGTTGATTTGATCATGGTCTAGCGTAATTGTTAATAAAAACGATCAAATTACGATTAATTTCCACTATACTAGTCCAATTTGTGGAAATTAATTCGGATTATGTTCATTTGATCATGGTCTAGTGTAATTGTTAATAGAAAAGATCGAATTACGATTAATTTACACTATACTAATTTGTAACAAAAAAAAAGACGCCTAAAAAAAATTACACTAGTGATTTAAATATTCTTTTGTACGCTTTTAATTTTTTTTTTAAAATCGAATTGCACTAGTGTAGTGTAATTGATTAAAAAAATCGAGTTTGGATTAAAAAAAATTTTACATCTTATTGCGCCTAGTGAGAGTCGAACCTGAGACATATATGTTGTAATTTGAGTATTGTGCCACTGAGTTAAGTGGCGGCCCGCGAAATATCTTGCAAAAAAAATTGTTTTACATGCTTTCGACCTTTCGAATTTTATTTTATTTTTGGTATTATTTTGTGATTGATTTTTATCCATAATTAATTTTTTATTTTGTTTCCATTATTATACCTAATTTTGACCAAATTAGAGATTCTTCAAAATTAAATCATATTTCGAATTTTAGGTTATTTTCGAAATTATTTTGTGATTTGTGGAGGGAAATATAATCCTAATATAATCCCACTAATTTAGGAACTAATTCGTGGGAGGGAAAAAATATTATCCTAATATAATCCCACTAATTTAGGAACTAATACATGGGAGGGAAACAATTACTTAGGCGAGAGATATTTTGTATAATATTTCCATGGGATATTATTTTTTTAAATTTTAAATTCATTATAGTAGTCGAAATTAAATTTAATTTAATTTAAATTAAATACGATACTTTGAAATCGAATTAATATACTTTAAAATTACATTATATATTAATTGAGAAAAAATTATTTGATTTAATTTAATTTATTTTCTTTAATATTCAACTTGTAGTCGGAATATTATGAAATTGAATTAATGAAATTTCATTTGCTTTATAAATGTTAATTAAGAAAAATATATGTTGCTATATTAAATCTATAATTAAATATAAAATGTATTATAATTTTTTTAATTATTTATAATGGTAGGAATATTATGAAAATGATTTAATATAATTTTAATAACATTATATATATTAATTGACATAAAAAAAGATTTTTTCTAAAATAATTATGTAATAATTTTATAAATATATTTCCACCATTTTGGAGGGGGGAAAAAGAGAGAGAGAAATAATGTAGATGGATTTGGTGCCTAAATGAAAGATTAAGGAGGGAAATTAGATTAGGGACATAATCGGCACAAAAAAAACTAAAAAAAACGACCAAAAAATATAAATAAACCGACTAAGCTTTTAAGAAAAAAAAACGGATGGTGGTTAGTAGTGGTGGCCGAATATCACTACCCTTAATCTAACAACCACTTATAACAAAAAATGGTGTCCAACAACTAACAGCTGTAAAAGAAAAGTGCTATCTGCTAAGTTATTGAATACTGAAAAATCCAACAGGCAAAAAGAAATAGAATCAATGGTTGAGATTCAGTCCCTTTATGTTTGACCATAAGCAGAATATCTCCATCCTCTTTCCTCATAATCGAACTCTTCCTTTCACAAGACTCATTTTCCCCTATTTCTCAGAAAAACTCAATCCATTCTCATCAATACCTACAGATAAGGGCATTCTCATGACAATTTTCTGCTACTGATCTAAAACAGGATTACACAATTTCAAGATCATGGCGGCTTATGCAGCTCTTGTTTCTCTTATGCATATCATAGACAACCTTCGTCTTCATCCTCGCCCTCCTATTTCTCTCCCCAAAAAACAGGCTGACTCTCTCACTGCAAAGATTAGTAACCTGCAAGAGTTTCTGGAAGGCTATAATCCACAACTTGGCTACAACGCAGAAGCAGATCCGTTGGAGATCCGCATTGCAGATGCAGCTTATGCGGCCGAAGACGTCATCGAAACCCATATTGTGGATCAGATCACAGATGATGAGCAAAAGATGAGCTCCGATGATGTCTTCCACGAAGCTCTAGAGAAGGTGATTGAAGAAATGGCGTTGATCGAGAAAGAGGCCATGGAAATCAAATTAGAGACTGTGGGGGTCCAACATCGTCAGCTGCACAAAAAGTCAACGCCCAAGGATTTTTCCAGATCTTCTTCTTCAATTGGGCAGAAACGAAGTATGGTGGGTGCTGATGAACTCTTGCTTGAAATGAAGGATAAGCTCACTTCTCATCGCCTCGATCTGCAAATCATTCCGATCACAGGAATGGGCGGTTCAGGTAAGACTGCTATTGCTATAAACATTTATCAAGACCGTCTTATTGTGGAGCATTTTCATATTCGTGCTTGGGTTACCGTCTCTCAAGAGTATAGCATTCGAGAAATACTCGAACAACTTCTTAAGCAACTAGGTCAAGAAGTAAGTCATTTAAGCGTGGGTGAATTAGGATGCATGTTGCACCAACGCTTGTTTGGTAGAAAATACTTGATTGTATTCGATGATATGTGGAACATTGAGGCATGGGATGGAGTTGGGATGTTTTTGCCGAATAATGAAAATGGTAGCAGAGTAGTGGTAACAACCAGGCTATCAAAATTGGCTTCAGAATTACCCAACTCTAAGATCCTTAAGATGAATCTTCTGGATGAGGATGATAGTTGGGACCTGCTCTCCAGAACTGTGTTTGGAGAAGAGGATTGCCCGCTTGAATTTGAGGAAATTGGGAAGGAAATAGGGAAGAGTTGCAAAGGACTTCCATTGTCAATTGTTGTGGTCGGAGGACTTTTGGCCAAGTCCGAACATACAATTGAATTTTGGAAACATATAGAAGAAAACATAAATTCAGTAGTGAATTTAGAGGATGATGAACGTTACTTAAAGATATTATACTTGAGCTATAAGCAATTGGCCGTTCATCTAAAACCATGTTTCCTCTATATGGGAGTTTTCCCAGAAGATGAAGAGATCCTTACCTCAAAGATCATTAAGTTGTGGGTTGCTGAAGGATTTGTAAAAGCAGTAAGTAAGAAAAGCATGGAAGAGATAGCAAAAGAGTACTTGGAGGAGCTTATTGGTAGAAATCTAATTTTGATTCATCAGTTGGGGAGTATAGGAAAAATAAAAAAGTGCAAAATTCATGATTTGCTGAGAGACTTGTGCTTGAGAGAAGCTGAAAAAGAAAGGTTTTATACTGTGGTTGCAAGTCCACCTAGTCCTCAAGGGATAGTAAATGCTGCTTCCCAACGGCGCATTGTTGTTTCAAGGAGCGCATCAAAGGATGAAGCCATAAACGCCTTGTCGACTATGCCACTAGCTCGTTCTTTAATATGGAATCTTGAACACAAAGACCTGCCACCGCTCAATTTGAGGTTGCTAAGGATATTGGAATTATCTTATTCAGTCTCTGACCTAACAGAAACATGCTTAGAAAGCATATATCAATTGGTTAACTTACGGTACATCAATCTCTGGAGTTTCATATGCACTCATTTAATTGGGCAATTTTGGAATCTACAAGTATTATATTGCCTGCGGTTGGAGTTACGTGCTCCAACTTTGATTTGGGACATGATTCACATCAGTCATATTCGGTCGTATCGACATGATTTGGAACTCGATATCGACCAATTGCAAGGTGATAATGTTTTGGGAAATCTGCAAATGTTGGGGCCGGTATTGAATTTCAAGTGCAGCAAAGAAATAGTTGAGAGAATTCCCAATATTAAAAAATTGAGAATATCTTATTCTGAGATAATCTATAATGACAGGTGTTGTCTCAACAATATGGTTCATCTAGATAAACTTGAGTCCTTATTCTGCTCGTTTTATAAAATAGTAGATGAAAGAAGATCTCTACATGGGCTAATTGACTTCCCAAATTCGCTCATAAAGTTGCATTTAAGTCTCAAGAAATTCCATTGTTGGGAAGACATATTGGATAAGATAGGTGCGTTGCCCCTTCTTCAGAAGCTCAAGCTCTTATTTGGGAGCTTCAAAGAAAGGCAGTGGGAAACAAGTGAAGGCCAATTCCGCAGCCTCAAATTCTTGTTGGTTTTCTGGTGTGAGGGTCTACAAGTCTGGAAAACAGAAAGCTCCCACTTTCCATGCCTTGAGAAGCTTGTTCTATATAGATTAGAGCAGCTCGAGGAGATTCCTTTAGATTTTGCAGAAATATCGACACTTCAAGTACTTGAGGTGAATTATTGCAGCGATTCTGCTGTGGAATCTGCTAAAAGAATAGTAGAGGAACAAGAGGAATTATACGGGGAAGAAGAAGCAGCCCTTCAAGTTCAAGTTAGGCTCGATAAGAATAAGAATAACGAAGCACTGGAGAGATTGGCGAGTCCTAACTTTCATGATAAATATGGTTGAAGAAGGACTAATTATCAAGGTACAAAAGAGAAAATTGTTGTATAATATATATTTGGTTTAGATTGATTCTAATTTTACTTTCATAATCGATATTTGAGTGATGTGCAGGTATTGTGTATGGGAAAGCCACACAATGAATCCTCTTTTCCTTAATATTTGGCTTCAATTCTTTCATTTGAATTTGATCTCTTTTCCGTCTTAATTGATTATTAAATAAATTGTAGGTTTGTTATTACTTTGAATTAGAGGTGGCAAATTTGGCCCGGCCCGAGGTACCCGGGATTTGGGTTGGGCTGGGTTATGAAATTAGAGGCCCGAAAAAAATCGGGCTGAAAAAGCCTGCCCAAATAGCCCTCCGGGCCGTCCGGACTTCGGGCCAAAAAACAAGGGGGTTTCGGGCCAAAAAGCCCGCCCGGTAATATTATGAATTTTTTAATTAATATTTAATAGGATAAGTCAAAAATCCTAGACCTTTAATCTTTCTCTGTTTCTCGTCTTTGTTTCTCATCTAAGCTGCTGCCGCAGACACTCTCCAGTCTCCACTCTCCACTCCACCGCAACTGCAAGGGATTCCGCTTTCCTTCTCGTCGCCCGTCCCCACCCGTCTCATCCCTTCCCTGTTCGTCGCCGCTCTCACTCTCACTCGTCGTCTCTCTCTCTCCTCTCATCGAACACAGCAGCAGCAACAACGCACCGCACCATCACCGAGCGAATTTGAGGCATAGGCTGAGGTCAACTTCCATTTTTTATTGTTTGATGACAGTGTCTCTCTTAGTGCATGATAATTGATAAGTCACATTTGTTTTTCCAGTGATTATATCTATAGTTCTACCCTTCTCCACTTATTATCTGTTTGATTTTGGAATTGCTGATGTTTGTGTTTCTTATTTTCAAAGTCGATCATGGGCATTTGTACTTTTTGAGAATAGTCATATTTTATTTCCATTTTACACCTCGATATCTCCTATGCTTCCGATTACTAGTTCTACTTTCTGCATAATCCTTTGCCTTTTTTTTCCCTTTCCTTTTTTCATATTCTTTTTTAATTTGTGAAGATTGATTCGTCCATTTATTTACCAGGACAAGTGTGCCATATCAGGATGTTTATATCTCTTGATACTCATAGACTCTATGGATGTTTATTGTTTAGGCTTAGTTATCCGTGTTCAGTTTTGGATAACCTTTTATAAGCATGTAGAGTGTCTCTTCCGAAGCAATTTCACAATGTAATTGCCTACATTTACTTGAGTTGTATTATGTTCAGGTATTTACTTTATTTATAATCTTGTACATAATTATTTTTGTCAATTTAATTACTGAAAAATCATTTTTTAACATTTTTTTTTCTTTTGTACTATAGGGCCGGTTTGGCCCGGTGGCCCGAAGGGGGGCTGGGCTGGGTTGCAGTTTTGGCAGCCCGAAAAAAATTGGCCCGGCCCGAGAAAATGATTTTGGCCGGCCCGGCCTCTTTTGCCAGCTCTACTTTGAATCAATTCTTTCATTTGAATTTCATCAAGGCGCACACTATCTCGCCTGTGCCACGACACACGGCACCCTTTGCCTACTTATAAATTGTTAAGTTTTTAATTAAATTTTGAATTTTAATTAAAAAATTTATTTGTGAGTGACAATTTTTGATTTTTTAATTCTAATATATTATTTGTGAATGACTACTATAATTATTCTCATAAATTATAAGTATAAAACATATAAATAATAAAATAATAAATAAACATGACATGACATAATTCTCATTTGTTTTTTGCATGTAATGATTATACTTAGTGTTCTCATGCAATATTCTCCAAATGCATTGTGAATGCATGGCGCCAGGACCAGTGCGCTCCATGACAAACGGCACCACAACGCCACGACACACGGCGCCTCGGCCACGTGCACCCCGACCCCGTGCACGCCCCATCCCCGTGCACACCACTACACACGGCGCCCCGACCCCCATCTCCAACACGACACATGGCGCCCCATTCCTGTGCACGCCACGACACACAGCGCCCTGGCCCCCATCTCCAACACGACACATGGCGCCTCATCCCCGTGCACGGCACAAAATATGGCGCCTCTACTATGAGGATGAACCCACATAACATTACGCAGACGCCCTTGACTGTCAACATCCAGCGTGTAGAAAAATCTATTATCTGCTACTTGCATCCTCAAGAATAGTGAATTTATGGACTCAACGTCCCCTTCTCCGAGTCTCAACCTCCTCCTCTTATCAATGTAGTTCCTACAATCTCGTTCTGTCACCCCTAAATTCATAGGACCACCAGCCATAACTTGCATATCCCTCACATTTGCTGACGTTCTTCTACCAGCAATGTCATGACCCTCCAAATACCGTTGATGGCTAAGAGATACAATAGTTATTATAACGCCATGCAACATTGATTTTCTATTGATGAAGAAACGAAATATTACAATATTAAAATTACTAGTAACTAACTAAACACATATAAAATAAAGAAAATGGAAATTGAAAAATGGATAATTGAACTCGAAAAATGCTTATAATCGAAAAATGATTATTTAAAGATATTATGAGAATAATAATAGATATGAAAATATATCTCTAAAAAATAATTAAAGATATCAAAAGATAAAAGTTATTTTATACTAAGATTTGAAATCACAAAGATTTTTAAGTAATATATTATACAATAATTTCCATATTAAATTCCTACAATCTCGAAATGTTTTTTTTTTCCAAGATTAATCATATTAAAGCACAATATTATTCAATAAAATATACGTATATGCTAATTAAATATATTGGCTTTATAGTGTCATTTACAAAAAATATAGTGTATTATATTGAATTATAATTTTTTTTTTGTTTAAAACAAATATATATTTATATTCAAAAAATATAGATAAACATAAGGAGGAAAAAAGATAAAGAATATGAAAAATGATAAATCATTTGCTCGAAAAATTCAGTAAATCGTAGGAAAAAAAAGGAAACAAGATTATGTATATTTCGATTTTTTATTTAGTTACCTAATTTTAAGGGATCAAATAATATTTACCTAATTAAGATTATGATGATAATTAAAACATTCCAAAATTACATAAGGGTAAATTAGAGAAATGTGTAAACCTGAAAACCAGAAATGAAGGAACCGGTTTTGGGAAAATCGGTTTTTAAAATATATGGACAAAATAAACCAATTATGTCTAAAACATTATATCAAATTATCATTTCCCCTTTTTATTTACTTTGAATTATCTCGATCAAAAAACTTGAAAAGGTAATTAACGCCTTAAACTATGACAAATTAGATTAAATCGAACACGACATTTTGCATTAATTACCAGTCAAATTAAAATCTTCAAAAGTAATTAGATTTTTAGATAGCAAATTGCATGGACCAATGCAAACATTTCCTTTCTTAAACAAAAAAAAAAATCCCAAACCATAAATTTGTCAAGTTTTAAACATGACATATGCAAAATTGATAGAATGTTGCATAAATATTGAAACATTGTGTATATTTTCATCCATTTTATATAACAATTTGTCAACTTCAGAGATATCTGTGCAAACACAAAACACATTGATGAATATAATAATAGATTGGTTAAACATAACGATAAACATTTTAGCCGCCTCCTAATCCCTACATTAGATATTTCAATTTTTTTTTTTGAATTGTTTTACATGAAATTTTAAAGGCCGCGTGATTGTGAACTTGAACCCGAAACTTTTGACCTCGAATATTAACCACTCTACTACTAGGTTAACACACACACATGTACAGATATTTCAATTTTTATCATGAGTCAAGTGGCTTAGTTACTTGTTTTTCCATCTTAATTTTTAGACATTGTTCTTTTAGATTTTAAAATTATTTAAATAGTTTATCTTTTTGAAAATTACATAAATAAATTGGGAGATTAAGGTATAATAACGAACATGATTTTATTTAAACATACTCTTCAAAATGGAGAAAAAGAATTGGCAAACCTCGAATAAACAAGACAACTATTTGGCAATATTTGAAATCAATATAAGATAATATTAATTATTACTATCGAGCAAATTAACAAAAACTTTTTGTCGCCCCCTCAAGAAATAAAATATTAATCGGCCATTTGCGAGGGTGGAAACCTAAATAATGATTTAATTATTAGATAAGTAACTAGAGTGGCGTCCACTTCCTCATCGTGACATACGACTAACTTTTTTGTAAAGTCATATTTTAAACTATGAAATCTCTAAATTTCTAGCTACCAATTCATCAACTCAATTTTATGATATTTTTCCCTCGTCCATGATCATTGAGATGGATTAATCATAAAAAAATCAACCAACTTTGACTTGATTTTGGTTCCAAACACGACTTATAAAATATTTCAATAGTTTACCTAGAAACAATCACAAAATATTAGCGATCAAAAAAATTATGCCTAAAGTAAAAAAAGAAAAAATAAAATTGTATCTAGAATTCTTCAAACTTTACGACAAGTTATCCAATTTTGATAAATATATAATATTGAAATTCATAATTTTTTTTACGTACGTCACACGTACCAATACCATATGAACACATATACGAATATTATTAATAATAAAATTAATTACAATATTAGAACACAAGCCAAAAGTGTGCTGCGGCAGCCGATTAGTATTGAAAAGTACTACTTCAACCCATTGTTATCACCTATATATAATATCTCTCCAAATCTTTCTCGTTTTGTTCGTTATAATCCTCATCTGCCACCATGAAAAACTAACTAAAATCCTCATTTAAAAAAAAAAAAAAAAAGTCTTCAAACAACCAAATTTTTTCCTCAAAATATCTCAATCTTTTCCCCATTTCCTCAAAAGAAATTTCTGCCATGTTCGATTCTTTGAGATCCACTCCTTTGAAATCAAACATCTTCTCCACAGTCACTTTTCTTCTCATCATCCTAGTCATCATTTCTTCAGACAGTATTATATCAAACGTTTCATTAAATTCAGATGTCTTCATGCATGAAAGCAGCCCTCAAGATCATCATCTGCAATCCCACAAGAATTCAAGAGTTCTTCACACAAAAGATGATGATGCTGACGTGGATCATGATTTAAGGTTGTTCGAGGAATCCCATGTTGATTCTGAGATTACGAGGTTCTTTAGCAGAAATTCATGTAGAGTTCAGTTCTTCATGACGTGGATCTCTCCTGCAGAATTTTTTGGAGAGAGAGAGTTCTTCGGATTGGAGAGTTTATTCAAAAACAACCCTAGAGGCTGCTTGATCATACTATCCAACACTTTGGATTCAATCCATGGATCAAAGCTCTTACAGCCGTTGATCGAAATCGGGTTCCGTCTTCGAGCAATCTCTCTCGACTTATCTTCTCTATTCAAGAACACTCCAGCTCAAATTTGGTTTGATGAGATCAAGAATGGCAGCAAGAATGCAGGAGAGATTCCTCTACCTCAAAATCTCTCAAATTTGATTAGGCTTGCAGCTTTGTACAAATATGGAGGTGTGTATTTGGACACAGATTTCATAATCTTGAAAGATTTGTCAAGATTAAGGAATTCGATTGGAGCTCAAAGCGTTGATGTCAATGGAAATTGGACAAGATTGAACAATGCAATCCTAGTTTTTGACAAGAATCATGAACTTGTGTATAAGTTCATGGAGGAATTTGCCTCTACTTTTGATGGGAATATTTGGGGCCATAATGGGCCTTATTTAGTTTCTAGAGTTGTAAATAGGGTTGTGACACTTAGAGATTTCAATTTTACAATCTTGTTCCCGATAGCTTTTTACCCGGTCGATTGGAACAGGATCCCTAGGTTTTTTGCTCGGCCAGATCCTGATGATCTGGCCGAGCAAAAATGGGTCAAGGCTAAGCTTCGACACCTTAGCCGTGCCTCATATGGGGTGCATATGTGGAATAGGCAGAGTAGTAGACTAGAGATTGAAGAAGGAAGCATTATAAATAGTTTGATTTATGATCATTGTGTGTTGTGTAATAGGCCTATTTCAAGCTCATAAGGGGGCGAAAATCGGGTTGTTATGCTAAAGTGAAGGCAAAAAGATTATTTCTTTTGTTACACTACAGCAAAAGTAAAGTGATCAACTAAGGTAATTCATATCAAACAACAGCAAGATTCCCAAGACTAAAAAAAACAAGAAACTAACACACACACAGTCCTCAACAAAATTCTTACAAGATTATTGGGTCAGTCATACCAAAAAATCCTAGTTAACTCCAAACCACAAATTTCCAACATAAATGAGTTCGCATCAAGCAGAAAAAATAAAAAAAGAAAAAAAAGGGAATTATTTAAAAAATTTAGGATCACCTGAACAAGACAAGCCCACCTCCGACACACTTTTGATTTTTATTTACAAGAAAACCAAATCGTGTCTGCTGAGAGCAAAATCTGTGGAGCATAATGCCACTCTCTCTTTCTCTCTCTGTCTGCTGAGAAAGAACTTCGAATATGAGGCCCCCAAGGCCTTCATCTCTCTCCTCTCTCAAGAGCCAGTTACAGATTACAAAGTGAGATGAAGCTGTACCAGGTATAATAAATGTTGTAAATTTATAGATACGGATGAGGATTCAAGAAGTGTTACAAATACCAACCATCAAAACTCCCATGTCAAAAAGGCGAACAAATTATTTTATTTATCTTTAATTATTGCATAAAAATTTATAAGGTGAAGAATTTGCATCGATGATAATTGACAACAGGTATAAAATGTGAAAATTTAACAATATTACTCTATAATTATGAAATAAAATGCTTATAGGGGACAAGATAAATTTCAAAATGATACACTTATTTAAAGAAGAAAAGAGTAGTACGGTCGGGATTTGGATTGAAATTTGTGTTCGATGATATATTTGTAATTTTGGTTGTGCTAAATTGTGTTTATTATGCATGTTAATCTATATAATACGGTTTGAATGACAGAAGACTGATACAAGATGGGGAGAGGATGGCTTGTTGGTCCCAAGACGGATACCTTGGTGTAGAGGGGGGTGAATACACCAAGGTTTAAAAAAAATTTCAATTAAAACTCTTTTGAGAGAGCCTGTTGTGTTCGATCCAGCTGGATGACAGCTTGATTGACACAGCTGGCTGTGTGAGTGTGTGCGGAAGTTGGTGGGTTTGGAAAGTTCGTATGTTGCTTCAAATTATATTGCAAAGCTCTGTTTCACTTTTCAGTTAGTCAGTTTATGCAGTTTGAAATAATGCTCATGAGGAGTTAGCAGAATGCATAAAACAAAGCAGTAAAGGACAAAGCAATTTTAACATGGTTCGGAGTAACACCTCCTACGTCCACGATCAGGTTCACTGGTAATTCACTACCACTTGGTTTTCAAGTACCAATCAACTTCACAACTCTAACCTGAGTTGTGTTCCAACAGTTTACGGGCACTGTCAAGCCTACACCTTTCAGTTTGCGGGTACTGAAAAAACCTGACTTACAGTTTCCGGATACTGTAAAACCTGACCACTCGAATTACACGCTTCGAGCAGACGTACCTTGACCTAACCTTTCTGGGTTTGAGTTTGGGTATGGGTTTTCCAACTATGAACGAGTTCTTACAATGAAGAACAAGGAGTATGATGAACTCGTTCAAACTAGGCTTAAGATATTTCTATTCTAATCTATTCTGCCTATGACTGAATATGTGAATAACTAAGAACACAGCTGACTGGCTTTGTGTTCTTGAAAGATTTGGCTTTGAAGATCGTTGTTCATTTTTCTGTTTGCTTTTTTATTTCTTCAGTCGTCTCTCCAGCCTCTCTTCTTCAATGGTGGAGAGATATATATAGGTGGAGATTCAAACTAGCCATTGGAAGAGAGCCGTTTGAATCTTACCTACTCTCATTGACTTCTGGCCTTTTGCCTACGAAGTAGGTCTGCATCTGCAGAAGCTATTTCTTCTCTGATTTGACCGCATCAGACAAGATCTTCTGACATCAGGATCTTGTCTTGGGGAAGGTCTTCGTCTTTGAGCTGCTAAGCGTCTCTGCTGTGTCTTCAGCGTCTTGGACTCTGCTGCGTCTCGACTCTGAGATGTGTCTTAGACCTGTGCTGTATCATTAACCTGAGCTGTGTCATTAACCTGAGTTGTGTCTTAGACCTGAGCTATGTCATCGACACTAAGCTGGGTCTTTTACACTGAGCTGGGTCTTTGACACTGAACTGGATTTTCGTCACTGAGCTGGATCTTGATACTGCTGGGTCTTTGACTCTGCTTGGTCTGCTCTGCTGAGTCTGCTTTGCTGAATACCTCAGCTGGGTCAGCTTAGCTGTGTCATCTGCCATGTCTTTCTGCTGTCTTCAGCGACTCTACCTGTAAACTTAGAAACTCTATAAGCTCAAACATGTGAGCTGAAAAAACACTTAGGCTTGTGCAATCATCTACTCGGTTGGGGTCAACTGGGTTTTGGTATCAAATCAAAACTCTATTAATTTTTCCAACATGGTTGGATCCAAACTCACATAAAATGAAACCTTTGTAATTTTTGGTGTTTTCTTATGCTTTAATGATGGTCGTGTATTTTTGTAGTAAAAAATAATTTTGGAAATAGAAAAACAAAAATATGATGCAATATAATTCCAAACTTTATTTTTTATTTTTTAACACGAGACTATTAGTTTCAACAATACTACTTCAATAGTAGGCCACTCCACAATTCAATACTCATATTTTATTTTATTTTTTTATTTGGAGAAACAAATCTATTAAAAATAAATATTCTATATTTAAATGTTTTAGAATAAATATTGTAATTTTTTATTATCCTATGCAAATGCCAAATGGGCATTTGGTCATTTCAGGTTTAGTAAGTTAAGCTAAACCCATTATTTTTGGGCCCAAAATATAATGGGTTTAGGAGTTAAGGTTGTAGTGCTTGTAGGGCCAGATGGCTGCAGCCCATTGGACCATATATATAGTGTTTACCTACAATTTTGTAGTTACGGGAAAAATATTTTTGGATTAATAGCAAATTAATATTAAATCTTTGGTTTATTTTGCAATTTAAATCCAATTTTTAAAATATTGCACATAAATAATCAATTTTTATAAATTTAATAAATTTGACCTATTATGCTTTTTTCAGCCTCCAACAAACTGACTTGACGCGTTTATTTATAATGTGGACTAGAGTTTTATTCAATATATACTAGATCATCCTAAACCTTTCAAAATGTCATCGTTTTGGACTTTTGAAGAAGTGATTGACAAATGAGAGTTCGTCAGTCCTTGAAATTCAATAATTAGATATAATATGTCGCCGTTTTGAAATATTTTTGAAAATAATTTATAATTGTAAGGTAGTAAAGGCAACGAATTTTATTAATATAGAGCCTGTAATAAAATAATCAGCTCATAAAACTCAATAATTCTAATTCAAGCCGATTTGGATACAACCTTATACAATTTGGTAGACGCCACACTTTATTTATTATTATTATTATTATTAGTATTAGTATTGTTATTATTATTCTTTTTGGGTATTTTCTTATTATGCCTCAAAAGTTCTCTCTCTCTCTCTCTTTTCAAGTAGCCTCAAAAGTTAAATGTTGACGGATGTTGATTAAGTCACAAATGGAAACCCACTAAAAATGACAGATATTTTTTTTTATTTAAATCCACATAAAATAATCTTCTTCCTACCAAGTCTAGGGCTTACGATTAAATCATTATCCATGCGTTCTCATCGTACCTTGTCTTAATTACTTTTTAGCCTATCAAAGACTCAATTTTTTTATTAAAATAAACGAAAATAGTATGGAGCTTAATTTCTTTTTTGGGTGGATAGTGCTGCCAATTATTAGGGACTTATTAAAAATGAATTAGATGTATTGTCTAAGAGGATCCACTTGGTAATTAATAATTAAATGGATTACTAGGTGGTTGATTATTAGTATTAATCACACGCCTTGTATCCCCTTTGGTTGGCTATTTCTTAAAAGGAAAATGATTTTTTTGACATAATGTCTTAGATATAGTGGAGTGATATTAGTCAATGTATAATATTTTCAGTATTTATGAGTTATTTAATGGATTTAATCGAAATTTATCAATTACTCTCTTATCCTTAACACTAAATAAGGGATAGATTAGATAATTGATTTGAAATTTCAAAAATCAAATCATATCTATCTATTCCATAATAAATCTCAATCATATCCATAATTATTTCCCTAAATCATGGTATAATTAAGAAGTGAATCCAAATAAAATCATAAATATTAATCTTTAAAACCAATTTCGAATATGAATGTATTTTTTGAATTATTAATTTAAATTTGAATAATTATTGCTCTCATCCAGACACTCTCAGAAATATAAACGAAATGTGCTCCCGACCAAACCTCCTTAATTTCTAACGAAAAAAATATGCGATATATTTAATGTCCTTTATTGTTTAAAATAAAGAGAGAGTAACAATTACAGAAGTTGAAAATAGAGATAGTCTATGGAATAATTTTTTAATTAATTATATTTTTTCGAAGTTTTATAATATTTGAAAATTCAATATATTGAAAGTAAAATTGAAATAAAGGATGCAAATTTTAAAATGAATATAGAAAATTAATGAATTACAAACTTTCAATCGTTTACTGACGTTATGACTATTGATAAAATGAGATGATTGATCTCCTCACTTAATAAAATAAATATTCATGCTTGATAATTTCTCCCCGTCCCATGTCACTTCACGTTACGGCGCCCGCGATCCCGTTCGCGCCACAACACACGACGCCCCAATGACCCGACGTCACGACACCCCATCGACACGACACACGACGTCCCATACCCGTTAACAATATCTATTTCAATATATAACTATTTAAATTTATTTTAAGTTAATTGAAAATATCTAAATAATCTCAATATTCTACACAACAACCATAATTTTTTCCTATTTTTATAATTTTTAATTTTAAAAATATTATTTCCAATCAAATACCATCAATCTCTAAATATTATTTTATTTTTAAATCTCTAAATATAATATTAAATCACAATAAAAGGAAAATATTAAAGTGTATTTCTTCGTAGTAAAAAATATATTGATAGTCGGAAGAAATATAAAATTAACAATATAAAGATAAGAATAACTTATAAAAGAAAATAATAAATAACTATTGTCATCAATAAATCGAAAAAAATAAGAACTATAAATAATAAGAAGATATATGTTTATTTTAGGAGATTATTTAGTTAGTTAATTTCAAGGGATCAAATTACATATACCTAATTAAGATTATAGTGATAATTAAAACATTCCAAATTGACATAAGGGTAAATTAGAGAAATGTGTAAATCAAAAAACCAATAATTATGGAACCGGTTTAGAAAAAATCGGTTTTTGAATTATATGGGCAAAATAGACCGATTATGTCTAGGACATTATATCCCATTATCACTACCCTTCTTAAAATAATGTATAAAAAGTGGATAAGTTGAAAATTTAACATTGGGATCGCAAAGATCTTTGAAAAAAAAAACTTTTGTTTTAAAGAAATGAATAATATTAGGAAAAAACGTTTTTGGTATCTTTAAGAAAAGTCCTTAATAAGGAAATATATTTCCTATGTGATACAATTATATTCTTAAAACAAAATTATGATACAATTACGTTTTCAATTAAATAACACTAGCGTGTAGCCCGTCGAAAATCGACGGAAATTCATTATTTAACTAAATTATTAGATGCAATATGATTGACAATTATAGAATTTTTTTTTCAAGGTCAATATCTTTGGTTTCTAATTAAATTCAAGAAAATCGTTAGTTTCTTTTGTTATTTAACCGAAAGTAGCATCCAATCACTCCAAGTCGTTGATTGTGGTAAATGATATTGATGAACCAAGATGATGAGGCTAGGATTCAGCTACCCAGATCAGGTTAGAATATATAATTGTGCATATTTTAAATCCGATTAATAAGTAATTATTCTAACCGTTTTGTACCCTACAGTAATAATTAATCGAACCTGTTTAAATATAAAATGTCAAAATAATAAACTATAAATAATAGGTTATTTGTCTCAATTAAAATATGAATACAATAAAGTAAATATTAATTAATAATGAATAATATAAATAATAAAAGATGAAAATTAAATTTGAAGTTCATACAATTTATGGAACTCGTTTAATTATGAATTTAAGATTATATAGATATACCGAAATCATACAATATATGAAGCCCGTTTAATTTAAATTAATATATTTACTCGTCATGAACTCAGTTAAATAGTAATTTATTATTGTTCATGTATCATACATTTAAGAAAAATAGGAATAGAATATTGGAAAGAAAATGTGATTCCTTTTATTTTGGTTACATTTGATGAAGTCTTTTAAGAAATCAATATACATGAAATTCCTTTTATTTGAGTTTTTAGAAGAAAAAAATAAGAGTAGAAAATGAGGAAAATTCACGTAAGCATATACATGACCACCCGTTTAATTTGAAATCATATCAGATGTTATATAAATATATTTTAGTGCATACTAATAATTTCAATTGTTAGATTTTAGAAAAAATAAAAATAGGAAAATGAAGAAAAATCTACGTAAGAATTTTGATTAACGTGATCACCCGTTTAATTTGATACACATTTGTCATTATTCAAATACTCTATACTCCGTCCCATATAAGGTGACACGTTTTTTATTTTGGAGTGTCCCATATAAGATGACAATTGACACATACCCAAAATGGAAATAATTAGTATCTAATAAGAAGTTGTGGACCCTACTACTTTAACCACTTTATACCTTTCTACTTAATACACGTGTCCAAAATTAATGTCTCACCTTATATGAGACTGAGGGAGTACATCTTAGCACGTATAAATAATTCAGTTGTATTATGCAATTAGTGAAATCTACAAAATAATCCATGCAAAGTTCCTTGTTATTTAAGATTTTTGACAAATGGAAATTGTAAATGAACCCGATTAAAATTTTAATAAATAAGTAATTAAATATAAAATCCAACATATATTTTTTGTGTATTCCGTTTGTTTTAATTTTATGTCTCAAAATTATAACCTTCTATCTTTTATTGAAAAGAAATATTATAATAAAATATTTTTCTCTTAAAATACCATATTTTGAAATTAATTATATTTTAATTTTTATTTAGAAAATCTTTAGTTTATGTTGTCACTTCTTTCTCTCTATATATATTTTTAAATATTGATTGACTAAGAAGCTCATTTAAAATTTATATATTCATATATGTCGCAAATCAATTTAAAAATTAATTTTACTATTTGTTTTCGTTCAAACTCGTATATTAATACTCGTTCATTATACAGACTTGTTTAAATTTATAAAACTATCTAAATTTTTAAATATAAGTTCATACAATAATTGATTATCTATCTTGATATTTATTGTTAAAAAATATAATAAAATTATTTAATTAGCAAACTTAATAATTGGCCGAATTAATTTTTCCAATAAAAATATGACTATTTATTTGGCCAACTCAATGACAATTGATCAAATTAAACCGGTGTTGCGAAATGATTTCTAAGTATTTATTTAGATTTTCGAATGGATGGAGTCTCATTGAAAAATGGTGTGGGAAAAATAAACAGCTTTATTCTAAATGAATGTGATTATTTTAGAGTATAATATTATTTAAAATAAATATTTTCTAATCTCCTTTGAGTAGCAGTTATAAATAAATGAAGTTATTTTATATAAATAGCGATGTTTTGAGATTATATTCACCTTTAAGTGATTAAATTAAATATAATAGTTTGGAAATAGGATTTTTTTATAGATAAATAAATGTAATTAATTAAGAAAAAACGATCTAGAGTACTCCAATTCAAATCCTAAATTTTCAAATTGCGATTCATATTGAGCTGGACTTGGGAATTCTGTCAAATTGTATGATTGGTGGATACAATAATAAATAATATTTAATAATATATTACTAATATTAAGAATTATTTGGCCAATAGTCAATTATTACATAGAAAACTATTTATTTGGTCAAAACGGTCAAAGTAGTTAAATTTTACAATAAAATTAAAATTGTTTATTTGGTCAATTAATTAATTGGTTAAATTAAATAAGTTGTGTAAAATAATTGTGACATGGATAAATACACATTGATTTTGATTTTTGAGTATTTATATAGAATTTTCAAGAGTGTAGTCTTTATTACAATAATTAATTACGTGTCTTAATATTTATTGTTAGAAAATATAATAAAATTATTTAATTGATAAACTTAATAATTGATCGAATTAAATTCTCAATAAAAATAAGACTATTTATTTATCTTGTAGTAATATTTATATAATTATTATCAATATATGTTAATAAAATTTAAGGATGGAAATTTAAGAATAATTTGAAGATTTAATCGTAGACTTTAATTTTATGGAACTCTATACCATATATATAGATTATAGAATATAAAATATGATAAATATTGGTTTTAATTCAGAAAAATGGAGAATTTAGAAAAATAGGAAATTTTCTGAATTAAAAACAATTCTATCATATTTTATAGATTACATATATATATATATATATATATATATATATTATAGATTATATATAGATTTCATCCGATTTTGTCCACTTAATAGTTCCATAATTATTTATTTAGTAAATAATAAGGAATATATTCTATTGAATATCATCCACTATATATATATATAGGGGAATAGAAAACTAATATAATATTTATTTTTATTGCAATTTTAATTTGGTCAATTATTAAGTTGTCAATATTAATTTGTTTAATTTAACAAAATTTTAAATTGATGTAAATAAAAGAAAATTTTCAACAATACGTATTCTTAATTATAATTCTCGAATTTGTATAAAAATGGATAATTCTCGAAATTTGACTTTGTGACGAGATGATCTGACGTACATAACAATTAACATCATATATAAATGAAATCTTTGACACGTTGAGAGGCAAAAAAAAAATAGTTTGATTCCTATTAATTTCTTGCAACAAAAGAAAGTGAAATAAAATCAAAGAAACACTTTTTTGATCAATTATCGAAATATTATTACTCCGAAATAATATTACGTTATTTTTAATGTGTTGTTTTTCTAGCGTGTAGCCCGTCGAAAATCGACGGAAATTCATTATTTAACTAAATTATTAGATGCAATATGATTGACAATTATAGAAATTTTTTTCAAGGTCAATATCTTTAGTTTCTAATTAAATTCAAGAAAATCATTGGTTTATTTTGTTATTTAACCGAAAATAACATCCAATCACTCCAAGTCGTTGGTTGTGGTAAAGGATATCGATGAACCAAGATGATGAGGCTAGGATTCAGCTACCCAGACCAGTTTAGAATATATAATCGTGCATATTTTAAATCCGATTAATAAGTAATTATTCTACCCGTTTTGTTCCCTACAATAGTATTCGTAATTAATCGAACCTGTTTAAATATAAAATGTCAAAATAATAAACTATAAATAATAGATTACTAATATTAAGAATTATTTGGCCAATAGTCAATTATTATATAGAAAACTATTTATTTGGTCAAAACGGTCATAGTAGTTAAATTTTACAATAAAATTAAAATTATTTAGTGGTCAATTAATTAATTGGTTAAATTAAACTAGTTGTGTAAAATAATTGCAACATGGAAAAATACACATTGATTTTGATTTTTGAGTATTTATATAGATTTTTCAAGAGTGTAGTGCTTATTACAATAATTAATTATGTGTCTTAATATTTATTGTTAGAAAATATAATAAAATTATTTAATTCATAAGCTTAATAATTGATCGAATTAAATTTCTCAATAGAAATAAGACTATTTATTTATCTTATAGTAGTATTTATATAATGATTATCAATATATGTTAATAAAATTTAAGGATGGAAATTTAAGAATAATTTGAAGATTTGATCGTTGACGTTAATTTTATGGAACTCTTTACCATATATATAGATTATAGAATATAAAATATGATAAATATTGGTTTTAATTCAGAAAAATGGAGAATCTAGAAAAATAGAAATGAAGGGATTAGATGGGTGCCACATAGGATAGAGGACCCCGAATCCGTTTTTCTTTATATAATAGATGTTAAGCATTATCCAAACTAGCCCCATTAACTTTTTATTGGGTTGTGATAATGAGACATAATGTCCTAGATATAATGTGGGTATTTAAGTAAACTTGTAATTTTTGAATTAATTAATTCAATTAATAGGATTTTTGCAATTACCCATTGTCCTTAGCACTAATTAAGGGATATATTATACCTTAATCTCCCAATTTATTTATGTAATTTTTAAAAAGATAAACTATTTCAATAATTTTAAAATCTAAAAAAACAATGTCTAAAAATTAAGATGGAAAAACAAGTAACTAAGCCACTTGACTCATGATAAAAATTGACTCATTATAGTTTATTGAAATGGCACCTGCTTCTTCCTTTTTCTATTTTTTTTTTCTTTGCTGAAATGGCTAGTTGAAGAAGAAGGAGAATTACATATTCAGTTCATGAAATAGAAAATAAAGGAGAAGAGAACACCTGATTAAGAGAAGAAGAAGCAACAACGCATATACTGAAGAAGAAGGAGGAACGGCAATTTTTTTAATGATAGGGTTGTATTTTTTTTATAGTTTTATGTTTATTTTATGATTTTTGGAGATGTAGGCTTTTAATTAGTTGGACTAGTAATTTTTTATATAAAATTTAATAATTAAGATTATTTTTATATATTAATTAATTAAAACATAAAAAATAATAGAATACAATTAAATAATGAGAGACTGGTCCCAATGAAGACGATTTAGAGACCGGTTTCTCAATCATTGAGACCCCACAAAAACACTAATAAATTATTTATAACATATTCATATTATTTTTTAATAATAATTAATAAAATTAAAAATATTAATATTTTTCCTAAAATGCCTCTAGGCCCCATTGGAACCCCTTGGCTCCGCCCACGGTGGCGGCGACGGTTGATAAATACTCATCGGCGATGAGTTGATGGTGCAGTAAAGAAAAGAGCTAGAGGAGTGGGTCTGGGCCGGAAGAGAGACGGAGAGTTGAAATGTAAAATGGTACTCCCTCCATCCCGTTGAAATTGTCATGTTACTGTTCGACACGGTTATTAAGGAGAAATGTAAAAAGAGTGAAAATGGGTAGGTCTCATTACTTTCGAAGGGTTAATTATTTTCTTTTTGGGAAACAACACAATTTCAGTGGGACAACCCAGTAAGGAAAGAGGACAATTTCAGTGGGACGGAGGAAGTACTTATAATTGGTGATAAGAAACAAAAATAAATAAATAAATAAATAAATAAATAAATGGTGATAAAATTGGCGTGAAGAAAATGATGGCTGGAAATATCATGGGGATTCATTGTGCATGGTTCCAGGGTCGAACCTACCATTAATAAGGTAAAGTTCAATAAAGGAGGAGTTGGTGGAGTTTCTTTTTCTATTTTTAATTAATAATAGTGGTAATAATTAAATAAAGAGGGGAAAATAAAAATATCCAGTATGAAGATAGTGTGTACCACCCATACCCAGTTTTTGTGGCATGTATAAGCTATATTCACTGACAACTTTTTGGTTTTTTTTTTTTGCACTTTTCAGAGTTAAAAAAAAGAAAAAAATATATATTTATGCTGATTTGACTCCATTGAAGTTTGGGATTTAACCTTTTTGACTCTCACATGCGGTACACTCTATGCGAAGGAATTTTTTTTTTTACTTTGACTCAAATTCTAAAACAAACAAAAGAAGACAAAACCTAACCCTAGCCTAGCGGTACACTCTATACTTCTTCAACAATAAATAAAACCTAGCGGTACACAATTCATACCGATGCAATAATTTCAAAGGCAGCAAAAAATTTCCCACAGCCCCCATATCATTCTTCTCTCATCAATCAGCCCCCATATCATTCTTCTCTCATCAAAATCCATGGCGTCATCAAGTTCAAGACATCAATCTGAGGATGAACGGCAACGTGAAAATCAACGACGTCTGGAAGAGGTTAGTTCTTCGTACCGATGTGAAGAGGGACGGCTGAAAAAACTGTACCAACCGACATGATATTGTACCGATAGGTTATGAACCGGTCGGTACCTTTTTTGAACAGGTCGGTACAGATTTTTCAGACTGCCGGTACAGTTTTCAGAACATGTTATTGATATTTTGTTAAAAATATGATGTTAATTAGGATAATTTCGTGTTAATTATGTTAATTTCGTGGTAATTATTTAAATTTCGTGCTAATTAGAACATTTTCGGTGGCTATGCTTACGAGATAACTTCCTTTCCTTTTGAGAGAGGCTTAACAGCCAGCCAGGAAAGAAGATCGAATGAAAGCAGCAGTCGAGTGTTAGTAGTTGAATTTAATCAGAGGTCAAATCCTTTTATAGTACTTAAAGGTAAGGAGGAAGGATTCTTTCATTTCAAATGGCAAGTGATAGATCAATAAGTTCATCACGTTCGAGTGCTTCTGTCTTCGAGCCAGTACCCTTTATGTGCTAATTATGTTAATTTTCGTGCTAATTAAGATAATTATGACGATGCCTTATATGTTTCATAAATTTTGTACCGACCGTGTAGAATATTGTACCGATAGATAATAATATAAATCCTATCGGTACACATTTTATTCCCATCGGTACAATGTTTTTTTAATACAATGTGTTTCTGTTCTTATTCTGGATGTTTTGTTATGTTTATTATATTTTTTTTGGCACGCTTAATAGTTAATTTAACAAATAAGATCATTTGGTGTTATGTTTTCACTTATTTATAACTCATTTATAAATTTGAAAATCATGATCAATTGACATATATTATGTAGATGTGTGATAATTTTGAAAACATTGTACCGATCGGAAAAAATTTTGTACCTCTCGCAGTAAAATCATGTGTTGATTTTACTGCGAGCGGTACAAATTTTTTCCCGGTCGGTACAATTTTTTTTCTCCAGTGTGTTTGTGTTCTTATTTTTGAATCGTATTGTATTTGTTTCAGTATGGTTGGATCTGGATCCGAGAAGATGCTCAACACTGTTCTCTGAGGATTAACACGTACTACAAAGTTTCGATTATAACAGATATTAGGCAGAGACTTCTTGCTGTTGGGGGTCGAGCACTGTTGGATAGATTCATGGCCGGCTGTTTCGGGCATCTTATGAGATGGCCATTGGGCAAAGCGTGCGGCAAAGCGCTATACATGCTCGTATCAAGAGAGGTAGAGGTGTACGGTGAATTGCCGTACGATACATGGTATCGTATCGGCGACAAAAATATTCGATTCTCGGCTCAGGAGTACGCCCTAATTTCGGGATTGTGTTTTGGAGCTGCTTCATTTGATCCACATGCGGATCACACACCGAATAATGTGGAGGCTTATCAGAGATTTTGTGACGGAAAGCCAATAACTGCCAAAAAATTGCGGGACCGGTTTGTTACAGGGTATGGGATAGTTGATCCTGAAGGCGAGCTCCACCTTCGGGCAGCAAATGTTATCATCGCTTGTTATTTCGGGATAGGTGGCGATGATCGGAGAAATATGGTGCCCTGGCTTTGGGTATTGGTGGATGATCTCGACGCGTGGAACAGATTCCCGTGGGACGGGTATACATTTCAAAACTTGAGGAACCACACCAAGAATCTGGAAACGAATGGGTCGAAAATGATGCCCAAATACCATTATTACGGCCCTGTGTGGGTACTGCAGTGTTGGATGTTCGAGGCTATTCCTGGTTTAGCTCGTTTGGTTTCTACTCCCGTATCAGACACTGCCATTCCTCGCTGTTTGAGATGGGTAATGGCAGCAGCGTTGCAGGTGGATCTTGATGATCAGTTTCGTGCAGGAGTCGTCTGTTTCGACTCCATTGAGCCAGAGGCAGCAGAGGAGGAGACACATTACTGGAGGTCCCTACTGATGGACGACGTGCTCGGAGTGCATTACGTGAGGCCTATCAACCCAATAAAAGAATGAATACCAGTTGCACGTCGTCCTCCAGTTCAGAGGCCTAGCAGTCCCCCCCACGTGTCAGAGCCATGCACCGATCGTGATACGTACGACTTGACCGGGCCCCGTCGAAAGATACTTCCAAAAGCAAGGGAAAACGTGCTCGGAGAAACATTCCATCGTCGTCATCGAGCAGCGGCGCCGACACTAGTGGACGATCTCGTGATAGGCGGTTTATGAAGGAGCTGCAGGAGATGACAGCAGCAACTGTGAAGAGAGAGATAACTTCACAATGGAGAAATGTATTTTTTCCGAATCGTGACACATCACCACCCGTACATTCCCCACACGTCAGTCCAAGAGGGGATGTTGGAAAAATAATAAACATGTTTTGATTTGATACCAAAACCCAGCTGACCCCAACCGAGTAGATGATCGCACAAGCCTAAGCATTTTTCAGCTCACCTGTTAGAGCGCATAGAGTTTCTTAGTTTACAGGTAGATTCGCTGAAGACAGCAGAAGACACAGCTAAGCAGACAGCTTAAAGAACTCAGCAGTGCAGACTCAGCAGAGCAAGACCAAGCAGAGTCAAAGATCCTGCAGTATCAAGACCCAGCTCAGTGACGGAAACCCAGCTCAGTGTCAAAGACCCATCTCAGTGTAAATGACCCAGCTCAGTGTCGATGACACAGCTCAGGTCTAAAACACAGCTCAGGTTAGTGACACAGCTCAGGATGAAGACACAGCTCAGGTTGATGATACAGCACAGGTCTAAGACACAGCTCAGAATCAAGACACAGCAGAGTCCAAGCCGCTGAAGATACAGCAGAGACGCTTAGCAGCTCGAAGATGAAGACCTTCTCAAAGACAAGATCCCGATGTCAGAAGATCTTATCTGACGCAGTCAGATCAGAGAAGAACTAGCTTCTGCAGATGCAGACCTACTTCGTAGGTAAAGGCCAGAAGTCAACAAGAGTAGGTAAGATTCAAACGGCTAGTTTGAATCTCCACCTATATATATCTCTCCTCCACCATTGAAGAAAGCAGACTGGTGAAGAGACAACTGAAGAAATAGAAGAAAACAGAAAAATGAACAACGGTCTTCAAAGCCAAATCTTTCAAGAACACCCAGCCAGTCAACTGTGTTCTTAGTTGTTCACATATTCAGTCATAGGCAGAATAGATCAGAATAGAAATATCTCAAGCCTAGTTTGAACGAGTTCATCATACTCTTTGTTCTTCATTGTAAGAACTCGTTCATAGTTGGAATACCCTTACCCCAACCCAAACCCAGACCCAGAAAGGTTAGGTCAATGTACGCCTGCTCGAAGCGTGCAATTCGAGTGGTTAGGTTTTACAGTACCCGGAAACTGTAAGTTAGGTTCTTCAGTACCCGTAAACTGAAGAGGCTTCAGCTGTGCCTGTAAACAGTTGGGTACGTTTTGATACAGTACGTGGAAACCTGTATCCAGCTCGAGGAACTGAGCTGCAACGCTTGCTGACTGCGTGTAAAGTCAGTGGTATCCTTAGTGGATTACCAGATGGTTTTCTGGTCGTGGATGTAGGAGGTGTTACTCCGAACTACGTTAAAATTGTTTTGTTCTTTACTGTTTGTCTTATGCATTTAGCTAACCTCTCACGCATACATTTCAAGCTGCATAAACTGACTAACTGAAAAGTGAAACAGAGCTTTGCAATATAATTTGAAGCAACAGACGGACTTTCCAAACCCACCAACTTCCGCACACACTCACACAGCCAGCTGTGTCGATCAAGCTGTCATCCAGCTGGATCGGACATAGCCAGCTCTCTGAAAAGAGTTTTAACCTTGGAAAAGTTTTTAAACCTTGGTGTATTCACCCCCCTCTACACCAAGGTATCCGTCTTGGGACCAACAGGGGAGACTGGAGGTACATGCGCCGATCCTAAGTTCATCCCAGCACGCCATTCCACTCCCGCTTGTGTTACACCCGAATGGGTGAGCATGGGCAATCCTGAGCATGCATACGACCCTCCTCGGCATTCTGTGCCAAATCCTGAGATATATCGTCAGCCACCTCAGGTAAATAATAAGTTAGTAATTTATTAATTTTTTAAAATTTTAAATTTAATTGCCGCAACATGTGGAGGTAAAGACCACTCAGTCTGGGGAGGGACCTGATTCACCTATTGGGAGTAAATTTGTAAAAGTGTAGATCTCTTGTAGTAATCGTCCACATAGTTGTATACATGCTGCCCATTTCGTCTGTCATACATATAACATATAATCATTAGATTAAGTGCAACAGAAATAAATATAAAATTAAATATAAAAACTTGAGGTTTTCTTACTGAATGGTTGCAGCAGCATGAGAACACGGTATCAAATCAAAATCAAACACACGACACGGGCAATTCCTCGCACGCAGATCGACATTTAGATTCTGTTTTCCGTCATTCACTTTGAAGATCAAGTCTCTGACGGACGTGGCAGTGTAAGATCTTGAGAGTTCCACCGCTGTACGGAGTTTTCGCTCTGCCTCCTTCGTGAGAAAATCAGTAGACGATGAATACAATTGACGTCTTTCATCAAACCATTTTTCGACGGTGAGTCTAATTATCTCCAAGCATGAGCAAATTGGTAAGCGTCTAGCAAACACCAATACATTATTGAATTGTTCTGCAGCATTGAATGTCAGGGAACTATATCGTCGAGAATGCTATTCATTACTTTCTCATAAGCCGACTTTCTATATGCATATGCTGCTTTTTGAAACAACTTGGTGATAGGTTTTCCAAAACTAACCATGCTCTTGAGGATGTGATAGTAGCACAGACCGTGTGCTATGCCAGGATAGACTGCCCTAACTGCATTCGCGATACTTAAGTGGGCGTCTTAGATGATGACCATATCCGAACGACAACCGTATGCCTCCTTCAAACGAGTGAGAAACCATGTCCACAAGACATCATTTTCAATTGGACCGATCCCCCATGCCAGTGGTAGCAGTTGCTCGTTTCCATCCTTTGCGACCGCAACGAATAATATGCCATTATTTTTTCCCTTCAAGTGTGTTCCATCCACCACGATCACCTGTCGAAGACACCACTGAAATGCCACGATACAAGCTGACAACGCCACAAAAGCTTGTTCGAACCGATCATCATTCGGGCTAACACTGTAGTCAATTGTCGAGCCCGGATTTTCTCTCTGCAACATGTGGAGATAGCCGGGAAGCATCTTCCACGAGTCTGTATATCTACCATATATCATCTCGAGGGCTCGATTCCGTGCTCGCAGACATACACTGTAACTTGCATCGCAGCCATATTCTCGACGCAAATATGCCCGAATTGACTTCGGTTTAGTGATTTCACCTTCATTGATCATTCTACCCGCAAAATGAGCTGCAATAACCTTAGCACTGACCTTTCTGACAGCTGAATGGTCCATATTAAGATTGCATGTATGTCTCCCAATGAACTTGTGAATATACCAATAGTCGCCCTGTTTCCGAGCACGCAAATAGTTACTTCAGTACTTGCATTTGAAGTGAACCCGTTCAGTATCTGAACGTGGAACACTAAACTCAGCTCATTGTTCCATGTGCCACAATCCAACATCAACTTTCAAATCGTCTTTGCTGTAAAATATGTCGCCCTTATTCAATGGACCGTCTAGCAGCCTGTCAAGATCACTAACAACGAGCGAAGCAGTAGCAGCTAGTGGAATCATTGGAACTAACCAATTCTGCAAAGGCCTCCGCTTCAGTGGCGCAGTCTGTGTCTTCAACAAGGGGCATACGACTACTCTGCATCATCATTGACAAGAGCTTGTTCACACCGCCTTGAGTATGCACCCACATAACGAAGTCTGCAAAAGTACCAAGGGTCAAATGCATAGACTGTGACAGTTCGTCCTTCTCATCAGACTCTGATTCCTCCTCATCATCTTCGTCGGAATCGGCGGTAAATTCAGCCTTCTCGGGTACCTGCGACTGTCATTCCTCCCGCATAGGAATGTTCGCGCCACTACTAGCACCCCATTGAGTATCACCACTAGCACCCCATTGAGTATCACCAAGCCAATCAGATGAAGCCAAATGTGCGAGCGACTCGTCGTACTGCGAGTACTGAGGGATTTGATCGTCATAGACATACGGCGAAGGTTCATTCAAATCAAATGATGGCCTGTACACAGCATCAATATGCACGACATACAATGTAGGATCAGGCTCGGTAACATACAATCGACGAAGTTGTTCATCGTTACTCAAACTATGTTTAACACTTCGGCCAGTTCTAGACGTCAATAAATAGAATATTTCATACTCAAGACTTAACGATTTCGACATCATTATGAAATCAATATATTTCTTAATGCTAGAAAAACTTATCGTATCCACTGGAAGGTAGAAAGTTCGTTCTTCCCCACCATTATACACACAATCGTCCCATGTCCCGTTGTATTTAACGATGAATCTCCTACACTCCATCTGCACAAATACAATATTATTAGAAAAAAATAAGATTATTAAAAAAAAATTGTACCGCTCGGTAAAAATATTGTACCGATAGAGTATTTGTGAAAATTTGTTCGTACCGATCGGTACACATATAGTACCGATCAGTACAGTTTTTTCTTGTTCCGGTATTCATCTACAATTTTATTTCAACTGACCTATTCAATCTCCGAATGAAAATTCCTTCTATATCTCGATTAACCCCAAGTAAAAATGCCGGTACGTGTGTGACTTCGTTTCTACAAAACAACAATGGGATGGTTAAAAAAAAGCATAGAATGAAAGAGAGTTTAATGAAATAGTGTGTGGACAAAAAAAATATTGTACCGATCGATGTTTTAGTTGTACCGATAGGTGATATGTACGGTCGGTACAATAAAAACACGATCGGTACAATATATTTCTCTTCGATACCATCATTAAAAATAAAATTAAACTCACCTATAATACTTTTGAAAAATAAATGTCGTCTGCTATGTGATTTCTCTAGCAAACGTGAGTGATATTTACTTGTTTTTGTGGTATTGTGATTCTATCTCTTTCATTTTTTTTTTCTGAAGTGTAATTTCATGTGCTTCTGTGTGTGATATATATATAGACAGAAGAATCAATGAAACTAAATAGATGTACCGATAAGATTTTACGCGTGCATTGACACTATTTAATTTCGTACATTGGCATGCATGACAATCTTTATATTAAAGTCTTGACGTGAATGATGCATGAAAATATTCAGAACGCTGAATCTGTATATTGGGAATCATTTTTGTCCTCATTCATAAAGCAAGTCAAGAGTTATTTGAACAATGATCGGACACGGAAATTAATGCATGAATTTGACAATTAAGCTATTTTAAAACAGCCGAAAAGTGCAAAAAAAAAACCAAAAAGTTGTCAGCGGATATAGCTTATACATGCCATCAAAAGTGGGTATGGATGGTACACACTATCTTTATACTGGATAGTTATGTGTATTAAGACTTAAATAATAGAGGTAACATGGTGTCAGTTCCAAGATGCCATTTCTTTTTAATTTCCCTATTTTTGACTTATGTTGGAAAAACCAGTCTACTTTATTTAATTACTTCTACTGTATGGTCAGCTTTTGAGATTTCAGAACCACATCACATTTTTATTCTGTAATTTCTGCTACCGATCTAATTAAACAGATTACACAATTTGAAAATCATGGTGGCTTATGCAGCTTTGCTTTCTCTTATGCAAATCATAGACGACCTTCAGCTTCATCCTCGCCCTCCTATTTCTCTCCACAAAAATCAAGTTGATCTCCACACTCAAAAGATTAGGCTCTCTCATCATCCCGATGCAAGCTTTTGTTTTTTTGTGATAAAAGAAATCACGATGCAAGCTTTCCTTAGTTGTGAGATTGTGACTGAATACTCCCTCCGTCCCCTAAATCTTGAATAAGTGTCATGAACTTCAAAATTCTTATTTTTGAATAAGTGTCCTATATATATATATATATATATATATCTCATAATTCTATAGAAAAATATGCCAAACTATCAAATTTATCCTTTCTATTTCTCCTTAAGGTCAAAAAATTCACTCACAATCATTTTGCAAACTATATTTTATAGTTCGTAAAATGACTTTTATTTACCTCAAATTATTGCATGTGAAATCGAAAAAGTAAATTTGTGCAACTTGTTAGTTGTTACACTTATTGGAGGATGTAGAGAGTAGCATGTTTGTTTGTGCTAATGTATAGGTAGGCCGCTTTCCAAAATATACCCTCTTTTGAATTTATTTTCTCTGTATAGACTGTTTAGTTTAATTGCAGGTTGTTTGGCTTTGATATGATAATAATATATTGTAACTACCATGTGAATGTTACTGTTATTGTTTTTTGTGGAATATGTTGATGGTTGTATAAAACAAAGGAAAACGATAAAGTATAAAGTAGAAAATGTTTTTAATTTTTAATTAATGAAAGGTTTCGTTTTGTTAAGATATACTCCCTCCGTCCCATCCAATATGTCTATCCTTAGATGACACGGAGATTAAGGAAAAGTTGTTTAGTAAGGGTAAAAAAATAGAAAGTTGGTAGGTTCCAAGGATTTTGAAAGGTTAAATTTTTTCTTTTTTGGGGTAAACAAAATGAATGGGACGTCCATTTATAAAAAGGTAGATAAAATGGACGGACGGAGGGAGTATAATAATTACAACTACCATTTGGATTAATTATTTTATTATTATTGATTTTGTGGAATAAGTTGAGGGTTGTTGAAAACAAAAGAAAAGGACAAAGTAGAATGGTAGGTACGTGATGATGGATCACAATCTATATTCTTGCATATTACTAGCCCGTCCCAATAGCAAGATCCCCCTTCTATTAAATAATACTCTCATCTGTAATAGAAGGGGGACATTGCTATTGGGACGGAGATAGTATATTTTATTGTACCTTTATTCTCACAAATTGTACTTTTATTCCATAAATTTTATCTTTAACACTATCCTTTAAATTATACTTTTATTCCACTCATAGCAACTTTAACAATTTTTTTAATCTATATGTCCACAATGAAACTTTATATCGTGGAAGGAGGGAGCTAGTATAACATAATCTTGTTTACAAAATTTGATTATATCTAATTTAAGGGCATTAATATAGTATCACAACATTATTATTATTATTATTATTATTATTATTATTATTATTATTATTATTATTATTATTATTATTATATACAAACAAAATATGAGAATTCCATGCACTCTAATCAAAATTCTAAAATTGAACTCTTCAAATTTGCTTAATATATATAGTGGTGCTACATCAATGAGTATAAGAGTAAATAACTAAAACAAATAGAAAATCAATAGATATAATATAAAAATATATATTTAAATTTATTTCAAACTTCTGAGTTGATTATTTCAATTGAACGATTTATAACTTTTTCTATGTTTCATACTTTAGTTAATAAAAATTGACACGATATATACCACATGGGTAACAATTCTTTTACAAAAAATAAAATATAAAATTAATAATCCTATATTAAATAGATAAAATTCTCATTAATTTTATTTTTTAACTTCTAAAGTCTTGCATGATTGATACGACACTGTGGTTGTTATTTTATGTTGATATCACATGCAAAATTCTTGTTCTTGTTTGATTAAACAAAACATAAAATAGAATTTTTTTTATAATTTCTTTCTTGTTTTTAATTTTCACTATACTAGTCCAATATGTGAAAATTACTTCGGATTATGTTGATTTGATCATGGTCTAGTGTAAATGTTAGTAGTAACGATCGAATTACGATCAATTTCCACTAATACTAATCCAATCTGTGGAAATTAATTCGGATTATGTTGATTTTCTAGTGTAATTGTTAATAAAAACGATTGAATTACGATTAATTTCCACTATACTAGTCCAATTTGTGGAAATTAAATCGGATTATGTTGATTTGATCATGGTCTAGCGTAATTGTTAATAAAAACGATCAAATTACGATTAATTTCCACTATACTAGTCCAATTTGTGGAAATTAATTCGGATTATGTTCATTTGATCATGGTCTAGTGTAATTGTTAATAAAAACGATCGAATTACGGTTAATTTCCACTATACTAGTCAAATTTGTGGAAATTAATTCGGATTATCTTGATTTGATGATCATGGTCTAGTGTAATTGTTAATAGAAAAGATCGAATTACCATTAATTTACACTATACTAATTTGTAACAAAAAAAAAAAGACGCCTAAAAAAAATTACACTAGTGATTTAAATATTTTTTTGTACGCTTTTAATTTTTTTCTTAAAATCGAATTGCACTAGTGTAGTGTAATTGATAAAAAAAAATCGAGTTTGGATTAAAAAAAATTTTACAACTTATTGCGCCTAGTGAGAGTCGAACTTGAGACATAAATGTTGTAATTTGAGTATTGTGCCACTGAGGTAAGTGGCGGCCCGCGAAATATCTTGCAAAAATAATTGTTTTACATGCTTTCGACCTTTCGAATTTTATTTTATTTTTGGTATTATTTTGTGATTGAATTTTATCCATAATTAATTTTTGATTTTGTTTCCATTATTATACCTAATTTTGACCAAATTAGAGATTCTTCAAAATTAAATCATATTTCGAATTTTAGGTTATTTTCGAAATTATTTTGTGATTTGTGGAGGGAAATATAATCCTAATATAATCCCACTAATTTAGGAACTAATTCGTGGGAGGGAAAAAATATTATCCTAATATAATCCCACTAATTTAGGAACTAATACATGGGAGGGAAACAATTACTTAGGCGAGAGATATTTTGTATAATATTTCCATGGAATATTATTTTTTTAAATTTTAAATTCATTATAGTAGTCGAAATTAAATTAAATTTAATTTAAATTTAATACGATACTTTGAAATCGAATTAATATACTTTAAAATTGCATTATATATTAATTGAGAAAAAATTATTTGATTTAATTTAATTTATTTTCTTTAATATTCAACTTGTAGTCGGAATATTATGAAATTGAATTAATGAAATTTCATTTTCTTTATAAATGTTAATTAAGAAAAAATATATGTTGCTATATTAAATCTATAATTAAATATAAAATGTATTATAATTTTTTTAATTATTTATAATGGTAGGAATATTATGAAAATGATTTAATATAATTTTAATAACATTATATATATTAATTGACATAAAAAAAGATTTTTTCTAAAATAATTATGTAATAATTTTATAAATATATTTCCACCATTTTGGAGGGGGGAAAAAGAGAGAGAGAAATAATGTAGATGGATTTGGTGCCTAAATGAAAGATTAAGGAGGGAAATTAGATTAGGGACATAATCGGCACAAAAAAAACTAAAAAAAACGACCAAAAAATATAAATAAACCGACTAGTTTTTGGCAAAAAAAAAACGGATGGTGGTTGGCCATCGGGTGGCCGAATATCACTACCCTTAATCTAACAACCACTTATAACAAAAAATGGTGTCCAACAACTAACAGCTGTAAAAGAAAAGTGCTATCTGCTAAGTTATTGAATACTGAAAAATCCAACAGGCAAAAAGAAATAGAATCAATGGTTGAGATTCAGTCCCTTTATGTTTGACCATAAGCAGAATATCTCCATCCTCTTTCCTCATAATCGAACTCTTCCTTTCACAAGACTCATTTTCCCCTATTTCTCAGAAAAACTCAATCCATTCTCATCAATACCTACAGATAAGGGCATTCTCATGACAATTTTCTGCTACTGATCTAAAACAGGATTACACAATTTCAAGATCATGGCGGCTTATGCAGCTCTTGTTTCTCTTATGCATATCATAGACAACCTTCGTCTTCATCCTCGCCCTCCTATTTCTCTCCCCAAAAAACAGGCTGACTCTCTCACTGCAAAGATTAGTAACCTGCAAGAGTTTCTGGAAGGCTATAATCCACAACTTGGCTACAACGCAGAAGCAGATCCGTTGGAGATCCGCATTGCAGATGCAGCTTATGCGGCCGAAGACGTCATCGAAACCCATATTGTGGATCAGATCACAGATGATGAGCAAAAGATGAGCTCCGATGATGTCTTCCACGAAGCTCTAGAGAAGGTGATTGAAGAAATGGCGTTGATCGAGAAAGAGGCCATGGAAATCAAATTAGAGACTGTGGGGGTCCAACATCGTCAGCTGCACAAAAAGTCAACGCCCAAGGATTTTTCCAGATCTTCTTCTTCAATTGGGCAGAAACGAAGTATGGTGGGTGCTGATGAACTCTTGCTTGAAATGAAGGATAAGCTCACTTCTCATCGCCTCGATCTGCAAATCATTCCGATCACAGGAATGGGCGGTTCAGGTAAGACTGCTATTGCTACAAACATTTATGAAGACCGTCTTATTGTGGAGCATTTTAATATTCGTGCTTGGGTTACCGTCTCTCAAGAGTATAGCATTCGAGAAATACTCGAACAACTTCTTAAGCAACTAGGTCAAAAAGTAAGTCATTTAAGCGAGGGTGAATTAGGATGCATGTTGCACCAACGCTTGTTTGGTAGAAAATACTTGATTGTATTCGATGATATGTGGAGCATTGGGGCATGGGATGGAGTTAGGATGTTTTTACCAAATACCACAAATGGTAGCAGAATAGTGGTAACAACTAGGCTATCAAATTTGGCTTCACAATTACCCAACTCTAGTAGCCTTACGATGAATCTTCTGGATGAGGATGATAGTTGGGACCTGCTCTCCAGAACTGTGTTTGGAGAAAAGGATTGCCCGCTTGAATTTGAGGAAATTGGGAAGGAAATAGGGAAGAGTTGCAAAGGACTTCCATTGTCAATTGTTGTGGTCGGAGGACTTTTGGCCAAGTCCGAACATACAATTGAATTTTGGAAACATATAGAAGAAAACATAAATTCAGTAGTGAATTTAGAGGATGATGAACGTTACTTAAAGATATTATACTTGAGCTATAAGCAATTGGCCGTTCATCTAAAACCATGTTTCCTCTATATGGGAGTTTTCCCAGAAGATGAAGAGATCCGTACCTCAAAGATCATTAAGTTGTGGGTTGCTGAAGGATTTGTAAAAGCAGTAAGTAAGAAAAGCATGGAAGAGATAGCAAAAGAGTACTTGGAGGAGCTTATTGGTAGAAATCTAATTTTGATTCATCAGTTGGGGAGTATAGGAACAATAAAAAAGTGCAAAATTCATGATTTGCTGAGAGACTTGTGCTTGAGAGAAGCTGAAAAAGAAAGGTTTTATACTGTGGTTGCAAGTCCACCTAGTCCTCAAGGGATAGTAAATGCTGCTTCCCAACGGCGCATTGTTGTTTCAAGGAGCGCATCAAAGGATGAAGCCATAAACGCCTTGTCGTCTATGCCACTAGCTCGTTCTTTGATATGGAATCTTGAAGCCAAAGAACTGCCACCGCTCAATTTGATGAGGTTGCTAAGGATATTGGAATCATATTTTCCAGACTTTGGCCTAACAAAAACATGCTTAGAAAGCATGCATCAATTGGTTAACTTACGGTACATCAATCTCTGGAGTTTCATATGCACTCATTCAATTGGGCAATTTTGGAATCTACAAGTATTATCTTGCCAACGGTTGGAGTTACGTGCTCCAACTTTGATTTGGGACATGATTCACATCAGTCATATTCGGTCGTATCGACATGATTTGGAACTCGATAACGACCAATTGCAAGGTGATAATGTTTTGGGAAATCTGCAAATGTTGGGGCGGGTATTGAATTTCAAGTGCAGCAAAGAAATAGTTGAGAGAATTCCCAATATCAAAAAATTGAGAATACATTATTCTGAGATAACCTATAATGACAGGTGTTGTCTCAACAATATGGTTCATCTAGATAAACTTGAGTCCTTATACTGCTCGTTTTATGATATAGTAGATGAAAGAAGATCTCTACATGGGCTAATTGACTTCCCAAACTCGCTCATAAAGTTGCATTTAAGTCTCAAGAAATTCCATTGTTGGGAAGACATATTGGATAAGATAGGTGCGTTGCCCCTTCTTCAGAAGCTCAAGCTCTTATTTGGGAGCTTCAAAGAAAGGCAGTGGGAAACAAGTGAAGGCCAATTCCGCAGCCTCAAATGCTTGTTGGTTTTCTGGTGTAAGGGTCTACAAGTCTGGAAAACAGAAAGCTCCCACTTTCCATGCCTTGAGAAGCTTTTTCTATATAGATTAGAGCAGCTCGAGGAGATTCCTTTAGATTTTGCAGAAATATCGACACTTCAAGTACTTGTGGTGAATTATTGCAGCGATTCTGCTGTGGAATCTGCTAAAAGAATAGTAGAGGAACAAGAGGAATTATACGGGGAAGAAGAAGCAGCCCTTCAAGTTCAAGTTAGGCTCGATAAGAATAACGAAGCACTGGAGAGATTGGCGAGTCCTAACTTTCATGTTAAATATGGTTGAAGAAGGACTAATTATCAAGGTACAAAAGAGAAAATTGTTGTATAATATATATTTGGTTTAGATTGATTCTAATTTTACTTTCATAATCGATATTTGAGTGATGTGCAGGTATTGTGTATGGGAAAGCCACACAATGAATCCTCTTTTCCTTAATATTTGGCTTCAATTCTTTCATTTGAATTTGATCTCTTTTCCGTCTTAATTGATTATTAAATAAATTGTAGGTTTGTTATTACTTTGAATTAGAGGTGGCAAATTTGGCCCGGCCCGAGGTACCCGGGATTTGGGTTGGGCTGGGTTATGAAATTAGAGGCCCGAAAAAAATCGGGCTGAAAAAGCCTGCCCAAATAGCCCTCCGGGCCGTCCGGACTTCGGGCCAAAAAACAAGGGGGTTTCGGGCCAAAAAGCCCGCCCGGTAATATTATGAATTTTTTAATTAATATTTAATATTTAATAGGATAAGTCAAAAATCCTAGACCTTTAATCTTTCTCTGTTTCTCTTCTTTGTTTCTCATCTAAGCTGCTGCCGCAGACACTCTCCAGTCTCCACTCTCCACTCCACCGCAACTGCAAGGGATTCCGCTTTCCTTCTCGTCGCCCGTCCCCACCCGTCTCATCCCTTCCCTGTTCGTCGCCGCTCTCACTCTCACTCGTCGTCTCTCTCTCTCCTCTCATCGAACACAGCAGCAGCAACAACGCACCGCACCATCACCGAGCGAATTTGAGGCATAGGCTGAGGTCAACTTCCATTTTTTATTGTTTGATGACAGTGTCTCTCTTAGTGCATGATAATTGATAAGTCACATTTGTTTTTCCAGTGATTATATCTATAGTTCTACCCTTCTCCACTTATTATCTGTTTGATTTTGGAATTGCTGATGTTTGTGTTTCTTATTTTCAAAGTCGATCATGGGCATTTGTACTTTTTGAGAATAGTCATATTTTATTTCCATTTTACACCTCGATATCTCCTATGCTTCCGATTACTAGTTCTACTTTCTGCATAATCCTTTGCCTTTTTTTTCCCTTTCCTTTTTTCATATTCTTTTTTAATTTGTGAAGATTGATTCGTCCATTTATTTACCAGGACAAGTGTGCCATATCAGGATGTTTATATCTCTTGATACTCATAGACTCTATGGATGTTTATTGTTTAGGCTTAGTTATCCGTTTTCAGTTTTGGATTACCTTTTATAAGCATGTAGAGTGTCTCTTCCGAAGCAATTTCACAATGTAATTGCCTACATTTACTTGAGTTGTATTATGTTCAGGTATTTACTTTATTTATAATCTTGTACATAATTATTTTTGTCAATTTAATTACTGAAAAATCATTTTTTAACATTTTTTTTTCTTTTGTACTATAGGGCCGGTTTGGCCCGGTGGCCCGAAGGGGGCTGGGCTGGGTTGCAGTTTTGGCAGCCCGAAAAAAATTGGCCCGGCCCGAGAAAATGATTTTGGCCGGCCCGGCCTCTTTTGCCAGCTCTACTTTGAATCAATTCTTTCATTTGAATTTCATCAAGGCGCACACTATCTCGCCTGTGCCACGACACACGGCACCCTTTGCCTACTTATAAATTGTTAAGTTTTTAATTAAATTTTGAATTTTAATTAAAAAATTTATTTGTGAATGACAATTTTTGATTTTTTTATTCTAATATATTATTTGTGAATGACTACTATAATTATTCTCATAAATTATAAGTATAAAACATATAAATAATAAAATAATAAATAAACATGACATGACATAATTCTCATTTGTTTTTTGCATGTAATGATTATACTTAGTGTTCTCATGCAATATTCTCCAAATGCATTGTGAATGCATGGCGCCAGGACCAGTGCGCTCCATGACACACGGCACCACAACGCCACGACACACGGCGCCTCGGCCACGTGCACCCCGACCCCGTGCACGCCCCATCCCCATGCACACCACTACACACGGCACCCCGACCCCCATCTCCAACACGACACATGGCGCCTCATCTCCGTGCACGGCACAAAATATGGCGCCTCTACTATGAGGATGAACCCACATAACATTACGCAGACGCCCTTGACTGTCAACATCCAGCGTGTAGAAAAATCTATTATCTGCTACTTGCATCCTCAAGAATAGTGAATTTATGGACTCAGCGTCCCCTTCTCCGAGTCTCAACCTCCTCCTCTTATCAATGTAGTTCCTACAATCTCGTTCTGTCACCCCTAAATTCATAGGACCACCAGCCATAACTTGCATATCCCTCACATTTACTGACGTTCTTCTACCAGCAATGTCATGACCCTCCAAATACCGTTGATGGCTAAGAGATACAATAGTTATTATAACGCCATGCAACATTGATTTTCTATTGATGAAGAAACGAAATATTACAATATTAAAATTACTAGTAACTAACTAAATACATATAAAATAAAGAAAATGGAAATTGAAAAATGGATAATTGAACTCGAAAAATGCTTATAATCGAAAAATGATTATTTAAAGATATTATGAGAATAATAATAGATATGAAAATATATCTCTAAAAAATAATTAAAGATATCAAAAGATAAAAGTTATTTTATACTAAGATTTGAAATCACAAAGATTTTTAAGTAATATATTATACAATAATTTCCATATTAAATTCCTACAATCTCGAAATGTTTTTTTTTTCAAGATTAATCATATTAAAGCACAATATTATTCAATAAAATATACATATATGCTAATTAAATATATTGGCTTTATAGTGTCATTTACAAAAAATATAGTGTATTATATTGAATTATAATTTTTTTTTGTTTAAAACAAATATATATTTATATTCAAAAAATATAGATAAACATAAGGAGGAAAAAAGATAAAGAATATGAAAAATGATAAATCATTTGCTCGAAAAATTCAGTAAATCGTAGGAAAAAAAAAAGGAAACAAGATTATGTATATTTCGATTTTTTATTTAGTTACCTAATTTTAAGGGATCAAATAATATTTACCTAATTAAGATTATGATGATAATTAAAACATTCCAAAATTACATAAGGGTAAATTAGAGAAATGTGTAAACCTGAAAACCAGAAATGAAGGAACCGGTTTTGGGAAAATCGGTTTTTAAAATATATGGACAAAATAAACCAATTATGTCTAAAACATTATATCAAATTATCATTTCCCCTTTTTATTTACTTTGAATTATCTCGATCAAAAAACTTGAAAAGGTAATTAACGCCTTAAACTATGACAAATTAGATTAAATCGAACACGACATTTTCCATTAATTACCAGTCAAATTAAAATCTTCAAAAGTAATTAGATTTTTAGATAGCAAATTGCATGGACCAATGCAAACATTTCCTTTCTTAAACAAAAAAAAAATCCCAAACCATAAATTTGTCAAGTTTTAAACATGACATATGCAAAATTGATAGAATGTTGCATAAATATTGAAACATTGTGTATATTTTCATCCATTTTATATAACAATTTGTCAACTTCAGAGATATCTGTGCAAACACAAAACACATTGATGAATATAATAATAGATTGGTTAAACATAACGATAAACATTTTAGCCGCCTCCTAATCCCTACATTAGATATTTCAATTTTTTTTTTTAATTGTTTTACATGAAATTTTAAAGGCCGCGTGATTGTAAACTTGAACCCGAAGCTTTTGACCTCGAACATTAACCACTCTACTACTAGGTTAACACACGCACATGTACAGATATTTCAATTTTTATCATGAGTCAAGTGGCTTAATTACTTGTTTTTCCATCTTAATTTTTAGACATTGTTCTTTTAGATTTTAAAATTATTTAAATAGTTTATCTTTTTGAAAATTACATAAATAAATTGGGAGATTAAGGTATAATAACGAACATGATTTTATTTAAACATACTCTTCAAAAGGGAGAAAAAGAATTGGCAAACCTCGAATAAACAAGACAACTATTTGGCAATATTTGAAATCAATATAAGATAATATTAATTATTACTATCGAGCAAATTAACAAAAACTTTTTGTCGCCCCCTCAAGAAATAAAATATTAATCGGCCATTTGCGAGGGTGAAAACCTAAATAATGATTTAATTATTAGATAAGTAACTAGAGTGGCGTCCACTTCCTCATCGTGACATACGACTAACTTTTTTGTAAAGTCATATTTTAAACTATGAAATCTCTAAATTTCTAGCTACCAATTCATCAACTCAATTTTATGATATTTTTCCCTCGTCCATGATCATTGAGATGGATTAATCATAAAAAAATCAACCAACTTTGACTTGATTTTGGTTCCAAACACGACTTATAAAATATTTCAATAGTTTACCTTTCCATTTATAATAAAATAGAAACAACCACAAAATATCAGCGATCAAAAAAATTATATCTAAAAAAAATCTAGAATTCTTCAAAATTTACGATAAGTTATCCAATTTATATATATATATATATATATATATATATTAATATTGAAATTCATAATTTTTACATACGTCACACGTTACCATATAATCACAAATACGAATATTATTAATAATAAAATTAATTACAATATTAGAACACAAGCCAAAAGTGTGCTGCGGCAGCCGATTAGTTTTGAAATGTACTACTTCAACCCATTGTTATCACCTATATATAATATCTCTCCAAATCTTTCTCGTTTTGTTCGTTATAATCCTCATCTGCCGCCATGAAAAACTAACTAAAATCCTCATTTAAAAAAAAAAAAAAAAAGTCTTCAAACAACCAAATTTTTCCTCAAAATATCTCAATCTTTTCCCCATTTCCTCAAAAGAAATTTCTGCCATGTTCGATTCTTTGAGATCCACTCCTTTGAAATCAAACATCTTCTCCACAGTCACTTTTCTTCTCATCGTCCTAGTCATCATTTCTTCAGACAGTATTATATCAAACGTTTCATTAAATTCAGATGTCTTCATGCATGAAAGCAGCCCTCAAGATCATCATCTGCAATCCCACAAGAATTCAAGAGTTCTTCACACAAAAGATGATGATGCTGACGTGGATCATGATTTAAGGTTGTTCGAGGAATCCCATGTTGATTCTGAGATTACGAGGTTCTTTAGCAGAAATTCATGTAGAGTTCAGTTCTTCATGACGTGGATCTCTCCTGCAGAATTTTTTGGAGAGAGAGAGTTCTTCGGATTGGAGAGTTTATTCAAAAACAACCCTAGAGGCTGCTTGATCATACTATCCAACACTTTGGATTCAATCCATGGATCAAAGCTCTTACTGCCGTTGATCGAAATCGGGTTCCGTCTTCGAGCAATCTCTCTCGACTTATCTTCTCTATTCAAGAACACTCCAGCTCAAATTTGGTTTGATGAGATCAAGAATGGCAGCAAGAATGCAGGAGAGATTCCTCTACCTCAAAATCTCTCAAATTTGATTAGGCTTGCAGCTTTGTACAAATATGGAGGTGTGTATTTGGACACAGATTTCATAATCTTGAAAGATTTGTCAAGAGTAAGGAATTCGATTGGAGCTCAAAGCATTGATGTCAATGGCAATTGGATAAGACTGAACAATGCAATCCTAGTTTTTGACAAGAATCATGAACTTGTGTATAAGTTCATGGAGGAATTTGCCTCTACTTTTGATGGGAATATTTGGGGCCATAATGGGCCTTATTTAGTTACTAGAGTTGTAAATAGGGTTGAGACACTTAGAGATTTGAATTTTACAATCTTGCCCCCAATAGCTTTTTACCCGGTCGATTGGACCAGGATCCCTAGGTTTTTTGCTCGGCCAGATCCTGATGATCTGGCCGAGCAAAAATGGGTCAAGGCTAAGCTTCGACACCTTAGCCGTGCCTCATATGGGGTGCATTTGTGGAATAGGCAGAGTAGTAGACTAGAGATTGAAGAAGGAAGCATTATAAATAGTTTGATTTATGATCATTGTGTGTTGTGTAATAGGCCTATTTCAAGCTCATAACGGGGCGAAAATCGGGTTGTTTTGTATGTTGAGCTGCATTTGTGTATGGATAGTTGAGATTTTTGAACAAGAACAAGTAAGTTTGAAACTATGGTTTTGTCTTATGCTAATGTGAAGGCAAAAAGATTCTTTCTTTCTTTTGTTACTATTCTTCTTCTCATAAATGAAAATCAAAACATTTGATTGTTGCAATTCATGTTACATTAATAGTATGAAAAAATTCTTCCTCTGATCAAAACTCTTAGCTTTTTGATCAACCTCAGCTTAAATCTAAGCCTCCCACATCTCCAAAAACTAATTCTTGGCAATTTCTTGTAAGAATGAGTTCTATAAAGTCTTCTTCTTAGCTTTTTTTTCAATTTTTTTCCTTGTTGAATCTCTCCATTGCTACAGCTTCCTTGTGATGAAAGTTTCCTTTCATGATCTCCAAATCTAGATCCAAATCCGGCCCACGGATCATCATGAAGTTCATGATCATCGGTGTCACTTCCCCAAAGAAGAATAGGCCTAATGAGAGGCGAAGCGCTATAATCTTTGAAGTATTTTTCCAAATTAGTGTGCTCCATCTCGAACAGTCTGCTCAATGGCGCGCTTCCTCCTCTCATTAGGTCTAATAAGCTGCTGCTTTTCGACGAAGAAGTTGAAAATGAAGTGGAAGAGGCTGATGATGAGGAAGAGAAGTAGAGGGATTTTTGGTAGTCTATAATCTGCCTTATTCTGATTTTTTCAGCTTCCTTTTGGTGAATGGAAGGTGGATTTTGATCTTCATTTTCTGATATTTCAGATGCCATGTTTTGGAAGAAAAAACAGAGTTTTTTTTTTATGGTGATTTAAATTGAATGGATTGGGATTGAAGAATATTGTGAAGAAATTTTGGAATGCAAAGGCCGGCAATGAAAGAAGTTGTTTTAGATGATGGCAGCTTATTCAATTATATTATTATAATTTTGATATTACATTATTATGATATTGTTGACAATGATTTCTTACAAAAATTATATATAGTCCTTCTACCACATCCAATTCATAATAAATTTTGTCTGCGATCAAAACGGATTGAGTTCAATTTCTACCGCTCTCATTTCTCCAAATAAAAAATGTATATAAGTACGGAAGTGGAATATCCAGTTGAGAACGTAGCAAATATAAAATATAGTTTTATTATTGTAAACCTTGTTATTATTTGCATTTTATTTTATGGTGTAATAATATATTTAATGCTAATAGTTTTACTCACAATATAATTTGTTTTACGTCTTTGATGTTATTGTCTTTTTGTTCTGAATCTTCTTTTTATTTAGTTATTTTTATTCTTTTTTATATTCTCAGCCCTGTAAGTTTTATCAATAATATTTGTCCCTACTGTAATTTTATTAATTTAATAATTTCGCTTAAAAATTTAAAAATAAGAATAAATATGCATACTACACGAACAAAATATCATCAATTATTCCAACTAATATCATGGGGAAAATCCTATCCAACAATTATATTTTAGATATAAATTGAAACAAAACAAAGGTCTCTTGTAATTCAGATCAACCAGCATTGTCTGCCACTTGCATGCTAAATTAAAAGCTTAAATGACTATAGACCCACAATAATTAACAAGTTAAAAATATTGAATATTGAAGATATCCAATTAAACAAATTATGAAATGTATTTTTTTTTCTATTAAATAAACCTACTATTCCAATAAAAAAAACACAATTCTATGTTGTGGTATACTACAAAAAGTTGTGACCCTCATTAGATACTTATTTTGAAGGGTATTTCAATCTTCTTCATCAGATACATTTGCTTCTCCGTGGCTCATCTTCATATCAGCTATCTGATCAGGCTCGTGCCGCCTCTGCAACGCCTCCTCCACTTCGTCTGATTCTGACAAAGCCTTGTCGAATTAGGCTTGAAGAACTAATAACCTTTTGCTAACTGTGTTTGTGTTAAGGGATTATAATGCAGTCATCAATCTGTATTTCTTAGAGCAAAAGAAATAGTAAATCGACAGGGTCACTTTGTTGCTTGAGTCTCTACAATCTTCTTACATGTTATCATGGCTTCCAGAGTTTCCAGAGTTTGCAATAAAAAAATTATGCTCAAGTTGGAAGCATTGATACAACAAGTTAAAACAATCGTTGTTCTCTTCCTCGGTAGTATTATCTTTATACTGCAATAATTATTTTGTACCTGCAAGTTGGCTAGACTGCCAGCATATGGAAAAGAGATAGAATCATTCAGTGAAGATAATCTCCCTGGTGAAAGATACTGATCTAAGCTAGTGGTCCATCGACAGAGTTTTAAATAGAAAGGTGAGTATTGCTGCCTATTGACAATCTGTAATATATCATTTCTAAAATAGATAGGCAGTAAAAATAGGTAAACAGAAAGCAAAAATAGCTAAGCAGTAAGCAAGAAATTACGTGTTCATACATGTTCCTGTAAATGTGTCAAACAACCATACAACAAAAATAGGTTTCTCTCCGAATTACAAAACAACATAGTTATTGACTGCAAGATTCATTTATTTAGTGGGGGTGTAAGCATTTGTTCAGCATAAACTTCATTTGTAGTAAATGAAAATAGTAGGCTTGTCGTTGTTGACAGTAAGATTCTCCACGTAAATCATACCCCGAAAATCCATCTTAACCTTCTCCTTATCATCCTTGAGCTTGAAATCTTCCATAACTTTCTCTAATCCCAGAACCTCAATGATCATGTTAAAGCCTACTTTGATCAACGAAAAACAATAGAAAAACAAAAAATATTAGTACCTAAAAAACAATAGAAAAACAAAAATGTAAACTAATGAAAACTTACCAGAGCAAATCAAAAATTTTCTCAATGACGTGTCGTGGGAGCTTCTTAACAATAGACTCTAGAAATGCAGCAATCTTAAGTAGGGTTGTTCTTGCAGCATTCTTTAGCATCTTTTCCAAATCCGACATCATGTCAATGTGGTCTAGTAATATAGTCCAAAGTTGCTTAATTTCAACATCATATAATTTGCTCAGCTAAAACAATAATTAAATTCCACAATAAACATATTTATACATCAATAAAAACCTAAACACAAACGAATAACTTGATCATTGTTACCAAGTCATAATAGATCTTAGTGCGGTGATTGTTAGAACAAAATGTATTTAGCCGCCACATGAATTTTTTTATGTGATTTATTTTTTTTATTGAAATGTATTCTTCAATTTCTTCCATGCTCATAAGTTTTTGTTTGAGGGTTTGAGATTCGTTAATATTTGTACAAGTTGCTATGTTGTTCTGTGATATTTTATGCTTTCTATTTATACCATGTTTATTGATTCACTCATTAAAAATTCATGTGATTTATTTTTTTTATTGAAATGTATTCTTCAATTTCTTCCATGCTCATAAGTTTTTGTTTGAGGGTTTGAGATTCGTTAATATTTGTACAAGTTGCTATGTTGTTCTGTGATATTTTATGCTTTCTATTTATACCATGTTTATTGATTCACTCATTAAAAATTCATGTGATTTATTTTTTTATTGAAATGTATTCTTCAATTTCTTCCATGCTCATAAGTTTTTGTTTGAGGGTTTGAGATTCGTTAATATTTGTACAAGTTGCTATGTTGTTCTGTGATATTTTATGCTTTCTATTTATACCATGTTTATTGATTCACTCATTAAGTTTAATGAGTTGTGGATATTAATAAGTTTGTTTCTTTCAAAATTTAATGCTTACTGTAGTTAATTAAGTTCCCTCCTGCACCTTGTAATATAATTTAATCATAATAATATAATTTCAAATATAATTTCATCATTATTATATGGTATTAAACATATTTATACTAATACAATATCAGTTGATGTTTTGATCACCATCGGTCACCGACTTTAGGTATGATTGTGATTAGTTTTTTAAAGTTTACAATTTAGATCATTCTTTCACCGATTCTTCCGGTATTTTCTAGATTTTTCCATATAAATTGTTAAACTTTTATTTTTAGTATTGTTAATATTGTATTCCATAAAAAATGATCAATTATATTTATGTATCTCGTAGTGCTTAATTCTTTGAACTTTAGGTCCCGATCAATTCCTTTTTGATGATATTATATAGTACTGTTAATGCTAAATGGAGTAAAAGAAGTGCCTAAAAACCATTAGATGTGAAGGGTACTTTGCCTAGTAATTTGTGTGGATAAGCCATACATTTTTGCATTTATCTTGAATTTATAATTCTATTTCTATATCTCGTAGTGCTTAATTCTTTGAACTTGTGTATATGATATCTAATATTTTTTTTTTAGTATAAAAAAAATATTATTGTGTGATTTACAAACTTCATGCTGCACATTATATGTCGAGAGGTCCGATAGTCTATTCTCATATTGTCCGTTACGTGTTAATTACTTTAATGGTATCAATGAAAATTTTATTTTTGAAAAATATGATGCATTTTGCAATTGACCATAGGACTAAAAAATAGTACACATGAATATTACTAATTATGTGTTTTATCTAAATTTTCGTATTCATATATGTAATGACCTAACGTCATTAATAATTTATTATTAAAAAATTAAAATAGAAATGCATACTACATAAACAAAATAGTCATCAATTTTTCTGTGGTAATTGGTATGGTAGATAAAATCCAATTAATACTATCCCGGAAATCCAACTATATTTAAGATATAAAGTGAACACGTTACGTATATTGAACAATAAGATATCCAACTAAACTAACTATGAAAAATTGTTTTTTTCTCTTTTAATTAGATAAATAATAAGAAATGGAATTTGATTATATACAAATCTACATTAGATACAAACACAGATGAATATTTCACCAAGAATAGCATCTACAAAATCGAAAAAAGGGTGTGTGAAATGAAAACTAATATTCCATTAAAAGCAACAATTATATGTTGTGGTTGACCACTACAAAAAGTTGTGAGCCTCATTTTGAAGGGCATTTCAATCTTCATCATCAGCAGCTACATTTGCTTCTCCGTCGCTCATCTGCATATCATCTCCCTGATCGGGCTCGGGCCGCCTCTGCAACGGCTCGTCCTCTTCATCTGATTCTGACAAAGCCCTTCTCCGTCGAATTTGGCTTGAAGGTGCAGCCTGAGCTCTCAGATGTAAGAAAATATCACAAGAAATGAAAAGCTAGAGAGAGAGAGAGAGAAAGAGAGTTACTTGATCATCGTCTACATCAGAATCTTCAAGCCCAGCTGCTGCAAGAAGATCTTGAGGAGCATCTTCTTTATCTTCAACATCATTTGTCTCATTATACTGCTCTCTGTAGTTTGCATTGTTGTCGTCATAATCGATTTCCTCCTGATAGTCTGCCTCAGCTTCTGCTTCCTCCGACTCATAGCGTGATTTCTTATCCTTCCTCCTCCGCTTCCCCCCTTTCCTCCTCCTTTGCCCTCCATCCTCATCGTCAGCCGGTTTCTCTTTCCGCTTTGAAGATGATGAACTCTTCCATTGTTCCTTGAGGAAAGACAAACATAAAACCTTTTTTAGTCAACAGAGATTTTTAGGACAAATTTATTTAATTGAAAATTTATAATTTTCCAGATGAACAGCTATAGATTGTAATAAACAGATACAGAGCAACGATCGATTACCTTAATGCGCTCCAAATGCTTCTCTTGTTGCATAACTTGCTTCAACTCATCCTCCTGCTTTCTCTTCTCCAACTGCATTTATTTTATAAGTTAAAAGATGGAGTAACATTAAAAGAAAAACTTCGTATGACATCAAAAATCTCAGAGACAATCAATCACCTGAACTTTTCTTTGCTCTTCTGCCTTCCTGCGGGATTCATCAGCCAGCTCCATCTGGCGCATGACTTCCAATCTTTGCACGTTTTGCATTTCTTCACGCTCAGCAAGCTCGCAATGGACAGTTGCTGCTTCAAGTAAGTGCTTGCAGTATGCAACATGAGTCTCGATTTTCTTCTCATCAAAACCATGAGAGTGGAGGTTTGAAGCTGTAGAAAGCAAGCTGAATACACGAACAGCATTCTTGAGCTCTGCTACAGTAGCTCGAACCTAGTGCAATCGGGGAATAAAGCCATATGTTAGTGTGCAAATAGATGAAAACCGAATTGCAAACTAGAAAAGTTGAAAAATCTATAGATATGACATTCTATTTGAATTGTGACATCTAGATGTACTAACAATAGGCCCCCTTAGTACAGCACCTATCGTGTAGATCGTTTACGAGTATATAAATTGAAGATTTTGCAAAATAATTCAAGAGAAGATTAACCTCATCCACGGTCCTTTTTGTCTTTTGAAGTGTTGACGCTGAAAACTTCTGTAGCGTAACTCCGACATCAAACCTCAATGTATAATTTGAAGGAGCCATGTGGATTGCTCTAAGTAATGTCTTTTTACACTCTTGCCACTGTTCGGCTTCATAATGTGTACGTGCTAAGTAGAGAAGCACTTGACTGTCGGTATTATCAAAGAACTTGCGCAGACAGTTTTGATACTGCACAGGTTAGCATGTTATTAGAAGGTGAAGACAAAAACATCTTACTTCATCTCACGAAAAATCAAGTGAAAGTTTCAGCGTTTACCATTTTCACAGCTAATGCAAAATTGCCTTGAGCAAAGTGAACATGCGCCACATTAATCCACACATCTGGCATCTGAACATTAAAACTTCCACTTGCAGCCTCTTGAACCTGTCGAAAATGAGAGTTCAGACGCCTAAGAATATATTTGTTCATTTGGCGTGATAAGTAAATAAGGAAAACACTGCTGACCTGTGTGAAAAGATCTTTAGCTATATCAAATTGACCTTTTTCAGCGAAAACCATACCAGCGCCATTTGCTGCATAGAGGTTAGCAGATTGCTGAAGAAGAACCTGGCAGAATCAAATGCATGAAGTCAAGAAGGATTGTAATACTCGTGCATATTAACTAAATAGGCATAGATAGAACGATGAAAGTTGACGCAACAATTGCCAATGTAAATGAAACTGAGTTTAATAACAAAGTTTAAGAAAATGAAAAACACTAGAAATAAGTAAAAGATAGAATGTATTGGCTTCCAAACAAAGCAGGTAGCAAGCATACCTTTGTGTATAGTTCCTTCGCCTTCTCATAATGTGTAGCTTCCAGCTTTGGATTTCTTTTCTCATTTCGATTTGCTGCAAAGTAGTTCCAATTTCCCTGGAATTGACCAAGGCAAAAGCACAATTAACGCTAGTTGGTACTTGGTACTAATAGTCTGATAAATGCAAGCAATGTTTGAGACCAACTAGATCTCTCTCATAAGGAAGAAAAGAGATAGCACAAGTACAGGTAAGTGAATAACAAAACAATAAGAAAGTTTGCCGCACTTGAGCATAATGAGGATTCAAAAAGAAATATATTTGGAAAGCAACTTTACGATGTATCGCTCAATTTTACTGGAATATTTAGTTGATATTGTAGATCTCATTTGAGATGGCTTATGGTCTTAATGAAGAACATGAACAGTCAAGAACTTCTTCGACCAGATTACCTGACTTGCTAGAATTCAGTAGGAACTGGTATATAAGAAGGCAAGGGACAATAAAGGTCCTAGTCCCGTTAAGGGATCGTCTAGGTCTCAATCATGTTATATCAAGGGGAGGGGCATGATGACGATGATAATTATCTGAGTAATAGTTTTGAGCTTAACTATTCTGTTATCGCTTGAAATAATCATAGCATTGTAAAGTGTCAAGGCTTTGTACGTACCAGACTAACTGCAGCATAAGAATCTTTTGCATCGGTTGAATCCTTCGCAATCCGGAATGTTTCTTTAGCCTTCACCCAGTCATCATTCTTAAGTTCCAAGTCACCAAGCATTAGTAGAGCATCTTGGCACTTCTCATCCACCTTTAGTGCATCACCAATCTATGAAAAGGAGTCTCTTTTAATTAAAAAAATGGCATTAAAAATAAATGCAAGTACATGCATGAGAATACTAAAGAAAGGTTTTCACAGTATAACAACCAGTTCGAGGCTGATTTGAACATTGTTTCGAGCTTTTGCAATTGCAGCAAGCCTCAAATAAGCATCCGTGTACTCTGGATACTGTAAGAAATTGAAATGCTTAGATAAGATAATACAGCTCAAAAATACCATTAAGCATGTTGAAACACCATGATAATGATGCAGAAATTAAAATTATTATGGTATAATAAGATGTGCACTTTTGAAAATAACTAAAGAAATTCCTACATCAGTTTGTTTCATTAGTTGAACACAAGAAAATTAGCTTGGTAACACTTCAACTCAAACATAGTGTAAAGGAATTAAGTATCTGCTTAGGTGCACCCATCGAACAAAGGAGCAGAATTTGACCCACTGTGGTATTCATTTAATACAAACATGTAGAAAAACATAAACAGCATAGAACTAGTCAAGACTAGATAACTTCTTTCTGGACAGTAGAAATTAATATGTGATCCAATATCCCTCAGTAATTCCAGAGGCCAGAAGTAGTTGATACCTTGTATGTTATGAGACGGTAGAAAATGCTGGCTGATTCAGTGTTATTTAGCTGCTCCAGCACCCGAGCTAGATTAAATAATGCCGAGACTTTATCCCATGGAAGTTCAACAGATAAACCTTGTTCCTCAAGCCGTTGAAACAATTGTAAGTCTTTATATTGACCAGTAACTGAGCTGGCATCAACAGGATATCGTGTGCTATTAATTAAATTAGCTCTGGCTCTACGATTAGGACTCAGTTGCTCATTATGACTTTGGGCTTCACCATTTGTCTGTGCCTTGATCAAAATAGATTCTCCTTCAGAATCAAAGAAGTTGCACCATATGCCCTCTCCAAGAGCTTCCCTAAATGCATCACTCGCAAGCTGGAAAAGGTAATCCATTTTAATTCAACATGGACGACTTAATACATCCCACCACTGCCAAAGTGTATCAAACCGGAGTATCCAAGAATGTATCCTAACCTCAAATTCTCCCCTTTCAAAATGGAGCACACCAATATTGTTAAGGAGCTCTATAGGTAATTCTTCATTCCCTTTTTTCAGCAGATTACGAGCCTGTAAAAAGCTGCGGACTTCAGTGATAAGCCAAGTTGTATGATTCAATCTATTTATCCTCCAGATAATTCTAAGAAACATCAATAATACATGATTTGTATAATAACATTGGTCAAAATGTAGGTTTCATGCATCGATATCTATTATAAACTTTTTTGCAACACTAAGTAGCTTGCATATGAGATAAATACCAAATAAATCAAAAACCATAAATAGGATATTAGTAAGTACACAAAAGGAAACCATATTGAGCAAGGAAGTAGGAATCGTTGAAAGAAGACAACAGTGATGTACTCTTACAACAAGCTGTCAACAGTAGACTTGAAAGGCACTTACCGTTTTAAAGGTGTCTAAGGCTGCATTAATATCTGTTGAAATTAAGAGGTCCCCCAGATCCAGAAATGCCTGAAATTATGTCAGAATATATGAATCAGAATAAAAAATCACACAATCTTTTATAGTATCTACAGTTTGAAACTCAAGAAAACTCATAGTTGATACTTCATGCAGTGATATCCTCAAATATAAAATATAGAAGCATTGAATAGAAAAACATGAATATAATCACCTCAGGATCACGGGGATCAAATTTGGTGGCTTTCCTGTATAGTTCTTGTGCTTTCTCAGTCTGCTCAAGCTGAACATGAATGTGTCCAAGAGCCTACCCCAAAAGAAAAAAAAAAATTAGTTCTCTAAACAAACCCTGAAGTCATAACAAAGTTATACACTTACTTTCAATGTATCACAGTTTTCCGGTTGAACCTCTAAGACCTTTTCAAAGTTTGTCAAAGCACTTTTTAGATCTCCTAATTTGAGTTGCACCTGCCCCAAACCTATTTCAAGCAGCACAATGAGGTTAACGAAAAATAAGCAGTAAACTAAAATGCTGATTGTGTGTCAGAAAGCCAGGCCAATAGAAATGGTTATAATTGGCAAAATGTAATACAAAACAGACTACAAATGTAACCCGCATACCATAGTAAGGTAATACAAATTCATGTGCACTGTTGCTTTCCTTAACAGAGGCCATATAATACATTCCTGCCTTTTCATAGTCCCCCTGAAAACAAACAAATGTAAATAAATAGATCAGAATAATGGAAATAAAAAGGGAACAATAATGACCAGCTATACTTAAACAAGTTGACATGGTTCATCAACTGCCAATATGAGGAATCAAAATATGAGTTTTGGGATTCACTTTTCTGATACGAGAATATTAGCATGATTTAGGAAGACAACCTTGCTGTGGTAAGAGCGAGCCAGATTGTAGTAAGAATGTGCCTTTGTTGGCCCGTGCATGGTGACAGCAAGTGCAGTTTCAGTCAACTGCTCAACAAGGAAATGTTGACCAGTGAAAAAGAAATGATTAGCAAGGTAATTTAGTGACATGGCACAGTAGGGATAAATCTCAAAAGCCTGCTGCATCTTTTCCATCCCATGCCTAATATCAACAGCTGCAAACATTCAATAAGAGATATGAAGTAAGATTTCCACAAAGTACGGCAGAAGCAAAACTCGAGATATCATAAAGTGTCAGATGTATGGAGACAATTGACAGGTTTTCAAGATATACATAGGTAGTCCATATTTTAGGAAATATATAGGACCGCTTACATTATTTTACAAAATACATAGGATAGTTTGCAAATCTGAAATTCCAGAAGACTAACCTTCATTAGTTTGCAAATCTGAAATTCCAAGTGCGACAAGTGCTTCAACATTATCTGGGTCTAACTGCATATACAGAGTTGTAGCAAAATAATCAATCAACAATTAGACAACAAAACTACACTGCTCTAAGTATAATCAGTTTGGTGGATTCTCTCATGATCAATAACCACATACCTGTAGAACACGGTGAAATACTTGCTTTGCTTTTGCAAAACGACCCAATTTATAATGGCAAAGAGCTATCCCGACTCTTACGGAGGAAACCCATGGATAGACTTGTAATGCTCTCTAAATAAAATAAAAAAAAATTACATGTCAAAAATGTAAGTCGTTCAAGAATTTTTGCTACATCCTAATTGGAATAGAGAGGAAAAAAGATGAACCTTGTATAACTCAAGTGCTTCAGAATATCGACCACGGTTAAAGTGAACACAAGCCTGTATACATAAAAAATAATTGTGCTATAAGAATGAGACAGCCATAACGACGGCGGCCAATGAGAATTGCAACACAGCAGATGCATTCACAATTTCACATGCATATTGAGATGGGAAACGAATATCACCAGCATAATCTGCAGACTCAAATAACTAAGCCTAAGATTCCATTGAACAGATATGGTTGCATGAATTTAAAAGATGGTTGAATTGCAGGGAGGGGGAAGACCTCTTCATTACTTTTGATTTTTCCATTTAGAGTAAGAAAAAGGTCTGCTTTCACACGTCACCAGTGGAGACTTCAGAGGACTAGATTAAGCAATGAGGCATATCAAAATATAGAATCAAATAATAGAGTATGTATGAATTATGATGTTAAAGTAAAATCCCCAAACACCAACAAAGACAGACATAACTTTTGATGATGAGAATGAGACAGGCGTAAAACATGCATTCAAGTACCTGTCCAAGAAGAGCAGGTACATTATCACGATCTCCATCTAATACAATCTTGAATGCATTAAATGCTTGTTCAACATCTCCCTTGGCCAGTAAAAGCTGACCTACATGGAGTTGAAACACAAAGTAGAAAGACAAATCGAAGATTAAGTTGGAGAAAAGGATGGAGCAATGCCAAAGGCAACAACGCTAAATCATTAGGAAAGCAAGTGTAGTATATGAAAGGCTATATTCATCATTAAATCAACCAACAAACTACGTCACCTGAAAAGCTGTAATTGTCTTCAACATACAAGCATAATTCACATCATGGTCAAATAATTATTTTCCTACCCTAAGTAGGTGTTGTGAGCAGGCATTCTTGATATACGATCTCTCATTGGTAAGTGATAAACAAACTACGTATAAATCATAATGAATGAGCAGGTATACAGAAGAAATGCCTAAATCTGTATCTTGTTGGCAAATATAAAAGTCTAAAGAAGAAACTCAAGTTATGGGATTTCCATACACACTGGTCTAGAATACCTTGTGGACATCAAACACCATTTTTGGTATAGTAAATATCTCTGCTAAATATTAACCCAAGCACACTTAACTAAAGCCAATAATAAAAACAGTCAAAGTCAAAGAGTTACATTCATATAACATTGTGGAGCTAGAAAAACTTTCATCACCAAATGACCAAGTAACAGGCAGAGGCATAAAGGGTTTACCTTTACCAATCCAGGTTGAAGGTTCATGCATGTCAATCCTTGATGCCTTGTTATAATACTTTGTGGCCTGTATGAAATAGTCTTCCTTTTCTCTATTCTTAGTCTCACTTTTTCCAAGGTAGCTGTAATATGCCCCTAAAGCATTTAGAATTGCAATTCTCTCATATCTTACATCCGCATAATATTCATCAATTTCTGCAAAGCATTAAGAGTTGACCATTAGTGATTAACTCCAGGAACATAAAATGTCTAATCATGTTGATCAAATTACAGTATAGTTCTTCTTTCATCCAAAGAAATATAACAATTTCAACATCACAGATTATTTTTTACCAGGACTGGATCCTTCTTCCAATATTTGTTTAAATTGTTCAACCTTCCCTTGTTTGAAGTACTCCCTCTGCACCCAGACAATCAAATACATTGAATTAGAAATTTAAATCATCCCATAATCAACAACAGCAATAAAAAGAAAAGGAAAAAAAAAACTAAGCATTCATCTGAATACGCAAGGAACCCCTGTGTTTGTCATCCATAAGGGCTACCATATTTTCTTTCAGACAACCATCTTAACACTCACTTCCTGCTGCCATTATTTTCAGTTCGTGATCATATTTCGTCACCCAACATTTAGTTGTAATGTATCGCCATTCTTATAGCATTTTTATGAACTTATTCCTCTTTCGGGGGTGCTTTATGAGCACAAGTATAGATAACACATTAAATTTATTTCAGCTGGTTTGAGTACATTGTGTAGAAATTAGTTTAGTCCTCTAGTTAAGGTTAAACCTTTCACTTCCTATCACCAAGCTTCTAAAATGACATTTACATTCAAATATGGGTTTTTGATTGTGTAGACTGATTTCGCCATTTATTTATGCAGGAAGTTAATTCATCACAAATTTCGTTGATAAGATGAACAACAGAGCAAGCAAAAAGTACAACCCTAAACATTCAAACAGCTGATTATATTCTCAATGCACATTCAGAAAGCAGCAACTGCTCGCAATGCAAAGTTCACACTCGCATAATTTAAAGCAAAAAGTAGAATCCATAAACGTACCGCGATTATGAGCCAGAGATCGAGCGGCGCTTGCTCCGCCTTCAGAATGTCGAGGATGTCGGTGGCGTCGCGCGGCAGCTGATCGAGAGCCACCCTCACCTCTTCCTCCGAATTCTGCACAGGTATATACACGCAAGCCATAACTTCTGAATCCAAGGTTCTCAACCTTCTCTCTCAACAGGTTCGGAAACGGCTAGTTCCCTGAAATAACGTCTCTATTGGCAGGAATTGGTGCCGGAAGACGGTGGCGCGCTAGCCCTAATTCGAATTGGGGGAGAAATCCGACGTCGGAAATCCGGTAATCTATTTTGTATTTATAGGAGACCCGCGACGGTGGGCTCGGATCCAATAATTTTAAACATTTTCTACAAATATATTCAGCCCATTTAGATTAGATGCTTTCATGAGGCCCATCTCTAAGTAACGATTTTGTAAATTAATAAAATGTACTTCCTCCGTCTCAGGTTAGTATGGTTCAACTAATATTTTATACCTTATATATAATTAAATATGTACCACACTTATGGACAACGGAGGGAGTACATTATTTCCGTGGTATTTTTTCAATAACGTCTCAATGTATAATAAATTATAAATTAAAATCCAATTTTTTGATATTTTCATGGTTTTGTCCCTAATGATATTTCCGTGTCACGTCATGATACGATGTGAATACATGCTCAAATACGTAATGTCTGAAAGCACAGTGTGTCACGTGAGATTTAAATTTCAGGAAATATCTCACCACTAAGAGCATCCAAAGTCGGAGACTTACCAATATTTTATTAATATTTTTGATACTTTTTATGGGTCCAATAATTGAGAGGCCGTTTTCAATGGACCGGTCTCTCGTTATTTAATTGTATTATATTATTTTTATGTTTTAATTAATTAATATATAAAAATAATCTTAATTATTAAATTTTATATAAAAAATTACTAGTTCCTATATATATAAAAAATAATCTCTAAATTTTATTAATTAATCATAATTAATTTTATATTTTATATTTAAAGCCTATATATATGCGTGCCTCCCTCTCTCTTTTCTCTTTTCGCCGGCTCTCTCTTCTCTCTTTCTCTTCTCTCTCTTTCTCATCTTGCCGGACGTCGCCACGTCGGCCGCCGGCTCTCGCTCTCTCTCCCTTACCACGGCACGGTCTCCGTCATACCCTCCACGACACCACTCCGTCTCTGTCTCCCTCCCCTTCACCTTTCCCTTCAATTAACCAAAAAAAAAGAAAAAGGAAGAAGCAGTTGGCGACGTGTGGCGGAGGATAGAGAGAAATGTAGGTCGCGACCCATGTCGCAAACGCGACCAGGAAGCGGTCGCCAACGGGAGGGACCGGGATGGGGGGGGGGGGGCAATCGGTGGCTAGATGACCGGGGGTGGGCGACCGCTGTAGTGGATGCTCTAAGACATAATTATGAAATTTTTGAAAAAATGAATATCATTTTGTAATTTATTAAACATTTGGAATATCATAAAGTGCTTATGTTTAATAATTGGAGACTAATTCTTAAGTCGAAAAGGAAGAATTTGTTAATATTTTCATTTGGAAAAAAAAATAGGTAGAAAAGAAAACAAACTCAATTTGATTATTATTTAATAACATGACTTTTATGGTTCAATCATTTAATATTGGACACTTATCTTTGTCTGAAATGTAAGTTTATTAGTGAGCATATTATCGAATAGAATTCAATTTGTGGATTATGCATGTAAACTGGCTAATATCTAATCAATTTGAGTCTTGACTCTTGATCAACCAACATCGCCTCATATATTACAAATATTTTTAATCATTGGCTACGTACTTTGTTTACTAAATTGTTATTTTTATTTAATTTGTACTATGTTTCATCAATATAATATTATTATAATACGACCAGACTTTGAATAGTTTATGACAACTTCTCTCTCTTTGCTAGAAATTAACTATTTTTAAGAAGGGCTTTTATCTTCTACAAATCAGAATAGTTACTTACATGAAATTGTTCCAATGACCAACATTTGGATATAATAAATTAATATCGGTGGCATCATTATAATTAATTTAATAATGTATAATGTTCTGGCATGTATGTGTCATCGTTTGCACAAAACAATTTTTATATTATATTTAGGTTGCATTTTACATTTTTTTTCCTCCCTCTTCTTGAATATATAAATCATAATCTATCCCGTCTAAATTTATTCTTAAAAATAATTTCATCCATCAATTCTTTTTTATTTAAAACAAACATTACAAGAAATTTCAAAGGCCGCGTGACAGTGAACTTGAACAAGTGACCATTGACTCGGACATTAACCACTCTACAACTAGGCTAACACACGCACACTCCGCCAATTCTTAAAATCTTAGCTGCACCCATTATGTTAGTATTCAATAATTTGTACACTTTCACCTAAACTTTTTAAATTTCCCCATACACAGTGATTTTGAACAAGGTTATTCGAAACTAAAAGCCACGAGACAGGATATAGGTTCATGCATGTCACCATGCACGTGACTTCGTCCCACTGTGTCACACACACAAGCAAATAGGAGAGAGAGAGAGAGAGAGATGGCACGTGACAAGTGAAGATTCAAACGTGCATGCCATGTGAGTGTGTTGGGCTAAGGCCCACCTTCCTTATCCAAGAGGAATCTTGATATAAACTAGTAACTCTATTAGGTAATTTTTTTTTACAAATTGCTTTCAAAAATCAAGCCCACATATATCATAAACCTAATATTATAGTACATTATATAATTATATTCCAAGAAAGGTGGCAACAAAGAAGGGAAATAGAATTATATATTAAACTATACTTAATTTAATCAGCCTATGCTTTCATTTCACAAGCAATCATCACAATTCAAACATACTAACTCACCTAACATTTTTTTTTAAATTAAAAATAAAAATATTGGTAAAAAAAATTAAACCAAAAGAAAAGGGCACACAATCACTTGTAGTTGTAGGGAAGATATATTGCAATCACCCCATGTATATTACAAAATATGATGGGTGGGGTGGGGGTGGGGGTGGTTCTTTTCTCCATCAATGGTGGAGCTGCGGTGGCGCTTGGTGGCCGGGCGGCGGAACCGGCGGCTTGCATTGGTAGCACTTGGCAAAGAGGCCGAATGTGTCGACTTGTCTAACAAAATTGGTCACGCTAGCCCATCCTCCGAACCCGAAACCCACAACCAGTATCCATAATACAATGAAGGTGTTGATGGCGTACATGGCCGCCCAACTCCGCATGAAGGGTGGTGGCTTCTCCGCCGCGTTCTGCAACGTCAAGTATACAAAAAATTCAAGAATTATTCGTACTTACATCATATCAGACCTTTTTTTTAGATAACATGCCTTTTATTTTCTATTGTGTTTCAACTCGTATTTAACATTTTTCCACTTGCATACTAATTAAGGCATACATGAACTTATAATTCATGAAATTCGAAATTGTCACAATATATGAAACATTAAGAGCATAATGTCTAATTTATAGTTGAAGGAACAGTAAATTTTATTTCTTGGTAAATAGAAAATTGGTCCAAATTTTAGTTACAAAAAAAAGGAACTAGAAGCCAGCTCATTTGGGACGTGACATAACATCTAGACTGTAGCATATAACTAAATAGAAAATGACTTGCCACCTATATATTCTGGTATGTGCAAAATTTCCAAATTTATGCATTTAATGCCACTGCCTATATTTATTGGTTCTTTATCTAGGCCTAAGACACTATACACTACTCTTTTTACGAGATCGAGATTTCGTATTTTATTTCATCAATACCTATATACTTAAACTATTGCAACCATAGCATGTATTGATCGATGAGATGGAAAATTTAGGTTAGTCGTATTTATTTACCCGGCGAGCTGAGGCTTTTCTATAAGTGAGCATATGAGCGAGAGAGGGGATGATGTAGACGGTGAAGCTGACGAGAAGGGCTCCGACAGCGGAGTTGATCGGTCCGAAGAACGGGAAGATGATGGCCAAGAACCATATGGGGATCACCACCGGCAACCTAGCAAGTGCCCTCAGACATATGCTTTTCGTGTCGTGCATCCCGATCACCTTCTCCCACACGAAGTAGAGTGGTGTGCACGCGAATCCAAATGTGATGAACTGAAAAATTGAAACAATAGTTAGCACATAATTAACGAGATATACGACTCAAACTACACGAATCTGGTTTATCCGTTGCAGTTTGTGTTTATAATTGATGCAATTAAAATTGACTAGATTTGGACCTGGTGGATGAGCATGAGGACGACGGCGGCATCACGCCACCGGTTTTTTGGGAGGAGTGAGAAGGCATTGGAGTGATTCAAAAGCTCGTCGCCGAACGCCCAATACACGGCGGAGGACGATGGTAGGGTTAGGGTGAAGACATATAATGTGGCAAACAAGTAGATGTACTTGAATTTCTGAGGCTTCCACATCGCGTGCATAATTTCCCTATTGATCAAAAAAGGTGTGTCACAATTCGTATGAAAAACAATTTAATCAAACAAAATTATACAACTACATTAATTCAGATCATGTCACGTCTCGTATTACACTTCACCAATACGAGACCAAACAGAAAATCACTCAACATAGACGCAAGAATCTTAACTGGTACACTATTCCTTACACAAAATGGAATAATTTTTGTGCAATAATTATGTGATGCAAAAGTACTTTGAAAGGATGGGCATTTTAGGCCTTCTAAAGCCATGAGTAAATCCCTAAAATGCCCTTACTGCACATGTAATATAGTACTCCCTCCGTCCCACTCATTTTGTCCTCCTTTTCTTTTTCACTAATACTTTTTGGACATATATGTCCGGACATAAAATGAATATATTAATAATGTTAACTTATAATTTATCAAATAAAATAATGGTATTGGTTAGTACTCTAATATATTTACTTAATTAATCTAAACCGCCATTTTTAGAGAGAGAAATATGAATACAAAAAATACGAAATTAAACTAATAAAGTTATTTTGTGATTTTCACTAATCTTTCGGAAATACTATTAATTAATAGATATTTATGCATTCACTTGAATTAGATTACTCAAAAAATAATAAATTGAATGAATGTGGAGAAATTACAAAATTAAATAAATAAGTTAAACGGATCGAACCGTTTCATTTACCTAAACGAGCTAGATTATGTCCGGACATTTATGTCCGAATAGCATTACTCTTTCTTTTTTGGTTGTCCCACTGAAATTGTCCTCTTTCCTAAAAAGGAAATAATTAACCCTTCAAAAGTAATGGAGCCTACCCATTTTCTCTCTTTTTACATTTCTCCTTAATCTCCGTGTCGTACAGTAAAGGGACAAAATGAGTGGGATGGAGGGAGTAACTAACTATCAAAAACTTCCACAAATGTCTAAAAGACAGAAACCTTTAGAAAAATAAATAAAAACCCAAGCTCAGATGGCAGAAACTTAAACTAAATTACTTGGATTTATTCTGTAGTAAAGTGTTTCTGGGAAGAATGCTAATGTATTTTTCTTGCAAATTTTATTCTTTTTTCTTCCTAGTTCAATAAATAAAATAAAAAGGTAGTTGAATAATTATGTCTCTGTTTTTCACAGTCGACGAGACAGCCGGCAAAAGCTGCTTAATAGAAGCCAGACGAAGATAACATTTCCACCAAAACACACACACACACACTCAAACAACCATACACTGTATGTAGAGAGAGAGAGAGAGGCATGAGAGAGAAAAGCTTACACAGTAACAGCATGGCCACCAAATGTATACAGTATATTAGTGGCGCCTGTGAAGTAGAGCACAAGTTTCTTTGGACCGGAGTGCTGAACATCCTCAGCCTAAATCAAAATCCCACATTAGTATAAAACAAATTTAAAAAAAAAAAATCATCCCTTTTAAATAAAAATTAAAAATTAACCACAGTCGGTGTGCACATGATATCTCGACTTAAAAAACGAAGCCCGTTACGGGTTTCTTTACCTGGCCATGAACAAGGGATGCAATGGTCATGTACCAGGCAGTGTAAGTGGTCATCCCAAGTCCTAAAAACGACCAAATTCGGTAGTTGTGAAAAGATGGAATGAAAACTGTAGTAGCACAGCATGCTCCAAATATGTATGTCCAAGTCCTCTTGTCCAAATGATCATTAATATAGTATATGTTGCTGTAATAAAAATTCAACAAAATGTGTGAGTAAGTTTTGATCATCAAGATTCAATCTTTTCAAATTTTTTTTTTCAAGAAAATAAAAAGGTCTATTCATCTATCATACTCCCATCGAAATCCCTTTATTGCAAATCGTGCCCACGATTTAGAATGGATGATCTAGTCCGATAATGTTGTACCAAATTCAAGATTCAATCTTTTTAACAAGAAAACAAAGGTCTATTCATCTATTATATTCCCATCAAAATCCCTTTTTTTGCAAATCGTGCCCCGTATCTTATTTAGAGACGGGGCACGATTTGAAATAGATGATCTCGTCCGATCAACAAAATGTGCACATTTTCCTCATCAAGATTCAATCTTTTCATCTAGAAAACAAAAAGGGTCTTTCTACCTATCCCATTTCCATCCGTATTCCGTTTAAATAAACGGAATACGACGATTTGAAATAGAGGATCTCGTGTGATAATTACCTCGCGCAACCGATGAGTTGGATGACAGATCCAAAGAGGAGGAAAGTGCAGTTAAAGGCTAATCCAACAGCTTTCCAGTATGGACCGAGTAATCCATCCAGCACTTCAAACCACTGAATTTTTTTAACAAAGTTATTAACATTAAAAAAGTACTTAAAAACGGATTACTTTTTAAATATTAATGTTTTTTGTCTATTTGTGAGAGATTAACAAACCTGAATGACATGATTCTTGAAGCTTACACCTTCTTTTTCCTTTCTGCTTCGATACTCTATGTATAAAACACTAATTAAATAAGCAGTCCAGCTCCCAATCAATCCATAAAATACTTGAAAAATAATTCCAGACAGCATTCCAAGTTGGGAAAAAGAGTATGGAAGCGTAAGCAACACTTGAGCAACCTGCAAAATATTAAAAAAAAATAATAAATTTAATAGCGGAGAATATATTCAAGCTTCGTCCAACTAATTCTAGACACGACTTAACTAAGAATATATATTAAAAAATAATAATAATAAAAATTTTAACGTACTTGGTTGGAAGAGCAGCTGAACCAAGCGTCCCAGGCGGAGCCGCCGTGCCAGAGGGCGTTCTTGACGCTGAAAATGGGCTGCTCCGCCGCCTCCTCCGCCGTCTCCTTGCCGTCATTTTCAGTCTCGTTGAAGGTGGAGACAATGGCTTCCTCTGCTTGCTTCTGTCCCAACATTTTTTCTCACTTCGAAAAGGAGATTCAGACAGATCTGAAAAAAACAATTTAAAAGAAAACAAAACGATCAATGAGACAATCAAGAAAACGAAAGCCGAGGTGAAAAGAGAAATTCCCAGATCCGAAACGAGAAAAGAAAGAAAAGGTGACACAAATAAATTGAAAACGCCAAAAAAAAAACAAACAGAAAGAACAAAAAAAAAGAGGGAGAAAAAAATGAGACCTTGTTTGATCAGTCTTTTTCTTCGAACTCCAAATATTCCAACTCCGAAAATTCTCTAACTTCGATTGCTTATTTTTATGCAGTGAGAGAAAAGAGTGACAGTTCAAGAATTCTTCATTTCAAGAATTGACGTAAAATAATTAATGAGAACCCAGAAAATTATTGCGCTGAGTCTAAGCTATAATCTCTGTGGCCACAATATGAAAATGCGCTTCTTCAAGATTTTCTGCAGCGGCTGAAGGCGGCGAGAATTACCTCAAAAGCAGCAAATTCTAGCTCAGAAAAACAGGAGAGAGAGAGAGAGAGAGGGAGAGGGAGAGAAAAAGGAGGACTTTCTGCTACTATTAAAGCAGCACATATTTATAAGTATTAAACAACTGTGCTGGGAGAGTGTGTCAGTGTGCGAATTAATAACGATTTCCTTTTTATTTATTTTCCATTTTGCTTCGTTTTTTTTTTTCAAAGAAATACTCCCTCCGTTTTTTTATAAATGTTTTATTGAGAAAAAATTCTTATTCCTTGTTAAGTGTCCTATTGTGGAATTTGAAGTTAAAATAATAACAAAACTCCTATTTTACCCTCACAATATTTATTGAAAAATGTAATTATTAGACTTTGAAAATAATAAATATGAGTATAAAAGTAATATCTCATGCTTCGTTGGTTTTTGTAATTTTTCTTAATAGGACACTTAAAACAAAACAGAGGGAGTACCATATGATCTCGCAACGTTCAGCCGATTTTACATTATTATCATAATATTTAAATTTTAATAATGTTAAGAAATTCGAGAACACATTCCTATTAATTAATCTTCCACTGATGAATAATTGAATATATTAGTGAAGATGTTAGTTCCTAGTGATCACACGGTATGGACTACGAAAAATAAGTGTTTTTAGTAATAAAATCACTGGAACATTGATTATCTGATTTTTGAATTTAGATTTAGTGCTAGTATTGCAAAAATGTTGAATGTAATTTATAAATTTTTAAATATTATGATATTATTATAAAAATTGATTAGACATTGTGACAATATATGGTATTTGTCATCGGTACTTTTTTTTCTGAATTTGGAGTGCAGTTGGAAATATTTCTGTTTTTTATTTCAATATTAAATATAGTTACTAAACGTTTATATGACGCTCGTTTGGTGAGTATTAATAAGGTTGGTGAATATTTTCGAAACTTATTCATTAATGTATTTGGTAGAAAAATGTCAAATATTAGTTCAATACTATGTATCAAATTGGATGTATCACATGCCATAACTAAAACAAAAATGTACGATATTAATGATTTATTGTAGATTCATTCAACTTAATTAAGTGTAAGCGAGCAACTTCATAATCATAATATGGCATACCATACAAAAAATTATATTTTCAAAGTCGAAATTTAAAAAATATTATGACCGGTCCGAATTAAAAAAGGAAATATAAGATTTTTTACCTTGAGGGAGGTGGTTGAAATTCTCTTTTTATTTCTATTTTTTTTTTTTTTTACTTTTTTCAGTGTATTCCACTAAGGATTCGATTCTTGGTCTTCGTTTGGTAGAGTGAAAGTGAGAATCGATATATGTTACTTCACTCGATGGATGGGGCCCACTCCCTTTTACTACAAAAATAAATTTTCTGTTTTAATATTTTCAATTTTCAATTCATACTTAATATTTGACTTCGTGTTTTAAACGGCAAAATATTTTTTCAACCAGTTGGAAAGGAGACAAATGTGTTTCTTTATATAGCCATAATCGTTTAGGAGTGTGAATAAAAAGGTGTTAACTATCTTTTCAAACAAAAAAAAAAAGTGTTAACTACTCCCTCCGTTGCAATATTCATGGCATGTATTTCTTTTTGGATCGTCCCATGTAACATGACATGTTTTCTTTTTGGGCTAATTTAAAACATACTTAGGTCCTAATTAAAGCATTTTATTGACTAAAAAAATACTTTATTGACTAAATGATTTAATAATGAATAAAAACTATACTAACCATGTGAGTCACACACCTTTTGATCCATAATTTACTTCTCCTTAATACTCGTGTCCAAAAGAAATAGGCCATGAATATTGGGACGGATGAGTATTAAATATTTTGACATAAACATATTCTTTCTTGTGTGCAGAAAAATGAAAAATAACATACCTTATATTGTTGCACCCCTTACAATAAACATACCATGTATTGTTCTAATAAATTCCTTAAATTCATTCACCTAAACATGGCACATAGAGGATGTTTGGAATCCAGCGTTCCACTTTTTTTTTTTTTTTAATATCATTACAAATATTAATACACACACCCCACCTAAGATTTTTTGGTGGCCGAGAGTACTCGAACCTCTGACCTATTGGTCAACAGGCAACCACTTCCACTTTTTTATGTCTCATTGTGTATTATTTAAAAAAATTATTTTTTCAATTCCAATTTATTGTATTTTATATCGATTTTATAATTGTTAATTAGATTTTATTACACCCAATTATGACATGTAATTAATTCTTTGCATTTTATTACAATTTTATTATCCAGCAATTGACTATTAGGGTTGGTAAATTCAAAATTATGGTATATAATATTTTTTAAATTCATTTTTAGTAATAGATGTTGATTATGATGCATTATATTAAAATAATTGTGACAAGAGTGAGACAGAAAATATTAAGACACATGATCAGAACTGATTGACGACACCTCAACTAACCACGAGAGAAAGTGCACAAATTCATCATAGGGTCACAAGATCAATTGAACCACAGCATGATTCAAACAATTGTCAAAGTTAAATTTAAAAATAAAAACTATAATTATCCCCCAAAAAGTTACACATTTACAAGGGAACAAAAAAAGAAAGATGATGATACAAAATAGAGTAAAGATGAGACATATGGGAAAAGTGATGAATGGTCAAAGTTTTTTCATAGTTTCACCTCAAGAGGAACAAACATGCCTTCATTATCATTAAATTTGTCAAATAATTATGTGACTTACTTGAGTTTGTCTTAAATGTTGGGAGGCAATAGTATCAATAAGGAAAAAAGGAAAAGTATTTTATGTCGTTTATTGCAATCCTAGTCATTTACCTTAGCTAATTCTCTGCCGTTGGGAAAAAATACCTCAACATTTCTTTTTCTTTTTTCTTTTTTCTTTTTTATTTGCCAGCTAGAAAGATTCCATTGCATTTCTAATCACGGTTGGATGTTGTACTTATTCGAGTTGCCGATGTCGTAAATCGTAATGTGTTTCAATTTTGTATTTTATACTCGTAAAAATATACTACCTCCGTCCCATTATTCTTGTCTCATTTCTTTTGGGCACGCGTATTAAGAAGACTGGTGTTTAAAGGGTAAAAAGATAGAAAGTGGTGGAACCCATAATTTTTTGTGAGAGAAGCATATTTCCTTTTATGGAAACATGACAAGAATAACGGGACAGCCCAAAAAAGAATACAAGACAAGAATAATGGGACGGAGGGAGTATTACGTATGCAGTCTGATGTTTCTTATTCGATTCATATTATTTTGTGAATATTGGACAATGGACTATTCATATTCTACTAGTGCATGGCCTAAAAAGAGAAAGGAATTTAATTATTTAGTGAATTCGGTTTTTTTAGTTACTTATAAAAAATAATAATAAGTTACCCTATTTTAGTAATTGGGGGGTGCAATAAGTCACAAAATTGATATTTTTTATATTTAAAAGTGAAATTATCGAAATTAGTGACTAATTTTAAATAAATAAACTATCACGACCAATTGCAAAATTAAACTGCTCAAGTTAGCAACTCATAATTAATTAATTAAAATCGCAGATTCATTATAAATGTCTGAATAAAATTTTAAATTGTCGTTTTAGAATCATTGGTTTAGTAATTTGTTGTAACAAACGATATACTTGCCACTCGACACACGCAAACAACCTTTTAGTTTGTTAGAACATGAAAATATTGCTGTATAAAGGTATTTTACATGGAAAATTACTTTCCTAAAATAGTAAGGATAATTATTACGTCGTGACAAATTTTGTTGTTTGGATACTTTGTAACAACTACCATGTAAATACGCACATAGTATTTCTTTAGAAATTAGAGCGGTCGGGCTGAGTCAGCCAGAGATAATTTTTGGATCAGGTCGGGCCGATATGAAAAAACGATCCGATTGTTAAAATGACTGTCCATCGGCCTTGAGGCTATTTCAGGTGGAATCAGGCCGATTCAAAATTCAATCAGACCTCTATCTTTACAACTAATACCTAATCAATCGGACCTAACAGGGCGAGGATGATTTTTGAGAGTTCTATTTAAAATATTATTCAATAAATTTTAAGTTCATGATATTTCAAGATCGTCACTCCATCAAATAAATCACTATAATTCTTACGGATCAGAAGTTATAATATTAGTAACTTGAGAATTTGAATTCAAAACGTTTCATTCGCAAACACTAAAGTGAATACAAAAGAATAAAATGTAGAAATATTAAGGACATAAATGCAAAGTATTCAGTTTTTTAATTTTCAATGCAATAATTAAAGGGTAAAAATAATTAATTTGTCAATTTCCTTCACATACAAATTTAATAATATTTAATTTTCGGACTAAACTTATATGTACTATGAAAATATTTTGAATATTTCCAACTAAAAAGCTAAAACATATGTTTAAAAAGCTAAGATCAAAATGTGGTAATAATATTACAAATCTTTTGAAAGTCATACCCAAAGGCCAAAGTCCCAAGCCGCTCCTCTGAATTTGAATTTGACATTTTCTTTTTTATTTAATTTTGTTACTTAATACAGTAGAACCTCTCTATAATTATATTCTATATAAGAATAACCCCCCTATAGTGATAAAAAGCCTCGGTCCCAACTTGGGACCAGTTATAAATAGAAATAATTCCTACATTGTAATATTTCGGATTTTTTTAGGTCTCGTATGTATAAAATTGCCCCTATATAGTAATAAAATGACAATAATATAATTTTAAAATATATTTATGTATAAATATCAATCAAGAGAATTGATTACAACAAATTTAAGATGACATGAAGTATTTATCTAAAGTTACTTGTGACAATGATTTAATTTTTTGGGTTACCACGCCATCTTTTAACTTGCGTGTTCGTAGTACCTCGTCAATACAATCACCTTCTTGTTGAATCCAAAATATTTCCAATTTGTCCAACGTGCTTGAATCCAAAACATTTCCAATTTGATATTTTAAATACTTACTTAAGTGAATCTTTTAAATATATACATAATATACCGCATGCATGATGTATATACTTGAATTTATTATTATAGAACCAATTAATCTTAAATAACTTATTAAAAAAAATATAAGTCAAATTCTACATATGAATAACCTCTCTATAAGAATATTTTCTTATAATCCCAAGGATATTACTATAGGGAGGTTCTACTGTAGATCAACAAAATACAGCCAAAAAAATTGTCAAAATATACATCCCAAGTATTAATATTATCTAAAAAAAGTATTAATATTATCAAACAAAAGGTCTACATCAATTAATGGAAAAAAAAAATTAGTACGGTAAATCGCACAGTGTGGTTGTTCGTAATTAGGATAGAATTAAGGAATTTATGATATAATTAAAAATAATTAATTTAAATAAAATTGATTAATTTTTAATTATAATTAATTAATTAAAAAATAAAGATGAACAACACCAATAGTTCGGTTCGGTCCACCGCATGAGAGATTCCCTCTTAATTGAATCAGATGTATTGAAAAATTTGGATGGTGGATTTTATTTGGTACCCTACCAAAAACTGTTTAGCTTTCTTATGTAGATATGCTTTGACCTATAATATGTTGTTAAATATTTTTGTATTATAATAAGCGGGTGAGAATTGTTTATGTGATGACACCGCCGTTGAGGGGCCATCTTTGGTGGTGATATGGTGGCGGCGCCGCCACCGTGGAGGGGTAGAGTGGCACGAATGGATCTTGGGAGTGAAAAAAGGTAGTATTTTTTTTTTATAAAGAGAAAATGTGGAAATTAAATACAATATATAGATAGAAATTATCACCCCAGCCATTTAAACGGGATCTGTCGGCCGAAATGGTCACCCCACCACTGCCCCACTTCTAAATTTTGGGTTTTTCAATGCATAATTATCAATATATATGTGGGACAATTAAATAATTTTTTTCGTCGGGACAATTGATCAATATATAATTCACGATTATTATTAAAAAAGTATGATTATATATTACAAAAGATTAGTATCATATATATATATATGTGTGGTTAATGGTCTGTAAATTCCTCAACTTTCAACAATTTCTGATTTTGCTCTCCACCTAAAGATTCTGCTTGTAAATTCTCAACTTTCAGTAATTTCTGGTTTTGCTCTTCACCTAAAGATTCTGCCTGTAAATTCCTCAACTTTCAATTGTTTCTGATTTTGCTTCCGGCGATGGGATCCGGCAAGAATAGTTTTGGAACCGGATCGACCCACCCACTCTCTCTCTCTCTATCTCTCTCTCTCTCTCTCCAAGATGAGATTGCTAGATTTGTCAGTATTTTTGATTTGTATGAATGTGAAAATTATTGTTCTGGCTATTTGGAGATTTGATGAATTCAAGATTGTATGGGTGTGAGTAGGATTTAAAATTCTTGTGATTTTATGGGTGCCTTCTAGCGCATGATCTGTATTTTCTCGGTTGAATTATCTCTGCGAAAATGAAAGAAAGCAGGGGAGAACGAGACTAAGGGAGGGGTGGGGATGATGATATGAAATATTTTTTATTTTTTTAATTTACATATAAGCCACGAGAGTGAAACATAGATTAATTTAAGCCACGTTTATAAATTTTCAAAATTATTTTTGCCGGATCCCATCGCCGGAAGCAAAATCAGAAACAATTGAAAGTTGAGGGATTTACAGGCAGAATCTTTATTGGAGAGCAAAATCAGAAATTGCTGAAAGTTGAGGAATTTACAGGCCATTACCCTATATATGTGTGGACTTATCCCTATATATTTATATATTTCAATTCTAGGTTCCTTTATTTTTTATTAATGGTGATAGAGTCTCGTGTTAGACTGTCTTAACGCATCAGATTGATAAAAATGATGCATATTTCTTGAATCCTAGTATGTAAATGTAGGAACAGTGACTACCCACCAACTTTTTGATGAAAATCCAAGAAGAAAACAAGAATGTTTGAGCAAAAACTTTGTGCTCACTACCTGCTCGATAAAAGTCCCAGCTGAAAAAGTAACCTCCACACAAAGAAAACAGTGAAGAAAAAGGAAAACTTTGTGCTATGGTAATGAAGCCACTACTTTCAAAGAGAGAAAGAATTTGATGTGCAATTCCTTCCAATAGCGTATGTAGGTACCGTCTTACGAATCATATCCCGTGTTACTCTCTTATTATAAATTTTGCAAACATAAAAATTAAAAGAGAACATCAAATTTCTTTTGATGTAGTGAATTGCGTATAAAGTCTGGTTAGAAATGAACCAAACTCTAAATGAAATTCACTGCATTACAAAAAGGATAGAATGAATAAATGATACATAATAATTGAATAAATGTATCATAAGACATACAATCGTACATGACACAAGAAAATATATGCTTAATGGTATGTCATGTCGACGCGACACACATTATACCTACGCTAAGTGCAAGTCTATTCCTAATTATTCCCAAAATTCATATTGAAATATACATAACGTAACTACTAATAATTCTGAACGAAGACCCATCCATCAAATATTACATCCGCCTGCAAACCACACAGAAAATGAAACGCACACGTAGAATTCGTCATCCCACTAAAAGATGTTTAACGTGGCACATATATTTTTAATGGAATTAGTGGGGGATGTAATGATTTAAGGAAATGAATTTTAGGGCACGAGGGTGGATCAAACTTCGGAATTGTGTTTCCTTAGTTGCTACCCTAGTGGGCCCCACCCCCAATATTATTATCTTTTTTTTTAATGAAACCCAATATAATTATCTTGATTTCACTTTCACTTGATATACCAACATAATGGGTTTCCCATGCCTCCCACTCTTATATTTTCTTGTGATTATAGTTTTTTTGGCTTAAATTAATTAATTAATGTTTTCAAACTGTGGTCGCATCTTTGGCTAATCACAATTAGTGTGTTTTAAGTTTTCTTGAATGGATTTGTTAGACGTTTGACATAATTCGAATAATTTCTCAAGCATGTCGATTTCGTTATCATTGTATTTTTAGATATTGTAGGTTCTAGTTCAAGAATTATGTATTTTATTTTTCTTTTTCGAACTTATGCGATTACCTTACTTTACAAAATAGCTAGACTACGAGACTATTTTTTTCATTTTATGATATTTCAGAACCACGAGCTTACTCTAGCTAAACACTCCTTAAATCGAGTATCTCTATTCCAAAACAACATAATACATTTACAATTTTCAGCCAATAATTGCAAGAATTAGAATTTTTGATTTTGTTACAACCGAGAATAAATTGAAGTATCCTTGGACAACAACTGAACATGGTACACTTATCTTAAATGGAACAATTTATGGTTCTCAATTATTAGATTTGGGCAATATGTGTACATGCTTATGATTTTAAAGTGCATCTGCAAAAATGACAACTTAAAAAAATTAGTCAAAAGTATTTGATTCTTATTCCACCTCATCTGGATCAATTTCCCTTTAAGCAATACATTATTAACTCAGATGACCTAACTTTAATAGGGGTGACTTTTAATTATTATAAATGATACTTTAAAATGCTAGAGTAAAAATATTTATATTACTGATTATAATAAGTGATATTATTACGATAATACTTCTTTTTTTATGATAGTCGTAGATCATGAGAAGATCAATTGTCCAGAATTATTCATAATACTATATTAGTGATGCTTTCTACCATAATTCATCCTGGACTATATAAATTAAATAATTAAGCATAAGTCATTATCCAATTATATATAATTTTTTAATATACTTCTTAGAAGAGTTTTGAACTAATTATTCGGCTGCTTGACACCTCTGAAGGTCAAGAGTATGATTAGCAGCATCTAAACAAGCTCAAGCAATCATTAAAATCAATGATTAACCATTACAAAAGAAACTAATTAATTCTAATGCAAATTGCTTTTTTATGGGGATTGCTTTTTTCTTTTCTCCCTTTATTGATTTATGGCATCAACGTGCACAAGATATAGATAAGGAATATTTATATTTTCAATCATAAATAAAATACAGAGTACAAATAAAATAAAATATAGAGTTTCTTGGTGCCTAAATACCCTATTTAGCTATCCTATCGTTTTCCAATAGTTTGACCTCATATAGTCTTCATATGTACTAGAGATTCAACCATAAAATTTACCTACAAGCTTCGTAGCTCAATAGTATTTATTCCTTTTTTTTATGTCGTGTGAATTCGTAACTGCTACTTTTCCGATATAATTATTAATAAAATGTGAAGGTTCAAACAATTATTTATTTAGTTTAATCTTAATACAACATCATGTTATTTCACATGACATTCTATAACATTGTAATAACGTGTAAAATTAAAATACTACGAAAAAATAAAATAAAAAGGCCCAATGCTTAGTTGGTGATGAAGATAAGAAAAGTTTAATATATTTGTATTTATTTATTTAATTATTGTCATGGGCGTCAAGTTAGTGTTTTAGTACATATATATGGGAAAAAAATTTATTATACACACTTTACTTTTGTAAAAATGAAAAATATACACCAATTCAAACAAATATACACAATGTACAATCATCTCATTGATAGGACTCACTTTCCGAGAGGGATCTTCAATTTTCCTAGCGGGATCCTCATTTTTCAAATCTCTCCCGATAGGGATTTTCAATTTTTTCACGAGGGATCTTTAATTTTCCGAGCGGAATTTTCATTTTTCAAATCCCTCCCGAGAGGGATCTTCAATTTTTCCGAGTGGGATATTTATTTTTTAGATCCCTCTCGAGAGGGATCTTCAATTTCCGAGTGGGATTTTCATTAAGTTTATAGGGACGAAGTCCTTTTAGGAATTAGTATATTTCGACAGTTAATTTCAAGAAACAAGTACATATTTCTTACACATCTCTCTTACACATGTGTAAGTGATGTGTAAAACTTTATTAGTAATTGATAGGAACATGTCACAATCAAGGGTTAAATTCGTCCATGCACAGCAAACATGCTCAAATTTCATTTGTTCTCTTTTGGGTTTGTATTTTCCATTTTTGCAAAAGTAAAGTGTCTATTTTTATGGATTGACACTATATATATTGGGTCTTTTGTTATGTTTTGGGGAGTTGAATTAGATATTGAGATGTAGAGTTTGGGTTTGTTCCCTTCTCGTGTGTTTTTACGGTATTCATATCAACGGATTAACTCTTATCCTACGTTTTCCGGTATTTTGTAAATCAAAATCAACGGATTTCATATATCTTATTATTTATGAATATATTTCACGCCTCTCCCTGCATCAGTTGGACTATCTAGGGTTTTAGTAGTGTTTGGAAAAGGGATTTTCTTAAATAAGGAAAATGGCTCTTGGATTATTGTGGATGCTCCTAAAATGTTTGGCTACTGTCATTTCTCTTGCTGTATTGGGATGTTCAGTTTCAGACAATGTCCCTAAAACTTTCAAAGGCATCTAAAACTTAATCAAATAAATTTCTCTAAAAAAATTAATTAATTAAATAAATTGTTAGTTATTAAAGGAAAAAAGGTGAAAAGCAAGGAATTATTTGGCTTTTGATTAGTGCGTCACTATCTTCAGCTAGATTTCCCCCTTCTCTTCAATGTTACTATTCTATTTCCCATTTTTTATTTATTCTCCTTGGATTCTATTTTATATTATGATGCATCATAATTCAAAATTGTGTGATCGTGACTATGTCCTTGCTATAGTTTTTGTGAAATATAAGTCAATATGTTAATTTAATTGTCGATGATCTATTGATGATGAATGAGTATGACGGTAACCAAAGATTTCAAATTTGAATCATCCAACATTTTATAGGTTGAACGAACATATTGTACCATATTTTTATGATCGTACGGTTATTTCCTTCATGTGATTTTGCAAATTACTGTATTTGAGCAGAATTTACCTGATGCACACCGCGTAAGTAGAGGATGTGAGTTGGTCATTTAAAAAATATAAGTCATTATATATTTCTTCAAATGTATATACCACTTTATAGAAGAACCAACTTGTACATAATTCTAGATTTAAATATTACAACAAAGGTCCCCAAGAGGACATTCAAGAGATGTAGAATTCAGTGAGGTCTATGGTTCAAATCCACCGCTTCCCTTTTCCCTAAATAAAATAATAAAAAAAATGTTACAACAAAAGGATTTTGGGTATGTTAATGTTAGTAGTGTCAAGTTACGTTTTCCTTGTAGACAAGCCTCAACTAATAAAATATTGAAAGTGAGAATTATTATGGATTTCCTCATTTTGTTGTGAATCTTGATTATCATAATAGTATTAGTTATTCTCTTCAACATTAATTATTTAGGCTCTAACTAAAGTAGTATCTCACTCTTTGTCCCATATCTTTTTTTTCAATTATTGGTGGGACAAAATTTAGATATTTTTGTAAATTTATACATTATTTTTTCAATATATACACAACTAGAGGTTATATTAAAAAAATTGAGGTGGTGCATGCAATATTTCAAAGCATTATGTATGTACCAACAAATTACGGCAAAAGAAAAACTGTAAAAAATACGATTACCTTTTTTTAAATCGACACGATTATATACTACCTCCGTTTCATATAAGTAGCAACATTCTTTTCAGCACGGGAATTAAAGAGAAGGATGTTTAAAGGGTAAAAAGATAGAAAGTGGTGGAGCCCACAACTTTTTGTGAGAGAGACATATTTCCTTATAAGTGACCACTTATCCCGGGACAACACAAAAAGGAAATGTGGCCACTTATTGCGGGACGGAGGGAGTATAATTTATTGTTTGAATTTTTTTTTGAAATTAGGGCAAAAGAATATTAGAGTTGGATTATTGGTGAAAAATGACAAGTCGGATAAAGGGATTTGGGATAAGTGGTGGATTTGGACCCCCCATATTTGAAATGGACCTTCCATACGGATCCGAATATTTACCAAACTGTCAAATCCGGACCCTACTATTTAGGATCCGTATCCGTCAAGCCATTAATTGCTACATACCATTTTGGTGCCACTAATTTCTTCAATAAAATTCTCAATTTTATTCCCCTCTTTAATTTTATTCTTCATAGTTGATCGAATCGAATTTCAATTGGATGCTCGAAGTCGTGGATTCATTTTCAGCACTTGATTAATTTTTTTATAGATCTAATTTTGATGAATTTTGAACTAATTTAATTATATGTACTTCAGTAAGCATCCCGATCGTGTGAACATCGCGTTAGTTATTTTCGGACGTTGAAAGAACTCAAAAGTGTTTGCGCATAATTATTTCTAAATATATATGAACGAGTTGTGTTAAAAAATTGAGTAGATAAGGAACGACTAGGCCGACGATTGGAAAATCATGAATTTGAATTCATAATTAACTAGTAAGTAGCCCGTCGAAATTCGACGGGGAAATAATTTTATGTTTTAATTTATATGTATATATTTAAAAATAATTTAATATCTTATTTAAAAGTTGTGATGTTGTTCGCGTTAATTATTAATCAAACTTAGAAAATTATTTTATTTCACGTATCTAAATTTATAATTAGGAAGGATAATGGACCGGGTATACTCAATCATTATGTATTTTCTAAATCTAAATTTATTTAGAATTTTTCTACATGTTCGTCCTAATCTCGGTTAAAATAGTTTACTGTACATACTCGTCTCAAATCCGTTGAGTAATACTCGATAAAAATATGAACACTCCAAGTAAAATTAATTAAAATTAATAAAAATCCTTCTTTCTATGTTACTTGAACCGTCTCGTTGGTTTATGTTAAATTACTCGATAAAAATCTAAACAAAGTTAATATTAATTAAAATTTGTAAAAATTCTTCTTTTTAAGTATATTTGAACCGTCTCGCTGGTTCATGCTAAATCGATATCTCTAATCTATGCCAAAATGCTAAAAAAAATGTTTACATCTTCAAAGTAATATTAATTAAAATTACTAAAATTCATTCTTTCTATGTTATTAAATTACTCGATAAAAATATAAACAAAGTTAATATTAATTAAAATTAGTAAAAATCCTTCTTTTTAAGTATATTTGAACCGTCTCGCTAGTTCATGTTAAATCGATATCTCTAATATTTGCCAAAATGAGAAAAAAATATGTTTATATCTTCAAGTTTTTTTGTTCTTTTCTTTAGCTACCTATCTCACATTTGATTCAATGTATATATTTTATAGAAAACACCAATCGAATTTTTAGAAAAACATGAACGAAAAATAAAAAGGATTCCATATTGACATGTTGATTAAATATATTTCTTTAGTCTTCATAGGGATTTTTATTTACAAATTTTCTATAGATTATTATATATGAATTAAGAATGTATAAAATAAGGGTCTATAAGAATGCATTCCGAAATTGTTATTAATTTAATATGTATAATAGAAGAATTTAATTAAATATAGGGAAAGATAAATATGAGATGTGATTAATAGATAAACATGTGATATTTCACGAATATGAAATTAATAAAAATAAAAATTAGAATATATATGAATTAAAATTAGACAAATTACCAGAATAAAGGAAAATCTGAACGGAGCACCGTGGATGGGGCAGCTTTATTTTCGTATTAGTAATAGATTCGGCCAATTAATATTTTAATTTAATGGGCAAATTGCATAAAAACTCCCCACTTTTTACCAAATTCTGGTTTATTTCCCAACTTTTTAATTATTTTTTAAAATTCCTCACCTTTCAATTTTTCTCAATTTTATCCCAGTGAATAATTTCCCCCAAATTGAAGCTGACGTGGAGGCCGGAAACGCTTATATGGCAAATCGGCGAGACCGAGCAAACGACGTAGTTTTAATTAATGAAAAACGTCGTCGTTTCCTCTCTAAGAAACACTTATCTACGTCCTACGGCATATCGATTTTGTGTTTCTGTAGATTTTCCCTCTTTCTCTCCCTCTTTCCCGCTTCATCCCCTCTGTAGATTTTTCCTCTCTTTCTCGCATTTGGTTGTGTTAATCGTTGATGGCTTCTTCGTCTTCACGAACGGGCTCAATGAATACGTCCAAACCCGAATACCAAAGGCTTTGCAAATATGGAGAACGTGCAGTTATGAAGACTTCAAATAGTTTGGAGAACCCAGAGAGACGTTATTTTTATTGTCGTCACAGAGGCCGGGTAAGTGAAATTCAACTTTATATTTGAATTTAACGCTCTACTCAATTGATTGAAGCGTGATGTTTTAATTTCGAATGTAGTGGGGTGATTGTGCCTACTGGGATTGGCATGACCCGGAGCTAACGACGTACTTTAAACGTTGTTTCCAAAAGATTAAGCTTGAGAGGGATCTGACAGTAGAGCGACTGATGAACTCAACGGTTAAAGATAGGAGAAACGACAACATTTCTGGTATTGAAGAGAATGAAGAGTTAAATGCACAGTTCGAAGCTGTTAAAGTTGTTGCAGATGTTGAAAACTTCGTTCGCACAAGAAGATAAACACGAGACGACAAAAAGAACAATAAATTATCCTAATTACCAGGTTCAAGTAATTTTTTACTGTAAAATTACTGACTTCATCGCAACAACTAACAGAGAATTAGGGATTTGAGCAAATTAGAGAATCTATCAACTGTGGAGTCATGTGCATATTATTCTATCTTTCTAAATCATTCAGTAAACGACGTCGTTTTGTGTATTATTGTAAACGACGTCGTTTTGTGTATTATTATAAATGACGTCGTTCATACCACTTAACAGCCACACGTATAACAGATCAGCATTACTAATAACAGGTAAGCATTTATTGCGACATGTAAGCATTTTTTGCGACATGTAAGCATTTAATTCACCGGAAATTGTTCGCCGGGATAAAATTGAGAAAAATTGAAAGGTGAGAAATTTAAAAAAAAAAATAAAAGGTCAGGAAATAAATCAGAATTTGATAAAAAATGTAGAATTTTTATGCAATTTGACCTAATTTAATCGCCTAATATTCAACAACTAGCAACTAAATAACGGTCGGCAATTTCAACTATAGATATTGTACGATTTTCTCGAACAAGTAAATTAGGACTCCAACAAAATAATAAATTAGTTGACGGTGTCCAGAGTCTACACAAAGAATTATGACATAAATTTCAAATGGGACAGCTAAGTTCACATGATTGAGGAGAATTTGTAATCATATCTGATGGCAAGGAAACAATTAATTAAACAATTAATTAAACAACTAATATTAATAACCAAATATCAGTATCTGATTGGATTTGGATGAGGAGATTTTGTTATATATATTATGTTGGCACAAACATGCACAACTTGCTAAACAAAATTCAATTCATTGTGTGTGCGTGTGTTAGCTTAGTGGTAGAGTGGTTAATATCTGGGCCAAAGGTCACGGGGTTCAAGTCCACCGTCACGCGGTCTTTAAAATTTCTTATAATATTTGTTAAAAAAAAAAAATTCAATTCATTGCGTCACAAATCAACTATAAAGAATATGTTACCATAATCCATCGTTTACGTGTTTACATATCGTTTCAATTATTGAACATGTTTGTCCTTGTACTATATATCATTTCGAAGTATGAATTCTAAAATCTTGATTGAACAAATCGAATTTTTATGTGGATTTTTCAGAAAAAAAAAAAAACAGAGATAAATCATGTCACTATCGTTTTGAGATAGAAATCTCACTCTTCGTCGTTTAATCAATCTCTAGCTTGGCCCACGATTTCAAATTGTTGTTGAGGCTCCCGTATGAAGTATCCTCTCTTTCAATATTATTGTTAATCAAAAATCATGTTTTTATTTTATTTTATTTTATTTTATTTTATTTCAAGAATTTTAAAATGACGTTGTTTTATTTGTGGCGTAGAAATAAAATTGAGTTAAATTAAGTGACGACACTTAAGGATCCAATAAAAAGTGGGGAACCTTATAAAATTGAAAAATCATGCACACCTACAACTACAAATGGGAATTGAAACTTGAAGAATTAGTAATGTTGATTGAAAATTATTTTATTGCATTTATTTGGATGGAACATGTCTATAGCAATCAATCCATAGTTGGAATTATTCAAGTCTTGAATATGATACAAATAATTGTTTTAAAAAAAATCATTGGACCATATATATATATATATATAAGATACGAGGATACAAAGTTGGTTGGTCGATCTTTATTAGATAGAAAATTTAAATTATCCCAATTTCTTGGAATTAATTTAAGTATTCATCACGTACGATGGCAATTATGATAAATTGACTTATGGCCTCAATTAAAATTGTCATTTTCCATGAATTGAATTTATGTTTTTAAGTATTAACGTGAACACCTCCGCACGCGCATGCATCTATATATGAAGTACTGTTTGAACCTAATTCATTTTCCGATAAATATATCTTTGGTGACGTCAAATTTAAGAACGAAAGAGAAGAACGACATCGCTTTTTACTTAATGCATCGTTTTAATTATCGGAGCTCAATACCACACAGATGAAAACAAATACCACATAGGACATAATTTCGCCAGAAAATGAATTTTGGCTAAAAACCAAATCCTAGCAGCGTTCGTGTATTTTCTCGCCGAAAGATTAGATTAGGTAAAAAACCAAAATTGAGTGAAAATTTGTGTATTTACGAGCAATTAATCCTAAAAAGAAATATTAAATTTATTATTAAAAAAAAAGGAGAGAGAGGAAATAGATGCATGTCATGTGTTGACTCAATTAGGAAAGTTTGAACCAGTTGTGGGCTTTCGGTACTTGAAAAGACATACGTCAAAAAGAATTAGAATAAATGATTAATCATAATACAATAATTTTAATAAGTGATGGAATAGATATTAGAACGAATATATATGTCGTTTAATTTTCTTTCTCGCTTCTTCTTTCCTCTCTTCTCTTTTCCGACAAATTACTTTTAATTGTATTTAGACACATAATACGAAAATATTGAATTTAAAATTAAACGAAGAATCATGAATATTCACGGGTTGGATTATTAATTATAAATTGCATTTAAAACTAATTTGCTTTAATAATCAAAATAGTTAGTCATTGCATGTCTTCCTAATATCCCGTTTGCTACAAAGTATGGGATAAAGCTTGATATAATTAGCTGGGATATCTTAATACATATAAAGAATTAATATTGTGTTTGGTATGATGTATTAAATTCTCTGCAAAATATATTAATTATGGTAAGAGGGTGAAATTATAGTAATTTATTCTTATATTTGGTTGCAGTATTATTTATACCACCTCATATATGGTATTAGATAATAACAACAATAGGTATAATTCATACGGGCCTGAATTTTATAAAATGTCTCATACTTTGTACCAAACAAGATATTATGGTGTATAATATATATTATACACCCTAATCACTCCTAGCAAACAAGCAAAGTATTTGAAGAAGCGGGCTATTTTTCTTTAATTTTCTTTGAGGAAATAAGTGGGCTATTTATTTCAATCGTCATACAAAATTTGATCCTTTATCAGGATTGTGGAGAATCAAATGTCAATCAAAATCACGAATTTTCACACGAAATTCACTATTAAAAATAGTATCTAATCTAACATCACAACAACGTCAATATGAATATATCATATAGGGTAAATTGCCTGTAAATTCCTAAACTTTTCATAAATTCTGGTTTTACTCCTCACAAAAAAAATCTGCGTGTAAATTCCCAAACTTTCTCTTTCGTCTGGTTTTGCATCCAACGTCGATTTTCCCCAAACTTTCACTTCTGATTGAGGCATAATGATCTTCTACTGAACCTCTCACAAGCTCGTGTGCAATTTTCCTAGCCTTGTACAATATATCCTTGGGCACACGAGTACTCAAAATCAGCACACAATTTGGGAAACACCGACGTTGGATGCAAAACCAGACCAAAAGGAAAGTTTGGGAATATACATGCAGATTTTTTTTGTGGGGAGCAAAATCAGAATTTATGAAAAGTTCAGGAATTTACATGCAATTTACCATATATATTATTTCCATAAGATCAAACTATATATTGTGTCTATTACAACTGTCGTTTATTAATACTTTCTCTTGGCTAAAACTACATCTATTTATTCTTATGGGTTAACTATGGATCACTCGATCTAAAAAATAGTGAGATCTGAACCGTCGACATTTCGATTACGAAATCGAACACTCCATTAAATTAGGCAAGTCTAGGCCAAAACCTAGTGCCCAAAAAGAACAGACAACTTGAACAACATTGTCACACTTGCAACTTGTAGTCTTGTTCTTTATTTCTAACTTCTTTTATGTGAAAGCAAAAATATGCGAGTGAATCTTACCATATATATTCTTGATTGTGAATCTTACCATATATATTCTTGATTTTGCGTTGGTTCATCTTTATCTTTTGATCGGTTTAATTGTTTGTCCATCATATATTTTGGGTTTCAATAATTTTCAAAAAATAAGTTGGAACAGATCTATGTAATAATACTATATACTTATCCTACTATTGATAACATTTAAAAAAAGAAAAAATTAATTATATTATTGACGATTAGTGTATATATGTTTAACCTTGACGAGTTAAATAATGTAATAGAACAAGTTTGAATCGGAGATTTTTTTTCCCCTATTAGTTAAGAAACTGGGAAAATTGGATTTTTATTTTCTTTTTTGAATTAGGAGATTCACGCAGTCGTTAATCATATAGGATATACGATAATAAAATCGTTAAACCACTGATTAGATTACGCTAGCTAGGATAATGATCGATATAAACACTTCGATTTCAATAAATTTGTTCACGTTATATATATATTTCATAAAAAATCTCATGGGAAGCAAAAATAATTATTGATGCTTAAAGGGTAAGTTTAGTATTTAATTAACAATTGGGAATAGTGCCACCAACCCCGGCGGCGCCACCGATCCTGTCGGCGCAAGCCACCATGTTCATCAAGAATCTGACGATTCTGACCGGAAATACTAATTTTTGTATTTCCCCAATTGGAAGAAATCCATTTTCTAATCCAAATTTAGTATTTCAAGATTAACCTTTAGTATGTAACTTTTTAAGTTTTAATTTTTATCTACCATCATTACTATTATTATTAAAGATAATTATAGTGTGTAAAAACTCTTGATTTTTAACTAAATTTCAAATAAGACACGGGATGTATTTTTTGGGAACGGAATTCTGACTCAACTCGACTCGACAAAGACACGTGGAATAAGCTAAGTAATATATATCAGTTATACTTCTAAATGGATTACATAAAAATAAAAATTAATATATTTTCTCTAAGGCATTTTATGAATATTTTTATTAGAAACAAACTTATTTATTGTGTTCACGGTAGGGATGGCAATGGGTCGGGTTTTTACGGGTACCCGGCTCTACCAAACCCTAATGGGACGGGTTTGGGAATTACTAAATGGTTTTGGGACGGGTTTGGGTAGAAACATTCAAACCCGTGATGGGTTTGGGTTGGATTTGGGAAATTACCTACGGGTACCCGCTACCCAAACCCATTTATATATATGTAAGATGACAAAATATTATATATATAATTTATAATATAATTATAGATATTAGTATAAATATTAATAATTTTAGGGTTTTATATTATTCTTTTTAACCCGCATACAAAGAATTAATAATTTTAGTAATTAAATATTTATTTTATAGATAATTTATATTAGTATAAATATTAGGATTTTATATTATTCTTTTAACCCACCTATAATTTAATTTAATGAAATTTTCTATTTATACTTATGTTAAAATTATGTTCATAATATTTTGTTATTCTACTATTTAATATTGATGTTTATGTTCTAGTATATTTAGATTTTTAGCGGGTTTTTAATGGGTATTACCCAACAGGTTTGGGTCGGGTACTGGTTTTAAAATAATTTTTTAATCGAATTTGGGACGGGTATGGGTTGAGGAAATTTTAATGGGTTTGGGTTTGGAAAATGTCTAATGGGTGGGTTACCCGACCCATTGTCATTCCTAGTTCACGGTGACCTTCCAATTTGATGTTATAATTATTTTGGACCAATCATATAATTGTGAGTCAACAGATGGTGTAACATATATGTCCATGCTATAATCATAATCTTGAGTGTCCTATTATTTATTTATTTTTATTTTATTTTTTTGCATTTTTAAGTCAAGAAGTAGGAACTCATAAATAATTTCTATGAAACTATGTTATTTTTTTAGTGTGAATTTAATGATGATTCATACTATATTCAATATCGATTGATAAGTAAAACGTCGATTGATTTGCATGAATGAATAATACAGTTAATTAAAAACACCTTCAAATTTTGGTTTATTGAGAGAAGTTACATCAATCAATCGATGATTGTCTATAGATTGCAAAATAATTATACTTGACGACGTTCTTTGTTTTCATTTTTCTGTTGAATTTATTTTTTGAGAAACATCTAAATAAAGAATATAGCCCGCATTCTAAAAGAAAGAAATCTCAAAGGGTGATTTTTGTTGGTATTAAAAAATATTATTGCTGAATATATCTAAACATTTAAAGAATCTTGGTTAGACGAATAAAAGTATTTGACAAACATTAAATATAAATACATGCATGCTATATGCCCAACTTTATGTCTACAATGGCATGTGATTTTTGTTTAGGGTTTGTGGAAATATCCCTTTGATTAAATGATCTTGAGTTGAATATATTATAGTCGCTCATAATTTTATTAGTTTTTTTAGTGAAGGGAAATATTAGAAGTTGCTCTTATTTTTTAGCATTAGTTTGCATACAGCATCAAAGAGTGAAACTGTATAAACTATAAAGTAATGATTTTATTTGTGTATCTTAATTTATATGGTTAATGGTTATGGCGAAAATAAAAAACAAAGTGATTTAAAAAATAATAATATTCAACTTATAAATATATGCTATCTGAATCCTGAAGCCACGCCGAAAAAGAGTTTGGAGTGATTTATTTAATTCAGCTGTAGCAATATTAATTTGAAAAATATATTTAAAAAATTTGTAATGATTAATTCGGCTACTGTACCGAACCGGGTAGGAAGAGTTGAGACTGTTGAGTACTTATTACGTGTTCCTCCATAAAATATTATACTAGCATTTAAATTTAATAATTAACCGTGTTAACGTAAATAAATTGGTTACATTAATTACAAATGTGATCAGAGGATTAGACTCAGATATGTATATTTTAATTTGGTGTCAGATATTAGTAGCAAGTTTTTAAGTAAAAAAAACTAATAAAAAAAATATATACTGGTCTTTGACAAACATAATTTTCAGATTTATTTGTTTTATTTTATCCTCTAATTCCTGCAAACTAAATTTTGCTGCAAATTGATCCGTCATTTATGTGGCAAGCATATTAATATGAAATCGTATATATCAATACATGTAATGTGAACTTATAAAATAAGATATGAAGTTGAAAATAGTAAATAATTTAGATTCCAACTACTACTTTTGGCTAAGTCATTACTTAGGTATAGCACTACGGCCCAAGAAAATACACTATGAATAGTTCGACAAAAAAAAAGTAATTTTTTTTTTCTTTTTTTTAAGGGAAAAATGTAAATTTGATACGAACTTATCATCTTATAAAGTCCATTCATTATAGAATCCACTCAACATTTATTTATTGCAGTATAGAAATAGAAGGTCCAAAAACGAGCAAACTGAGCCAAAAGACTTGAGTTGGATTGTTTCCCTATTTAAAAATACTACTATATAAAATTAATATTTTAATTTTCACTTTGTCGCAGTAACATCAGAATTAATATCTACTAGCGTGTATCCCGTCGAAAATTGACGGTAAACTATATTATTAAAATAAAATACATCGATAAGGTTGTTTCTTCGATTTTATGGTACTTCCTTTAACAAATATTTTTATTTTTATAATTATTTTGCAATATATACGCATGGACATTAAAAATAATTTAATATTGTTTCGGAATGATAATATTTCGATAATTGATCAAAAAGAGTGTTTCTTTGATTTTATTTCACTTTCTTTACTTGCAAGAAATCAATATAAATCAAACTATTTTTTTTTACCTCACAGTCTTTCAAATATATCATTATATATGATGTTAATTGTTGTGTACGTCTGATCATCTCGTCACAAAGTTAAATTTCGAGAATTATCCCTACGTGTATATATATACAAATCTAAGAATTATAATTGAGAATACGTATTTTTGAGAATTTTCTTTTATTTGAGTCAATTTAAAAAAAATAAATTAAACAAATTAATATTGACAACTTAATAATTGATCAAATTAAAATTGTCAATAAAAATAAAACTATTTATCTGGCTAACAAATTAATTTGCCAAATTATATTGGTTGCGTAAAATAATTGCGGAATGAGAAAAATATACATGGATTGTGAGTATTTATATAGGTTCTTCAAGAGTGAAGTTTTATTAAGAATCAATGTGAGATGTAAAAATTTATATTAAATATATACATAGAATAAATGAATAAAAAATACTCAAAATGAGGATTAAAGATAAATAAGAATATTAAAAGAAGAGAGCGCCACGTAGGACCTCGAATTAAGGAGAGAGCTCGAATCCGCAATCGTTTTAATAATATATGGATGAGTGTCCATAAAATATTCCGACTTATGATAGTATTTAGTGAAATTAAAACACATAATCTCTTATAGATGAGTATGTATCTTCACCAATTAGATCACTCGAGAGAAAACAAATATATTCAATAAGAAAGAGATACTTTCTCCGATTCAGAATAAGGGTCATGTTTGTAAATAAAATTTATCTCCTAATAAACGTCATATTTTAAAATTTTATAAAAAAAAATAATATTAAAATTCCTAATTTACACTTGTATTAGTTGTTCAAATTTTCTTATCATAATTAAGCTTAAAAAGATTAAATTAAAGATAAATGACATTTATTCGAGCTCGGAGGAAATATTTGTTCTCACAGTTTTCAGTCAAAGAATGAGGGCCCACAAGCAAGGACTATAGGCCGCAACATATGGTAGCAATTTGTGTGGGCCCATAAGATAAGCTCCCATGGGGCCCATTTAGATGTGGATTGAGAGCTACCCCAACCCTACACCTTAACTTCTCATGTCTTTAAGCCTAAATTTTGTATTATTGATTCATTGCTTACCTGTAAGGGCCCAAGCCCAATATTATTTTAATGGGCCCATTTCAATTATGCTCACATGAAATTCATAAGCGAGGCTCAAGTATAGTATGGGTTCAAAGTACTAGGTTTGAAGGAAAGGAATGTGGTGCACAACATTAAGGTTGCATTTCCCATGAACCGAATCGAACTGAACTGAACCAAACCGAGCCGAATTTAATTTTTAGAAATTTTTTCTCTTCAATTCCATAATCAATATATATATATATATATATATATATATAGTGTGGATCTGGTATGAACTCATTCTTATATAAATCCGTAGGAACCATGTATTTTTATGACTTGAGAAATGCACAAAATGCAGTACTTTAATGCACAAACATAGCAAATCCATTTTTTTCATCTCCGATTTTAATTTATAGATAATGATTGTGGCAACATTAATGTCCTTTAGTTCGCTTCGAGGCATTCGACTCCCCTCGCTCAACTATTAAATCAAAACATATGTTTACAATGGCGGAGCCAGGGGCAATGGGGTCACTGGACCCCCCTGGACTTCTAAAAATAATTAGTAGTATATATGTGATTGCCATTAAATTCAAAGGTGAGAATGAGTTTTTTTTTCTAGAATGTGGAGGTAGAGTTCGGGAGAGGAAATAAGATAATGAAATTGGGGAAGAATTGGTCAAAAGTGAGATTGAAAAAGTGAAATTAAAAGAAATACAACTTGGTTGTGTGGGTTTATGTGAGTGACAGATGTATCTCATCTCTACTAAAATCATATCATTTATTTTTTTATTAATAGATATAATAAAATAGAATTTAAATTTTAGGATTTGCAACCTTGCACCCGTCTTTGTTCTACTAATCAATTTTCAATTCTTCTCTTATCTCTTAAACAATACCGGTTCGAAGTTTCTCGATAATTCAAAATCATCTCAAAATTCTTTGATCATTTTCTTGACATGTTTTGGACATTTTTATCTAGTTTTCCATTTTAGTTAGTAATTTGTGTCCAAATTTGTGGATTGTATAATTTGGATCCAATGATGGCGTGATAAAAAATAGTTTTCAATTAAACTAAACCTTAAGTTAGTATGATTAGAAGCCTTAAGTTGGTCCAACATATAGGAAGAAACATGATAAGTTATAGGTTATGGTTAGTGAATGTTATATATATACAATAAGACATTCAAAGGTTATATTTTATTGGAAAGTAAAAAAATGTGGGCTCAATTGGCATGAAGAAGTTCATGTTCAATGTCAATATTGAAAAGTATGATAGCGGTTAGACTTGTTCTAGAATATAATTCTTATTGTTCAATTTGTTTAATAAAAATATTCAAATAGTTATCTAACTTTGGTGCTCTAAAACAAAATTAAGGTTTAAATTCATTACATTACTGAAAGTTTTTTTTAGGTCATCTTATAAGCCAGGTGTAAGCCCGAGTTGGACCCCCCTGGGTTCAAAGTCTGGCTCCGCCCCTGTATGTTTATGCATTAAAATGATGTAATTTGTGCATTAATTTGTGTGTAAAAATGCACAGTTCATATGGACTCATATAAAGATAAGTTCCCATATGATCATCTCCATATATATATATACATTATTCTTATTAGATACTCAATACGCATATTCTATCCATATAATGTACAAATCACAATAAATACTCTTAATCGAATTTGTACTCGGATCTTTTCAACATAAATCTAAGAAGACGAATTTGAGTATTAATTAATTCGAAAGAAAAAATGAACTTAACCAATAATTAACCTTTTTATTTCCTATCATAACGATATATACACGCACATTTAAATATAGAATACTCCCTCCGTCCCATTTATATAGGCGGATTGAAATTTTCACAAGAATTAAGAAAAAATATTGGAAAAGTAAATTATATAGTAAATTTCTTAATATGCCCCTATTTATTATTTGACTATGTATTTTTTATGAGTTAATCAAATAATTAAATAGGGATATAGTAGTAAATGAGCTAAAAATATTACTTTTTATGGAAATAAGCCAATATATTTGGAACATCCAAAAAAGGAAAACAAGTCTATATAAATAGAACGGATAAATTTGAAATTATGCAAAAAAAAAAGGACAAGCATTAATTATGAATTAGTGACGTGCTGGAGGTATTAGTTGAATTGAGACAGCAAAAATAAGGACAAACATCCGAGGTAGGGGGCCCCGTGCATGTCACGTGCTCTCCTTCCTAAGATATCAGACAGCTGCCCAACAAATCCTTCACCATCTCATCCATATTAAATTTCATTTCATATGAAACGGGTTAAAGATTCGGAATCAAACTCATAATCAAAGAAATACCGTATAATTATGAATCACAAATAAGTCGTTGAATATGGGTAGTTTGAATTCAGATCTTTAACATGTTTTACTGTGAGACCGTCTCACACAAGACTCTTCCATTAAATTTTAATTTGAATAAAACGAATTTCTAACCTAAGACGACTCATTGAGGTCAAGTCTGTCACATCAAAAATTTCTAAAATTATTCGTCTCTTCGTTGTGATTTGCGGGATAATACACAAGCAGAATTTTACGCGATCAAAATGATATCTACACTACCATTGAACTTCAATTTAATTCGACAACATTAATGAAGATCAAATCACACTTAAGATCAGAATCTCCCTTCACAAAGTTGGGTTGTTGTTTTCGTTATGTCGGGTAATCTTGATGAAACTATTCATTTTATTCTAGAGTTTTTTACCCCTCCTTTTATCATCCTATGGTTTAGAAAAAAAAATTCAAAAGTGGGCCATAAATTATTCAAATCCATTTCAATTTTTGATGCCGTGCGCAATTATATTTATATATATATATATATAGGGATTGGTTACTGTAAAAATTATTCCTCCCGTGAGAACGTGAGAACATGCTTAAATCTATATATGTTCATGCTTAAATCAATATATAGTCATGCTTAATGGGATTCATGTTTTTTTGTGTAAAAAACTGTGCTTATATAAAATCATGCTTAAATCTATATATATTCATGCTTCGAATAATGACAACCATAGATCATACAAAGATCAACGGTTCAGATTGGTTCCTAGTTCCCACATTAGGAATAGTTTATATATGAACCAATCCCTATATATATATATGTTCAATTATTTTAATTTTTGAAGGTGTTATGTTCCTTATAGTTGTTGATAATTAAAATTCTATTTTCTACTTATATTCAGTCGTTCAATAGTAAATAAACGTCTCTTTTTAGATCTTTTGTTTTTGCTTATATTTTAATATATCAGCAAGGTACATTATATGTCCAATAATATATATATATATATATATATATATATATATATGTCTCAGTGGGGATGGCCTAGTGGTGGAGTGGTTGCCTGTTGACCAATGGGTCAGAGGTTCGAGTACTCTCGGCCACAAAAAAATTCTAGGTAGGGTGTGTGAGTTTAATATTTGTAATGATATTAAAAATATATATATATATATATTTTGTTTTGTGTGCGTGTGTTAGCCTAGTGGTAGAGTGGTTAATGCCCGGGCCAAAGGTCACGGGTTCAAGTTCACCGTCACGCGGCCTTTAAAAATTTATTGTAATATTTGTTAAAAAGAAATAATATATATATATATTTTTATATCGTGTGTAATCTTACAGTCACTACCTTCAGTGTGCACTGAATAAACCTCTGTCATTGTACAATATTATTATGTATGTGGTACGTGTTGAAGAATATTCGAATAAGAGAAGAAACATCGTTTGCGACAGTGTAGAAGCCATCACACTTTAGATGGTGTGCAAAATCATGTGAAATAATAGTCATCAAAGGAGACAATTTCCATTAAATTCCATTTCTTCAATTAGTAGTTTGAAAATAGAAACAATTGTGGGAATTTTCTCTATTAGGCGGTCGACACCTATTTCCTTGCCTCGCCTATAATGCCCCCTTACTTAATTTGAATTTTTAGATATTCGTAGTTTCTATTTCTAAATCAGTGTGCATGATGTATCGATCTAACAACTAATTATAAAAGAAAAAAAAAATATTTTCTTAATTATGTGATATGGGATATTGTAGTTTTTATGTATAAACAATATATGGCTGCACTTATAATTATGAAACTAATGTTCATCTATATCTGTGGGGTGCCTCGATCAAAAAAATCCCACCAAAATATGAGTTAAAAAAACGAAATTATTGAAATAAATCATGCGTGTCGAACATATTCTTAAATTTTACTCCCTCCGTCCCAGATTAGTGTGGTTCAACTAATATTTTATACATCACATATAATAAAAAACGCACCATACTTATAAGGGACGGAGGGAGTAATAAATATTCCATTGATTTCTTTATTTTATTTTTTGGCTTAATTTAATTTGTCATTTCTTGAAATGACAACATTTAAGGGGAAATATTATTCAATGGCAGACATAAAAAATTAAGAAGATATTTTTGCGAATGAATAAGAAACAGAATTGCGACAATGCACAGATTTTCGTTAGTGGATATTTGATACCCCCACTCAAAGAACATCTGGGAAAAGAAAAAACCACGTGCTAATAAAATAAAACTATTTCGTATGATTTACTATTTTATATACTAATATACTATATATGTTAGTATATTTTAGTATTATCTTTGCATAAAATACATAAACTCTTCCGTTGAACATCTTGTCAATCTTCGTTTGGTACAAAGTATGGGATAATGCCTGATATGTTTGACTGAGATGTCTTATAAATATAAAGAATTAATATTCCGTTTGGTATGATGTATTAAATTCTCTGCAACACATAGTAATTATTGTAATTTATTGCTATAATTAGTTGCAGTATTATTTATACCACCTCATAGGTAGTATACATAACAACAAAAATAAGTATTATTCATACGGGCCCGAACTTTATAAAGGGCCGCATACTTCATACCAAACAAGATATTAGGGTGTCATAGACATATTATACACCCTAATCACCCCTACCAAACGAGCACTGAATACATAATATATATATATATATATATATTTCAACTAAAAAAAAAGAATAATACTCCCTCCGTCCCGTCATAAGTGGCCACATTTCCTTATTGGGCTGTCCCATCATAAGTGGCCACTTTCCTAATATGGAAATACCCTCTCTCACACAAAAGATGTGGGCTCCACCACTTTTTATCTTTTTACCCTTTAAACACTCTTCTCCTAAATACCCGCGCCCAAAAGAAAGTAGCCACTTATCATGGAACGGAGGTAGTATATATTAGGTAAAACAAAATGTAAAGTTGCAATTATGGTAAGGAATACAGTTTTATGTTAATGAATAGCAATCACATTGGATATACATTTTTGTATTATATTTCAACAATATAGCCCCGAACTTTTATTTTTATCCTAGTCGTTTGAATTTTTATTTTGCAATTTATGAGGATATTTGAAACGATATAGCTCGTGAGAGGCTCCCAATCCTTATGATCATGCAAGGGCCAAAATTAATTCTAAGATTCTTGAACATGGATAATATTATCGTTTACACATAATGCTATTAAAAGACACATAATGCTATTAAAAGTGAATTTAAAAAACTTGTTAGAGGTGATGATAACTATTAATATCTGAATTATTTATGCTATATAATTATTAGAAAGGTCCGTTAAGATACATATCTATCTATTACTAATACGAAAATAAAGTTGTCCCCTCTACGGTGCTCCGTTCAGATTTTCCTTTATTTTGGTAATTTGTCTAATTTTAATTCATATATATATTCTAATTTTTATTTTTATTAATTTCATATTCTTGAAATATCACATGTCTATCTATTAATCACATCTCATATTTATCTTTCCCTCTATTTAATTAATTTCTTCTATTACACATATTAAAATAATAATATGAGGTATTAATAATATTTGGCCTTTTTCGTCTTGATATGAGGTATTGTTTTTTCAACCAAGATAGTTTCTTATTTAATTTGGCCAAATAATAATTAATTTTGACCAATTAAATAGTTTAACATTTTATAGTTTTTTTATTTTATTTGATCAAATAAATAGTTTAATGTTTAATATGTCAACATATATATTATCTTTTTAATTAATTTGATTCATATATTCTCATCTACATGTCTTTAATATTTATCCTCTATTCCTATTCATTTAATATTCTCCAAATTTTCTTAATTAAAGAGCACGAAAATTTTATAATTTGTAATTATTTAATATTCTTAAAATTTGTATTCAGAAATCCATAATATAAATCAATAATGCACAAAATAAGATCCTACATGGCGCGCCGTTCATTTCTATTTCTATTTATTTTAAATCCATATCACACTCCATATTTATCCATGTATTTTGTCTATAATCTATTACTAATACGAAAATAAAGCTGCCCCAACCACAATGCTCCGTTCCGATTTTCCTTTATTCTGGTAATTTGTCTAATTTTCATATATTCTAATTATAATCTAATAATTTTATCTATTTGGATATATCATCTTATGTATTTTATATTCATCCTCTATTCATATTTATCTTAATTCCTTATTTTCAGAATTCTTAATTCTTAATTAATGTATTCTAATCTATATTTATCTAATACTTATATTTATTTTTAAATCATGATTGGCATGGATCACAAATAGAATATATAATTAAAAAATACATCATGAATAGAATATCATAAAACTAACTAAATATAATCTCTTTTCACTTTCTTAATCAAAACCTCACGCGTTAAGAAGAAAAATTAATTGTTGACAATTTATATTTATATAAAATAGTTTTCTCTTTCCCTACTAAAATTTTCTATCACACATCGCTTTTTAATCAAATTTGATTCATTATAAAACCTATATAAATATTTAAAAGCAATGTGTAGTTTCTCATCCAACAATTATTTTGCACCACCTATTTCTCCCTCCTCGATTCGCTATTCCGATTATTTCTCCCTCCTCGATTCGCTATTCCGATTTTCCTTTATTCTGGTATTTCGTGCAATATTAATTCATATTCATATATTCTAATTTTAATCTAATTAATTTTTATCAATTTGGATATATATCTATTTTGTGCAATATTAATTCATATAGTTTATCTTAAATTTATCTTTTATTTTATTTCCACCCCCATTCCTAATTAATCACATAATTAACCAATTGAAAAAAAATAAAAGTATGACATATTTTATATTCTATTTTTTATTTTATCTAAATCTTTTCCTATATTTCCATCCTCCATTCCAAATTAATCACGCTATTAACCAATTGAAAAAGATAAAAGTATAACATCTTTTAATTTTACCAATTGAAAAAAAGAAAAGTATAAGCCTTTCATCCTCTATTCCGATTTATCTTGAATTCCGTATTTTCTAACTTTACTCGATTTAATGTATCACCTTCATTCCTATTTATTTTGAATTCTGTATTTTGTACAATATTAAATAAAATTGAAGGATGAGTACATCATCATGTTTATGAGAAATATCATATAAATCATGAACTGATATGAGTTTCGAAAATTCTTAATGAATTGATATTCAACCCATTGTCATTTTCAATTATATGTTTATATAAGAGAAATAAAATTATTTTTTAAGTTATTATATAAGTAGCGCTAATAATCAAATTTAAAAGCAACAAACAAATTTTGAAAAAAGCAAATTAACATTTTAAGATAAAAAAAAAATTTGCAAACAAAAATCCATACGAAAACTAAATAAATATATTTAATTAACATGTCTACATGGAATTCTCTTTATTTTTCATTCCCATTTTTCTAAAATCTTCGATTAGTGTCTGCTAGAATATGTATATCAAATTCAATCAAATGTATGGATAGATAGCTTTAAAAAAATAAGGGGGGGGGGAAGATTTGAAGATGTAAATATATCTTTCTCAGCCTTTTGGCTAAGATTAGGGATATCAATTCAACATAAACCAACGACACGGTTCAAACATAAATAAAAAGAAGGATTTTTACTTAAAAAAAAGAAGGAAAAAAAGATTTGAAGATGTAAATATATCTTTCTCAGCCTTTTGGCTTAGATTAGAGATATCAATTTAGCATAAACCAACGAGACGGTTCAAACAGACATAAAGGAATGGTTTTACTAATTTTAGTTAGTATTAACTTTGTAGTGTTCATATTTTTATTGAGTATTAGCCAACGTGTTTGAGACGGGTATGCACAATAAAATTACTATTTTAATCAAAATTAAGATGAGAACATGTAGAGAATTTCTAAACAAATTTAAATTTGAAAAATACTTAATGAATGAATACCCGATCCAATTCCTAATTATACGCAACAACATCACAACTTCTAAATAGGATATAAAATTATTTTAAAATGTACACACGTAAGTCAAAATATAGTTATTTTCCGTTGAATCTCGACGGGCTACTTACTAGTTCTAATATAATATCTAGATGAAGGGAATAAATAAGAGAATCACAAAACAATTGAAATAATATCAATAAATTAGCATTTTAAGAAGTCAATAAAAATTTCGTAAACAAAAATCCCTACGAAAACTAAATAAATATATTTAATTAACATGTATACATGGAGTTTTCTTCATTTTTCATTCATATTTTTCTAAAATCTTCAATTCGCGCCTGATAGAATATATATCACATTAAATCAAATGTATGGATAGATAGTTAAAAAAAGAAAGAAAAAAGATTTGAAGATGTAAATATATCTTTTTCGGCCTTTTGGCTAAGAGTAGAGATATCAATTTAGCATAAACCAACGAGACGGTTCAAATAGACATAAAAAGTAAGATTTTTACTAATTTTAGTTAATATTAACTTTGCAGTGTTCAAATTTTATCGAGTATTAGGACGAGAACATGTTGAAAATTTATAAACACATTTAAATTTGGAAAGTACTTAATGAATGAGTACATGATCCAATTTCTAATTATACGCAAACAACATCACAACTTCTAAATAATATTTACATATAAAATTATTTTAAAATATATACACGTAAATCAAAACATAAAGTTATTTACCGACAGAACAATTTCGGAATGCGTTCTTATAAACCCTTATTTTATACATTCTTAATTCATATATAATAATCTATAGAAAATTTGTAAATGAAAATCCATATGAAGACTAAATAAATATATTTAATCAACATGTCTACTTGGAATCCTTTTCATTTTTCATTCATATTTTTCTAAAAACTTTGATTAGTGCTTTCTAGAAAATATATACATTGAATTAAATGTGGGATAGGTAGCTAAAGAAAAGAACAAAAAAAATTTGAAGATGTAAACATATGTTTTTCCACATTTTGACAAAGATTAGAGATATCGATTTGACATGAACTAACGAGACGGTTCAAATATACTTAAAAAGAAGGATTTTTACTAATTTTAATTAATATTAACTTTGTTTATATTTTTATCGAGTAATTTAGCATAAACCAACGAGACGGTTCAAATAACATAGAAAGAATGATTTTTACTAATTTTAATTAATATTATTTTGAAGATGTAAACATTTTTTTCCGCATTTTGGCAAAGATTAGAGATATCGATTTAGCATGAACCAACGAGACGGTTCAAATATACTTAAAAAGAAGAATTTTTATAAATTTTAATTAATATTAACTTTTTTTTAGATTTTTATTGAGTAATTTAGCATAAACCAACGAGACGGTTCAAATAACATAGAAAGAATGATTTTTACTAATTTTAATTAATTTTACTTGGAGTGTTCATATTTTTATCGAGTATTACTCAACGGATTTGAGACGCGTATGTACAGTAAAGTAACTATTTTAACCGAGATTAGGACGAACATGTAAAAAAATTCTTAACAAATTTAGATTTAGAAAATACATAATGAATGAGTATACCCGATCCATTGTCATTCCTAATAATAAATTTAGATACGTGAAATAAAATTAATTTTCTAAGTTTGATTTATAATTAACTCGAACAATATCACAATTTTTAAATAAAATATAAATTATTTTTAAAATATATACACGTAAATTAAAACATAAAGTTATTTCCCGTCGAGTCTCGACAGGCTACTTACTAGTTACAATAAAATAGAACTTAGGGGTCCAATCCAACCTATTTTTATTTTATTTTTTTGTGAAGACAAATTAAATAAATCAAATAATAAAAATCGAGTCTCTCTCTCTCTCTTTCTCTTTTTTTTTTTTGAGGAAAAATAAAAATCGAGTCTTACTCCTACTGGTTATTGACTACATATATAAGGCTCAAATCGTGTTCTATAAAGTGGATCTATTTTTAGAAATAATTGTGGCCCAACTAAATAATCGTAGCCCATTAACATATTTGTATATATGGAGCCCAAATTACTGTGAATATCAGAATTAAATGGGCCGAGTTTTATATATCTAATGTCTAAATAGTTTCAATATTTTTATTTCATCCACTTTCTAGAAAATTTCTAATTTTCCAATGAAAGAAAGTTCGTTGGTTGTATTTAATTTATTTCTTTGAAGGAACTACTAAATATGCAGATATATTAGGACATTGCAACATCTCAACAGGAACAAAATTTGCCCAATAAAAAGTGGCACATCTTGTAGAAAACCAAAGTGAGAATTTTTAGGCCCGATAAATTTTCGATCCAGCCCGATCTGCTCCGTTGCATTGACACCTCTACTACCGACAAAAAAAAAATCCAGTTATAGGTACATGAATTAAAGTGTATGCGGACAACGGTAGATGCAAAGTTGGTTGCTTGGTGAGAAGTGTGGCCCCATTTGAAGTTATGTGACAAAATTGCCACACATATAATTTCACTTGTATGAAATTGCAAATTTATTATGAGTTGTCAGAATTAACATTCTTTTTTGGTGAAGCTCTTAATTTAGAGATAGAAATAGGAGACAATATGAGCTGTGCACATATTCTGAGCAAAATCTCATTTTTTATCGATGTTAGTAATATTTTTTTTTACATTCAACCTATTTAGTATTTACTAGAAAAATCATGTTCGAACAATTTAGTTTTATTGATCGGATTCAAACTTGAGATATACTGGCCACAAGCCATCCTTTTCTACAATTAGAACACTTCAAGGTTAAAAGCATAAATTCTTAATATGCGTCGAAAAGGAAAAATTGTATTTATGTATTCTATCTCTTTCTCTCAACCACATACCATATCCCTAGTCTTAATGCTACCATATATTTATTGAGCCCATGTTGCTGCCCAACTCTTTTTAAACCCCTTCATAGAAACACAACCGCACACATGTTGAGCCAAATTTACAAACTTCTCAACCTTACTCTCCCATAAAAAAAAAATAAAAAAAAATGGGCGCTCATCGGCATTTCGACCCGATATCAAAATACAACACGAATGACCGATCAGATCACACCGTGGTAGCAAACCTTGATGGCACTCTCTTGCAATCTAGGGATGCCTTCCCTTACTTCATGCTCGTGGCCCTAGAGGCCGGGAGCCTACTCCGTGCCATAATCCTCCTTGTATCCGTCCCAATTGTTTACTTCACCAACTTGTTCATCTCAGAATCGCTCTCTGTCCACATCTTCATCTTCATCTCCTTTGTAGGGCTCAAAATTCGTGACATTGAGCTTGTTTCCAAGTCTGTCCTGCCTAAATTCTATGCGGAAGATGTGAATTCGGAGGCATGGGAGGTGTACAATTCATTTGGAAAAAGGTACATTGTTACCACTACTCCAAGAATTATGGTTGAACATTTTTGCAAAAATTATTTTGGAGCGGATAAGGTTGTTGGAACAGAATTAGAAGTCACAAAATCAGGTCGTGCCACGGGATTTGTTAAGAAACCGGGAGTTCTTGTTGGAAAACACAAGAAAACGGCTCTTGTTAAAGAATTTGGATCAAATTTGCCTAATTTGGGACTTGGAGATAGAGAGAGTGATCGTGATTTCATGTCCATATGCAAGGTGATGATCTGTTCGATTTTTCTATTACAAGATATTAATTGCGTTTCAATCACATTTTTAGTATGTTGGGAGTCTATTATGTATATTGATAATGTATTTGATGCATATTTAAGTGTAAGATAAGTGTGTTAAGTGATGATATATATGTTATTTAATACATGATTTGTTGTTGGTGTTAATGTGTGTGTATATATCTAGTTGAATAATTTATTAAAGAAGTAATAGGAGTTATGATAGTTGGGGTAGTGGTTAGAAAAAGTACCTATATAATTATTATTTCCCAATTAGTTCTTCTTGCTCTCAATTATTGTATTTATATCTTTTTGGCCAAAAAGGTATGATTTATAATAATAGTCACAAAGAATAGTTAATACTACAATTTTCTAGTCGAAAGTTAATATTTAACCTATAACTTACATATGGGACCCAATACCACACTGTATATATTTATTTTTTGACTCTTGAATTGATGCTTATAAAGGTCAATATTATAGAAAAATATTGTACATTCAATTCATTTTTGAACATGAGGAGATCAATAATGCAAGAGTACATTTCACATGAATGCGTCATTTATGGTAATATAAAAGATTTATCGAAAAAATATAACGAAAAATCTCGTACCATTTCAAACTTCCATATTAATTTTTCATTTATGCAACTCAATTATACTAATTATTCGAACTTCACAATCCTGCAGGAGGCATACATGGTGCCTAGGGCAAGAACCGAATCCCTACCAAGAAACAAGCTTCTATCTCCGATCATTTTCCACGAGGGCCGCCTAGTCCGACGGCCGACGCCACTTGTCGCATTGATCACATTTCTATGGTTTCCGATTGGCTTCATTTTATCCCTCTTAAGAGTCTATCTCACCATCCCTCTCCCCGAAAAAATTGTGTGGTACAAGTACAAGCTTCTAGGTATCAAGCTCGTAGTCAAGGGGACCCCTCCTCCACCGCCCACACCAGGCAGTGGTGGTGGGGTCCTCTTCGTTTGCAACCACCGAACCATTCTTGATCCGGTGGTCACAGCAGTGGCGCTTGGCCGTAAAATTAGTTGTGTCACTTATAGCATAAGTAAGTTCTCGGAGTTCATTTCGCCCATCAAAGCAGTCGCATTATCGCGAGAGCGTGAAAAAGATGCGGAAAACATAAAGCGTTTATTAGAGGAGGGTGATTTAGTCATTTGCCCCGAGGGGACTACTTGTAGAGAGCCATTTTTGCTACGTTTTAGCGCGCTTTTTGCTGAATTAAGTGATAGGATCGTGCCCGTGGCAATTAACGTGAAACAAAGTGTGTTTTACGGGACGACGGCGCGAGGGTTCAAGTTACTTGACCCGTATTTTGTTTTTATGAACCCGAGACCCGTCTATGAGATCACGTTTTTGAACCAACTCCCTTTGGAACTCACGGTTAGAGGCGGGAGATCAGCAATCGAGGTTGCGAATTATATTCAAAGGGTTTTGGGTGGTGCACTCGGGTTCGAGTGCACCAATTTGACCCGAAAGGATAAGTATTTGATGATGGCCGGGACGGACGGGAGGGTCCAACCCGAGAAGGACAAGGGTCGAGAAGACAAGAAGTAAAAATGATGTCTTTGTGTCGTTTTGTTGGTGGAATCGTTAACTTTGTGACTAAAATATCATGTTTTCGAATTCCATCAACGAGCTGCGGATAGCTAAGGTGGAATAAATGTTTGAGGTTCCTACAGATTTCTTATTGCAATTTGTATTCAATTTTTTTTTTTTTTTAAATTTGTTAGTGCACATGCTCCATTTGCATGTTCGATATACATTTGGCGTCTATTAGATTTAAGGGTAGGCAGAATTAATTAGATTTTCTTTTTCTTGTGCAATCTTTTATTTATTTCAATTAATGTCGTTTAATCCTCCAAGTTGAAGAAAATGTAAGAAATAGAGAAACTTGTTGCAGTAAGGAATTGACTTTTGTGGGTTCTGGATTTTATACCCCTTTGTATATTTTTATTTTTTATTGTTTATTAATTATGCAAATATTATATTGGAAAATTAAATCTGTATACCCTCTTCTATTTGTGTTTTTTGTGTTAATTGTGTCACTGTGGGCGAAATTTCTCCACAATTTTTTTCAAATATTTAGCGAAAAATCTTGCCGACATTATCATCGTCGGCGAAATTTCGACTTAAATCTTGAAAAAATATATCAGCCTAAATTAATCTGGATCAGTGAGAAATTAGTTGTTTTATTGTTTACCCTCAAACCCCTACCCCCCAAACCCACCACCCCAAATAATAATAATAATAATAATAATAATAATAATAATAATAACAACAACAACAACATTCTAGTACACTTACATATCTTAATAAAAATATTAAACTTCCTCCACAACTCTCTATGTGATTTTTTTTCGGCCGATTATAAATATGTTGGCGGGATTCGAATTTAATAATAATAATAATAATAATAATAATAATAATAATAATAATAATATTCTAGTACACTTACATATCTTAATAAAAATATTCAACTTCCTCCACGATCTCTATGTGATTTTTTTCCGATTATAAATATGTTGGTGGGATTCGAATTTTTTACTCCTTTTATCTTATTTAATGCTTTCTCCAACATTTTCGGTTATCAATTGGTAGAAATGCTAAAACAGTTTTATTGTATTGACAAAACTAAGCTGTCACGCGTCCTAGATGTTAGGTTACACAATTAATTTTCTAACAGTGACCTCTCTCAAAGTATTTAATTATTTAAAGTCATTATTTTTTTTTTAAAAAGAAGTCCTTATTTATTAAGCAATGCACAATTAGTGTACCTACTTTTCTTTTTGAAGAAATTAGTGTACCCATTTAAGTACCGTAATTGAAGATATTTGTGCTGTGCAAAATGTAGGTAATTGTTAAAGTTCTTCCAATTGCTCCATTTCTTCTCGTCACACACTATTTGTGAACACCGTGTAATCCATATTTAGAATTTTTCTTTATTATATTTAATTTTGTTTTTTTTTCCCTAAACATTTCCTTTTCCCATCCCCATTCCCCTCCCGCCTTCGCAATTCTCGTTTCCATGAAAAAAAAATACCACTTATCGTCCTCCGAAATCTTTAAATTAGGATTTGTGAAGGGCTTGTGTGGGGGAAATTTATAGGGAAAAAAATGAATAAAAAATTATAAATATATGTTTAAATGTGCGTAGATGAATATTTTAAACTATTCGAGATCTCTAATTCTATCTAGCTCAATCTTGTCATTTTGTTTCATTGATGTATGTCCACCACTCATAGTAATGATATATATTTATCTATATTCTAAACGACAAAGGTTTTACTCATTACACACATTAGTTTACCAGATGTGCACTACCCTCGTCATAAAAAAGACATACATTTATATATAAAATAAAAAGCTGAGAGAGAAAGAGAGAACATGGGTTAAAATAAAAAGGAGAATGAAAATGATATATATTGTGTAATGATACTTAACACTTAAGTACAAGATTATAACATATATAGTATGATATGAGAAAATCTTTATTTTGTGGAAACACTCTAATGAAAGTCTCAAAATGAATTATTTACATTGTTTTTACTAAAAAAAAAGCTTCACGGTGAATTATAGGTTGCAACACATTATGGTACGTGGGCGTTTATATCTATGAAATAAAATCATTAATATAGTACAATAATTAAATGAGAGGTAGAGAACATTTATTTGTCACGGTTCATGACTTTTTAAAGGCTAACTAGTACTAAAGTAACAATAATTAATTGTGATTGATTATCAAAGTAGCAGTTTTATCAATCAACGTATTTGAAAATAAGACTATTAACAATTCAATTCAATAATTGAGGGTCAAATATCAACAATTTGGAGCCTAATTAATGTATGCAACCACAATTTTTTTATTATCAAATTGGCATGAATTATTCATGTAGTAAAATCATTTTAATTAATATAAAATAATTAGTTTGAGGCATCTAATTGAAATAGTTCGACAAAATATACAAATATATCTCAAACCATCCCCGTTATTGCAAAACTACCGCAAAATATTTTGACTAAAAACGAATTTATGCCAAACTATATGAAACTATTCTATCCTCTCGCCAAACGAAAATCTATCTCAACATAATAGCCAAGGGTCACAAGTTGATCGATGATGGTCATACAACCATAAATCCACATCAAATTTCCGACGACTCTAATCAGCTTTTTAGTATCGAAATTTTTGTCTTTCGATAGATTCGAACAGTTTCATACAATTCACGAAAAATTTGCTTAAACTCGATAGTTCGAGATAAACTTGTACTATGTTTTTTGCCAAAAACTTCCTTCAGTAGGAGTTTCCTTAATGCTTCTTTATGTATTTGTTTGTCTTGTTATAGAGATCTTCATTAATGATTATTTTATTACGTCCTCATTAAACTTTGACAAAATAATCAATCTTAAAAATTCAAAATTTTAATTGTCTTGTATTAAATACTTTCAAATTATATATAAGGTCAACTAATCAAATCTAAAAAAATAAAAATTGGAATTATTTACAGAGGTTATTAAATGAATCCCATGTGACCCTCCAACTGTTCGATTAATTGATTGCTTTATCTCAACCATAATTTTTTTCCCCATTAAATGAAAGAAACCTTTGAATTCATGAGGTCCGACTCGTTCAGCTGGATAAACAATCATACATCAAATAGGTCATGGATGGAAAAATGAATCATTCCGATTCAAAATATATGTCGTTTTAGCGTTGTTCATACATATTAAAGAAATTCTTTTTGCTAAAACTACTCCTAATAAATGATGAACTGAAATTAGTGAATATTAAAAAATATGAGTTTTGAGGTGCGTTAAATAGGAGCAATTATAGAATTGCAAGTTGAAAAATGGTAAAACGACATTTATTTTGCAAAAGTTTAAAAAAAAGAAGAAGTCTAAAACGATATATATTTTGAATAGGAGGAAGTATTAATAAGAATGGAGGATTTGTGCTGTTGTGTGTACTTTCTGAGAAAATTTACGAGCTATCTTATCTTCATTTACGTTCAATGTTTTTATCTATCTGGCTTATTTTGATGAGATATAGACTAACATTGATGGTGTAAATAAGATGTGGAGATGAAATAGCTATGCATTAGATCAAAGAATTATGTCACTAATATTTTATGAAGTCCGATCCAAGATCTAATGGATTTAACACATTTAATAAATTAAAATAGTACTTAAATTTATTAGAAAGGTTCCAAGTACTTAGTAGGATGCAAAGCCACTAGAGCATCTCCAACCATTTTTCTATAATAGAGCATAATTTTGCTCTACTATAGAGCAAATTCAGCACACCATCTCCAACCATCTGTTCATCGGGTCAAATGGAAAACTCGGGTGGTTGGACATATCGAAATAATTGGCCTAGAAAAGGACTTACCGAGAAATCGGACTTTTCGAGCTACCGCAGATCATACTATTTTGGATTAAATAGGTAAAACATGAAATTTGGTCCAACACGACCTAGCTTGGTTCGAAATTCTATTGGGCCTTGACCCATAATAAGCACTGCCTGTTGGACCGAGCTTTGTTTGACACTTCTGCATAATGTAAGAGCATGATGGATAGGTTGTTTGTGCCCAATCCGTCCGACGTGTCTGACGTCAGTATCAATTGTAGATTTTGTCTCTACACTATATAATTGTGTTGATATTTTAAATGTATACTCGATAACTATATGTATCCATATAATAGCTCGACTATAAGTTACTAGTGAATACAAATCCCTCATCTTTCAGACGTGGTAGTCACTCTCAATAAGATCTTTTATATAAATAAAAAGAAAAGAAAGAAAAGAAAAAGAGAGCCAAAAAACTTATCACCTTGGAGATAACAGGGCTTACCACTCAAGGTCAAGCCTCATTAAAACCTCTTGGGAAAACCCGAAGGAAAAATTCATAGAGGAAAGAGCACTCGTCTAATAAACAACCCTCGTGAAAGAGGAAGAGAACATATCCGCACTAACCAGGTTGGTTATGGCAGGATGTCCGTCTGACCAAAAACCATCTTGAATATCTGGATCCGCCATAGCATCGGCAACATGGTAGTCACTCTACTAACTAGACAAAACATATGTGAAATTATAATTCTCGACATAGATAATTGGGCTATTTTCAGAAGTGCAAGTTTACAAGGTTGATTTTTTTTTTTAAATCTATTATACGAGGCCCAAATAGTATCCAAAAATGTCAAATAAAATATAATGGGCCCTAAAATCTCTATTTAATCGATTACTCTTAAATAAGGCCCAGTATTCAATTTATTGGGCTTACTATAAAAGCCTTTTGTATTAGAAAAATACTAGTCGTTAAGTCTGTCTCTCTCTCCTCTTTCACATCTCCCGCCGGGAATTTGTCGCCGCCGCCACAGTCGCCGTCGGCCGAGGTTTTGAGGTTTATCTGCGATTTCAAAATTAAAGAACCTGCTTGAGAAGGGTATTTATTTCTTCGAATTTGGATGCTTGTACATATTTTTTTTTCTCTGTGAATGGCAATTATATGGTATTATAAATCAATGGGGTTCTTCTTACTATGAGATTGAGATTTGGTGGGTATATTTGTGGTGGATGATGGGAGAAACACGTAGCTTTTGAGTTCCGAGGAACTTGACGAAATTGAAACGAGTGGTTTTGTGTGCGCATAAGCTGTTTGAAGTAATTACTGACTTGAGTGTTTGATTTATTTTACGAGTGGTTTTGTGTGCGCATAAGCTGTTTGAAGTAATTACTGACTTGAGTGTTTGATTTATTTTATGTTTTTTTTTTCTTTTTTTCTTTTTTGCTTTGCTTTTGGTTGCTGGTGATAAATTATTTAGGGATAGGAAATTTTCAGTTTCAGGAATAAAGTTTTCAGCTTTTGGTTCTGGAAGTTTGGCGGCTGGGAAAGAGTTCAGCTGAAAGAAATGGGAAAAGCATCGAGGGATAAACGGGTCCGCTCCATTTTCTTGCTAGAACTTTATTCTGGTGAGATGTTGCGTTTTCCAAGATGTTATTTGATGGGTCTGATTGGTGATTTGCAGGATATTTACTATAGGAAAGCCAAAGAGGAAGGGTGGCGTGCCCGGAGTGCCTTCAAACTACTTCAGATTGATGAGGAATTTAACATATTTGAAGGTTTGTTGGGAAATTGATCTTTTAATACGTACGACGTGTTATATAATTTGAGCTGATTCAGTGGATGAACTGTTTACTTTGTCTTTGTTTGATTAGTTGGTGCAGCTTCATAAATTATTCGCAGATAACTGATAATGTGATGTCAATATACAGGGGTAAAGCGCGTGGTAGATTTATGCGCTGCACCAGGAAGCTGGAGTCAGGTATCTGTGATTCAGCAATAACTGTATTAAACTTTCGATGTTGATGTGAATGAATGAGTTTTCTAGTGCTGGAAGCACTCATAGATATTAAAAGAAAATCCATATGGCATTTGCGCATGCGATACCTTATGATACTGTTGCATGGGTCGTCCAAAGTTGTTTAGATGGTGGTGTATTTAAGGGTTAAAGTTTAAACTATTTGTTCTGAAACTACATAGTCCCCAAGGGTACGGCTGAGTCTATTCTGAATGGGTATGCTTTGATATAAAATTTGAGTACATGTGCATTTATTGTACATTCCTTGATATGATAAAGTGAGTTATTTGATATCGTTCCCTTTTTTTTATATGATTTTAGGTCTGAAGTTTCCTTTTACCCCATTTTATCAAGGCTATTGAATAATGTCAAAATTGTACCAACCTAAGCATTACCTACCAATGATTTTCAATTTAGTTAATGCTTATTGTTGTTCCTTCTCAGTTGGAGATCATAAATTTGCTTTAATTTCCTCAATTTCTTATTGTAATTTTTGCATTCTATTTTCACTGAAAGTGTGCCTTGTCTTCCTTTCAGGTTTTGAGTCGAAACCTTTATCTCCCAGCAAAGCTATCATCTGATTCGAAGTATGTTTGATTAGTGAATTTTCTTATCATTGCATCTTGTTTCTGTTTTTGGATGATTTTTTATCAATGTTCTTCGCATCATGGTGTTTAGAGAATGTGCTCATCAGACTCATCCTTTGTAATTTGTGAACCTTGCACTTTAGTACTCAACTCTATAATTTTGAATCTTTAATCAACTGGGTTAACTTTTGGTGTCTAAACCAAGTTGTCATCATTATAACTTTCAGGGATAGTGATCTACCACTTATAGTGGCCATTGATCTCCAGCCTATGGCTCCTATAGAAGGTGTTATTCAAGTTCAAGGGGATATCACAAATGCTCGCACGGCTGAAACGGTGTGCATTTTCTTCCTGGTCCATCTATTTGTCTGTATGTTCTTGAGCATGCTTGTGTAGATGATCTATATTTCTTTTAATGCTGCTTTTTCTTCGCCTCAACATGAAAGAAGATGTACCTTTTCTGCCTAGATTGTCGGGGGAAAGCTGCATTGATCTGTCAGCCTTACTGTCAGTGTAAAGTGTTCAGTGGTCAATAACTTATTCTTTGGGTTATGTGGTTGGGTCATGAGGATCTCTCTGAGACGACTCATTAGAACTTCATCCCTAGGTTACTCTTTACTTTGAATTCATGAATAGTTCTGGGATTTGAATTTCAAACTGCGCTTTCCAGATGATAAAATACAAATTTGAATTTGGAGAAACACAAGTATTTGCTTGATCATATTCTAGCTGGATACATGCAATAAGATGAAACTACCACTCAAAGCAGTCCTGTGCAGTGGGGTGCAACTTATAAATCTTATTTTGTTTTTATATATTATTATCTAGTTAGGGTGCATTTACTTTGATGGTAAGGGAAAATGAGGGAAAAGAAAATTTTCTCCCTTTAAATCTCTCATTTCTTATCCTTCCTTTTCTATAGATTAGAATTTCACCCTTTCTTATTCCTTCTTTTCACTCGAAGAAGGGAAAATATTATCATGAGGTATTTGGTGTGATAATATTTTCCTTCCTTGGAGTAAAAAAGAAGGAATAAGAAAGGGTGAAATTCTAATCTAAAGAAAATGAATGATAAGAAATGAGAGATTTAAAGGGAAAAATTTTTCTTTTCCCTCCTTTTCCCTTACCATCAAAGTAAACGCAGCCTTAGTTGTTATCTCAATTATTCCTACTTATCTTGCACCTGTTGCGAGACCATCATTCTTACCGATTGTTAGCTTCCTTAGCCCTTGAGATGGTTAAAAAACTTAATGCATCTATTTGTTGCGTTTCTGGTTCATTTTTGCAATCATCTAAAGGATATGAATTTACCGATCCATTTGTATGGGGTGTAAGGTCCATAATCTGAAGCTATATTAATCATATATATCTCATGTTAATATCTTCATTATAGCCTTTCAGCAATTTATCTTCTTAGTTTATTGCATCACATACCAACATTTTTTTGTTTCTCAATCTCAGGTCATCAGGCATTTTGATGGAGGCAAGGCTGATCTTGTTGTGTGTGATGGCGCACCTGACGGTCAGTGAAATGATTGTTAAATTAGATGCCCTTCTAGTCTATAGTATGCATATTCCGTATATTATCCATGTATAAACCTTTTTCCTGTGCATATTTCAGTAACTGGCCTGCATGACATGGATGAATTTGTTCAATCCCAACTCATATTGGCGGTTAGTATTGTTATCTTTACTCGCTATACTGGAGGTTTGAGAATGGCATTACTTTTTTAGCAAGGGCAATATTTGATTTTGTTGGCATCTTTACGAGAAAATATGACATCTAGGAATTCTAGTGCTATCATATTGTTTGACCTCTTACTTTGATTTCATGGAAAAAGATAAATATGAATATGATGTTTGCAAGTACTTTATTGTGAAGTTGTGAACGTCTTGTTTCCTATTGTACTCAATATGTATTTTCACATAAAGTCTTCTCTATGCAAGATATTTCTTTTCAAGCCTCACGCTGACGTCAGAGGATTGGCAAACATATTTGCAGGCATTGACAATAGTTACACACATACTTAAAAGAGGTGGAAAGTTTATTGCGAAAGTATTTCGTGGGAAAGATACAAGTCTCCTTTATTGTCAGGTCTGTTATAGCTGGTCTTCCTCACAATTCTGTCATATTGGTTTTGCTTTGTAATCTGTGCTCATATTTCTTTAATAACATATGATTCGTCTATTGATTTGGCTGCGACGTAAATGTTTCGATCTATTACTGGTGTCAATAATGGCTTGTTATCCTGTGAATTCTTGATATCAAAGTCTCTGCCAGATGAAAAACGAGAATTGCAACAAACTAGTCGTATAAAGATTCCGAGTTTGTTTCTCAGTTCTTTTTTCTTTTTTCTTAAAGTAGTACTCGAACATCAAACTTTTGTGCATGCTAAATGATTTCTCTTCCCATATTTGTTAGCATTACTCTGACCTTTCTAGTATTGTCATCATGGAATCGTTTATTGTACAATTTAGGAGAATTATGATTTCAGATGTGATCAACTATTAAAGATACAAACGTATTTTGAATTTGGTCAGTGAACCATAGTGCATGCTAAATGATTCTGTTTTTGTACTTGCTGGCCTTGTTATAACCTTCCTATGTACCGATAAAAATGGAAGTCTTCCTTGAAGGATTTTATAGAATTATGAATTTGTATGTGATCCATTAATAGGTAGCAAAGTAAATGGACCTAATTTGTTTTGCCTATTTCTAACAGTTGAAATTATTTTTTACGGAAGTGACATTTGCAAAGCCGAAAAGCAGTCGTAATTCAAGCATAGGTAATTCACCGTCTCTTTTTCATTCCTTTTTCTCCTGCTCCCAATAAGTTCCAATCCTTTTACCCTTTTTCTTTTTTGCATTTTTTTTTATTGTTTTTTTTTTTGTTATGCTGTAGCCAATCTAGCATCGTATGTTGTTGACAGCTACCCGAAGTAGTTAATGGTCAAAATTGGCTGATGCGGCGGACACATAGATTTCATTTCAATTGCAATTCATGATGTGACTCTTAAAAAGAAATCCTAAGACAATTGTTTAACCATTGTCCATTGTTTTTCAAGAAGCAGCCAAGCAAGTCTAAACATTTGTTCAGATTTGATGGTTGATGAAAAATAAACTTTGCGTTAATTATATATCAGATATTTTATAATTCTTCCTATGTACATTAATATTGATTTCAAATAAAGTTTCTATCATGCATCATGCTATTTGAATCTTTTTTTCTTTTCCTTGTACAGAGGCATTCGTGGTCTGTGAGAATTACTCGCCTCCTGATGGATTTAACCAAAAAGATCTGCACCGTCTCCTGGAGAAAATTGGCAGTCCTTCTGGCGCTGACGATCTAGGTAATTCTGATGCCTGATGCCATTTTCTTTGACAGAGGTTGGATCATTATACTATTTGAGATAAAATCTTGCACACGCACACACACACAAATCAAAGAGGTACTTGCAATTCTTGGAAGGAATAAACTGTCAAAATTTTCATGTCGCAAGAAAGTTGGCACCTCGAACAGTAACAATTTCAGCTGGTGAAAAATAGCTTGTGTTTTTGCCTCAAAAATATATTGCTCGAATGAACTCCCGTTTCTCCTGACGACGTATTTCGTTACAGATTGCAGCAGCGGGTGGCTCGAAGGGCCTAACAAGGTGTACATTCCATTTCTGGCCTGTGGTGACCTCAATGGGTTCGACTCAGATCGTTCGTATCCACTTCCCAAGCGTGCAGACGGATCGTACCAGAGCTTAGATCCGGTACAACCTCCTATTGCACCACCGTACAAGCGAGCTTTAGAGTTGAAGAAAGCTTCCAGTCATGGAGTTCTAGGTCATGAAAAACTTTCCCTTGATCCTTGAGAAATGATACACATTTGCAATGTATTGTTCAAGTTTTTGCATAAAAGGATCGTTATATTATATTACTATTTAGTCACATTCTTGACATGCTAAGAAAAAAAAGATGCATATATTTGCAAATACAAGTGGATGCTGTATGATCTTCAAGAAAATTGATATTTTTTGGAAATTTTGTACTATTTGATAGATATAGTATTGTCACTATTTTCATTTTTTTTTTAATTCCATTGGGATGTCATAGTGGTGGAGTGAACGACCTTACGATTGAGAGTCGTGGTTTTAAACATTGTCAGCCCTTTCTATGTCGAGCTACTTAGTATGCACCCATGAATAGCAACTATGTAACTGGTTTACTTAAGTGTTTAAATATTTATTGGATTACTGATAATGCAAAAAAAAAAAAAAAAACACTAATAAAGTCAAGATAGATACGAAGAGGATATTATAGTGTTTATCTTTGTTTCGGTTTTTTTTTTTAATTAAATTAGTCACGCACACACTACAGAGTTGACTCGAGCCATTTGATATTAGTGTTTTCTGGATATGAAATTCCTTTTTTTTTTCAACGTAAAATATTTTTGGCCTACTATTATGAAGTGACCTCCCGTGCCGACAACTGGATAAGCAATTAGCTCTAATTATAGATTTAATTAAATAGTAATTATTAATTAATAAAATTTAATTTTAATTAATAAAAATTTTCTTTGATTATCCCTAATTAACGATTAGGGGATGTTCCTATAAAAGTTACCAATAACACACTCTTAGTAACATGTATCTCTAAAATGATAAAGTTCAAATATAATAGTATATCAAGTAGATTATGCAATCAATTCTTTAGTAGTGGGTATGATGTCAATAGCTTTATATTAAATGAAAATCAATCTAATGTCATTATGAAGAGGAGAATTCGAAAAAAAATTTGGCTACCGTCCAACAATTTATTTTATTTTAATATATTAATATTACATTTTGTATTTTGTCCTTTATTTTTTTTTTAAATATAAACGTGTCCATTCTTAAACGTGCTTCGTCTCATGTAGCTTATTTCAAATTAATTGCTCTCGGTCCCGAGCTATAAATTATTTTGGAATAAATCATTACAAATTTCAATCAAAACTTTCTCTGTCTCGTAACTTTAAATCCGACCTTTAATGATCACTGAATATTATTTTATTTTATTCGAAAATTTTCTCATACTGAGAAAATAGGAAACTCGATATTATCCTTTTCAGTCATACATACTTACTGCATTAAAGCACAGTTAATTATCTTCCATTAACCATCTCAAAAAAAATTTATCTTCCACTAATTCTTACAGAACAAAAAATATGCAACATCATGTTATTACAACCTACGCAAAAACAAAAACAAAAACAGAAACAAAAAAAGAAAAACAGAATATTTTTCTTTTATTCTCCTATCTCGATTTTTACAGAATATTGTTTCTAGCAAGAACTTGAAACTGAATTCGATCTTTGCAGAGAAGAAGAAGAGTTCAAGAACTCGATGCAATCTTCGATGGCTTCAGCCCTTTGAGAATCAAGTGTTTCTGCATATGATCGTGATCTCCCCAAACTCGCCGACGACACTTTGCATCTCCTCCGGCTCGCCGCCGCAGCCACCGGCGGCAGAGCCCTCGCCACCTTCTCTCCGATGTTCTTCAAGAAACTCCCCACCGATATCCTCGACCCCTTTGGGACTTTGAAGATCCATATTTTCATCATCACTCTCTTCTTGTTCTCATCATCGACTTTGGCGGCGCCGCCGCCTCCGCCGCCGTGCTTGGTGTGGATGCTTGCTTCAGGGCTGAAACACACTCGTCTACTCATCATCATATCTTGTGTGTGTGAGAGAGAGAGAGAGAGAGAGATGGAGAAGAGGAGGCAAAGGTGAAATAGTGGGGGGTATTTATTGGAAAATTTTGATGGAAAAAGAATATAGGAGGAAAAAAATAAGGGTTAATTTGACATAAAATCATAAAGAATTCTCAAATTCTGGGTTTTTTCACAAACTTTTAATTTTGTTTTTAAAATCATAAACTTTCAATATTTTTGGAATTTCTCCCAAAATCAGATTCCAACCAAATCGAAATGATGTGGCGCCGAAAATTGCTGACGTGTACTTTTTTATTAAAGAATTAATTTGGTATAAATCCATAAAGAATTCCAAAATTTCGGTTTTTCCCATGAACTTTTTAATTTTATTTCTAAATCCATTAACTTTCAGTTTTTTCAAATTTTTTAAAATAAATAGATTTTGCCATGTTAATTCTAAACAAACATGTATTGATTTAGTCATGTTAATTTGTATGTTATACACGTACAATAATTATATAAAAATGAATGTCGCTGATTTGCTTCTTTTTGTCGTCCTAAGATACAATTATTCATTTATTCAAAGAACATATTCATACAAATAAGGACGATATTTATGCATACAATTATTGTACGTGCATACGATACAAATTAATATGGCTAAATCAATACACGTTTGTTTAGTAATTAGCATGCAAAATCTATTTATTTTAAAAATTCCGAAATAATCGAAAGTTTATGGATTTAGAAACAAAATTAAAAAGTTCATGGGAAAAACCAGAAATTTTGAATTCTTTATGGATTTATACCAAATTAACTCTTTAATAAAAAGTACATGTCAGCAATTTCCAGTGCCACATCATTTCGATTTGTCCGGAATTTGATTTTGGGGGAAATTCCGGAAAAATTGAAAAATTATGGTTTTAGAAACAAAATTAAAAGTATATGGGAAAAACCGAAATTTGAGAATTCTTTATGGTTTTATACCAAATTAACCCAAAAAAATAAAGACCAAAATTAGATTTTGGAAAATAAAGTCATGATAGAATTAAGGTTCTTTGATTATCATAGCGGTCTTTAGTAGAAAAGTATTCCTTGGACTTTTATATCTTAGATTCGTTTTAAAATTTTAAAATATCTCAATCCCATGATTTATTCGTGGGTGTAACGCGTACAATATTAAGGTGATGCAGATGTATTAATGAAATAAAATAGTATGAAATTGAAATATTGCAACGAATATAGTATACAGATCCTTCTATTTTCATGTTGCCCATATTTGATTTGCATTAGGTTATTAACCACTCAATTACCAAATTAATACACATTTCTTTGAGTATGTTTACTATGATCAATTTCGATGCCAAACATTGTACTCTGATTTAATGTGCTGTTTTTTTTGTTGTTGAAATAATTGCTTCATAATTTGATGAAGAAGGATACTCCCTCTATTTTTTTTTAAGTGTCCTATTGAGAAAAATTACAAAAACCAAGGAAGTATGATATATTACTTTTATACCCATATTTATTATTTTCAAAGTCTAATAATTACATTTTCCAATAATTTTTTTGAGGGTAAAATAGGAGTTTTGTCATTATTTTAATCTCAAATTCCGCAATAGGACACTTAAAAAGGGACAAGAATTTTTTCTCAATAGGACACTTAAAAAAAAACGGAGGGAGTATATGAATGAGGGGTTTTTACTTTAGTTATTAGCATATGATTAGGATTAGAGTACAAGTAACTCCATGTTAATTAAAATTGTTTATTTTACCTAAGTTGGTGCTAGATTTTCTTACACAAGCTGTTTCTTACCTAGATCCTAGAACGACTGCTTGAAAAATCTTACTCTAAATGTCACAAGAAATTTGTGAATCTTTGGTAAATATGTTATTTTTTTGGTCAAAAGAAAAGAGAATTTGGAGGGGCCCTTGAGAGGAACAATACATTTGATATGTTACCTTTAATTCACAAATTACCAACACAAGAGGGCAAAAAGTAAAGAATGGGATTTGGGAGAAGGCCAAGAGATACCTCTCTCTCTCTCTCTCTCATTCTTGTAAAGAATCAGAATTACGATTGATGGCCCCATTTTTGACCATGATTTTGCAACTTTATGTGTGCCCATTTCATCTTTTGTTACCTTTATCTTCCTTGTATAACAAACATTAAAGAAAATCTCTGCATTGAAATTAATGTTTCTGTTTGAATGGGAAATTTTCTTTTTTGACTGGAAATAATTAGTACTGCACACAACATTAAACATTTAGTTGAACATGATGATAACTGCAGCTTCATTATGGTATTGCAGTTTGAGCAGTGAAAAGGAAATGAATCCTTTATATTTCTTGAATGTGTAGGTCATCACACTAAAGGGACATTATCATGACTAAGTGGACGATATCATGACAATAATTTTGTTTTTTATATTCCTATTCGTTTATAATTTGATGATATGTTGAAAAAGCGAGATAGTATCACGGTAATTTGTATTCTCTCTATTTAAAATTTTGTTCTAATATCATATGTTATGATGTTATCAATATATATATATATAGGGATGGATTAGTATAAAAACTAGTCATCCCGTGAAAACTAAAAACCATGTTTTTATCTATATATAGTCCTGCTTTTTAATATATAAACATTGTTTGTACGAAAAAACATGAATCGAAAAAAGCACTATTATACAGCGATGCTTAATAGTGCTTTTTTCGATTCATGTTTTTTCGTACAAACAATGTTTATATAAAATCATGCTTTTTATAAACAACATTCATGCTTCAATTAATGACAACCGTTGATCATACAATCATCAACGGTTCAGAATAGTTTGTAGTTTTTACCAGTGGCGGACCCAAGATTTTCAACTTGGGGGTGCGAAAAATAATTATAAAGTTATAGACGTAAAAAAATTATGACATTAAAAGTAATACATTTCTGAAGTTCGAAATACTGTTCAACTCTAAAGTTATACATTTCAAATACAAAAGGAAATTACATATCTATCTAGTTTATTATTCGACGAGTCTTCATTTGTCGAAAACAATTCACAATCTTGTCGTCGGAAACTTGTAGAAACATCTTTTTCTCAATGAAAGTGACCAAACAATCATTCAAAAATTGACGATTAACAATTATCTTCTCTATTTCACCAATTTCATTTTCACAAATAACTAATAAGTGAATAACAAGAATCACAACTAAATTCAATTAATAAATATAAATTTAGGATTTAGAATTGAATACCTTGAATGAGATTAGAATAATCTTAACAAAGTCGTCGTCCGTCGCCTATCAGAGAGCTGCTGAGTGCTGGCTGCTGCAGTGCTGGAGGTGGAGAGGAGAGCGGCGTTGCCCGTCAAATTGAAAAGAAGAATGGGAAATGGATTGCAGCAACTTTAATTTGTTTATTTGTTGGGTTGCAATTTTTAAATTTTGGCTTTTGGGGGTTGGGTCGTTGGAGCCTTGGGGGTGCAATAATTTTTTTTTTTAACCAATACTAGGAATTTTTTTTTTGGGGTGCAGCTGCACCCCCTTGCTCTACATTGGGTCCGTCACTAGTTTTTACATGAGGATTGGTTTTTTATATGAACCAAATCCTATATATATATATATATATGATATGGTGTGGGTGATGACCTAAAAGAAAAAAACTTTCAAAATTGGAATAGCATTGAAAAGAACCGAGGAGAGAATCAGAGTTATTTCATCTTTCCATTTTCTAAATTTTGATTATTGAAATCTTACAATTATTTGCATCAGAAAATTGGGCTAAATTCACTTTTTGAGCGTTTAAAATCGACATATCAACTAAAAAAAAAGACATAGTCACACCATTAATTTAGTGCAAGATTATTCACACTATATTAGATTCCTTTTTTCTAGCTATAACATAAAAAAAAAAAATACGAGGAGCAACTAATTATATTGTTGTGACTATTAAGCTCCTAAAGTGTTTTGTAGGGTGTTATTCCTCCCATTATTTGGATCTTTTTTATTAAGGTAACAAATCAATCAACAAAATTTGAGGTTTACCCGTTTAAAATCCTCTATTACAGATTCATTAATTCTGATGATATGAATTACCAGACGATCGACCTCAAACAAAGCAGACGTATCCTAATGAACTCAAACTCGACTACAGACCGATAAACATCACAATACAACAATTATTCATCAACTATACAATTAAATATAAATACTAAAAATAATAATAAACTAACACACGTAGCACCCTGCGTGAAAAATTTTCAGGCCTAAAAAAAATGTAGTCTTACAACATGATGTGTTTTGGACCGTATGGACCAAAACATTAACTCGAGATGGGTTGGCCCGACCCGACCCGATTTATATCGGACCTATCTACTTGTAGCCCAGCCCAATCCATAGTATATACTCTGGACTCTTGAGTTCTTGTGGCATTTTGCAACTCTCTCCTTTTGTCATTTTCACCCTATTAAAAATCTTCAAAATCTTATGTATTGCATCATATCGACCCCAAAATTTTCAATATTCTCGAAAAGACCCCCAAAAACCGTTGTATGAAAAAACTGCATCTTCCTTCATTGGCTACAGAGGGAAGGGCATATACTCCGGTTCCTCACTCAGCTAAGAATATCCCTTGAGATTTCTAACACTCCCTTTCCTTCCTTGGCCCCTCTCCCTCTCTCTCCTCTCTCTATCACCTCTCTTCCTCTCTCAGACACGCACACACGCACTCGTAATATAAAGTTCAGCTCTCATAGAGTGCAAGAATTCAAGATTGGCAATAACACGAAACCCCCTCAAAGAATTTCATCCAAGTTTAAACGCGGTATCATGCCCACTTATTCTCTCTCTCCCCCTCCCTTCTCTCTCCCCACTTCATCCTCTTCTTCTTGCTCTTACTCATTTCGACCTACACTATTCAATTCCGGAGTTTATTGCTCTTGTGCATCAAGAACAAGAAAGCCCACCTCTTTAAAGTGTGTAAGGGCTCAATCTTTACAGCATCGGAGGTCAAAGATGAGTTCTGAAATGAGAATTTTGAGAGCTAGATCATCTAATGAGGAACAATATGTTGCAGCTAGCAGCAATGTAGCAAGTAAAGAGCATAACGAAGGAGAGGAAGAGGACAATTCTCCTTCGCTCGAACAAGATGCGAATTCGAGGCCGAGGCGTATCGCTCTCTTTGTTGAGCCGTCTCCATTTTCGTGGGTGTCTTTATTTTGATAGGATGTTAGCATTTTTTTTCCATGTGATTTGTTTCTTGATTGAAGCCATATATGCTGTTTTTGCTTGCGAAATTTTGTGGCCCTGTTGGATTTGAATTTTTGGTATTGATTCTGTTTGATGAAATGTCTAGGTGGCGGGAGAAAGTAAGGATTTGAGAGAATTAAATTTGATTTTAGTCAAAGGAAGTCTTGTTTCTAAATTGGGAAATTTAATGCATTGTGATGAATATGTTGTTTGTGTTATGCTGAACTGTTGCTGAAAAAAAAAAGAAATTTGTTTAATAGCTTAAAATTTCTTTGTAGATATTAGTTGTTCTTAGTTGCATAATGGTTTATAGTTATCTATCTATCACTATAATGTTATTATCTTAGCTTTTTATGGTAGTTTGCTATGTTGCCTGTTTGCTTTCTAGCTGTCTATAAGCTTAAGATATCGTTCTTATTCACTAGCTGATTGTATCTCGTCGTTTTTGGCTCTAACCTAATGCCCAAGAAGTAATCTTTCTTAGGACCTTATGTGTGCTAGAATTCGTGCTGCAAGAGTCTTATTCGTGCATTGGCTGATATTTAAGTTTTATGATATGCGATTCAATATTGAGAGTGTTTATTTTTATTTCTTCATGAATTTATCTGTTCCGTCCCTTGTATATGTTGGATTTCTTAGAGTCGAATAAAGCTAAATATGTTATGCTACCGTTGTATTGGTTTTTTCTTACCTCTTTTCTGAAAACCACATAATTAGCTTAATCAAAGATTAATTATTTGCAAGTGCTGTCAAATTATTTTGCGTCTTTCTTTTGATGATTAATTACTTGCTCGCTCAGCATATGATCTAGGATCGGTGTGTTATCCATTTTGTTTTTCTAGAGTGATTATGTTTCTTTCATGCGGTGTATCTTATTGAATACTTATGTGTATTTCGGAATTGTATGCAGGTATGTCTCTGGATATAAAAACAGATTCCAGAATTTCATTAAATATTTACGTGAAATGGGAGACGAGGTACGTTCTTATTGTTTGTAGTTTCATTTACGAACTTGGTGTCCTAATTTGTTCATGTAACTTGAGATTTTCTGCTGAGAAAAAGGCGATTTTTGTTCTTGCATTTTGAGGAAAGACTCATGTTAACAAGCTCTCAAAAGTGAGGCATATTCAATGTAGATACCTCTTATTTCTTGAATTAGGCTGATAAATTTAATGAAGTTCCGGATTCTGCAAAAACTTAGATAGCAGTTGCTGTGATTGAGAAAAAACTAAATCTGGATTTTCACGGTTAACAAAAATATTTTACACAACGATATACAATTAGTCTCAATTGCTGTTTTGGTGTTCGACACTCAGGTCTTGGTTGTAACGACTCATGAAGGGCTGCCTGAGGAGTTTTATGGAGCTAAATTGATTGGATCAAGAAGGTCAACTTTTATTTTTTGCTTTCTTTTCTGTAATGATACAATGTCTATAATTGGCATACATAATTATTCTCGACCAAACCGAATGAGGGTAGTATCATCCGTTTAGCTACTCATCATCAATAAACAAAATCTTTTGAATGCCCTGATCTGATAGAATAATGGCCTCGCAGCTTCCCTCTTCCCTGGTACCGAAATGTGCCTATGTCTCTAGCACTTAGCCCAAGAATAATCTCAGCAGTTGCACGATTTAAGCCTGATATCATACACGCGTCGTCCCCTGGCATTATGGTATACTCGACAACCTTGTTGTTTTACTGCTTTTTTATACGCAAGATTTTGTCTTTGCTGTATTTGATTGTGTAAATCGCAGGTGTTTGGCGCTCTCATCATCGCCAAATTACTGTCTGTACCAATAGTGATGTCGTATCACACCCATGTTCCTGTGTATGTCTGATCTCTCAATCTCCTTCATTTTTTTTCGTTCTTCTTTATGTTTTATGTTGTTATGCAGCAATATTACACTTAAAACTGTTGGTAGAGTTCGCCAGTTTGGCTTTGTGGAGATCTATGTAAGACTAAAAACAACAACAATTTTTTGTATACAAAACTTATTCAAATTTTACAGAAAAATAGTTTCTTGATGTGAATTTCTGAACACTTTTCAGTTCATTGTTATATAGCTGAAAATTATTATTCTTTATTCTTTAATATATAGTGCAGCTATGCAGTACAATCTTGAACTATGTGATGAATATTTAATTATCTGTGGTACTGCAAAATAGCTATTTTATTGTACTATTTAGTACTATGATTAGTTCTTCAAATTTAATTTATGAGTACTTTTAGTGTACCATGTAAATATATTTAGTAAATGGATGTTATATAGCCTAGCTAGAAATGTTATTTGGCTTCATTCATTTTGGTTGTTAAATCATGAAATTTTGAAACTGTGCTAATTGTAAGTTTGTATAGCGCAGATATATCCCAAGATACACTTTCAGTTGGCTGGTGAAACCAATGTGGTTAATCATTAGTACGTTAAATTAATCCACGATATTTACCTCCCTCGATTTTCATGTTGTGGATCATAATAAAGATTTGATAATCTTTTGCCAGAATTTCTGCATCGAGCTGCTGATCTTACACTGGTACCTTCGGCTGCTATTGCAAACGATCTAGAAGTCCAAAGGGTGACAGCAGGTGAGACTCATCTCAAACTAACAAATCTTCTATCTGAATTTGAGTCTTTTGAGGTAAAACTTGGTCTCTTGACTTCGATAACTATCAGCTAACAAAATTCGGCTGTGGAACAAGGGCGTTGATTCTGAGAGTTTCCACCCCCGTTTTCGCTCCCATGAAATGAGATTAAGATTGAGGTATGGACTCCATCTATCACTAAGATCTTAATCAACTTGAATCATGGTGATCAGTCTTCCTTTCGTTTTTTATTAGCAACGGAGAACCAGAAAGACCGTTGATAGTTCATGTAGGGCGCCTTGGAGTCGAGAAGAATCTGGATTTCCTCAAAAGGTATTGTTTGCCGAGCTGCGATGCTCGTAGATTGTGTCCGTGTTTCTTCCTCATTGAAACTGGAGATCTCGTTCTTGAACAGGGTCATGGATAGGCTGCCAGAAGCTCGAATAGCTTTCATTGGAGACGGGCCACACCGGTGAGTTCGAGTTAAACTATCTATGCAAGTAATATTTCTGGGTTATTACCAACTTAAGCCCTGAAGTTTGGCGCGTTTTGCAAAATTATCATGACATTCGAGATATGCAAAAAAAAAAAAAAACAACAAAAACACCTGACCTTTTAACTTTTTTCATTGAACTTTTGACATTTTGATGATTAATCGAGCATATCTAGGGCGGAGCTCGAGCAGCTGTTCGAAGGCATGCCTGCAATATTCACAGGGATGTTACAAGGAGAAGAGCTTTCACAGGCATATGCTAGTGGTGATATCTTTGTCATGCCCTCGGAGTCGGAGACTCTCGGGTTTGTTGTCTTGGAGGCCATGTCATCGGGGCTTCCCGTCGTTGCTGCTCGTGCTGGAGGAATCCCGGACATAATCTCCCAAGAGCAGCAGGGAAGCACAGGCTATTTATACAACCCTGGCGATCTTGATGACTTCTTGAGCAAAATCAAACCTCTTCTGCACGACCAAGAACTCCGAGAAACGATTGGCAAAGCAGCGCGCGCTGAAATGGAGAAGTATGATTGGAGGGCCGCTACTCGGAAGGTCAGGAACGAACAATACAACGCTGCGATTTGGTTCTGGAGGAAGAAGAGAGCACAGTTCTTGCGACCTCTTCAACGGCTGCTTCGTCGCGTGTTTCGCTCGCCTGCGGTGCAACTGTAAGCCTACACTCACTTCTCTCCCTCAATTTGAAATCTAATCCTTGCAATCTTTGTTTGGATTTTGATGAGTTATGAGGATTGACAGAAAAGCTTGTGTTCTGTAGAAAAAAGGTAACTTAACTGTATAGTACGTTTTTACATGTAAGAATGAAAATCCATTTTACTAAGTTCCAAATTATTTCATCCTATGTTCCCAATAGAGCTGTCAAACAGCTCGGTCCGGGCCGGGCCCATCGGGTCAGCTGTAACAATCAGGCTGGGTTGGGCTGCCCAATGTTCAGTCCGGACCACATAAAATTGCAGCCCAGCCCATAATAGTGATTTTAATATAAAAGATTGGGCCGGTTCGGGCTGTCCGAACTCATTGGGCTTAAGGGCATGTCTGGTCAAGTCAGGCTGGACCGAAATTCAATTATGCCTCTATAAAAATTTTTATAGCCCAAGCCCGCCTAATTTTAGGCTGATGTCATCTAATATCATGGAGCAAAGGTGAATATATCTGAAGGCAATCTTTTATATTAAAGAAATTCCACGAAAAGAATGTAACATTAATACAAAGTATATATAAAATTATTGAGGGTAACTCGAGCAAATTATTTTCACTCAAGAAACAAATTTACTTTCTCGAAATTTCACTTTTCCGGCCTGAAAATCGCTCTAAATTTGTAAAGCTGCAGCTCAAAATTTTACAATTTTCAGCATTTTGGTAAATCTTTAGGCGGCGGCAGAAGCGACTGATTTGGCCCCTTTCCATCATCAACTTGGAACGCCATTTTCAGCCCCCAACTTGTGTGCACTTCCAAATGGCAATGCATGAACCACACTCCTGGAAAATTTCGTCGAAGAACGTGTCGTTAGACGTGTAATTCATCAGGTGTAGTATCTACTATTCGTTTGCACGTGTGTATGATGGAATTTATGTGTATAGTGAATTCTATACGACGTGACATTTGTGACGTGCATAGTACTTAATCTGATATTATGTAGCATCTATAAAATTGAGAAAAATTTAATATGTACCGGGATTGTCAGCAATGAATCTGATGGCCACCCATCCACCGGACGGCACCGCCACCGTGTTCCTCTCCACCGGATCGACGAGGTTGAAGTTTTTCGGATCCGTTTTCGAGTTGAAATTTCCCAATCCTTTGCCTACAACGAAGAAATTGAATCCGTGGAGATGAATTGGATGATTTTCCGCTGCAATGATCCCGGTATCTTGCAAAATCACCTGAACAGTTGCGTTGTACGGCAGCCGATAAACCTTTGTTCCGGTCGTCGTCGCCAAGCTTTGCGGCGGAGCGCCGGTGTAGTTGAACGGCGTGGGTGGGTTCCCAGGGAAGTCAGTGGTGTAGACACCTTTAATGTTGAAGTAATGTGCCTGTAAGAGGGCAGTGGTTGGCATCACAAATGTGATGTTGTTCACACTAGCAACTACTCGGCTTCCGTTCGCAGCTTTGCACGTCGGGCAGGAGTTGACTCCGAGCCCGATTGCAAAGAAGAGCGAACGGTCCACCGTTTGTGGGAAATTTGCGGGATATGTTTTGGAGTTTAGACTGCGGAGAGAGTCGGAGAAGGTATTAGCCACGGGAGTGGCGTTGCGGGCGGGAGTGGTGGTCAGAGTGGTGGGGGCGGCGGAGAGCGTCCCGGAGTAGTGGAGCGTGGCAGTGGCGGCTAGGGTGTCGATTGCCACCACTGACGTGTCCATGAAGGTCGATGCAGCCATGGCAAACTTCCCACTGGATTTGTCCGCGGTTAGGACAACGTTGGTGGTTTGCCCTGGGGCGATCACGACCGTGTCGGTCTTGAAGGGTTTGACATAGGTGGCGTCGACTTCAACGACGGTGAATTTGTGGCCAGCAATCCTGAAGAAGAGCTCTTCATTGAGTGCAGCATTGATAAGGCGAAGTAAGTATGATTTACCCGGTGTAACATCTAGTTGGTAGCCACCTGCAGCATCGAAGTGTGTGCTTGGAGCGTCAGTCACATCATTTTTATGTTGCATCTCGTGTTTCATAAGTGGTCAAGTACTATTACTGTCATAGAATTTTACCCGTGGAGGAACAATTAGGGGCAGGCCCCGGATACCCGTTGATGGTGTGGGCGTCAGAGACATTCGGGGCGAGGCCAGAGCTCATGGCCTCGTTGATCACATCTTCAGTGTCCGATTTCCACCATTCAGCTATTAAGCAGTACATATTCATGTTACATCTCGTGTATTAAATATTGTAATAATATATATCATAAATATAAACAAAATGGACTAGTGGCTAACCTAGGACAATGACTCGTTCGTGGTTGGGTTTAGGAAAAGGGTATGGGACGCCACGCTTAGGCAAGATGACGATGGCCCCGTGCACGGTTGACCTCAACCACAAAATGTGAGCGTGCCAGAGGAGCGTGCCTCTTTGGCCCGTGACGGTGAAGTTGTACACATAGTTTTGCCCCGGCTGGATCGGGCATTGGGTGATATAAGCCGGGCCGTCGGCCCACCCGGTACGAAGCTGCCGGATACCATGCCTGATTCACCAATTTTATATATATACTCGTATCAGTAAATGAAATATGAGATGTAACATTAAAATATACAATTAAGTCGCATACATATATACATATATTTAATATTTTAATGTGTGTGTGTGTGTGTGAAGTTATTGAAGTGGCTCACCAGTGGATGGAGACATTGTACTTGACATGGTTGACAACCTTAACTAGCACTGTATCGTCTTCTCTGGCATAAATAGTTGGTCCTGGAAAGTTTCCATTTATAGTAACTATTGGTTTCGACGAGCACAAGCGACTAGTATTTTTCATTACCACCTGCGACATATACAGACAAACCTCCCAAATTAGCTTTGTGTGCACGCATACAATTTTGTTATATTTTGTGACTCAAATTCTATTGTTAATTGACACTTTTTTTTAGTTGGATTAAACCCGAGATTTTATAAAACGATAACTTTTTGTAATAAGTATAGCTATAGATTGCATATTCACATGCATGAATATATATGTATTATAAATATGGCCGAACCTTCCACTAGTTTGTAGTTTTGACATATTACCAAATTTAGCTTGAAATTTAGGCCAACAACTCAGCTACTTGGAATTTGATAATATTAGTTAATCTGCCATTAGGAATATAATTACTATCGGATTTGCTGTCATTTCGTCTGCAGTTCGTTATATGATTATAAGATCGATTAGAAAATTATTTAATTTTAGCAAAGCGGTCAAATTACTATTATATTGCTTATATGTTGTTATATAATTAAGCTAATATCAATTTTGTAACAATTCATTCAAAAAATTAGTTTTATAAAGTCAATGAGGCCTAGCTCAAGCGGCAAAGCTGATGCACCACAAAACTTTCCTTAGCGAGAGGTCTTGGATTCAATCTCATCTGCGTGTATAGTATATTAGGTCCCACCCTTGTGGTGTAATGGTTTATTTGATAATATATATATCTCGTATAATTCTAAAAAAAATCAATTTTATAAATCAAATTATATTAGTAGATAAACTCCAACATGATTAATCATGACAAAATTATGGGAGTACACTTGAATTTAGCTGTGATGCCTCCTAACATAAGCTATCAATCCCATAAAATGTGATGAAAATGCATATGAAAAATTAATGTTATGCTACATGCATACTCAGTGTATGGAAGTAAGAAATCGCATGTCGTTACCCTAAAATTAGGGTTCGTATATATATATATATATATATATAGGAAAAGACTTACATTGAACTTGTAATGGCGAACTCTGCATTCGACTAACATAGGAAACAAGCAAGCTACGAGGACCAAAACCCTCATCCAAGAATCCATTTTCACCTTCACTGTGTGTGTTTGTGCGTGTTTTTGTGTGTGTCTGAAGTCAGATTTTGTTCTTCAGTTTATGTGTGGAAAATGTTTGTGGATTTGTTGGAGTAATGAAAAACCAATGCAGGCAATATATAAGAAGTTCAGTTGTAGCCATGACGTCGTTGTTACTTCGTTAGGTGAAACCATAAATCCTTCACACATAAGCCTTTTCGATTCTCTCCCTAATTAATCTCTCTCTCTCTCTCTCTAAAGACTTATTATATATTGTGTACATTATATATATATATATATATATATATATATAAGGACGGGTTAGCATAAAAACCGGTCCTCCCGTACAAACTACAAACCATGCTTTTTTCAATATATAATCATGCTTTTTAATATATACATTGATGCTTAATACTGCTATTCTCGATTCATGCTTTTTGTATAAAAAATTATGCTTATATAAAATCATGCTTTTTACATACTATTTTCATGCTTTGATTATTATCAACCGTAGATCATACCATGATCAACGGTTGAGATTAGTTTATAGTTTTTACATGAGAACTAGTTTTTATATGAACCAAATCCTATATATATAGATATTGTATTCAGTGTATGTAGTGATGATAATAGAATAAAGCAAAGATATTAGACATTTAATACTGGATATATAGTTCAATTTCCACGCAATAAGGTATATATATTTTTAGTCAAATACTTTATATAGTTAACTAGTTTTAGAGATGTGCAATTGGAAAATGGTTAGGCAAATTGTTAATTATGACTAAGGTTTTGATATATAGTGATTTATTAATTGTGGATAAATAATTTGGATGATTATGACAGTGGCGCACATGGCTGAACTAAGACATTCTTAGCCTAGTTTTGGAATTTGCATTGCAATATTCTCTTATTATTTTTGTACATACTTTTAGGACATAATTAACTTACATATATATGATACATTTCAGAATTAAAAATTTGATAGTTTGTACTACGCACTCACATGTTTTGCATTTTATTGTACAGAAACGGGAGAACACCTATAAATAACAATTGTAGTTTTCTTCTTATACACAAAAAGAAAATACTATATACGTTAAACCTAAATAGAATTAAAACACTTAAGAAAAATTCTTTCTATTAAATGTGGAATTATTTATAATAATTTTAATTATAAGTCAAATATGGATATTTTCATGATGGACTCCATAGCTAACCTACATGATATTGCCACATGAAACGAAATCCACAATCGTTACTCTTAGGGGCGGATCTAAGGCTCGATTGGGCGACCCCGGAAATCTCCCCGACTTTTTTTTTAAACTATATTCCCACTTTTATATATATAATTGTAATTTTGTGCCATCAAATTTGTGCCTAAATACATAAACGTAATCTCGGCCGTCCAATTTTAAATTCCAAGCTCTCCATTGGTTCTTCGAAAACGTGTAAAAGGTTATGTGTCATATGCATGGTAGTAAGAGGCTCCTCTAATGATTTTGTAAGCATATGCCCAATATTTAAGTACACAAGTGTACTAATTAATTACTATATCCATAACCATTATACTAATTTACATAGAGTTAACAAATGTATGCATCCGCTTATATATATATTATTATTTAAATATAATATTTACAAGATATATAGTTTTTGAGTTAGAAGAGAAAAGCTGTCGGATTCGAACTCCAAAATTCGCCAATTTACAAAAAACGAAGTCTAACCACTTTATATTTCCTATTGGCCATTATGTATGTTTTATCCAAAAATAACTCACCTTTTAGGTGTATGATTTTCAAGAAAAGCATTTTTTTTGGTGGTTAAGACTTGAGAGCGGCAAAAAGGAAGAAAGAAAATACTAAAGTAATAAAAGAAAAAGAATAGTACTCTCTCTCTCTAGATTATCTCTCTCTCCCCCAACACAATATGTAACGTAGTGATGAAATGATATTAATGTATGATTAATATAATTGGGGAGTGGTATTGAAGATTACTTAGCGTAGTTGGAGGGTATATTTCAATAGCAAAACAATAGCCATAAGAAGAAATTGTTTGAAAGCTAAGATTAAAAGCGCTATCTTGCCAAATTGTGGTCCATTTTTGGTAACGAATAACTTAGTCTTAATTATAAGTCTTCTTACATTGTTGTCCACTTATTTGGAAAGAGAAACAGTCCTTGTCTGGATCATTAAAAAAAATATATACATTTCTCCTAATTTCTTGGTTCAACAGTGACCACATTCTAGAAATTTATTTAACTTTGATGTATAAAATACCATATTATTTGAAACTTATATGTGTATATACATCTAGTTTATATCTAGTTTAGTTTATATTTATTTTATCGATATATATATGTGTGTGAGTGTGTGAGTGTACGCAATGGCGGACCGTAGAGGAGGGCGGGGGGCTTCAGCCCACCAAGCAATTCCTTTCATTCCAACAAAATCATTAAATTATCGATATTTGTGTGAATTATTTCTCAAAAGCTCATATAATCAAATTAAATCACGGGAAAATTGTCTTCTCGAATTTAAAATTTAGAAAACATATTTCAAACTAAATTTTTTTTTTTGCATCAGCTCCTACATATGTGTCGGTGAGTGTGAGTTGTTTGCATCGGTCATGTTCATTGATCAACTATTTCTATGGTGCTGATCTTCAGTCTTTTTTGTTACTCTCTCCGTGCACAATAAGTGGTCTTCTTTCCTTTTTTGTTCGTCCATAATAAGTGTGGTCTTTTCTTAAATGAAAATAATTCCACTCACGATAAACATGAGTCTCACTCTCCAGTACTCACAATACATCTATCTAACCTACTCTCCCACTCTTAAAACCCGTATCACTTTCCTGCGGACCACACTTATCGTGGACGGAGGGAGTATATTTTATTTGTTATTCTCGGCATTTCTATAATATGGTATAGTTTGTCAAAAATTGCAACTCTAGCTATACATATATAAAATACTTACTATACATTAGTGAAATGACAATATATTTTATGGATATAATTATAGTTTTTATGGCATAACCATTGAGACGAGTGTCACAAATTGTTAATATTCGTAAAATTTTGATCTTTTGACAAAGTTTCAAATTAACATTGCACATGAGATATTTTCCAAACTTCCGTTCCCAGAAAATACATCTCGTGCCATAATTGAAACTTGGTCGAAAGATCATGACCTTTTACAAATATTTTGAATATCATACCATTTTAAAACTCGTCCCAAAAGTCAGGTAATAAGCAATAATTATGTCTACATTTCAAATAGTAAAAAATATATAATTTAATAATACAAACCGATGTTGTACTTTCATGATGGTTACAACCAATTAGCATCTTAGTTGAAAATTTTGGTGTACCTTCTATTTCTAATGGAACTTTTTGGTAGCTTTGGAAGAAAAAGGCAAGCCTAAGGTGTCCTCATTTAACATGCATGTTTATCGATCTTATCTCATTTTTTTTTCATTTTTCTCGATTTTTATTTTATTTAGATTGTTAGTGTGTTATTTTAATTGAACGATATCCCGCAATCCCACATACAGTAACCAATTAATTAAGTTCGCCACAATTACTATTTATCAATTTAAGTTAAATATAGACAATATATTTACATAACCATTCCTTTTTAAAAAGTACGTGCTTTAATCCGTAAGAAGTAAGATTTAGGATTCATACTTCACCGTTTCTCTTTATCCAAAATAAAAAAAAAATAAAAAAATTACATTAGCATATCATAAATAGTCCTAAAGAAATTTAGACCTTTTATTTTGAGACCAATTAATATCGGATGAGATCCTCTGTCCCCAACTTGTGTACCACTATTAATTTCACTATTTTAAAAGATTTATTTAATAATAAAAATTTAGTAATATATAATGAACCTTAATTAACATTTATTATAAAAAATTAGAATTTAAAAAATTATATACCCTAATTTTGGAATAATGAATCCTAATAATTAATTAAAAATTAAAAATTGCAAATTAAATATAATATATATATATATATATATATATATATATATATATATAAACCCTATTTGGATGGATGAACCCTAGTTAATAATTGTAAAATTATACTAAAACATTATAGATTGAAATTGAAAAAAAAATGACAAAAATATAATTAAATATGAATTATTTGACAAAGTGGGACACCAAAGTTGGGGACAGAGGATTAATATATAATATACTTGAACGATCGTATCTCATTATCAAATAAAAATTAAGGCCTACTTATTATCCGATTAAAAAAAATAATCTAAACAACTTTTCTAGAGATTCCATTCACTTTCCTTATCTGATATAGAATTAAAAATCCTTATCTAATACATATATCTAGTGGAAAATTTGTAGGGTTCTGTTAATTACGAAACTGAAATTCCATATATAGTGCTGTATTTATGCTTTTTTCCGGAAATTTTTAGATCCTATTTTAATAAGTCAATGTCATATAAGTAGTGGATTTTCAAATACTGTATCGCATCCCATAATAATTGGATTGTCTGTTTATATCAAATTTATACACATGTATATGAGATATCTACTGTAAATAAATTTTTTATTGAATATATACTCGGTTTGAGTTGTGTGTCACTTCACCGTTCAAGCATTACTTTTTCTGAACGAGATTCTCTATTTCAAATTAGTGTTTTATCTTTAATTATGATTGAAATAAAATGTTAACATCTTTGTGAAACAATTGATCTTAACCTGAGAACTTTTGGCGAACTTTTGGCTTCAGGTAATAACCATACTAACGTTAGGCCAATACACGCACAACACAATTGATCTTATTTATAATTAAGTACTTAATCTTTCTAACGTTAAAATATTTGTGCAAAATAAGTACAAGGGTACCGGGTAATATGTAGAGGACAAAAACACAATATTATGAAGTTTTCACCTTATAAATACAATCTCTAGTATGCATATTGGTGATGATCAAATTAAAAGTTGCACATTAGGGAACTAAAAATCCGATCTAGACTATTGATCGTTGTGTTATATTCGATTTTCATAAAAAATGCATAATACATAAAGTGCATTATTAATCATAATGATGCATTATTGTAATATATGAAATACATTATCATAGAGAATGCATCTTTTTTTTTTACAACGATAAAAATATCAAGGGTCCAGATTGATAGTGTACGGGGATGATTCACATTATTATTCAACTATTTTCTCTTGTTATAAATATTTGCGTCTACATACATTCTTGTTTCTAAATATATTCTGTTGAATCACATTCTTTGGCCACGCCGTAAATTCCTACGACCAACTGGGAAAGTCTGTTTCACTCTCCAGATTTTATTGCATGCAGTTTTCTCAAATCCCATAATCTTTTATTTAAGGTTTGTTTTCTCCATTTAATCTCATTCGACGCTCATGCAAAATTTGTGCTTCGGATTTTCCCAGGTTATTGTTAAGTTTTTGTGCATGCATGTCTATTTTTGCTTAAATATTAATTAAGTGCTAGTAATTACATTTCTAGATTCGTTATATCATTAATCAATTGGATTTGACATTACGAAGGATTAATTTAATTCGTGGGATTCATATACATTTCATGCACTTGTGGTGAAACTGTCTCTGGAGCTACTATGAGAAGTGTGTGTGTGTGTGTGTTAATTTGAATTCTTATTAATTCTTTTAAGATCAACATGATGTTTGGAGTCACTATTGCGAGTTTCATATTACTCTATATATTGGATGACACTATAAATATAAAAATACGAGATATAACATGAAAATGTAACGGAACGATCGTATCGTGCTGCAGAAACGGCAAAATTGGTGAAAAATGGAGGAAGATTACATTTACACAAGCGATGGAACAAGGGATATTCACAAAAGGCCTGCTAATAAAGAGAAAACTGGGAATTGGAAGGCTTGTCGCTTCATTCTTGGTTAGTTAATTTTCTAGATTTTAATTATTCAAAATTTATTTATTTCATTTCATTTGACACATTAATTTATTACAGTGACTGAATGTTGTGAGAGATTGGCCTACTATGGAATGAGCACAAATTTGGTGAACTATTTGAAAACTCGTCTTCATCAAGACAACGTGACGGCGTCGAATAATGTCACAAACTGGTCGGGAACTTGCTACGTTACGCCGCTAATCGGCGCCTTTCTGGCTGATTCTTACCTTGGGAGATATTACACCATTGCCACTTTTAGCACCATCTATGTCATTGTAAGTTTTTCCAACTTTCTTATTACATTCATGTATTTGATTGTGTCGGGAGCTGGGGCTGTAAATGAGTCGAGCTTCCCAATTTCATCTTGAAAAAGTAAATTAGTTTGAGAGCTTGCTTGGCTACATGGCTCGAGCTCGGCTCATTTACGTGTTTTCAAGCATGTTCATGAGCTGGAAGAGGCTCGTGAACTGGTTAGCTCAGCTCGACTCATTTACAGTCCTGAGAGCTTCGTAGTAGAGAGTTTATATATGATGTTTTTCACTTCTTTTTCCGCAGGGAATGACACTGTTGACTTTATCTGCTTCGGTCCGAGGTTTAAAGCCCGAATGCGATGCCAAGGATGTTTGCCACCCGACAGCGGCACAATCCGCGATTTGCTTCGTCGCATTGTACTTGATCGCGTTCGGAACCGGCGGGATCAAACCGTGCGTATCCTCCTTTGGTGCCGATCAATTCGACGAAAACGATGAGAAGGAGAAGAAGAGGAAGAGCTCATTCTTCAATTGGTTTTATCTCTCAATAAACGTTGGCGCCCTCATTGCTTCCTCAGTCCTAGTTTGGATACAAATGAATGTAGGTTGGAATTGGGGTTTCGGGATACCCGCGGCCACTATGGCCGTCGCGGTCGCCACATTCTTCATCGGGAGCCGCCTCTACCGCCTCCAAAAGCCGGGTGGCAGCCCCCTCATCCGAATTGCTCAAGTCTTGGTCGCGTCCGTCAGGAAATGTCGTGTCAAAGTCCCATCGGATAAGTCCCTCCTCCACGAAACGTCGGACGTGGAGGAGTCGAACATCCAGGGAAGCCGAAAGCTCCAACATACGGAAAAATTCAAGTAATATACTCCCTCTGTCCCATTATTCTTGTCTTGTATTCCCTTTTGGGCTGTCCCGTTATTCTTGTCCTGTTTCTATAAAGGAAATATGCTTCTCTCACAAAAAGTTATGGGCTCCACCACTTTTTATCTTTTTACCTTTTAAACACCCTTCTCCTTAATACCCGTGCCCAAAAGAAATAAGACAACAATAATGAGACAGAGGGAGTATTTTTTTATCGATCAATCTGTCTATACTTAATTATTGATCCAACACGACTAATGTACTTATATGCTACATGAACCCTCAGGTTCCTTGACAAGGCGGCGGTGAGGACGGGGGATGATGATAATGTCAAATCGGGTCCGACCACGTGGCGCCTCTGCACTATCACGCAGGTCGAGGAGCTCAAATCCCTAGTCCGGCTACTGCCGGTGTGGGCCACAGGAATAGTCTTTTCGGCTGTGTACGGCCAAATGAGCACAATGTTTGTGCTACAAGGCAACACAATGGATCAAAACATGGGGCCTAATTTCAAGATCCCTTCAGCCTCTCTCTCCCTCTTCGACACAATTAGTGTGATAATATGCACCCTTGTCTACGATCTTGTAATAGTTCGTATCGCACGACGATACACCAAGCACGAGAGGGGTTTCACACAGCTCCAACGGATGGGGATCGGGCTCGTGATCTCGATGCTCGCTATGGTCGTAGCCGGTGGACTCGAGGTCTACCGGCTACGCTATGTGAGGAGCCATGACCTCTATGATCAAGAGACCGTTCCCATCTCAATCTTTTGGCAAGTTCCTCAATATCTTCTTGTTGGATGTGCCGAAGTCTTCACATTCGTCGGGCAACTCGAATTCTACTATGACCAAGCCCCCGACGCAATGAGAAGCCTGTGTTCCGCTCTGTGTCTCACTACTACGGCCTTAGGGAACTACTTGTGTACCCTTTTGGTCACGATCGTGACTAAGGTGACGACACGGGGTGGGAGGTTGGGATGGATCCCGGATAATTTGAACCGGGGCCATCTCGATTACTTCTTCTGGCTTCTGGCGGTCCTTAGCTTGATCAACTTCTTGGCCTACCTAGTGGTTTCAAGATGGTACACTTACAAGAAGGTGGCCGGACAGCCGTCGGGGCTGCACCGGTGAGCCTAGCCTCTTCTCTCTACTTCTTAGGGTTCTTGTAAATACTGCATTCCTATCTAGATTTGCTGCTCTTTCAAGAAACTTTTTTGCTATGATTTTAGGTTAATTTAGTAGTGGGTTTCTGAATGGTTTCATTGTTTTGTTGGTTGATTCTTATCCAAGTCATTTTTTTTTAAAGTGTAAATTGTGTTTAATATTCTTGTAGTAAAGAGATCTAAAAATCATACAACCAAAACATAGTAGCAAAACAATAAGACCACCATCTCACATTAGCCAAAACAAAATTCTGGGTTTATGACAAAAAAAAAAGTACAAAACTGCAGAAGGTAAAAGGAGCTTAATTATGCTCTGCATTTTAACCAATTCACATTATCAATTTATGATAGTATAATTTAACCTCAATCTTCAAATTTTTCATCAACCAAACACAAGAAACAAGTACAAGAATTTCATCAAGAAACATGTAGTAAGCAAGCTTTCGGCCTAATTTAGGTTTCTTCGTCATATACAACTCTGTTTCGCCTAGGAGAAGTCGAACCAGAAAAGCAGATGCATTTCTTGAGCAGGCATAGTAAAGGAAAAGTCGAAACAGATATCTAAAATGATAGATTTCAAGACAACAATGGAGTCGAGCAAGCAAAATATTAACCCGAAAAGATAAAGAACTACAAAGCAGCATACAGGATGAATTAGTATCCAAGATTACCAGAATTCTACGGTCTGCAACAAGAGGATAAACTCAAATATATGAAGGCAAAGCAACTACCTACATATCAGAAATCATCAGTATAGCCAGTTGGAGATTTGATTAAACAACAAATGCAGCAAAACAACGATCAAATCAAACGAGAAACGACCTTCAAACTCTTATACACAAAAACCTACATAACAAGGCCATGAACAAAGAAAACATCAGAAATTTTCTCAATATTGAAAATGCCAATGACAGTATAGTAATCAAGATTCAAATGCATTGCAAGCAGTAATAACCAGTTGATGTGATTAAACAACAAATGCAGCAAAGCTAAGATGAGATCAAACGAGAAACAACCTTCAAATTCTTATATACGAAAGCCTACATAACAAGGCCATGAACAAAGAAAACATCAGAAATTTTCTCATTATTGAAACCACCAATGACAGTATACCAATCAAAGATCCAAATGCATAGCAACAAACAACAATAATTAGTTGGAGGGGTGATTAAACAACAAATGCAGCAAAGCTAAAGATCAAATCAAACGAACATCAACGACCTTCAACCTCAATACAGCCTCAAGACACTTCTTGCAATGGAGCTCGAGTTATTGGGCTTGATTTTACCAAGACCTCTACGACTGCTGCTCCTCATAGGCGTCAAATAGAAACGCAAGAGTCCATTATCAACATGGCTAGGAGGAGAATACCTAGCACTCCGATTCTTCTCCAACACAAACTCGTCTCTCCTCTTCTTCCCCGGTCCACCTCCACACTCACCACCTGATTTCCTCATACTCCCAAATGATCCACCATTTCTACAGCTCACACTGCTGTTGCTCCTAAACATATTTATGTTCAAATGAGCACCCGTATCCCCATTTTCTACACTCCTTAAGTCTTGCCAAGACACTGACAACGACCTCTCTACCCCTACCCCGTTTACTCTACTGTATTTCTCCTCATCCTCGTCTTTATTCCCACCACTACGCCTATGTATAAACCCCCATATCCTCCAACTCCACCTCCTAGACTTCTTCGACTCCTTCCTCTCACCGTTTCCTACCAAAGAATTGCTATAATCCCTATATCCACTACCCAATTCACAACTCTCCGAACAATCATCCCTCAAAGACTGAGGATTCGAGTCCCTCAACTCCCTTTCCCCCACAACTTTGGCACCATGAAAACAATCTGCAGTTGTGGGTGAAACCTTGGCATTAGATGCCATTTTAAGCTCATCAATCTCAGCTACAACCGAAGCTGCAGTCTTCCTAATCGAGCTAGACCTATCAAGACTCTTCCTCCTCCTAGACGACGAATCCGAGTAATACTCCCTAGTCTGCATTGTTCCACCAGGAACAACACCCTCACCACCCTCATTCACAGAGCTCCCCACCTCCTCCTCCACCGGAATCTGCATATCCGGCCGCGGAAGGTGCCCGGCCGGAGCATCCTCCATCACAGAAACCATTGGAGCCATTCTTGGGAAACTTCTACCGATCAAATAACCGTCCCATGAAGCTCGAGGCTCATCAAAAGAGTATCTTGCATCATCAAAGCTCATTCTTCCGGCATCGAGCGAGAATCGAGGATCGGTGTCGCAGGACCTCCGGCCAAAGCCGTAATCAGCAATCTCAGACTGAGTCTCCCTATACTGCCGAGAAATTGGCTTCTCCACAGGCAATGTGGCGAAGTTTTCGCCATTGTTTTGCTTCTTCATCTTCTGCTTTTGCCTCCATTTCTGCCATTTCTTGCTGAAAACGGAGGCTGCAGCCCAAAACCCTCCTCCTCCTGAGCTCTTCTTCTCTTGAGTATCAAGATCAATGTGCTCCTTTATCTTCAAATTAGTCACACTCACGACCTCTTCTTCCACTATTTCGCCACTATTTACCTCGAATTCAACTGCATTTCTTGAATTCTCCAAATGGGATTCTCTGACAGACCTTATTTCATCTCTGTCATCATCTTCACACACAATATCTTCCTCTGCGTTTTCTGGGTCTCTGAAATCCTCCTCATTCTCCGTCTCCTCGAAAACGGGCTTCTCCGCTACGAAAGATCCGATTTTTTTGCCGTTTTGGAAGTTTTGATGAGAGGAAGAAGCAGCAGCGGCTCCAATGGAAGAGGGTTTACAACCACCACCACCGCCGCCGCCGCCGCCAACTTTATGCTCGTCGTCGAGAGTGAACAGAGACCAGAGAGTGTTTCTCCCTCTAACATCGCAAGATTTCCTCTGGGGCTCGAAGAATTGGCCCAAAGCTTCGTTCTTGGACGCCGAGAACGACTTGGTGCGACGCAGCTCAGGGAAGAAAGAGGAGGGTTTCGAGGGTTTGGGCGGCGGCGGCGGAGGGGGGAAGCTGCTGGGTTTCGAGGTGGAGGAGAAGAGGGACTTTATGGCCGCCGCTGCCGCGGCGGAAGCGGAAGACGGGCGGCGGGAGGACGACGGGGTGTTGGAGGAGGAGTTGTCTAGCGTGGTGAGGCGCTCGCAGAGACAGGAGGGGCAGAATCCGGTGAACTGCTCGGCGGGATGGCGGTCGCAGCTGAAGGAGGATCGCGGCGGCTGCGGCGGCGGCGGAGGCGGCGCTGTTGGGTCTGTGGAAGTGGGATTCATAACCGTTGGAAGCATGTGAGCTCGTCCCCTCCCCTGTTCATGTTAGTATGCACTGCATTGCGCTCCGCAATGTGGTTTCATCGGAGTGTGTGTGTGTGTGTGTGTGTGTGTTAGAGAGAGAGAGAGAGAGAGAGAGAGAGAATATGAGGAGACAGGAATTAAAGAAGAAGAGGGAAGGAGAAATGTTTTTTACTTCTCTCTTTAAATCCACTTTCGACTTTTCCGTTGGTAACTCCGGAAAGTACTGTTTTACCCTTTTATAGTTGAAATTCCGATGTATGTGTTGGATTTTATTTATTCATTTGTATTTTATTTTGGGTAATTACATAATAAATTAATAATTTCCGCATTGACTGCTAATTAGTGAGTCGTTTTTTTTAATTATTATATTCAAATCTTAAATCATTATATGTACCAAAAAACAAATCTAGCATTGTTTTTTTTTATTATTAGTATTTATTCCCCCTCAAACTCATTAGTATTTATCACTTTTGTAGCATGATACTGTTTGCCCTCAAAAAATAAATATGATACTTATCTTACAATTGTTATACAGGACAAATTATATTCAATATAGCATCTATCATCAATTTGTCCATAATAGTGTATGTAACTGTTTAGATTTATCCAAATTTATTGTTAGGCATGAGGTATGAAGTGATACAATGACAAAGTGTTTGGAGAATCAATAAAATTTACAAATTAAATGTGTGTATATGTGTCCCAAATTATTTCCAATTTTAATATTGCTTACTCGACAGATATGATAGTAGTTATCTGCTGATTCATTACAGTCACGAGAACCACAATACAAGAGCATAATTTAGGTAACTATGTTCATTAGTATAAGAGTAGATATTTGCTGATTCATTTGAGTCACGAGAATCACCATATGGGAGTACGATTTAGGTAACTATAATTATCGATATGATAGTAAGAATTTGTTGTCATTTGGTTCACGAGAATCCTAATACAAGAGCATGATTTAGATAACTATGTTTATGTGCAAAGTTTGTTAACTACATGAAATATGTTAATCAAAGCTAAAAAAAAATTATGTGCAACGCGTTGGATGCAAATGTGTGTGCTTCGAAAATGTGATTTGAGTTTTATTCATCTTAAAATACCTCTACTCATGCTCTAAAATTAACATTATATACTTTTTATTTTGATCGAGTAAATAAAAGTAACGTACGTGATAATATTTTCTATTTTTTTTTGCTAAAAATACTAAATACACTTTCAGCACCTATACAACTGTAAGGCTTAATTGATAAATTTCCCACTAATTTATTTACTCTTCATATTTTTTCCAAATCAAAATTGGAAACTCTTTTTTTCTTGCAAATTTTCTATATTTTCTTTTTCTATTTTTTTTTTCATTGGATTGGGAGGGCACTTTGGATTTTCAAAGATTCCTGTCGGAGAGAAAAAGAAAAAGCTTACCACGCTCTCTCTCTCTCTCTCTGAAGTCTGAATGTGTTGCATTCTCAAATCACTTTCTCTGCTTTCTCTCTCTCTCTCTACTTTTCCTTTCTCAGTTTTGGGGTTTCTTTTTGTTTTTGGAGTTTCTTTTTCCGTCGCTTTTGCAATTTCCATCAATGTGGATTGTGGGGTTTATTTCCTCATTTTATTTCTTTCTTATTCTCGTTAAATATTTATGTATTATGTTTCTATTTGCACCCAACAAAACACTGTTCCTACTCTGGAAACATATGTGTGTTCGCACAATTTTGGGAACTCAATCACCTCTTTCGACTTCGTTTGTTAGTGGTGGAGTGGTTGAGCTCGTATTCGAATAATACGAGCTCAAAACTTCATCGATATTTTCTAAATTGAGTAAATTGCATAGATTTGTAAATGTGTGATAATTAAACTAATGAAGTTATCTCCATTTTTGAATGGTCGCATATTCATCATGGTCGTATAGTGATGTAATAATAATTTTGATGCGCATCGAAAGCAGTGGTAGGGGTTAATACGAGATAAAAAAAAAGCAACAATAATTTTGATGCCTTTTTATTAAGTTAAAACTAGATTTCTAATTAAAATACAGAATATTTGTTACTATTAATTTTCAACTGCCAACTAACTTTAGATACAATGTGGAGGTACTAAATGCAGTCACACTGACAAAATCGATTGGAGAGATTTGATGGTACTTATTTTTTAAATTACTAAATATAATTATTATGTTTAAATATATAGTCCTAATTCTATATTTATTATAAACTCCTCCGTCCTAATCATATAATTCATTATTATATTGTATTCAAAATATAGTCCTATTTCTTTCTTTAATAATATCATCTTTTTATTTAAATAGATAGGCACGATCGAGCCTTGTAGCTCAATAGTATTCTTCATATTTATACGGATGAGCAACCTTGATTGAATCTTAAAATAAATAAATTAATTAATAATCAAATCAAAATTAGTATTGTATTAGTATATAATATATATCACATGCAGAGCGATAATTGTAGATTATAATTTACTTTATATTGATAAAGTAAATTAATCAAACCAAAAAATTAACTATTAAATTAAACCCCCAAGAAAATATTTTAGCTTTAATTTTTTCATTGACTAAATAATACTAGTATATGATGATTACCCTTATGATATGGTAGATTTAAAAAGAAATAAAAAAAATGAAATGATGCATAAAACCAACATTAAGAAAAGGTAAATACAAATAACTTTTTGAGTTGTGAATAATTGCATGCTTTTATGATTTTCAAGTTCATAAATTCTGCGGTAAAAAGGTTTGATTTAGAAAAATTAAAAAGGCGTCAATTCGGGACATTTATGTCTTTCCGTATTACAAATTTACAATCAACAACATATAACAAAATACTAATAGATAAATAAATAAATAAATAAATAAATAAATATATATATATATATATATATTAAATTAATATTTGGAATTGTATTTCAAATAATAAAGAATCAATTAAGAAAAGTTGGGATATGTTCAAATGAGTCCAAAGTGTGTTTCCTTGGGGAGTCTCACTGAATATGACTGCCATTCAAAAAAACAAATATATATATTCAGAAACGAATTGGTAAATATAGAATGAAAATGTACATATATAGGTAGAAGAATTGAAAAATTATCTATGTAATTAAAAAAATACCAGTATAATATAAATGATCTTTATCACCACATATAAATATTATTAATTTTATGAAACTATCCACTCTGTTTCACGAATTTCAACTCTTAAGATTGGTCGACTTGTTGTACAAGCAAATAAATAAATACAAATATATGCACTTATTTTTGTCCTGTATTTATTTCTTCATTATTAGGTACGTAAGCATCAATATATTGACCTAAATCCAAAACTAATGCATACTTTAAATACCGTTCAGGTTGGTGCAACAATATACAAGATTTATGGAGTTGTAAAATTAATACATATTATGTATAGTTAATTATTAATAATGCAATGCCAATATATGCAGTCATTAAATTTATGCATTAATACTCGCAGTCTCTACAAAGCTACAACGGTAATTCGATTATATTAAAACCTAAAATATATGTTTAAATTGATTGTTAATTTATCTAAAAAGAAAAGAATTCGTATTAGTTAGATCAGATATTCAGATGGTCACACTCTCCCACACGGGAAATAATTGTTGGATGAGTGCTCTTCGTGTATGAATATTGAATAATATATATAGGGATTGAATCACATATAAAATATTTTTTCCGTAAAAATAATAATAATGCATTATATGTACTAAAATAATGTATTTTATGTATTATTACAATGCACTGTCATAATAATGCATTTTTGATTTACTACAATGCATTGTTACGATAATGCATTCCATGTTCAATTATAATGCACCGATCAATGACAAACGTAGATCTTCAAAGATCAATGGTCCAGATCGCTTTTTATGTTACGGGAAAGGTCTTTTACACACACACACACACACACATATATATATATATATATATATACAGAATACTTTTTCAGTAAGAAATAAGAATAATGCATTTTATGTATTATTATAATGCATTGTCATAATAATGCATTTTTTAAGTTACTATAATGCATGTTATGATAATACATTCCATGTTCAATTATAATGCATCGGTCAATGGCAACCGTAGATCTATAAAGATCAATGGTTCAGATCGCTTCTCATTTCTTAAGGAAAAAGTGATTTGTATATAATCTTTCCCCGATATATAAATACATTTTTTATGGGGAAAGAAATTAGTACGTATTTAATTTGTGTGTTGACATTTTTTATAAGTGTGTGTGTGTGTCTGTGAGTGAGTATTTTTACCAACCTAGTCTGTGCGTGCATGTCAAGTTGTCAACTGTCAGTATTTGTGTGTGTGAATACACGTACGTAGTGTATCTACGTGTGTATACGTTGAGGCACACGTACTTCATTATTATTATCTGCTGATTTCATGGCTGCCAATTTTCTGACGTGATCTCTCTCTCTCTCTCTCGCCCCCTCTCTCTCTCTCTCTTTCTCTCTATTTTGGTTTTAAATAATATAGGAGTAGTTTGTATGATGGTAGTGAAACTGATGGTTCAAATTTCATACAAAAATGTGTGTTGGTGAGTGGAGAAAATAAGTTCATCTTTAATTCACGGGTCACCTCATGCAGTGCAACCAACATGGAGAGGATGGAATTAATTCAAGAAAATATGTATTACTCCATCCGTCCACGATAAATTTGCCACAATTTCCTTTTTGGTCCGTCTACAAAAAATTTGCCACATCCATTTATGGTAATAGACCCCACACACCTCACTTACTTTTTCACTCACAACACAATTTAAAACTATATAAAAGTGGGACCCTTATTCCACTCACAATACAATCAACCAACAAATTATTAAAACCCGTGTCATCCACAATGTGGCAAATTTATTGTGGACGGAGGGAGTATTACTTTATATATTTAAAGTTGGGGAGAAAGGAAAAATACCATTACCATATATACCAAATATAGTTTCGAATATTTTTTGTATCCTATCAAAAATAGGAATCAAATTAAAATGGAACTTGAATTGGAAAAAAAAATCGAATTTGTGAATTATACCGTTAAATAGATTCAAAGATATAATTTAAAATATTTAAATCTAACCTTATAAGCTATCTTCCATTTATCTACGTTTGGATCGTTACTAAATTCGAACACTCGAAAGGATTTAAAAGCATCCCAAATCGTAGTAATAATTAATTGGATTCTCAATTTTGAGGGAAACAAGTTATAATTTGTATAAAGCACACCATAAATTAAAGTTTATTATAATTCTGACTGGTCATACTGAGGAAGTCTTGTGTTAAATATATTTAGACTCGAACGAAAATTACAAGCAAAATTATAAATAAACCACTAGATATGATATTGGATTCAAATATGAATATCATATAACAGATTTTGACCTATGAAGTTGACACACGTTTTTGCATATCATATTTTTATTATTTGTTCTTTTTAGTTAGGGTTTGCTATATTAATTATGCTAAGTTAATAAATTACCAAAATCCTAATATATTAATCACATGATTTTATTACTACTAAATAAGAAAAGAAATACAATAAAAAGAAAAAATAAAGAATAATTACATGGGCCGTGACTCGCCGCTATGACTCACGAGTTACATAAGCCCGCCGGTTCGAGATTGTATGAGTGTCATTTATTCGGGCCGTAGGGCCCACTTTTCCGGTTGTGAACTCACGGGGGCCCATTAATTATCATTTATTCACATTCATTTGTGAAACATTAATATATTTATTAAATTCCAAAAATAAACAATATATTACCAAAAAGAAAAAGAAAAAAAAAACACAGCCCATGTGGATGATGTGTGATGTATGTATGTGAATTGTGCATGGAATTAGACGTAAAGTGAGTCTCTGTCTTTAGCTTTCACTTTTTCCTATATTTTTCTCTCTTAATTAGATAAAAAGAATAAATAAAGTATTTAATATTTGTCTTTCCATCTCTTAGGCTTGTCTTTTCATGTTGTTGTTTGTTTTTTAATGTAGTTTATAATAATTCCCTGGATAAAAAAGATTTCAGACCAAAATTCTCTTCTCTGGGTGTGTGGGGCCCATCCTAGCCTATTCCCATTTTGCTTCCCCTTAAAATAATGATCATCCCAAATTTGAAAAAAAAAATAAAAAATAAAAAGAACAAAAATAGAAATACGAATAGGAAAATGTTGTTTTCCAATATCAAATTGTACTCCCATATCGAGTATATTATTAGAGCCCTTACCTCAAAAAAAAAATTTAAAAAAAATGATATATTAGAGCCCACAAATCCCACCAACTTAAATTTGATTTTCACTATTTAATTGCCAACTTATGTTGAATAAAACTATCAAGATTACATTTTTAAACTGCAGAGAAAATATTTTTTTTATATTATTCACAACATAACGTACGTCTTGAATATTAATTTATGTCATGTTAAATGAAATAAAAAAAATCTCCTAATGCAGACAGTTTAATATTTATTATTTTTTTAGGGAAATTCAAATGATGGTTCACAAAATGAACTTTGAAAAAGCATTCTATTAATTCAGTAGAATCAACGTAAAAAATATATCTCGTTAATAAGATCCGCAAATTATACAAAAAAGATAATATATGATCAATTTGTAAAATCTAAAAGACACTGATAATACATGAATTCGTATTGTTTTTCCTCCCCAAATCCACTCTTTAAACCACCACCTAACTTTTAATCAAGGGTTAATTGTCGGAAAAATCCCGACTTTTGGTCAAATTCTGGATTTTCCCCTCACTTTCTAATTTTGCGAAGAAATTCCTCACTTTTCAATGTTTCTGATTTATCCCCCTCGAACATTTCCGATCAAAATATATTACGCGCGCCACGCTTGAAAAGGACGTTGTGCCCAATGTATTGTCCTTTTCAGGCATGCTATCGATCAAAATGATGTTGATTTGTTAATTTCAATTGATATGAAATGTTCGTCGGGGAAAACTCAGAAACATTAAAAGGTGAGGAATTTCTTCGCAAAATTAGAAAGTGAGGGGAAAAACCAAAATTTGACCAAAAGTCGGGATTTTTCCGGCAATTAACCCTTTAATCAATATGAATGAGTGAAATATAGTACAAATTAATTAATCTAAATATTAAGATATGGAGGTTAATTAGTTGACTAATCTTATAAATTTGATATATACTATACATGCATATAGACGACTAGATCTTGTAGGGACAAAAAAAACGTATAGTAAATTAAAAAATAAATGCACTCATATTCCAATATGTGAATGAAATAATTAAGAAATCAAACACACACATGCACGCGTGCGCCATAGCTTCCACCAATTTAGGGAAAGCCACATCATACATCAAATAATGTTGTCTTATATTAGGGGAAATATAATTATTGTCCATAATAACAAACATGATAATATTCTTATCTTCAAAATTATTCCCCTTGTTATGTGCTTCTAATTAGAGCAATTATTTTCATTAATCATCGGGATTACGGAGCATGATCGAGTTGAATCAAGCAACATACGAGCTAAATTTCAACAAATTTGAAAGATTCGATTAATGAACTTTGTTGTGTATACTGAGCTGAATTAAAAATGAACTTTAAAGATTTATAAACAATTGTGTCAGATGGTTTGACGATGAGACATATCAAAAATTCAAATTCATTTATAAAAAAATGTGTCAAACTGTTTGACGATAAGACAGATCAAAAATTCAAACTCGTATCCAACAAGTGTGAATTTAGATCTGGATCTTTCAACCGTCATACTGTGAGACCGTCCACACAAAACTCCCCCTTAAATATTATTTAGAGAGAATTATCAATCATGGATTTATTTGATTTTATCTTAAGACTCAAATATTGCTACTAGAGGTGTAATGGTAATGATTGAGGGTTTCATGATTGCAACGAAATGTTGGACCCTTGATTTGGTCCCCTTTGCCCCACAAAATGCATTTTGTCTCATAAAGAAGAATGTGTTGAATGATATCCCACCATCTATAAAAAGAAGCCCTCATTTTGGACCCAAATTGTCTATTTAAAAACCTTTTTTCCATGCTACTCTAGAAAGGGAAATTGTTGTATCAAAGTGTTGCATAATTTTTGGACTAACATTTAATTATTCCTAAGATAAGGAAACTAAGGTAAAATAGTACTGCATTATTGTCCAAAAATTCTGAGTGGGCATATCATTGATAGTCGTGACTCCACTTCTTTAGATGATTGGTTGTTGTAGCACACTAAATGCATCGAATCGAGTTGAGTATTTAAAAGTCTTTCGAATATTGTTCAAGTGATAGAATATATCTAGGAGAATTTGAAAAAAATTCAAAAATTAAACTTGGCGTAATAGAATTAAATAAAAAAAATGAGAAAAATATGTATTTGTATATAAGACGTATTGTATCGAGTGTAGCATCAACAAGACTAACTATCGAGATAGATGCGATTTGATTGCGAAATTGAAATCCTCAATCCTGCAACATGTTACATGCATTGATATTTGGCCAAGATCCTATCTTTCACAGGCAAGGATTGCTGACAGAATTGCAGGTTTTTCCTAAACAAAGACAAATTATTAATTTCTGGTTTGAGTTTCAGTCTTTCAAGAATACTGCATGCAGAAACCCTAATCTTGATTAGATAATATAATTGCTTTTGTTCATCTCCAAAAACATGCATGATTATGCAGATTGAGTGAAGGAATCCCGAGAAAGAATGTAGATTTTGGCATGTTACTAAAGCCAGACAAAACCTATGCAGCAGCCACAATTTCTAGGTTTATATACATATATACTAATTCTTGGGGATTCACAAATATTCCAACAAACCCTATATTCTGATCATGGTGAATGATCTTAGATCTTGTACAAGAGTGTTTAGAGAGAGAGAGAGAGAGACTCGATATTCAATAGGTATATGATGAGAAAAAGCAATGGTCATCTGCTTTTCTCCTTCACTTTTCCTTTGAATAATGTATTGAAGAGATAAGTCATGTGTGGGAAAGAAATAAAGAAAAGAGGCTGCATAGAAAAAGATTGATTTTTAATTCTCTTTTAGGTCACTTTTTTAAAAAAAAAATTATTTTCTATGTAGTGGGAACCTGCAGCCGTTATTTTCAGTGCGCATTGGGTAAATCCCGTTCCAATGCAATAGACTGCAAAAGACAGATAAATCATACTTGCTAAATCAAATTATTTAATACATGAGTTAATATAGTGCACTAGTTTAACAAGATTTGAAATTTTAAGTAACCTAATTTGTCTAGAAAAATATCAAACTACGCGAACTTATGTTGGACAATAATATATTCGGCTAGACTAGATTTACATGCAATGACACATATTTATTTGGAAATCTATATAAAATAGCCACGTAAGTTAATAAAAATAAAATAGTAGCCACTAACTTAATATTATATTAATTATAGCCACTATTTGTGTGATAATTAGACTAGTTCACTCGCAACGCGAACATGAAGCGAACGTATCTACATGCATTGTTCGTTCCATCATGGAAATGCGCGGATAAAATCTACTTGCTCCATTCGCGCCTTCCGTTTTCTAGTGCATGTCGTGGAGCGAGTGGCGCGAACGGTGCGAGTTGAGGTGGTGCAAACGGTGCGAATGGAGGTGGAGCGAACGGAGCAAATGGAGTGAACGGTGCGAATGAAGGTGGTGCGAGTGGAGCGAACGGTGTGAATAGAGGTGATGCGAACGAAGCGAGTGGAGTGAACGGAAGGAATGGAGGTTGTGCGTGCGGAGCGAACGGTGCGAATGGGAAGGTTAGGACGGTGATGGTGTGAATGGTGCGAATCGGAAAAAGATATTTTCGCAAAAATGACTAGTATTTATATATTTTTAAGTTAATAACTAATAGTATTTTATTTTTACAATCCTAAGTGGCTAATATATAATTATCCCTCTATTTATTTTGTGTGCATTGAATTATTAATGGACCCAAGAAATATTAGCTTTACAGTCTGGGTATTCCAATATATATATTTCAGAGAATGAAATAGACCAACTTTTAAGCCCACATCTATACCCCAAATTCTTGAAATATGTACACACTGTCTTTCAATATATATTAAATTCAGTGCCAAAATGTCATAAAGTTGGCGCATAAAGATAATGATTAGTAAATTTTCAGGAAAAAAAGTTTGAGAAAATTATATTTAATTAGAGGTGAATTTGAGGGCTGAGGGTAATGTTAAATTCTTTCAAATCTGGTATATAAATTTTGGACCCAATAATAAAATAATTTGATTGAATTAGATAAGAAGTTTAACTCCAAAATTGATCTTTAACAATTGAATGTATCCTAATTGTTCGAGTATGAAGAGGAATTTGTTCATGAGTTTGAATCGCACTAACACGCTCTATATATACATGTATGTATCCTAGCAGTAGTAGAGTTGCATAATAAGATATTAATTTGGAATATATTTGATAAAATAAAATATGATACGAGAAATTATATTTCTTACACTCATGTATTATTGATAAAACCAACTCCGAATAAATAATATTGATTCAATAAAATATAAAAATTAATTCACCAAAAAGCCCAAATTTATTTTACAATTGGGCTTCACCCAAATGGGAAGCCCATTAATGTAAACAAAACTGGACAAAATGGTCCAGTAGGCTTGGTCTACCTTTTTACTCATCAAAAATATTAATAGCATAGCAAATTGTAAATTGTTGGATCTAATTTAATCTAATAAACTGTGGTATATTCTTTTAATAATTGTCTTAAAACAACTAATTATCTCTCTCTCTCTCTCTAAAAAAAAGAAGGTCCCTATATTATTATAAAACAAAGATTGAATTGTATTTTTTATTTTAATAAAAGACCTATTTTGATTTTTTTTTCAAATATAACTTAATAATCAATTCAAAAAACAATTATTGAAATAAGACAAATAGAGGGGGTATTTATCTAATTAGCCTCCTACATTTATTGTGAAATTTTTGAGGAGAGAGAATTGGGCGTCACCGAAATTCCAAACCTATATATTCTCAAGAAATTCCTTACTTAAAATGCAATAAACTTCCTTTCTCAAAAAAAGAAAAATAAATAGTAAATAAAAAGAAGAATAAAAGTGCATAAAATTAAAACTTCCTTTATTACAACCATATTTGTCATTTTCTGACAAGATTTAACAGAAACAAATCAACTACCAAAAAATTCCAAATCTACAAACTTATTATATTTTTCTTCGTTTTCCATTTTCCACCAACAATCGACGCAGCATTATGCATAAAAAATTCTCTGCTCTCTCTCTCCTCTCTCTCTCTCACATTGAGTGTATGCCAAACTAGGCTTCATATCTCTCTCTCATGGCATGCGTTACGACCTACGCCAGCCAAATTACAGCTAAATTCATTCAATATCACAAAAAATTCATGCTAGTCAACTTTCCATTTGGGCGAGATAAAGTGCGCAAATTCTCATTCAATTTCGATGCTACAAGTCTAGAAAAAGTAGGTTAGATTTCATTCCATATTTTGGAAAATTCTGCATACGGATAGAATGAGAGGAATAGGGGAATAGAGAGTTGGGTATCGCAGACGGCGGAGCGATGGTGGCGGAGAGGTTCAAGGTGGTGGCGCTGGTGGCGGCGGTGATGTGCTTGTGTAGTGCAGATAGGGTTGTAATGTCGGTCGTCGTCGTGCCCCTTGCCGCCAAAAATGGGTGGAGCAGTTCTTTCTTAGGCATTGTACAGGTAAACACACATACACACACACAATTAGTGGAATAATTTGATTGATTTATTTTCTTGAATATGTTTTGAAGATTGATTTATTGTTTGGATCATTTGTTGTAAATTGGTGGGGAAAAGGTATAATTTTATTATTTATTTTGGATTTTGGCATTCCATGTTTATTTGGGAAAATCTAAGTTAAGATATATGTATTTTGTAGAAAGATTGAATAATGAAACACAGAAATAGTGTGATCTGTGTTCTTCTGAATATATTGCTGTTGAAACTTGGTTGGAGATAATGCTAATGTTTGCACATTTTTGCAAATTGATACAAACAAGATGTTTATATGCAGTTATTCATGTGGGGAATTAAGTACATTGCTAATTAATCGATGCTGTTTTTTCATAGTCGTCATTTCTATGGGGATATATGTGTTCCTCAGTTATAGGAGGAGCATTGGTGGATAAACATGGAGGAAGACGAGTTCTAGCAATGGGTGCAGCTTTGTGGTCTCTCGCTACTCTCCTCACTCCATGGGCGGCTATTCACTCTACAACTAGTCTCTTGGCTGTTCGTGTTTTCTTTGGACTTGCTGAAGGTGTAGCTCTACCCTCGATGAATAATCTTCTCTCAAGGTAGTAGCTTCTAGAAAATATGCTTGCTTGGAACATTTGGACACATATATGCATTTTCATACTAATGAGGAATCTAGAAAATAAGTTCTTGATTTGATGCTCCTCAGATGGTTTCCGAATAATGAGCGAGCCACAGCTGTTGGAATATCAATGGGAGGTTTCCAGCTAGGCAACGTTCTTGGATTGGTCGTAACTCCTTTGGCAATTTCATCTATAGGGATTTCTGGCCCTTTCGTTCTCTTTACATTTCTCGGATTTCTCTGGTTGATTATATGGATGTACAGGGTCCCGAACGATCCACTAGAGAGCAATTCTATCACTAAATCGGAGTTGAAATTAATTCAAGCTGGGAAATCGGATTCTTGTGTGATCAAGGGCAAGCTTCCACCTCTATCGCTTCTTTTCTCGAAATTGCCAACCTGGGCAATAATCTTTGCTAATATCACGAATAATTGGGTTGGGTTTCTGTTCTTGTTCAGTTTTTTTTTTCCGCATTCTTGGTTCATGTTCCAAAGATGGAAGTTCATGTTACTGTTAAGTCTTCCGATTAGAGTGAGAAAACATCTGATTTTATGCTCTTCAATGCAGGGCTACTTTGTTCTTCTGTCGTGGATGCCTGTTTATTTCAATACTGTGAGTATCATCATACTTATAACTTATGTACATTTCTTTTTTTCTGGTTATTTGGTGTAATGAGAGAGAGAGAGAGAGAGAGAGAATGCTAATTCATCATTATGTGTTAGGTTTTCGGTGTAAACTTGAAGGAGGCAGCTTGGTTTAGCGCAGTTCCGTGGGGCTTAATGGCAATCTCAGGCTACATTGCTGGGGCGACATCCGATTACTTAATCAAATCCGGTTACTCAATAACATCAGTCAGGAAAATCTCTCAGGTAAAATTCTAATACAATTTTCTCACTATTACAAAATTTCGACTTCTTCACTAGTATAAAAGAACTGAGGTGTAGACCAGACCTGTCACTTACTGATATTTATGTTATGACATTAATGTACATTTCGCAATACAAAAAACAACGTGCCCACGAATTCTCTTATGGGTGTCACACACACACACACAAACAAGAAGTCGGAAAAGAAAGACTGAGGTATAAATAAAGAAGTCAGAAAAGATTGTCTGTTGCCTCAAATATCTGTACTATGGATTTTTGGATCCTTCTACTCCAAGAAGTCGAACTATTGTAGCTTCGAAAGTTATAACTAAAAATATGATAATAGGATATTAAGTATTTCATCAATTTCCTTGCCCTGTGAAACATCTTCACATATAATGCTACTTGTTCTTCCAGTCAATTGGTTTTATTGGGCCCGGGGCTGCATTGCTTTGCTTGAACTACGCCACAAGCCCTTCAGTCGCGGCCATATTCATAACAATAGGCCTGAGTTTGAGTGCTTTCAGTCAAGCTGGCTTTTTGCTAAATATGCATGTGAGTTAATGCTTTGTCACAGCTTATAAAACAATGTATTGATTTATGCAATGTAAATATTTCAATGAGAGTCAAATTAATTTTTTCAGTTTTGATTTTTTTTAATATCAGGATATTGCTCCACAATATGCTGGATTTCTTCAAGGTACACTATCCTGATATGCTGCTGCTGCTACTGTCTGATGAATGAACGTCGTTTGCTCGTGTAGTTTATGCATTAATGTTGGACTAATGACAAGTTTTTTTGTTGTTGCAGGGATCTCAAATTCAGCAGGAACATTAGCAGCGATAACGAGTACGATTGCGACAGGATTGTTTGTAGAATGGCTGGGATCTTTCAAAGCATTCTTAACTGTAACTGCATTTCTGTATTTTGCTGCAACTATCTTTTGGAATTTGTATGCTACTGGAGAAAGAGTCTTTTAAATCTATAGTAAAAACATACTTGACCTTTTGTTCCCATGTCCATATGTACTCTCTCTCTCTCTCTCTCTCTCTCTCTCTCTCTCTACAACAATTGAAGTTTATCATTTGATATTCTAACAGAGGAAACATGAAGTTAAAGTCACATAAATAATTTTCCTTATAATTTGGCACTCCCAAAATTTAATTATAGACTGCAAGAATTGCCTAGTGTTGGAAAACAAGGTTGTTGTGTCTCTTTTAACAAAGAAAGGATCTTATCTAAAAATAACAATTAAATGGATCAAGTACTCAATCTGATAAGCTGATAAAACACTACTTATGGTTGGTGATGAAAATCATTAAAAGTTCTTAATAGATAGTGGCACATATTTCTTCTTGGTTGTCCCACTCGAAATGACACAGTCCAAAAAAGAAAATTACTTCCTCCTCCATTTACCATCTCTTTATTCTTTAATAACTCTTCTCCTAAATAACCGTACTGAAAAGAAGTGTGTCACCTCGAGAAGAATGGGGGAGTATAAAGTTGGTCAAAAAGGAAAAATTATTCTAGAAAATTATTGCAACTGCATTTTTTTTTTAACTTCATGGTTGATTTTTGTTTATTTTGAAGATAAAATTCTCCAACAATACAAATTGGTGCTGATCATTGACCAAAACCAGATATCTCGATTAAAAAATGTTGGCAGGAAAGAAAACTGGACTGCTGGACTATAAACAGTAATTTTGATCTGTGTTGGAAACTAAAGAAAAGAAGATTGGCCAAAATTCTAAGCTCCAAAAGTAATTGAAAGCATTTAATTCATCCTTTCTTATCTTTTATTCCTTCATCAATCTAGCCACCATCTGATTTTTCTCCAACTTTCTGCTACTAAATATCAAGTCAAATGAAGGTGATTCTTGCTGGGCTTCAGTTTCTTCAAGAGTTCTTCTGAATTATTTATTCAAAAACAGAAATCTTGATTCTGTGATGTATCCATATGCCCACAAGTTGCTATTATTTTTTTTTTACTCCATCTTGTAATTCTTGCTTCTATGCTGAAAATCTGAGTTTTCAAAACTCAAAATTTTAATCAGCGTTTTCTGGTGTACATTTTTCGTCAGATTCTCATCTTTTCTCAAGCAAAATATTTGGGTTCATATTAGATCGCTTGAAAGATTTTAAGTTTTTGGTGAAAAGTGCTTTCTCTTCTATTAAGAATCCAAATTTTATTGAAAATTCTGATATGGGATCAGCTTATATTGCTCTAAAGATTTGAATTACAAGTCAAATTATCCTCTCTTCCTTCAAGAATCCAAATTTTACTAAAAGTCTTGCTTTAAATATTTGAACTTGAGATAAAAATTGCTTCCCCTTAAATTAAGAATCCAAATTTTGTTGAAGAATCTGATCTGGGCTCAGCTTATATTGCTCTAACGATTTGAATTTGAAATTGAGGGGAAAATTTCTCTCTCTTCCATCAAGAATCCAAATTTTGCTGAAAATCTGATCTGGGCTCTCATCAAATTGAGGTGAAATTATCTTCTCTTCATCAAAATCCATTCTTTTGGAAAATCTGATCTGGGATCACATAATCTTGCTCCAAATATATGAACATCAGCTGAAAACTCTCTCTCTCTCTCTCTCTCTCTCTCTCTTCAAAGACATGAATTTCAGGAGCATGGAAGAATTCTGGCCATTTTACATGAACCAGCACACAAAAGCAGCTACTAGGCGCTGGCATTTTGCAGGCACAATTTGCAGCATTGTGTGCTTGATATACTCATTGATGTTCAACCTGTGGTTCTTGATATTTGTGCCCTTTTTGAGGTATGGTTTGAGTTGGTACAGCCATTTCTTTGTTGAAGGAAATGTTCCTCCAACATTTAGGCACCCATTTTGGTCTGTGCTTTGTGATTTCAAGATGTTTGGACTCATGCTCACTGGCCAGATGGATAGAGAGATGAAGAGGCTTGGTAAAAGGCCTATTTTGCAACCATATTGATATTTTTTCTGCATTTTTAGGTTCTCTTTTTGCTCCTTGTGATGATATGCAATTTAGATTCTTGATTTTTTTTTTCCTGTATTCCTTTTCATATCTTTGTATTATGATTATCTGCTGTTTTGGGTAAATTTGATTCTATCTTTGTACTATTCCCCTCCCTCCCACATATGTGTTACTGTCAAAAATCGTATACTGTGAAAATCGACAAATTTACTCTTTTTACATATAATTATTGTATTGAAAGCCAAACGACTAAAGGATACTACGAACAATAGCAAAATGGAAAGTTTGACATTATTTTTCTTCTGAATATATTATTTCAAAGTTGTTAGTATGAAATTTGTTAAATTTTGAACTAAATCAAAACTTTAATGAACTTAAAATCAAATCATATATATAGTGTATTCTCTCTCTATATAAATTGTATTAATAGTATCTGACAAAACATTGCTTAATTTTCCAAATTTCTTACTATAATGCAATTGAGTTCTCAAATATTGCAACATGTCACAATTGGATTATCAAAATCATTATCCAATTTGGATCTATACAAAACCTCAAATCCAAAACGAGCATATAATCATATCAACCCTTAAAATACTTAAAAACAAGCATACTTGCTACTATATTTATCAAATCAAACTCAAAAAATTTCCTGCATTCCATCTCGAAAAATTGCACCAAATTAATAATCTCTAGATTATTTGACATAAAACAGAACTAATTAAAATCTGTCCCAGCAAGTAAAGATTTTCGACTACTCTCATGTCGCAAACAAGCTAAAATTAGATCATTCAAGTTCAACTACAGTCTATATTCACAAAATAACAGATTGATATAAAATTAAATTTTTTACCCTAAAATCTACACATTCTTTTTACCAACTATTTAAGACGACTGCAGCTGATAATAATAATATACAAAGGACCATCATACTATAACTATTCCTATGACCTAAAAAGACTGCGCCAAGAGAAGAACAGAAAACGGGAGATTCCTCAGGAATCACTTTCTTAAGTGCACCGTCGAAACGACGAGATGACACAGACCAGACCGGTAACCTCCAATGTTCCACCTGGTATATCACCACCAACTGTAGGCGCTGCTGAAAAGTAGCTTCTTCCTACGGATTGTATTTTCATTCATCGAAAACTGGTCACCTACGGCGTGATGCGGTGTGCACTTTGCTTTCGTTCTGTATTCTATCAGCGTACATCGGGAGGCGGATAATCTCATTGATCTCGTCCAACAATACATCTTCGGTGATGTTATCCTTAATACTTCTCATGACCTATTTTCAGTTTTGGTATGACATAATTTGGCGTGGGAGAAGTTTTGAAGTAAAAATAACGATATATGCCAAGTAATAATGAAATACGGAATGTACCTTCCTGTACGTGTTGAACTCATTTGGGGTCCCCTTGTCCACCCTCACCCTCATACAAACCCATGCATCTTCCTCGGAGTTCCACGAACACTCTATAATCTTGCCAGAATATGCTGATGCCTCAGGTCCATCATCTGCATTGCATAGAGGATAAATCAGATTTACATGCACATCTGATTCTTCCAAGACAACACTAGCCGTTTTCTACGGATAAGAAGGAAGAATTTTTCCAAATTCTGGTTTCTAAATAATTGATTGATCAAAACTTATTTGGTTTAAGTATACTCCAATCTCAAACAAGCTATCCAATAAGAGTGTTATAAAACAATGAATGAACTACTGACCGGGAAAGACAACCCTATTATTCATCAATTTCTTCTTTCCACGCTCATTGAGATAGAGTAGCTGGCGACTTTCAACCATCTGTTAGCATCAGAGAAAATAACTGGTCAACAGAGAACACGGTCGTAAGAGAAGAAACTAGGTGCCAATTGAGTCTTCACAGAAAAACTAAAGAGAAAAACCGATCAGTAGCAGCAACCTCAAAGAGAAAATCCACTGAATTCATTTCGGGGTATTTCCACTTCAAGAGGCCCTCATGTGTCCGTGGAACATAAGGGTCATCCCATCCCTGCCATGAAAAATACAACAGATAACAATTATTATGAAGATGATGAGATCAACCCAAGCATAAGTCCAAGAATCGTAGCCAAGTAAAATATTACTCTTAAGACTATATTTATATGCAAAAAAGGAGATCAAAAGTTAGATACGGGTTTCAGATCTTCTAAGCACCTGGAAAATAAGACCATCTGCATCATGGCAAAGATTTGGAATAAATGTCTTCAAGAGTTTTGTCACGGTAGAAAGAAGCCAAAAAGCTTTCCTCCTTACCTGTCAGATTAAGTAATTAGGTAAAATGATAAAAAAAACACAGATACACAAGTAGACAGACAAAACACATAAGCCTTGACGCTTGTGTTTATCAAAGTGCACAAACAAAGGCATACGAAGCTGGTGCGGTGTAGGGAGGGAGGATAAAATATAGAAGTAAGATGATTACAAACCCTGAAAGTCTCCAAGTCATATCTATATAAATTTTGGTGTTGTTTCTCCCAATTCCGAGGGTCGACAATTTCTTTCTCAACCATTTTCCAACGTTCATAAAATGGTAGCTGCAGGGAAGCAGATCAGTTTAGAGAGAAATATACTCATCTAAAACCAGGATAATGAAAAATAAAATAAACAAAACTATTAGTAGTGGAGAAGAATAACCCAAAAGTAACTTCCAAATTCTGAATATGAAGGGATATACAGTTAATTGACAAACAAATAGCTTGGACCAGCAATATGGGAAAATAATTGGTGCTGTCAATAGTGATATATAATTAAATTACTTTAAAATAGATTGGACCAGCAAAATGAGAAAAATATAGTCACTTGCCAATAGTCATATACAGTCAAATGACTAAAACAAAAGTCTTGGACCAGCAATATGGGAGGACAGTAGCCGATTGCCATTAGTGCAAGATATATCCATCAATTGGAGGTGTCATAGAATACTCTGATTATCCCTTGGAGATGCATTATCAATTGCTTCAGAAATAAATGCCATGTTGCGAAAGTTAACAAAATATATTCAATAATCCATGCACCAGATCTTAGAATATATCTCCATATCTATAAATATGTGCATACTTATACCCTTTCAACATGTTTTACTTAAAAGTTGTTGAATTGCAATATTGCCACCACCCAAGACTATTAAGGAAGGCCAGCATGATTATCCCAAAAGATCCGTGGGGTTTAGTTATTAAAGAATTAAATTCCGTATTCATAGCATCAGCACTTAATTGCCAAACCTCAAAGTCCAGGTATAAAAAGAGGGACAAATTTTGATATTAAAGAAAATGTTTCTTCCAATACTGGAAGGGAAGGGAAGGAAATGAAAAGTAGAGGTGGCAGTAAGTTGTTCCCGCGTCAAATACAGAAAGTAAAAAAATAAAAAATAAAAAATAAATAAAAATAAAGCACGCGTCACAACAGATCCGTTCTATGGTGATCCTATCCCTCGTCTTAATCAGAACTAAGCCATCAGCATATTTATGGTCATATTCCAATAAAAAAAGGAAGTCTAATAATTTCACATGAGAACAGAATAAGTCCCAGACACGTTGAAGGAGGAAGTATCTCCATATCCAACGTTGATGCTTCACTCATCTTGTCATTGCTGTTACAATTAGATTAAACCCCGACCAGTAAAAATAGACAAGATACCTATTTTTCACAAGGCCAACTGCCTAATGCCAGTATCGCATTAAAGAATAAATAAAGGAAGACAGAAAATTTGAGAAGATCCCGGCCATCAAGGGAATGTAGATCAAAAATAGGTTTTTTGCACATTACCTCTACAAGGGAAATCTGATTAATGGCCATCATATCATAGACGAGGTATCTTCTTTCTTGCTTTTGTGTCTCAGGCAAGGTATCAATTACCATCTCCCCATCAAGTAAAGTATAATTATGATACTTCTCTCCCTTCTGGAGAAATAAAATGGCATAGATAAAAATCAATCAAGAACCAGTACATCTGCAATACCATTAAAAGCCAGAGATTCACATCTTCAAAATAGGAGAAATAAATTCACATACTTCATTAGTATGCTTCCAAGGAAATCGCATTTGGACCCTCCGAAAGCTGAAATGCCTGTCTATCAAATAACATCCATCCATAGTTATAAGCATCATGTATCTTGTACCATCAGCTTTCCATGTTGCATAATAGTAACGTTGCCTCAACAGTTGCAAGTTCTCCCTGGATACATAGACGAACCATTCGGTCAGTAGCTCATGGTATATAATGAGAACACCAGTTTAAGGCAAACGACAGATGACAAACTTCAACCCATAAATCAAATTGGATGCTAATTCAAGTAAATGTCCATTTCTTCAAAAGAGTAGCGATAGTTTTTATTTTTATGTTACATGGATGTTCAAACCATAAAATAAAGTTCTACTTAGTTGTTTCCTCTAACCACATGGGCCAAAGCACATTTGAGATTATCATTGGTAAATTTTTATAGCAGTTCAAGCCAACTGAAACCTCAAATTTTATAGGTTTAATAGAAGTATTATAGAAATAAATATTGAATGCTATGGGGCAAAAAGATTTTGGCTCTTATTGACTTTGCAAAGATCCTACAAAAATTTAAACTACACAACTAAGAGAAACGTAGAGATAGTTTAATGTAAGATGGCCCAGTAGGATCAATCTAAGAGAGGTAATCAAGATTGGGAATGAGAGTATATTAACGAACTTATTTCACTACCAAAAAATGGAAAGATATAGACATTGGCAAAAAGGTGACTGGTATAATATTTGCCTCCAGAGTCCAATGACAAACAGCTAAATATAACAACCTACTGGCACACAGACACCCGAGCTATAGATTATTTAGAGGGCGATTAAGACCTGTTGAGAGAAACTGGATGCGAGCCAGGAAATTGCTGAGGTGCTCTAACCTGCAGATGAAAAAATACACTTTCTATCAACAACATGGTATGCTGAAGTCATGCAAGTAGCATATACTTCAAATAAACTAAAAAAATTGTAGCAGATATAAGAGCACAAGATATGAAAAAAACTCAACAAACTGTATCAAGATACTTGAAACCAAACACATGATGCTCCATGAGAACATACCCCTCCAGGCAACTTCATTGTTTGGTAGACGAATTGCCGAAACATTACTTCTTGCTCACAAGGAATTTTATCTCCTAGAATGTCATCATTTGTCAGTGTCGTCTGTGTCTCATTAGTCGCCTGTATGTTACATGTTCACGGTTAGAAAGGGGAGACATTAACGAGTAAGACATGGAAACTAGCAGCAATAAGGGAGATTTTCAACGTGGCTGAATCTTTGTATTTATGTATATATATATATATATACACGCACGCACACACACACACACATACATCTGGAGGTGCTGTAGAATCTCCATCATCATCATCACCATCATCATCTGGCACTGCATCACCATTCAGATCAAGATCAGAAGATCTTTTCCACTCTGGGGTCGGAGGGCAAACAACATCTTCTGGTTTCTTCTCATGATAAAAACTATACAAGGCATCAATGTAGTCTGGTTTGTAAATCCCTGGTGGACGTGCGTCAGAAAATTTCTTGATTGCCTGCCAAAAATGCAACAAAGTTGAGACAATACACATCCAGCTTCAGGGAATTGAACAATTCGATAACTATCTTACATCAGTGACAGATATTGTCATTGTGCGGATGAGATAATGGGCAATCATATATCCCGTACGATTATGCCCATGCGTGCAGTGAACAAGAATATATTTTTTCCCTTGCCCTTGCCCTTGCCCTTGCCCTTGCCTTTGCCTTTGCCTTTGCCGATGCACAAATTGTGAGACCTGATAAAAAGCACATAAAATTCTACTCAAAAGATAAGCTAATAATAAGAAGCTCAAAATACTTCAATCTAAACAAGTTATATGCATAACTAAAAAAGATTGTTCCGTGAAGCAGATAGCAAAGCAAATGTTTAGTTAATTGCAAAGAGAGTTTAAAGTAGACCTTCCCTCAAATCTGACCACCTCCCTGAAATCACTTATCATGTCAACTGAATATGGTAATTCCCATCAAGGTGATAACTCTGAACTATGTTATGGTTCAACCACTTAGTACTTATGAATATCTCAAGATAAAAGAAAGACTAGAATCCAGGAACTGATGGTTATATGACTGCATAAATATGTTCTGTGATCCTGATGAGCTACTTCACTGTTATAAAACTTTAACACTTTCCAATTTTCATGGGGATCTTAGTAACCAAAAGATGGATAGTTTCTAATATTTGAGAGGTCACAAACTTATTATTTTTGCCTAGAGATATATCAATTCACCAGGATCATTCAATCTGCCATATAACCTGAACTGAAGACTCTCTGCAGCCCAGCATGAATAAGCAGTGCAGACATAACTGACCTATCATAACGAGTTCTTTAATTATCAAAAAAGGATTGGCCACAGTTAGGAAAAAGAGGAGTTTTACCCAGCATAAATGGTTGAAGGTCAACTTTTTGATGTGGAATAGCCTCAATATCGAGTTAGACCAGGTTTTTTTTTGAGTTAAAAGTTAGACCAGTTGAAAGTATGCTCTAAAGCTAAAGACAGTGTCCGTTATCAAACAAAATAGTATCCTGATAACACCAAAATGCCTCTTCTGCAAAACTAAGCACTAACACCGACAATTGTCGCAAAGAAATGGGATTGAGACATAAAAAATTGAGCAGCTTATACAGAGTTATGGGTCCACGAAGACAAAGGTACCTCAAAAACAAACTTATTTACAGCCTCATTCTCAGGCACTGAATCACGCCCCTTGCATGCAATCTAAAGAGAAGACAACGAATTAGGAGTTGAAGACTAACAAATTAAGGAGACATTAAAAAATAAATAAACATCCCAGGAGGCTTCTAGAGGAAATAACACACCTTGACGTGCTTGATACCTTCTTTCTTCCAGTCATTAAGATTATAGTATCTACTTGAATTGGTCAAATCAATCACCAAACCGATCTGGAAATACAGAGTAGAAACTTATATTTAACTTTGACCTCCTTAGAATAAACTATCTTCCACACAGGTATTTCTATCTACAGAATTCAATCTCTCCGGATACACCAGCCCAATATATACAAGCAGGAGTAGACTAATTCTACATTTACTCACATTTCTATTTAATACTTTCTGTTTTCGGACCACCTGCATAGATGAGTATCTTTTACCAGGGAGAATAACTTCATTGAATGATTCGCCTAGAGGAACTTTTGAAGGGATTATCCCTTCAATCTCATTTCCATATGCAGGGCAGTCTAACCAACCTGCAGGGACAAAATTAATTTTGCTGGATAAAGATATCACAACCAAGGAGGAAGAGAACTACGATTGTTTAAATTTATCATAGCAATGATTCTAACTTAACAGAAATTTATTCAACTGAAAAACCTGTGGACACCAATAACAGCAAAAATATGGCCATCGACACCCAGATAACATGTTAGAAGATTGGGGAGACTCAAAACCTACAACGTTGACCCTGTTGATTTCTTTATTTGCTCTGAGAAATACAATATTAATGACTGAATTACAACCTCACAGTTCCCATTGAACATAAAAGCATCCCTCATTACAAAGCTCAGTTAGCAAAAGGTTATTAGTTCTTTCTACATGAGCAGAATAGTAATTACTAAATAGAGAATGTAGTTCGGGAATAAAAAGAATGGTAAATAGAGAATAGTAAGTACTAAGTAGAAAATAGTAAAAACATCCTTTAATATCAAAAAATTTTGATGCAATCATCGTATTGCAACTGCACCCCAAGACGAGTCCTAGAAAACATAATTGGCCAGTAGTTCACCTGGAGGAAGCCTACTATTAGGTCTCTGCCTTTTAGCTTGATATCCACCATCACGCTGACTTGGCTGATATGCATAAGATGTTCTGTCATCAGGATGCTGTCTACGCATCCTTTGGATCCTTTCTTCACGCTCCTGATGCAAAATAAAAATGCAGAGCTGATTTTCTTAGTCATCACTTTGAACTGTAAAAAAGCATCTATACATCAAAAGGACATTATTCAAAAGTAAGCTTTTTAAGAGCTCTTCTCACTGATTCCTCATAAACTTATCTGCAGCATTTAGTAACATAGAGGTGGACCTGGTAATTGGCAGGCATAAAAACTCATTAAGGTGGATCAGTAGGGTGATCACAATTATCACTTTATCAGCTTCTAAGTATGCAACTTAGTGTCTGGTACTACAAAGACCAAGTGAAGTAAATTCATGAAAAATTGGTTATGCAAGCCAGTCAGTGTGATTTCTTAAGCTTCCGACATGATCTTATATTAAACATTAATATAGTTAATTCTGCTCACATGTAAGCAACTACACTTAAGCTAAAAAGGAACACAGCTCACCATCGAGTCACACAGACTGCCCTATTCTGTGACAAATTTGAGAATCTAAGAATCAAGACCTAGTTACTCAGATAATGACCAACAGCCAAGTAATGGACTTCTACTCATAGCGTGATACACTGATATTGAATTTGCATATTTTCCAGAATTTATTAGTTGCATTGCATAACTTGCATTTATCCTAATCCAGGAACAGGCTTTGACACTAACATTGCAATAATCAGAAAATATCTTGCTGGCTGAAAATAAGAGAGAATGATACCCGGCGTGCAATCGAAGCACCACTCTCTTCATGGTCCACACGTTCATTGTATTCTATGTGTTCTTCCTGCACACTATCTTCTTCTGACTGTGGTTCGGGAAAAACCTCATCCTCTTCTGGTTTGGGGGAGGCATTCAAGTCCATGCTGGCAATCATTCAAGTTCCAATGAGAAGCATTTCTGAATGAAGCACTGAAGATTGTATTCCTGTGAAATAAGTTATTTCAGAATTTACTGCGGAGAACGAAATAATATTGAAATACGCATACCAGAAACTTTTGGATTGAAGTCAATCTGTCACTCCACTCTTCTCAGAATTTATTGCCAAGAAGGCGAGAACAAAATAATTCGAAATACTAGCAAATCAGAAACTTTATGTGGATTAAAGTCTATCTGTCACTCCACTCTTCTCGTATTAAATAATCTTGAACAATTTGTATTAGTTAGCATATTGTGCCACAATATACCTTGCGATATGAAAGCCAAAATGGAGAAAAACAGGATCAAAATCAAGAAAGGAAGAAAAAAATCAATCAATAACTCCCCCCCCCCCTCCTTTAAGCAGAAGTTGCTTATCGTTTTAGCACAAAAGAAGTTCCTACTATCACAGTAGAAATTAGAGCCATCTAAGATTTAAAAAGAGAAAATGCACTACAGTTTTTAATGGAATAGGAGAGCAGACAGATGCAATACAAATGTAATTCCAACAACTAATATCGATCAGACAAAATAATGAAATAGATAATGCTAGAATAACCCCATCATGTTCCAACCAAAGTAAGTATGATTTCTATAAAGCATTTGAGAATGATGATGAACAGACGACAAAAAAATGGATACCAAAATCATAGCCAGCATTGTGAAAGCAAAATGTTAAGAGCATTTCCATGTAAGAGTTTAGCAATCTGCATAAAGCCATAAACATTCAATGAGACACCTTCACCTACAACGTCCGGTTCATTAATTGGAATCCGCATTTAATAAGTTTGTCTGTATGTAAGCAAAGTAGTCAAGCATGCAAGGAAATGCACAAATCATTAACTATATTCAGCAGATGAGTAAACAAACAACTTAAAGCGCATGTGTTTCATCCTCAATATCACAAAATGATATGTTTCCTCTTTCAGAAATGACATTATGGTATCCCAATCAGAATCTGAAGAAGAGCCCATATTATTACTGTCAATAAAAGAGTGTCCAGTATTTCCAACAGCTCGTTCACACCCCATTAACAAATAACACCAACCTCGGAGTTCACGCTATAATTTATGCAGTTTTATCAATTCCAAAGTTTGTAAAATTACCACCAGTATCACCACATTCTCAATTCACTCAGCAAAATCATCCAAAAAAAAACCTACCTAGTCCCCTGCTCTCTCTCTCTCTCTCTCTCTCTCTCTCTCTGCGCTGAACAAGCGGCATGAGTATTTGATGCAAACAACTTTAACTACGACACGTCCAAACCAGAACTCCTGCTCTTAATTTTAACAGCTAACAAACCCCACGAACTAACCGCTTTTCACAACCACCACAAAAATTAACGCCAAAACACCGGCCAAACAGGAACGAAAACAAACAAACAAATCAAAAGCAGAAGAAGAAAACGAGCTCCAACCTCTAGAGGAAAAGCAGAACAAATTCGAAGAAATTACGCCAAAATTTCTCCTCTTCAACTCAAAAACTTCTCCTCTTCAAAAAATCAAATAGACCAAAACTTCTCCTCTTCAACTCCCAGCGCGACTAAATTCGAGCACAGATCAAATCGCACTTCAACTCCTAGATAGAGAAACAAGCGCCCGTGGTTGTAGAGAGAGAAATTTCGCGGCGGAGGGTGAATCAATCCATGAGGGAACAGGTAGAAGAAATTATTTAAACAAAAAAAAAGGGGCGTTTATTAATACGTAAGAAGTTACACAGAGCCGTTGATGCGAGAATGTATATATATAGAGGTTAAATCTGCTCAACGAGTTCTATATAGAAAGTGTAAATACTGTAGAGTTGGAGGGGCAAATTGCAATTAAGAATTAACATTTAAGGAGGAAGGGGTTGTGCTGTAATTTCTAGGTCCATCGCGTTTTTACTCCATTAGTTAAAAAAAAGGAGTGGATTATGTTCCGGTGGTAATCGTGAATTTATCGATATATTCAGGCGATTGTAGATGATGTTTACTATGCAAATTTTCTAGGTCGATAGAGTATTTATTCTATTAGCTCAAATGTATTTTTTTGATTGAATGATACTCGTGAATCTATCGAAATATTCACGTGATCAGAAACGATGTTCAATACGACGTATTGTATTTACCATCGAAGACATTAAAATGATGGAAATCTCTTTCATGTAAAGAGAAATGTATTGAGTTCAATCATTGATATCCCTCTTATCCTAGCTTTAAAAAAAATAAACGAATTATAATTATAAATTGAGAATTATAATAGGTATTATGAAATAATTTTAACATATAACTAAACCATATGTAATTGAATATTTCCAAATAAATCATATTTTATTATCCCAAATGATCCATATATACACGTACTCGTAGGTTAAATGAAATTTTGTAGTTTTCATTTACAGATATAGTGTATACTTGAGTACATGTAGTTATAGTTATATGTTAGTATTTCATTTTTTTAATATATAAGTTATTTATTTTATTTTTAGTTTCGCAACACGGAAAATTCAATTATGGGTGTACATGTAGTACACTCACCTCTCACATAATAATATTTTATTAATATAAATTATATTAATGTAATATTATCATGTGAGAATGGGTGTACTGCATGTAACAAAACACATGCACACATGATTCTAAATCCCGATCTTATGGTTGGAGGTGAAGCGTCCTACCAACTAAAGTTGTGCTTCATTGTCTAAAGATATACGTAATTAGATGTCTCTTGTTTGTTAAATATCGATATAATAATGAAGCATGCATTAAATATTTATTTGATGAAATAGGGGCAGATGATATATTGTCCTACTGAAACTATTTATTTAAAATTAATTTTTGACCTATATAACTATTACATTTACATCTCATTTTAACGTAATTGAACCGCACCAACCATATAAAATAAATTTAACTTATGTATGCCCAGTCTCGATTCACACTTCTTCTCGAGTTCAATTTTACCCTTCTAATTAGACTAAATCCCACATTAAAATACCAATTATATTTGGAGAAGCATCTGTTCTGCACAAGACTTGTCGAAGATATGTGTTTAATGGAAAATAGGGAATGGAGTCGACAAGAATATGTGGATCAATCTTCGTTACCGAATAATAAAAGTTGTAAATTCACAAATTCACTATTTATTTTGTTTAGAAAAATCATAAGTTCCTTCAAAAAAGATAAAAAAAAAATGATCTTAAGCATTGAAGTTATAGGATTCTAATTGTATATTTATAATGCGTGAGTGAGATTCATATCAAATTGGCGTAGAACGACCCAGAAAGGAAGTTAGTTATGTATTACGCAGTACGATTCATAAATACGTAGTTGCCCCGTAAAATGATTCCACGCATTTTTGTGATGCTCGAAATAGATTCATATAGCGTTTAGCACAAGGCAAATTCTTCAAATTTTTATTGATTTGATTTGACAATTAAATTTTTTTAAAAAATAAATAAAATAAAAAACCATCTGCAATGACACACACAACAACAAAAAGCCCACTTCGTTTTTGCATTTGGATTCCGAACACACTTACAAAAAAAACTAAAGATCCAATCCTCAATTTCTCCGAAAAAGGTGAGAAAAAAATGTTTCTCGATCAAGAATTCTACAACGGCTGCCTCATCTTCCTCTTCCTCATCACGGGCCCCACCATCATCTCCCTCCTCTTCCTCACCGCCCCCTACGGCAAGCACCACCGCGCCGGGTGGGGCCCCGCCCTCCCGCCGCCGCTGGCCTGGTTCCTCATGGAGAGCCCCACCTTGTGGCTCACGCTCCTCCTCTTCCCCCACGGCCGGAACGGCCGCAGCCCACGCGCCGCCGCCCTCATCTCCCCCTTCCTCCTCCACTACCTCCACCGCACGCTCGTCTACCCCCTCCGCCTCTTCCTCAAGTCAACCCGCCGGAAAATCAAGAATCCCGGTTTTCCGGCGAGCGTGGCGGCGATGGCGTTCGCGTTCAACCTGCTTAACGCGTACCTGCAGGCCAGATGGGTGTCCGAATACGGCGATCTCGACGGCGATCGGCGGTTCTGGTGGCGGATGGGGCTGGGCGCGGCGGTCTTCGGCGGCGGCGCGGCGGCGAATATTTGGTCGGATAATGTTTTGATGGGCCTCAAGGAGAGTGGGGGTGGGTATAAGGTGCCTAGAGGTGGGCTTTTTGAGTGGATTAGTTGTCCGAATTATTTTGGGGAGATTTTGGAGTGGGCGGGCTGGGCTTTCATGACTTGGTCATGGGCCGGGCTTGGGTTTTTATTGTATACATGTGCAAATTTGGTGCCTAGGGCTAAGGCTAATCATAGGTGGTATTTAGAGAAATTTGGGGATGATTATCCTAAAAATAGGAAGGCTGTTATCCCATTCTTGTATTGAGATGTTGTTTAATTCAAAAATGTGGATTTGGATTTGGTGTTAAATTTTATTCCATTTTATGTGTTAATTTTGTCTTTGCATTCTAATCTATGAATAGCTTAATGATTAATGTGCATTTTCTTTTTAATACTTCTTCCGTCCCAGATCAAATACACATCATACTTTAAGAGGACGGATACGGATGGAGTATTATGGAAGTACTACTCATGATGATATAGGTCCAAAAAATGTACTTTATTCTGATTTTGTAAATTTTACATGTGCATGATGCATACCCAAAAAAAAAAAAAATTGAACAATCTTGTGAACCTTATGCATAATAGGATATATTAGATACAAAAAGAAAGGAAAACAAAAAAACAAAAAAAACAAAACCCGAACAATCGTGTGAATTTTATGCATAAAACTAGACAAACCTAATCGTCCTTGGCCAAGTTATCGACCTCATATTTGACCCACGAAACGATCTTTAACCTCAGACAGATTGACCTAAAGAAACAATCTTTAACCTCAGCTTTGACCCAAAGATCTTTCCCTCCATCATTTCAACTGAATGAAGTTCGATCATTTTTTGGAATGAAGTTGACTTATAAATTATACTACTCCCTCTGTCCCACTCATTTTAATCTATTATTATTCGGCACAATTATTAAGGAGAAAGGTAAAAGAAGAGAAAATGGGTAGGTCCCATTATTTTTGAAGGGTTAATTATTTCCTTTTTATGAAACAAGACAATTTAAATGGTACAATCCAAAAAAAAAGGAGGACAATTTCAATGAGATAGAAAGAGTATATTTTTGTAGGCCTATGTGATCTGATAAATTGTACTGTATACGCCTATGTGATTTGGTGGTAATACTTGTTACTCCCTCCGTCCCGCCATAAGTGGCCACATTTCCTTATTGGGCTGTCCCATCATAAGTGGCCACTTTCCTAATATGGAAACACCTTCTCTCACACAAAAGATGTGAGATCCACCACTTTTTATCTTTTTACCCTTTAAACACTATTCTCCTAAATACTCGTGCCCAAAAGAAAATAGCCACTTATCATGGGACGGAGGGAGTACTAGTTAAGATTGTAAACATGAGGCATAGTCATAAGGGTCATGTCTACTTGAACTCACATTCAAATTTGTATTCTTCTTGTTTGTATTGTTGTTTTGTTCTTAATATTTACCTCTGATTTTTGGTGTCATTTTGCTTTTCTGAAATCGTGTTTCTCAGCGGTTGTTTTTGCATATGCTTTCCGAAGATTTGTCACAATTCTTATTTCTATTCTCAGGTAAAATAATGTATTAATAGTATTTAGTTACTTACCTGAATTGGGAAATCAAGCTTTTTTTTTTTGAACAAAATTGGGGAATCAGGCTAAGAATGACTAATATGTAACTATGATATTTATACGGTCACTTCAAAATTAAAGTAAAATATAATTGTATAATGAGTTCACGTGTCGTTTAGTTATATAATAAAAAATTGCTACTTATCACAATTAATTCATTGCAAAGAACGTTTGTTTGGAAAATCAATATGTTGTCATTTCACTATTTTCTATGTAAAACATACATCTATATAGATTTCTATTAAATAATAAATCCATTGAATGTAATCACACGCAAAAAATTTTAATCGATTGTATTTTTTAAAGTAACTAATAACATATATTAATGTCATCCAACATTTCATACACTTTTATTAATTTAAAATTATAGTTCTAATCAACCTAAACATATTTTAAAAATTAATATATTCTCTTTACGTACATATATTGACAAATAAGAGAACTGACTCACAAGTCACAAAAATGATAATAAGAAAAATTAAGGCAACAAAATAAACAAATTGACAAATAAATAACAATTCGCCGTTTCACCTTCGTCGTCGAGAACACAAAATCCATTTCTATATCTCTACAATTCCATGTGCTCCAATTAGATCCGAATTCATTTTTGCTTCTCTCTTTGTCTCGGTGGGAAAAGTTGCAAAAATACTTTTGGTCGACCATTCTAATATTCAGAAGGAATAACTTCCTAACAAACTTTATCAAGTTTAAGCAATAATTACTAATATTTATTTGGCAAAAACTCCCCTGCGACGCTCCACGTACGCCCGCCGGGCGCGTGTACACCACGCGTCCATTTTGAATGTATAAGTCAGGCGCGTGCATCACACGCGCCTAACAATTTTTTTTTCCGATTTTTTTTTTCAGTTTTTTTAATTCTTTTTTTCAGTTTTTTTAATTCTTTTTTTCAATCATTATCTATAAATTAAAATCGGAGCCGAAGACGGAAAAGAAAAATAATTAAAAAAACCGAATTAAAAAAAAACTGGTGGGTTGACCCGACCCGTTTTGACCGGATCGGGTCAAAAGGATCTGGTCACTTATAAGTGGCGGTCTCACAGGAGACCTTCTCTATTTATTTTCGTTTTGGATATACAGATTAATGTGTGGATTGGATCTACCGTGCTAAAACACAAAATTAAATTTGAATACTTGAACCCAACACTAGTTAAATTTCAGGGTAAAGTATTGAGATGGCCAAATTTTTTTGCACTTTTAAAGGGTAATGTCAACCATATTTACTAAGTAATTGAGGAGTGATAATCGTCGGCAATAAGGGGTGATATTGGGAAATTAACTTTTTTAAGGATAATATTTTTTTTAGGGAAAAATGATAACTTTTATTCATGATATTGGAATAACTTTTATTCATGATCACAAATTCATGATAACTTTAACTCCATAAGTTTGCACTTTTGTGAATGCTTGTTCATGTCCAAATTTGCATTTTTGAAATTCTCGAAGGCATATGGGGATGGGGTGAATTCATGTTTGTATTAAGAAGGCATAAACTTATGGAGTAAAATATATTTCCTAATATAATAGTATCAACTTAAATGTTTGGGAACTGAACGGCTTTACTGTGAGTAAAAATATCAATTGAAGCTTTCTAGGAAATTGTATGTGTAATAAATATCATTTGAAGCTTTCAAAAAAAAAAAAAAACAGAAAAATATTTTGGGCAACTGAACACCCGTTCCAGTCCGGAATTTCCAGGAAAAAAAAATTGAAACTGAATAGGCATTTTAGGCAGGAAAATATGGTGTAATAGATAGATTGCATCTAGATAGCCTTAGAAAAAATACTAGTATAAATGAGGGTAATAATATTAAAATATTGCGTCTATATATAGAAATATATGCTTACGGCTATATAAAGATAGAGTATGGTTCTATCTATATGGTGGTGTGGAGCTTTATTTGACATCCATCCATCCATATATTATTAAAATGATTGCGGATTCGAGACTCTACTTAATTCGAGGTCTTACGTGGCGCTATCTCCTTTCAGTATTCTTATTTATCTTTAATCCTTATTTTGAGCATTTTTATTCATTTATTATATGTATATTTAATATAGATTTTTTCATCCATCATTAATTCTTAATAAAACTTCATTATTGAAGAACTTATATAAATACTTATTTTGCGTAATTTATTGACCAAATAAATAGTTTTATTTTTATCGACAATTTTAATTTAATAAATTTTTAAATCGACGTAAATAAAAGAAAAATCTAAAAAGTATGTATTCTCAATTATAATTCTTGAATTTATATATATATACATGTAGGGATAATTCTTGAAATTTAATTTTGTGACGAGATAATCAGACGTGCACAACAATTAACGATGTATATTATGAAATATTTGACAGATTGTGAAGTAAAAAAAAATAGTTTGATTTCTTACAACTAAAGAAAGTGAAATAAAATCAAAGAAACACTATTTTTGATCAATTATCGAAATATTATCAATCCGAAATAATATTAAATTATTTTTAATGTTCATTCTTATATATTGCAAAATATAATAAAAATAATTGTTAGGGAAGTACAATAAAAAAAATCGAAGAAACAACCTTATTAATATATTTTATTTAAATAATATAGTTCGCCGGCGATTTTCGACGGGATATACACTAGTTATGTATATATTAGATTATTGTAATTTTGACTTTATCTTCAATTATTTATTGTTGTAGTCTTTTATTGAATCATTGTTTGTAAGATTTTTAGTAAAAAGCAGAGTAGCTAGTCTATCTAGTTTGGTATTGTCGGCCAAATTTGGCTATAAAAAGAGCATTGATCTTTCATTGTAAAACACACCAGAGAAATACAACATCTTCATTTTAAATCAATACAAGAATGATTTTCTAAATTCCTCTGTTTTTAGTTTTTAGCAAATAGTTATTCCTTCCTAGTTCATATAATATATCCCAATATAAAAAAATATATATATATATTCTCTCCGATGTGCATACTTCTATCATTCAAGATCAACCTGGAGTGTTGCCCTCTTCTGGAAAGCTCCTCCATCTCGTAAGATCTTTTTTTTTATTTCTTATGGATTAATGTGTATCCCTAAAAAATACACCATACCTCCCTTTTTGGTATCAGAGTTTTTAAGATTTTGAGGCCTAAAAAATTTAGACAGGCTTAGTCAAGGTTGCTATAAGTAGCATAAATCCTGATTATAATAAAAATCCGTCAGAATGAAGGTTTATTCTTCTTTAAAAACACTAATATTGACTGAAAAAGTTAGTATGTTCTTTAATTTTTTATCTTTTATCTTTCGATGTGTTGTTTTTACTTATAATTTTTAATTATTGTGATATATTTTATCTTTAGAAAATGAAGGTAACTAGAAGCTAAAAATTAAGAACTTTTCATCATTAATCCAAATCTTCCTAAACGTCTCGAATTCCTTGATCTCGAATATTCGACAAAAAATAACTATTTTGTTTCTGTAGAAAACTTTAAGTTTAATTGTAGATTAAAAAAGGGGCTTTAATCACATTTTACACAATGAAAATAATCATTTAAATAGTATCACAAATCTTGTTTTAAATTTAGGCTTTGGCCTAGAAAAAAAAAATAATAAAATTATTAAAATTTTAATAGAATTAACCCAACAAAAGTCTTGAGAGAGAGACTTATATTAATAAAATTAAAGAAAATTTAGATTTTATAAAAGATCAAAATTATTATATTATTTCAGAATTAAAAAATCGCAAATAGAAAACGAAAGAAACAGAAAGTTCAGAATCTTTAGATTTTACTAAAGAACTTGATAAATTAACAAAAACCATAAAAAATTTAGAGTTAGGACCTACTAAAAGACCTAGAAAAGATATTACTCCACCTATTTACAAACATTGGAAAGCTAGAAAATGAATAACTTTACAGTAAGGTCTAGAACCATACAAAGGTAGAAGTAGTACTTCAAATATTAATGACATAGTTTCTAATAATTTTTTAAATAGAATAACTACAAGAGGATCAGGAAGTAATTCTTCAGAAAATGTTATTCAAATTGAAGATGAAATTAATATAGACAGAATGTGTTCTTCAGAATTACTTCCTGATCCTCTTGTAGTTATTCTATTTAAAAAAGTATTAGAAACTATGTCATTAATATTTGAAGTACTACTTCTACCTTCCTGTATGATTCTAGACATTCATGTAAAGCTATTCATTTTCTAGTTTTCCAATATTTGTAAATATGTGGAGTAATATCTTTTCTAGGTCTTTCAGTAGGTCCTAACTCTAAATTTTTTATGGTTTTTGTTAATTTATCAAGTTCTTTAGTAAAATCTAAAGATTCTGAACTTTCTGTTTCTTTCGTTTCCTATTTGCGATTTTTTAATTCTGAAATAATATAACAATTTTGATCTGTTATAAAATCTAAATTTTCTTTAATTTTATTAATATAAGTCTCTCTCTCAAGACTTTTATTGGGTTAATTCTGTTAAAATTTTAATAATTTTATTATTTTCTTTTTCTAGGCCAAAGCCTAAATTTAAAACAAGATTTGTGATACTATTTAAATGATTATTTTCACTGTGTAAAATGTGATTAAAGCTCTTTTTTAATCTACAATTAAACTTAAAGTTTTCTACAGAAACAAAATAGTTATTTTTTGTCGAATATTCGAGATCAAGGAATTCGAGACGTTTAAGAAGATTTGGATCAATGATGAAAAGTTCTTAATTTTTAGCTTCTAGTTACCTTCCTTTTCTAAAGATAAAACATATCCCAATAATTAAAAATTATAAGTATAAACAAAATAAAACATCGAAAGATAAAAGATAAAAACTAAAGAACACACTAACTTTTCCAGTCAATATTAGTGCTTTTAAAGAAGAATAAATCTTCATTCGGGCAGGTTCTTAGTATAAGCAGGATTTATGCTACTTATAGCAACCTTGACTAAGCATGTCCAAACCTTTTAGGCCTCAAAATCTTAAAAACTCTGATACCAAAAAGGGAAGGTATGGTGTATTTTTTAGGGATACACATTACTCCACAAGAAATAAAAAGAAAAAGATCTTACAAGATGGATGAGCTTCCCAGAAGAGGGCAACACTCCAGGTTGATCTTGAAAGATAGAAGTATGCACATCGGAGAGAATATTTTTTTTATATTGGGATATATTATATAAACTAGGAATGAATAACTATCTGCTAAAAACTGAGGGAAATTTAGAAAATCATTCTTGTATTGATTTAGAATGAAGAGGTTGTATTTCTCTGGTGTGTTTTACAATGAAAGATCAATACTCTTTTTATAGCCAAATTTGGCCGACAATACCAAACTATATAGACTAGCTACTCTAGGCTTTTTACTAAAAATCTTACAAACAATGATTCAATAAAAGACTACAACAAGAAATAATTGAAAATAAAGCCAAAATTACAATAATCTAATATATATATAACTAGTGTGTATCCCGTTGAAAATCGACGGCGCACTATATTATTAAAATAAAATATATTAATAAGGTTTTTTCTTCGATTTTATTGTACTTCCTTAACAAATATTTTTATTTTTATTATATTTTGCAATATATAAACATGAACATTAAAAATAATTTAATATTATTTCGGATTGATAATATTTTGATAATTGATCAAAAAGAGTGTTTTTTTTATTTTATTTCACTTTCTTTACTTCCAAGAAATCAATAGAAATCAAACTATTTTTTTTTACTTCACAATCTATCAAATATTTCATTATATACATCGTTAATTATTGTGTAAGTCTGATCATCTCATTACAAAGTTAAATTTCGAGAATTATCAGTACGTATACGTGAGAGAATGTAGTTGTGTACCAGGTTGCATTGTCATTGAAAAAATTTAGTGGCAGGTTTTGTATCTCCGGTGTCCGTGACGACTTGTGCTTTCTTCTCCGCACCCAAATTTGTAGCTCCTTTCACAGTCCGTGTCATGAATTAATTCTTGTCAATTAATTCCAGTTTGGACCTATAAGTCAGGAATTATGCTCCTGTCATTATAGTAGAGTAAGGAGCATAATTAAGCAAGAGTTATTCCCAAATCAATAAACTGATTAACAAAGTTAGTTTTCAGAAGCATTTGTCTATCACAAGAAATTTACACATAACTTGGTATTCACCACCCAGTCTAAAAAGATGCAAAAATCAATTTATAAACCAAATAGCAAAGTTACATAATCAGGTATTCTTTTGCAGCATATTATAAATGCAGAAATTTATAAATGCAGAAATTAAGTTTTGCAAAGTGTTGTTTCCTTCTAAATCTGGCTTTTGTGTTTCTTTGGTGTACAAATAAACAGGATTTTCAGACCACAAACTATTTGCCAAAAGCAAGAAACGATTTCACTGCAAAACATATTAACACAAAATACATTTATCCTTATTTCTAAAGTCAGTCGATTCCATAAGAGAAACAACTGCAAAACAAATCGTGTGGGAATTAGATTGATCGCAAAAAATGACCTTTCTCCACAATCGACGGTAATTGGGCCCATTATCGATCTACGATTTGAATAAAGAAACAATCTTTACCTCGCAGGCATAAAGATTTCTCGGATATCTGGGGAGGAGATGGAAGAACTGTGGAGAAGGTGAAAAATGAGAATTGGGGATCGCCATTTTCAACTGTGCAACTTTTCTTTACTATGTAGACTTTTGAAACGTTATATGATGATTTACTCAAAAAAATAAAATAAAATAATCATTATAGGATGACATAGTAAAGATTTATTTAACTTTGAGAGACACGTGTACCATAAAAATCTTAATCTTGTTCTAATAAAAATGAAGCCAAAAAAAAAATCTTAATGTTTTTTTTTTTTGAGAGAAAAAAAAAATCTTAATCTTAAACTGTGAGAACTCAAATGGTAGAAAAGGAAAGGGGAAAAAAAAAAAACTGTGAGAGAATCTCTAATCACAATCTAGCTAATTAAATAAGTTAATAAATTAGGTCAATCCATGACATAAAATTTACTCTAATCCAGCTAGGCTTCCTATGGGCTTTTCTCAACAAATAATATAAAACTCAAAAAGGGGCAAAGCCTATGTCCAAAATCCAATGCTTTTGAAATTACTCTTATTAGCAAAGACATAAATTACAAAATAATGGGGGTAATTATAGCCCACATTTTTTACTCCATAGTTTTTCCATATTTAAAAATTACTCTCTCCATCCCTTAAAAGTGTGGTTCATATTTGATTATATGTGAGGTATAAAATATTAGTTGAACTACACTAATCTGGACAGATGAAGTAAAATAAATATTAATAAAAATACTATTTTACCCCATAATCCCCAAAGTTAAATTTTAAATAAAAATTAACTTAATAACTAATAGCCCCCCATTTTATTTTATTTTTTTGGGTGAAATATAGACCCCAATTTTTAAGAAAGAAAAATACGATTCAACAATATATAGTCCCATGACCACCTTCTCACTCCCTATAAATACATAGATTGCTTAGTCGCCACACAACCTTTGTATCACTGTATGGGTGGTTGTCGGCCAAGCTACAACATCAGCAGGGAGGAAGACGGTGACAATGACTAGAAGGCCACCATAAATTCGGTGACCTCCTCTGTCTCCAACGGCGGCGCAATTCATGAAGACGAAAATGAAAAGCACAAATCCCGAAACATCAAGCATCACCAAATCAAGGCATTATGGTCATTAAAAGACTTATTAGACAAACCTATCGAAGTTGTTTCAAAAAGAGCTTGTTAAAAATGTCCCACATTAGTTGGAGATCTTGACATGAACCTCCTTATAATGGTGAGGTATCCCTCCCCTTAATAAGACCTTTAAAAGGGGAATTGGGGCCCAATATCCAATTCTATTATGGTATCAGAGTCAGTCCAATCCAATAATAGGCGCCACCCAACGTAGTTGTCAACAGATGGCGTTGGTAATTGTCCACGTTATGCGTGAGAGAGCGTGTTAAAATGTCCCAAATTGGTTGGGAGATCTTGGCAGTTGGGAGATCTTGGCATGAACCTCTTTATAATGGTGAGGTATCCCTCCCCTTAATAAGACATTTTTAAGGGGAATTGGGCCCAATATCCAATTCTATTAGGGAGCGTTTACTTTGAGTGATAGGATAGATAGATAAAAATAGTATATGTTAATCCACCGTTTTCTTTGATGGATTGATTATTTTTTAGCTTGCTTGATCATCTAATCCTTCATATATAGTCAATCATATATTTTATCAATCTATCCTATCACGCAAAGTAAACGCCCCCTTAGAGCTTTTACTATAGAATTAGGCAATGTGTATTAATCTCAATAAATCGATGTTATATGATTTTTTGATGATTTTGGTTTTTGTCTCAATTAATTTTTGTCTTAAAAATTTTCGTTTTTTGTCTCAATTAATCGAAGGTGAATTGTTTTATGATTGTGAGGTTAATTTAAGGTAATGAGATTGAAAATACACAAAATCTTGCATACGATCGAGTGTATGGTGTGACCTGATTTCACATGTGTACGATCATATCGACCCCATGGACGCCTCAAATGGACAGGTATGGCGGGCGCATGAGATCGATGCATGCGTCCACAATTATTTTCGTTTCTTTTTTGTTTTTATTTTTTTTTTGTTTTATCTTTAGGGTTTATTAATTTGAATTAGAATTTATTAATTCTCAATTAAAATTTATATTAATTATCATTAAGTCAGCAATTATTGAGGGATCGCACAAGAGTGTAACTATTGAAAATAATAGTTTTCATAATATTTGAATTTATTAGAAAAAAACTTGTGTGCAGTAGTTGTACCGTATATCCGGGTAAGATTCGACCCTATCCATGATCCGATCCAGTCAACATTGACCGGTCAATGGTCAACGTTGACCGTTGACTTTTTAATTTTTTTTTCAAGATTCGAGCGAGGGGAGTCTAAGGCTTCGAAGCGAGCTAAAAGACATTAATGTTGCCACAATAATTATCTATAAATTAAAATCGGAGCAAAAGGAGGAGACAAAAAAAATTAAAATTCAAAAAAGTCAACGGTCAAGCGTTGACTGTTGACGCGGTCAAACGTTGATCGTGTCGGACCCGGGTTCGGGTTCGGGTTCGGGTTCAGCTTGGATCTTGGATCCAGTTATATGTACATACGTATGCACAGGAGTGCAACTCAATTTATTAATAATAACTTGAGTGTTAGGTAAAATTAAATTTTGAATAGGAATTATAAATAAACTACTCTCTCCGTCCCAATAGCAAGGTCCCTCTTTCCTTTTTGGGGTGTCCCAATAGCAAGGTCCCATTTCCAATAATGGAAATAATTAACCCTTCAAAAAGCTTGGGACCTACCACCTTTTATCTTTTTACTCTTATTTTTAATACCCTTGCCCAAAAGAAATGAGACATTGCTATTGGGACGGAGGGAGTATAAGTTTTCGTTTACTTTATTCCAAATATCACTCTAACAAAAAGAAACCAAACAAAATTAATTATTTGAACTTTATATGTGATTGATTAAAATAAAGGCGTTGGAATTGCGATATTGTGATAGATAATTTTAAAATAAAAATTTGATATAGACTAGATTAAGAATTTGTTATCATATACTCCCTCCGTCCCATGATATGTGGCTACTTTCTTTTGGGCATGGGTATTTAGGAGAAGAGTATTTAAAGGGTAAAAAGATAAAAAGTGGTGGATCCCACATCTTTTGTGTGAGAAAGAGTGTTTCCATATTAGAAAAGTAGTCACTTATGATGGGACAGCCCAATAAGGAAATGTGGCCACTTATGGCGGGACGAAGGGAGTATACTATTATGATGATGATACAAGTCTATATGTATCGACGGATGATGGCTCTTCTTCAACTACCGTAGCCCGCCCATTAATTCTTATATATAAACATATACAGTATATTATTTGAGAATTAGGTATTGTGAGTGCAGTCTACTGTTAGTAAGAATAATTGATTGCAAAGTAACATCGTTAGGAAGGTCGCCGCCGTCGTCGTCATCATGTCGTCGATACTCCGCCGTCTGCTTTCTCATAACATTAACGTTCCTCGTAAATTCTGCACCGCCGCCGCCGCCGCCGTGAATCGAGAATTGCTCGAGCCGCCGTCATCGCCATGGCTGATGCTGCCACCTTCTTTCTTAGGAAGAGGCCACGTGACCTACAACCTCTACTCTCCTACAAAGTGCAAAGTCGTCAGTTTCAACAACAGAGGCGGCCAACAAGAAACAGATCTCATGCGCGACGAGCACACGAGGATGGTGGGGTCCTCGCACGGGTGGCTAGCTCTGTACAACTCCCGCACGTGCGATATGTTCCTCTCGAATCCCCTCTCCGGCCGCCGCATCGACCTCCCGCCCCGCCCCGGCAAACCGTTCCTCGACAAGGAAGAGTTATACCTTAAGTGCAAGGTCATAATCTCGTGCTCCCCCAATGACGACGACTGCCGCGCACTCATGATTCTCGGCAACCAAGCGACTCTTTGCCGCCCGGGCCGCAGCAACGAGTGGGCCCCGCTCGGCCGATGGCACGACAACCCCTTGTTAACCGACGAAGATTTTGATGATCTCAAATTATACACTGATTTCGTCTACTCCGCCCCGCTAAAAAAGTTCTTGGGTCTCTCCGAACGCGGTAGGTCCCTCCGACATGAGTTGGAGGGATGGGATACCGCCGACCCGGTCTGGCCGAGAACGGTTCGGCTGGACCGGTTCGCCACGGGGGAATCGTGCTCCTTGGGCACGTGCCTTGTATCCGGAGAGCACCCCGATCAACTGTTTCTTTTGAAGCGAAGCTTCTGTGATACGGAGGTTAAGGTTAAGGTTTATAGAATTAAGGTATGTGGAGAATTGGAGCTGTGTTCGTCGTTGGATGATCTGGTGATGTTTGTCGGAATCAACCACTCGTTTGCGGTGAAGGCCTCCCAATTTCCTCAACTCAAGCCCAACTCCATCTACTTTAGTGGAGCGGGGGACTTATTTGGCCGATCTAGATATGTTGGTATTTTCGATTACCAAAATAAGACTTGCTCTCCAATTTATTATCCCTCCCTAGACCAAAAAGATTCAACTCCGCAGCCTTGGTTTACTCCTACTCTAGATTAGTTTGTGTTTATATTTTTGTGAATATTAATTTGGTATCTTTTGAGTTTGTGTCTATTTAGTATCTAATAATTAACTTAATTTTTTATGTTTTATAGAGTTGAATATATATATTGAATTCGATAGTGTAAGGGTATTTATGGTGGGCAAAATTAGTGACTATAGTTGATGAACATGTGATCTCAAAGAAGATGTGATCATTATAAACTAGTATCTTGTTTTACCATAATACATTATTTCTTCAGAAAGGGCTTACAATGATTGAGATTTTTGTTCATGTATGATTTTTTACATTTTTTTATTACCAAAATAGGACTTGCTCAATTTAGATTTAGTCCTTAGATCTCATTGTCTCTATCATTAGAATTGGCAAAAGTAGTGTGTACCATACTCTTTTATAGCACTATATCATAACAAAAATATAAATTTGACTAAGCAACTATGTCACAAAGCTCGACTAAAAAGGTATAGATGACTTTAAATATATCAATAACTTTTCAAAATATTAATTGTGATAGTATATCAATATCAAGCTCTAATCTAGTGGCTCATTTGTTAGCTAGGGGGTCCTAGTTTGTTGGTGTCACTAATATCCCCCCAAATTAATGCTGTTTACTAAGTGAAGCAAATTGATTTCTATAAAATCTCATTTTATGTCAACAAAAAAAGAAAAAAAAATAGTAGTAGTATGTTATTATGAGTTTTACAATATACAACTTAATTTATAGTAACATTTGGGTCACTATTATCATTGTTGGAAATCGAAATTTTTAAAAATCATTCCCACGTGTGACTCGCGATTAACATACAATATAGATGACTATTTTTTTAATTTTTTTTTTCAAAATCATTGTAAAGTGGATTACATGGAATTGGGCTTACATTTCGTGGATTAAAGCCCAAATTCATTTGGGTCAATACGTCGACGTTCTAGATTACAAAAATAGGACTTCCTCTTATATATCTATTCTGATATTTTCCCTCACGCCAGCCCAATTTTTTGAATTAGATGGTTTTATTTCAATTTTCGATATGCAATTATGTCCGTTTTATTCAATTTTTATGTCTTTATGTTGAAAAAATTCGAGTTTTAATTTATATATATCTTTTTTGTGCTCTATGCTACCGTTTGTGTTAGTCTTCAAGACTTCGATTGATCGAGAGATAGTTGTTTCATATTTTGCTAAACTGATTGATTTCACAACTTTGGAATACTAGAAATGGGATTTAAGTTTTACTCCCTCCTTCCCGCTATTAGTGGCTCGCTTTTTTTTTTAGATTGTCCCTCTATAAGTGGCTCAGACCCAAAATGGCAAAAATTAACTCTTTAAAAAATTTGGACCCTACAACTTTCTATCTTTTATGCCTTATTTTTAATACTCGTGCTCAAAAAGTATGAGCCACTAATAACGGGATGGATGGAGTATTAAATATCGATCGCAAAGAAATTATTACATTTTTTTTAAAGAAAAATCATTACTTCATTAACTCAAATCTAAGCGTACAATATTTTGAAGCCAAGATGAGAAAGAAACTTTGTTTGCTTCTTGACGATTTTTAGAAAATTTTGAGATTTTAGACAAACATTACAACATTTTAATCTACTAACCCAAAGAGTTGGAATTAAAGAGATATTGCCTTGAAAAAAAGTAGGTTTGGACTACATAAACTAAATTGTGATTCTAGTTCAGAAAATGGCTGTCCTCAAAAAGTGACTGCAGTAAATATAAGTTACAGTTTCAAAATTATTGAAGGTTTTGGAGACACATTAATTACTCTATTACAGACCTCATCAAATATGCTTCAGCAACTCAAGTCATTTTATACAATTTTCTATCTCTAACCAAAAAATGGAAAACACAGCAAATGGATTCAACTAAAACGACCATAATCCGGGCCGGGCCTTTTTTTGACACCCCTAGTCACAACTCTTATTTCTATAGTCAGGTAAAATAATGTATTTTCTTTCATTTCTTACTTCATGTTAGGGTTCCAATGTTGAGAAGGTTGGGTTGATTTGTTCCTAGAGAGATGTAGTTCACGATAGATACTTTTGATTTTATTGGAAGGATTTTAGATAGTTTACCTGAATTGGGGAATCAAGCTAAGAATGGCTAATATGTAACAATGATATTTAAATTTAGCTATATAATTAACTAGTACTGTGCCTCGTGCAATGCACAGAGTAGGGGTGAGTATTCGGATTACGGATCGGATTTCTGCCAAATCCGATCCGAATCCGAAATCCGAAATTCTGAAAATAATTAATCCGAAAATCCGAAATTTTAACCCTAAATCCGATCCGATCCGAAAAATCCGAAATTCTCCAAACAAATTCCAAAATATCCATAAATTCGAAATTAATATAATTATTCATTTATTTTCATCTCATTTGGTAATTGATAGCAAAGAATTCGAAAATAATATAGCAAACACAATCCAATCAACAATCAACCAATCACAATTCAAAACATAGAACATTCTTAAATACCTAAGTTTACCAATCATTCATTCATTACAATCAAACAAAATAAAAATTGAAAATAAAAATGAGCTTCAAAATATCCACCAAATTAACTACAAAGTGTATGCAGGACTGAGTGTCTGCGGGTGAGGGAGACTGGGACTTAGTTTTAGGGTTTTAGAAATAAAATGGACATTAATAAAAATAATATAATATATATATATATATATATAATTCGGATTTCGGATTTGTTCGGTTTTTTAAAGCTCCGATCCGATCCGATCCGAAAATCCGAAATTTTGAGATGAGAAGATCCGATCCGATCCGAAATCCGAAAAAATCCGAACCGAATTTCATAATTCGGTTTGGTTCGGTTTGGATTTTCGGATTTCGGATATTTTGCTCACCCCTAGCACAGAGTACACTTTAATTTAGTCTTTTAAATTTTTATTTTAGACTATTCTTTCACCTATGCATATGATTTGTACTAGATTTTTTTTATAATAAATATTATTTAAAAAGACAAACTTAACAGTGACACCTGGAAATAGAAATTGTTGTTAGAAAGATGAGGTCTTGTCATCTCTTGTGAATGTTTAAGATCCTTTGTTCCATTTTTGGTCGGCTTACTCGTGTTCTAAAATTTGTAAAAAAGGTCATTTCATCAATTTCAATATTTTATGTTTTAGTTCAATTTTATAATTATGGGAGTAGGAGTACATACACCCTTAACATATACCTCTCTATCATATTTACCTTCCTATTTTTTAATTTGGAGCTGCCAGCACCCAACGTGCCATAATTAGTGCAAAAACCCCTCGCCTCTAACAGATGATTAATACCGTTAACAATTTTTAAATTTTTTTAATTTTAGTTTTTTTATTTTTTGTAATTTGACTAACAACACTGTTAATTTTCTATTTTTTATTTTCTTATTATATTCTGATTTTTAAATTTTCTATATTCTTATTATATCCCTAGCAGATTACTGTTTATAATTTTTTATTTTTATAATTTTCTACTTTTCTTATTGGTGTTTTCTCAACAGATATATATAGTTTGAGTAAAGTTGAGTGGAACCCACTACGAAAATGAAAAATTGTAAACAATAATCCGTTAGAGGCGAGGGACCCAATAAGAAAATAGAAAATAGAAAATAGAAAATAAAAAAATAGAAAATTAACGGTGTTAGTCAAATTATAGAAAATAAAAAATAAATAAATAATAAAAAATCGTTAACGGTGTTAGTCATCCGTTAGAGACGAGGGAGTTTTCGCATTATTTATACCACGTTGGGGTGTTCACAGCTCCAAATCAAAAAATGGGGAGACAAATATGTTAGGGGTATATGATAGGGGGGATTTTGCTACATCTCCCTATAATTATTAATTAGTACCCATTAATCCAATTAAGGTTCATAATTAATTTTTATACTTGCTAATTTTAGCTAGTGACTGCTTATTGGATTTATTCCATAATTATAGCATATCATTTATTTAAGCTTCAATTTGTAGTGATAAATGTTAATAATGATTTATTATATAAAAACAATTTTTATTTTATAATAATAAAATAATTTTTTTTTGACGGAAAAATAATGAAATTAATAGTGAAACACAATAAGATAATTGTGGGATCGAAGATCTGAACCGCACTGTGAGTCATGAAGGCAAGGGGCGACCTGATTCGACATTGTTGTTTACTCTCCCAGCACATAGGTTAATAATTTTTCATGAATTTACATATGAATTAAAGCAGTTACAGATGAATATTCTTAAGGGATATTTGAATATTCAGTCACTAGCTAAAATTAGTAAATTAAGTATAAAAATTAATTATGAACCTTAATTGGATTATTGGGTACTAATTAATAATTATAGGGAGAAGTAGCAAAATCCCCCCTATCATATACCCCTAACATATTTGTCTCCCCATTTTTTGATTTGGAGCTGTGAACACCCCAACGTGATATAAATAATGCGAAAACCCCCTCGTCTCTAACAGATGACTAAACCGTTAACCATTTTTTATTATTTATTTATTATTTTCTATAATTTGACCAACACCGTTAATTTTTTATAACTGCAGGGATGTCAATTGGTTATTTTAGACCCATATTTTAGATTTGGAATGTCAATTGGTTAGCCACTCAAATTTGGTAACAGCCACTCAAAACTGCAACTGTGTTACAACTGAATTATATATACATTAGATCAAACTTTGGACCTCCCATATATGATGGAAACTCATGTCGGCCTAAAAGACCGGTCGACACACAAAACTTGACATCTTGCTCCGAACCAGACAACGATTAGCCACTCGAATACTCAAGAAGCATTCTGCATGTCCTCAGGTGGTGGTTTGTTATCAGACGGAGAAGCATTCGTGCCCAGTTTAGGACTAGAGGCGCTATGATCCGCTTGATTCTCCGACTTCATACGTGACTTCATTGGCCTCTCAAAATCTCGGGCTGCAGCAGGATCTATCACTAACTTCCCCAGTTTTTGATCCTGCACCACTCACAAATCACAATCACCATCTCTCCTATTGAGCTCAAAATAAGCGCGATGATTTCTATAAGATAGCCATTACCGAATAGTTTGTAATGAAAGTATGAAACAGTAGACCTGGGTTTGATGACCAGAATTCAGGTAAATTCAAACTGTGAAATCTTACATTTTGCAGACCTTCAAGCTTCCTCTGCAGTGCTTCATGCTCTGCCTGGATACGGAATGGAACACCATGTTTCTGATACACGTTCGTTTGAGCCAAACCTTCATCAATATCACTAGCAGTTGTTGCAAATGGATGATTTGCAGGGATCCATCTGACAGTATCAGGGTCTACATCAGGAGGTATGTGATCTCCTTCCTTGAGAAATACAGTTGGTCTCTTCCATTGATATGCACGGGATCTTCGTTTTTGATGTACTGTTTGTAGCTCATTTGTAAGAGTCACGGGAGCCAGGCGGTAAACTTTCCCACACATTTCAACAGTTGAATTGCTTTTACTGACCTTCACCATTGGGTTGTTAAATGGGTCCTCATACTTGAGAGGTGTTGAGCTGCGAAGAAGAACAAAAAGGAAAATTTCAGTACATGCAAGAAGTATGGAAATCTTCAGAATAATTCAGCATTCGGACTCTGTACATTATTAGATAAGCCGACAACCAAAGACAGAAACATGCCAGAAAAAAATGAACTCTTACATTGCTCATCAACCATATAAAGGCATGATTATTGAAATCTAAACAAAGCTTACAAACTTTTAAATCCTAGAGCTCAATCTCAAAGAAATAAGGTTAGAATCATACATGCCTCTTCTATCTGATCTAAGCTGTCCACGCCGTACAAGATCAGCCACAGAGCCTGGACGACGGTCACTTGATTTCTTTGATGCATAACCTTTCACCAAAACAACTAACACGGTCGATACAATGCACACTACAATTGTGAAGTTCATACCAGAAATTTTTCCGATCTGCCAAAACCGAAAAAGCGGAGTAAATTTTCAGCGAGAATCACATCCAGTATCTTATGCACCGTAGTGCATGAGTAATTTGGAATTTATCTAAAGTTTGAGGTGAAAAACTAGAGTTTCATCACAAGACATTGAACAAACGTAGAAGCTAATACCCACTAACTAAAACATCTTGTCAAATTCTCCTACACTAAAAGCTTCTTCTCTCTCTTATCTGAAGCAAGAAAAAAACCTCTAACTAAGTAAACTTGTCGATTTCAAATGCAGAAGGCCAAGAAGAGCTCTAGACTACAAAGACTAAAGAAACAAAATTAACTCACCGAGAAGGCGAAGACCGGTAGAGAGCCAATTGATTCGTGCAATTTGGCAACTACATTTTGCTGTGGCTTCTCAGCATTATCTTTCGCCGTCTTCTCAAGGACAACGGCGTCATTTGGGAGGCGGCTGTCGACATCAGATTCCACTGCTTTCACCACAAAGTTTCTGTATGCGACTCTCCGGTTCCAGTACTTACAGTTACAACCCAAACCCAGTTCCGGCCAGAATCGAAGTTTATTCGGAAAATTTTGAAGCTTTGACATATAATGTTAGAAATGAGGAATTCCAATATTATAGTAATTAATAAATAAACCGAAATGTGAATAGTGAAATGATAAGATGTTGAAATGGAATCGCAAGAGCGCCGGAGAGTTGACTTACAGGAAAGAACGACGGCGAACGAACGTGAAGTGCCCCAATTGAAGCCATTTCAGCTATTACAATTATTGGTGGAATCGCAAACCGGAGATCATTCTGGCAAAATGGCAAGAATTTAGGGCAAATCGAGCTGGATTGAGGTAAGCCGATTTGGGATTAAAGAAACTCCTTGCCAAACGCAACCAAAAGAATTTATATCTACAATGCTCCTGAAGCATAAAATTTAATATCAGCATTACATCATGAGTTTATGCAAAATTATTACATCTTCTAACGAATCTCAACTCTCTATCTACAAACTACAATTATTCTCTCTTAATTTCAAAAGTCAGTCCTTCGCCATAATTTTCTCACATAAATAAGAGAACCACACTAGAGTGACAGAGACATTTTATTTTATGTCAATGCAAGAGAACCAAAACTGCAAAATTTTACGTTTTCGTCAAGTAAAACTGCCATACCTATTCTACCTGTTCAATTTATATCTTTATCTAATTACACAAATTCATGCACATTGACCAACAAAAACAAAAAAACTGAGTAAGTTTATTAACCTTATGCATAAAACTTGACAATAAACGATCTTTAACCTCAGATTTCACCCAAGAAACGACCTTTAACCTCAGATCTGACCCAAGAAACGACCTTTAACCTCAGATTTCACCCAAAATACGACCTTTCCCTCCGCAATCGAACGAAATGACCTGCGATTTGACTAAAGAAACGATCTTTCTCTCTGTTTAAGTGAAGGCATGAAGATAGAAGAAGTGTGGAGGAGGTGAGAAATGAGAATTGGGGTTCGCCATTTAACTGCAACTTTTCTTTTTTGAGAATTCTTTTTAATTTTTTTTTTTAGTAAATAATTTTTCTTTTTTTTTCTTTTTAACTTTTTAACTTTTCTTTACTATTGGACTTTTGAAACATGATAGGATGATAATAACCATTATTGGTTACTCTTAATCTAAGTGTCCATATTTAATATGAATGAATATATTTTATTCCTTTTTTGCTGCAACCGCCTGAATTTGAATTGAAAAAAATAAAGAAGGGATATAATCACGATTTTGTGAGATTATTAAATCGTGGGAATTAGAAAAAGTTAAAAAAAAAAAACATCAATGATTTTGTTGTTATCATATTCTTTTGCTACACATATTTTTATGATGCATTTAAGATTACAGTAATGCATTGCTGCATAATTTATAGTGCACAATATAATCTATACAGTGCCATCTTCTCGAAAAAATTAAACGCATTACAATATATAATATGGAGTAATGCATAAATTTGTATTTTGAGATGATAACGAATTTAATGGAATTTTTTTAGCACCTATTGAATATTTCAATTAATCATACCGTAAATTATTTATACAAAAAAAAGCATGAATCTCATTAAACATGACTATATATATAAATTTAAGCATGATTTTATATAAGCACAATTTGTTTTATTCATATATTTGTATCTATTTTCAATCTTCACTATTGAGCGACAAATTTGACTTGCTCTTCTATCGATCTTTTGTTTGCAGATTTGTAGAGACGCCATTTATAAAAAACTTCTTCAATATTTCAATCAAATTATTTAGTTTGTTCTATTATTTATGTCATCAATACTTTTATTTCAGGTCCAAGAGTCGAAACATATATAATAATAGAGGTAAGCGTTATTATTATTTTAATAACAAGGTTGTATGCATTATATTCATTTTAATCTTTAACTAAAATATTTTGATTATTCGAACTTATGACATATCTCTTATCCATGCATCGCACGAAGGGCAATATATATTTATATATATATAGTTCTAGAGTGTTTTTTTTTTTAAGAAATATATAGTTCTAGAGTTTTTTTTTTTTTTTTTGAGGAAAAATATATAGTTCTAGAGTTGATTCTACATGTTATTGCAATACGTAGTCAACTTTTATGGTTTTAGAATTGATTTTTAGATGTCATTGTCACATATGCGGTGTGCTCGTCAACCTTGTACATGGTGTCATGAGAGAGAGATTATGTGTTGAGAGAGTGTTGATAGTATGAACAATATTAAGGAAAACTTAGATATTTTTGGTCATTTGGGGTATTTGCCTATCTGAAGACGACGATACTTTCTTCAAATATGTGTTACTATATTTAATCTTAGTAATAGGAAAATAAAGCTGCACCATCCACGGTGCTTCGTTCAGATTTTCCTTTATTCAGTAATTTGTCTAATTTTAATTTATATATATTCTAATTTTTATTTTTATTACTTAAAATTTTATTAATTTCATATTCTTGAAATATCACATGTTTATCTATTAATCACATCTCATATTTATCTTTTCCTCTATTTACTTAATTTCTTCTATTACACATATTAAAATAATAACAATTTTGGAATGCATTTTTATAAATCCTTATTTACATTCTTAATTCATATATAATAATATATAGAAAATTTGTAAATGAAAATCCCTATGAAGATTAAATAAATATATTTAATTAACATGTCTACATGGAATCTTTTTCATTTTTCATTCATGTTTTCCTAAAAACTTCGATTAGTGCTTTCTAGAAAATATATACATTGAATCAAATGTGGAATAGGTAGCAAAAGAACATAACAAAAAAACTTGAAGATAATTATATTTGAAACTAAATCACAAAATTGTAATTAAGGATTGAGATAATTAATTTTTGGGCGGCATCAATGAATGAACATTTTTTTTTAGCAGATGAATGGTCATTTTGGGTGGGCAGAGATTAAGACTATTGGGCTAGGTGGCGAGTGTGCATGGGGCATGCAGAATGGGAGGGAAAAATACATGAATAAGCAGGAAAAAACATTGCAATTATTTTGCTTTAATATAGTAATAGATTTGGCCAAATAGTGTAATAATTATAATTAGCAAAATTATTTTCCAAATCTCAATCACTTTTCATATATAATCTATAATAATATTACTAAAATATAATTAATAAAATCTATCTTTATAATTTCCTAATATTAATTTGACAAATTATTAATATACACTAAGATTTATTTAAAATTTTAAATAATGACAAATGTAATATCAAATTAAACGGGTGATCACATTAATCGACATGCTTATGAGGATTTTTCTTCATTTTCAATTCATATTTTTCTAAAATTTAAAATAAAAGTAATCTCACATTGATTTTTTTATAAGACTTTACCAATTGGAGAATACTATTGGATTATTAGTATGCACTAACATATATTTAAATAATGCACGAGGTGATTTCAAATTAAACGGGTGGCCACGTTAATCGACGTGCTTACGTGGTACATATATATAAATCTAAATTAAACGGGTTTCATAGACTGCATAATTTCGGTATATATATATATATAATCTTAATTAAACGGGTTTCATAAATTGTAATATTCAGATTTTTATTGAGACAAATAACCTATTATTATTATAACAACTTATATTTTGTTATTTTGACATTTTATACATTTAAACAAGTTCGTGTAATTAGTGTATTACTACACGTGTGACGAAAACAGGTTACAAAATTACTTTAATCAGATATGTATACCGTTATATATTATAAACAGGTAAGGATGGGTGAACCCTAGCTCATCATTTTGGTTCATCGTCATCCTTTGTCGCAGTCAACGACCCAGGGTGATTGAAGGCTAACCTCATTGTTTCGATTAAATAACAAAAGAAACTAACTATTTTTCTTGATTTTAATTAAAAACTAAAGATTTTCACGTCAAAAAAAAATTCCTATAACTACTAAGCATATTACGTCTAATAATTTTAATAATATTAATAAATGATGAATTTCCGTCGATTTTTGACGGGCTACACGCTAGTTATTACTAATAGGAAAATAAAGTTGCCCCATCCACGGTGCTCCGTTCAGATTTTTCTTTATTCTGGTAATTTGTTTAATTTTAATTCATATATATTCTAATTTTTATTTTTATTAATTAAAATTGTATTAATTTCATATTCTTGAAATATCACATGTTTATCTATTAATCACATCTCATATTTATCTTTCCCTCTATTTAATTAATTTCTTCTATTACACAAATTAAAATAATAACAATTTTGGAATGCATTCTTATATAAATCCTTATTTTATACATTCTTACTTCATATATAATAATATATAGAAAATTTGTAAATGAAAATCCATATGAAGATTAAATAAATATATTTAATCAACATGTCTACATGGAATCCTTTTCATTTTTCATTCATATTTTTCTAAAAACTTCGATTAGTGCTTTCTAGAAAATTTATACATTGAATCAAATGTGGAATAGGTAGCAAAAGAACATAACAAAAAAACTTGAAGATATAAATATATTTTTTTCCACATTTTGGCAAAGATTAGAGATATTGATTTAATATGAACTAACGAAATGGTTCAAATATACTTAAAAAGATGGATTTTTACTAATTTGAATTAATATTAACTTTGTTTAAATTTTTATTGAGTAATTTAGCATAAACCAGCAAGACGGTTCAAATAATATATAAAGAAGAATTTTTACTAATTTTAATTAATATTACTTTGAAGATGTAAACATATTTTTTTCTGCATTTTGGCAATGATTAGAGATATCGATTTAGCATGAACTAACGAGACGGTTCAAATATACTTAAAAAGGAAGAGTTTTTACTAATTTTAATTAATATTAACTTTGTTTATATTTTTATTGAGTAATTTAGAATAAACCATTGAGACGGTTCAAATATAACATAGAACGAAGGATTTTTACTAATTTTAATTAATATTACTTGTAGTGTTCATATTTTCATCGAGTATTACTTAACGGATTTGAGACGGGTATGTACAGTAAAGTCACTATTTTAACCGAGATTAAGACGAACACATGTAGAAAAATTCTAAACAAATTTAGATTTAGAAAATATATAATGAATGAGTAAATCCGATCAATTATCATTCATAATTATAAATTTAGATACGTGAAATAAAAATTAATTTTCTAAGTTTGATTAATAATTAATGCGAATAATATCACAACTTTTAAATAAGATATAAAATCCATATATTATTAAAACGATTACGGATTCGGGAGCTCTCCTTAATTCGAGGTCCTACGTGGCGCTCTCTCCTTTTAGTATTCTTATTTATCTTTAATCCTTATTTTGAGCATTTTATTCATTTATTCTATGTATATTTAATATAGATTTTCTCACCCCACATTGATTTTTAATAAAACTTCATTCTTTTTTTTTGGTAAATAGAAATTTATTTCACCAAATGAACAAGGGGTTCAAACAACACTACAAAACAAACAAACAACTGAAGCTAAAACCTACAACTAGCTAACCAATTAAGATTGAAAATACCGAGCTAGTTTAGGATCCTTGAGCCCTCTCATAGCTATAAGGATTTGACAATTCTTCACCACAATCTCAGCACAAGTATTTACATCCTGAAATTTCCTTTTGTTCCTTTCCTTCCATAGTTGATAGATGACCACTGTAGATACAACTATGTACATTTTTTGTTTCACAGTCTTGGAGCCATATTGAGTGAACAGATATTGCTTTTCCTCATCCCATGCATTTGCACTCCTTGGTATACCACTCCATGATGTGACTGCCTTCCACACTTGGGCAGAAAATTCACACTTGAAAAAAATATGATTGATACATTCTAAATCCTTCTCACATAAACAACATAAAGGATCCACTGGAATTCCAATTTTAATAAGATGATCACAAGTTACAAGCCTATCCAGTAGAGTTAACCACATAATGAAGATGCATTTGGGAGGTGCTATATTATTACATAGTACCTTCTGCCAAACAACTCTCTGTGTTGCTCCTCTTAGTTCACAATATAATTTCCTGATGGAAAAGCTTGGCTTTGTAAGAAGAAGCATTCCTGCAGAAGAATTATTCACAATATCTCTAGCCTCAATGATTTTTCTTACCACCCATGAAGCTTGGGCTGGAACAGTCATGGTGGAGATGTCCTGATGTTTGATGTAATATCCATGAATCCACTGCACCCATAGCCTATCTTTCTTTTGTGACAGACACCACAATAACTTGCAAATGGCAGCCTTATTCCACCAATGCATATTAATGATGTTCCAGCCACCTGCAGATTTTGGTAGGCATAAATGGTCCCAAGCAACCAAAGCTCTCTTCGAAACACCAGATTTTCCAGTCCATAGAAAATAAAACTTCATTCTTGGAGAACCTATATAAATACTCACAATCCAGGTGTATTTTTTCATTCCGCAATTATTTTGCACAACCAATATAATTTGGCAAATTAATTTATTGGCCAAATAAATAGTTTTATTTTTATTGACAATTTTAATTTGATCAATTATACAGTTGTCAATATTAATTTGTTTAATTTAACAAATTTTTAAATTAACGTAAATAAAAGAAAAATCTCAAAAATACGTATTCTCAATTATAATTCTTGGATTTGTATATATATACACGTAGGGATAATTCTCGAAATTTAACTTTGTGACGAGATGATCAGAAGTACACAACAATTAACGATGTATATAATGAAATATTTGACAGATTGTGAAGTAAAAAAAAAATAGTTTGATTTCTATTGATTTTTTTGCAACTAAAGAAAGTGAAATAAAATCAAAGAAACACTCTTTTTGATCAATTATCGAAATATTATCAGTCCGAAATAATATTAAATTATTTTTAATGTTCATGCTTATATATTGCAAAATAATAATAAAAATAAAAATATTTGTTAAGGAAGTATAGTAAAATCGAAGAAACAACCTTATTAATATATTTTTTTTAATAATATAGTTCGCCGTCGATTTTCGACGGGATACACACTAGTTATTTTTAAAATATATACATATAAATTAAAACATAAAGTTATTTACCGTCGAATTTTGACGGGCTACTTACTGGTACAAGTCTATATGAATAATAACACTATCACGTACTGTATAGAAGGGTGGGCTCTTCTTCAACGACCGCATTAATTCCTATATATATATATATATTAGTATTTGATAATTAGGTATTGTGAGTGCATGCAGTCTAGGGTTTTAATAAGAATAATTGATTGCAAATTAATCAATCATGTCTTCAATACTCCGTCGTCTGCTTTCTCATAAAATTGCTCGTCGGAAATTCTCCACCGCCGCTGTGAATCGAGAATTGCTTGAGCCGTCGTCGCCATGGCTGATGCTGCCACCTTCTTTTATAGCAGGAGGCGGCGAGATGACATACAACTTTTACTCTCCGATCAAGGGCAAAGTCGTCAGTTTCAACAACAGAGGCGGCCAACGAGAAACAGATCTCATGCGCGACGAGCACACGAGGCTGGTGGGGTCCTCGCACGGGTGGCTAGCTCTGCACAACTCCCGCACGTGCGATCTGTTCCTCTCGAATCCCCTCTCCGGCCGCCGTGTCGACCTCCCGCCATTCGGCGAGGGAGGGCTATGGCCTTCGTGTAAGGTCATAATCTCGTCATCTCCCTACGACCAAGACTGCCGCGCCCTCATGATCCTCGGCCCCTGGGCGGCTTACTGCCTCCCCGGCCTCAGCACCGAGTGGGCCCCGCTCGGCCGATGGGACGACCTCGGCCCCATCACTATCGATACTCTTAACGATCTCAGATTATACACCGATTTCGTCTACTCCCCCGCGCGTAAAATGTTCCTGGGGTTCTCCTACTCCGGCCGGTCTCTCCGGCAGGAGATTGAGGGATGGGATATCACGGACCCGGTCCGGCCCAGAACGGTTTGGCTGGACCGGTTCGGTATGTTTGACCGGAGTTCGGGGGTTAGCCACCTCGACACGTGCCTCGTGTCGGGAGAGCACCCCGATCAGGATCAACTGTTTGTCGTGAGGCGAAACTCGTACAATCAGGATGTTAAGGTTCATAGACTTAAGGATGGTGGGGAACTGGAGTTGTGTTCGTCGTTGGATGATCTGGTGATGTTTATCGGAATCAACCACTCGTTGGCGGTGAAGGCGTCACGATTTCCACAACTCAAGCCCAACTCCATCTACTTTAGTGATGCGAGGAACCTATTTGATTGCCAATCTATTGGTATGATCGACTTCCAAAATAATACTTGGTCTTCTGTTTATTATCCCTATTCTCACCAAAAAGATCCAATACCGCAGCCTTGGTTTACTCCCACTCTCGATTAGTTTGTTTTATATTTGTCAATATTAATTATTTGGGATCTTTTGAATTTGTGTCTAGCTATTTAGTATCTACTTGACTTTTAAATTTTCAGTTATGTTATATAGACTTTAATTAATTTCTCTCCCTCTGCCTTTTAGAGATTTAATTTCTTGGTGAAGAAACAAAGATGTGTATGAACAAGTAGCTAGGTTTGGAGTTAATTAATATTCAGAAACACATCCAAATTGAATTTGTAATACAAATTAGTAACTACTTATTAGATTTATTCCATAATTATAGTATATCATTTACTTAAGCTTCAATTTGTAGTGATAAATGTTAATAATGATTCATTATATCAAAATAATTTATATTTTATATAATAAATACTATTAAAATAATGAAATAAATAGTGAGTATGGGACCGGAGATCTGAACCGTGCCTTGTATGCGGAGAGCAGTCCGATCAACTGTTTCTTTTGAAGCGAAGCTTCTGTGATACAGAGGTTAAGGTTAAGGTTTATAGAATTAAGGTGTGTGGAGAACTGGAGCTGTGTTCGTCGTTGGATGATCTGGTGATGTTTGTCGGAATCAACCACTCGTTTGCGGTGAAGGCCTCCCAATTTCCTCAACTCAAGCCCAACTCCATCTACTTTAGTGGAGCGGGGGACTTGTTTGGCCGATCCAGATATGTTGGTATTTTCGATTACCAAAGTAAGACTTGCTCTCCAATTTATTATCCCTCCCTGGACCAAAAAGATTCAACTCCACAGCCTTGGTTTACTCCTACTCTAGATTAGTTTGTTTTATATTTTTGTGAATATTAATTTGGTATCTTTTGAGTTTGTGTCTATTTAGTATCTAATAATTAACTTAATTTTTTATGTTTTATAGAGTTGATTTTATATATTGAATTCGTTAGTGTAAGGGTATTCCTGGTGGGCAACGTTTAGTGACTATAGTTGATGAACACGTGATCTCAAAGAAGATGTGATCATTATAAACTAGTATCTTGTTTTACCATAATACATTATTTCTTCAGAAGGGCTTACAATGATTGAGATTTTTGTTCATTATAAAACTTCTGTTTATTTTTTTACCACAATATTTTGGTTGTCTTTGGTATCTGCCCCCATTTCTTTTCTCTTTTTTTTTTTGGGAGGTATATTTACCCCTACTTCTTAAAAATATAAATATAATCTTGCTCGTCCAAACTTATTTCTAGAATCTAGATGCATTAATATAATCTCGTATGTACATTCTTAAACTCCTAGCTCCATTTCTGCTTGTATTAGAAGGAAGGCCCGCTAGTGTTTGATACTGCAGGCACAAGTATATTTAGATTGTCAACATCACAATTTACTAAAATAATAGTGTGACGAATCAATTCAACACCATAATCTTATTTTTGCTCAAAAAAGAAATACTTGTTTCTTCTTCAAGCATTTAATCCAATTATTTTCTGCAAGTATGTACACAACTTACTCTTAACAATTGGAGCTTTCCTAGAGAGAGAGAGAGAATGGTATATCTATACGCTCAGCATCCTTGCAGGTCTCTCCACCTGAGATACACAAGTCCGGCTTGATAATGCGTATAAGCTCCGGCTACAACAAGAACATGGAAAAGTTGGTGACTGTGGCCGGCGATATCGAATTTCCCCGGCATCCATCTCTCTGGAATTCTCATTGCATATACCAAAGCTCCAATGCCATAAAATACGCCCATCAAAACTTCATATCCTGTTGTGTGGAGCGCCTCCGGCTGGTGCCAGAATAAGATTAGCTTGTGTAAGATAGGGGCTGCACCAGAGAAACCCATCCCGAAGAAGAGCGATGCTCGAAAGGTACGGTATTCTGGAGTTTGGAAGACTGGCAGAAGGGATGCCAAGATTGTACCAATTCCCAGTAAAGTAATGAACCCCATGTAGAGATTGCAGAAGAAAGGATAGCACATGAAGGAGTAGTACACAGGTGGGTAGAAGGATGTCGAGATAAGGGCAGCAATCCCCGCATAGTCAAGCCGAAGCATGAAGTAAGCTACACGTTCAGAGTGACATGAGAGCAAGTGACATGTGCTGCTAGCTAACAAGCAAAACATAGCCCCACCCAAGAAAGCAAAGAACGGCCAACGTGTGATTGGCCTCACCAATAATGGAGCTATTATGTTCGCCACGTCCTCTTTCATGCTACGCTGAAAATAATTAAAGAATGCAAATTATGTTAAAACATTAAATGAATTACATGGAGTACATATTAACGGAAATCAGCCCAGATGTTATAGATATTCTTCTCGTGATAGAGTCTATGAAATTAGAATTGCCGATACAAATTATGAAATAGGAAATGAGTCGTGCCCCAAATGTCACAAACACAAAAGTAAGATAATGTGCATGTGTTCACGTGGAATATAGCACCTTACTGCACCGATATGATAATTAGAATCGGTGAGACCACCAGGACACCAAGATTTAATTATCGGGAACAGTATAATTAACCTGCGATGCCCTAAATATTGATCAATGTGTATCAGTTGTTCATGGAAATTATATGACCTTAAATACGGGTCTAACTCAAGCAACTTAGCTGCTACCCTACAAAAGCCAAGTCAAGCAACTCCCATGGTCTATAAAAGCCAGTGCGGCAGTGACATGCAATATTGGTAACAACTAGCCAAAATCTCACTCTGTCTAATGTAGAAGTAAGGGTATGACAATTGTTAAAATTTTACCTTTTTTCTTATGGAGAAGAGTACAATCAACTCCTGACCATGAAATTACTTAAACAACTACTAAAATTGTCTGAGTTCGCTAGAATCAGATCCAATTAACTTATATTTAACTTATCTTGACCATTTCAGAATAGCAAAAGAAGATATCGGTGGCCCAACATCATATCATCAAAGATACTATTGGTGAGACCAAGACTAGTATGTGAGTTGTGGAATCAAGGTAAGGTGCTTCTTTTAAAATGTTAGCATAATACCCGTATCAACTTAAGCTTTAGATTCATTCAACATGATACAAAAGCCAAGCCAACAAAAGATGTTAAAATCTCAGCGCCACCCAATTATGAATAAGCTTTTTATGACTCTTATCTTTCCGCTCTAGGTGATGACTAGATGAGGATATAGAGATACACTTTCGCTAATCAATTTAGTTTAAATATAAACCACAAGATAAATGCATATAGCTGAGCATGTGGTGACAACCTAACATTTGTAGGTTATGGAACTATAAAATGGATTCTCAACTAGTTAGGCCCATGAAGCCTCAAGAATGCTGGACAAGGATAAGGCAATGAGTAAGCAATCCAGAAAACACCATCGTAAAGAGAAAGTAGAGTACCAGAACACAAATATCAGTGTGGTTGCTGTGAGTCAGATTCTCTGGTAAACAGTTAGAGAGGAGTTCCATAATGTGCCAATTAGACAAGTAGTCCATTGAAGGCAATGATGTTTTCAACTCCTCTCGAAGTCTTTGAAGATCAGGCATGTGTGGCAAGGATGGGAGACAAGTAATAAGTTCTGCTTGCAATTTCTGAAAATCGGCATTTCTGAGCACACTCGGCAAATTTTGTAGTCTAGGCAGATCCACAACATTTGGAACCTTCATGGCAGTGTAAATGGTTAGAGAGAGGAAAAGGAAGAAGCCAATCAAATGCCTGCACAGAGGAGAGAGATTGGATGAATGGTGGGGAAGTTTCACAAAGATCTAACCATACTAAGAAAATAAAAAATAAAGTCAACACCACTGTAACATAAGCCCAAAGCATTGATAATAATAAAAGAAGTGCAAGCAGAAAAAACAAACGAGATATCCAGAAAATCAATATGATGATATCTTTCCAACACATAGCTAAAGCCTCACGAGCCTATACATGGTAGAATCTCTCTATTATGCTCTTTATCTGAAACGAGCATTTAATATGAACACCTCGCTGCAAAAATAAAAATTAACACACCTCAACCAACCTTCTTTATACACTAGTAAATGCAACCATCATACAGTGAAACTTGGACACTTGTTCCTTTCAAAAGCCATTAAAATTATCTTTCAACGCTTTCTACTCCTTTTCAGGTGAAGGTGTCCAAACATTGCGAAATATGGTACTAACCAAAAATACAGATGAAGCTTTAATCCAACTTACCACCAAAATCAATGTACAAATGGAATTTAGGACAAACAAAACATTCACAATCTCGGAGAGATCACATGATTATCCTCGTAACCTACTAGCATTTTCAATAGCAAAGCAAGAGACAAAGACCTTGAAATATTCCGCTTGCACCAATTATTTTGTTGAGCTCCTTTTTCTTTATGAATATTATATTTCATCGTGATTCTGCTGCTTAAACCGAATAAAGGAGTACAATATTTCTCAAGAAATAATAATATTCACTAACATCGTATATAAATTGTAGCCATGAATCACAGGAGTCCCATGCTACAAACCAAAACCATAATCGTAAACAAATACTATATACTATTAATAGTAACAAAAACAAAAGCATGGCTGAAATAAAACTCTTACGTCCAAACATTGAGGGTCTCGTTGTGAATGGAGAAAACGCTGAGAAGGGCCTGCTTCAAAGGCCATTCAGCCCTGTAATGTCCAAGGATATACTCATTGTCCTTCAAATATCCGGGCAGCGCGTGGTACTCCACCAGCTGGTATTTCACCTTCTTCCAAAATCTCTTTCCTTTCCCTTCTGCCGACGAAGACCGCGAGATCAAATTCTCATTTGATCCACCGCGAGATTCCACCGCACCACGATCCCCTTCATTCTTACCCATTCTCTTCCCACACCGCATGTCATCAAACACAAAACAAAATTCAATTTAGCCATAAAAAGAAAGGTCTGCAATTCATGCGTAAACCGTTGATCAACAACAATCAGAATTAGAAAAAACTACGTGAAATGCAAGGAGCGCGCCGCCGCCAAGAGATTAATTGGGAAATTCAATTGTGCGAGTAAATATGTGGACTAATACATATACACATATATCATGAAAAAATATTCACTGAGTTAACATACATTTTAGCCCAATGGCAGCTAAGTGTATGATGAACAGAGATGATACACCCAACAGGCTCTGTTGTCATATTCTTAGTTATTTATGCTGTTCGAAAAATTTCACTATATATTTAGTAAAATATGGCCGTAACACCTCCAAAATTATCCAGGGCATAAGTGCGCTTAAAGTTCTGATGAAACTTGACCTTTACTCAATTTATCATTATGAGATGCTACATGTGAAGAGGTATCTTTTGGACATGCCGAGCAAGTCAATTATACAACTTGAAAGACCTATATCGGAAGTGATCAACTTTGCAACATATGTGTGTCTGATTATCATGGCTAACACACACACACAGAAAAAGTTAAACTATTTCTTATACATGCACCTAATATGTGTAAATTTCTGCTGGATGAATTTTGCCCCCACTTCCACAGGTGTACAGCGCATCAACTTCAAAGTTGAAACAGAAGCACATTAAGGTCAAAGTACATATCAGAAACTACGTTCTCTGTTTTCCCTCTTGCAAAATATCCATCCAGTTTTGTGTTAACTGAAGCTACGATGTATGCATATAAAATAAATTCATTTTTCTTCAATTCCAAAACATGACATGTTTGAGAGAGAAGATTGCAGTAATAATGAAAAAGAACCTGTGGTGTTGACAGAAGTTCGGCATCATTCTTTACTAGTCTAGGGTGCACAAGTACAAAGTAAATCTTCCAGAAGCAGCTTTCAGTCATATATCCAGGGCAAAGCTCAATCCTTAGCGCAGCTAATCTTGGGGCAAGTCGTTCAACTGCCAAAGCATGCTCTTGTTGGGCATCTGACAAATCAAAATCTGGTAGATACAAAAATAACCAGTCAAAATAATTCTCACATGCAACTGTCACTGCCCAAATATTAATGCATCCACCATATCAGAAAACAAGGAGAAGTTCATGATTAAGGAAATTCTTCATTAATTCTGATATGCCAAGTGAAGATCTTGCTAAAGAGATCCATAAGAATATTGCTGTTTACATTGAATGAACAAGTTACAAGCATAACAACAAGATCAATTAAGCCAAGTATATCCAAAGCTTGACTGCTCAGCAAACTTATTTCTAAGCTCGAGCAATGATTTGTAAGCTAACATTTTTAACCTTTCCATGTTCGGGTTGTCCTGGTTATTGGTAAGATCATTGTATTGTTATATGTATGTAAAGTGATGTATTTTAATTTAACTGAATGAATATGGAATGTAGTTATAAGATCTATGCAGGGAATTTAAACTACCTCATTAAGATGATGCAGTACATAAATTAGCATAATTGTACTGGGCGAAATAAAAAAAATGGGCCCTCTTTCGACCATATGAAATATCAATACGATGTTTATTTAAATACACATAAAATTTTAATCATAGAAATTAACTTATTTTAGCTCTTTTACTTGTAATATAATTTATAATATTATTATTTGCTTCACAGACAATTTGTTGAACAAAATTTTCGTCCGGAAATATTTTAATTTAATAACAAATACACGAACTTACTAACTCAAGAAAGAAATTTATAAGTTACTCCCTCCGTCCCCAAAAGTGTGGTGTACTTTTAATTTATTGTGAGGTATAAAATATTAGTTGAACAACACTAACCTGAGACGGAGGGATTATTTTTTTTTTATAAATAAAAGGCTGGTGAAAATTTCTGTTGCTCGTCCAATTATTTTAGCATAAAACAAAAATAATGAAATTTCTTTCGATAGATGTCCAATAACTAAAAGATAAATCTTATAGTTTAGAGATTAGAAATATCTTCTAACTATTTTTCATGATCTAAAACGGTAAAAAAAAAAAGAATAAAGTTGAAGTGTTTGAGATTTTGAAATAGTGTATTTACTATAAAAAAAAATATCAACCATAAAGATACATATAAAACAAATACATGTAACAATTTAGTGAATTTTTTTGAATAAATTGAATTCATAATTCTCTTATTATATTTATTAATATAAATGTATATTGTAAAATAACTCGTATATATGTAAAACTTAAAACGAAATTGAAGGGCTCATATATATCTGAAATATAGTGAGAAATGAGGTCATACGTAAATAAAAATTAAATTACGACATTGGGAACATAGCATAAAGGAAATTGAACTATTACGGAAACAAATTTGGGGCCCAGAAATTGAACATTTAAACTACAAACTATTACGGAAACAAATTTGGGGCCCACATAAAGGAAATTGAACATTAAATTACGACATTGGGAACATAGCATAAAGGAAATTGAACTATTACGGAAACAAATTTGGGGCCCACATAAAGGAAATTGAACATTTTAAACTACAAAAAAACTGTAATTAGAAGGGATCGAACACGGGTCTATTCATTTAAAATAAGGCACTTCACCAAATGAACTAAGTTATAACATTGTAAAATTGCTAGTACTCAATATATATATAAATAAAATATATTTTTGGGGCCCCTTAAAATTTGGGGCCCGGGGCGGTTGCCCAGGCCCACCCGCCCTCAGGGCCGGGCCTGAACAGAACTAATTGTCAAACTTGAAGGCCATAACTATTTGAGGTTGAGCTAGTCCAGGTACTAAGACTTGTTGAGATCCTTAAATCTTAATCATAAAAAATCAAAATTATACATAAATGGTTTTGATCAACTTCAGCAAGAGATACATTGTTGTCAATGCAAGGCATCACAGCCCAAAACTTTCATACAGTATCAAAGTTATTAAATAAGCCAATCTTTCCAACTCATTTATTGAGAATTTTGGTGGATTTATAAGCCAACCTGCACTGAACTCCTCATTCACTCTTCAGTTTAATAAAATAAAACAACAATGCTATTGCGATAACCAATGATAGCCTTATACATTGAGGAACTAGCATCAATAAAATCTATAGAGAGAAAAAGGCAATAGTAATGTTCAACGTACCAACATCATCTCGAGGTAATGGGAAATCCAACCAGGTCTCCGGATGCATAGCGACGTCGCGCGCGAAAGCCACCACTTCCTCAGTAACACCAACAGCTCCATCCCCCAACGAACCGATGCCGTCGTGCTTCTCTCTCTCATCATCCGATTCCTTAGACAGCCGAGAAATCCCGCTCCTGAACTTACCCCCAATCTCCGCGAAGTCATCTCGGACCCTCAACAACGGATCCTGCTCCAAATCCGCCAAATCCGAGTCCGGATTCTCTTCAGGTTGCGGAGGAGGGGCCAGGAATGAAGCTACGCCCCAAAACTCGCGGGTTCGGGTTTTACTGAGCTCCGAGAGATCCTCTTTGACGCCGCGAGATGGTGTCGTCGGAGACGACACTTCGTCATCATCGGATTCCGAGTTGCCGGATTGCTTGGATTCGGGCTTTGTAGAGGAGTCGCCGTCGTGTTCGTTGAAGTTGAGAGAGTTTGCGATGGATCGGGCAAGCCATGACATTTTCTGAGGAGAGTAAATCGGGTTCAGATAATCGGGCCGGGTCGCCGGCGATCTGTGATCCGAACGATAGGGATTGGGGATTACAGACTGGACTGAAATGCAAGGAGCGCGCCGCCGCCAAGAGATTAATCGGGAAATTCAATTGTGCGAGTAAATGTGTGGATTGATACATATACACGACAGGATTTACTGTATTGATGGCTAAGGTTGATCGAATCAAGAAGTCTTGTTTGTCTTTTCGGCGGATCTAACGAGAAATTATGAGCGGAAAAAGTTAGGAATGAAACTAGCCATGAGCAACTGAAAATCTGCAGATTTTCATTTCGGTCTCGAGCTTTTATGGAGCGGCGAATAATCATTAATTAATACAACGTCTGAAAATAGTATTACGTGTTAATGGAGGAAAAAGCGAGACGCTTCAAAAAAATGCGGAGATGCTAAAATTGATTCTGCGTTGGTTTATTGGATTTATTATGATGAAAGCGACAATGCGACATCAATGAGACGCGATATTTATAGACTTCATAATTCAACACACGACTCTCCTTGTCTATCCATAGTAACTATGATGGGGATTTTTACCCAACCCTTTTGTGTTCATGCTTGATTCATTTATTATTAAGTTCATTCTCGAATTTCGTAACCGAATACTCCGATGCTTATGAACTTAATCAAACTGAAATAAACCTTTTAATTTTTAGATTTACATTTAAACTATTACATATAAGTTGATCTAGTATTCTAGTTAATGATTTTATATTTCAAGTTAAACTACTCAACGAAACTTGCTTATGAGCCCAATATATATCCAGCTCATACTTGACTTCTTTAGCCTTCGCTAAATGAGTTTGGACGTGCTTTTATCGAGTCTGTTAGGAAATAAACGCGCACATACACAATCACGAAAATGAAAAGAACACGAAAATTGTTTACCCACTTCAATACAATGTGTATCTACGTATAGGGGTGATGTAAAGCCAAAGTTTTCACTATATTTTTTGGATACGATTTATGAGAACAACTATATACTCCCTCCGTCCCACAATAAGTGATTACCTTTTTTTTTGGCACGGGTATTTAGGAGAAAATATTTAAAGAGTAAAAAGATAGAAAGTGGTGAAGCCCACATCTTTTGTGTGAGAGAGAGTGTTTCCATATTAGGAAAGTGGCCACTTATGATGAGACAACCCAATAAGGAAATGTGGTCACTTATTGTGGGACGGAGGGAGTATATAGCAAACAAATCAAGCCCTAAACCTAGCTTGACTAGGAAACTGTGTGACCCAAAAAATTAACGTTTACAACAACCCCCCTAACCATAACCAACTTTGCGGTGAGTTGGATCACCGCATAGAATGATTTATTTTCTCAGGCTCAGTACTCTAACAGAATCGGACTGTCAGTAATTCACTAGTACTTCGATTCATTTAGAGTCTTAATGGTTACGATAATAAATTAAAAATTGGATCGAATATTGGACCGACGAGGTTGTCCGATCAAAATTCAATTTGTTCGATTCGTTAAACGACTGTATGATCAAGTTTTAATAACATTGTGGAATAAGGGGTAGTGTGTACCATACTCTTTTAGAGCATTATATCATAACGAAAATACAAACTGGACTAAGCAACTATGAACTATGTCACAAAGCTCGACTAAAAGGTATAGGTGACTTTAAATATAACAATAACTTTTCAAAATATTATTTGTGATAGTATATCAATATCAAGCTGTAATCGAGTGGCTCATTTGTAGGGGTCCTAGTTTGTTGGTGTCACTATAAAATCTCATTTTATCTAAAAAAAAAAAGTAGTAGTAGTATGTTATTACGAGTTTTACATATACAACTTAATTTATAGTAACATTTGGGTCACTATTATCATTGTTGGAAATCAAAATTTTTAAAAACCATTCCCACATGTGACTCGCGATTAACATACAATATAGATGACTATTTTTTTAATTTTTTTTTTCAAACTCATTATACAGTGGATTACATGGAATTGGGCTTACATCTCGTGGATTCAAGCCCAAATTCATTTGGGCCAATACATCGACGTTCTAGATTACAAAAATAGGACTTCCTCTCATGTATCTATTCTGATATTTTCCCTCACGCCAGCCCATTTTTTATTTTTTTTTAAATTAGCTGGTTTTATTTCAATTTTCGATATGCAATTATGTCCGTTTTATTCAATTTTTATATCTCCATGTTCAAAAAATTCGAGTTTTAATTTATATATATCTTTTTTGTGCTCTATGCTACCGTTTGTGTTAGTCTTCGATTGATCGAGAGATAGTTGTTTCATATTTTGCTATACTGATTGATTTCACAACTTTGGAATACTAGAAATTGGCGTGCGGTATAGTATATTTCCCACCTTATTTGGTGGTGTAGTGGTCCCACTCTGGTGTAATGTTTGATTAGATTATATATCTATACCTTGTCATTCTCTAAAAAAATAAATAAATGGGATTTAAGTTTTATTAAATATCGATCACAAAGAAATTATTGCATTTTTTTAAAAAGAAAAATCATTACTTCATTAACTCAAATCTAAGCGTACAATATATTTTGAAGCCAAGATGGGAAAGAAACTTTGTTTGCTTCTTGACGATTTTTAGAAAATTTTGAGATTTTAGACAAACATTGCAACATTTTAATCTACTAACCCAAAGAGTTGTAATTAAAGAGATATTGCCTTGAAAAAAAAAAGTAGGTTTGGATTACCTAAACTAAATTGTGATTCTAGTTCAGAAAATGACTGTCCTCAAAAATTGACTGCAGTAAATATAAGTTACAGTTTCAAAATTATTGAAGGTTTTGGAGACACATTAATTACTCTATTACAGACCTCATCAAATATGCTTCTGCAACTCAAGTCATTTTATACAATTTTCTATCCCTAACCAAAAAATGGAAAACACAGCAAATGGATTCAACTAAAACGACCATAATCCGAAAGGTGGTAGAACACGAAGCCAAGAAAGTACAACGGCATAGCTGAGAAACCGAAACCAGACTGAACGAGCAAATTCTGGTGCCAAAATCGCGTTTCTGCACATTCAGAACGCGATGGCTAGAGTGCTGGTACGTTACGAGCAGGTTGAAGAAAGCTCTCCTTGAATCTTTGATGTAGTTTCAACTGATTCAGACAATGATTCATCCATTTCCTGTTGTCTGAATCAGTAGAAAATGATTTGTACCAAAATTAGGACTAGGGATGAAAATCGGGACAGATAATGAGACAATAATAGTGAAATGATTTGCATGAATATTTTAACTAGGGATGAAAATCGGACACACAGTGATAGTGTAATAACGATATGTAAAACTTACATCAGACGAAGCTACGGTTACTGTCCTGGTTGACTTTTACTTGAGAATCTTCTTCTGCCTCCTCTTTGTCCAAACTTCCATTCGAAGATTCCAATATCTCGGCTGCTAGTCTCTCGTGCTTTTCTTTCAATTCCGGGGAGCTTATAGCCTCGCTGATAGCTTGCTTGATCTCTGCAACCAAACCTTGAATCTTAGTTTTTGAGTCTTCGTCTGGGGAGTTACCAAGTTTCTCCACCTCCGCCTTTAGAAGCTCAATCCTTTCCTTCAAATCTGATGAACTAACGACATCATCTATAATCATCTGAACTTCTTCGTTGAAGGTGTTTATCTTTCCAAAGGCTTCTTGGTTCGAAGGTTGAACCACCTGCAGACCTACGGATTTAAGAACAGACTTAAATTCGGACTCCAGCTCTCTGTTCAATTGCATAACCTTCTCCTTCAGCTCCGGGTTGGAATCAAGGTTTGATGTTCCTGAACTTGCAATCTCAGCCTTGAGCGTCTCGATTTTCTGTTTTACATCAGGCCGGTTCGTGAATTCACTAAATCTCTTATTAATTTCAAGTCTGAGTTCGTCTTTGTTGGTGCCTTTGTTAGAGAGATTGAAAGCTTTGGATAACTCTTTCACCATTTCAATCTTGGATATCAGGCTGCGGTAATTGGGAGCCGAAGGGAGGTTTTTGGTGAATTCGCTCTTCAATTGCTCGATCTTTTCCTTCATAGCAGATTGCGCGAGCTGGTCGTTTAGATTTCTCCCTTTTGCAACTTCTTCCCTCAGCATCACAACCTTGTCCTCCATACCTAGAGCTTTTGCAGCCTCATCGTATTCATAGTCGATCTCTCTCTCCAATTTCGCCACCATTGCTTTCAGTCCCGTCTCCGGGCGCCCTGTCGATGACTTACTGGCTTCCATCACCTGCTGCTTCACTTTCTCAACCTCATCCCTCAACTCCGATTCTGAAGTCATGCTGATTGGAACTATAGGTTCTTCCTTCTTTTTCATGTTGACTTTCCTCTTCGGATCAATCGGAATTCCTTCTTGGAATCCACCAAGTTTACGAAACTTTTGAGCGCGATGTTTCAATAGGGTATCAGTATCCATCTTAACAAGTTCCTGTAGACGACACCAAATGTCCAAGGTTTCTTATGAATATCGGGACACGTACTAGAACAAAAAACAATCAACGAGCCACTTACGTCCATTGATTCGACAATTGCAGCTTTAATTTGTTGAGAAGTCCAATATGGATCTGCATGTCCACCACCAAGAGGTTCCTACAAGAAAGGAGCCAAAGATCTTAAAACGTGTCGTGTAGTTGTTAGCATAAAACGAAATAACAGTTATAGAGCAATTAAATGCCAAAAACTAAGAAGGAAAACAATGAAATAGGAATATTACAGGGATGACACCATCACAAATTTGTAGCTTCGTCAGCTCCGTAGCTGTAATTTTTAGCTTCTCAGCAGCCTGTAAAAGAAACATAAGCAGATTACGTTACAATCGTCGTTTCCAACTCTTTATATGCACACCGGGTCTGATATTCTTAACCCACCTTTGGAGAAGCTTTTGCAGTCTTCCACAAGATGGCAGCGCACGCTTCAGGACTGTTGCAAGAAAACAGAAAGGCCGCGTCAGAGAAATAGAACAACTAAAGAAGGATTATATGAAATGCAAATTAGACACTCGTAAACTGTCGTAGTCAAAGCACCTGGCGACATAGAAAACTGCATTTTCAAGCATTAGAAGCTTGTTAGCACAACCAATAGCCAGAGCTCCACCGGAGCCTCCTTCGCCAATAACAATGGACACAATTGGTACTTTCAGACCAAACATGGTCCTCAAATTAAAAGCAATGGCTTCTCCCTATTGATTAAGAGGAAGAAATCAGCAAATTAATACTTCAGTCACAAAGAATAAATTTGCGCTACACAAACGTGGTTATAGTACCTGGCCCAATTCCTCTGACTTGAGATCAGCATATGCGCCGGGAGTGTCAATGAAAGTGACAATGGGAAATCCATGATGATCTGCATAGTACATCATCCTCAATGCCTTCCTATAGCTGTTTAAAACAATATCACACCATTAGAAACGAATCCAAATTTTTTTCTTATTCAAGTCATACTGGAATGTTGGAAAACAGAAATTCTATCGAGCCTAAGAAATCGACACATCCTCACATGATCTCATTTTACACTGCATGCTCATGATGTACTATTGGCAAAAAAAAAGAAAAAGAAAAAGTGCATACCCATGAGGGGTAGGCATCCCAAAGTTCCTCTGAATGTTTTCTTTCGTGTTCCTGCCCTTTTGATGGCCCATGAACATGTAGCTTCTACCATTTATCGTACCAAGTCCGGTGACGATAGCGGGATCATCATATCCAGCTCGATCCCCATGGAGCTCCACAAACTAGACATATGTAAATGATAAGATTAAGCATTCCAAATATGAATTTACAGAGAAAAAACCTTGCAGATAAACACTTGGAGGCTTGGAGCAAAATAATTGTCATACCTTCTCCGTGATGTTAAATACGTGATCAAGAAATGTTGGTCGGTTGGGATGCCTTGCAATGTTCACGCGTTGAATTGGAGTTAAATGAGTGTACAAGTCTTTCAGAGCCTACAATTAATGCAGAAAATAAGGCGTCTAGAATTGCTAACGACATTTCTTGAAAATAACAAGATCTTTCAAAGTTGCAGTATAAATTATAAATTGGCCCCAAACTCCCAAATGATAACAAGTTGATAGACAGTGTGATTGAGCAGAACTATGAATAATGTGTTTGTACAGCAAATGTGAACGAGAGTAAGAACCAGATGCTAGAGGCTAGACCTGCTGATATTTATTCTCCAGTGAAATAATTTGATCACTGAAATCGAGACCAGTTTCATTTGCCATCTTTTGCACCTACACCAAGAAAAACAATAGGATTAAATAAAGCCATCTCATTTTCTATCTAGATATCATGGGGAGGAAATACTAATAATCTCTCTGTCCCGATATTTGGTCCAGTTTGGACTCGAACGCAGATTACAAACTATTTAGGAAAACAAGAATACTCAACTAAATATCTCGTATTACTCTTATTAAATGAAAATTGAGACTCACAATAATTTATTACACTATTACAAATGTTCATGACATGGCATACACCAAAATTACAGAAAAGTAAACTACCATTTTAGAGACAGTTTAAATACGCAATTATTTACATCGTTAATTTAACAAATAGATGATATTTTTAGAAGAATGAATCCTAAGTCCAAAAACTCTTCAATAAATTTGCACATAAATTGGGTTTCATAATTTTCAATAAAGCATTCATTCATCTCTTTTTTGAGGAAACACCAGCTTATCATTTTCCAAAAATTAAATACTCAAATATTTTAATTTCCAAGACCACATAAGGGTGTATTTCTAAATGACTATAGGCAGGACCATATAATAAAGACACCCTGAAATAGAATACATGACTAAATAATCGGGGGAGATGAAGTACTAGAGAGGATTAAAATAGTTCTCTTAAAAAAAGAAAAGAGAGGATTAAAAGAGTCGTACATCTATTATCTTTTTCTGCAAATCCATGAGAGGTTTCTCAAAATCCAAAGTAACCGGCTTTGGCTTCTCTTTCAAAGGCTTGAAAGGCGAGAGGTGGCTGAGCACTCCGCCCTTCACATTGAGATCAGGATCTTCCGGCCACGGATATTCGTGCTTCTTCCCTTTCTTAACCTTCGCCACTATAGAAAAGTCTCGTCTTTTTGCTCCAAGCCGGGCTCTTCCAAGGGCCTTGAGAGGTATATCACAAATGCCATTGCACAAACTCCCAAGAAGATCTGAAGCAGTAGGCTTCAAGGCCAAGTTACCAGCAAATGACGCTGGGGATTGCGCCATGGTAGCCATGTTTCTGATGCAACCGGAATAATGTACGTATGAGTCCCTTTAGCTTTGAAACTAAAAAAAACTTACAAAACTACTAAAAGCAATACGAAAAGAGCTCGCAAAGACAAATGACAACTGAACGAAATTCAAAAAAACGAAAAATTTGAATACTTTAAACACTGCATCATATAAAATCCTTAGATTAGAACACTTGCAGATTTAAATCAATGTAACTAAACACAAATGTAACAAATAGTTTTCAATTTATAAAAATAAGCATAATTTGCATTCACAAGCTCAGATGCTGAAAGCTAAGCTGTATTTCAGTAATCATCTCAAAATCAAACACATAAAGGAAGAGTAAATGGATCTCCAAGAATCCAGGAATCGGAAAGCTTCACTCCCAAAATCTCATCTTTTTAAGCAATAACAATAACAAACAATTCTAAAGAAGGAAAAAGAAACGAAATTTATCACCAGAATTAAATCAAATCACGCAGGAAAGGTGAAGTACCTCAACGCACAATACCCACACTCAACTCTATATTCATAATGGAAGAAGAACACTCTCAAACATAAATTGAAAAATACCAAATTATGCACTTTTCCAGCATTCAAGAAATACCACTAAAAAGAATCCAAAAACAGAAGTGAGAGCAGAAGTAGGAAGAAACAAACCTAGATCGAATGCAGCAACAATTGGAGAGATCTGAGGAAGCGATTCGAATTTCTGAGTGAAAGGGATAGAGAGAGAGAGAGAGAGAGAGAGAGAGAGAGAGATGATATTAGAACAGAGGAAGCATAGGTGAGATCGTCAGGGAGAGCTTGGCTTTGTGCTTATTCACACACACACTGTGAATAACGATATACAGTTGCATACACATTCATGTCTTTTTCGATAGTTTCTATGCGTGTGGAAATCTACAGAGAGAGAGAGAGAGAGAGAGAGAGTTACTGCGGTTTTTTATTTTAAAACAAACAGAGTCAAAATTTGTAAATTTGAGAATTAACCTATCTATTTATTTTTCTAATAGAAAAAGTCAATTTTAAAATGAAAAAAAAAATCACAATATTTATTTTCTATGTTAATTTCCACTTGTCGAGGGACATATAATGCAATCTTGTTTTATGATTTGTGAATTATTGTAAGCAAGTAGAATTAGGATGGTAATTCTTTTTTTAGTTCTAACATTAAATTTAAAGATCACGTCACGGTGAATTCGAACTTAAGATCTTTTAGTCTCAAATATTTTATGCACTCCCATTAAACCAACACACACTAGATTGGTAATTATTACATGTTATGTAATTATTGACTTGTCATGTTGATATAATTCGATAAGATCAACTATATATTGATTAACTCAATTAAGGTGTATTTTGTTGATATAATTCGATAAGACCAAATATATATTGATTAACTCGATTAACATGTATTTTGGATAACATATATATTCTATGATTGATAGTTTTTAACTAAATATGAAAACACCACATAAATGGGTATAAAATTATGATTGTTCTTCCGTATGATTGAGTTGATTAATTTGTTTGGCTAGTCAAATTTGTAACTCGGAATAAAATCATATTTGGTTTGAGTTTGGCTTTGTTTGCTGTAAATTTTAGTATGCTCGTTTCTTGAAATTTTTTTTTCCCGTGTTAAAGAAACTTTTTTACTGGATATTAATATTTAAGATTGATAAGTATTTTAAATTTTTATTAATATATTTCAATATTAAACTTTGGACATATACAAATTTCGAATCAAATCTCTTTAGAAATATTTTTTTTTTCTCATGACATCCTGCTCGAGTTGCCATACGAAATACATTTGTTATTGGGTTAGTTAGCATGCATCTTCAATATTTTTATGAGAATAACAAAGTTCAAAAATCCTATTTTCAATATTTGATAAAAATATTAATGCGTGTGTGTGTGGGTATGTGCTCGGGTTAGGTGATTTTTAGGTAGGATTTGTTCTTTGTTTATGTTAGCAGTGGCCAGCAGTTGACAACTATAAACTGCTACATTAATAACAACAAATTTATTGATCTAATTCAAAAAATATAGACACTTTTGTGATAAATGATTATAAGGTCATTATTGTTTTAATTCATTTTTATCTCTTTGTTTATTCATCACACGTACGCAAAATGTTTAGAAATTTAGTATGCACAATGAAGTTACGAGTTTGAATCTATTGCATGCAGCTGCAAATTTTATTTATAAAAAAATATTTTACCAGAACAAATAAACAAAAAGCTACTAAAAAAAAAAAAAACTAGTGCTTGATTCATTATTCTCATTTTGAATTATTGTGGAATAAACTGACACGAATTTTAACATATTATCTGAAATTTACCAGAAATTATTACAACCTAGTCTCATCCTCAACTATAAATGAATATATCATTGCCGATAAGGTCTAGTTGAATTGGCTAGCTGAGGTACCACAATACTCTCTTTAGCAAGAGGTCTTGGGTTGAATCTCGCCTGCGTGCGATGTAGTATATTTCCCACCTTATTTGGTGGTGTAGTGGTCACACCCTGCGTGATGGTGTAGTGGTCCCACATTTATATGGTGTAGTGGTCCCACATTTATGTGGTGTAGAGGTCTCGTTTATATGGTGATGTAGTGCTTGATTAGATTATATATATATATATATATATACCTTGTAATTCTCTCAAAAAAATAAATGAAAATGTCATTTAAATTTTTAATCTAGGTTTTATTCATTCTCTCAAAAAAAAATCTAAACTTTATTCAATTTTCATAATGTTCACAAAGTTTGGCCCATTTTCAACGTGATCAAAGGCAACCATCCCAATGGGGCAATTTCGTAAAACAACCGAAGTTTGAGGACTTCGGTTAAAAAACGAAGAAATAGAAAAATATTTATTTTTTTCTGGGCCAGTCACCATTAGTTACTGGATAGAGCTCCGCCGCCGGATTTCACTCCGCCGCCGTATTCCGGTGACCTCCACATGGCCGGCAGTCCCTCTAACGGTAAACCTTCAGCTTTCTACTTCTCAATAGTCAATACACCGATTCCACTCGAAATTCTTATTGCTGTTGATTGAACAGATGTTATTCTCGAGCAACTCAGGAGCGGCATTGCGAATTTCGAGCTCGCCGCTTCGCCGGTCGCTTCAGTTTCCGGCCAGTGCCGCCGAATCTCACATCATCTCTCCTCAGTCGCCGTTGCCTCTCCGAGATTCTTCGCCAGGATTGGGAGTTTAGTGTAAGGGGACTTTAATCAAACACCTGGTGATCGTAGTCATTTTGCTAGTACCTAATGAGTGAAAGGAATTATTTTAAGTAAGTAATTAGAATCTTATCGTTATCTCTTTGCGTTTCAGAGATGGAGGTTCGCCGGCGATGAAGAAAGTTGAGCGGTATTCTGTTCGGAAAGTTACCGGTGATGGCCGCTGTCTGTTTCGTGCACTGGTATGGGAACTGAAATATCTATGTTTAGGAGTTGGATTTTCTTAACCATATTTCATTTAATTATTCGTAATGGTTCAAAAATTGAATTTATTGCTGCTATGATGAATGAACTTTGATCTTGTATCATGTATCACTGAGTATAGAGAACAAAAGGATGTAACTAGTGAAATGCTTAATGTAGACTGTAGAGAATTCTTGTTCTCGATTTCGATAATAATGCTCAAAAGCTATTCTTTTAACAACGTCAAGATTCCAAGTATATAAGGTAGAAAGAAATTAATGTAGGAAGCTGACAATTACAACTTCTTGAACTTACTTCCTGAATTTTTATTTCTAGTGGTCATATTTAAACTTTTGTAACTCTTGGAACACTCTTCGTCGGGGAATAAATACAATATGGTTAGAACGATGATTGAGTTAGCTTTGCAATGCTGCCAACCTTGAATGTTTTGGACTTCTCCAGAGTTATGTACAACCCAAACATTAAGGATTAACAGACTAAGCAAACATATTGTGAATCAACGAGTTCGAATTATAGTAAATCTTTTGTTTTTGGATGTTAAGTTTATTGCTTGGAACTAGGTAAAAGGAATGGCGATGAACAAGGGCATGAGTCTTGGCCCACGGGAAGAAAGAGAGGGTGCAGGTCCGTTGATAATGCTAAAGTTTTTATGCAAATAATCTTTTTGTTCTTTTCTTCAGGTTGGAAAATTTACGTTTAGGTTGATGAGTTTTGTTTATCTATGATTGCATAGCACTAAAAACATGATTTTTCTTGATATCTTTTTTGCTGCTGTGGGAAAGATGCCAATTTGCCAACCGATCCCATATGATATTTGTTTCATTTATCTTTTTATGCATTTCTGAGATTATGCACTATGAGCTTGACACTTGCACAATTCAACAACAGATGAATTACGGATGGCTGTTAAAGAAGTTATATGTGACAATCAAAAAGAGCGTTTTCAATATGAAGAGGCACTGGTTGCAATAACTGTTGAGGAGTCTCTGAAACGGTGAGACCTTAATTAGTCGGTAGCTATGTAATTTCATAGGATGGTGTTAGATGCGTGATGCAATATTCAATCATAATCTGAATTTCCATCTGCAGTTACTGCCAACGCATTGGAAGGCCAGATTTTTGGGGCGGAGAGCCTGAACTTCTGGTTAGTACGATATGTTATCCCTCCCTTGATCAAGAAAGTTGGATATCCTTGAACTGGTTTCATCTTTTAGCCTTTCGTTTTTCTTGGTAGTGAACGAGTTGTGTTTGATAGTTTTACTTTGTTCTTGAAATTGATCACTTTGTATTAGGTACTATCAAAGTTGTGCTGCCAGCCGATAGTTGTATACATACCCGAACACGAGGTATATTTTTCGTGCTCATACATTATCTCTCGATTACAAGTGGTAGATAAAGAACAGGTTGTTTTGTGAACATTTGACCATCCTGTTTTGAGGATTGGCGAACACCACCAGTCGTGAGTTGTCTTTAACGTTGCAATGAATTGTTTTGTGAACATTTGACCATCCTGTTTTGAGGATTAGCGATCACCACCAGTCGTGAGTTGTCTTCAACATTGCAATGAATTGTTTTGTGAACATTTGACCATCCTGTTTTGAGGATTGGCGATCACTACCAGTCGTGAGTTGTCTTTAACATTGCAATGAACTTGCAGCATGGTGGAAGGGGAGCCGGTTTTATTCCGATTCAAGAATATGGTTCCGAGTTTCATGAAGGCTCGAAAAAAGGGAAGCTGCAGAAGGCGGTGCGACTGCTCTACACAGGAAGAAACCATTATGATCTGCTAGTCTGAACTTTGCTATTTTGCCTAACTGGTGAGTGTAATGTTATTTTGGTTGTGGAAGATTATTATTTATTTATGATATAATAGTTCAATTGTTAGAATTTAATAAAATTTATGTTATGTGAATTGAGGTGAATCTCTAACAAGATTTAGTATTGCAGGCTTAATTTTGGTGTCTCAAGTGATGCACACAAGATGAAACAGAGATAAAAGTTTAGAGAGAGAAAGGGCGTGCTATGTGTGTTTTCCTGAATTTCTTTCAGAGAGAGAGAGACGTTTCGTTTTCTCATTTTCCTTGAGAATGTGTGTAAATTAATTAAGGCCCAATATTATATGACGCTTTAATTACAAATATCGGTTATGAAGTTGATTATTTTATTTTATTTTTCTCTCAATTACTCCAACATGGCAACATATATTCTCAACTTTCCACTATGAATTTCAAATCCATAATGTATACATGAATTCACTACTTTCCTAAAATCACAATTTTTTCACACACTTTTGTATTGTGATTTTCGTGGAAAGAGTTTTTGACAAGCAAAAGCAATCCATATCCCTCTTTAAACTTTTTTTTTATGATGATTCTTACATGAAGATCCAAATATATAAATGACGATATCTAGGTGTAATTTAGATGAAATATATTGGAAGAATCAATTTTTTTAAAGATACATCAATGTGTTTTGGTACATTCTCTGTTCCCCCTCTTGAAGAAATGGTGATATGGTTGATGAAGGAATATGGGGTTGGAAGTTCTTGGACAAAGGAATTTGTCATCACTAAAACCCTAATATTCTTTCCTTTTTTAAGTGGGAACCATTTACCCTATCAAGATTTTCAATTATTAAGACGTCGTTTTCGATGACAAATTCAAGACGGCCTATCCCAACAAGGATAACTATTTGGGAGATTAATACTACACAAAGTATTAACTATTAACGAGTCTCTACTTGAGCCTATCTTTGGCATCGCAATCTTTCGTACATCTAATTCTCTTTCACTTTAGAGTTTCGAGATGGAGCGAGTAAGGTGCTTATGTCACAATTATTAAAAAACTTTGTGTGTGATCGTCTTACAAGTTAAGATTTGAATCCAAACTCAACTCTTAGCTAATAACAAATTTGTAATTTCTGTTGTATTTCATGAGGTTTGTACTATTCTTTACTCTATGTAAAAGTATACATAAAAATTAATAAGGAATAAAATGAAAATTGATTATGACTCTAAAATTAATTAAAATAATCGGTCCCATTAAGATCTCAAATATAATCTTTCAAAAAACAACAAGAAAACCCTCAAAGATACAAGAAATTAAAATTAACTATAATCCTAATAATAAAAGAAGCACCCGTAATTAAGAATTTATTACTATTAGATAAAGTATTGCCTATTTTTTATATAATTTCAAGTCTATCTTAAATTCTTAAGATTATCATCCGAATCAACTCAAATACAACCTTATATTAAAGAGAGAGAGAGATTCGAATATTTGTATAGTTTCAGAGACGTGTCTAGTTGTATTTATAAACAATAAAAAATAAAATTTAGTAGTAGCACTGATTTTTTTTTTTTAGAATATCATTACAAAATATTAAACTCACACACCCTACCTAGGGTTTTTTTTGTGGTCGAGAGTACTCGAACCTCTGACCTATTGATCAACAGGCAACCACTCCACTACTAGGCCATCCCCACTGGGACAGTAGCACTGATTTTGTGCAGTATATTTAGGCTTTAGCAAACCAATTGTCCAATAAGTGAGATTATAGGTAAGATAGGGGCCTCAATGCGATTTTCAAAATTTGCAAAAAAAAAAGGAAATAAAAAAAATATCGAGCAATTTTCGTTCGAAAAAGACATTGATTATTTTTGTTTCCTGGTTCATCACAATTCAATATTCATAAAGAAAGGAATCTGAATTCCATCGCTGCAAGTTTTTTAGGTCAGAATCGATAATTAGGGTTTTACAGAGAGAGAGAGAGGGAAAGAGAGAGAGAGAGAGAATGAGTAGTAACACGGAAGGGGGAAGCAATGGGGGGTTGTTGTACCACGAGGTACAAGAGTCGAAGCTGTGCGCGGTGCATTGCGTGAACACGGTGTTGCAGGGCCCCTTTTTCTCGGAGTTCGATTTGGCGGCGTTGGCCTCCGATCTAGATCGTACGGAGCGGCAGATGATGCTCGGCGCCGTCACCGGAGATTTTCTCCCCGAGCAATCGCATAATGTCTCTCTCGATGGAGACTTCAGCATTCAGGTTTGATTTCTGAAAAGCTCAATCACGCAGGTTTATGTTTTCAATTGGCTGAAGAACACGTCTGATTGTCTATGGGGTTATCTTGCATTGGTGGATTTTTGTGTGTGTGTGTGTGTGTTTCAAGATTTCTTTTTTATTGTTTCTGGGTAAATAATTAGAATTTAGTTTGATTTGTTTTAGGAGAAACCTTTGAGTTTTTTTCATCTTTGGTGGAAGTTTGAGTTTTTTAGTTGAAGAATGTATATTAAACCGAACAAGAACATTACGTGAATTGCGTTTTTCATTTGCTTATGAAGATTATATAAGTTTATGTGTTTTTGAGTTTACTGGTTTTCAATCTTGTGAGATAATATTACTACTAAATTTGAAGTTTCTTCCTATGTATTTTGAATCATACTGATTTTGTAGGACCTACTTTCTTACATATTTGGGATTATAACTTATAAGATATCTTGGAAAGCCTTCATTTATGATATCGCGGAGCTTCGAGTGATTATGAATAATTATAAATTTGCAGCATCCTATATTTTGAATCATACTGATTTTGTAGGACCTACTTTGTTACATTTTTGGGATTATAAGATATCTTGGAAAACCGTTTTCATTTATGAAATTGCGGAGCTTCGTACACGTGTTGCTTGTTTTGCACTGGTGGTTATGAATAAATGAAGGCAAGCTATGCTGACATTGATGCTCTAGCTATATCTGGTTTCTAATTTGGAAAACCACTTCTTTGCTCTAGTGCAATGTGGTGTTTTCTAAGTTACGTTCTATGTTTCTATTTATTTACTTGTATGCTAATTGTGGTTGACGAATAGAATAATGGCGATCCTGAATTCTCTAGAGTGATGAAGAGATAGAGTTGAGTGGTACGTTCACGTAATGAAGAATAAGCTTGAAGTTTTATAATGGGACAATTGGATTTAGAATGTTCTAGTTGGCACTTTTATGTGATGGCTGGCTGATCTGATCTGAGATGACCGAGGCAGGAATAAACATACACCTTGTTAATGATTTATCATGGATTTGGAAATGGATTACTCACTTTTGTGCTTTGCACTTCGTCTTGAGTTTACTACAATCAACTCTTTGAACTAGTGATAGCGATGAACCATGAGTGAATGTTTCCTCCATTCTAGAAGATAGATAAGGAGACCACCATAAACCTATAAGAACTAGACTTGTATGGAATATTTATCGTTCATAGATGCTAGGGTTCCTTATTTTTCCTACCCAATTTTCAAATGCAAGATCAATATATTCTGTACAAGAATCGACAAATAAATTGATTACTTTGTGTGTGGTTTCTCTGCTGGTAGGTTCTACAAAAAGCTTTGGAAGTGTGGGATTTGCAAGTCATTCCTCTCGATAGCCCCGTGGCCGAGCCAGCTCAGATAGACCCCGAGAAGGAAAATGCATTTATTTGTCATTTGCAGGACCACTGGTTCTGTATAAGGAAAGTTAACGGAGAGTGGTACAATTTTGACAGCCTCTATCCAGCACCCGAGCACCTCTCGAAGTTTTACCTTTCAGCCTACCTCGACTCTTTGAAGGGCTTCGGGTGGAGCATTTTCCTTGTGAGAGGTAATTTCCCAAAGGAGTGTCCCATCACATCCTCTGAAGCCTCCAATGGCTTCGGGCAGTGGCTTTTACCCGACGACGCAGAGAGGATCACCAAGTCGTGCAACTCTGCAGCATCAAGAACACAAAAGGGAACTGCTCAACCGCCGCCGCTTTCTGATCCCTACATGCAGTATGGTGATGCACAAATGTTTTTAGATGATGAAGATGAGGATTTGAAAGCTGCAATAGCTGCCAGCTTGATGGAATCACCATCACCGGCGGCGGCGATGGCGACGACGATGGCAGCGGCTGAAACACAACCAGGCTCCTCAGAAAATGAGAACACGATCATTGAGGAAAAAAAGGAATGAGAAGCCATGTCTAAGATAAAAGGTGATCCTCATCATTGTTTCCTTGAGAGAATGGTTTGTGTAAAATCTGTGATTGTTTTAGTCTTAGAGGAAACTGTAAAAGATTTTTGTATCAAAACAATTATGACGAGGGGCAAATTATACTACATTTTTTTTGAATAATATGGCCTTATTTATGTATTTGAAAATATATGATCATATGATCAAATTTTGCAGATGAGATTAGAATCCCTTTCTGCATATCATCATGTTTCTGGGCAGCTTTCATTTTTAGAACAAATGTTCTGGTGAGTACTTGGATGTGTGTGTGTGTGTTTGTGTTTGTGTTTGTGTGTGTTTGTGTGTGTGTGTGTGAGAGAGAGAGAGAGAGAGAGAGAGAGAGAGAGAGTAATTCCCTGTGCAAGTCAAGATTGCCAACCGGATATAGGTCACTTGTTAATGTTAGAATCAAACAGCAAAAATTTACAACAATTTGCTACAAATCTATTCATCCTTAAAAGTCCATTTTTCCTTTTTGAAGAATTACTTAAAAGACTTTAAAATGCTAAACATAATAAAATAAATTAGGTTTAGTATATATTATTTGTATGCACAATCAAATACCAAATCTGTTATAAATATGTATGAATTCTTTTAGGCGAAGGGGGTTATGGGAGACTGAAGTCCTCAAAACCGAAAAAATTCTATGAATTAGTAAATTTTAAACCCCTTCACAAATTTTTAAAACATAATAGAGCTGTCGATTTTTTTTTTTTTAATTTCTGATTCCACCACTATACATAATTCAATGATCGATATTGTACTCGATATATATCAATATGTACTCTATCCAAAGTGTAATCGTGCCCAAAAATACCCAAAGCAAACAGTGGGGAGAAGAAAAAAACAATTGAAAACACAATTACACAACCCCACATGCCTCCTTAAAACTACATTCATATTCAATCTCACACACACAAAGCACCAATCAACAGCAACTTTATGAAATAATGAAGCTTTATTTTATGAAATTTGAAAAAGAAAACAGTGGAAAAGAAAGTATTTTGAACCTTTCAAGCTGGAACTTGAGAACTACCAACCCCACATGTCAACATCTTTCATTCATACCTATATATACAAGACCAAGAAGAAAATAAAAGGCTGGATTTATAGCTTTACAGAACAAACACATCTTTACTTCCTTCTAAAGAATCAAAAGATCAAAAAAAAAATTCTTAATTTTCTTCTTATTTCTCAAATATTGATATCTTTCTTTCTGGAATTGGATTCAAAAGAATCAGTTTATGGGTTCTGTCTGTTTCTGATTCTTGAAAATGGGTTCATTTTTATTCAACAAGCAGAGAAGTGTTCATCAGATTCTTGGAGGAGGTTTTGGTAAGTCTTTAATGATCGATATATGCATATTTAACCTATTTTTGTTATATGGATTTTATTTGTTTGAATTTATATAATTAATATCTTGATCTTGATGCTTCTGGGACAAAATTGTTAAATATTCTTGTCCATTAGTATCATTTATGAAATTTGAAAAATGGATCAAATTAAATACTAAATTTGAAATCTGAAAAATTTTTGGCTTTTTTTTCTTGAATTGTTCAACAGTTGCAGATGTGATGCTATGGAGAAGGAAAGATCTAACAGTGGGAATATTGATTGTAACTTTGGTTGCTTGGATGATGTTTGAGATTTCTGGTTATTCTCTTCTCTCATTTACCTCAAATGTGTTGTTGCTATTATCCACCATTCTTTTCTTGTGGGCAAAATCAGCAGCAATTTTGAACAGGTTAGATATATATACTATTCCTCTGTTTCGACACGCGTTCGAATGTATGTTATTCTGCACTCATAAGTAGCGGCTCCGAATAGCTAAAAAAGGACAAATTGTGAATTTTGAGAACGAACTAGAGGTCGAATTTATGCATCATTCTTGAAATTTGAGGCTTGATTGAACAAATTCTTTACTAAATTATAGATGAACATGGAAAAAAGGAATGATAATTAATGAAGATCAATGAATGTCTATTTTTACAAAATTTAATCAACCTATAAAACTCTTGTTTTTTAGTTTCTTAGTTATTTAATTATTATATATATAGGTCTTATTTATTTTATCATGAAATACCAATTTTTTGGTATTTAAAATTTCTCAAAATTGTGACAAAGGTAGTCACATAGTGCAATTCATCGTAAACATTTGATTTAAGGTCGCAATAATGCAACTTTGTATTTGTTTTCTTAACAAGTATCTTAGTACTGCAATAATAATATTCTACACAATTTTATTCACATAACAAATTGGTGATTATTTCTTGATTATCTAACAAGGAGAAATCGATGTGGAACAGACCTGCTCCTCCTCTACCTCATCTCCATCTCTCACAAGAAACTGCAAATGAAGCATCCACTTTGATACACGAATACATAAACGCAACACTCTCTGTATTCGAAGACATTGCCCTCGGAAGGGATTCGAAGGTGTTTGTGAGAGTCGGACTTGTGCTCATCACGGTTTCTATGATCGGGAGCCTCACTAGTTTCCTCATCCTAGGCTACATTAGTAAGTGAACGTGTTTGAAAGATGCATGATTTAAGTATTACAGACTTATGGTTTAATGTTAAGATGATCGGTCTTTTGCCTCGTTGCAGGTCTTGTCCTGGTTCTTACAGTTCCGGCAGTTTATGAAAGATATGAGGTCCAAATCGATGAATATGCTTCGATGGGGTCCAGAAAAGTGAAGGAGCTATATGTGAGATTAGAGCAGGAATACATCTCCATGATTCATAAATGGCAGAAAAAATTGAGCTGATTTTGTTTCATTTCTTCCCATATTATGAAAATTTTGTTGTGCGACAAGTTTTTCACAAGTTAATCAGACACAGGATTGGATTGGATTGGAAAATACCAACTCTATTACCTGTGTGTGTGTGTGTGTCTGAGAGAGAGAGAGAGAGAGGATGACAATCTCAGAATCTGATGCAATACATTACAGTGATCAAATGAGTTCACAAAGAAGCTTCTTGAATTATGTCAGTGAGTGAAAGAAAAGAAATCCCCAGTGAGTTTTTAACATCACTTATTGAAAAAATGGCGAAAAACAATGGACGACGTTACCCGCCTCTTAATGGCACGGTAATGGCTGCAACGGTGTGGATGAAGTCTGAGTACGATACATTTCACGGCCTTCTCAGCTCTATTCTCTTCAGTTTCAAGGCGACTCCAAACTTCTAACGAACTTTTTAGCCTGCACGAGAATAATCAGAAACGAGAAGGATGTGCAAATGCTCACAAAGTTGTCTTAAGGTTGAAATGAAATGGAATTGTACCTGCTCCAACGTCAAAAACATTAATACATTCCATGATCCGAGACGTCCGAAGTTGGGGATAAACCCTTTGTAGAATGCCAATGGTCCCTGTCAAGAAGCATCACATTCATAAATTGGATGTAACTAAAATCAATACGCTGGTTGAGATCAAAACCGTGCAAAAAATCATGACATAACAGTTCATACTGGTCATATGCAGAAATCAATTATTTCCAGTGCATAAAAACCATCCTTAATATGGGAAATATGTGGAGATTTAGGACAGAGAGTTAAGGTCATCCAGAAATCAGCAGCCACCACTAATTTTGCATCTTGACTATTCAGATACGCAACAAAGAGGCATAAAAAGTTTTTCCTAGTGGAATATTATGTATTGACTGCAAGAAGTTTCACCGAGTTTTCAAGGCAATATAGGTGGTTAACATTTCTAAGGCAATGTATAAAAAAAAAAGCTGTTCATTTACTCCATGAATATGATTTAGGCTTTTCATTTGTTAAGCTTGTCTAGTGAATTCGACATCTACTTAGGAGTTAGGTATAGGTTGTTTGGTGCAATCCGAAGAATTGGACAACGAATGTCTAAGATAATAGGACTATTACTTAAAGAAAGGGGCTACATCATCCTTGAGCAAACAAAACAATCCTCAATCAATGGGGGTGCATTAGAAAAATGAACTTACATCGTTCTTTAATGTCTTGACAAAGCAGTCAAGTGTGCTTTTGTATGCAGAATCTCCCATCATTCTTGACTTCACCTGTCACAGAGAAAGCCAGTCGAGTCAATTAGCCCACCCGTAATCTCCTTCCACGAGAGTTGTACTCAAACAATACCAGTGATAGGCAAAGATATAAGAAAAATCAAAATAAAGAGGTATCTTCAGATAAGTTACCACGTCAACTGGAGAGCCAATGCAAACTGCACAGAAACCAGCTCCTAAACCAGCTAAAATATGGGTGACAACATTGTCTGTGAAACCGGGGATTTTCAGAATTGTCTGTAAAAATATAAAATTAGTCAAAAACAAAAGACATCATACTGGCTCATAGCTAAAGATGCTAAAACAGAAAGATGATTAAGCTTGACAATACCTCCTTCACTTGATCATAACTAGCTAATTCAGCAGCATTTATGATAGCATTGCGTGCAATGTTGGGTCCAAGTCCAGTCCACAAAGCCGCAAGTCCTTCCTACATTTTCAATAAAAGAATAGCCAAGAGGCATCAAATTGGATACAGATTTCCAGGGAGCAATCGAGAATAAGTAAAAAGAAAAAAGATTTAGTGAGGTAACCTGTCTCACGATGGTAGAATACGCACTCACGGCTCCAGAGTAACGCCTAGGGACACCAGGAGGCAACTTTCCCTCAGATTGAAGTCTTACTTTAACAAGATCAGTAGGATTGGCGACAATTATACCCAAGGCGCCTGATGATATTCAAAACATTGAGTAAATATTTCAAAAGCAAACATTGAAGGAAACCGTAATTCTTATCTTCATATCTAAAACTAAGAACATCCTCAGATATAACATTAAAAGAGCAAGATATAAATCACTTCAAACATTAATGCTATACATATAAATTTTTGAATTGCTTGAAACTATATATTAAATGCATAACAAAAGGGAAGAGCATCTGCAGTATGTTCTCACCTGTTGTAATTCCAGCAAGTATTTTCTTTGATAATGGCACATCTCCAACATGATCTTTCCCCACATAGAAATTTCTAACCTATCAAACATAAGCACATAACTACATAAGTAAAAAAATCACCAATACAAAATAAAACAACTAATATTAGTACCAAAACTCAAGGAGAAGACATACAGGTTCGTATAAGCCAATCCTTAGACCTCCAAACAGGCACTGGCGATGCAGTCCCGGCACAATGCCCTTCCACAGTGAAACTAACCCTTCTTCTCTTGCAATAGTTCCTACCGTTCCGAGCATTCCCTTGTATTTTGGCAAAGCATCCCCTGCCACAGCTTTCTTTTGCAACTGAAGCCGGACCTTGGCAGTGTCCAACGGAATAGTACATAGCTATCCACAGACATATATATTAGCTCAAACATAAATGTATGTGGCCAAATCCAAGACCACTAGTTTTATACATTAGGCAAATGAGCATAACGATCACCAAAGTTTCAGAATCAAATCAACTAAACTTACTATCATCATAAATTTTCAAAGAAATCTATAATTACAGACACCAAATATATTCACATTTAGATAAATCAACTCAAACACAAATGCTAGTCGACAAATAAAAGGCCATTAAAATCGTTTATTAGAAGGAAAACAAGTACAACGATCAACAAAGTTTCAGAATCAAATCAATTGGACCTACGAGCAACATCAATTTTCAATGAACTTTAAAATTACAGACACCAAACCAATCCACAGATTGATAAATAGATTAACCACAAATGTTTGTCACCGAATCCAAGGCCAATACGATAGCCATTATAAGGCAAATGAGCCCAACAATCAACAAAATTCAGAATCAAACTAAACTAGACTTAAGAGCAACATCAATCTTCAAGCAAAATCTCAAAATTACAGACAACAAACTAATATAGAAAAATAATCCATTAAAAAAATTCAAAACATCAACAAAAAACCTCGAACATAACAATACAATTATTCAAAACTAAAATTACGGATCAAACAAGTCAGAAGCTAAACATATCGACCTCAACAATCTCGACGACATGCAAAATCCACAAAAACATGCCGAAATTCAAAAACAAAAGAATCACAAACAAATTGAAGCCTAGATCAATTATTTCTCAAAATTAAAATAATTAGACGGAGAAAAAAAAGAAAAAAAAAGTTATACCTCGGCGAAGCAAGCCGCAAAAGCGCTGCTGGCAAACGTTCCAGCAAATGAAATGTCCGATTTAGCCTTGCCGTGATCCACCATTTCCAAGCACGGAAAAAAAAACCTCAAAACGCAGCAGAAAATCCTAAGTGATGATTAGAATTTAGAAGTGTGATAGCTGGCTTGACGGTGAAGCTTCGTCTCCAGTGGTCTACTCAGAGAGAGAGAGAGAGGAGAGAGAGAGAGTAGGTGGTAAATCTAAAATGCGCCTGATGCGTAACTGCCAATGACGAATCTCGGGAAAAGCGAAGAAAAGGAAGCGAATCGCGAATTAGGGAATGCAATTTGGTCTGAGTGTGCTTCCATTGCCAGTCGTCGTCACCTCCATATTTATTGCTTTTTTTATAGTGCAATTTACACTCACTTTTTCTTTTCTTTTTTTTTATCATTTTTCTAAATTTCATTTTAGATACATTTTCCCATATTTAGATTAATCAATTCCAATTTTGAAGCAAAACGTGTTTAATAAAATTGTGAACGACCTAAAGCGTGTAATGCGATTAATTTCCTACTTTGTAAGTAGAAATTCTATCTTACTCATTTTTTTCATAACATTTGAGCTATGCTAACAATTTTGAGTTGCTGCTTTTTGTATGTATAGAGTCTCTCGTTTGATTTAGAGGTCGTGATTGATAATATATGATATGGTATGATAAGATTGCAACGTTTAGATTATTTTAATTTTGTGTTTGGATTTTATTGATTATATTTAGGATTAAGTTACTTTTGATAAATTGTGTGATTGATTCATAATCACCTTAATTTGAAAGGATAAAATATCACTTAATTGATGGATATGGTCACAAGTCATCAAGCCGAGTTTCCCATCAAAGATCAAATCATTCAAAACCAAACATCAACTTAAATTATTACGTGGGATTCAATAAGTTTATTACAAGTGATCCAATTATATACCATTTTCTTGAGCAAGGAGAGAAGGCTAAATATCATTTAATTGATGGATATGATCACAAGTCGTAAAGTCGAGTTTCCTATCCAGGATCAAATCATTCAAAATCTAACGTCAACTTAAAGTACATGGGATTTAATAAGTTTATTACGTGTGATTCAATTATATACTCCCTCCGTCCCGCCATAAGTGGCCATATTTTCTTATTGGGCTGTCCCATCATAAATGGCCACTTTCCTAATATGGAAACACCCTCTCTCACACAAAAGATGTGGGATCCACCACTTTTTATTTTTTTACCCTTTAAACACTCTTCTCCTAAATACTCGTGCCCAAAAGAAAGTAGCCACTTATCATGGCACGAAGTATCATTTTCTTGCGCAGGAGCTTAAGTCCCGACCTATCTATATATATATATTTTATTTTTTATAAAATCATCAAATTGTCAGTATATATATTTTTCTTTTTTAGTTTTTATAAAATCATCTATTTTATATGAATTCCTAAACAAAAAAAACCCAACACCAAATCAAATTGCATGAAAAATAGCGTCTACACCATCATGTTAGGCGTATCTAATCTGTTCCCTACAATAGAAAGATTGATTCTTATTTAAATAATTTATCTTAATTTTAGGGATGATGCAGAAAATGGCATATTCAAATTGGTTCCTAGTTATTAACCAAATTTTTGAAAATTGCACAACACAAGATTCAAATGATTATAGAAGCCTAAGATGTATCACACATTTTCTTTCTGTCTAGATAATATTATAGAATTTCTTATAATATAATATAACAAACAAAATATTTCAACTAAAGATTTCATTGGATCGACCAAGACTAAGAAAAATGGAAATTACAGTCTAATATGCAAAGAAAACATGTAGAAAATTTGATTTGCTTAATGCAAACAAGAAAAGTAACGGATGCTCCCAGCCGTTCCGAACCACTGCAGATAAGATATAGATCAAGTTAGATTTGATCAAAGAAACTAATACTTGGAAAACATTTACATATATGACATTGCTTTATATTTAAATCAGAGAACTCGAACATATGCAGAAGAAATCGAGAACTTGGAAAAGGATTATATACAACAAATTCCGATGAAATCAACCTCAACATCTTTATTCTTAAACAAATTATTAATGAACAAAAGCCTAAATACTATAATCAGAAATATATGATAAGATCAGATCTATTTGTTATTATTTGGACTCTGCCTGATTTGAAGTTAAATAAAAGCGGAGAAAATGAAGGCACAACAATGCAGATCAGTACTTGATTGGCTTTGAAAGGTTCGCCAAATTTCAAAATATTTGACGGCAACACAGCATAATAAAGACTTGCAAATCTTCAACAATACATTATAGAAAGCATTTAAGTTCTTGAGAGGCAAGATCAAAGACATTCAAAAAGTACCACAGCATTGATGCATAAAGAAAGCGAATTAAATACAAATTAGAATTTTACCTCAGATGCTGCTTGGGTACATCATCACCCTTACCCTAGCTCCCTGTTTCATAAAACAAATAATGCATAAGCCAATAGTTAAGACGAGGTCTACAATTCTATAACGAGTAATGAAGTTAATAAACATACAAAAAAAAACCCAAAACATTCCACACACTACCGAAGCTTCATGATTTTCATTTCACGATAAACTAGCACACATATATCAAACAAATTGTTGTGGTACAACACATTCACCTGAGTCAATTCACCAAAAAAACTAGCACTAACGACCCTCGAACATATAACATAAGCAAATTGTCAGCATTCAATAAGTTAACAACTTCATCAATTCATCTCAAGCCAATACTACAAGAACCCTCCAAATTGAGCTACATCACTCACTCACAAAGCAGCTGAAACCCAGAAATTCAATTCTAACCAGAAGAGTAAAATAAGTCATTCACACAAAGCAGATGAAAATGAGCTAGAATCCCTAAAATTTCCACTGGTTCATAAGCTTATTAAAATCAATATCTAAGCATTCCCACCATTAAAACATCTCAAAGCACAATTCATCCAAAACCACCATTTTTAAGACACGCTAATATGTAAAAAAAAGGGAGAATCCAGCTAAACATACCATGGATTTGGGTGGAAGGTTGGACTTGAACTTGGCGCGAACGACGCCGCTGTTTCCATGGGGGCGCGTGACCTTTCCCCAAATGCAACGGTAGTGGGAGCCGTTCTTCTTCACCTTGGCCTTGTAAATATACGCCATTTTCTTCCCTTGGTACCACGATACTTCCTCCTGCGTGTTCACTCCCTCAATCTGTACCAGCGACGTGTTTGGGTACTGATTCGACTTCGACCTATTATCAACAATCGACGAATCCGCTAATTCAGCACAGTTTCCCCTCACTAAAACACACACACACCCAAAATCCAACAATGGCGATCTATTTACCTTTTGTAGCCGAGGATTGTTCCACGAACATATAATCTAAGCAAAAAAAAACAACAAACAAACAGAAAAAAAGCTCAAGATTAAAAAGTAGATCAGGGAAGCTGTTTAAGATAGAGAGAGAAATTGAAACGGTGAAATCTTACCTAACTCTCTCTCCCTGTCTGCCTTTCACCATTTTCGCCGGCTGCAGACGTTTCGCGATAGATTTGAGCGGAAGACGAAGACTAGAGGAGCAAAACCTAATTCAGATATTTATATGAATTTTAGGTTGATTTTTTTTGGGCCATAAATCTGGGCTTTTAAAAAAAATCATAGTGGGTTTATTCCTAAAAGCCCAATACTAATTGATTCTTTTTCTTTTTCTTTTTCTTTTTTTTTTCCTTTTTTTGAAGGAGATTTTTGGTATATTAGATGGGGTGTTTAGCTAAACTTATAATAATCTCCTTAAAAATATTTTTGTAAGATGTTGTTCAATAGTTTATTAGGGTGATAATTTTTTATACGATACGGCACAAACACGCACGAAGTTAATGGATTAGTGTCAAGTCTTATCGTGTTCGTGTCGTTATCATTTAGACACGATAAGGACACCAAATTATCATCTGGGGTTCGTGTCGTGTTGCGTAAAAATTATTTTAATATTTATTTATTTATAATGATTTATTTATTTTTGATCTTATCATAGGGTATAATTAGGTTTTGCATTTATATGGGTTTTGTGTTTGGTTTTATTGGGTGAAGCAGGCCACGAATATGGCCCCTTTCGAAAAATCATTACTGTATTAGGCCCTTTTTTAAACACAAATTTGATATTTTGTACACTAGTACTATACCCGTACGATGTACGGAACAAATTGAGTTTAGGAGAGGCAGCACTATGCGTGGTTTTTTTATGTGCAACGTTGGAAAATTTTCGACCCCGATGGATGCTTTGGTCGCCGGATATGCATCTTGAGGTTTAATTGCAAAATAAAATAAAATTAAATATTCAATTACAAACTTTTAAAGTCGGATCAAAATTGCAAAACATGTCAAAATTGATGGTTTCATAATGTCTTTGTTTGGTAATGCATATAACTTAGAAGTGCAAGTATCCAGAAGTACTATTTTTATTATTTTTTTTAAAATATGTTAAAATTAGACTTTTTAATTAATACAGTGCTATTTTTCTATTTCTCCCTTTTAATTTTGGTTTTATATGAGGCCATTTTAAAGATAATTATTGTATTGGGCCTTTTCTTAAGCCCAATTATATTGGATATTTTGAATATTAGAATTAAGGATGAAAAACATAGTCTGTCTTCTACATTTTGAATTTATTTTCTCACTTTGGTCGTGTTAGTACTTTAATTTTTACATTTTACGTACCATATTTTTTTTCCTCGATTTTTCCTTCTTATATTTTCAAATTCTTTTACTTTGCTAGTTATACTTTAAATTTCTTTCGTTTTTCCCCTTCCTTTTTCGATGAAGGATGAAAATTATAATTATAACATTAAATTTTAATGACCGCGCCACGGTGTACTTGAACTCGAGACATTTAGCTTCATAAAAGATGAAAATTATAATTATAACATTAAAATTTAATGACCGCACCATGTAATGTTTTTAATAAAACAAGGGTTAAATGTACTATTGGTTTATTACTTGAAGGTGTGACTTACTTCATTTTGATAAGGGTGTATTTGGCAAAAGTTTTATTAAAAATATATTTTAATCATAGTATGTGTTATTGTGTGTTATTGTGTCAATTTTATTCTCCCTACCCATATATACCTTTCATTTTTATATGACACAATAACACAGACACCGCAAACTATAAATTATTCTCTTTAAGGTAATTGAGTGGATCCCTTCATGAATAACACATCCATAAAAATATATATATTATTTTGTTTATTGACAAAATGCATATTTAGTTCCACTTTTTAAGTTTGTTCAATAGTTACTTCCACTGTATTTCTGTTCACTAGCATATTTGTCTAGATCTTTAACCTTTTAGTTTAAAAAATGACCCATTGAAACAAAAACTAGATAAGAATGAGTTGTTATAACAAAAACTAGGAATGTAAAAGTCCAATAATAAAATTGTCACTGATCCTCGCCATTCAAATTAGAAATAAGTAGGGCTGTCAAAATTTCGGGCCGGCCCGGCCTGAGCCCATCGGGTTTTTTGAAAAATCGGGCTGGGCCAAAAAAATTTCTTGGAAAAGTCTGGCCGGGCTGACAGGCCCGGAAATTTTTCGGGCCTGAAAATGTGCGGGCCAGCCCTGCCTGAAAAACAGTTCTGTAATATAATTTTCGGGCCGGGCCGGGCCGAGCCCACCGGGCTTTTACCAATTTCGGGCCTAAAATGTGCAGCCCAGCTCAGTTTCGGGCCAGGCCGGGCCATTTTTGACACCCCTAGAAATAAGTAGTGCATTATATATCTTAATTGAATGAAGAAGGGTGTTCGTTACAATCTCAATACATCACTTTTGTAGTTACCTTCTTATTAAACACATCCTCAACTTAAAAATATTTGAGAACATCATTAATAATCATGAAGTTTCAAAATGGAAAGAGAACAATAAAGCTTGATGATGTGTTAGGTTTGGAGATGTTCATGTAGCATCACTAAGATATGGACCTCTAATATTTAGACAACTTTCTAAAATGCATATATATTAATATTGCAATTATAGTCGTGCGATGAGCTACACAAAACGTGCACAAATGGTAGAAATAAAATCGACATTCCTCCAGTCACGTTTGCATATTACCAACCCCACAAAAATATTCCACATGAATTAATTTAGACACTTATATTGATATCATTTCAAATAAAAATTAGTATCTCATATATATATTTTTTCCTTTCGTTTTTAGAGATATCTGATAATGAACGTTGGCGATATTCGAATTGTTAATCTTTTACTCCCTTTGTCCCAATAGCAAAATCCATCTGTCCTTTTTCGTCTGTCCCAATAGCAAGGTTTCAGTCTAAAAATAGAAATAATTAACCCTTAAAAAGGTGTGAGACATACCACTTTTTATCTTTTTACGCTTGTTTCTTAATAACCGTACTCAAAAGAAATGAGACATTGCTATTGAGACGGAGAGAGTAATTGTGAATGAAATTATTTTTCCACCAAATAAATCACTTTAAACAAAATCATTTGATGACAGGTGGCTCGAAGCAAATCTCCCTCAATTGGAATTCTGTTGAATTCATAGAAAAACAAATTGTGCAATTATTATAAAAATAATATGTTTTGAGTGTGATGTGGCTTCGTGAAATTTATCGGCAGACTAATGATTTGCAAAGTTGAAAGTTGAAACCCTCCAACCCCATTAAAAAATAAAAATGAAAAGGACTAGAGGGCTATGAAGAAGAAGCTTCAAATTTATCAATTTAATTGAAAAAAAAAAGAATATATTTTATATTTATATCGAATTAGTATTTTTATGTTAAAAAAATAAGGATTTTGGAAAAAATAAATCACGTTATGGTGTTTTTTAATTTTAATTGAATTCTAAAATTTGCGAATTAATTCATAAATTCTGTAATTTATGCAATTGAAACCTCCCTAATTTTCCGGCACTAGAAAAATAATGTGGATATTAATATGGACTGAAGAAAAACGTAGATGTCGGGCGGTTCCAAAAATTTCAAAAAATACCGTAAGTCTGTAATTTATTTTGCCAAAACCCTTTAAAAAATAAAAGAAATCGAAGTCTTGATTTGATTGGTGGTTCCAAAAATAAATAATCGATATAAATTGAACCAGCCCAAATTTTTCCTCCACATATATGTCAATTTGTGGGCCAATAAAGGATTTTCTCTTTGAAACCCGTTGGAAGGGGCAGTGCAAAACGTTATATTGTTAATGTCAAGTAGTCCATTTCATTAAGCGAATAAGATACAATAATTAGTATTATTGTTACTTTATTACTAGTATTGCCCTCCGTACGATACACAGATAAGAGATATGTCATAAATTAGAATAATAAAAATATTTTATTTAAAAATAAAATGAGTTAATAGGTTAAAAATTTAAAGAGAATAACAATGTTATAATTCAATAAGAACCAAAATAATAATAATTCAAAACATACATATTCAAAATTATAAAATATTTTAAGATATATTTCAAAAAAAATACTCTATTTTAAATTGCCTTAATTCTATTTTAATTATATGTTTTATACAAAATATTGTGTAGAATTTATTACCTTCAACTTTAAATAATTTAAAAAATTGCCATCAAAATTGAATTGCAATTGATTTGCAATTTCACTATTTTGTTTTAATATATATATAGATGTCACATACAAAGAAATATCAAATGTACACGACTTTATGATTTTTGAACATTTTCAAATTATTTATATAGTCATGTATTAATTTTTTTTTTATAGTTCATGTGTTTACTTTGAATGATAACACAATTCATGATTAAACTTAACTTTTGTAAATTTGGAGTTCTATTTTGTAACGTCAATATGTTACAAAATTTCACCGCAAAATTTTGTAGCTTGATGAATCGATGATATTCATCACTTTTATGAAGTTGAGTGACACATTCACCAACACCAGACTAAAAATAATAATAAATAAATAATTAAATAAATAAATTGTTTTAAAAAATATTTTAAAATGAAAATCTCATGATCAAAAGAATTCGGCAGAAAATTCTCGAATTTGTTATACTAAATTTCTCAATTTTCGGAACGTGAACATGAAACTAGGGAAGATACCATAAAAAAAAAAATATAAATACTCCCTCCGTCCCATTTATATAGGCCGATTGAAATTTTCACAAAGATTAAGAAAAATTATTGGAAAAGTAAATTATATAGTAAATTTCTTAATATGCCCCTATTTATTATTTAACTATGTATATTTTATGAGTTAATCAAAGAATTAAATAGGGATATATTTGTAAATGAGCTAAAAAACATTACTTTTTATGGAAACAAGCCTATATATTTGGGACATCCGAAAAAGGAAAACAAGCCTATATAAATGGGACGGAGGGAGTAATAAAGAAAAACAAAATAGTACATAGAAGTGGTGTTCCGTGTTCGGTTGATCCAACTAGATATAATACATGATATGTAGAGATTGTCTCAAATTAATTAGATCGAGATTAAATTTATTATAAGAGTGGGGTTAGGATTCTTAAAGACATGATTAGTCAAGACCGATTCTAGCATTAACTTGTAATTAACATGGCAGGAATGCATTAGATTTGATGCATCATTTTCAAAAGTAATTAGTCATAACTATAAGTAAATAATGACAAAACTAAATAAATGGTTGGAATTTATAGATAATTAATGTATAATTAGTTAAAAAGTTGCACATGATAAAAGTTGCAAAATATACAAAATAAAGATCATTCTATTCTTAGATCATGACTATTGACCGGTGAGTAAAAATTAATGTGTTCTTCTTCTATTTTATTTGATCTAAGTTATTTTAATTCGTACAGATTAGTTCTTCATTAGCACGTTACTAAGTGAAAACATATACCAATTCCTTTATTATATACCCTACCTAGCTACTAATTACACGACATATTAATATATTAATTAACCTACTTACTGATTACACAACATAGTAATAAATTTAACCTACTTACTAAGTACAAGCCATTTATGCAATTTTTATTTATTTTTATTACAGTTATAATGTAATTGTGTCATCACGTTATCATTCGATAAACGAATTAATATAATCACATCTAGACGTCGATCATCTTTCGAGAACAATACACAAGTTTCCTCAGATTACATTTTCAATATCATTATCTCCTCATTTTCAATAGTCTTTATTAATTTCACAATCCATAAACATATTTATATACTTATATAATATAATTGAGCAACTACTCAATACCACCTGCCTTATACATATACATATACATATGATCAGAGCAGAGAAGAGTTGCAAGAAGCAGAGCTCTCTATCGCTCTCTCTCTCTCTCTCTATATATATATATAGTATAATATATATTTGCGAATAATATCTATGACTCCATACATATCTCTCTCTCTCTCACTATAATAACTCTTTATATATATCTCTTGTCTCTCACTAGTTTAGTTTGCTCCTAATATTACGGCCTCTTCTTCCCTAAGAGAAACGAGTAAGCCAAAAACCAACTTTTTTTTGAAGGAAATAAAAATAAAAAATAATTTTCCTTATATATAAAACATTAATTTTTTAATATATTTTTGCAAAATTAACAGAAAGCAACCGTTTTTCCATCCATGCCTCGTTCTCTCTCCCCCTCCTCATACAACTTTCTCTCTCTTCGTTGAATTTCAACCCCGGGTTTACCCTATGTCGAACGGCGGCACGACCGCCACCGCAGCCACCATCACCTCCTATACTCACCACCGCCGCCGCGTCGCCGACGCCGTGCCAGAAAACGAAAATCCCCTCGAACACGATAATCTCTCTCTAGACCACGCGAAAACAGATACGGAGCCAGACGCAATGTACATGGAGACTAGAAACCGCCACCGCCCGCCGCCGCCGCGGTGGTGGCCGGGAAAGTGGGATGAATGCGTGTTGTGCGTGAAACGGTTCTTGAAATCTTTGATGCCGAGGAAGCACGTGTGCCGTACAGTTTTCGTGATTCTTTTGATGTCGGTGGCGCTCTCGGCGTATCTGAGGTTTTTCCTCCTGCTGCGAGGCGGCGGCGCGGCGGCGGACGGGGAGTTCGCTGCGGCGGAGAAGGAGACGATGTTCATACGGGCTTTCAAGAATGATCCGTCGTCCACCGCCCAGAAGGCGGTTCTCGAGGCCGAGTTTCATTCGAGCTCCGCTGCGGAGCAGCGGCGGAAGAAGAAAATTCCGGTAAGTTGGAAATTAAATTCAAAATTGAGTTTCTTGAAGTTTAATGTATAGTTAAAATTCTATTTTATTTTTATTGAATTTTGCTCTTCCAAATTGTTTTCTTATATGATTCTTCACCTTTTACTACGTTTTCTACTAGTGGCATTAAATTAATAGCGGCTTGCATGAATCAAAGTTTACCTGAAATTTAATTCCGGTCATTAATTACTTCTTTGGTCAAGAATTTAGTTATGAAATTTGTTCAAGATGTTCGAAAGCATTGAATTTAGCATTAAATTTGCACGAAAAATATTTATTTATAATTTATTTGTAGAAAATAACGACTAGCATTAATCGGAGCTATGTTTATGGTTGGTTGTTTTTCTGTTGATTTTTGGGCCACGATGGGGTTAGTGGGTGTCATGAAATTTTTGGTTGAAATCAATTATCATAATATTTTATTTTTCTCACTGAAATTACTCTTAACGTTGAATTTCTAATGATTAACCGAACGTTGCGCACTTTATTTTTAAATTCCATCATATGCACTTTAATCGAAAAATTCATACATAACAAGATTTTTTTTCTGTTATCATTTTTTGCAGCAATACTTAATTTATATATTATATGATTTTGAACAAATTTTTGTAGTGAAATACGTATATTTATTGTGCATGGAATTTTTTTTGTCCACAGTTTTCAGAAATATGGAGAAAACCTTACAGTGGCGATTTGTATCAGTGTACTACTCGACCAAAGAATAAAATCAGTACGTAAAGCTCTCTCTCTCTCTCTCTCTCTCTCTCTCTCTCTCTATAACATCAAGAATTGTTATTTCAGAGACATCATCAGCAACGAATGGATATGTTCTAGTTCAAGCTAATGGAGGATTGAATCAAATGAGAACAGGAGTAAGTATTTTGATTTTGGATAGTTTTTCTTTCGATATTTGTACCTCGACGACGAATCACTGATCTTTCAGCAACGAATTACGTTAGATATGCGATATGGTTGCAATCGCGAAGATCATGAATGCGACTCTCGTGCTTCCATCTCTCGATCACTCGAGCTTTTGGACCGATCCTAGGTATGGTTCTTCACTATATTATCGAGCTTCTCTTTCTTTTTTCCATGATCCCGTCTGAGAGAGAGCGCTCTCGAGCAGCGACTTCAAGGATATCTTCGATTGGAAGCATTTTATCGAGGTTTTGAACGACGACATCGAGATTGTCGAGAAGCTGCCGTTGAAGTATGCGAGGATGAAGGCTGTGAACAAAGCTCCCATCTCCTGGTCTAAGGTTCATAACCTAGAATAGACAAGAACTGCTCTCTATATATATGTGTGTGTGTGTGTATGTGTATGTGTGTGTGTGTGTGAATTAGACCTAAATTCAAGATTCTTGATTTCTTGTAGGCTGGCTACTACAGAGATATGGGTAATCTGCTGAAAAAGCGCAAAGTGATCAGATTCACTCACACAGACTCACGGCTAGCTAACAACGGGCTTGCGCCCTCGATTCAGAAGCTGAGGTGTCGAACGAACTACGAGGCGCTTCGTTACACCCCAGAGATCGAGGAGCTAGGAAGGAAACTAGTGGAGAGATTGAGGGAAGATGATGAGCCCTACATTGCTCTTCACCTGAGGTAAAAGTCTCACAGTTATTAGATCTTACCATTTTGTTTTTCTTTTATAATTTCTGATCACCTCTTTTTCTGATTAGGTATGAAAAGGATATGCTAGCATTCACCGGCTGCAGCCATAACCTAACGGCAGCCGAGGCTAAGGAGCTGAGGAGGATGAGGTACGAAGTCAAGCATTGGAAGGAGAAGGAGATCAACAGCAGGGAGAAGAGACTGCAAGGGGGCTGCCCGTTGGCCCCGAGGGAGGCAGCAGTTTTCCTCAAGGCCATGGGGTATCCTAGTACGACACGAATATACATTGTAGCAGGAGAGATCTATGGTAATAAAAGTATGGACGCATTTCGACAGGAGTACCCTAATGTTTTCTCACACTCGATACTAGCAACACCGGAAGAGTTGAGGCCTTTGAGTGGCTATCAGAACCGTTTAGCTGCTCTAGACTATATTATAGCTTTGGAGAGCGATGTTTTTGCTTACACGTATGACGGGAATATGGCGAAGGCCGTGCAGGGGCACAGGAGGTTCGAGGGATTCAGACGGACTATCAGCCCTGACAGGTGAAGAACAAAAACCTAACCCTCTTTAGCCTCATATACATAGAAATAAATAGTCAAGAAACTGATTTTGGTGGTGTTTTTTTGCTCTAACAGGCTCAGTTTTGTAACACTCATAGATAGACTAGACAATGGCTCTATTTCTTGGGAAGATTTCGCAGCAAAGGTGAAGAAATTACACAAGAACAGAGTCGGAGCGCCTTACCAGAGAGAAGGAGGGCCGTCTCCAAGATTAGAGGAGAACTTTTATGCAAATCCTTATCCTGGTTGTATATGTGACAGATATCTCCAGTAAAGTGTTGAACAGTGTGATTGATGATCTAATCCGGGAGTTGCATCGTGATGGAAGCTTCTTTTTCCCGACACGAAGATTTGAGGAACAGAGAACCATGGAGTACATTAAACCATGATGTAATGGAATGGACGTTCATTTACCTTATCAGGAAATTGGATCGGAGAAGCACCTGCAAGTATTAGGTTCGATGACTCCTCTTCAAATTATCGTGCAAGATACTGCAACTGTGTGCTGGGAAATATGGGTTATTTTTTGTCCATAAATGCGATACATAACGGAATAAGTGTACTGATAAGACCATTTTTTCTTTAGGGAAGTAGAGATTATTTGATTTTATTGTTTCCTTCATTAAATCAGGCTAGTCATGAATGTAACTTCTGTAAAGAAGCATAACAGAGAAAATGGCTAACATGTACTAACATAACTCTGCATCCGATACTATTCTGCATGCTGTTACGATTTCATCAGAATAAATGTATCATAGAGTAACATACTATGACATAGGAAATAAGAAGTTACCAGAGTCAAACAAATATGGACTATTTCTAAGACATGGTTTTGCTTAAGGGGCACTTTAGTTAATACATTAAGGAAATTGCAAATTAATCATAAACATGGTCTAATATGTAAGATGTTTACGTTACTTAGGCTGTCTGATTTGCTAATGTAATAACAGTTTACGGAACAAGCATCTACTTCAATGCCACCTGGAACCCATGTGGATTAAGATAAATTTATAATGGAAGTTAATAACTGAAGCAAATTAGGCAGGTCTATAGTCATTTATAACTAGTGTATGATTCAAGCATTCAGGAAGTCAGCTTATGCCAGTATTTTAAGCAAATATTCAAGCAAGCATGAGAGAGAGAGAGAGAGAGAGAGAGAGAGAGAGAGAGAGAGAGAGAGAGATGATAATATGATAATGATGATTAAACCTCCTTGGACAATGATTACACAGAATGCTAGTTCTAAAAGCTGCTAAACACATCTTCTTCAGGTACCTGGATATCATGGATTGTATGGAGCCCTCAAACTTAATTCATGAGCCTTTCTTGATAAAGCACTCTCGTGCTTATACATCAATATCTGTGTCTTCAGGAACGCAAACGAATCTCACTACAACTAATTTCAGCAGCACCATGTTCTATGATTTGGCTTCTGTTGAGCCTACCACATCGATGGCACATACACCTGCTCTTTCAGATTTTGTGTAGCACTCTCCGTGGGAAAACCTCGTACTCCACCTATCGTCCACTGTGAAATTATGCCAGCTGATATGGCAAACCGGAGCTGCCTCACCAAGACATCTTGATTTTCGAACATCTCAGGTTGTGTTGTGAGCTTCCGCATAATTCCAGCTACAACAGCATCGCCCGAACCAGTTCTATCGCAAGTGTACGGTGTTATGAGTACATCTTCAGTACCAATCACAGCTCCATCAAACTTAGGAGTGTAGTAATGTATCCGAAGCGTTCCATCCGTGACAAACAAGAATTTCAGTCGATCATGCCACAGTGGCAAGATTTCCTCACGAGTATAGTGATAGTAGTTTCTCCGTTGCTTGGTTTGCTCATAACTCTCAGCATAATATTGAGGCGTATAATTTCTTTTTCTCTCGTAATGCTCTTCATCTAAAAGAAACTCTAATTCTTGCTTGGAGACCTCAATGATGTCTGCTTTCGCCCAGGCTTCCTTAATCACCTCCCTCGTCTCGTCCCGTGATTTCCACAATGGTAGTGGTAGATTCAAGTCGAAAAATACAAGACCACCGAACTTCTTAGTCCATGCAATCGCTTTGAAAAGGGTAGAACGCATGGAACTTGATGTAAGGACTTCAGAAGTAAAATGAAATATTCTGGCCTGCAAGAAAGCAAACAAAAAACTCTCAACTAAATTCCACGAACATCTTTGGAGTCACATTACAGATAATCAACATATCTCCCCATTCTACGAGCCTCAATAATTCTACACCGTAAAAGCTAAAACTTGTGCTTATAGGACCTACATTACAAGCAATAACGCGTATTTGAAGCAAAGCAAGCGCAAATAAGCCTTCAGAAAGTGAAACTGCATAAATAATAGATGAACAAGTCCATTTTGCATTCATCAAAACTCATTCCATATAGTATCATAATCACTAACTAACAAACTTTCTTCTACGAAACATACTCCTGATCAAGACTTAGACCAAAAACTAATAAACTTGTACTTATAGGACCTACAATACAAGCAACAATGCGTATTTGAAGCAAACCAAGTGCAAATAAGCTACTTCAGAAAGTTAAACTGCATAAGAAATAGACGAACACCTCGACTTGCGTTCATTCACATAACATAATCATAAAAAAATAACGAACTTTCGTCTGCTAACATGCTCCAAATGAAGACATATAGACCAAAAACCAATGATTTATATGCCGACAACATTCAACATCTACAGCAACAGAATCATATCATAAGCAGCTTAAAAACAATAAACTTCAACCTTCAAGAAATTGTAAAAAAAAGCACCAATTTGCATATCTTAACACTAATACACTATCAATTCAAAATTCAACAAAATTAACTGTAAAATCACATTCATTTCACCTCTTTCAGCACCGCAAGATTCAACTCCGATCCAAGCAACGAATCCTCGGGGCATTCCTTCACATTCTCCGCCGACATTTTCCCCTCCTCGAATTTGATCTTCATATAGCTACACGCCGTTCGAGAATTCTCATCGAACTTCACCCCTCTCGTCTGCACCTTCTCCTTATTCATCATCAACACCAGCTCCTCGCCAAATTCATCCCTCCCTACCTTCCCCATGAACGCCGCCCGCCCTCCGAGCCTCACGTGAGAGATCGCCACATTCGACGGCGGACCGCCGGGTGCCCGGGCGAACTCCGGCGGATTCCACTGCAGCATTTTCCATTGAGAGTAGATGTCCGGGTGCATCTGCTCCGGCGCCACCCTTACCGTCGGCACGAATTCCTTCTGCGCAGCTCCGAAGCAGCATATTAGTGGCGGATCCAGGTAGGGGAAATCGACGCCGTCGTCGTAATCGTAGAGCTCGTCGTCGACATTTGTGGTGTCGGGTGAATCTCCTGTCTTTCTCGGACGCCTCGATTTTTTCGTTGTGGTGGTGGTGGTGGTGGTGGTGGATTTTTTGCGGCCGCGGCGGGGGGTGGTGGAGCTGGTGGAGGGGGAATCGGTGGCGGAGGATTTTATCGGCGGTAATTTGTGGGAAATTGGAGAAAATTTGGAGAAATTGATGATGGTGTGAGAATGGTGGAGTAGGAGCTGAAGAGTAGCCATTTTTTCAACTTCAAGGTTTAACGGTTTATCCAAATTCTATTTCTTTTGTTATAGAGAGAGGTGGGCCAGAGTCGGTATTTTTTCGGCCCATAATATTGGGCTAAAAATATTATTTTGTTGATGGAAATATATTATTATTATTATTATTATTATTATTATTATTATTATTATTATTATTATTATTATTATTATTATTATATCTATATCTATATGTTAAAATAGAGTTTTGAGGGCATTTGTTAATGTAGTACTGTGTACTTTTTATGTTATATCTATTGGTTTTAGATTGTATCGGGTAGTTGTTTTTATTAAGTAGAGGAATCAATTTGCAGCGATGAGGAATAAAAATTGATTTAGGGAAAATTTTAACACAATTTCTGGGTTATAATGTATTCCCTCCGTCCTAATAACAAGGTCTCATTTCTTTTAGGCACGCGTATTAAGAAACAAGAGTAAAAAGATAAAAGGTGGTAGGTCCCAAACTTTTTGAAGGATTAATTATTTCCATTTTTGGAATTAGACCTTGCTATTGGAACACCCCAAAAAGGAAAGAGAGACCTTGTTATTGGGACAGAGAGAGTATGTAAATTGTTTGTATATCTTAAAAGTGTGGCATGTTTAGAAGATCTAGAAACTTAATTAGAATTGGGCAGAGAAAAAAAAAATATATATATATATATATATATATAGCGCAGATCAAATAAGAACACTTTCTTAGGTGAGAAATAAGAACAAATCTGGACCCTTGATCCTTGTTGATCTACGGTCCAGATTTAACCGTGCATTTAATTACTCTAATTTATGCATTTAAATGCTAATGCATTAAGTTATTGTAGTTTATGCATTAAAATATTTATGCATTTAGTTTCTGCATTTTATGCATCTCCGATGTAATAAAAATGAATTGTTCTTACGTTCTCATATAAGATGTGTTCTTACCAGATATATATATATATATATATATATATATAATGAAGAGAGAAGTTGCAAATATCCCATAAAGTTGTGAGCGATTTGCAAATAACCCCCTAAACTTTATTTTGGTGCAAAATGAACATTTTCTAAAGTTTTTTGGTACAACTAACCCCTTGCCTCCCTAAACAACGCGGAGAAAAGAAACTCCTATACCTTGTCGGTGTGCTTCGATGACGTCTCGCTCTGCCGCCAGCCGGCCGTCAGAGAGTAAACAATCTCTATGGCAGATTTGCTTGATCATTTTTTTTTTGCCTCGACAGATTACGATTCCTGAATTGTTAATTTCACAGGCGTGACTGCAGCCTACGTTGAATATTGAACACTGAGAAATTCGCAAAATCTGATTGGATTGAAGATGAAGAATCATCGTCGCCCTAACATACAACACTCCGCTGATATCAACAACAAACTCCGCAAGCAAATCGGAGCCCCAATTGATCGTGACCATTTGGGAATTGAGCGGCAGATAAGAGATGGTTGTGGTTGGAATGCGGAGGAGTGCTTGCGCCGTTGAGAATTGAAGTTGATGGGGATGTCCACTATCTGAAAGTGAAATAATCACTTTAATCAAGATATATACACACACATATACATATATATGTAAGGAATAGAATGGATGTTGAAGATTTAAAATTGATTTAGAAGTGCAATTACCATAGATGATATTATATTGTCGTTCAAAGAAATTAATTCAATTTTGTTCATCAGAATTCATCAACCAAAAAATAACATAAAAAAATTAAAATAATGATTAGTGATATTTTTAGCCAGCAGCTATATGCCCCAGCGACTGAGGATTGCATTTAACGATCTTATCAACAAATGCACACGTTTCTTCCATTGTATTACCGTCTCCCGATAGTGTCGCATGCAGGTTAGTGACGGAGCTCATCATGTGCACCTCATCATCCAAGATTTCGAGCCTTTGGGTGTTGCTCGCCGCCGGCAGTCTGAAACCACACGCACCTCCTGGAGAGTCTCCGATTTCTTATGATATAAAATCTTAATCTTGAGAGAAGAGATGGAGGGAGAGAAAATAAGGTGAGTGTTGTAAGGGTGGTGGGACCCACAATAAAAAAATAAATCAAAATTTGAAATTTCATTAACGGAAGTTATCTTTATGTCAAGATAAGGGGTTAGTTGCACCAAAAAACATTAGGAAATGTTCATTTTGCACCTAAACAAAGTTCAAGGGGTTATTTGCAAATTATTTTCAACTTCAGGGGGTATTTGCACTTTTTTCCTATAATTAACACCATAACTTCTTCCTTCTCAAATTAAACTCTCTTTCAAATTAAACTCTCTTTCAAGTATTCAAAACAAATCAAACATGACGATATCCCAGATTTCCAAAATTTCTTCAAATTTCTTTTTTCATTTCCTATATACTTTTCTACCTATATTTTCTCTTCTCTTACCAATTTAATTTGTTTTATTTTGTTTTTTAATTCATCATTTTCTTGAAGATATTAGGCCTTGGATTAAAGAAGATTGCAAATAATGTTGCTGCTTCTCGGTTGCTCTATCGTGCTAGATTGGTGGCGTTTCCACTCCCTAGTGCCAAAAGAGAGGTAGGTTCAAGATTGAGATTTCTGTGTGATTTCTGATAGATTGGGATTTCTGTGTGATTTCTGGTATTTGATATCCTTTCAATTGGAAATTCTTGAAAGAAATGTGAGTAATCCATTTCTATTCCTGTGAATCTTCTTGTAAATCTTCTGGTAATTCTTGAAAGAAAAATATCTATTCATATGCGATTTCTTGAAAGAAATGTTAACTTTAATTGTGGGCAATAGTTGCATGTATTCTGTGATTCTGAAGATAGTTTTCTGTAATATGTACCTGAAGATAGTTTTTGTGATTATGTAATCAGTGATTATGAAAATATTTAGTTTTTGTGATTTTTAATTTGTGATTATGAAGATTCTGTTTTTGTGATTTTTAATCCGTGATTATGAAGATTCTATTTTTTGTGATTGTTTAATCTGTAATTATGAAGATTCTCTTATCTCTGCAGATTGTGTTTGTACCCCATCGTCCATACCTATCTGGACCTGACATATCTGTACTTGATCTTTTACCAAGCCGATTCTTCATCCACCTTCATGTCTTCATCATTTGATACATCATGCACCTTCATGCTTTCATCATTTGATACCACGTCTGTTTTTGAAATGGTAGAGTTCATCACAGTTAACTGTACTTATTATTGATGTTTATGGTCCTATTGATTGTGGTCTATTTTTCAGCTCAAACGTGCTTCATCAGATTTGGATTTTAGTGAGTTTGTATCGTCGAATAAAGAGCGCTTAATTGCTTTGAACGAGTCTTTGAAGAATTCTGAAGTCACTCGAGAAATCAAGGATGCCGTCTTAATGTGGTATCGGAATATTCCTGTTTCTATTGCCATGAGAGCGCTCAACAAGCTTGGGTCTCATGGCTTGAGAAAACTCATGGAACTCACTGGGTTGGACAGAAGAAATCTGGTACTTGAGTTATTAGATATTAAGGAATCGACGACCAATTGTGATCTAAAACCTTTAATGCCCTCTGAGATTCTAAAGTTCTCTCTATTGGACCATGAGAATCAAGTATTCATACAATTCCATGTTGCTGGTAAAATTTTTGTTGTTTATTTTGGATATATTCGCTACAGTGCTAACGGTCAAGATGCCCTCTTATCACGGGGTGCTCGTAGTGATAACGTATTCATACAATTCCATGTTGCTGGCACACCGTGCAGCTAATAATCGTCTCCAATGATTACTTCCGCCTCAAGATCGTCTTCTTCGAAGGTTTGTGCGGAGACGACACAATCACACCCAAAGGTGTTTTAGTGGTTCCGCGAAACAAGAAACATTTGTGCAACGACAACTTTCATTAATGCATAAAAGATGTACATTATGGCTTCAATAGGCAACGTTTACAATGTATTGGCTTGGAGAGGGGGGCCCCAAAAGAATACTAGCACTCAAATCTTAGCTCAACTTTTTTCCCCCTATAAGCACTAGAACTACAAAACACACTAGGGACAACACTATACATTGAAAGGGTTGAAGAAGGTAAAGAAACTGAAACATGTACATTACAAGCAAAAGAGTCCTAATACCTAACACTTGGGCTCCTCCACATGTCGGGCAGCTTAACAGTCACCTACGAGATGCGTCGGGGCTTACGGCACCTGGTGCTGGAATGCCCGTATGGGCGGGGCTTGGGCAAAAGTCCGCATTATAGTCGCTTGGCATTGCGTGCCATGATGGAAAAAGGGGTGACCCATAACAGCTCTCCTCCACCTAAGTTAGCGACATCCTCGGCACCATTAAGCATAGGTACGTGTCGATGAGTGGGTGGAACGTTCGTAGCTTGGCTGTTGTCTCCCAGGTGCTCTTTTTCAGCAGGTCGGTCTTGCCACTTCACCAAGTATTCTCGGTGGCGGTTGCGCTTTGGTCCAGTATCCATGTGGTTGCAGATGGCTTCAGCTACTAACTTTTTTGTGTTGTTGACCAGATGGAGCTGGGGCCGGTTGGGCTCATTGCGGCTGGTGTCCTGTTTGTCGGCTCGATACGGTTTGAGTTGACTGACGTGGATGACATTGTGGAGCTTCCACCAAGGGGAAAGATCCACTCCATAGGCAAATTTACCAACCCTGCATAATATTGTCAGTAGTCCAATATATTTCTGCATCAAGCGAGGGTCTCTCCCGCGAGATGATTTAGAGAGTCGTGGATCGGAGACCTTGACCATCACCTGGTCTCCTACTTGGAATTCTAGAAACCGACAATTCTGATCCGCATATTTCTTCATCCGTCTTTAGGCCTTTTCCAGGTAGCTCTGGGCCAAATTGATATTTTGCTCCCACTCTTGCGTGAAGCTCTTCGCCGATTAGACTCTTGCCCTCTGGGACGCATCTAAAGCGTGTGGGAGGAGCGGTTGCTGCCCGGTACAAATCTCAAAAGGACTTCGATTTGTGGGAGAGCACTTTTGAACATTAAAGCACAGCTGAGCAGCATCCAGCAGCTTCACCCAGTTTTTCTGGTTTGCGCACATGAAGTACTGAAGATATTCTTCCACCATCAAGTTGAAGCGTTTCATCTGACCATCGAACTGGGGTAGAAACTGGAGCTCATGTTGAGCTTGGACCCGAGGAGTTGAAAAGTTCGGTCCAGAAGTTGCACGTGAATCGGGAGTTCCGATCACTAACTATGTCCTTCGGCAGTCCTCATAACTTGACAATGTTCTTGAAGAAGAGCAGGGTTGTCCCTTCTGCAGTGATGACTCCGGGGGCTGGAATGAATGTCGCATACTTTGAAAATCGGTCTACCACAACGATGATAACATCTAATTCTGCGACTTTTGGTAGACCGTTGATGAAGTCCATGGATACACTCTTCCATGGCAGCTTCGGGATGGGAAGAGGCTCCAACAAGCCTACTTTCTTCTGACGGTCTGCCGTATCTTGTTGGCAAACAAGGCAAGTATGGACGTGGACTTCGATGCCTTCGTGCATCTGTGGCCAGTAGTACGCTATTTGGATTAGCGCCAAAGTGCGATCTTCTCCTGGGTGACCCCGCCTACAAAGTGTCGTGGCATTTGGCAATGATGGTCAGCTTGGGTTTGGTCAAGAAGTGACTTACCGTCGTGTTGTCGGTCTTGACTGTGAAAGGAAGGCCTAACAAGTAATGTCGTCATTGTCTTAAACAGTGGACAACGGCAAGTAGCTCTTTCTCATGTACGAGGTAGCGCTTCGCCACATCCTTAAGCTTTCGGCTTTCGAAGGCAATGGTGTGTCCATCCTGAATCAGAACTCCATCCCAGAGCAAAGTCTGACGCATCGGTCTCTACTACGAATGGTTTCGACATGTCTGGTAAGACAAGTACAGGGTCAGTCAAGATTGCTTTCTTCAAATCCTCAAAAGCTTCTTGGTGGGATGACGACCAATTCCAAACCTCTGTCTTCTTCGTGAGGTCCGTCAGGGGTCGAGCTAGTTCAGAGTACCCTTTGATGAATCTTCGGTAGTAGTTTGCCAGACCCAAGAATTAGCACACTTCATGCACATCTTTTGGCGGCCTCCACTCTTGTATGGCCGTAATCGTCTTCGGATCCATTCTGATCCTATCTCTCTCCACAATATACCCTAAGAAATCAATCATATCTTGGGCGAACGAGCACTTCGACAATTTTGCATATAACTCATTTTCCCGAAAGCGGGCAAAGACTTTTCTCAGGTGAATCAGGTGATCTTCTAAGGATTCGTTGTAGATCACTATGTCGTCCAGGTACACCACCACGAACTCGTCCAGGAATCCGTGGAGTACTTGGTTCATTAGGGTGCTAAACGTGGCTGGGACATTCGTTAGACCGAATGGCATCACTAGGAATTCAAATGCCCCATACCTCATCACCATCGTGGTCTTTGCTTCGTCGCCCTCTTTGATTCGGACTTGCCAATAGCCCGACCTCAGGTTAATCTTCGAAAAATACTTCGCTCGGCCGAGGCGGTCAAAACACTCCGCAACCAGCGAGATCGGGTATCGGTTCTTCACCGTCAGCTTGTTGAGGGCTCGGTAGTCGCAACACATTCGTAGGGAGCCGTCCGCTTTCTCCTGGAACAATACGGAAGCTCCAAATGGCAATTTGGCGGGCCGGATGAGTCCACTATCAATCAACTCTTTTAATTGGCAGGACATCCGATAGAGCGCTCGGGCAGGAGGCTTCGTGCCGGGCACCAACTTGATCTTGTGGTCAACAGCTCGTTTAGGAGGGAAACTTTTGGGCAACTCATCCGGCATGACATCTTCAAACTCCACAAGTTGCTTCTTCACCTTCGCGGGAATGGGACCCGACTTCTCTTCAACTTCTTCGAACCGAAGGGTGCATAGAAAGGAAGGTTCGTTCTTGCTACACCCTTTCACAAACTGCGTGGCGGACAATGTTTTTGAGCTTATCTTAGGCGACACAGTCTGCGCCACGCACGGTTTACTCCCCATCATCATAAGAGTGTCTCTGTGCGGCATCACTACTGTCTTCGTGTCCCTTAGGAAATCCAATCCCAAAATAAGCTTGAAATCGTCCATCACCATGACGGATCGTTGCCCAAAATATGCTGTTTTCAGTAACAGGATCGTTGGCCTAACGAGTCCCAAAGTTGGTACCGATAACCTGCAAAAGGCCCTTCATAACGCAGCGTTTTCCAACCCCGATTCTTTTGTGGATGTGTCCGAAATTCTTTACCTGGTGGCTCCCCGGTACGTTCCAGTTAGAATGTACATTATTTCTTACATGTGTGGATCTTGAATTTAAACATGTAGATATGCAAGTTTGTGGACGCATCTGTGTTTGCTATGATCTTGGAATCTTCTCTGGCTCTGGTGAGCTTGTGCTGTCTTCATAGTGTCTCTGCCCAACTCTGTAAATTCATAGGAAATACTGTATTAATACCACCTCTACTTTCTATGTTGCTGTGACTGTTGTTTGAAGGTCAATGCTACCTTGTTGCTTTAAGAATGTTTTTCAGATATGTCATGTAAAAAACTAGGAAGATTGTGCAAAGTTGGAATGAATATTTTGAAAAATTACTTGTACGAGCAAAATCGTACGAACGTTTCCATATTACGTTTTGTTGTCCTTCAGTTTATTCTATTGAAGATTTCTTCTAGAACTTGCATTTGTTTGTCAAGGTATTGAACTAGCTAGTTGTATTGTGTAATATATGTTAGTAAAATATCTATGTATATAAGTTGAAATGAAATTATCTATTCATTTTTTTGTCAATGACGTATTGGTAATTTTGTATTGTTATAAAATAAAAGTTCATAAGTTGCAGAACATAAGGGAAGATAATCAATTTTTTGTGTGTGGGCTTTTTATAATCGATTTTTTGTGAATTTTCTTTTTTGAACCAAACCCAAACTTGAGTGCTATTGAATCGGACCAATTTTGACAATTATACGCCATCTTTAAAATGCGATGAAAACTATTTAATGCATAGCCCTTTTTCGTGTTACTCTTGAATTTTTATAGAATATATTTTTCTTGTTAAAATAAATAAAGAAACGAAGTAAAGGAGAAAAAGAGAGTGAGTTTTGATTGAAGGCGACATAATTTCCCTTCGAACCGATATTAGTGATTTTATAGTTTTATTATTTTATTTCTGTCATAACAGAGGAACGTTGACTAATATGACTAATTTTGCACAGAAGGACAATTGAATATTATACATATGACATATCACTAAAAATTTTGATTCTTTTTTTTTTTTGAAAGGCTAAAAATTTTGATTCTATTTTACCCTTTTGAAGAATAATTCCTTGTGCAAGTTTCGATTGTAAGTTGACTTTCAGATTCTAAAAGCTTCTTTGAGAAGTAATTTTGGTATGTCTTTCATGAGGTGTATGATTTTAAAAACGTCTTCATATATAACTGTACACAAAACTTGTCATGTATCAAAATTTGTGATTTTGATAATTAGTTAGTTCCGTTATAACAAGCACATTTGTTCTCATAATTAATCCAAAATTGTGATTTATGTCTGAATTAGGATTGGATTAATGATCGTGATTTGTTGTTCTCATAATTATTTCTTCTTGCAATTTTGCAATGTCACAGAAAAACCTTATATCACTATCAGACAACACAATTAAAAAACATAGGCCATTCAAGCATTAAAGAATTAAAATATGATGGTATTAAAAAATATAGATTGATAAAACACATGAGTGACTATCACTACTATAATAGACAATGTCTGACTAACAACGGTATTAATACAAAACCCTTGTTGTAGGCTTTAAAACCATTGTCGTTGAGCGAAAAAATTCGTTCATTGACAACGGTTTTTGCTCCCCATTGTGGTTTTCATTCTTTTTTTTGAATTTAGTTGTTCTGGTCCAAGAGAGTATCTTCCGTTTTATTTTTCAATTTCTATGAGCTCAAATTAGGCATGATTCTTGTTCCCTTGATGTTTGCTTGAATTGATTGAAGTAATGGAGATGATTGTAATTTTGGGCAAATGAGTTGATTGTCATTCAGTTCTGAGTTTGTTGTTTTTTTTTTGTTTAATTTAGGCTATTTTTTTTTTTCGTGTCTACTTTTAAGTTGAGATAATTACACTAATGCACATAAAGATTCACTAACTTCCACCATATTAGTAAACTGTCTTAAACTGCAAATTTCATCACTACGTATCTTAGATCTTTTTTTTTTTTTCTTTCTCAATTCGATGTATTGTTGCCATTTTACTGACGTGGGCGCTAGAAATTTTTTTATTTGATTGCAAAATGGAGAGAGACTGTGAGAGTATAATGAATCTGTGTGGCTGCCTATAGAGATGAATCATGAGAGGAATGAGAAGAAATTAAATTTGAGAATTATTATAAGGATAAAATGGTGCTTCAATTAATATTTTTATTGTTTAATAAAAATAGGGGCTAAGAAAGACAAAAAAAATGGGCTATGTATAGAACCCTTTTATATTGTGGTGGAGAATTTTATGGGCCGGCTTTATTTATTATATGGGTATAGGAAAAACTATTGGGCTTGCACCTGGTCGAGAATAATATAAAACTAACATGCATCTTTAAGATGTTAAAAAAACCAAATCATAGCCATTGAGGTAACGCAGGATTAAAGCCTCTCAAATTATTAAGGCCCGTTTGGTATTCATATACCAGTATATCGGATATCAAGTATGTGTATGGGTATCAAATTGATATCTGATATCTATATTTGGTATGCTGAAGATATCGACTGATATCAAGTGAGAAGGAAATGAAAGATATGAGTCATACACTAGTAAAAACTGGTATATGAAAATATTGAATATTAGTATATCAAAGATATCAATTTGATATCCATATACTGATATACCAAATACAAGGAATAGATATGGGTCATATTCATACCCATACCTGATATACGTATATGGATACCTAACGAGCCCTAAGAGCATCTCCAAGAGTTTCTCTATAATAGAGAATTTTTTTCTCTATTATAGAGAAAAGAACACACACCATCTCCAACAATTACTCTACTTCCTACTCTGTTTCAAAAAAATCATATTGTTTCTTTAATTTTACACACTATATTAATCTTATATTAATGATAAGGTATAAATTAATAAAAAAATAAATACACAAAATCAAATAAAATTAAAATAATATTTTTAGTTATTTAAAATTAAAAGTTTCAATATTTCTAAAATAATATTTTTTAGTTATGTAAAATTAAAAGTTTCAATATTTTTAATATACTATATAGTATAATTTAATATCTAAAATATAATTAAATGTCATATGTTTAACGAAGTACTACTATAATTAAATGTAATAAAAGAAAAGGAAAAACAAAAAGAAAATTATAGAGAAATGAATAGTGTTCCTCTTCTAGTAGAGAGATACTATTCATTTCTCTATCATAGAGTAAAGGAATAGAGTATTGTTGGAGAGAAAATAGCCTCTAAAATAAAGATGAGAGCTATTATAGAGCTCTCTTGGAGATGCTCTAAGTATATAAACATTACTAAAAAAAAAAGAAAAGTAAGATTGAATTAATAATTAAATAATTAAATAATTAAATCTAAGATCTAAACAGTACTGGAAAACAAAAAAAAGTAAGATTGAATTAATAACTAGATATAGTCTGCTAACATCTAATCGAAAGATGGAGTAAACCATGGCAGGTGATGAGAGAGAGAATCAAAAGTGTGAACATCATCGTTAAGGTAGCCGTACCTGGAAGCACCAAAGTAAATGGAATCGGGCTTGAGTTTAGGAAATCGGGAGGAGGCTTTCACTGCAAACGAGTGGTTGATTCCGACAAACATCGCCAGATCACCCAACGTCCAACACGCTCCCAATATTCCTCCTCCTCCTCTTCCATCACAGTCGATTTCATAAACAAGAAATTGACGCTTGTCAAGAAATCTCCTCACAAGATACAGTCGATCCATTGCTAATACGAGGTAGCTGTCCCTGTCCCCGTCCCCGCCATCCGCCCAACCGAGTCGACTCGTTCCAACCATTTTTGGACTCAATGGGTTATCGACGTTCCAATATTCCAAATCTCCGACACTCGAACCGGAAGCCTGCGCGAAACCGGCGAAACATTTTCGCGCGGGAAAATAGACAAAATCCTTGTATATTCTTCTTCTATCATCAGATGGCTCTAGGAGAGTCCAGTGGCGGCTGCGGCCGGGGCGGCAGAAGGCCACTCTATCTTCGCCGGGAAGAATAACGAGGGCATGGCAGTCTTCTTCGTTGGGGGAGCACGACAGGATCACCTTCGATGGGTTGCCGTAGTCGACAGGAGGAAGCTCTATGCGGCGGCCGGAGAGGGGATTTGAGAGAAACATGTAGCGGTTGATGGTGTTGGACCAAGCTAGCCAGCCGTGCGACGACCCCACCAATTTGGTGCGCGCGTCTTGCAAAGCACGTGCATCTTGTTGGCCGCCTCTGTTGTTGAAACTGACTACTTTGCCCTTGAAAGGGTTGTAGAAGTTATACACCAACTGCCCGCCTTTTCCAAAACAAGGCGGCAGCCATCTCTTTTTAGAAGAAGGTGGCAGCATCAGCCATGGCAGTTTCCGATCGCCGCCACTGCCGCTCCAGAAGAATTTCCGGTGAGGAGGGGAGATATATATACAACTACGACTAATCTTATGAGAAATCAGACGACGGAAGATTGATGACGACATGATCTTCTTCACCTCACTATTCTTGTTAATTATTAAGCGCCTAGTAGATATATATAGAGTTATAGACTCTGCCACAAAGACCTTACCTCATTCAAAAAGGTAAGACTTGGCTTGACCTTCAAGTTATTTATTATATTTTAATTTGATTTCTAAACCCATACTAACATAAACAAAAAATCAAAATCATATCATTCAAGTAACGCAAGATTAAACCTCTCAAAATTTTCAAGTATATAAACATTAAGGCGCATGACATGAATGAAAAAAAATCATAGCCATTAAAGTAAGGGCTGTACACGAGCCGAGCCGAACACTAGCGTGCTCGAGCTTTGTGTTTCAAGCTCAAGCTCGGCTCGACATACAATAACCAAGCTCGATCGAGTTCGGCTCGCTAAATACTCGTTTGGATCGAGCTCGAGCTCAACTCGAAAAAAATAAAAAATATAATAATTAAAAAATAAATTATTTTTATTTATTATATAGTAATTATTTTTATTTATTATCAAATTATCATGAGCATTAAAAATAAAAAAATATATATAATAGTTAAAAAATATTAATTTATTAATATATAAAAATTAAATGTTGGTATTAAAAAATATTAAAAATAAATAAATATATATATATATATATACACACACATATATAATAATTAGAAAAATTCGTGAACATGTTCGCGAACATGTTCGTTTAAAAGGCTCGCGAACATGTTTGCGAGCTGACTCGTTTAGTATCGATCTCGAACGTGTTCGCGAGCTTTTCGAGCCGAATATAGGTAAGCTCGAGCTAGGCTAGATTAGTAAACGAACGAATTTTGAACGAATATTTTTCGAGCCGAGCTCCGAATAGCTCACGTCTTTATTTTAGAGGCTCTTTTCTATCCAACAATACTCTATTCATTTACTCTATGATAGAGAAATGAATAGTATATCTCTACTAGTAGAGGAACACTATTCATTTATCTATAATTTTCTTTTTATTTTTCCTTTTCTTTTATTACATTTAATTATAGTAGTACTTCATTAAACATATGACATTTAATTATATTTTAGGTATTAAATTATACTATATAGTATATTAAAAATATTTGGCATTAATCGATCTTTTGTGGGATCATTATTCTAATTCATAGGATTAGAATATTTTATTATTAGGTACTCCCTCCGTCCCGCCATAAGTGGCCACATGTTTTGCTTTTTGTCTCACAAAAAGCAAAACATGTGGCCACTTATTGTGGGACGGAGGTAGTAGTATATATGTTTGATTGTTTGTCGCAATAATATTAGACGAGTACTCTTTTTCCTACTCAATGATTTCAATATAAGAGGTTTTAATGAGGCTCGTACATTGGGTTATATAGAAATATTGAAACTTTTAATTTTAAATAACTAAAAATATTATTTTAATTTTATTTGGTTTTGTGCCTTTATTTTTTATTAATTTATACCTTATCATTAATATAAGATTAATATAGTGTATAAAATTAAAGAAACAATATGATTTTTTTGAAATAGAGTAGGAAGTAGAGTAATTTTATACGTTGGAGATGGTGTGTGTTCTTTTCTCTATAATAGAGAAAAAAAATTCTCTCTTAAAATTCTCTAATATAGAGAAACTCTTGGAGATACTCTTAGTTTTTTTTCTTCTGTTTTCTTTTTTTATGTTGTTGTTGATCATGGGATGATTTAGATTTCTAATTCTATGTATTTGATTGTCTGAGTGCAGAGGGAGGGAGTGCTTCAAAAAAAGGAAAGTGCATAACTGCAGTTGAGAACTAATTTTATATATGATATTGAAACTGTTATATTTCTTTTGATGAAATAAGAACTATACTGTATTTTGATCAATGCGATTTGTCATTCTATGTTCCTGGAGTTAATCGCTGATGGCCAACTCTTAATTTGAATGTAATTAATTAGAGGACACTATTTTTTTTTATGGAATTTTCCACTAGAATTTTACCCATAAAAGTTTTAATGAGGTTCGGCTTTGAGATATAAACTTGTTATATCCAGAGTTTTGGTTCTGGAACTTTCCTTTTATAGTAGACGATTATTATCAGTACCATATAATTTTAATAATTATACATAATATATGATCTAAGAAAGTTGGTTTAATTTTTTGTTCTACTCTTTAAACATACTTGCTAATATTTTGTTGAAGTTAATAATTAATAATATTAATAACTTTAAAAAATTGTGATGAAATATATTTTATTTGTAAAAAATTAATCATGTTAAATGAAAAGTTATACATGCAACACACGTAATCTCCTACTAGTATATAAATAAAATTTTATGATTAATAACATTTGAAGATACAAAAACCATATGAAAACTCGAAAACCAAATACAATCAATCCCAGTTTACCCTCAATACATCGCTGCTATACCAACAATACCACTTTGCCTCTCACATCTTTAAATTTCATTAATTTAAGAATTAATTATGAGTTCAAAATTATATAATAATAATAAATATAATATATATTAAAAAGGCGACGGGGCTGGTGCCGGAGCAAAGGAATCATCCACCGAAGCAGGGGCGGCGCCGCCGCTGCTAAGAAGCTCCAACATTGCACGGTGGGGGTTCGATTTATGCTTCTCACATAGAGCGGGCAAAAACACTCCTATAAAATTTAGAATTATTAAATTAAATAATGTATAAAGTTATAGTATATCATAACATTGTAAATGCAACACAGGTTACATTTGTCACATACCAAAAACTATTTATTTACCTAATACTTAAAAAGATTGCAAATTAATATTCAATTGCATGGTGCAGGGGACCTCATCGTACGGTGAGGTTTGATCAACCTATTTTTAATTTTTATCTAAAATTTAATCAATTAATTTAAAATAAATAAGATTAGAGGTTATTAATTTTAATTTTTTTTGTAGTGATCGGAGTTAAATGTACCTTCGCCGGCGGCAAGATTAAAATAGAGGTCGACGATGTTGGGGCAGTTCTGGTAGCACGGCGGCGAGCAGAGGCTGGAGATGAACTCCGGCGTCATGAAGGCGTCGGAGGAAATCCCGACAAATCGGCGGTCGACACCGCACGCCGCCACGCACTGGTCGGACTCGACGTGGCCGGCGAGTTTCTCCACCACCACCTCCGACGTCGTGCACGTGTACTCGACGCCGCCGGAAGCGCTTTCATCCTTGTAGTTCTCGAGCACGCATCTCTTCCCCGACGAAGCGACGGCGAAGGCGCAGAGATTCTCCGGCAGACTCTCGCAGATCACCTCAGCTATGGATACCAAAAAAAAAAAAAAAACACGTTTTAGTGTGTGTATTTTTTTTATGTAATGTGTGTGTGCGTATCATTTTGCAAAATTAAAAACTGCGTACCAATAGCTGCCTCGATGAAGAGGGAGCATGCGAAGAAGAGAATCAAACACGATTTCATCGTAAAAGCCATTCGACCGTGCAAGGGTATTTTCGTCACTTTGGCTTTTAGAGATTTCTTAGTGAAGGAGTAGAGATGAAATGTTGTTTGATGGAAGATTGTGATGGGGATTTCTTGTTTATATAAGGTGGTGAAGAGAGAGAGAGAGAGAGAGAGAGAGAGAGAGAGAGAGAGAGAGAGAGAGAGAGAGGGAGGAGGGGGGTTGTATCATATCTAAGGGTTTGGTTGCATGTATTGTCAAATTTTTCTTTTTCTTTTTTCCTTGATAAAAAATCACAAATTTCTACTACTTTCTACTAGAAACGAACATAATTTAGATTGAGTGTAACGTGCTTGTGAGGTACAACGAATTGTTACGCGTAAAAAAACAAATAAGTTGTCATTTATTTAAGTGTCACATTTAGCTAAACTTTTTGTTTTGCTAAATTTTTAAGTGCTCCCTCCGTTCTTTTTTAAGTGTCTCATTTAGCTAAATTTTTTGTTTTCAAATAAGTGTCCTATTTCAAAATTTGAGAGTAAAATAATAACATTCTTCCTATTTTATCCTTATTTAATGCTTATCGTAATTTGTTAATTAGTTATATGTATACATTAATAATGGTAATTAATAAGGTTACATAGGTAAATTTCTTTATTTTCTTGGTACGTGTAATTTGACGGTGGAGGACACTTATAAAAGAACGGAAGGAGTATATACTTAATTAAGTTGTCGACTACATGTTCATGTAACTATGGTTAATTAACCGATTAAGTGTAGACCTTCCATATTATTTTAACTATTTAGTTATCGACTATATGTTCATGGTTACACAATCACGTTATTTGATTAGATAACACTTCAGTAGTTTATCCAAATGATTTGGAATCAATAACTATATGTTAAAAATGAATTTTGAAAGTACTTAATTATTCATGGCAGTGAATAAAAAAAATTACTTAATAATATGTGTTTATTATGCATACAGTTTGATTTTAGCTGAATAGTCGTAATTTTAGAAGTGTAAAGACGTGTAAGGATGTTAGCACGTTTAGTTGAAAGTCGTTTCCAATTCAGGCATACTTGTATTTAAATATTTGATTTTCTCTTCCATTATAAGCTCTGTAATTTGATTTAATATTAGTATTACATTCGGTTCTATTAATTAATTAAAAATATATTTATGTATACATATATACTTTAAAAAGAATAAGAATAAAGTGGCTAGCAATTTAGCACCCCATAAATGGCTATCACGTCTCTGCCTATATTTCAATTACGTGCAAGAAAATTAATATATTAATAATTGGATCTGCTTCTTTAATTTCGTGCATGTTTGGTTGTAGTTTGGCCTATGATACTGAATCAAAATTATTCTTTCTGACCTATCATTTGTCGGCATATATTTTATTAAATTTAATTCGAGAAGACAAATTTTTTCCCTCTTCCAAAATTTCAACAAATAAGATAGTTTCATAGACGATCGATGGACTTGTACAAATTACATTAAATGTCACAAACAAATAAAAATTTGTATGTTTTTTTGTACCGGAATATGCTAAAATTTCATATTTTATAAATTCCATAAGATATTTACATGACCAATCACCAAATAAAATTTTTATTCTAATAAAATCATTAAATTATCACTATTTTGTGTCAATGGTTGTGCAGAAGCTTTTATAGTCAAAGTGCATCGTAGAAAAGTCATCTTCTCGAAATTTCGAACTTGAAATATAGAAAATACAATCATCACCAGCGATTTTTTCTACGTCGGCCTCATTGCGATCAAATGGTTAACTTTTGTATCTATTTCCCGTCACTAGACATGAATATACTATAAGTAATTCGAATAAATAACATATCGGTCAAAATAAACTTTTATTAGAATTGGGCGGCATCACTCATGGGCTGGTTGGATTTGTGTATGGCATGTTTATTGTCAGAAAATCCCAAACTTAGAATTTTAATATAGCATGAAGAATAAATTAAATCAGACTATATATAGAAAAATTTTAATGGACCAAATTGCATAGCCTAAAATTATGGGTTTATGTGAAATTTACTTTCCAACGTGCATTGATTCAAAAGTATGGGTTCTACATTTGTACTGTCCATACAGTTAATATGAATTGCGTGTCGTTTAGTGTATTTTAGTTTCATTCACTGCATTATCGAAAAGTAAAAATAATAGTAATGATTATTATCGTATTAAATCCTAAACTATTTGTATTGTTAATAAAAAGTCCGAATTATTGATGTTGTGCCAAAAATATGAGTTGCACTCCTATACAGCCGGTTGTACGGTATAGCCGGCCTAACTGGACCCGACCCACCTCGGTCAACGTTGATCGGTCGCGGTCAACGTTTGACCGTTGACTTTTACGATTTTTTTTTGTCTCCGCCTTCGGCTTCGATTTTAATTTATAGATAATAATTGTGGCAACATTAATATTTTTTAACTCGCTTCGAGACCTTCTGCTCCCCTCGCTCAACTCTTGAAAAAAAAATTAAAAAAAATAAAAATAAAATAAAAAGTCAACGGTCAACGATGACCATTGACCGGTCAACATTGACCGAGGTGGGTCGGGTCGGGTCGGGCCGACTGTACAGGAATTTTTGTCCAAAAATAACTGCTTCCGTCAACAGAAAGGTGATGTTTTATTTTAGTTTAGACTGTCGACGGAAAACATTAGTTAAGTTTTTTTGGCACGGCATCAATGGTTCGTACCTTTTATTAACACTAGTACCCTAACCCGTGCGATGCACGGGAATCATATAAGTAGAACAATAGTTAAGAAAAAAATATATAAAATATTAAAAGTAGAGTACGCAAACTCCAAAAAGTTACGTACAATTATATACTCTGAAATACTTCCTTATATACAACATTTGTGGTAGTAGTATCATCATTTCTACCTTCATTGGAAATCAAAATTCTAAGTCCACCACAACTCCGAACTCTTGATACAGCAACGTACATTTGTCCATGCGTAAAAACTGGTCTTGACAAGAATAAACCAATATGAGAAAGTGATTGTCCTTGACTCTTGTTGATCGTCATTGCATAAGAGACAATTAGAGGAAACTGACGTCACTCAAACTGCTTGCTCACTGCTTGTTCAATTAAAGGTTATTTATACTTATGTGTGAATGTTCAGGGATTCAAATGTCGGTTAATGTGATGGTGGGTGGAAGTAGTGGGTTTTTTATTATTTACAATTTTTTGATAGAATAGTTATCATGAATGAATATTGGTAATTTGTTGATATAGATAACATTGTATCTTTCTTTAATTATTTGTATCTTTTTTTAATTATAATACTATATGATTCTTTATTCTTAATAATAATTACTAATTACTTGTCGATTTATATTGCAGGTTTCGTGATGATGGTTTTCATGTTTTTTCAACTTTTTTGAATTTGTCATATTATTATACTTGATTTTAGTAGTGTGTTGTTTGTTGAGTATTTATTTATTTACAACTCTTCAATTAAATTTATTTAGCAACATTATAATGCAAAAAGTAGTAGATAAAATATAAATAAATATTGAAGATAAATACTGAACGTGTGGTGTGGGCTGAAGATGTATAATGGTGAACGTGGGGTGAATCTTATTTTCAAATTATAAACTCTGTAAATAAAAAAAAAAGGAAATTGCCAAAATTTTTGGTCAAAATAGAATTTCTGGTCAAAATTGAATGAGAGTTTCTCTCTCTGTTTCGTTTTTATATAGATATAGATTAGTTTACGATTTAATCTGATAATGAAATTTTTGGAATATTAATAGAGGATAAAAGGTTCGTAGAGGCGTCATTAATATGAGATGTTGCTGCTGGAATAATGCAATCAAGTAAAGTTTGGACCTTAGTTTATAAAAGAAATTTTTGTGTATACTAATAGTCATAGAATATGGTAATGTTTAATTAATAAGAAAAAAAACAAAAAAACCACACTCTGTTTTCTCTAGTATACAAGATGATCATATATTGATTTCATATATGGAATTGCTAAAATAATTATAATAATAAATAACATCAACAGCAATAATAAATGTAATTCGAACAAAAAATGTTGGGATATTATAATAATTTTTCGAGATATATAGTGAAGCCCATGGTTTATTATTGGGCAAAAATTCTGGCTGTAAGATATAATTGGCTTCAAATCATCGCTAAAAATGTACATCTTCCGTCCCATTGATAACGTCTTTTTTTTTTGGCACGGTTATTAAGGAAAATGGTAAAAAATTTGAAAAATAGTAGGTCCTACCACTTTTGAAGCGTTAATTATTTCTTTATTTGGAAATGGGACATTATCAATGGAACAGACGAAAAAAAAAATGAGACGTTACCAATAGGACGGGGGGAGTAATACACATAACTGATTGGGTTAAGTCGTCCTACATTCATAGTCATTATTAAATAAATAGTGAAATATAAATATATCTTCTAAACTTTTTTTCTTTCGTAAATACGAAGTAAATCTCGTTAATATAAGAGAATGGTCTACAATTCTCGATCTTAATTCAAAATTATGCAAAAATGTGTAATACTATGTGTTAATAGTCGTATCTAAAAAAAAAAAAAGTCCGAACAGAATATACTCCCTCCGTCTAAATATGTCTAACTCTAGAGTGACGGATTTTAAGAAATTATAGTAAAATGTATTGTGATTGGAGAAGATGTCCCATATTTTGTGAGTAGAGGAGGGGTACAAAATGGAAATGCATGTTTTTAAGGGACGGACAAAAAAAAATTTAGGCATGTTTTTAAGGGACGGGGGAAGTATAAATTAACATAATACCAGTATATATATAATGGTGTGTTTATATTGACTCGGTTATGGTGGCGAGTCTTCTGCAAACCCTAAGTGAGAACAAGATTGGTGTCGTTGGGTATACTTTATATCATGCACGTTTCTCGTGACAAGTTTAGTATCGGTGTGTTTTATGCTTATCGATATGCTAATAAAGCATCTCGCGATGTAGCACATTTTGTTGTGTATAGTTTTAAGTTCGATTGTTTGGTCTATGAATTAACCACCTTGGCTCGAAGACATTATTTCTTCTAAATAAAGTGTAACTATTTTTACCTAAAAAAAATACATATTTAATGAAAATAGAAAATTATATGATATGAATAATAGCATTATCACATACAATTAACTTTATGTCAGGACGACGTCGTAAATTAGTATGAGTTTTTATACAGTAACTTTATGTCATTATTTCTTTTTTAAGGATGTTTGGTATCTTTTTTTATTTATTGTGGATATATATGCTGAATAGCATTTTTTTTTAAATCTTATTTATCTGTTTTTTAATGTAATTGGAATTGGAATATTCTAACTTATTGATAACCGTAATGCAAATGACCGATTTGTCGCTCTATCATTAGTCGATTAACAAAAATTATTGAAGTTTATTTAGTTTGAATATGATATGTGTATAATGATTTGCTTGAGCAATGAGCATTATTCAAGTTTTATAGGCGTATTATTTTAGCAATGCATGATGATCACCAATCTCTAACTAACTTTATTTTTTATTATAAAAAAAATAATGACATGTCATATCACTATGAATAAAATAATTTAATTTTAGAGCAAATAATTTACAAATCAATTTTTATTTGGCTGTCAAAAAATAGAAAATGAAATTCAGAAAGCTATGTATAAACAACAGCTGAAGTTTTACATTACTCACAAAAATGGAAGTAGAAATCAATATCATATGATTGATCTCTTGGTGTTCAAAGTATTGCTAAATACATGAAGGATTAAATGATGAACAAAGTAGAAATAAATAAATCTATACATTTTTAGTTTCTGTTTCTTTTCGATTCCAAGTTTGTTGCCTCTTTGAGTGATTCTTGAGCATCATTCTCCATCCCAAGTGCAAATAGTGAAGCTGCTTGAAGGTACAACGCAGTCGGCCACTCCGGCGACACCACCAACGCCTGCATCGCGTCCCCGAGAGCTTCGTTAGGCATCTCGCTCATCAGGTACGATAAACAACGACGAGCAAAGGCTGTCGGTGACACCATTGTCCCTCCATCAATGAACTGCACACAACCACAATCTTGATTCAGTTCGTGCTATATTTTGATGAATTGAATATTTTTTAAACTTTTTTTTTTTTATCAACTCGTCCTTCAAATACTCGATCATATGAATTGTCAATCTAAGCTATTGGTCAGCTTACTTGTGTGTAGCAATCGATGGCAGTTGTGAAATCCTTGGCTCGAAAAGCAGCATCTCCGTGCTTCTTGGAATTCAGCGTCTCCTGCATTTGATTCGTCCACAGATGGAACGATAGCTGTGTGGAAACGATGAAGTGTGTAAAGATAATAAAGAACATGATGCAGATACATACATGACATGATAATTTGAAGCAGTAAACTCGAAAACTTAGAATATTACAACAGATGCATGATATTGGAGAATACGAACCTCGTTAGCTATTCCTTCATCGTCTTTATACCCGATTTTGTCCAAGATTTCATGTATGGCAGTGAGATCCATTCTCAAGCATGCTTCACCCATGGGGCTCAGCTGCAGTTGTTGATTAGTGTCTGCATTTCCTTGTGGAACGCCGAGTAGAACGTATGAAGGAACCTGCTTTTTTCATTAATACGAAAAAATTTTGTTTGTATGTGGATTCAGAAGTTTATCCATCATCTCGACTTTTACATGAAAACTGAAGAAACGTAAAATAAGATGCAGAAAATTCGAATGTTATCTATGGTGAATAATAATACCTCAGTTTCTTTCTGAAGAGGTGTAAGAGAAGTGACGAGAGACTTGGCATTTGGCCTCTCGCGAGCTTCGTATTGCAAGCAACGCGTAGCTAACCTAACCAACTCAGTTCCATCATCGTTGGAGAAATGGCCCTCCAAACATGAATCCATCAGCATCAGAAAGTTCTTGCCCCGAATAAGATCAAGAGCCTAAACAATGGCATGAGACGAAAATCAGATTTAGGATCTTTGAAAGCTGATAAAAGCTGGCAAAACCGGAGGTTAGGTCAAGATTCATCCCCAGTTGTCCCGAAAAGCACAAAGTCGAAAAATAATCCCGATCATAAATATACGAATTCCTAAGTTTGCAATTTGATTTTTAAATGCAATCTATCATAATATTCTGCTTATATACATAGAAAGATCGATTTACAAGCAAAGGGTGAGAAGATGATGAAGATTGAACAGTTTCTATTATGCAACAAACATCATGTTTTTCTTACTCTAAATCGAGCAAGAGACTTACATGGCTCGGAGGTATATGCTTGCCACTTAGAAGATCTAGCAGCATGGTCCCAAAGCTGTAAATCACACTTTCTGAAGTCACTCTTCCTGCATACGAACGTGTCAAACGAACAAGGAAACTCAAATCCAAAGAAAACAAGAGACGGGGCTGGGGATTATGAAAGGTATCAAGAAGCTGAAACATAACAAAGATTTCTAGTTCATCAAGCATATTACCAGTTCTCAGGTACTCAGGAGGAGTGAAGGCTAAGTTTGTGCTGTAACTTTTTCCGTCTCTACTATTCTTCATCAGTCCAAAGCAAGAGAGCCTCGGATTGCCATCCTAAACACAAGCAACGCGATCTAAGACACACATAGTTTGCAAAACTTGGAAAGCAAAAAATGCAAACTTTAGAGACGACGTTTCACCTGATCAAACAAAACTCTATAAGCATTGAGATCATGATACAATGCTCTTCCCTTATTGCTGCAATACTCCAAAGCTTGGGCCAAATATACGGCCACTCTTAACCTCATCGCCCATTTCATCGGCTGGTCCTCCCCTGTTCCAATTCACCACATCAATATTGAACAAATTCAAGCAAAGTATCAAAATCATCTAACATTTTTACAACTTTCTGTCATGCTTAGCCACAAATCGGATCAACAATTACATGAATTTACTTCAGGAATCTGTGCTTCTTGAACAAGAATTTGGATGAAGTATTGAAGGAAACTCACAATGAAATAGATGCTTTGCCAATGTCTCGTTAGGCATAAACTCTGCAACGAGCAATCTCTCTTCCCCTTCGATGCAACATCCAATAAGATTCGCTAGCCGTTCACTTCTGAGGCTCCCCACTGATTTTGCCTCATCCTTCAATAGCCCGAACCACCCAAACACACACACACAACATCAAACAAAATCAGAGAACTTACAAATATGAACAAACCTTCAAGTAGTTTCTTAACTTGAGAAACTGATCTTGATCCTTAAAACACACACACACACACAAGACCAAACAAAATCAGGACTTAGGGAAAATGAACAAATTTTCACCTATATTCTCTACTTGAGAAACTGATTTTGATCCTTAAAACACACACACACACACACAAGATTAAACTGAATCAGAGAACCTAGGGGAAATGGAAAATAAACAAACCTACACCTATTCCTACACTTGAGAAACAGACGCTGATCCTGATCCTTCTCTTCTCTCTCTCTCTCTCTCTCTCTCACACACACACACACACACAAACTTCCTTACAAACACAAAACAGAACTCTACATCAGCACAAAGCAAAAAAATCAAAAAATGCACCAAAAAACAAGAACCAAACTAAGAATCAACAACATCAACAAACATACTAACCAAGAATTGACGAGAATCAGGCCAAGCAGACCTATTGAAGCGCTTAACAGCAATCCACCGCTCATTCTCAAGCAAACCTTTGTAAACAACGTTGGGAGCCTTCTCCCCATGTTCAGACACAACATTTTCCGAAGAAAACCCATTTGTCGCACCTTTCAACTCATCCCATTTGAACTCTCTGAAGCTCGGCAACGAATCTTTCTCTCCATTTTCTGCAAAACCTACAAAATGAAACCATTTTTACAAAACCCCACAAATCAAAACAACCAAAGATGATCGAACTAACCCGGATCAGATGATTGAAGGGCGGTGGGCTTGAGATGGGAATGCCAACAACAGAGAGAAAACTTGGAGCACAACTTGGAGCAGCGTCCACCCATTTAAAGATTTGTGCAAAAATAAGAGTATTAATATTAATATATCTGCAAAGATGAGATTTTTGGGGGTTTATGGATCCAAGAAACGTGATTGCAACGCAGGTTGCGGCATTCACATATGAGAAGCATGCATTATAAGCATGCGGTGAGTGTGAATTTCAGAGACAACAAGCTATGATATTTGGGTCGATTTTGATGAGCAGTTTGGAGCCTTGATACTGTGTGTAAAAGTGTGTGTGTTTGCACAAAAAGGTGTTCTTTTTTTTGTTTGGTTTTTAGCTTTTTCTGCTTTATGCTGTCTTTCAACTTCCTCATCATTCATATTTTCTGCCTTATTCTCTGCATTAGTTGGCGGAATTTTTTGAATTTATTTTGTGTTAATTAGGATTTAATGGATTGATTATTTGAATTTGATGAAACAGTTGTGTGTTTTTTTATCATCTTGGGAACTTGGAAAGATGAGTCAATAATTTAGATTCTATATTATAAATGGTGTTTCATTTACTATTCTATGAAAAAATATGTGTCTCGTAATGAATTCTTTTGTAAAAAAAAGTCGTACCATTTGAACTTTTGAAGAAATCTTGGAATTTATTTATATAATTTGGTGGAATTTTTGAATTTATTTTGGGTTAATTAGGATTTAATGTATTGATTATATGAATTTGATGAAAGAATGTATCTGGTCAACGATTTTTGTTTTTTGATCTTGAGAATTTGGAAAGGTGATTGGAGAAATGATGTTTTATAAAATTCTATGAAGAAATCAGTATCTTGTAGCAAATTGTAAAGGAAGTCGTACCACTTAAATGTCGAAGAAATCTTTCAATTTATTTATGAAATTCGCACGTCGTATTTAATTAATTAAATTAAATTGGAGGTTAAAAATATAGGAAACTAAGTAGTACATGAATGTGCTTGATTATGTGTTTAAGGTTTAAATTGCTTGCTTTGTGTTTGTTTAATTTTTCAATTTAAGGGGATTTGCGTATTCTATTGGAATTTGAAGACCGCTAAATCGACATAAACTTTTGATTTATATAGATTTTCTTGCATGATGTGATAGAAACGAAAAGCATGATAGGAAGAAAAGAAAGTGTCAAAAGTTGTCTTTTCTAAGCACAATAGTTAAATTGTCGATTTTATTTTTTAAATATTCTATTACATTCTATTAATACATATTATGACTTATGGGTACAATAATTATTTTATTCCATACAAATATTTTAAGAATGGCATGCGACACCTCCACAAAATAAAAAATTAAAAATTTATATCAGATTATGATTTTTTAAACCTTCTTCCCATAATCGGAATCCAAATAATACAGCAAAAAAACTGTAAAGATGAGATATTTTCCAAATGTAACAGAGTATTTTACTCTTCGTGAAAAAAATAGTCATATTTTCCCCCAAAAAAACACACCATGTGACTTTTTTTTCCTACTAAACAGAAAATAAAATAAATAAATCACATCGACTTAGAAGTTTTTGTCACGTTTCGCCCACAACAAGAGGAGACAATACCTTGAATTAAGGGTCGCTTGTAAATTTTTTATTTCTTTAAGCAAATATACATAAACCTAAAAAAACTTTGACAAATAACTAATCCAATTAAAATAATTTTTTTAAATATGTATTTGATTTTGGAAACAAATAAAATAACATGCTTTCTTCAGTTTTCCTATTTTTTATTAAATCATGAGATTCAGAAACAAACTTGAGTTTATACAAAATGAGGGGAAAAAATAATTCTAAAATTAAATGAATTCGAATCTATCTTAGCTATATTAATTTCATGACCAAGTCAGCAAATAAAAAAATACTATGTACTCCCTCCGTTCTTTTATAAGTGTCCTCCACCGTCAAATTACACATACCAAGAAAATAAAGAAATTTACCTATATAACCTTATTAATTACCATCATTAATGTATACATACAACTAATTAACAAATTACTAGAAGCATTAAATAAGGATAAAATTGGAAAAATGTCACTAATTTACTCTCAAATTTTGAAATAGGACACTTATATGGAAACAAAAAATTAAGCTAAATAGGACATTTAAAAAAGAACGGAGGGAGTAATTTTTTTTGTGCAGGTCAAAGTCAGAAATATCAAATATATCTAATCTCGTATGTTTGTTTCGATTTTAGATAAACATTCACAAAACCCACAATAATTAACTAATAGTACTACAATATTTATATCTAAATCTGCTTAATGACCAAATAAAGTTAAGATTTCAAGATTTGAAATGTCCTTTTCGGTATTATTCTATTGCAAGATTATTTGACTACGTTGTTCCTTTTTCGCGTTTTTCTTCTTCAATCGTGGAGACCAATTCCAAGGCATTATTTATTTATTTTTAATTCACACACACACACATATATATATATATATATATATATATATATATATATATATTTTCCTTATCCCCCACCCTCCCACCCAACCATAAAAAAAAAATAAAAAAAATATGATGTATTTAGGCTATATCTAAATAAAAATATAATCAAAATATCGTTTCACATTGCATAATAATAACATATTACTATAACGATCACAAGTTTTGTAATTTAGTAGTATTCATCACACTTATATCCTTATTGTGTGAGTCACAATACTATATGTTATTTTATAATTTAAAAAATAAATTACAAGATGTAACGGATTATTATATAAAAAAAATTGGAAACGGATTTCATTGTGAAAATTTCGAATCCATAACCTCGTTGAACTTGAGTTCAACCCGCTCCAAGATCTTCTTTGATACATATATTTTTCTTTTATATAACTCGTCATTTTAGCAAGTAAATTAAATCATCATCATTTAGATTGGCTAAGATTTGTATGTAACTCCAATATTATCTTATTCAATTTGTCTATATTTTATAGTATGTTTTTCGAATGTCGCGCAATAATTTAGGTTTAACGTTTACTTTAGAGTGCACCAATAGATAACCAAAAAAAAACTACTCCCTCCGTCCACGATAAATTTGCCACAATTTCCTTTTTGGTCCGTCCACAAAAAATTTGCCACATCCATTTATGGTAATAGACCCCACACACCTCACTTACTTTTCCACTCACAACACAATTTAAAACTATATAAAAGTGGGACCCTTATTCCACTCACAATACAATCAACCAACAAATTATTAAAACTCGTGCCATCCACAATGTGGCAAATTTATTGTGGACGGAGGGAGTATTATTTCAATGGTGAAAAGAAACTGTTTCCTTATTTTCCAATCAGGTTAAAATCTAGTACTATATATATATGTTTAAATGTTATTCTTCATTTTTATAATGTACAACATTCGTATTTAATGACCGATGAGGCCTAGCTTAATTGGCAAGCTGAGGCACCACAACTCTCCTTAGCGAGAGGTCTTAGGTTCAATCCCACCTGCGTGCGGTGTAGTATATTTCCCACCTTATTTGGTGGTGTAGTGGTCCCACCGTGCGTGGTGGTGTAGGATCGCACATTTATGCGGTGTAGAGGTCTCACCTATATGGTGGTGTAGTGCTTGATTAGATTATATATATATACCTTGTAATTCTCTCAAAAAAAACATTCGTATTTAAAGAAATTATACTATACATCTGACGCGTATGAATTATTTGACTACGTATGAAAAACATTACTAAAAATAGGAAGACCCAATGTCTCCAACTACTCGATAAATATAGTATTATTGGTTTCTAAATTAAAACAGATTAATATTCAATATCATCATAGAATGATATAGGACATTTCACCAGCTCTCCTTGTCGGAGACTCCGAATTTTGTAGGCCACCAATTAAGTATATCATGAATTAATATCTTTTTTCTGACCTAACATAAAAAAAAAAATTAATAATAATAATAATAATAATAATAATAATAATAATCAGTTTAATTTCAACCCTACTCAAATTGAGGACTCTGTGTAATAATAATATGAAATGAGTAGCACTCAAGTTACAGGAAATGGTCCCTTCTTAATAATGAAATTTTGGAGCCACGACCCTTCAATATGTGTATGTGTGTAAATAATTAAATAAACAAAATTTAGTTTTCAATTATTATTTTATTAATCTTATCGGTTAATGGGTCGATTCAAATACTACGATCAATATTTTACGTGTTCTGAAAATTCTCACATACAAGATACAAAGAGCCTAAACAATGTAAAAATTTAATTTAATTAAGGATCTCACCTGCATTTTAATATTTAAGCTTTGGTGAAGAATATAAAAAAAAGGTTTTGTTTTAATATTCCAATGTAAAATAAGTAATCATTTATGGGAATCCCATAGGTGAAAGAAACTTAATGTGCACATTTACTTTTCACGAGGAATTTAAAGAGGAATGGAGAAAGATTAACCTTACTTAACTTATAATTACTTTTATTATTAATAATAACAATGATTTCTTTATAATTCATTTTAAAATAATAATTTTAATTATTTTTCTTAAATTTATGCTCTCTCTCTCCCTCTCCAAATAACATTGCCACATCAGTAATGAACACGTTAGCTCATGCTCACGGTGGGTAGGGAAATAATTATAATAATTTTAAAACAAATTAAAAACTATCATCCCACCGCTGCACCTACAATAATGGTACAATATACATACCTATGTTATTTGTTATGTTAAGGAAACTATATAATTGAATTTTTATGTGGCGGTGTAATTATTCGCGCCACCGAGGACGCCTCCTTTTTTTACAAAGTGAAAAACTAAGCATGCAAAAAAAAAAAAAAAAGGCTTTTTCACTCCTATCCTAATCATCATCATTACTCTCTCTCTCTCTCGCGGGAAGTGTATTCGTAATTTATAGTATTATAGACAGTTGTATCTATATATTGTGCTAAATTCATAAATTTTTAGGTTTATTACGAATTTCTGATTGAACTTAATTTGTTAACCTCACAAGGTTAATTTGTCTAGCATAATTGCATGACGTAATCATTAATTGGGGGAGTGTAACGCTGGAGTGGATAAACTTATGATCAAAGAATATAGTTCAGTTCTTCCATGTTTTAGATCGTACGTGAAATTTAATAATAATAATAATAATAAATTATAAATTTTAATAATAATAATAATAATAATAATAATATTAGGTGGACTGGGAAATTGATTAGGAAGTGGGGCATTAAGCCATCTCCAGCAGTTCGCACCAAAATACAACAATTTCAGCACAAAAATACAGCAAAATTAGTAAGTCATCTCCAGCAGTTTGCTCTATATTTTTACACAAAAACAGAATATTCTACTTTTAGTCACGGTTGATGATCCTGAAACATGTGATTACTTCCGATCAGAATAACATGATATTATTCGAAAGCGGTAACAAGCCAAAGAAGCCAACACTAGTATTTCTGATATGTTTCAAAATTTATTTTCAGATGGGGTGGGACGTTCCGGAGATGGCCTTTATTAGAAATTAAATGTATCGACTTTGTGTTTATGCTTTTATTATGTAATTGTATTTTTAAAAAAAAATTTGTTTATCTTGTATTTTATTTAAATGTATTTTTTAAATAATTTTATGTAATTTTAATGTTGGTATAATATGTTTAAAAATATAACTATAATATAATATTTTTGAACAAAATAATTAAAGAATACAAAAAATAATAAATATAACAAGGAATAATAATTATAACAATAAAATTAATTGCAAAAAGAATAGAGCAATGAATAGTGTTGCTCCAAGTTTGGAGCAACACTATTCAAATCTGTATAATAGAGCAGGATTTTGGTGCTGGGCTGGAGAAGGAATTGCTCCAGATTTGGAGATATGTGAAGATATAGAGATGGGTTGGAGATGCCCTTAGTCATATATCAAATCCTATTATTTGATTATTAATTTTGTTACACTAATGATTAAGGGACAAATTTCCAAACAATAGTATCAACGAAGATGCACATCCAAAAGGGATCAAGGCACATGGCTAGCAAAACTAGCTGTGTACAGCCCATTTCCACAAACATTCTCCAAATTGCAAAATAAATAAATTAATAAATAAATAAATAGTATGATGAAGAAGAAATTATACCCCACCCTGTCTCAAAAATAAAAAGAGAGGAAAAAAAAGAAGTGAATGAATGAACATAGAATCATTGAGAAATAAAATGGTGTTGATGTGTTGGCAAACTCAAATTTTTTCGCATTATTAGATATAATGCTTTCTGCTATCCTAAAGCATTTAATACTTTCACCAATAAATAATTGACGATATAATAAGTTGAGATGCAATCTTGATATACAAAATTTGTATTTTATTTCACAGTTCAATTGTATACTAAGGGTCGGGTTGGACCTCAAGATTTTAGGTCTGATGGAATTTCGGGCTGCATCGAACCCAACAAAAATGATGCAAAGCCTGATGGATCTGGCCCGACCTTTTTGCACTATGGATAATAATTCAGGTCTGATTAGACATCATTTTTCCGACCCGACAAGATTTCAGACTGACCCGATTTTACAAAATGTTCAATAGGCTCAGGCCATGCCGATCTTTTGCTACCTCCAGCGATCCAACCTTGACTGTTGATTTTTTTTTGTACAGTTTTAGATTTAGGTTTGCTTCTAGTTTACATTAAATGTATATTCTATAAGTAAATAAGTTGAAGATATTTCCCGATAGCCTGAGGCGATTGTTCCGATTGCCTCGTGGGAAACCGGCCCTATCGACATTCCAAGATCGCTCAGGCCAACGATGAGAACTACATTAGTTTACGCCTCTTGTATAGTCTTTCTCACGAAAGGTTTTTGTCGTTGCAGAGAGAAGAAAACGAAACACGAGACTGAAATACGATCAAGAATGAGGCTAATCAGAACTTTTGAATTTCCTTCATGCATTATGGTTGTTGCTAGTGACATTGATAGCCCTCTAGAGACTAAGTAAACTTTGTAAATCTAACCAAGAATACACATGATGCTTTGCGGATCGGCAAGGGAGACGATTCCGGAGACGATCAGACCGTCGCAGCGATGCCGTGTTCGTCGATTACGTACCGTTGATAGCTGCTTCAACATGCACCGCATTTCCTTCTTCCATGATCTTGCCATTGATTTGAGTCCGCGGTCTCTGAGCAAAGAGAAAAATGCGGTGTTAATGCAAACTCAGGGTTGAAAGCAGTTTATAGAAATTTCAAGAGGGAGTCTTGTTTGAGATCGTCTCACGGGTCAAGATCCTCATCCGCGGATCCAAATACCAACGAGTTACAAATTTGACCCATGAGAGGGTCCAACACAAGTTTCTATACCCAGTCAGCAGAATCCCCGGAGTTTCCGTTCAAGAGTTTATGACTCTCGTCTTTTATCCTCGTATCTTTGCTCAACGGAAGCAACTGCGCTGCAGAGCCACTGGAACGATCGGGTAGTTCTTCGAGGAGAATATCGAGGTCAGGCTCACAATTTACATTAATAAGAAGAAATTAATCAGATCAAAGTATTCGAGAAAACTGAAAGACAAACCTGGTAGCTTCTTGTCTAAGAAGAACACCACCAAATTGACTGTGTACCTGCACGAGCGAAAATCCATGAGACGGGTATAGGAGTCGAAAACCTAGCAAAAAACAAGTTCACATACCATGCCACAACGACATCCACGGTGTAATGCTTACGCGATGCAACAATCAACAAGCTCTGAATCACCACAATAAACCAAGCACAATGCTTCACAAATCTGCAACACCACACCAAGATATGTGTATAGAACCATAGTCGTGAAGGGCAGGGCGATTCATAGAAACTGCTCATAAAACAATGTGTAATCAGTAATCACCTGTGAGTGCCATATTTATGGAATGTGCGCACAAAGACGAGAGAGAATATCATGTGGGATGAAAATATTAGATCACCACAGCCATAAAGCACTCCACGAGGAACTGTACAACCAAAGTGTTTTCAGTAAACGAACAATCAAATATGTCGTTGATATTACTGCAACATATGTAGGAGACAAAAGGAAATTGTCACCTACAATTAATTAATAGAACTTCTAATATATTATCGGGGCGAGGCAACCTAGCAAGCTTTGAGCCCTACAACATTCAGAACAAAAATCCCAGTACAAACTGTATATAGTTTGCGTACAAATTCTAGAAACAAAGTCGATAAAGAAAACGAAGAAGTTAGTTTTACCTCCCGACAATGATAATTTGGACCTGGCAGCTGTGTTGAATAGAAAGTCATAATCCGGAGCGTTTGACAAGCCTGCAGCAAAGAAGCAAAAATGGAAACAAGAATATCAGTAACTTATTAATCTATTATGCACAGAGTCGAGCGATTTAAAACTCCAAAAAACTTGCTGAGCTTCGAGTATATGATTCCTCATTATGAAGAAAGATTATTAAGAAGGCGACTTACAACTAAGAACGCCAGTACCCTGCACCATATCAGAACAGTGTAGATTTTCTTGCTCTTCGAGAAGAAAGGATGAAAAGTCCACTGCGTGCAGCATTGCAAATGTCAGGATCCATATATTTACACTGAAAAATAAAGTTTTCACAAAGAATTAACTAATTGTTGAAAAACTCACCAAAATGAAAGACAGAAAAATGACGCTAAATACAGTTTCACTAATGTAAGCTTTGTCTTGGCCAAGCTCCTACAGTCGGAAAAGTTTATAGCATAAGAAATGATCCCTGGAAATCAGTAGGCATGTTGATAGTAACATTAGCAAAAAACAGATCGATATATTTGCACTTACCGGAAGAAGAAAAAAGCCTAGATCCTGAAGTGTTGGTCCGGGCCTATGTATATAATGAACTCCTCGAGCTGCCAGTCCATGGATGTACTGGTATATAGTATCACGAGAGATGTCAGATTTTACATACAGAACTTATTACAAACTCGAAGTTTCTTTGATCCATATAAAGGAATAATAGAACTTACAAAAAAATACTCTCTAGTTTCCGTGTAGTTACCATGCTACAGTACAATGAGAAGTAACAAGCCATTTAGTTATGAGTTCAGAAAAAGTCCGGTTTCGTTAGCAAATGATTTTTTTACTTCAAAACGTCACAGCGTCCATTAATGCCACATCAGATCAGAAGGATCAAAATCTGAAACCAAATACCATAATAGGCCACATATCGTTCATGTCTCCACATTGGAAGTAAATGATTGCTAAAGTTACTATAACTACTAACGTCAACGGACAGCTTAAGCATACTTAATGCCAACTTAGGACCTAAGATACAGCGTAAAGCTGCCCTGAGTAAAATCCAAATTATAAAAAGTTAATAAATACTGGTTTTCTGCAACAGCTGGGAAATTCATGGCAATGTGGAGAGTGACAAAATAATTCAATTTCCATACGCATTGTGATTCAACGATCATCTCTGCACACGCATATAATGTCTATTACATGAACTGTTCTTCCTCAAGTATCACTTAAAACAACTCTTGCATAGGATAAATGTGATACACTGATACTAACACCAAACATAATTTTTTTCCTCGGCTACAATAAAATCCACATTAAAAAACCATATGATTAAGCATAAGAAACAGATCGTCAAACATTCATGATCCGGAAATTGAGACTTTCTACACCTAATTCTAAATGAAGGAACTCGTGCTTCATTCTATTTGCCTCATATTACTCCAGTTACATCCCACAAGCGCATGCACGCGCGCACACACACACACTATTCTTTCTTGGCCAACGAGAGGATGGCACCTTAAATCAAGTAAGACTACAAAGTTTGGAAATCAACCATTTCTGCTAATTAAAACCAGCTGACAACTCAGAAAACAAGATTTTATGGCAATGATTTTAACAAAGAAATTTGCAGGTAAGCAACATATATTGATCCGATCATAAAACATAAGCAATAGGTAAGAACAAACCTGAAATATTAGACCACCTAAAATGTATTTCCAATTTTCTCCAAGAAGAACGATTTCTGTTGAGGTCTCTGTACAAATTCTCTTCCACAACTTCACGTCCAAAAAATAAATAAATAATTAACACATTAATACATCAATTCCCATCAAAAAGACAAAATCCCAAATGAAAAATTCGAACCTTTGAAGCCTCGCGACCAATGTAAAACGACATCTTTGGTATTGATGAGAGCCAACATAAACGCCATATTACATCACAAGCAAACCCTTTTGAGGATCAACATTCTTCATCACCAACAAATGAAAATCCCTTTTAATTTTGAAATTAACCAAGAATTCAGCGAGAAACTGCCCTCGAAAATCTATGGAACCAACAACCAGTTTGCAAATAGAGGATCTTGATAGATAATGAAGGATTTTGTCACTTCGTAGTCGCTAGAGGATTTGGATGATCGACATTAAAATCGCAGAAAGCAAGCACCTTTTTCCTCTCTCTATAAAACTGGGTCGTGGGCGTGTGGTGTTTACCTCTCTCTCTCTCTCTCTTCTCTCTCTCTCTCTCTCTCACTCTCTCTCCTAATATTTGATTTGCCTCTCTCTCCGATGTCCGCCGAAGCGAGAGTCGAACTCGGAGAACAGTTGAGATTGAGGGCAAATATGGAAAACAATAAACTGAGTGAAAATAAAATTTAAAATATATATCACACCTACTAAAATATTCTCGATATATTATATGTTACGATATACTACATCCGTCCCATTATTCTTGTCTCATTTTTTTTGGGCATGGGTATTAAGGAGAATGATGTTTAAAGAGTAAAAAGATTGAAAGTGGTGGAACTCATAACTTTTTGTGAGAGAAGCATATTTCCTTTTATGGAAACAGGACAAGAATAACGGGACAACCAAAAAGGAATACAAGACAAGAATAATGGGACGGAGGAAGTATATCTATAAATATCAAAATATATTTGGTACATCGGTACTTGGTAGTATTCTATAATAAGAGAAACTATTACTTGAAAAAATGGCATTGGCGCAGGATGTCAATCGATTCATCGAATGATTTTCGGATCAATTTTATCGAGCTCAACCTATTTATGGTTCAGATTAATCGAGTTGAATTTTTTTCAAGAATAATTTATCGCCTCTAATCTTTCTTTAAAAAAAATCGAATTCTATTGATTTTGGACTAAATTGACATTCTAAAGATAAAATAAATTGATAATCTCAATTTTTTGGCAAAATGAAATATCTTTTAGAAATAAATAGGTATTAATCAAATATTATAAAAAAGGGGACACGCAATTTTGTTGTCACTTCTACCAATCAATATCGTACTAATAAGTCAAAGGTGAGATTTTCTTGTAAACATCAAATCATGAGTTTTTTCTTCTTTTTTAATCTCATTATCGATCTTCTTACCGACCACAAAACTTTTAACATTATTGTTATGTAAGTATATTTATCAGTTTAATAAGGGAGCATTTTCCTCGTTAAGAATAAAAAAATTGAAGAACTAAAAAGTTGTATTCTAATATTTTAGGAAGGCTTGCAAAGTTATTCTAATCTGATAAAGTATTAGTATTATATATTCCCGTTGGATCTTAAACTAGTCTTCTCTAGTTTATAATAAGAAATGGAAATTACTAACTTTAAATTATCGTTTAATGCCTAACATTCCGAAAAAATCTTCATAAGTTTTTCGAGTCAATTTCTATGATCTGGGTCAGGCAACTAAAAATACACTAAAATAATATTTCTCTGTCCAATTCAAAGTGACACGTACTTTTTATTGAGTCGTCCCACTCAAAATAGCACAGTCTAAAAAAGAAAATTATTTTCTCTCATAAAAAAGTACGGATTACACCATTTTCGATCTTTTTATTCTTTAATAACCTTTATTATAAATAATCGTGCAGAAAAAAATATGTCACTTCTCGGGGAATAACAATTACTTGTAAGACAAAAGAAAAGGGTGGAAAAGAATAAAATTCGTGGGACTATTCATAAATAGCTTGAGCTGAGGTTGTCCTTGTCACATTAAAATCAAGAGAATTTTAATGTAATAGTTGGGATTCGTCAAAAGTCATGTCTCCTAAAATTTCTACAATATTTAATATAGTAGAAGTATATAATATCATGGTGGGACAACTTTAGATATGATTCACTAATCTATCGAAATTAATATTTTTCTACACCAATAACTCAATTAAATTTCAATGTAGACTTTATAGATGATCGGCTACCGTTAATTAGCCTTTGCCCTATGATTTATATTTAATATTATACTATATCTAAGACATCGATCGTTAGATTTTAAACTCAGAATTTCTAACTGTAAATATAGTAGATGATTTAATATTTAAGACATCGCTAGTTGCTCGTTTTTTCATTTAAATATAATTTCACTTGGAATAAAATATTGTTTTCTATTTTATTATTCTCGATATTTGTCTCGTTTAAGTTGTTTATTCTAAAATTAGAGGGGGGATACAGATAACTTAATCAAAAGAAGGTTATACTAATCCTTATCCAAATACGTATCATGGATCCCAACGAACTTACCTAATAATTATACCTAAACCACAAACTGAAATTTAGTTTATAATAATATTAACCTATTTGAGTACACGTGATTGATGACCACATTATCTGAATTAATGAAGTTATATATTATTTCAATTAAAGTCAGCTCTTTATTATGGACATGGAGAAGGATAGATAACTACAAATGGTAGGAATCGGAAATTATATATTTATAATTGTTATTGTAGACGACTTAAAAATTGCAGACGCCTACGTCATATTTTAAAGATGAGCTAACTATCGAACATGTTACAAAAAGAATTTGGCTTCCAAATTAGTGAAGAGTGAGCTAGAAACTGGTTATCAAGAGATAGAAAATGGAAAAAAAAAGTGAATCAAATTATAATTGAACACCTAGAGGTAAATCTTTCAACTTAGAATTAATGCTAATATTTCACTCTCCTAAATTTCATGCTCTATAATTTCGAGGTGGCAATCGGGTTGGGTTGGGTCGGGTTCGGGTCGACCTGATTTCGACCTGATCTGTTAAGGCCCAACCCGAACCCGACCTGTTAAGGATATGCTCAGGACACGAATCTGAACCCGAACACGAACCCAATTCGAAATGACTAAATCCGAACACGACACGAACAGGAAATTGACACGATAAATTCGGGTTGATCTGACACGATATGACTCGAACCCAATTTAAAAGATTTGTTAAGAGAAAAATATTTTAAAATAAGATTTAATAAGAGAAAAAATATTTTAAAATAAGATTTAAAAAGAGAAAAATATATAAAATTCAAAAATTTAATATCTTTTGATGACTTAGAAGGAAAAATAAATATGTTATCAATTTAAAAGCTTGATATGAATTAAATAAATATAATATTAAAAAATTTGATACTTTATCGGGTAACCTGAACTCAACCCAAACCTGACCTGAAATTTTCAGGTCCTTATCGGTCAACCCGATAAGGACCTGAACCCAATAAGACTTGAACCAAACTCATTAATTTCATGTCGGTTCGTGTTGAGTTATCGTATCGTGTCGAAAATTGTCAGCCATACACTATATGATAAGTACACTACAATACCCAAAATGTAGATTCAATTTAATTCAAGCCCATTTCAATCACTGGGCCCAGTAGAAAAGCCCAAAATAGGATAGCCCATGTACGAAATAAATTATTTCTAATAAGTCTTTATTGACCCCATTTAAGTACCTTTTTTTTTTTTTTGAAACATATGATATCACATTAGATCAATTATCTATATAGTATATACACATGTTTGGAGTATGGTTGGTTTGCAAGAATGGAATGATGTATTTCATAATGATATAGGTCATTAGAAATACTTTGCTATAGCCTCCCTCACAAATTTAAAAAAGGTTGGAAACTCGAACAATTTTTTTGGTTCCACACTGATATATTACTCACATATAGACAAAGTAATCATGCACACATCAAAATTAAAGATAGATTAGAGATATTATCGAGTAAAGTATATATTTATAACACTAATACTTTTTGAACATATATGTTCGGACATAAAATGAATATATTAATAATCTTAACTTATAATTTATCAAATAAAATAATAGTGTTGGTTAGTACTCTAATGTATTTACTTAATTAATCTAAACCGCCATTTTTAGAGAGAGAAATATGAATACAAAAAATACGAAATTAAACTAATAAAGTTATTTTGTGATTTTCACTAATCTTTCGGAAATACTATTACTTAATAGATATTTATGCATTCACTTGAATTAGATTACTCAAAAAATAATAAATTGAATGAATGTGGAGAAATTGCAAAATTAAATAAATAAGATAAACGGATCGAACCGCTTCATTACCTAAACAAGTTAAATTATGTCCGGACATTTATGTCCGAATAGCATCACTCTATTTATAATGTCATCTAATATATCAGATGGATGTAACTCGAATTATGAAAACGTACTATTGTGCCTTATCTTCCATCCAGACATGCACTAATTAAGAATCTTAAGTCTACATCCAAACTTGTCTTAAAACGACAATTGTGAGCACAAATTCCATGTAACTATCTTCATCCTAAATGCCCCATTTCTACCTACTTTACACTAAAGCCGATTCCTCTCTCTCACTCTCTCTCTCTCTCTCTCTAAAAAAAACAATCATGCCTATAAAACCAATGTTAGCACAAACACTTGTTAAACTAGTATAACATTTCCAATTTTACTACAAAGCAAACAACAATGTCTTTGTTGCCCATGTTCAAGAATAATCCAAGAAGCCATCTCCACCATCCATTCACCATGGACATGTGGGATAACTTCAAAGACTTCCACAACCACCATGAAGCTATCCTAGCACAACTCGCGCCGCTACACACAAACACCGTCGCTCCATTCAGTGGAGCGAAGGTGGAGTGGAACGAGACCCCGGAGGCTCACGTGCTCATGGCGGAGCTTCCGGGGCTCAGGAAAGAGGAAGTGAAGGTGAAGGTGAAAGAGGGAAAATTCTTGAAAATAAGCGGAAAGAAGAAAGTTGAGAAGGAAGAGAAACATGATAATTGGCACCATGTTGAGCGTACGAAGGGGAAATTCTCTAGGGTTTTTACGCTGCCGGAGAATTCGAGAGCCGATCGCGTGAAATCGCACTTTGATAATGCGATTCTTACCGTTACGGTTCCTAAAAGAGATGTTAATAATTCTCATATTGTGAAGAGTTTTGAAGTTAAGGGTTGAGATTGTCTCGGGTTCCTTTTTCTCTTTTTTTCTCCTTTTTTTTTTTGAGAATAATGTTCGTATGTCTTAATTAATTGTGTCGTGTATGATTTTCTATTATATTTTTGTGTTCTTATATGTGTTACGTGATTGTATCATATGTGATGAATATATAGTTTCACTAGTAATGATATTGGGATTTTTTAGTCAGGGCCCAACTAATTTAGAAAAAGTATTGTTAGGAAAGAAATAGTCGATTTTTTTTTTTTTTTTGTATCCAAATTATTGCAAGGCGACGAACCAATATAAATTTAACTACAAGTCTAAAGGAAATCGATTTTTTTTTAATTAATAATGATAATATAACAGTTTTTCTAAAAAGAATCCGACAATTTTTGGTGCTTGATTTTAACTCCTCCAAAATTTAACAACCATCATTCAAAATATTCCTCCAAAATTCTCAAACACACATAATCCTAAATTCTCTCCAACTTCATTGCCAAAAACCTAAAATTTACCAAAATTGTCCAATGATCACGCCACCATGTCCACGCCGATGCTGCCGCCGCCGCCAACGTGCAACAACCAAAGCACAACGTACATGCACGACATGGCCGTGATGCACACGAGCTTCTTCTGGGGCAAGGACGTGGTGGTTCTTTTCTCCGGCTGGCCCGGCTCCGGCCGCCTCGGCATGTATGTATTGGCGCTAGCCGTTGTGTTCGTTCTCGCCCTCGTCGGCGAGCTTTTCTCCGTTTCTCCGACTTCGGAGCGGCGGCGGCACATCCAACCTGCCGCGGCTGCCGGTGCCGCCGGTTACGCCGCTTCGCACGCCGTTCACATGACTCTAGCCTACTTTGTTATGCTATCTGTTATGTCTTACAACGTCGGAGTCTTTCTGGCGGCCGTGGCCGGCCACGCCGCCGGCCGCTTCCTCGCTGCGTACCGAGCGCTGACGGCGGCGGCGCGGCCGCCGGAGGAGGACGAGTATTAAATTTTGGATGTTTTGTTTCTTTTGCTTTTTGTGCATATTCTATATTAAAATTAGTGTAGGAAATTGAAGTTTTCGAGAATTCGAGAACTGATCGTGTAAATACGGTTTAGGAATATCAGAATTTGAAAAAAAAAAAAAAAGATAGAAATGTCGGGAAATCTCATGTAGGAATGTTGAGGTTAAGGGTTGCCATAAGATTCTTATTTCTCAAATTATTCAGATTATACAATATATATGAATCATTTCCTAAGAACATCATTTTTATATAATTCCACGACTAATAAAGATAATTTGAAGAACAATAAAATTTTAAAAGTAATAATTGCATTAGAGGAAAGCAAATTTTAAAATAGAACATTATTATTATTATTATTATTATTATTATTATTATTATTATTATTATTTGGGTGATATCATCCTAATAAGATCAATATTTCACTAAAAAAAATGTTCCAGTAACGATATTTATAAGTCTCACAATTTTTCAAAAATCATATCACCAAAATAAAATTGTAACATCTAGTAATGAGTAGTTATTATGCATGTCACAAAATGTAGTGACATTTGAGGGTGTAATTAAATTATTAGAACAAAATTTAGTCACATTTTATATGAGGCAAAAGTTTATAGATACATGTGTGATTGTCACTTAAATTTATTACACATAAAGATATTGTTACAAATTTTATAACATTTATCTTAATATAACTAAAATTTTGTTACTATACTAGCTAGATACTCCCCCTGTCCCAATAGCAAGGTCCCTCTTTTCTTTTCGTATGTCCCAATAGCAAGTTTTTTTTTTCAAAAATGGAAATAATTATTTTTCAAAAGACTTGGGACCTACCATCTTTTATCTTTTTATTTTTGTTTCTTAATAATCATGCCCAAAAGAAATGGAATCTTACTATTGGGACGGATGGAGTACTTTTGTAGTAGTGATAAAGCTTGATTTGCATACAAGTAAACGATATAGCTTTAAAACTTATTAGCAACATGATATGCAAACGATATTTTCCAAATAAGTTATTATCTATTTATTTCAATTTTGCACTATTAATGGACTAGAGTATGTTGCACTCTAACATACTATTACCACATACAATTAATGAATTAACAAAAATTGAATAATCATCTAAAAAACAAAAAATGAATAAGAATAAAATATTAAAGATTGATAAAAAGAAAATAATAAAGATATTCCGATACCGCCTTTCCTTTGCGACTCCGAAGTGATTGCAATGTGACAAGAAAAAGACTTATTTATATAAATAAAAAAAGGCAGAAAATAAACGATATATACGCTTTGGCCTAGGCCAATCCGACCTTCGCCTTGATTATCACTCCCCCAATAATATTTATAAAAAAAATCTCAAAAAAAATCCAAAATATTAAAGAAACCATCATTCTTCATTTTCCTACCGATTCTCAAACAAACACGACCTAAAATCATCAAAAAATGTCAAATAATAATGGAAACATGTCCATGCCGATGCCGATGCCGGCGCCGCCGTCAGCGTACAACAACCAAAGCGCGATGTACATGCACGACATGCCCATGATGCAAATGAGCTTCTTCTGGGGCAAAGATGTGGTGATTCTTTTCTCCGGCTGGCCGGGCTCCGGCCGCCTCGGAATGTATATATTAGCGCTGGCGGCGGTGTTTCTGCTGGCGGTCGCCGCCGAGGTCTTCTCCGTGGCTCCGAATTTGAAGCCGCGGGGTGTTCACCCCGCCGCCGGTGCAGCCATTTACGCCGCCGTGTATGCTGTTCGCATGGCTCTAGCTTACTTTGTTATGCTCTCTGTCATGTCTTTCAACGTCGGAGTGTTTCTGGTGGCGGTGGCCGGCCACGCCGCCGGCCGCTTCGTCGTTAAGTACCGAGCACTGGCGGCGGCGGCGCGGGCGGTGGATGACTCCTAAATTTTGGTTGTGGAAATGGTGTGTATTTTCGATTTCTCATTTTGTATTAATTGTCTTCATTTTCTTTTGATTTATTTTTAATTAATAATTCTCGAGTTGTGTTAATTCAAAGTTTTAGGAATTAAATTTCTGCCTCTTCTTTGAAGTAATTAATTTAAGTACGCTCACAATTTAATTTATACATACTACTTGACGTACGTAATTAGGGTGACTCGAACTTAATCTACCATGGTTTCTTTTAGTTATATATTAATGGTTGGATTCATTTAAATAATTAGAGATATCGATCTTTTTGTATAGAATCGCCAATAAATGTTGTATGGATCTACAAAATTTGATGTATTTTAATTATGAGTATTGTGGATAATATTTTAAGCTTTTGTTATGCATGAATGCTTGATGTACATGTGTATACGTGATGAAAATAAAAAATACATGATTGATTATACTTTCATTTCACGATCTTAATAATGTTTTAGGGAAATTATTTAGAATATATTTTGATAAACATAAAAGTCAAGAACATGATGTTGCACTTAGCGAAATAGTAGTGGTACCACCTGCATGAGAATTTTGAGAAGAATATTAAATTGTGTCGTTTTCAAAAAGAGAGAACTTTTATCTAGTTAGAATAAAATTATCGGATGAGAATGGGAGTAGCGATTCAAAGTTGGATTTTCTAGAATTTTTGTCAATTCATTATCTTCTATCTTAGCCTTGTTTAAGATATACTCCCTCCGTCCCGTCATAAGTGGCCACATTTCTTTATTGGGCTGTCTCATCATAAGTGGCCACTTTCCTAATCTCTCTCACACAAAAGATGTTGGCTAGTATGAGAAATGGTAAAAAAAAAAAAAAGACTGAAATAAATCAATTATGATTGTCATTCTTTATTTTTTTTATTTTTTATTTTGTGCCTTGACATCGAGTTTGCCACCGTTTGGCTAGGTCTACAGCTACACATATTTTATTTGAGAAATCTATAAATTATTGAAACGATTGTCGATTCGAGCTCTTTCTTTAATTTGAGGTTCTACGTGGTACTCTCTCCTTTCAGTATCCTTATTTATCTTTAATCCTCATTTTAAGCATTTTATTCATTTATTCTATGTATATTTAATATAAATTTTCATATCCCACATTTATTTTTAATAAAATTTCACTCTTGGAGAACATATATAAATACTTACAATCGATGTGTATTTTTTCATTCCGCAATTATTTTGCACAACCAATATAATTTGGCAAATTAATTTGTTGGCCAAATAAATAGTTTTATTTTTATTATTAATTTTAATTTGATCAATTATTAAGTTGTCAATATTAATTTATTTAATTTAACAAATTTTTAAATTGACTTAAATAAAAAAATCTCAAAAATACGTATTTTCAATTATAATTCTTGGATTTGTATATATATACACGTAGTGATAATTCTCAAAATTTAACTTTGTGACGAGATGATCAGACGTACACAACAATTAACATCGTATATAATGAAATCTTAAACAGACTGTGAGGTAAAAAAAAAGTCTGATTTCTATTGATTTCTTGCAAGTAAATAAAGTGAAATAAAATCAAAGAAACACTCTTTGATCAATTATCGAAATATTATCACTCCGAAATAATATTAAATTATTTTTAATGTTCATGTTTATATATTACAAAATAATAATAAAAATAAAAAAATTTGTCAAAGGAAGTACCATAAAATCGAAGAAACAACCTTATTGATGTATTTTATTTTAATAATGTAGTTGCCGTCGATTTTCGACGGAATACACACTAGTTCTATTTAAAACCTTTGTTTTTCTATTTTATTAGTATTTATATATTCTTTAACAATAAGGTTTATGAAAGTTAAAGAAAAAAACGAGTACTATGATTTTGTTTATTTTTTTAAAGGAAAAAAGAGGACTATGATAAGCACCAGTTACATTCTAATGATGAAAAAATTGGGTTACAAAAAAATTAAATAAACTTTAGGCCCATAAATTTATATGTATAAGGCCCAATAGAAAACCGTTTGTTTATTTTTTTAACATTAGTCTTTTCTCTTAATCAAGACAAATATGGTTAATTTATTTTATAAATTTATTAGCTTAAACACATTTTCTGCATACACTATATAGTTTAATATATAATCATTTATCAGTATACTACACTACATAAGTTTTATTTTAATTTACGTAATACAGTAAATTATTAAATGAACTTATGTAAAATATATGCATGCATATACTAAAATTATATGTCCTGTGTACTAAATTCAGAAACATGTCATTGTTTATAATAGGTATGTACCTTAAACTTAATTAAAAAAACTTGTGCCCAAGTTTGAATACTGATTCAAATCTATGGATAAGAGTGTTAATTAATTTTAATGTGGCATAATTAGAAAAAATTCTTGAGACTAAAAATAGTTAGATTTAATTAAACGGGTTAACACTTGCCAATTATTGAAAGCTCATATTGAGATCGGGTATTCTATTTTTTCATGGCTGTTTTTTTTTAATTTTATGTATATAGCTTTTTTTATTTATTTATTTATGCGCTTTTCTCAAAACAATGCAAAAAATTAATATAGACGACATGGACATCCAGTTAGGTGAGTTAGCCACCATTATATCCTGACTAAAATTGTGAAAGTTGGTCAACATGTTTTTTTCCTTTTTCTTTCTTTTTTTTCACCAAGTTGAAGTTTTTTTTTTTTTTTCAAAATTATTTCCGAAATATGGTTAGTTTAAAGAATTTTTTTTCCTGACTTCCTTATAGTCATATTCGGAAGAAAGAACAAAAAATAAAATAAACAAAACAGTTTTCTAAGAATATATATTATTTCAAAACAAAGTTGGTCAGCGACATTTGAATTTTGGAAGCCTAATCTTCGACTTTGTTAATAGTGGTTTACAACATTGCAAAAGATATGTGAAAGCAACATCCAGACCTATCTCACACTGCCAAATGTTGAAAATTCCTTTTTTTTAATTTAAAATGGAATTGCATTAATATTGATATCCTACCAAATAATATCGAAAATTTTCTATTAAAATGTTCATTTATAATGTTTCAGATAGGCATTGCTAATGGTTGGAATAATCGATCATTAATTTGCAATTTTATTATTATACACCTCTTACCCTTTAATTACAATATTTTAAAGTAAATTGAACTATGTGCAACCGGTCGCACATGAATTTTTGTTAATTATATTTTATTAGATTAAGAATGATTATAAATTATGTGCATATATAATGTTTCAGATAGGCATTGCTAATGGGTTAATTGCATTACGCTCCCTCACTTTTATTCATCCTCTGAATTTTCTGATAGAATCGAACGTGATCCTAAATTTATAAATATATAATATCATTCTTTTCGTTCTTACAATCTTAGTTCCGCTCATGTTTGCCCAAATATAATGTGGTGGTGCAAAATTAGAGCTGTCAAACTTGTTGGGTCAGCCGTCCCTAGACCTGCCCACGGGCCCTGAACCGGCGGTTCCGGGCCCGAGCCCACCGGTTACGGTTTCACCGGAGAGTGAACCGTAACCGGCCCGTGTACACTGTACACGGTTACGGGCCGGGCTTTTTAACCGGCGGTTCCGGGCCCGTGTAAAACCCGCCGGTTCCGGTTAAAAACCGGCCCGGTTTTTAATTTTTTTTCTTATATATATATATATATAGATATATATATAACATTGAAAATTAAGAAAATGAAACATAAATGAAAATGAACTAGTTTTTCATTAATACTTGAAAATTAAAATAAACATGACTAAATAGAAATTACAAGTACTTGAAAATTAAATTAAAGATTGTTTTTGTATTTTTGGAGCACTTTTTTCAACTTTTGTAATTTTTTTTTTGTAATTAATTGTTGTATATATATATCTTAAGACAATATAAGCAAAAAAAATTAAATTTTACTTAGTAGTCATTGAATAAAAATATTAAATCATTTCTCATTAATATTGTTGAAATTACAACACTTGAAAGTTGAAATGAAAAAAAGGGAAAAAAAAGACTTGAGCTCAATTTTAATATTAAAATTGAGTTGCCTACATATCCTCATAGAGGAATCAAAGTCCACGTAGTTCGATTACATTACATTACTCTCTACTCCCTAGTAGTTCTCGTCCACCGATCGATCACTCTCGGTGAACTCTTCGTTTGGGCTCTCGTCGCGATCATCCCAATCGAGCTCTTGAGCTCTAAGGTCGGCCCTCGACCAATCATCAAGCAACATTGTGGCTTCAATGTTTCTTGGTTTCATCGTTGATCTTCTTTGGTCCAACATGAGTCCGCCAATGCTAAAAGCTTGTTCGACCGAGACGGTGGATGCGGGGACGGCAAACAACTCTTTCGCCATGATAGAGAGTACGGGATACTCCGTTCTCTTTGACCACCACTTCATCACGTCGATTTGTGGAGCACTATCTTCAACACAAAAAACAAAACGACAACCCAAATACATATCTAATTCACTATTACCTTGGCCCCTAGGGAGTTCATAAGATCTATCTTGGTACATGCTACTTAATTGTTGAACTAAGGGATCTAAGAAGTTTAAATCAAGTGGTATAAATGAAGAGGTAGAAGTAGAAGAAATAGGTGCATTCATGTCAAGATCAATACCATGAGTCATCCTATATTCGGCAAAAAGAGATCTTAAAGTTCTTTCTAAATCATCTTTTATTTGAGTAACATTAGGAATATCAAAGAAAATTATTTCTCCATCAATTCGTACATTTAAAAAGTCCATTTGCTTAAAAGCATTATAATAAATATCTAACATTTGACAAACACCATCATATTTCCATTTAGGATCTAAGCACTTAGCTACTAGAAAAACATCCGGAATATTTCTAAAATATTTTAGCCATTTTTGAACCATAAAATAAATCACACCTTGCAAATTGGGTTTACTAAAACAATTTTTAAAGCTAAGTGCAATATACATGCAATGTTCCAACACACGAACGGAAGTACAATAATAAACACCCGATAATTGAACGGTGGCATTATTAAAAACCTTTAACAATTGATATAAATCCATGCATTGGTCCCAATAAGAAAGTAATAAAGTCAATTGAACCGTCGCAAATTCTTTTCTAAAAAATTCGCATAAATAATCTTTATACTCTAAAGTAGAATTAAGCATTTCATAAGTGGAATTCCAACGATGTGATACATCTCTAACAAAATTCCTATGTTGAATATTCTTATGACGACAATATTTTTGCCATTTTTTACCTAAAGTTATATTTGTATGCAAAAGGGCAACGGCTTTTCTAATTGGCATAACCGATTCATTAAAAATTTCAAGTCCATCTTGAACACATAAATTCAAAATATGACAAATGCATCTACTATGAAAATATTTTCCTTGGAAAGATGGATTACATGCTTCAATGAGTTCGGGAATACTAGCGGTGTTGGCGGATGCATTATCAAAACCAACCGAAAATACTTTATTAATCAATTGGTATTCATTTAAAACGGTTATAATTATTAAAGCAATATTAGTGGCCGTGTGTGGATCATCGAACTCCCTAAATGCAATTAAACGTTTTTGTAGTATCCATTTATCATCAACCCAATGACATGTTATTCCCATGTAATTATTTTGATGAAAACAATCCGTCCAAATATCGGCACAAATAGAAACTTTATGGTCTAAGTTTATCAAATATTTCATTAATTCCATTTTTTTATCAAAAGCTTGTCTTCTAATTCGTCTAAGCATATTACTTCTACTAATTTTTTTAGCGGCGGGACAATATGCATCTTTTATACTTTCTTGATAGGTTATTTTATCGACAAATGTAAAAGGTTGTTTTTCCATAGCACAATATCTAGCCATAACATCTTCGGCATGTGGATGATCATATTTAAATAAAGGGTGAGAAGACGTACCCGTCGCAGAGAAAGCGGTGCCACGAATTTGAGTTTGTGTTGATGCAATCCCGTATTCTCCCGGATGACACGTCTCCATGTGTCGCCTTAGTGTGCCATAGCCTCCTCCATGCGTCCATTTGTAGACGTTATTGCAATAGTTGCAATAGGCGTTGTATTTTGGAGGATCTCCGGGCTTGTCGCTAGGTGCCGGGGCTCTAGGCATTTTTTTAAAATGCTTAGTAAAGATATCCGACACAAGAGGTCGAGCCGTCGGTTTGTTTGGCGGCGCTTCGACTTCTTCTTCTTCTTCTTCGTTGGATTGTTCTTGAGATTGCCGAAGCATCTCCTCCTCTTGACGATGAACTTGCTCGGCAAACTCTCGATCCTCTTGTTGTTGAAGTTGTTCCGCATACGCCCTTGATATTTCTTCGGCGGCCATTGCTCGAGCTTGCCGAGCCGATCTTCCTCCTCTTTTGGATCGACGAGGAGCATCATCTTGATTTTCGGCAACGCCTTTGCCCTTATCGACACGAGAGGAGGTCGACATTATGGAATATTGTTATGGATGGATTGGTGAAGTGTGTGGTGAGAGAAGTTGAGAACTTGAGCACAAAATTAACACAAAAATGAAGAATTTGAGCAACAAATAATAGATTGAATGCTTGAAATTAAATAGAGAGATATGAGAATTGGTGTGATTATTTGAGAGATTATAGTGTGGTATTTATAGGGTAAAATGGGGGGAAGGGAGGGGGAGAGGGCAGCAGCAACGGCTATTTTTCTAGCCGTTGAGCTGCTGCCATTGATGCAGCTGCTGTGCTGCTGTGCTTGCTGTCTTCTTCCCGTTGGAACCGGCGGTTCCGGTTCCGCCGGTTAACCGGCGGTTCCAACGGTTAACCGCCGGTTTTGACCGTTCGAACCGGCGCCACGTCACATTTTTTTTTTTTTAATAATTCCGGTTAACCGCCGGTTTTAACCGGCGGTCACGGTTTGAACGAAGGCAGGCCCGGAACCGGCCCTTGAGCTCACGGTTCCGGTTACGGTTCCGGCCCGTTGACTGCCGGGCCGGTTAAAAAACCGTTGACCGGCGGGCCGGTTCCGGTTAGGCCCGCCGGGCCCTCCAGTTTGGGCAGGTCTAGCCGTCCCAGCCCAAGTCCATCAGATCAGAGGTAGTTTCGAGTTGAGCCGAATTGTCCCGAAAATCATTTAGGCCGATAAAAAGGCAGTCTAATCCGATCCGAAATAATAAATTTAGCGCAAAATTGTTTGTGCCGACAGGCCAACCCAAGTCCATCAAACTTAAGGCCATTATTCTGGCCAGGTCAGACCGTCTCCAAATTCAATCGAATCTCTATTTAGATAGCCCATACCCAAACATTTTCACAGCTATATGCAAAATACAAATGTCTATCAATATCTTCATTTGACGACATTGACAATCATGCAATGCAATTGGAATATTTTCTTCCTTAGTAGCATAAAGTAATGGATTTTAAATTAAACGAATGTCGGTGGATAATATATAGGCCCTAAATGACAATAAATTCAGAACGCAAGACATCAATTTATGATATCGAATCTAGAATTGACACAAATATGACAACTGGTTTTGTTGGATGTGGATTATTTTTACGAGTTAATTATATCTCCTATTTTATGTTAGGAATTTATTCAACACGTCAATAGATAACTCCTTAACACAAATTATGAGGTTTGATGTGGTGCTCCATTATATTTCATTTTTACGTTGTTAATTTCAATATATAATTTATTAGCATAATTAATTATTTTGAAATAGTTTTTATTCCAAACTTTACAAACTAGAAACACTTTTTTTAGTTTTTTTAGAGTTATACGCTAGAAACGGTTATGGATAACATAATCAGGTGGAAATAAATAATAAACAATAAATAAGGGAGTCTTACATGCATGACGTCGTTAATCACCCTACATGAATTTCAATAAATGAAATAGTATAAAGTAATCGAAAAAATATAATAATTAAATAAATGAAATTTGAAGGAATGTGGGGACTAATTCAGTAGAGCTGGTGCACATGAGGTGTTGGGTGAGCCAAGGCAGATTTCCTGATTGGTAAGCCGGGTGGCCCCACTAACTATATCACACCTAAAGAAAAGAGAAAAAGAGAAAACAAAAGAAAAGATAGAAGAAAAAACTTTGGCCATACCATTTCAATTTTCAAACAAGGAATAATATTTGTTCCTGAAATCTCACACTTTTAGAAGAAAAATAAATGTAAATTATTCAAATTAAGTCAGCTTTTACATTTTACAATTTGAATCTTCTTTCACATGGCCCGTGGGCCCGGAATGGACGGGTATGGACCATAATCCGATCGAATTTCAGATCAGGCTAATTTGACAATTCTAATTACCATTGAGTTTTGTTTGGTTTAAAATTGACATCATTCTGTTATACTATTAAATTGTGAGTTCAATCCTCTTTATGCAATGAAAATGAGTTTTTTTTTTCAGTGCGGTGTACATTTTTCGTGTGATAGAACGAATATTTTAAATTAATTTTTATCCGATGTACACTTCGAAAAGAGATTTCAAATTGCTTACCCTCGCCATTAAGAAAGAATAAGGATATTGCTTGTTCATTGTCATACAATCACTTGTTCATATAATATAATATTATATTCAAGACTTAGATTAAAAGTAAAAGAATGCTAGAAATTCTGGAAAACCAGAAAATAACGAATAGAGAATAAAATGTTTAACTTACAGTTGTTCAAATTATTGAAGGACAGCTCATATATCTTAGAACTAATTCTTCCACTCGAAGCAATCACACAAAATCTTTAAAGATTGATCTCCTTTGATAAATATTTATTCCATTCTTTAATGAAAGAGGACTAGTACAAAAATAAAACCAGAAGACGAATTATAATATGCATCAATAAAAATAAACAAATGTTAAATACTAAATCACTAATCACTGTAGCACGTTGGACTGCATAAATGCAACAAAAACTTTTATTTATTAATATAAACTTTAGTTTGCACCCACCACGAATTCATTAGTATAGTACAAAACTTCAAAATATTTATGAGATTTGGGATAGATACATTCTTTTATTTTGCTTTCTGTTTCATTTATACGAAAGTACATATTACAATTTACACAGTTACACTATTCTTCAATATTGAAGAATATACATTATAATAAATCGAAAGGGAAAAAAACACATACACACATGGGCGGAGGGAGGGGGGGGGGGGGGGGGTAAGGGGGTCACTGGACCCCCTGGGATTTCTTTAAAAATTAGTGTGTATATATATAGATATATAATTTAAAAATAATGTTGTCAAGAAGAAATTGCAAATGATTTATTTCAAGAAATACACAAAACATAGAGAGTTTAAGCCAATTTTCAAGTTCTACCTATCTCTCCACAAATTTATACTTCTATTTTTCTTTTCTTTCGTATTCTCAATTTTTTTTGTCATTTTTTTTGGATTAGTATATTTATTTTCATATTAGGGACGAAGTTAAATTTAGAATTTATTGTATATTTGTAGTGTGAATCAATATTTAAACTATGTATAAGTAATATTTTTCATATTGACATTTATAATTTATTTCTTATATTGAATTATTTTAATTTTTACAGGTATTACGGATAATCTTTAGTTATTCATCAATGAATCAAACTATTTTATTTTCTCAAGATGTATATATTAGTTATTTGATAATTGTATTACATTATGAAAGACCATGATTTCTTTAGAAAATTAATATTAATGCGTATAAGGGAAGCAAATTTAGTTTGAGCTCTCACTTCTTCTTCTTTTTTTTATCACAAAAATCAATAAAGTATTGGTTAGGAATATTATATTTTGTAATATGAAAATTAAGGCATATTGCTATTGAGATTAGAATTTGTTCATTGTTTAATTTTCCCACTTATTAGTCAGATTTTTTTTTTCAATATGAATTTTTTTAAGAAATTTTTTTTTCTGTGCTCTAATTAGTGCGCGAACTGCGAAAATGTGTAAACTAAAATAGTGGATATATTGAATTTTTTATCCCTAAATATTATATTAAAAATTGAAAAAAATAGAAATGTTATCTTATGTAAAAAGGTAAAATAAAAAAAATGGCTACCCGGAACGCTTATTTAGGGATGGAAGGAATATTAGTTAATTGGACCCCTGACAAAAATTTCTGGCTCCGTCACTTGACACACACATACCATAGTATAGGACAATATTAAAAAATTCACCACATCAAGGGCGCTAGGCGCCTTTCGAGTTTTTAATTTTTTAATTTTCTTTATATGAATAGTATAATTTATTTCGGGATTTGTATTCTAGTTTTATTTCTTTTAAATCTTAATAAGACATTGAGAAATTCTGTTATACATGTAAAGTAGGTGTGCTTGGATCAGGATTTGGACGAATAGTACTAGCTTAAATTACTATTTTTAAACAAAAATCGAGGAAGTATATCATATGAAAATAATTATTATGCTTTTTAATAATTTTAGTTTTAATCTCTTTCCATCTCACGACTAGTGCATGCTCAAATGCTACAAAAATATAGTGAAACAACAATAACAAATCCGATCAAACATATGAGGACAAAAAGAGGAAGCTATTTCATAATGCATGTATAACAAACGTGAGTACAAAGATACCTCTATTTATAGGAGGTAGAAGATAATATAAGCAATTATATATTTTTTTTCTTCTATATTTATTACGGAATATAATTTCTTCAAAAAATTCATTTGTCATCCCTTCAGGAATATCCTAACGGTGAAGATCTCCTTTATAAATAAAGGTCAATGATTCAATACTCACCCCTCCCTTTTCACTACTGGGGAAAAAAAATTCTCTCTACTTTAAATAGATATGGTGACCCCAATTAAATTTACCAATAACCAATAATAGAAAAACAAGCAAACACAAAAATTTGTAATGAGCACTACTTACAAGTTAAGATCATACTAGTAGTATTATGGATTAAGTATCTAAAATAGTAACACAATATTATTTGATATTCCCCCGTCCCAATAGCAAGGTCGCACTTTCCTTTTTTGTCTGTTCCAATAGTAAGGTCTCATTCCAAAAATGGAAATAATTAACCCTTCAAAAAGCTTAGGACCTACTACTTTTTTTCCTTTTACTCTTGTTTCTTAATAACCATGCTCAAAGCAAATGAGACTTTACTATTGGGACTGAGAGAGTATATTACAAAGTCAACACTACATAAATAACATCCACAATTTTTTTTCAATAATTTACACGGTACACACTAAAAAACGACGTGTTTTACAAACAGCTTAATTTTGATAGCAATGTGAAAATTACAAATTTATGTCAATATAATATTATTTCCAATTTTTTTTTTTGAGGGAAATATTATTTCCAATTATTAACCTCAATATTAATGGTGTGGCTATATTTGGATAGGGGTGTTGACCCGTCCAACCGATAATCAACATCCAACACAAAATATTTCATAAATAGATCAAAACATAAATATCAACTCGAGTAACAAAGGGAATAATATTCTTTCATATCATTCATATTTCAATTTCAACTAGAAACACCAAAACACAGCTGGAGTAACAACCAAAACCAGACTCCAGCTCTCCGGCTAAACCCCACCGCCAATTTCGCCGGCGACGGCTAATAACCACCTACAGAAAAAGCTTTACCCAAATAAATGCTACTACTTATTTTCTAATATAATACTACTAATTTTTTACAATTTATTTCCAAACTTTATTTCCCTTTCATCATCATCATCAATCATCATCATCTACTGCTTCTACTACTACCACTTATCACCAAATTTCCCACGCTAAATTTTTAAAATTTTCCGAAAAAACGAACCAAATCGCTACGAAGATTGAACACTTGAAACCCTAGTAAGTCCAGTCGTTAGGCAGCCTGAGCTGTTGGTTTATGGCAGTCTGTGTTGCGAGATTTCTTCTTTGTTGAGCCATTATCAAATTGTTTCTGTGCTTCAATGCAGCAGCAGCAGCGTCTATGAAGGTTAATCCAATCAAATAGGGATATTAGATTTCTTACCCGGAAAGATTTCGAGCAAGTATAAAAATAAAATAAATTTAGAAATATTTACCGCAATCGAAATTCGAAGTTCCATAGTCTCTGCTGCGCTGGAGGTGGGCATCAATGGAATCCACGTTGGTATTCAACGCATGGACCACTTTTTCTGGCAGCAAAGCAGTTGGGCAACCTGTTATCCGGAAATCCATCCACATCAGATCCGTATCAAACAAAAATTCAATAAGAAAACAATAACAAAATATCAGGAGATGAAGAAGAACAATTTCAACGTGATCAGCGGCCAAATCACCTGATTTCTTGCGATTTTCAGCAGGTAGCGAACCGAATCTTTGAGGCAGAAAAACGCCTGTTCCTGTTCGTTCCTTCTTTGGACCGGATTCTCCAAGAAAAACCGCCCGCATCCCTGAACCGGTTTGCCGCACACCCGGCCATGCCGCCGTGGACATACCTCGATCTCTTCCATCTCCGCCATTTCTCCTTCCGTTCGGAAGCTGTAGCTCTGGAACTCCGTAACCGTAATCTCTGTTCTTCATCATCTGCTGCTGCTGCTTCATCTGCTAAACATATCGATATCAGAAAAAACAATCAGCACCAAAGGCCGCTTGAAAAAATGAGGACAAAAAGAAGGATGCACAGACCTTGGTCGCTTGCAACAGCTGAGAGGAGAGGTGGTTCTGCGATCGGGCTTGATGCGGGTAGAAACCAGAGGCCGAATTTGGGCTTAGCTGAGGCGCGGCGACGGGGCGGGGTTTGGCCTGCGGCGGAAAATGCTTTGACGAGTAAAACGCCGCCGTTTCTTCAATCATCCGCATCCTCGCCACCTCTTCCGCAGCCGCGTACAGGAAATCCCGCCGCAGGTAGTCCTCCGCTTCCGGAGGTGAGCAGAAGCCGGAGACTGAGTTAGGGCTGCCGGTCGGACCGGGTTTGCATCCGCACAGAGTCGATTGCGGCGAACCGGACAGTTTCCAGCCCTAAAATTAAAAATCCAAAAATTAAATAATGTCCAATTCAACCAGTTAAAGAAATTACACACAAAAAGGGAAGTAGAACTGAGACGATTTACACATACTTTCGAAGCGTAGTCGGAGGAGAAACAGGAGTTGCGTAGAGTAGACTGAGCCAGCTTCCGAGTCAACTCGGAGACGAGGTCGTCTTCCTCGCTCTCAGTTTCCGTCGGACTAGTCACCAACTCGCCGGGCGAACTCAGATCCGAGTTGAAACCGAAGGAGTTCCCAAATCCATACGAGAAATCGTCGAACCTCGCCGCTTTCAAGCGGTCTCTTCTGAAGTCAGTGAACAGGTCGTCGTCCGTCAGAAACTCCGACGGCAGCCAAAACGCCAAATCGTTCAGCTCTCGCGCCATACCAACAGATAAAACAAGGAAACTTCTCTCTCTTTCTCTCTCTGTCTGCGTGCGTGTGTGTATATATATATATATATATATATACAAGTAGAATTATCGAAGACAGGAAAATATCAAAGGCGGGGATTACGGAAATGAGAGAGAGAGGCAGGGGATTATTATGAGTTCGTTTGCTGCCTCTTGAAGGTTTAATAATATAGCCACCACTTAAATGGTGGGAAAAGCCCTTGGGTCCCACCAAAAATTACATCTAGAGAGAGAGAGTAGAGAGTGGGGGAGGTATTTTTTAGAGAGAGAAAATGAGTGATGCTTAAAATAAGGAAACAATTTTTACACTGACCACTATTTGTACTGTGCCGGAAGTTGGAAGCGGTGAAATAATTATAGGGTAGTCTTAATCGGCCACCCGCTGGCCAGTCACTATCCGGTTTTCTGCCAAAAATCAGTCCGCTCATTTGTTATTTTTGGTCGGTTTTTTAGGTTTTTTTTGTGTCAATTATGTTCCCAATCTAATTTCCCTCCATAATATTTCATTTAGGCTCCAAATCTACCTACATTATTTCTCTCTCTTTTTTTTTCCCCTCCAAAATGGCCGAAATTTATTTATAAAATTATTAAATATTTATTTTAGAAAAAATCTTTTTTATGTCAATTAATATATATAATGCTATTAAAATGATATTAAATCAATTTCATAATATTCCTACCGCTATAACTAATTAAAAAAATTATAATACATTTTATATTTAATTAGATTTAATATAGCAACATATATTTTTTTCTAATTAATATTTATAAAGCAAATGAAATTTCATTAATTCAATTTCATAATATTCCGACTACAAGTTGAATATTAAAGAAAATAAATTAAATTAAATCAAATATTTTTTCTCAATTTAAATTTAATTTAATTTAATTTCGATTACTATAATGAATTTAAAATTTAAAAAAATAATATTCCTTGGAAATACTATACAAAATATCTATCGCCTAAGTAATTATTTCCCTCCCATGTATTAGTTCCTAAATTAGTGGAATTATATTAGGATAATATTTTTTCTCTCCCACGAATTAGGTCCTAAATTAGTGCGATTATATTAGGATTATATTTCCCTCCACAAAACACAAAATAATTTCAAAAATAAACTAAAATTCGAAATATGATTTAATTTTGAAGAATCCCTAATTTGGTGGAAATTAGGTATAATAATGGAAACAAAATCGAAAATTAATTATGGATAAAAATCAATCACAAAATAATATTCAAAATAAAATAAAATTCGAAATATGGATTTAATTTTGAAGAATCCCTAATTTGGTGGAAATTAGGTATAATAATGGAAATAAAATCAAAAATTAATTATGGATAATAATCAATCACAAAATAATACCGAAAATATAATAAATTTTGAAATATGATTTAATTTTATAGAATCCCTAATTCGGTGGAAATTAGGTATAATAATGAAACAAAATCAAAAATTAATTATGGATAAAAAATCATTCACAAAATAATACCGAAATATAATAAATTTCGAAATATGATTTAATTTTGAAGAATCCCTAATTTGGTGGAAATTAGATGTAATAATGAAAATAAAATCAAAAATTAATTATGGATAATAATCAATCACAAAAGAATTCCGAAAATAAAATAACATTCGAATTTTGAAATTTGAAATTCAAAATTTGAATTAATCTCCTAGATTATAGCGGTAAAGGGTAAATTAGACAATCCATAATATAGCATAATTTTTAGTTTTATTAAATTAATTAACAAGTCCAAATATTTACAAAAATGCCATTGGTGGCCAACTACCTAGTGTCCAAAAATATTTTCCCATAATTTTATCCTAAAACTCCATAATAAATTTGTAGTATTAAACATAACGTTTATCAAAGGACCCTTTTTTTGTTTGAGGGAAGTTTATCAAACGATTATGTTATAAGTATTGAGGGTAGAGGTGGCCAATGGTTCGGTTCGGTTCCAAACCGGAACCGAACCGCCGGTTCACGGTTCCAAGTGGGTGGAATCGGAACCGAATCGTTGGTCACTTCGATTCCGGTTCCGGAATTTTTTTTTTCAAATATTGAATTAATTTTAATTTTTTTAGACTTTGAATTAATTCTAATTTGTTTGAACTTTGATGAATGAAGTAAAAAGATTTCCAATGATTCTACATTTAGTGCGCCAACCAATCCATTAAAAAGTAATACTTATGTAAATTTACCCACGCAAACTCAACGAATTTGTCAAACCAACCAGTAAATAATCCTACAAAACCAACCATTTTATTTCATATCATATCAAGCACGGGCGAGCCTTCCCTTTTCCATATGTTGAGTAAAAATCGTATAGTAAAAAAAAATATGTTCCAAGTTCAGTTTCGGTTTCGGTTTCGATTCCGAAAGTTAGAACCGAAACCGAACCGTGGCAGCACCGGTTCCGGTTTCAAACCGAACCGGAGGCACCGGTTCCGGTTCCGATGAATACCTCTAATTGAGAGTTCTTTGATAAAAAAAACAAGAGAGAGAGAAAAATTGAATCAAGTATTGAGTATTTGTTTATTTATTTTATTTATATTGGGAGTGTGAAAATGGGGAATTTTGGGGAATAGTTGGAAAAGAGTTGGCGGGGGAATGAAGAGAGTGGAGGTGGGGCCCGCGTCTGACAGCACATCACTCGATTTGCATGTGAACCAGGTGTGGGAGCCACCTATATTTAAAAAGAAAAAGAAATTCTTTATATTACTAATAATTTTATAATTGTTTGTTAATTAAGTGGTTGGATTATGGAAAAGATTTTGGGTGATGGCGACGACGTGCGCCTTTTTATTGGCCAACGCATGCCGGTAGACAAGTAGACATTTATTTTAATTTTTATTTATTGATTATAATTTTGTTTTATTATTTGTGTGGAAGTCACTCGACTTTTGGTTTTGAATGTGGGTTCAACATTTAAATTTGGTTACGTTGACCTTTAAAATGTTGCAAGTATTAGTATTAGGAGTAGTTTTCATTTTTTTCGCAATAATACTCTTTCAAAATTTTTCAGTCATCCAAATTTTTAAACTCGAGTTGTTTGATATCCAAATTCTAAAAATAAATTATTAGCCTTAAATTGCTCAAAGAGTGAAAAATTATTACCCACAGTCCACATCAAATACTTGTCAAAGATTACAAATTTCGTTGAAGCGATTTCTAGTAATTGTTGATAGACTCGACTTGTATTTTAGACCTAGTAAATTATCTAAAAATATTATTTACTAGATAAATAGAACTCATAGTGGATATTGTCTTTCATTTTATTCATTTTGGCCACATTTTTCTGCATAGGAATAGTATGTTTAGTTATTTACTATTTTAGACCATGTAACAGTATTAATACGGATCATTTCATAATTCAATATGATCACTGTCAATTATGACATTGTATTATAATAATACATTATTTTAATATATATAATACATTATTATTATTTTTTACGGAAAAAATATTTTACATATAAATCAATCTCAATATATATATATATATGGAGGTTGGGACTCGGTTGAGTGGAGCAGTGAGTCGACAGGTGTGTGACTGTGTGTGTGTGTGTTATTACCATTTATGGTTAGGTCTGGTGTATTGCGTTCAGTTAAAGTAGGTGTAGACGTGTAGTGCGGCCAAATCCGCCTGCAAAAGATATTTTGATATTTATAATTAGCAATGTATACTGGAGTACAATTATTTGACAAATATTTCATGTTTTAAATTATTTCTCAAATTTATAACTCCGTTTCTCAACTATTGTTTTTATGTTATTTTTTTCCTAGATTTAGTGCGTCTTTACTCTTCAGAGTGAATGGAGGACTATTTGTTTTACTAGAAAAAAGCATTTGCAATTTGGATGGACTTTAGGTAACTGTTGTTTATTTAATTTGCAATAGTTCCTATATTATATGGGAAATAGAATCATTCTATATCCTATCTTTTTTTCTAGATTTAATTGATTTAATTCGGGTTACGTACATTTTAACCGGTTATTGAATTTGGACATACTTTTTTTTATTTGAAAAGGAAATGGAAATGAGAAGAAAATAAATAGGAAAAAAAAAAAGTTTTGCTTCTTCGAGAGAAGAATAAATTGTAGGATGACGTGGCATTAGTAGTTCCGGCAGCTCAACTGTCTTACCTATCGCTGGCGAAACTGCTTTTCCGTCTTATTTAACGGCCATCGTTTTCCACCGCTTTGATTACGGCTCGTCGTTTTCATTGCCGGCATCAGACGGCGCAGGCTTCCCGCCTTTTTCATCGCGGACGCCAACTGCCAGTATTAAATGAATTGGAATTTCCTTTTTTAGTGCTGTCGGGTATATAAAAACAAAATTATTTTTACTAATTAAAAACGGTTTATTTCATAGTATAATACAGTAGTGATTCTATAAGCCAGAAAATATAGCGGAGGCTTCAGCGCGTGAGAAAATGAAAAAGAATTAAAATTTTATAAAACTTAAAAAATTAAAATCCCTTTTTCTGTTTTTATTTATTTCATCAAAGAGAGAGCTACACAAGTATCTATTAGACCAATTTCAGCAGAATTCTCAAAATTTGGCTGTTAAATTTGCTTCTAAAATTTTTCCTATACTATTTATATCCACCTATTTTACAAATGTATACAACAATTCTCTTATTTTGTATTAATTATTCTATAAAAATTGTGGGTCCAACTCAATTTGAAAGATAGGATCATAGGATAGATTTAGGAAGGTGTAAATATGAGATAAGATTTAGGTAAGTGTAAATATTTTTGTGGGCCCTATCCAATTTGAGAGATCTGATGAATGATCTTTTTATCTTATTATTTTAACCTAAATTTAGAGTTAATGATGCTTTTGAGAGAACTGTTGAGAGTGCTCTTAGAACATAGTAATGAAATGCTAAATAATATTTACACTAAAAATAATTTTTAATAGTGATTAATGTACGACACCCATCCCATTTCTTGAAAATTTCTTTTTAAATCCCTTTTGCTTAATCGTTACGTCTTGAATTTTACTAAAATTAACACTTATTGAAAAGTCCTAATTTTTATTTTCACTACACAATTTTGGTTTAAAAATCGACCGCTACAAATTATCCGAAACTTCCACCCAAAGTAGGAGGTCCACCAGCAGTTCAGCAGTTGACTTGACACTCGAACTGGAATTTTTTTTAAAATTCAAAATTAAATGAAAACTCCAATAATTCTAAAATGTTAAAAAAACACTGATTTGTTTTGTAGTGAAAAGTTAAAAACTTATCTAAGGGTAAGTGAATAATTATTTTTTTGAATTATGACAATATTTGATAAGTCTAGCTATTATTTAAATTATGCAAACATATTATAGTCAATTGAGTTATTAATTAAATTATGATAACATAAATCGGACTATTCAGAATATACATTCAAAAGTTGTTGAGGAAAATAATTGTGGAAAAATTAATGAGATTTTCAATTGCAATTGAGAATGAGAATTAGTCGATTCCGCGTACAAATAAATGCAGTTTTATGATTAATTAACGCCAGCAAGATAATTTAAGAGATTAAGTTTCACTAACATCGAATTTATCTTTCCCACAAAATTATTTTTCTATTGGTTATACGACAAAAAGGGGTGTCGTAATATGATTATAGGTATGGGGAATTTGAACATGATGGATTTTCCAAGTAAATATGTCCTGCAAATTATTTTTCTCTCATCAAATTTTAAATATTTAAACACAAAATAATATGCACATTTTTAATTTAGGCCCTAACTTGACGTAAATATTTAGTTTCCTTCTAATGTAATTCGTAGTTAAATTATCCAAAGAATAAAATTTTAATCGAATTAGTCGATTCCGCGTACAAATAAATGCAGTTTTATGATTAATTAACGCCAGCAAGATAATTTAAGAGATTAAGTTTCACTAACATCGAATTTATCTTTCCCACAAAATTATTTTTCTATTGGTTATACGACAAAAAGGGGTGTCGTAATATGATTATAGGTATGGGGAATTTGAACATGATGGATTTTCCAAGTAAATATGTCCTGCAAATTATTTTTCTCTCATCAAATTTTAAATATTTAAACACAAAATAATATGCACATTTTTAATTTAGGCCCTAACTTGACGTAAATATTTAGTTTCCTTCTAATGTAATTCGTAGTTAAATTATCCAAAGAATAAAATTTTAATCGAATTAGTCGATTCCGCGTACAAATAAATGCAGTTTTATGATTAATTAACGCCAGCAAGATAATTTAAGAGATTAAGTTTCACTAACATCGAATTTATCTTTCCCACAAAATTATTTTTCTATTGGTTATACGACAAAAAGGGGTGTCGTAATATGATTATAGGTATGGGGAATTTGAACATGATGGATTTTCCAAGTAAATATGTCCTGCAAATTATTTTTCTCTCATCAAATTTTAAATATTTAAACACAAAATAATATGCACATTTTTAATTTAGGCCCTAACTTGACGTAAATATTTAGTTTCCTTTTAATGTAATTCGTAGTTAAATTATCCAAAGAATAAAATTTTAATCAAGTATCGATTTATCTCATTTCGTGGAACTTCGATTTTTCATAATGATCATGTCATAATGATTATTATTTCAATTTTTTTTTTTAAAATTATAACAAATCAAATTGGTCAACCATAGTCAATAGAGCGTACTATAACTCTGCGAATTATCTTTGCAAAATAATGATAATTATATCAAAAGCAAAATGTATCAATTTATTGAGCGTGGACGACAACAATATCTTGCAATGATTAAAAGATAATCACCATAAATCTTTGCTAATCTCCGGTGATTAATGGAAGCCTAATCCCAAACTTTTGACCAGTGGGAGACATTCGTTATTAATTTGAATTTAATCTGTCTGTTTTCTGCTTTTTTTTGTTTTCTTTTCTTTTTTCTTTTTTCTTTTTTTCGTTTCTGTCAAAATGCTCGACATATTATAACAGTTAGTTAAAAGAGGGGCCATTTTAATTTAATAATATTATTAGATTGAGAGGATAAGTACTATCTGCATGTGAAGATGGTGGAAAAGCAAAAGGTTGAAATAAAATCAAGAAAAAGGTAATAACACTGGTTGTTAGGTCACTATTTGTGATATGATCCCAAGATTATATCTTCATGATTCATTATAATTTCAAAATTTGAAATCATTCAAAATCAAACTTTTGTCCAAACAATCCATTATATAAAATATTATTATCCGTCCATTTCGCATACATGTTACTTTGATAATCTTTAATTAGTAACCGTGGAGTAAGAGAAAATTCAGGCTATAGCACTATTAAAAGGACTATTATTTGTTTTTCAAAAAAACAAAAAGGAGATAAAAATGGGGACTCCTATTTGTAAAAGCAATAATTGTAGGTCTATCAATTGCTATTTATTTAATGTATCATATACAAACCAACCAAACTTATTATAGAGTGATGTTATTCGGACATAAATGTCCGGACATAATCTAGCTCGTTTAGGTAAATGAATCGGTTCAATTCGTTAAACTTATTTATTTAATTTTGTAATTTCTCCACATTCATTCAATTTATTATTTTTTGAGTAATCTAATTCAAGTGAATGCATAAATATCTATTAAGTAATAGTATTTCCGAAAGATTAGTGAAAATAACAAAATAACTTTATTAGTTTAATTTCGTATTTTTTGTATTCATATTTCTCTCTCTAAAAATAGCGGTTTAGATTAATTAAGTAAATACATTAGAGTACTAACCAACACCATTATTTTATTTGATAAATTATAAGTTAAGATTATTAATATATTCATTTTATGTCCGGACATATATGTCCAAAAAGTATTAGTGCTTATTATAACCATACTATGTGTTGAAAAACTCATTGTAACTTCTCATACTATGTTTGACTTTAATGGGTATAGAATGTTTGCCAATTTACCCATGAATTTGTGTTTCAGTCCAGATCCAATAATATGACAACTCTAAATATGATATCAATCATACACAAGCTATGTAAGTGATATGAAAATAAAAACCACATACAATTTGTAAATAGAGATCATATTTTAACGTGCCAACAAAGTAACATTTTATTTGAGATGGATAAATATATTTGAGAGTTATCTCTAATGTAGAGTAGTGGGGGTTCAAATGATATGATATGCATGCCGCTAGCTAAATTGGTCCCTTATGATGAATGTTGTGTCCCACAAAAATTAAATTTTATATTGGAGCACCAATTGTGGTTTGCTACACCATTTTTAGGTTTGCAAGAAACACTATATGTTATGATGAAAAATGTTCTATTTTGCTTGTGATGTGATTACTCTTGTCCCCAAACAATTATCATTTCATAGGGACCATTAATCACATGCATGACTAAAAGATTAAGACCAATTTATTCTCTTATCATAATTTGTCGCGAAACTAAATTTGTTTATCAGTCTAATCGGATTTTACTGAATGTAATTTGGATCTAGTTCGTTTTTATTAGTTTGTTCAAATCAAGAGTGAACGTACTCTAATATTATCTCGATAGAATTTTTTTTGAAAAAAAAAAAACTCCTTTCAACTTACAAATATCGAGTAATTTCTAGAAACAGTAAATTAATTATAACTTGTGAATATAGACGCATCTCCTCCCATTTCTTTTAAATTAAGCCATTATTTGAAATTGTAATAATCTGTTTAATTCTTTTTTTTTTTAATTTTATTGATTTACTTTCTTTCTTATGATGTATAATTAATTAATTATAGCATATTTGCTAACGATTTAATTGTTTTTTTGCACAACATAATAGCAAGGTCCCTCTTTCCTTTTCGTCTGTTCCAATAGCAACGTCCCATTCCAAAAATGGAAACAATTAATTTTTCAAAAGGCTTGGAACCCACCATTTCTTTTTACTCGTGTTTCTTAATAACTGTGCCCAAAACAAGGAGGACCTTGCTATTGGGACGGAGGAAGTAGTAGCTAAGTTTTTATGCAACAATTTGGAATATGAACAATTTGTGTGATAATTAATTACCTTAAGCCATAATTTGTGTTAATATTAAAATAGGACAACTTCACCAAAAAATTGATAACTACTTTAACTTTTAATTTGTGCATATAATTCTATTTCTATATCATTATTAGTTGGCATCATTGGAAAATTTTCTGACTCTTTCACTGTTTATGCACTACGTAAATTAGTATAATAAACGCCACACGATCATTTCAGAAATTCAAAGCACTTACTCAAGAAGATACCTAGGACCGGTGCTTAGCAGAGCTGGCCATCAGAACGGAACCGTCGGAACTGAACCGAAACCGGTGTTCAAGAACCGGAACCGAGAACCGCATCGACGGCGGTTCGGTTCCGATTCCAAAGTTGCGGATCGAGAACCGCCGGTTCCTCCTTTTTTTTTACGTTTTTATCTATATTTATGTTACAATTCATATTTATTTCACCTAAATGTTACATTAGAATGCATAAAATTACAATTAAACAAGAAAACGTAGCAAAAAACGAAAAAAAAAATACATAATTTTTGAACACCCAAAACTTGCGGTTTCGGTTTGGAATCGCGGGAACCGTGGAACCGAACCGAACCGAAACTTGCGTTTCTGGTTTGGAACCGAAAATAAAGTGGTCGCCGGTTCAGTTCCGATTCCCTTGGGATGGAACCAAGAACCGCCGGTTCGGTTTCGGCTCCGGAACCGAACCGAACCGCGGCCACCTCTAGTGCTTAGAGTAACATGAAGAAGCCACGAGAACATTTTTTCTTTTTCTTTTTTTAGCTCTTTTGAAATCGTCAAATTGTCAAAATCAAAGAGGACGTCGATACGCAAAATGTCCCATCATTGAGGTGACGAGAATGGGAAAATCAAAGAAGACAGTAGAGTCCTCAACAAGAATTTTTTCTGCATCCGTCCCGTATGTACGTGCGTATAGAGTTTAGTGACATGGGATTCCGGAGGCACAATCAAATTGGATTGATCTAAGTACTAATGTTTCATAATTGGAAACATTGATTCATGCATCATCGTCTTGGATTGTAAAATGGAAGTGGTTGCACCTGCCACGTTGGTTTTATGAATGTTTACTCCATCCCACGTTGTATGGTTTGTCTGAATGAATGAATTCTTCTTTAACAAATATACAAATTGTGCCAAATATTTGTTGAATAACTTGAATCAAAGGGAAATGCACATGGAAATCTATCCATTCTGTGGGATCTGGATCTCTCTTTGTCTTCACCGAACCAAATATTTCATATACTAGAGAGGTGTGGGAGTGTGGTTGGTGAAATACGACGGACCGTTCTTTTATATACGTCTCTACGAATACATGTATAACTAGATCGTAACTACTATACTTGATGTAATTTAGTTAAGAGGAAAGAGCAAAACAATAATATATTTCTAAAACATTTATATGTAGAACTACAATCGATTTAAGTCGAGTATTGCAAAGTTTGAGTTGGATTCATTTTTTTTTATTGCGTCGAGCTCGAGTTAACATGTTGAATACATTCAGTCCTCACAAGTTTGTTTTAACATAAATATTAATAAGCCTTCCGAAATTTATTTAAATTGGAAAAAAAAAATCACTGTATTTAAAAAATAATATTTTGCTAAAAGATTATATACTCACTAAAATCCATTATTTCTTATAATAAATAAAGTTGATTAGATTATATTACTTTATTTATCACTACAAAAATATAGGTTAAACATTTAATTGAACGAATTTTCAACAAACAAAATCGAAGCTTTTGTCAAACTGAAATTCAAATAGCTTCTGATGATTTATAATGCTAATGTAGAGTGCTATTATGATGTTGGGTTAATTGCCCGAAAAATCCCGACTTTTGGTCAAATTCTGGTTTTTCCCCACTTTCTAATTTTGCGATGAAATTCCTCACCTTTCAATGTTTCTGATTTCTCCTCCGGCTAACATTTCAGGTCAAAATATATTACACGCGACACGCTTTAAAAGGACATTATACCCAATATATATTCCTTTTCAGGCATGCTATCAATCAAATGTTGATCTGTTAATTTTAATTGATCGGAAATGTTCGCCGGGAGAAAAATCAAAAACATAAAAGGTTAGGAATTTCTTCGCAAAATTAAAAAGTGAGGGGAAGAAATAGAATTTGATCAAAAGTCAGGATTTTTCCGGCAATTAACCATATTACGTTTATTAAATAGTAAAATATTCAAAAATTTATGTTGGAAAAACAGCGTTCGCAGCTGAGCATAATTGGGCTCTGTAGTGGGTTGAATCTAAATTGGGCCTATTTTAGCAAGTAATTTTGAGGCCCATTGTTTAAAAATAAATAAATGTGGCCCACAACTTTCTTGGACTCTGGAATACAATTAATTTTGAATCTGGTATATATTTGTTATTGATAAATTTATAGTTTGATAATATTTGTTATTGATAAATATGGTAGGAATTGGACGACCAATCTTATGTTATTTTTAAATTAATAGACGGTATAATTTAATATTAGGGATAATTATTATTAAAGGATTCTCTTTCTCATTATCTTGGTATTACTCATTCCATCCAATTTCCATCATATTAGCCATTCTTATCTAATTAGGGATGACACACAAAATTCTACTTTGATAAGGTTAATATGACTAGCTAAATCTATTGTTAATATTATTATTTCTTAAGTATATTATTAAAATATCTAAAATCTTATCTTTTTTCCATGTGCAACTTACTTATTAAGTTAGAATCGACATAGGAAGCAACGTGGAAGCTTCGTTTTCATTATCTATGAATCCTTGTGTCACCTAGTTTGGTCTGTGCAGTTCCATTTCTAACAAATCTTTCTCACTTTTGACCTTTTCACATTACATTCTTTTCAAATTACGTTTTTTGATCGCATATATAGACTTTTATCCATAAATGTGTATCAAAATTAATTTGTGGATATTATAAGGACATCCAATTCTTTGTTTCTTTTACGCTATTTCAGTCCCATAATTACAAAAGTAAGTGCATATATATATATATGCAAACATATTTAATATGCTATTGAAAAATTGAGTCCTCGTTATTATTCAATTCTTGTCTTGCTTTCAAGCGAAGCAAAAGGGATGAATCACGCAAAAGAACACAAGAACAGTTTTCAATAGGATGTTTCATGAGTTTCAAAATGTTAAAAATATAAGATCATTGTAATACGAATGAATTGTAACTGAAAAAAAAAATTGACAAGTGGAATAATATATATACTCATTCCGTCCCATTTCAATAGTATCATATATGAACACATTCCCATGATGCGACAATTTGAATATTGTATATGTTATTAGTAGGTTAATCTTTATTGATATTTTTAATATTATATATATGTAGACTATGAGAATGAGAAACACATAAATTCACTTCTTTTTTTCCCGAATTTTGTTTTATCAAACAACAAATTATTTAGTTCTGCGAAATTGTATGGTCGTATTTTGTTAAACTGTGGGATGTTCCAAAGTTTGGACGGTTTAATTGATTGCATATAGTAGGTAATGACTAATTGACTACTTTATTCTACACAAATTCATCATTACATCATTGAATTGACGTAATTTATTATCTCCAAATTATAATACTAATTAAGATTTTCATCATTTTCTAAATTTCACTAATATTAAAGAATATCCACCATACCCGTTCTTATTGTAAATTTTAAAATACCGATATTTCCATAAAATCCACTCCTTTCAGTTTCATCCTTATGCAGCAGATATTAATAAATAAAAGGGATTGGATCATATAGAAATTAGTCTAAGTGTGGGAACTATAAACCAATTTGAAACGTTGATCTTTGTATGATCTATGGTTGTTATTATTCGAAGCATAAATATATATAGATTTAAGCATGATTGTATATAAGCATTATTATTTATGCAAAAAAGCATGAATCTTATTAAGCATAACTATATATTGATTTAAACATGATTATATATAGATTTAAGCATGTTCTCACGGGAGGAATTATTTTTATACTAACCCATCCTATAAATAAAAATCCTAACTCAAAATAAATTACGACAGACAGAATCAATCTTCAAGGCAAGTGTCAATTGCCTTATGCACGAATAGATTTATCATAAAACACTTGAATTAAAAAATATACTGCTAAGAACAAATAAATATCTATTTTCTTTAAAATCTTTTGTAATTTCAGTATTATGCACGTATAAACATTAATTTCATATATATCTCGAAATTTTTTAGAAATAATATAAATATACAAGTGACATATATTTAATCTAAATATGAAATACCAGATTTAATGGTTAATTTTATTGATTGCGAGGAGGCTCTTTGAGCACACGGTATTCATTAGTAAAAGTCGACTCCACACGTATAATTGCTTATTTAACTTTCGGTTTATTCACGCAACTTTTATGCTTTCCCTCCCTTCCTTCTTAACAAATCTAGAGAGAGAAACACAGAGAGAGAAACAGAGATACAGTGAAAGAAACAGACATGGTGAAAGACAGGAAAATCGGAGTGGCGATGGATTTCTCCAAGAGCAGTAAGGCGGCGCTGCAGTGGTCGATCGACAATCTCGCCGACAAAGGCGACACCTTCTACATCCTTCACATCAAATCTCACTCCTCCGACGAATCGCGCAACAAGCTCTGGTCGGAATCCGGTTCTCGTAAGCTTCCTTCTCCCTTCAGTTTCCTATTTTAGATCAGGAAACTAAGGCGAGATTCTGATTTTGTGATTTAATTTTTTTTTTGGAATTCTGGTTGAAATTGTAGCTCTGATTCCATTGTCGGAGTTTCGTGAACCGGAGGTGATGAAGAAGTACGATGTGCCTACTGATATTGAACTTCTCGACATGCTAGACACTGCCTCTAGGCAGAAAGAGGTCTCTCTCTCTAGAAGTTTTATTCGCCATTTTAGTTTGGGGATTTTTGCTGCCGATTTTCCTGATTTTATTGAATGAGATTGACTGAATTGTGTTTGAATTGATTAGATAAATGTCGTGACGAAGCTGTACTGGGGAGATGCGAGGGAGAAGATCTGTGAAGCTGCTGAACATATGAAGCTCGATTCATTGGTTATGGGTAGCAGGGGACTCACCACCATCAAAAGGTATTTTTCTTAATTTTTTTAATGGTGAAATTCTGTTTTAATTTGATACGAGTAATTATTGAAACTAGGATTGTTTTGGTCTGAGCTGCGTAATTATAGTTTTACTTAACATTACAATAATGTGATTTGATGTATTTTAGTTCGAATCTCATAATTTTTAGGTTGCATTTTCTGGCGATGTGATTATTCTTCGCAGAAAAATTAAAATCCATATGAATTAATTAAGGAAAAACATAAAAATTGATGAATTCGATCAGTTTTAAGTTTCTTTCTTGGGTGTAAATCTATACTTATTAGATATTAGAGTCTTGATTACAAAATTTGATTTGTTATTATATCCTTATTTTAGTATTTTATTATTAATTTCTATTATCATATAATTATTTTATGTTTGACATATATTATTAAAATCTATCAATATTACGTGCATTGCACGTATCACTTAGTTACATAAAAATGGCCGGAATCAGGACTATGCAGATAATTTATAAAATTAAGCTGAATAGAACTGAAATTATTTACAATTTGTAGGATAAAATTTAATGTCGCTTGTTATCAAAATAAAAATGGTACCCCATAATTTATGGGAGGAAAAACATGATAAAACGTAAAATACTTAGTATCAACTATATAGATATACATATAATGTACCCATAGAGAATAAATTCACACACACACACATTTGATAATATATACTAAAATGCACAAGATCAACTATTACTAATGCACGTATATTCTTCGTAAAGAAAAGAATAAATGCTCTCGCAGATATGTACACCTAATTAATTCCTAACTGCAAATATTCTTAGTGAATTATTAGATTTCTATTTCTGTTAGAAATCCCAAATTTTGATTTTTATTATCTTTGATGAATGGATAGGATAATTCTGGGAAGCGTGACGAACTACGTGATATCGACTGCAACCTGCCCAGTCACTGTAGTGAAGGATCCCGACTTTCACAAGAAGTGATTTTAGAGGATATAATAATTGTAATAAATTTAGTATTTCAATTACTCATGTCACCTTTTGTAATAAGTTGGATTATCTATGCTTAATAAACCTGTTTGTGAACGACTGAAAATTTGTGGCTTCCATTTCAATTTTTGATAAATCAGTTTTACAAGACTGGCTCCTTTCTCACCCAAAAATTGGGCTCAAAATACTATAAAAGATGGGCTCCCACATAATATATTACCACAAAATTCAAAAGCCCATACTCAACTTTGATTAATAAGCCCAATAAAAAACTCCACTTTCCAAATAAACTAGAAATGTGCCAGGCAAGATATTATTTAATTAAAATAATCTATTATTATATAAATGAAAACGAATTCCTTTAGTCTCTCTTCTATGTGGCATGCCTATAATCCATCGAATCTTATTTATCTACTATGTGGCTATTTATCTAAATTTTCCTATTTTGTGCTCTCCCAATGACCACGAACAAATTTTCCGTGCGCTCGTAATGTCGCCCGGCCGCATCAATGAGTGGGCCCTGTTCGACGAATGGCCTATTGTGCCCGGTGATCTCAGGCTCGGCGTTGACTTCGTCTACTCCGGTGCACGAGGCCGATTCTTTGGCCTCGTGCAGTCCAGTTGGTGTCTCAAGGAGGAATTGGAGGGTTGAGACATTAGTATCGACAAGACTCCCGGTCGCATAGGTATAGTAGGCTCTACTTCAACTCCAACACGAACACGAACAAGAGACACATTTTTGCTCCCGCGAGATATCTCGTGTATGATGAGCAATCTGATCAATTGTTTCTCGTAAGGCGAGATAATATCAATCTAGATAAGATGGAATGCGATATTATCTTGAACGACTATCTTGTCATCGATCAAGAAAGGATCGGTTACAATGTCTACATAATTGATTATGGTGGAGGAATAGAGTTGTGTTCGTCTCTAGATGATCGGGCTATGTTTGTCGGAATGAACCACTCGTTTGCGGTGAAGGCTTACAAATTTCCGGGATTGAAGCCAATTGCATTTACTTTAGTGCTGCGAGGATGCCCACGATTGTAGACTTAACAAGCCAAACTATTGAGATTTTCGATTATCAAAATAAGAGTTGCTCTCCTGACTATTATCCCTCTCCTGGTTCACGCCACTTTGGAGATAAGACTCATACAAAGTGATTTTATTTTTCAAAAATTATTATCGTGATCATCAATTTGACATATTATGTGAAATAAAACATTTCAGTCCAAATTAGCATTTTTCCGATAGAAGAAAAAATGTGATCATCAATCATACCTTTTATTTTTAACTTCGTCAAGATGAATATATAAAATGTATAAATAAGAAGAATGGAAACTGAGATCATTAAAAGGAAAAAAAATGTTTATTGCATTTTGTTGAGAACATCCCACAAATTCAAATTTGGCTTTATTTCCGTTTCTTACATAGTGTATAGCATCAATAGAACCCTAGACGGGCTTAGTAGTTTGGGAGTGGCCACGAACCCTAGCAATCAATCTTTCTTTATCAGAGAGATTCTCCTTAATAAATTTGTCGTCACATAAATCGGCTGCCCATTTGCACAAATTAGGCAACCTTTCTTCTGTGAAGAGATGGAGGCCAACAACTTCATCAAGAATTGGAAACCAATAGGCTATGAAACAGCCAATGATATCTACATATCCAATTTGGTCACCTCCGAAGAATTTCTTGCCCTTTAATTCACTTTCGAGAATCTTTAGGGCTTCGGTTGCTTCCTCCATGGCCTTCTCTCGCTCTTCTCCTCTGCTCCAGAGAGCTTTCCTCGTTGCAGGTACACACTGCAACGTAGGAAAAATAATTTTTTTTTTCTTATATGGTACTGATATACGATATTGTCCATTTTAAGTTCGTGTCGGAATGATTGACATTTGAGGTATTTGAGAGAAAAATTTCCTCATGAGAAAATTTGATTCAGAAATTTGGAATTGGCTTTTGTAATTAACACTCTATCAAAGACTATACCATAGTATTACCTCCATCCCATAATAAGTGGCCACATGTTTTGCTTTTTATCAGACAAAAAGCAAAACATGTATAGTGGGACGGAAGGAGTACTTAATATAAACTAATTAGCGATGCTATTTTGTAGAAAATCATTAGTGTTGAATTTGCTTTATTGTATAGATTTACAAATTTCCAAGACAACTAATTAATAGGTTGTCATTACTTTGACTAACATAAGTAGTCCAATTTTGACCACATCCACCAATTGAAGCAAACAATTGAAAGCTCAAACCATACTTCGTAGAAAAAACAACGAAATTAATAAATTTAAAAAATGAAAATTTAAACTCAAAAGTTGACTTATGCACTTCCTTGAAATACACTCTAGCTATCAACGATATATTTTTTTTTCAAACAATCACTAGTATCAATATTGCCTTTAATTCAATCAAAAAATAATGGTAGAGACTAGAGAGAGAGAGAGAGTAAGAAAGATGGTGAAACCTGTTCATCGATGAACTTGGCCCAGAAACGAGCTTGAGCTCTTTGAAAAGGATCTTTGGGCAGAATGTCTGGACCTTCCCAAACTTCATCGATATATTCAATAATTACAGCAGATTCAGCGATGGATTTGTCGTTGTGTAGCAGCACAGGAATTTTTTTGTGAATTGGATTGTGTTGCAGAAGAATGGGAGATTTGTTTATGGCATCTACTTCTATATATTCATATTCAACGCCTTTCAATTTCAGTGCCATTTCCACTCTCTTCACAAATGGACTGAACCATCCTCCTAACACCTTCACTTCTCCCATCTCTCTCTCTCTCTCTCTCTCTCTCTCGATGTGATTGGATTTGTGTTATGAGCTCTTGTTATATAGAGGGATCCGGAGGAAATAAAATAATAAATGTTTATTCTTATTGTTTGACTAAATGTAAGATGGAAAATAGTTCTTGATCTTGGACTATATATATTTATAAATATAGGGATTTGTTTATATAGAAACTATTCCTAGTGTGAGAATTAGGAATCAATCTGAACCGTTGATTTTTGTATGATCTATGGTTGTCATTATTCGAAGCATGAATATATATAGATTTAAGCATGATTTTATATAAGCACAATTGTTTACACAAAAAACATGAATCTCATTAAGCATGACTATATATTGATTTAAGCATGAATATATATAGATTTAAGCATGTTTTCACGTTCTTACGGGAGGAATAATTTTTATAGTAACCATCCCTATAAATATATACGCTTCTTTCTTCTTATTTTTACGGTCAACATGGAGAAATAAAATAAAGAGTGACAGTATGTGACCTCGTGCTCTCTTCTAGTTGGCCGGAAATGAGTTGAAGTTATTTCCAGGAATCTAATGTAGCGGTTCGGATCCTTTATTTTGATATTAATTCTTACTATTAAATTCATTAATTTAATATTTATTATTAAAAGAAAAATTATTATAATATAATGATCCTAGCTAGTACTCCCTCCGTCCAACTCATTTTGTCATGTTACTGTTTGGCACGGTTATTAAGGAGAAATGTAAAAAGAGAGGAAATTGGTAGGTCTCATTATTTTAGAAGAGTTAATTATTTTTTCTTTTTTAGGAAATAGGACAATTTCAATGGAACAGCTCAAAAAGGAAAGGAAGACAATTTCAATTGGACGGAGGGAGTATCTTTTACTAAAAATTGAAAGTTATATACCATCATTATGAAATAATTAATCATAATATTCAATTATTAACTAAAAATTAATGAATATAATTGTACTAGACATAATTATACTCTAATTGAATATAATTAACGATATTGAACAAGTATAAAATTACAATAAAACACGAGAAATTAAAATTGAACAAAAAATAAAAACTTGAAAGTGCGACGCACAGAAAAATGAGATAGAAAGATCACAAGTGCTAAAGAAGGAAATGATTTCTGCTAATAAGTGTTTACTTTTTCCTTTTTTTTTTTGTTTTGTTTAGAGGAAGAAACTTTCATATAGGTCTGGCAAATTTCACGGCCAGCCCATGGCAGCTTGGTAGCTTTTTAAAAAATGGTTTGGCTTTCGTTCAGGCCAGGAAAATATGAGCGTCCGTAGAAAAATCGATTTATAGCATATTTTTACGAGGCCAACGCCCAGCTTTCTGTCGGACCCATTGTGGGGCCACGGCCTAGAAAATCATTGGGCAAATTCTTGGCCATAGCCAGTCAGTCGAAGGCTTTTTGTTTTGACAGCACTACTTTCATATAAGAAAGATCAACACAAACAATTTTCGACAGCAAAGCCGGCTAACTATCTCGCCACAAATATGTGGAATCGCGAGTTTTTGCTAAGCTAGCTAACTCATGACAACTTTATTAGTTTCCCTACATATGTGATTAACTAAAATTACATTGAGAGTTCTTTTAATGCGGCAAAAAACCAAACATATCTTCACATAAAATATTCTTTCACTCCAATCTCTCTGCTAATTAAGTGTTCACTTATGTGGCGTACAACTTAAAATAAGGAGTAATATACACTTTTCTTATATTCATATAATAAGTATAATTTTCCATATATTTAAATATTTAAATTGTATTATATAATTGATGAAATACTAATTTCAATCGATAATAAACAAGCAACAGGTTCTAATTTTCAACATTCAAGAAAATTGACTTTGAATACTCACATGTCTCTATTCAATCCACTTGTCTTTGTGCAATAAGTTTAGATTTAAAAAAAATATATATATATATAGTTGGGCCTAAGCTCATTAGTATTTTGGTAGATGGATCAATGTCAAAGCTACATGGTTAATAAATAAATCTACTCGAAAATTGAATCAGAGGATTTTAACTCGTAATTTGTAACGAGAGTTTTCTTCTTTGATTTTAATTAAATATTTTGTTTTAATCTTAGAACGGTAATATTAACATAAAATCGTTTGTAAGGATGTAGTCTGAAGTTTTGTTATAAAACATGGTCGCGATATACTTTGACAGCTATTCGGTGGGGCCACTACGCAGCTTTTATATATATATATATATATATAGATCAAATAAAAATTTAATCCTAGGTAGAAACTAGAAACTCTTTTTAACCATTGATCTTAGAAATCAACGGTTGCAATCATGCTGATTATTTTTAATATTTTCATATTTTTTTATCAATTAATTATGGCGTGTGGATTTTATGAGGGGTGGTGGTGTCATTTAATTTTAATTTGTAACTGATCTACTCCTTAAATCTTGAAATTTGTGTCGCATAATTACGTGCTAGTCTTTCTTCAGCTCTTATTTATACGTTTTATTTATTTTTTTCTCATCCTTTCATCATCGTTCAATTTTTGCACTGTGTCATCTCTATTCTCATTCATTAGTTCTATCATTTTTTTCCCTTTTTGTCTCATTTTTCACTATTATAATTTTTTTCCTTTTTCTTCTTATTTTTCAATTCGAAATGCATTATTATAGTACATGCAAATGCATCATCATGCTATATGAAAATGCATCATCAGGTGTTGATAATAATTTCTTTTAAGTATCGAGTGTTTTTAGAAAAATGCATAATGATTTATTCAAAAAATGCATAATTAATTGCATTATGACTAAAATATACTATATATTATCTCAAATAAATGCATAATGATCATTCAAAAAATGCCTAATTAATAATCGACAATAACATTATGACAAAAATATATTTATGTATATTATCTTTAATTAAATGCAAAATGGTTGTTCAAATTATGCCTAATTAGATAAAAATGCATTATGAGACAAAAATGATTGTCTTCATTATATGCATAATGTAAGAATAAATGCAATTGAAATACAAAAAACTATAATGAATGATAAAAAATGTATTAAATTTATATATTACGAACCACATAAAAACGTTTAATCAATAATAATACTTGTTATTGTAATCTGCATAAATAATAATTAAATGCATAATGAATTTTGTTTTGAAGGTATAATGATTTTTTTAAGGAAAAGGAATAATGCATCATGAATTATTAAAATATGCATAATGGCTTATCAAATATGCATTAAGATGTGAGATACTTCTTGTACGTAAATAATCCTATATCTGATTCTGGTTATTAATTTTGTATTTTAGGAATGAGATATTGCAATTCCACATTTGACGACATGATGGTGGGATGAGAATTTTATGGAGATGTAATTTTGACGTTGTTACCCTTTTAAACATTTAAAATTCATAAATAAAAATTATGCAATCTAATCCTAATCACACATGTAAACATTTGATCCATTAATATCTCCTTGATCTATGGTTTAGAAAAGTTTCTAGTTTCTACACTAGAAAAAGTTTTCACTAGAACTCAACCATATATATATATAGGGTGTGGATCTGGTAAGAACCACTACTTATATGAGAACTAGGAACTAATCTTAACCACTCATCTACAAAGAATATGTGGCTAAAATTGAATCTAAAAAAATGACATGGATCCAAAAACAAGTGTGGAGGGCAAAATTGGGAAAAAATAATTCGGCACCCATCTATCTCTCCCCTCCCTCTCCTTTGTTTGCTCTGTCTCTCTCCCTCTCCCCCTATTCTCTTACTCTCTTCACTACCACCATCATCACCGCTGACACTGCCGGCGCCGCTGCTGGACATGGACATCTCATCTCTCTCTCTCTCTCATTTTCAACTGTTTATTATGAAGCAGTGTGTCATTTATGTCGAAGATCTTCTACGAATTTATTTCCTCCTCTTTGTGCTATAGTGTTCTGAGCTCTTCGTCTGGTTCGAACAAATTGAAAAAAATTGGACAGTTAAGGATTGGTACGAGGAACAACTGTTTGATTCTTCTTCTTTTAGTTCTTCTTCTTGTTGAAGGGAAGAGATCTATGTGATATCGAAATGGTCTTCCAAACAGAAGCGAACATCTAAGAATTTATTGTTTTGTTCGTGAGAAACAGGTTGGGGAAGAAAGGGAACAATCACTCATTCCAGTCAAATAAAGATGCAGGAAAAAAAAAAAGTGGCAGAGAGAGAGAGAGAGATGGAGATGTGGTGCAAGCCATCTATTAGAGTAGGGAAGTTGAGAAAATAGCTAAAGATTGGAATTTTATGGATAATTTTTAGTTTTTTAGTTTTTTTTTTGTGCTAAGTATGAGAGAGAGATGAATGTTGAATAATGTTGTTTATCCAATGTTTTAGTGACTGAAAATGGTAGTTAGTTCGGTGTTTAGAGTTATGCATTGCATTATTAATATTAATGCATTGCGTTAATATTGTTTATGCATTATAAGTTGATGTATTATTGTATCAACAAATCTAAAATGTAATGCCTAAATTTAAATATTGTAATGCACAAATACCATATATGTAATGCATGAATTGTGATATCGCGTCTGACACACTATAACAATATTATTTAGCAGTGCAAAATCGTGCTATAATGAATGATACTGCATGAAAAAATACACAATGTAATGCATAAATTTAAACAATATAGTGCAAAACAACTATAACAATGAGTGATATTGCATGTAGGAAAAATACACAATGTAATGTATAAATATAAACAATGTAATGCACAAATACTATGTATGTAATGCATTAATTGTGGTAATGGATATTTCCCTATTATGTGCATTTACAATTTCTTATAGATGCATCACGTAAATCGTATTAATGCATCATAAAATTGTATGCAAAACATCAAGTAATATATACGAATACGATATATATAATGCGTTAACTATGATATCACATACTATTACGAATATGATATATGTAATATATTAATTGTAGTACACACTTTATAAATCTTGTTTCTTTTTATGAATATGGGGTGTAAAAAATATTATTTATTCTAGATTGATGCATCAGAAATGTGATATTGATGCATCACTTTACACTAATTAATGCATCACTTTACACTATTTTGTGCATTTCGTTTTTTGCACTGAATAAAACAACGAAAATTACTATACTAACCTTACTTAAGTAAAAAAAGCGGGTTGACCAAAATAAAGCGGGTTTGACCAATTAACTATGAGATTAAATCATATCCATAGATCTTATATGATGGATGACTGGACGGCTCATGCTCTCATATAAGAATGAGTTCCTATTTGATCCTCTCCCTATATATGTATGTATATATATATATAGATATGTATATATATATACACAAAATTCGATTAAATTTGTCAAAACGATACTCATACACTGATCCAATATATCCATATCAAAATTTATATACCTATTTCTAATTTTGTTAGTGATATGGTTGTGTTTGATTTCATACATGAATAATGTATTTTATATGTTATACTTAGACTAGTTCATAAATTTATAATTGATTTTTTTTATAAATTGAACATCACATATGAAAATAATGTGTTAATTTGGCCATATTATTCTTATCACCTTATGATAAAAATAAACAGACAACAATATTCCACAAAATTGGTAGGTTTTACCTCTAATTAGCAGTTATAAATTGAGCTGCAATAAATCCTTATAGCTTCATTAATGAATATCTAATAACGTCAATTATTTGCAACATACATAAACACACACACACATATTCCCATCAATAAAAAAAATTACCTCCAAAATGATCTCGAATTCCTCTACTATGATGATCAAAATCATAACTTTCCTCCTAATCAGCATAGCAATGGCGCACGACATATCGACTCAGGAAAGCCAGTCGAAGGGCGACGAATCACCATCGCCCTTCGAGGGCCACAAAAAGATATATCAAGCCCTTCAAAGTTATACTTTGGCAATAACAAATACTCTTAGTGAGCCAATCAAAACTCACTGCTATTCCAAAGATGATGATTTTGGGTACAAAACTCTAAATGGTCACGATCAATTTAAATGGGAATTTAGGATGAATTTGTTTGGAACAACGTTGTATTCTTGTCGCTTTACATGGGGCGGAAAGACCGCATCTTTTGAAGTGTTTAATGCCGAAATTGGCCGGAAATGTGCGACTATGTTTTTCTTTAACTCCCACCATTGCATTTGGTTTGTCGACGCAACGGGATTTTATTTGGATACCCCGTCTTCCCACGACATGTTACATCGTTGGTAAACGAGTTGTGGACGAGAGAATCTTGACTCGCGACGAGAGATCTGATAGGTTTAATTTCGATGTCGCTTTACTTGAGATAATAAAAGGACACTATTGAATATGATAAGGATCAAGTTTGGATTTTGTTATTATATTCTTATTTTCTTGTGCTACTTTTCGGCCATTCATGTGGATATATTTTATGCATGTTAGTTAAATGGTATGTGCAACACACGGAAAATTTATAAACGAAAATATATGTAGAAAAAAATCGGAAGTTGGTTTAATAACTGTATATCAATATTTGTAAAAATAGTAAAAGAGAAATCTATCGAGAGTTGGTTTAATCGGCTTACTACTAAATGATGAATTTATTAAATTTCGTCGCATAAGGATTTATATATTTATTTATTTATTTATTTATTTTTTGGTACCAAATAAAAGTAGACTACCGTGGTCAATTTAAGTTGGCCCAATTTCGTTTTTTAAAAAAATTGGCCCAATTTATTTGCGGCCCAACTTATGTCACTTATCCTCCGCCCACTTCCTTACAAAACATGATAAAGTATTCCACATTTTACTTTAATTCATGAATATGAAAAACTCACACATCATCATTTCCTCGCAAAATTCGCACATAACGAAACACAAAATAATACTAATAAAAACAAAAAATTCTTCTAAGCAAGAAAGTTCTTAGTGACGTACTCCTCCCTCCATTCTTTTGTAAGTGTCCCCCACCGTCAAATTACACATATCAAGGAAATAAAGAAATTTACCTATGTAACCTTATTAATTACCATCATTAATGTATACATACAACTAATTAACAAATTACGAGAAGCATTAAGTAAGGATAAAATAGGAACAAATCCACTATTTTACTCTCAAATTTTGAAATAGAACACTTATTTGGAAACAAAAATTGAGCTAGATGAGACACTTAAAAAAGAATGGAGGGAGTACATAGTTTGAATCAAGTACAAATAACAAACTCTTTACTCCACATAACTTCACAGTCAAACATAACCCTTATTTGGACATAACACTATTTTTAACGTACTTAACGTACCGATTATTACTCTTACACGCCGCTATAAATAAACGATAAATACTGCATCCGACAATATTCGATTCGGTCTCAATAGAGACTGCCCGTAGCCAAAGCCCTCTTCAAAGCGGCACTCACTTTCTCTTTCTCAGGAAGATTTTCCTTAACAAAACTATCATTGCAATATTCATCAGCCCATTTGCATATATTTGGAAATTTATCTTGTGTCAAAATGTGCAATTCAACCACTTCTTGAAGAATTGGAATAAAAAACGCAAGCATATTTCCAACAATATCTACTAGTCCAACGTTGTCACCTCCAAAGAATTTCTTGCCCTTTATTTCGCCTTCTAGAAGCTTCAATGCTTCTTCGGCTTCCTTCTTCGTCTTCTCTAGTTCCTCCCCCGTGCTCCAACATGCTTTCCACAGCACGTCGTTGCACTGAAATCAAGAAATCGGAATATTCTTATCACGGTACGATTCATAAGTACGTACAAAATTTAAAATAAAAAAATAAATTATTAATTAGCTAGTTGACCTATTTGACATAGAGAAGTCTTGGCATTTATAAATACTAGTCATGTTGATATGACACTTATTACTTTATTAAATGATATACTTCTCTTTAAAAGCTTAATTTTAAAAACAAAACATAACTTAATATAAGTGGGATTTATCCTTTTCAGGGCATCCAAATAGTAATAGATCTTGTCTGTAAAAAGAGAGGTCTCGGGTTCAAGCTCTATCGCTCACCCATCTCCAATTCAAAAAAAAAAAAAAAGAGCGGGATTTTGTCGAACCTTTTCCTCGACGAACTTGGCCCAGAAACGCGACATGGCTCGATCGTAAGGATCTTTGGGGAGAATGGATGGACCCTCCCAAACCTCATCTATGTATTCAAGAATCACCATAGATTCAGCAATGGCTTTGCCATTATGCACTAAAACTGGCACTTTTTTGTGGATAGGATTGTATTGCAGAAGAAGAGGTGATTTGTTTGTGAGATCTTCTTCAATATATTCATATTCAACACCTTTCAATTTGAGGGCCATTTCCACTCTCTTCACAGGGGGGCTAAACCAAGCTCCAAAAAGCTTCACTTCAGACATTTTGTGTGTGTGTGTGTGTGTGTGTTTTGTATTTTTTTCACCTTAACTTTGGTGCATGTTATGTGGGTTTTGGTTAGGGAGGGCTTCTTATAGAGAAGGCAATCTTGTTCACCAAGATAGAGTGGTTAAAAACTTGCAACTAAGATGCAAATAAAATATTTTCATATCCAAAAAAGTAAAGAAATAAAATATAAATAACAAATATGGAAGTTTCCTAACTCTACCAAGTACAAATCTATTTTTTTTAAGGTGTTAAAATCTTTTGACAAATGCATTTATTATATATTTTACGTATGTAAATGCGTCAGAAACAAGGATGGCTAATTGAGAGTGAGAGAAGTAGGTGGTGGTTGGCTGGTTGCATCAATTGCTCTCCGATGTTCAATTTAGTTAGACTAATGCATGTGCAGAGAGAGAGAGAGAGAGAGAGAGAGAGAGAGAGAGTTTTTGAGAGAGAGTTTTCAATAGAATGTATCAATGTATACTGCTGACGCAGGGGATGATCTCCAGAGCCTTCTCTGACCCAGTCTTGATTTCAATGGCTTCATAGATTGTAATTGAGGCTTAATAATTTTCAATTGAATTAATTAAAATTAATAAATTCTAATTAGGATAGAGAGTTGCACTTGGGTGCAGCCGGCCGACCCGCCCCCGCCCGACCCGGTCAGCGTTGACCGGTCAACGGTCAACGGTCAACGTCTGACCGTTGACTTTTCCTTTTTTTTTTTCCTCTCCGCCTTCGGCTCCGATTTTAATTTATAGATAATGATTGTGACAACATTAATGTTTTTTAGCTCGCTCCGAGGCTTTCGGCTCCCCTCGCTCGACTCTTGAAAAGAAAATTAAAAAATTAAAAAAAGTCAACGGTCAACGTTGACCGTTGACCAGTCAACGCTGATCGGGTCGGGATGGTCGGATCAGGCGGGTCGGGTCAGCCGGCTGCACCCAAGTTTTTGTCTTAGGATTGATTAATTCTGATTGTAACTAATTACCCCTAATCACCTCCTAATTGCTTCCTAACCACCTTTTTCTTTTTAATTACCTCCTAATTAGAGTTTAATAGATCCTAGCTTTTTGAGAGGAAGTTTAATAGATCCTAGCTGAGGTTTAATAAATCTTAATTAGAAATTTTAATTAAGATTAATAAAATCTAATTATCCCTAATTATTTTAATTACTCCCCAGTTTCCTTATTTAATTTCTAATTACAGCCAAACACGACACAGTGCGATTAACATGTACCCAAACTTTTGACTTTTATAAAACAGCTATATTAATTATGCATTTATATGCACTGTCGTTACTACAAGAAATCTGTCAAAAAAACTCAAAACCTCAACTTGGTATCATAAAATTCTATGTATTTCGATTGGACAAATACCTTGTATTTTCATAATATTTGGCTGATTTTTAAAATAATATCAATCACGTTTACAACTCGACAAATTTATTTATATAATATTTTAATATTTTGCAATAATATCATGAACTCCAAATTATGATTTTGGATAGTCTACGTTTCCACATTATATCGGTCCAAGGCACCAACATACACAACATACTTCTCGCCATTAAAAAAAAAGAAGATATTTTTGGTCGGTCATGACAATATTGCAAAAATATTAAAATTTCTTAAACCGTTGGGAAGATATCGTTGTGTATCTCGTTTTGAATTGCACCTCAATTGTATGATTAAATTAATTTTATATATAAAACAAATATCCTTTATATCTTCCCTCCTAAATATTTCGGTTATATATTTTAGTGACATGTGAATATATGGTTCATATATATATAGTAATTCCTCCGTCCCAGATTAGTGTGATTCAATAAATATTTTCTACCTCATGTACAACAAATCAAATATGCACCATATTTTGGGGGACGGGGGGAGTATCTATCTATGGGCTTCCCGCTGCTACAAGTTGGACAAACATAAATAAAAAAATAAAAAGAAACAGATAGATAGTAACGAAAACTTTCTTGTTATTCCAAAAACTTCTTAGAAACATAGATAATTTGATCAAATACAAATTACAAACTACAACTTATTCAAAGTAACTTCTTAGTAAACCATTACTAAAGTATCTATAAATTAAAAATTATTCTTATAGTACTCCCTCCATCCTGCTCATATTATCATGTTACTGTTCAACACGGAGATTAAGAATAATGATAAAAAGATAGAAAGTAGGTAGGTCTCATCACTTTTGAAAGGTTAATTTTTTTCTTATTTAGAACAAGACAATTTAAGTAGGACAATCCAATAAAGAAAGCAAGACAATATGAGCGGGACGGAGGGAGAACTTATTATCGGTTACTATCCATAGACACCACGATTGATGTGTATGTTTTTGGTTGTTCAGAAGTTGTGGTTTTCTATCGTTTTATGAGAGTATAATGCACGTTTAAGTGTGTTTTGTGCAGGATTTTGAAGAATTTGTGAGTGCGGAGATTTGGACGAGAGTGATCGAGAAAGATGGATATTTTGCATGGTTTTGCTGTGGAATTAAGGATGCAAGGAAGAGATGGACTGTAATTAATTTTTAGATATTAATTTTTCTTGCATAGATAGTGTTTTATTATTGTTAGGCTAATTAAAAGTGTATTAATTAATCCCATACATCTTAGTTTTGGGCAGCTGGCTTGTATTTCTTTAGGATTCTAGCCGCCACATATATATTTTGGAGAGGATTGAGATACAACATACTCCCTTCGTCCCAATCATATAGGCTGATTGGAGTTTTGCACTAGGATTAAGAAATTATTGGAAATACAAATTATACAAGCAAACTTCCTACTATGACCTTATTTATTGTTTGATTATGAGGCAATCCAAGAATTGAATAAGGATAAATTAGTAAATGAATTAAAAAAACATTACTTTTTATAGAAACTGGCCTATATATTTGGGACATCCGAAAAAGAAAAACAAGCCTATATGATTGGGACGGAGGGAGTAATAGTCATTGAAGGAATTAGTCATAGTTTTATATTATCTTTTCGGTTGGGATCATTGTTCGAGATTCATTGGAGTAGCCTGGTGACAATTTTTTGTTTCTTTTTAATTCATTATATTAGTATTATATTTTCTTTTTATTATATGATTATATTTAGTTTCATTAATATGCGTAGCTAATTCTTTAATTCGGCAAGAATATTGAAGCACTAGTCTAATAATTTGTGAGATCTAACTGTTCGTATAATTAATTTTCTAGGGTTTCGATTTGTTCCTTGTGTTTAAAGTTAATTCTGATTTTATTTAAGCTTGATCAACTTAGATTAAATTGGATTACAGTCAATTAGTTTCCTCAATCCGTAATTGTTGGAATAAAGCTAGTTAGTGATAAAGCTACCATGTTCGTAGTAGGAATAAATTGATAGACGAGTTATTACTTGCGTTCTTGGATAATTCGTCTAAATTGGGTTCCTTCAAATCTAAAAGCTTTAGAGCCTGTTTGGTAGCCCATATAAAGGTCAGATTGCATACATATCTGGGTTTATACACTTGTTTGGTAGGTCAGATTTCTAATCTTGCAAGCCCTTGATTATGTTGAGCTCGTTTTTAAATTACTGTTGCTCTTTGGAATACACAACTCACCCCTACCCCCAGATAACTATCCCCACTTTAACAGTGTCACAAGATTTGAAAAGACAAAATCACCCTCCCACTCTTCTTCATCTTCACACCCGTCTGCAAACACCAACAACAACTACAATCTCTCATCTAAAAAAAAAGATTCTGATGTTAATTGACGGAACAGAAAGATGAGAGCAGGAGAACGGCGACGGACCGTTTCCGGCCACAGCTTCACCTTTATTTAGGTCGATGTCGCACCGTCTCCGGCCACTACTTCCAACGATGACCACCACCTTTATTTGATCGCAATAGTTTAGGTACTGTCTTATTTGGGGTGTTTCGACCAGGAATTTCGAGAGCAGATCAAGATTCTCGATGCGGATAGGCTACTGCCGCGCTGGCCATCGTCTGAAGATCAAAAGGTTTATTTTTGGTTGTGTGAGGATTTTGTAATAAGGCTTATTTTTGGTTGTGTAATTAGCCCGGCCAAATCAGAAGGATGAGAGAGAATTTAATTTTGGGTGGTGGTGTGCTCGACCGTGCTAGAGAGAGAGAGAGAAAGAGTGAGAGAAAGAGAGATGACTATATAATTGCAGAGAAGAGAGTGAGAGGAGAGAGAGAGAGAGGAGACGGATATAATTGAAGAGAGAGGAGAGAGAGGTGAGAAAAGAATTAATTATAATTAGGGGTAGAATTGTCATTTCTTATTTAATCTTGAATTTAAACTAGGCTACCAAATAAGTAACATATTATTCACTATATATTTATCTTGATATTATCTTATCTACCAAACACAAAGATACACTATAACAATCACCCCTTATTCACTATATTTATCTTGACTTTATCTATCTTACCTTATTCTAACATACCTACCAAACGAGCCCTTAGAACATTAAATCTGGGTCTGGCGTCTCCAGCTAGGTTGTGTTTTAATAAGGGAAATAGTTAGGTCTGGCGTATGCAGCTAGCTATCGATAAAGTACGTAGGAATTGGGGTATGTCCGCTACATTCACGGTACCCTATAACTGGTTAGTTTTTGGGAATTAATTTATTCTCGCATCGATGACAGAGCCTACACTAGTGTGGATTTATTCGAAGCCGAATACTTTTCTTTTAATTAAATTCTCGTTTGTTATTTCGTTAATTTATTGCTTTCTTAGTGTTTAATTAATTTCTCTCAATTTAAGGCGTGGTGGCTATACACCGGCACGCATTATAATAAGTTTCTTCATTAAATTATAATAAGTTTCTTCATTATAATAAGTTTCTTCATTAAATTTTATCACCGGCACGCATTATTTATATAAAACTAAATATATATTTTTTTATGAAGAAGAAGAAGTAAAATAGCTATATTATCGGCTTCAACAAGTTTTTTTATTTTATTTATTTATTTTATGGGCTGCAACAATTTGGACCAACATAAATAACAAATTACAAATTACAATAACTTTCTTGTTATTCAACAACTTCTTAGAAACATAACATAATTTGATCAAAAACAAATTACAAACTTACTACTCAACGCAACATCTTCTTAGTGAAACATTCACCAAATAACAAACTATTTTTGTAGTACTTATTACCGATTATTACTCATACACACCACTATAAATAAATAAACGATAAATATTACACACGAACAACATTCCGCTCGAACTCAATAAAGTTTGCCTTCTGCTAAGCCTTCTTGAAAAAGGCGGCCAATTTCTCCTTATCAGGCAGAAAATTCTTAACAAAGCTGTCGTTACAATAATCTTCAGCCCATTTGCATAGATTTGGAAATTTATCGTTTGTCAAAATCTGCAATCCAGGCTCATGTTCAAAATTTTGAATCCAAATGGCAATAGAATTGCCAACAAATTCTACTGAATTGTCCAATGTTGTCGCCTCCGAAGAATTTCTTGCCCTTTATTTTGTCTAACCTTTTCCTCGACGAACTTGGCCCAGAAAGGTGACATGGCTCGATCATAAGGATCTTTGGGGAGAATGGATGGACCCTCCCAAACCTCATCTATGTATTCAAGAATCACCATAGATTCAACAATAGCTTTGCCATTGTGAACTAAAACTGGCACTTTTTTGTGGATTGGATTGTAGTGTAGGAGAAGAGGTGATTTGTTTCAATATATTCATATTCATTAATACGAGTTCAAAGGTTTTTTGGGCCACTATCTTAGGGCGGTTTGCAATTTTAGGCCACAAAAAAACGGGCTTACAGAATTGGTCCACTATGATTTAAAAACTAGCGTCCATGTACCAATTTTGGGCCCAATCGGGCTGAGTGGCACGTGAGGCGTGCGTGCCATGACAGGTGTAGCCCGATTGCTTATGTGGATTTATTTTTCTTTTCTTTTCTTTTACTCCACTTATGCAGAAGCGGGAATGAGAAAAACCATTTATTTGTTTTCATTTTCCCCCAAATCACTGACGAACCCTAAATCCTAAAATTCCTAGCCCAAATTATCCTACTGAATCGTCAAAAAAGGTGAGAAATCTTACGGTTTGGTGGTGAAATCCCGGTCGCATCACTCTTGGAAGGTAGAAGGTCATTGTTGCGTCCCGCTGGTGAAAGAGAACTCAGAGAAATGGTGAATCTGAGGGATTCCAAAAACCTATATCGGTCTCCCCCTATTTACAGTAAGTATTGTGATGTTAAATTTTTGTGTTTTTGTAGATTTTATGAATTAAAGATTGTTATTTTTAGTTAAAGCATGATTTTGTGGAGGCAAAAATGTTGTCCCAAATTTACCCTAAACCCTACTGTACAGTACAATGCTAAACAAAGCTCCCTACCCCTTTCTTTCAAAGTATTCCAAACATTTTGTACAAATAAATTCCATAACCATAAAAAACTCCAAAAAATTCCACAAACAATGAAGAAACACAATAAATCAATCACCAAGAAACCCAATTTCACAACCCACCATCATACGAAAAATTGTCACCCCACTAAACCACAAAAAATTGACAGCCACTAAAACAATATTAAGAATTCTTCCACCATTCGACAACCCACAATCACAAAAATGAAAAGAATTAAACAAAATCGAGGGCTTACCCGATTTGGACAAAGTATGTATCTTCTCCCAGGATTGGCTGGGGTCTATGATGTTCGAATCCATGCCAATTTTCCACATACACATGCCGGCGATGGGTTATCTTGAGCCAAGTACGACATCGCCATAAGGTTCTTATGGATTTTAGGATTTAGGGTCCGTCACTGATTTGGAAAAAATGGTCTTTCTCATTCCCGCTTCTGCATAAGAGGAGTAAAAAGAAAAGAAAAAAAAAATTAAATCCACATAAGCATTCGGGCTACACCTGTCATGGCACGCACGCCTCACGTGCCCCTCAGCCCGATTGGGTCCAAAATTGGTACACGGACGCTAGTTTTTAAATCATAGTGGCCCAATTCTGTAAGCCCGTTTTTTGTGGCTTAAAATTGCAAATCGCCCAAAGATAGTGGCCCAAAAAAAATTTGAACTCTCATTAATACCTTTAAATTTGAGGGCCATTTGCACTCTCCTCACCGGTGGGCTAAACCAAGCCCCGAAAAGCTTCACTTCAGACATTGTGTGTGTGTGTGTGAGAGAGAGAGAGAGAGAGTTTTGTATTACAAATGTGGAAGTTTCCGAACTCCCACGTAGAAATATTCTTTTCATATAGAAGATTTTATTTGATCCGAAAGGATTGGAAAAGTCAATTTCAATAATTAATGATTTTTTTTGAGGGAAATTGATTTGATTGCATTATGAGATAAGTCTTTTCTCTCCATTTATTTATTTTTGTAATTTTATTTTGTGTAATAGAAAAAAATTCATTAATTTAAATAATACTAAAATCCATTTTTAGTGGCAATAAGGAAGTGTAAAGACTATATGTTTGAATTTATTTGTGAGTTGCTCTCCACCGATCTTTATTGGGGATGTTTACTTTGATGAAAAAGAGCGGAATACAAATATTTTTATATTTTTTCCATAATTTTTACATAGTTATTACAGTTGTTAATTTTTTCCAGAAGGACGGATAACTTCTCGAAAGTCCATTTTCCTTCATTTTCACTCTAATTGTGGATAATATTAATATGGGGATAAGTGTGATAATATTTTCTCATGGAACAAAAGGCATAAAAAATGGGAATGAGGTGGGAGGACCATGTGATATAATTTTTTTTTTCATCCTAATAAACATGTAATAAAAAATGATGGAAATGATAATATTTTTATACATTTTCTTATCCCTTATTTTTCAATGTTAAATTTATAAGTAGAGTAGCCTTAGTAATTGTGGTCGGAATTCGCGATGTATTTGTTTTGTTACAAAAAATCTCTTGAAAATTGCATTTAATAAAATGATGCAGTGCTCCTTTCAAAAAAAATAAAAATAAAATAGATGATGTAGTGCTGACGCAGGGGATGATTTCAATGGCTTAAAATCTCGATGCTTCGTCCAATTATAATAAGTTTCTTCATTAAATTTTATCACCGGCACGCATTATTTATATAAAACTAAATATATATTTTTTTATGAAGAAGAAGAAGTAAAATAGCTATATTATCGGCTTCAACAAGTTTTTTTTATTTTATTTATTTATTTTATGGGCTGCAACAATTTGGACCAACATAAATAACAAATTACAAATTACAATAACTTTCTTGTTATTCAACAACTTCTTAGAAACATAACATAATTTGATCAAATACAAATTACAAACTTACTACTCAACGCAACATCTTCTTAGTGAAACATTCACCAAATAACAAACTATTTTTGTAGTACTTATTACCGATTATTACTCATACACACCACTATAAATAAATAAACGATAAATATTACACACGAACAACATTCCGCTCGAACTCAATAAAGTTTGCCTTCTGCTAAGCCTTCTTGAAAAAGGCGGCCAATTTCTCCTTATCAGGCAGAAAATTCTTAACAAAGCTGTCGTTACAATAATCTTCAGCCCATTTGCATAAATTTGGAAATTTATCGTTTGTCAAAAACTGCAATCCAGCCTTATGTTCAAAATTTTGAATCCAAATGGCAATAGAATTGCCAACAAAATCTACTAGTCCAATGTTGTCGCCTCCGAAGAATTTCTTGCCCTTTATTTGATCTTCTAGAAGCTTCATCGATTCTTCGGCTTCCCTCTTCATCTTCTCCCGTTCCTCTCCTGTGCTCCAAAACACTTTCCACACAACATCGTTACACTAAAATCAAGAAACCAAAATATTCTTATCAGAGTACGATTCATAAGTATGTGCAAAATAAATAAATATATTATTATCTGGTTGACCAATTTGACATAAACAAGTATTGACACATACATAGACTGGTCAAAATTAGAAATTTGACACCCTAATTTGACACGAATTACTTTATAAAATAATTTTATTTATGTTTGAGAACTTAATTTTAAAACGATACGATCATAACTTAATAAATTAAAGCGGGATTTTGTCTAACCTTTTCCTCGACGAACTTGGCCCAGAAACGTGACATGGCTCGATCATAAGGATCTTTGGGGAGAATGGATGGACCCTCCCAAACCTCATCTATGTATTCAAGAATCACCATAGATTCAACAATAGCTTTGCCATTGTGAACTAAAACTGGCACTTTTTTGTGGATTGGATTGTAGTGTAGGAGAAGAGGTGATTTGTTTTTGAGATCTTCTTCAATATATTCATATTCATTAATACCTTTAAATTTGAGGGCCATTAGCACTCTCCTCACCGGTGGGCTAAACCAAGTCCCAAAAAGCTTCACTTCAGACATTGTGTGTGTGTGAGAGAGAGAGAGATCTAGAGAGAGAGAGAGATGGTTTTGTATTACAATTTACAAATGTGGAAGTTTTCCTAACTCCCAAGTAGAAATATTCTTTTCATAGAGAAGATTTTATTTGATCCGAAGGATTGGAAAAGTCAATTTCAATAATTAATGTTTTGATTGCATTATGAGATAAGTCTTTTGTCCCCAGTTATTTATTTTTATAATATAATTGTGATAATTTTAATAGTTTGATCATTTAATTGATATTTTTAATAGTTTGGAATACAATTGTGAAAATTTCAATAGTTTGACTATTTAATTGATATTTTTAATAGTTTGGAATATAATTGTGAAAAGTTAAATAGTTTGGCTATTAAAGTGAAAATTACCCATTTAAATAATACTAAAATTCATTTTTAGTGGTATTAAGGAAGTGTAAAGACTATACGTTTGAATTTATTTGTGAGTTGCTCTCCACCGATCTTTATTGGACGGGTTTACCTTGATGAAAATAGGCGGAATACAAATACTTTCACATTTTTCCCATCATTTTTACAACTTTACTATAATTGTTAATTTTCTCCTGACATGATGGATAACTTCTCAAAATCCTCTTTTCCTTCATTTTTACTTCAATTGTGGATAATATTAATATAGGGATAGGTGTGATAATATTTTCTCATGGAACAAAAGACATAAAAATAGGGATGTGGTGGGGTGGAGTGTGGACCATGTGATATAATTTTCTTTTCCATCCTAATAAACATGTAATAAAAAATGGTGGAAATGATAATATTTTCTTATTTTTTCTTATTCTTCATTTTCGAATGATAAATTTATAACTAATTTAGCTTTAGTATTATGGTCGGAATTCACGATGTATTTGTTATTCTGTTACAAAAAATCTCTTGAAAATTGCATTTAATAAAATGTAGTGCTGACGCAGGGGATGATTCCAATGGCTTAAAATCTCGATGCTTCGTCCAATTATCATACTCCCCCCGCTCATATTGTCCTGATAATGTTCGGCACAGAAATTAAGAATAAGGTTGAAAAGATAGAAAATAGATAGGTCCCATTACTTTTGAAAGGTTAATTCTTTCCTTATTTAAAACAAGACAATTTGAGTGGGACAACCCAATAAAGAAAGAAAGATAATATAAACGGGACGGAGGGAGTAAGTTTCTTTATTAAATTTTATCATCGACACACATTATTTATATAAGGAGTTATTGCCTGTAAATACACAACTTTTTTTCAAATTTTGGAATTGCACGTGACTTTTTTTTGTGCCTCAGTATACATAACCTTCTATTTTTTTTTCTAATTTTACAAAGGTCATCGTTTTTTCCCAAATTGAATCACGCGTGGATCATACGTGGAGGCTGGAAACGCCACTCTGGACAACAGGGATAGCCACACGAAACGATGTCGTACTATTTTAAAGGAAACGACATCGTTTAGACCAAAATCAAACTTATTTCCCCTCTTTTGCTCTGCGATTAGACCATTAGAACTTTTCATCACCAATAGAGCAAGAAAGGGGGAGAGAGAGCGAGAGAATTAAATTGTGTGCAGAGGAAAAAGAGGGAAAATAAGTTTGATTTTGGTATAAACGACGTCATTTCGTGTGGCCGTTCCGGCTGTCCAGACTCAGAGTGGCATTTTGGCCTCCACGTGTGATTCAATTCGGGGAAAATGATGACCTCTGTAAAAATAGAAAAAAATAAAAAGTTATGTATACTGAGGCACAAAAAAAAGTCATGTGCAATTTCAGAATTTGAAAAAGATTGTATATTTACAGGCTATAACCCCATTATATAAAATAGCTATGTATATGTTTTTGCGAAGAAGAAGTAAAATAGCTATCGGCTTCAACAAGTTTTTTTATTTTATTTATTTATTTTATAGGCCGCAACAATTTGGACCAACATAAATAACAAATTACAAATTATAATAACTTTCTTGTTATTCAACAACTTCTTAGAAACATAACATAATTTGATCAAATACAAATTACAAACTTACAACTCAACACAACATCTTCTTAGTAAAACATTCACCAAATAACAAACTATTTTTATAGTACTTAATTCCGATTATTACTCATACCCACCACTATAAATAACGATAAATATTACACACGAACAATATTCCGTTCGAACTCAATAGAGTTTGCCTTCTGCTAAGCCCTTCTTGAAAAAGGCAGCCAATTTCTCCTTATCAGGCAGATAATTCTTAACAAAGCTATCATTACAATATTCATCAGCCCATTTGCACAAATTTGGAAATTTATCGTTTGTCAAAATCTGCAATCCAGCCTCATGTTCAAAAATTTGAATCCAAAAGGCTAAAGAATTGCCAACATAATCTACTAGTCCAAGGTTGTCGCCTCCGAAGAATTTCTTGCCCTTTATTTCGTTATCTAGAAGCTTCAGCGCTTCTTCCGCTTCCTCTTTTGCCCTCTCTCGCTCTTCTCCCTTACTCCAACCGGCTCTCCACGACGCACCCGCGCACTGAAATCGAAAGATTGGGATATTATTATAAAAACACGACTAATAGATATGCACGACTTAAAATAAAAAAAATATGTCTATATTCGTCATTGACCTATATATTTGACATAAATAAGTCTTGTCATGTCTCATTGACCGGTCCAAGGAAGAAATTTAGTCTATGTCGTTTTATAAGTATTCACAGCCGTTAAAATTCACATATTATGGAAAGAGATAAATTACTTTCTTTGCCCCTAGTTATTGCATAAGAAAACTTAAAAAATAAAGAATTAGAATTGATTATAGGAGTAAAATAAGGAGTTTGACAATATTTTACTCTAGAATTCTGAAATTGGACACTTACTCGAGACAAAATTAATTTCAAAATAGGACGCTTATTAAGAGACGGAGAGTTTTAAAACGAGGCGTCGTAACAATAAAAGCGGGATTTTGTCGAACCTTTTCCTGGACGAACTTGGCCCAGAAACGTGCCATGGCTCGATCGTAAGGATCTTTGGGTAGAATGGGTGGGCCCTTCCAAACCTCATCTATGTATTCAAGAATCACCATAGATTCAGCAATGGCTTTGCCATTATGCACTAAAACTGGCACTAATTTGTGAGTTGGATTGTAGTGTAGAAGAAGAGGTGATTTGTTTGTGAGATCTTCTTCAATAAATTCATATTCAACACCTTTCAATTTGAGGGCCATTTCCACTCTCTTCACAAAGGGGCTAAACCAAGTTCCCAAAAGCTTCACTTCAGACATTGTGTGTGAGTGTGTGTTTTCTTTTTCCCACTTATTTTTGGTAAATGTATATTATGTTGGTTTTGATTGATGATCGAGGTCTTTTTATAGAAAAGGCAAGTGAATAACAAACTTGCAAATAAGATACTAGAAAAAGTAATGTATAAAAAATGTGCGAGTTTCCTAACTCCCAAGTAATATTTCTTTTATTTGTTTGACCAACACAAGATTTATTTAGATCCGATTACTTTGAAAGATTGCAAAATGCAATTTGTTAACTGATTGTAGCAAGTAATGCTCCTTTCTTTCCATTTATTGTTATTATTTTATAACTTTTCGAATTATTCTTTTTTTTTTCAGTGGGCTAATAATTTGGAAACAAACAAAGATGAGAGAGAGAGAGAGTACTGACGCAGCGGATGATATCACTTCTCACCCATTCTTGACTTCAATGGTCTAAATTTTGGTACTAACTTTATCCATTAATATTTCGAATTTTATATTACAACTTCATTAAAATTCGTATAAATATATTGCATGGAAAATTGAATAGTACAAATAAAAATAAAAAAATCGCCGTTGCCGGGGATCGAACCCGGGTCACCCGCGTGACAGGCGGGAATACTTACCACTATACTACAACGACTCTCTATTGATTATAGTTTTCCGTTTATTAATTTTTCCAATTAATTAAGAGCTTAAGTGGTTGAGCCTTACACTTTTACATATAAAAAGTATTATAATGAAAAAAATTCAAGAGCTAAAACTTACAAAATTGTGGTCAAACTTCCAAACAAACTGAGGCCGACAATCAGATTCATAGTCATCACAGAGAGAACATGAATACATTGGGAAATGCATTTTTCTTAACAAGGTTTTAATATATTGTTATTTTTGGAGTATATTCCTGTCTTATACTCCGTCCTCAAATAAGTGTCACGAGCCGCAAAAAATTTTATCCCTAAATAAATGTCATATTATACATTTCTATGCAAAAATTATGTCAAATTATCATATTTACCCTTTGACCAAAGGCTAAAGGTTTACTTTTTGGCTTTCTATACAATAATTAGAGGTTAAATGAGTAATTTTACCCAATACCTTGATATATGCATTTCGGCGGCTCGGGACAGTTATTTGGGGACGGAAGGAGTACAAAAATTATAAACTGATGAATGATTGATGTAATATTATGTTATTAGGTCAATATTCAAATCCAAATACAAAACAAACACTAATAAAATTATAAATATCTCACTAAATATAAATTTGGATTTGAATCTTGATCCGTCTTATTAATTTTAACTCGTAAGATTGTCACACAAGTTTCTATTTATATTGTTTTATTCAGATTTGAGTAATGCGTAGACAAATAACACTCATAATGAGATAGTAAATCAATCTGGGCCAAAATTTTAAGATAACCTAAAATTTTGAACCATAGCATCAATAGGAGGTAGGTTTTCCTTAACAAAACTGTCGTTGCAATAATCATGGGCCCATCTATATAGATTCGGAATTTTCTCTTCAGTCATGAGTTCGAGTCCCATCGAAATAATCGGGAACCAGTATGCAATGAAATTGGCAGCATGATCTACCACGCCAATTTCATCGCCTCCAAAATATCTTTTTCCCCTAATTTCATTTTCAAGAATTGAGTGCTTCTCTGGCTTCCTCTTTGAACTTCTCTTGCTCCTCTCTCGTGCGCCAACACTCGCAACATTGTATGAATACACTGCCAAAAAAGAAAATGTCACTTTACCAGAATTATTGATCCTTCAAATTAATTTACCAGAATTCAACTATATTGCAAATTTGGATTCGTGTCCAAAATTAAATTATTATCCAGTAGGTACATAAGAAATTGAAATAAAAATAACTATATGTTTTATTTCCACAATCATTTGAAGATATAACAATAATACACGTAACATAAAGTTTATGAAAAATCAAACAATTATAACATAATGCAAATTCCATAATTCAAAATTCAAAGATCCAATTTAAATTAATTTCTCGAAATCTCAAGACACAAAAAATTCCGTAAATACACATAAGTAAGTGTGATGAAACACGAGACCTATTCAGTGAAGTAGACGAACCTTTTCTTCGATGAAGTTGACCCAGAAACGGGCCATGGCTCGTTGATAAGGATCTTGGGGGAGAATAGGCGGACCTTGCCAAGTTTGGTCGATGTATTCAATAATGATCATGGTTTCAACAATTGCTTTTCCATTGTGCAACAAAACTGGTACTTTTTTATGAATTGGGATTGGATTCTTGAAGAAGATCTGACTTGTTTCTAATATTTTCTTCAATATATTCAAATTCTACACCTTTCATTTGTAGGGCCATTTTCACTCTCGACATCTCTCTCTCTCTAGATCTCTCGTTGTGATTGGATTTATGTTATGAGCTCTTGTTAAATGTTAATTATTGTAGTCTGACTAAATGAGCGATTGGAAATTTTTTCTTGATCTTGGACTATAGTCTATATATATATGTGCTTCTTTCTTGACTTTATTTACGTTCAACATGGTTAAATAAAATAAAAGAGTGACCTCGTGTCCGCTTGTAATTGGCTGGAAATGAGCTGATTCCTTTATCTCAACATTTATGTGTTCTAGTTATTTCCCACTATTGAATTCATTAATTTAATGATATTATCATAAGAATAAAATAATTATAATATAATGAAATCAAGTTATTTACTCTACTTATGAAATAATTTACTGTAAATAATTATTAACTAAGAATTAAATTAAATACTAAAAGCTTGGGTATAATTAATCATAATTAATAATTACAAAATTACACTAAAACACGAGAAATTCAAAATAAACAAAAAATAATAAAATAAAAACTTGAAAGTGTGACAAAAAAAAAGGGATAGAAGATGTCACAAGTGCTGCACGAAATCATCTCTGCTAATTAATTGTTGACTTCTTTGGCCTATGTACAGCTAAAAAAGGAAGTAATATTCACTTAATAAGTTCATTAAGCTCATTAAAAAGAACACTATTTATACCTTCCTTCCTTTTCAATTTCATCAATGAAGAAGTAGTGTCATTAGGTGTGAATCCCTTTGAATTCATCTCTTTCAAGAGATGCATTGCTTCTTCAATCTTATTCCTTTCGAGAAGACCCTGAACAAAAACATTGTACGTCACACGATTAGGCAAACACCCATTCTTCAGCATTTGCAACAGCAAATCCTTAGCCTCATCTACCCGCCCTTGCCGGCAAAGTGCACCGATAAGGATCGTATATGTCACGACGGTTGGCTGCAAACCGTTGGACGGAAGCTCGTCGAAAAGTTCCTTTGCCCTATCAACTTTATCGTCATTGCACAATCCCTCAATCAATGTACTATAACTTATTATGTTCGGAGCGATGCCTTTATCTTCCATGGAATGCAACACGGAAAATGCTTCAGCAATACGACGGGCACTGCACAACCCATCCAACAAGATATTGCAAGTCATTATATCAGGAGACAATCGTAGGGCTTCCATCTCTTTGAACACATTCAAACCATCTTCACATCTGCCTCCACGGAAAAAGGCTCGCAGCATTATGCTATAAGAAACTACATCCCGCTCTAACCCTAATGCACGGATTCTGATAAAAACACGCAGAACATCATCCACTCGCGCCCTTTTACAATACCCGTTCATCAAGCTATTGTAGCTTGTGATATCCGGCTTCACCCCGGAATTCAGGGCTAAATCAATGATGTTCATTGCTTTATCCATTTTTCCTCGCAAACAATATCCATTGATCAATGCATTGTAAGTGACAATGTCGGGTTGAACATCCAGTTGCTTCATTACATCCACAATACGCGTGGCTGCTTCGACCCTTCCGGCCTTGCAGAAAGCATCCACTAAACTATTGCAAGTAAACACATCGGGTTTGCAGAGCTGCTCGGACATCGACTTCTTCAGCAGTTTAACTGCATCGTCTATCCTTCCAACCGACAAAAGCCCTCTGATGAGAGTGGTAAAGGTTACCGCATTAGGCTCGTAGCCACGCTTAAATAAGCCGCCTAAGATCGCAAAACTAAAATCAACTCTTTTCAGTTTGCAATAGCAATCAACCGCAATGTTCAAGGTGTAGTGATTTAGAGGAGCATCTCTCTGAAGCATTTCGTCGAACAGATGGAGGGCAACAGAGTATTGTTTCATTTTAACCGTAGCACTTAATAATCTCGTGAAATCGCTTACAGAAGGGCGCGGCCGCATTCTCACCATTTGCAGAAACAGAGCGATGGCATCATCTGCCTCACGAATACATCCAAAATCGAAACTGGATTTGCCGGAAATAATTCTAATTTGGTGACTGACATTTTCAAAATTGAATCTTGGTACAAGAAATGAGTAGTTATGTGGAGAAGTAACTGGAGTTGCAGAAGCGAGGAACTTAGATGGCGAAATCATGGCGCCGTGATTTGACCTCATATTCTTGATTTAGCGGGATAAGTTTCAGTTAGTTTTGGTGCTCTCTCTTAATTCTCTTTTTATACGGAACTTGAATTTATTTCCATTAAAAAAAGGGTTAATAGTTTGAAAAATCACGATTTTTGGTCAAATTCTGATTTTTTCCATTACTTTCTAATTTTGCAAGAAATTTCTCACCTTTCCCCGTAATTGATTTTCCCCCAAATTGATGTTGAGTTTGACGTAATATATTGGGTCACGTCTGCAAATGAAATTAATTACTGGGGAAAATTGATATTGATCTGTTAATTTCATTTGCAGACGTGGCCCAATATATTACGTTCAATTCAGCATCAATTTGGGAGAAAATAATTATAGGGGAAAAATCAGAAACATTAAAAGGTGAGAAATTTCTTCGCAAAATTAGAAAGTGAGGGGAAAAACTAGAATTTGACTAAAGGTTGAGATTTTTCAGGTAATTAACTCTTAAAAAAATAAAAAATAAATGAAAACTATAATTTTCAAAACAATTATGTTATACTATTAAATTGGACATAAATTGTTCGAAAAAATATGATTTTTTTTTATAATCTAGCCATAAGTCTGACATATAATTATATGATAATTTTTAAATTGAATTATATTATTGTAATATAGCTAATGTTGTTTGATTAGAAGGGAAATGAGGAGTAATTCTCCATAGCTGGTTATAATATTTTTGAAATATGTTTAGCGTTATGGAATGATCCTAGCCCCCTTAACCACGTGTTTACTTTTTTTTCTTTCCTATGGACTTAATTTGGTACAGCAATAGTAAAATTCAGTTCAAATCCTTGAACATATCTTCTATATGATTTATGATTTCTTAGATGTTTTATGTTTTGTGCATAATAAGTCACCTAATATACCTTATTCGAAAATTTTCGATAGGCAACGAGCGAAATTGCACGACGAATAGATCATACATTATATAACGTAAAAATTCAAGAACAACCTACAACCATCATATAAAAAGACTGATCACAACTTAACTTTTGTTTGGCCTCATAATTGAATCATTATAACAATTATAAACTTTAAAAATTAAGATATTATAAATTTCTAGTCATATGGAGCCTTTAAATCACAGATCTCAAAGAAAAACTAAAACTTTGATTCATAAAGCACATGTAATAATCATAGTGGTACCATATACAAAATAATCATTGTTGGAAACTAGAAGATGTGAACTAAACGGATACAATTCAACGATGAAATAAAAATCGCCGAACCCAATTCGATTGGTTAACGGAAAGAAGTGGGAAATGAATAAAATTAAAAAACGCCGTTGCCGGTGATCGAACTGGAGCAAAAACTAATGAATATCGAATTCAAAATTAATCAATATCGAATTGGAGCAAAAATTGAAAGAATTTAGTATTGTTGGAGAAATATCAACGATATGGGTTATTTTGTCGAATGAAATAATGGAATTGAAATGATTGAAATTGGATTTCAGAGTTTGTTTGTATGTGTGTGTATAATAATAAAATTGAAATGATTCAAATTGGAGGGGAAGAACCGAAGAAGTATACGAAAAATATGTATAAGATTTTTCAAAAATGGAAAAGAATAAAAAAAAAACATAAAAATCGCCGTTGCCGGGGATCGAACCCGGGTCACCCGCGTGACAGGCGGGAATACTTACCACTATACTACAACGACTTCATGTCGAAATTTGATTTTTTAATTTATTTTCTAAGATACATAGGGATTCTTCCACGATCAAACATATATATCACGAGGAACATTAATGTATATTAGAACTATTCCGTTTCAATAATATGTAACTAAATTATGCTTATTTATTTAATTATACCGTCTGTAATTAGCAGAAATCATACAGCTCCAAAAGAAAGAACAAAGATAAGTAGTAGGCAAAAATAAGTCAAATCACTTAGCAAAAGTGAAAGATTCTACAAAAACTAATTAGATATATTAAATTATTTCGTAATGGTTTATATTGTACAACTAAGTTAGTACCTATTCATATGAGCCTAAAACGTATTGTCTTAAAAAAAAAGTTAAGATGACATCTAAGTTAGTACAACTAGTATTGTTTTACAACAAAGTTTTTAACATACACACACACGCACACACAATGTCTGAAGTGAAGCTTTTTGGAACATGGATTATCCCCTTTGTAAAGAGAGTGGATATGACCCTCAAATTGAAGGTGTTAATTAAATATGAATTTATCGAAGAAGATCTCCCAAACAAATCACTCATTCTTCTATACCACAGTACAATTCACAAATAAAGTGACACTTTTGGTGCATAATGGCAAAGCCGTTGCTGCATTCATAGAGATTCTTGAATCCATTCTACACAAAAATCCATGTCAGCTTTTCGTCGAAAAATTAAAGGTTCCTCGTATTAAAATTAAGCTACTATCTCCCTCTCATAATAATTGTTCTATTTTGAAATAAGGCAAAAACTCCTGTACAGCCGGCCCGACCCGACCCGACTCGGTCAACGTTGACCGGTCAATTGTCAACGTTGACCGTTGACTTTTTATTTAATTTTAATTTTTTTTTCAAGAGTCGGGCGAGGGGAGCCGAAGGCCTCGGAGCGAGCTAAAAAACAGTAATGTTGCAACAATCATTATCTATAAATTAAAATCGGAGCCGAAGGCGGATACAAAAAAAAACTGAAATTCGTATAAGTCAACGGTCAAACGTTGACCGATGCGGGTCGGGTCGGGTCGGGCCGGATGTATGTGCATCCAGCTGCACAGGAGTGCAACTCTTGTTATAATCTTGTCTCCGGATAAGTGTTTCATTCATAATTTCTAGAGAAACGTAGTCATAATGTCAAACTTAACATTTTACCCCTATCATCAATGCAAATTCATTATTTTTAAAATTTTCTTTGCAATAATTAGGACTAAAGAGACCAATTTATCAAATTTCTTGATATATTAAAGAATAGAGGGAGTTTTAAATTGAGAATTATCCTTTTGATAAGGCAGTCAATATCAATGTGACCAAATTTCTTACTTGGACGGACCAGAATCTATATCATATGACAAGACTTATTTATGTCAAATATATAGGTCTTGATATATTTATGTCATTTAGGTCAATGAAAAATATATTTATTTATTTATTTATTTCGCGCAAATTCTCATCGATCACTCTCACAGTCTCACTTCAATTCACATATTTTGTTAATGTAATTTTTTTTGTTCTCACATGCAAAAATCACATAATTAGTATATATTTGATTAACAATTGATGTCGTGTACACGTGTTTCTAATTTTAGTCCATAATTAAATTTAGAAAATTCTAATCGAACGGGTTTTAAATCGAAAGAGACCAGATATCAAAATGTTATAGAAATTCCCATCGAATGGATTCATATGTAAACTAAAATTGAATTGATCGTAGTCAATTTGAGTTGAATTTTGAAAATTTCAAAATTGTACTAATCTTTTATAAAAGAAATCACCGAATTGAATTTATGAAAATCAAACCTAATTAAGCCTTGAATTTCTTTAACCTATCAATTTGGGTTTTTTTGGAGTAAATAACTATATGGATCAACAAGAAAATCACACACGAAAATACGAACTCACCCGCCCTGCGCGTAGGTCTCTCATGAATGGAAAATACTTTTATCAATTAACAAATAAACAACAAAGAAAAATGGTACACGCGCCTAAAATATGAGATAAAATTATACGAGTGATCAAATTATATGTAACTATCAATCCAAATCCCCCAGTCACTCTCATTTGCTCTTCATCCCACAAATCCAAATTCCCCAAAATCAAGAAACCGTTTCTCTGCCGTCCCCACCCCGCTGCTGCCGCCGCCCATCCCCATCGCTTGCCATCCGTTGTCTACAGTCGCTCTTCCATTGCGGTTAGTTTTCTCCTTTTCCGTAGTTAACCAGCGATTTAGTGCTTTTACTGTGGTTGTTCACAAATCTTTTTTTCTTTCTCTCATTTTATACATTTGAACCAAGTAGAATTCAGGAATGTAATGTGTGTGATTGGATTGCGGGTGCAGAACTCCGTGATTCATTTTTATGCTCATTGTGGGATTATGGATGTTGGTTAAAAACTGTTTATCGAAATGTTTGCGAGTGACTTGGTTTCTTGGAATTTAATATTACCATGTATATCTCTTTGAACTTGCACTCTGATTTTATTTGCCGGTGGTTTTCCCTCTTCATGAAGCTCACTAGCTAGCAACCTTTTGTTTTTGAAGTAATGTATCTTGAATTGGAGCTCGTGTCTATCTTTGTCTCTTAAATGTGAGTTTTGACAAGTATATGCTTGAAATGTGATGTGTTAAGAAATATGTAAATAGTGTAGATAGTTGTCTATGTGTGGCAGCATAAGAATGACTGATGTAAATTTAGTAAATGTGGGATCAAGGTAACTTATGGTCACTTCCAAATTATGCTAGTTAACAAATTTTACTTCAAGTTCAGAATGACAATGCTAATTGTTGGTCAGATTGCAATTTGCTCATATTATATTACTCATATATAGTGTACATGTTAGAATTAAGTAATTACTACTTTAACTTTGAAAGCTATCTAGGCAATTCATCGAATTTTTGTTGCTTTTATGTTCTTAGGGTGTTGGACTCAAGCTGGATGCTCTTGCATTTTGAAAAATAAAATTTTCCACAAAGATAATCACAATGTTAGTGTTTTCTTGATCATTTGCCTCAATTATTTTTATAATATTGCATGTTTGGGAAGTTGAGATTTTGTTGTGAGGAAATTGCATAAGATTGTGAAAATTTTTTTTTGAGAGAAAAACATGTGATGTGATGTAGCACAGATTATGAACTGTTGTAATGAGAAATTCATTAGCAATTTGAATAAGTGTGGTGAGCTGGAGAAAGATTGGGAAAAAATAACCATGAATTGCCATATAATATGACAGGATTGTGGTTTTCTATGGATCTGTTGGGAAAATAATAAACATGTTTTGAAGTGATACCAAAACCCAGCTGACCCCAACCGAGTAGATGAATGTACAAACTTTGTGTTGTTTCCAGCTCACCTGTTTGAGCTTATAGAGTTTCTTAGTTTACAGGTAGAGTCGTAGAAGTTGGCAGAAGACTGAGCGGACACAACTGAGGAATTCAGCAGAGCAGACCAAGTAGAGTCAAAGACCCAGCAGTATCAAGACCCAGCTCAGTGACGGAAACCCAGCTCAGTGTCGAAGACCCAGCTCAGTGTAAAAGACCCAGCTTAGTGTCGATGACACATCTCAGGTCTGAGACACAGCTCAGGTTGAAGACACAGCTCAAGTTGATGATACAGCACAGGTCTAAGACACAGCTCAGAGTTCAAGACAGCTCAGAGTCTCCAGCACAGCAGAGTCGAAGTCAACTTAAGATAAAGTCAGATCTGATCTGAACCATCAGGAACTCGACACCTCATCACCTAGAAGTCAGACCTAGGATTGCTTTACGAGGAAATCAAGGAAGAAGACAAGTCAATCCTGTCAGTAGTTAGGTAGAGATTCAGAACGGCTCTTTCCAACGGCTAGTTCTAATCTCTCCCTATAAATAGAAGTCTTCTTCATCATCAGAAAAATAGAGAGAGAGAATATACACAAGAAAGATCAACAGAGAAAGAAGTCTAACAAAAGACCAAGATATCTCAGAAAAGCTTCAAGATCCAGCAGTCTATATCCTTATGAGTTCTTATTTATCCTCAGGCTGCTGAAGCTCTCTCCCACTAGTATCTAGGCATATAATCCTTCCCATCTTAAGCCTAGTTTGAACGAGTTCATCATACTCAAAGTTCTTCATTGTAAGAACTCGTTCATAGTTGGAAAATCCCAAACCCAAACCCAGAAAAGGTTAGGTAAAGGTACGCCTGCTCGAAGCGCGTAATTCGAGTGTTGGTTCTGTAGTACCCGTAAACTACAGGTTAGGCTTCAGCTGTGCCCGTAAACAGTCTGGTTACGTTTCGATACAGTACGCGTAAACTTGTATCCAGCTTGAGGAACTAAGCTGCAACGCTTGCTGACTGCGCGAAAAGTCAGTGGTATCCTTAGTGGATTACCAGAGGTTTCTGGTCGTGGACGTAGGAGTAGTTTCTCCGAACCACGTTAAGTTGCTTTGTTCTTTCATATTTATTTATGCATCCAGCTAACCCTTCATAAGCATTATTTCAAGCTGCATAAACTGATTAACTGAAAAGAGAAACTAAGCTTTGCAATATATTTGAAGCAACAGACGGACTTTCCAAAATCCCACCACATTCCGCACACAGCCAGCTGTGTTGATCAAGCTGTCTTCCAGCTGGATCGAACACAACAAATTTCACTCAAAAGAGTTTTAATTGGAAAAGTTTTTAAACCTTGGTGTATTCACCCCCCCTCTACACCAAGGTATCCGTCTTGGGACCATCAATTGGTATCAGAGCGGTGGTTCAAAAGATCACTTTTTCTGTGTCAAGTCAGCCTCTTTGCTGATAGTGGTCACCTGAACAGATCCTTCAAAGTTTCATTTTTTTTAAATCATTATATTGCATACTGTTATGGAATCTTCCCTGTGCAGGAATCTTCCGACATTCTCTGTCGATGATTATCAGATCTGGAAGTTCCGACTCAAAAGCTTTCTGAGTGCGCATCACGACATGATGTGGAATGTTATCACTGACGGACCCATCATCATCATGAAATCAGAAAGACAAGCGTAAACCTTACTGAGCCGAACCGCATTCGACAAGTTGTGAAGCCCAAAAGGGAGTACTCTCCAGAAGAAAGAAGACAAGCTGGTTTGGACAGCTACGCTCGCAACGTCATCTCCTCAACGGTGACGAATGCTTTTCTCAGCAAGATCATCAACTGCGAGACAGCTAAGGGGATGTGGGACACTCTAGCCAAGCTGTGTGAAGGCTCAGAGGAAATTCAAGAGAACAAATTCTCAGTTGCATGCCAGAAATTTGACAATTTCAAGCAACTCCCCTACGAGTCCATTGATCAAATGGAGCTCAGGTTCTCCAACCTCGTCATCGAGATCGAGACGATCCGAACTGGAAAGTATACAGTTCGAGATAAGAACTTGAAAGTTCTTGCAGCTCTCTCCTCAGAATGGTGTACACACAAGGTGGTTCACCAAAGCAGAACTGATATTGGCAGCATGGAGACGGAAAAATTGTTCTCCATCTTGAAAGCCAACGAATTTGATCTGGGGATCACAAGCGAAGAATCATCCAGCCGGATGGATGAAACGGAGCTGACTCCCAAGGAAAAAGAGACAGCTCTAAGTGCAAAATCTAGAAGATTAGCTCAATCAGCTCAGCTTGGAAGGACCAACAAGGAGCGCGGAAAGATGAGCAAAGAAGAATTGCACGAAGAAGTTGCCATGCTTGTACGGAATATTAATAGGCTGGAACACAGCAAGGAAATGTACAAGAAGATCGTGAAGGTTCATCACGACAAGCAACTCTACCCAAAGAGAAACCCAGCTGAGTCATCCTCCCGAAGAAAGGATAAAAGGTTCGAATCGAGCGAAATGGATAATGATCAAATCTCCTTCTCCGACTCAGATGAGGATGATCGCTCTGATTAAGATGTCTGAAACATCTTATTGATTCAACCAACGAAGAAAATAAAGAAACCCACATTGACGGGACCAATGAAATAAAGACAAATTGGATACATAAATGAAGATTCAGCCAGACGTACAGCAGAGTTCATTGGTCTCAAGAGAAGAATCAAGAAGCAGCAGATGAATCAGCTGGATTTGGGACAGCTGTCTACCTGATATACAAACGGATACCTCATCAAAGGAAGTAGGATGCAGCTGAAGAAAAAGACACCTACTATCAAATCAAGGAGGAACTCTACACAGCTGGAAAGAGAGCAAAATCAAGTAGAATGCCCAGCTGGACATGGCACAGCTGATTGCATGCTAAAAAGAAACCTCATCGAAAAAGTGCTCAGCGACTTCAAGAGATTGCTAGAAATCCTTGAAATCTAGCCAGCTGAGAATTTGGAGCTAAGGAATGAGCTCAAGCAGAAGAATGCTCAAGAAGCTGAAGATGGCCAGAGTTGAATCAGAACAGACTGGCTCCAGCCAATACAAACACAGCTGGAACCAATGCCAAGGATGTTCCAAAAAGATCGAACATCATCAAGTCAGCTTTCAAAGCTCAGCCCTGCCAAAGAAGATGAGTTGCTCAGCAATCTAAAGCCCAAAGAAAAGCAGCGGCTATCAGCTGGACACAAAGCTAAAAGGCAGCAGATAAATCCAGCTGACTAGAAAAGACGGAATATCAAGCTGGATGTCAAAGCTGACAGACTCCAGCTGGGAAAGAGACTTCAAGCAGTCAACAAGGTCCAGAGAGGATATGATCCATTCAGGGACCAACTTTTGGCCCGGGACCACTTAGGTCATCGCGCAGAGCGCTATGAGTTCAATCCGAATCGTCGTTCCGCTTCCAGAATGGGATTATAATAGAAATTCTGATCCTTGAAGCGAAAGTTACGTCCGGTTTAAATCCTGCCGACGACGGTCCCTTTCGCTATCTCTCACCATCAAATAATCAGCTGCAACTCGTTCCATATCAAGCCAGGGGAATCAAACCCAGCTGATAAAATAATTGGAATATCCAATTGAGGGGGAACTCAGTCCAGCAGAATCATCAAGCAGAGCATCCAGCAGGATATACCCAGCTGGATCATCGTGTGTCATCTAGAAGGAATCAGACACAGCTGGACCAGCTCAGCAGAAACCCCAAAGATCTCAAGATGAAGTCATCAAGCCTGGGGGAATCAAACCCCTATGATAAAACACAATTGGACTATCCAATTGAGGGGGAACCTTGCAAACGGAGCCTTTCCTCAGAGGAAGAAGGTCAAGATGACTCACTCCAAACTGAGTCATACAGCTGAGAAAGACCATCAATTGGTATCAGCTGAAAAAGAAGAGCCAAAAGTGCATCAATTGGTATCAACTCCAAGCTAACTGGAGTTACCAAGAACGGGAAGAAATTATTGCCAGAATGCCGCCACCAGACCTCGACTCTCATTCCTCCCAATATTTTTTTTTGATGAACCAAAAAGGGGGAAAGGATTGAACAGAAAAGGAATATAGAAGAGGCAAATGACGAGCTTGAAAGACAACTGGAGAAAGAGTGCAAACTCTGAAAAACAACTGGAGAAAGAGTGCAAACTCCCGTCAAGGCATGTGGAGCAGCCAAGAAGAGTTTAGTTAGGATTTTTGTTTTGTGTTTTTCAGTAAAAGTTTGTAAAGGTTTTGGCATCATCAAAAAGGGGGAAATTGTTGGGAAAATAATAAACATGTTTTGAAGTGATACCAAAACCCAGCTGACCCCAACCGAGTAGATGAATGTACAAACTTTGTGTTGTTTCCAGCTCATCTGTTTGAGCTTATAGAGTTTCTTAGTTTACAGGTAGAGTCGTAGAAGTTGGCAGAAGACTGAGCGGACACACCGAGGAATTCACAGAAAGGCATCAAGTAGAGTCAAAGACCCAGCAGTATCAAGACCCAGCTCAGTGACGGAAACCCAGCTCAGTGTCGAAGACCCAGCTCAGTGTAAAAGACCCAGCTTAGTGTCGATGACACAGCTCAGGTCTGAGACACAGCTCAGGTTGAAGACACAGCTCAGGTTGATGATACAGCACAGGTCTAAGACACGACTCGAGTTCAAGACAGCTCAGAGTCTCCAGCACAGCAGAGTCGAAGTCAACTTAAGATAAAGTCAGATCTGATCTGAACCATCAGGAACTCGATACCTCAGTACCTAGAAGTCAGACCTAGGATTGCTTTACGAGGAAATCAAGGAAGAAGACAAGTCAATCCTGTCAGTAGTTAGGTAGAGATTCAGAACGGCTCTTTCCAACGGCTAGTTCTAATCTCTCCCTATAAATAGAAGTCTTCTTCATCATCAGAAAAACAGAGAGAGAGAATATACACAAGAAAGATCAACAGAGAAAGAAGTCTAACAAAAGACCAAGATATCTCAGAAAAGCTTCAAGATCCAGCAGTCTATATCCTTATGAGTTCTTATTTATCCTCAGGCTGCTGAAGCTCTCTCCCACTAGTATCTAGGCATATAATCCTTCCCATCTTAAGCCTAGTTTGAACGAGTTCATCATACTCAAAGTTCTTCATTGTAAGAACTCGTTCATAGTTGGAAAACCCCAAACCCAAACCCAGAAAAGGTTAGGTAAAGGTACGCCTGCTCGAAGCGCGTAATTCGAGTGTTGGTTCTGTAGTACCCGTAAACTACAGGTTAGGCTTCAGCTGTGCCCGTAAACAGTCTGGTTACGTTTCGATACAGTACGCGTAAACTTGTATCCAGCTTGAGGAACTAAGCTGCAACGCTTGCTGACTGCGCGAAAAGTCAGTGGTATCCTTAGTGGATTACCAGAGGTTTCTGGTCGTGGACGTAGGAGTAGTTTCTCCGAACCACGTTAAGTTGCTTTGTTCTTTCATATTTATTTATGCATCCAGCTAACCCTTCATAAGCATTATTTCAAGCTGCATAAACTGATTAACTGAAAAGAGAAACTAAGCTTTGCAATATATTTGAAGCAACAGACGGACTTTCCAAAATCCCACCACATTCCGCACACAGCCAGCTGTGTTGATCAAGCTGTCTTCCAGCTGGATCGAACACAGCCAGCTCACTCAAAAGAGTTTTAATTGAAAAAGTTTTTAAACCTTGGTGTATTCACCCCCCTCTACACCAAGGTATCCGTCTTGGGACCATCAGGATCATTATTTGTAAATGGATATTTTTGAACAATACAATATAGGTGGTAATACGTGAAAATGCTACTCATGTGTATGCATATTTATGCTCCTATTTGATGTGAGTCTACTTTCTTATTTATTAGAGTTGAGAAATTTATTATATCTTTTTTTGGTGATTGGAATCATATGAAGGATTCAATACTTGTGCTCTGGTAATTAGAGAGCATTCTGGCAAACTTGGCTGTTCAACAAACTGGATCTAAAGTTCCAAAGAAAGGAGTGCTAAACATAATAATTATTTTGTTGGTTGCTAAACAATTTCAAGGTGCCAGGTAAACATAATAATCTTTTTGTTGGTTGCTAAACAATTTCCTTAAGAACTGACTGTTATGAAGATGCTCCTTCTTGTCCTGTAATAACTTTCTAGTTTTCTTGCCATATTTTCTTCTTTTGTTAAATGGTGTGTCCTTTATTAGGACATCAATATATAATTGTTTTCCGACTTTTTGTGCATTTAGACATGCAAGCTTGATTATATCAATTTATGAGGTTGACCATTATCAGGTACTTGTATCATTTTCTGTCCATTGCTTTCTGACTTTTTGTTGTTTTTTACTTGGAAGGTCATTATGTTGTTGGCATCAGAGGTTGTCGAAGCATCTATATGATAGGCGCGAAGCAGCTGCTAAAAGCAACAAGCATCGAGTTTTTCAAGAATGTATTTAACTACACGCCAAATATGAGAACTCTATTCAATAACTCAATGGTATTAAACTCTAAGCGCTATGATTTGGAGGATCATATCAAGTTCCCCCAGGGCTCACGTCTAATGAAAAGGAAACTAGAAATTGAGCATTGGATTAGACGAGTCAAAGAGGTAGTAGATGAAGTGGTTGAGAATGAATGATATATCATTGCATTTGCTACTTCTTTCTATGTCCTCTCTGGAAGCAAGGGAGCGAAAATTTTTATGTCAACTGTTATGTCTAATAAATACAAACTAACTATAGAAATTTCCATCTATATGTGATTATGGTAACTTTCACTTAAATTATGTAAATGCACATAGACTTGCCTCTCTGAATTTTGAATTCTCTAAAATCTGACTAAATTGGTTTGGGCTATAGCTTATTTTGCCTTTGGTTTTTGAAAAAATATATAATGTCCACTTTTTCAATTTTGCCCCTCTTAAGTATATTTATTTTGCCCCTCTTAAATATATAGCTTATTCAAAAAGATTTTGCTTAAAAAAAATAATATTTGAATTTAATAAACCTAAACCAGGTCATTGGGTCATCGATTTTACTGGGTTTGATTGGTTTTTAGTGGGTTTGACCAGTTCACTTCAAGTCAAACGACAAACTGGATTTGGAAGAAATCGGACCGAATAGCTAACCGGTTCGCCAATTTTCCGGTCTCACCAACAGGTCCTGTCCGATTTTCAAAATACTAGTTGAGATAAGTCACAGACGTTGTAAATGGAGTTGTTGCGTTGGAGATTCGAGCAGACTCAAAAGGATTTACTTCAAGAGTGATGAATAGAAGAAAAATAGTTGTAAATGAAGTTGTTGCGTTGGGAATTTGAGTAGATTCAAAAGGATTTTCTTCAAGTGGTGGATGGAGGAAAAATAGCATAACTAAATGTTGAAATTTCCAAACTTATTTAACGAAGTCATTACTTTAATGAATTTATACATGCTTTTATTACCAAGGGACTCCGATTGTTGACAAAGGATTTACTTCAAGAGTGGTGGATGGAGGATAAGTAGCAGAACTAAATGTGGAAGTTACTTTAATGAACTTGTGCATGCTTATATTACTAAGGGACTCCAATTGTTGACAACTAAGATGACGGTAAAGCTAATTTTGACAGAATATGCAATCTTTTAGACAACAAAGAATTGTCGAGCATTGGTGTTTATGGTTTGGGTGGTGTAGGGGAAACATTGTTGGCAAAGTACATTAACAACTATCTCCTAGAAGTGTCGATCGCTCGTTGTGTTGTAGGTATAGACTATTCTAATGTTGATAGTGAAGATATTAGAGCAGTGAGAGTGCATATTGCTCTGTCTCGGATGAAGTCGATAATCATATTAATTAAATGATGTTTGGAAAGCACTGATCTCAAAAATGTGAGAATTCCCGTTTGAGAGAAGAGTCATAGGTTGATCAAAACTACTCGATCATTAAAATTTTGTCGTCAGATGTGTTGCAGAGAAATAACATGTATTTTAGCATATCATCGGCCCAACAGACAAACTTTGTAACAATGCACATTAACTAAAATAAAATTATTCGACTACAACTCTTGAAGGTCAATCGAAAAATTCAACAAATACACAGATCTTTGTCTATCATGTTTTGACTAACTCCATCGAAATAATTAAATACTTTGCACAAAAACAAAAAGATGAAGATGCAAAACTAAAATAAACTCAATCACATAACAACAGAAAATAAAATGAAGAAAAAGAAACAAAAAACGTATCGCCGGTAATCGCTCCCATTGCCATTTGAAAACTAGATTTAGCATCCCCCATCCTAGATCGTAATGTGCCCAAGAGTTATTTGACGTATGCCGCACCTTTTTCATACAAAGCATGCAAAATATCTTCCGTCTCCAAATTATTAGAAACAGATGCCAGATCCTGCTCCACTGGCGAATCCTGCTTCACCGAAGAATCTTGCTCTACCGGCGAATCATGTTTTCCATCATCTTGTTCTAGGTCTCAAGTTCAAGAACCTTCATCATCTTTGCGAACTTGGCAAGTTTGTCTTCACACTCGATTTCGACAACTTTGCAGTCATTACTCAATCGATCTATTTCTTGCTATAATTTTCCATCTTTGTATTTGAAGGCGTTCACTTTATTTATTTATTTTGAACTGCAAGAGTAACGACGATAAATAAATAAAAAATATTTAGAAAAATATAGATTAACTATATTAATTTGATTCAGCTACAACCATACCATAAATTAGGAGTGCATATTCGTTTATTCGGTTACCGAACCGAATTGCTAAAACTGAAGAAAAAAAAACACTGAATTGTATAATTATTAAATGAAACCAAATAAAATTCTATAGAACGAACAAAGTACCGAATCGAAAAAATTTGGTTCGACTTCAGTTAAAAAATGAATAACCAAAATCAAAGTCAAATACGCAATCTATATTCTACATTTTAAATAATTAGTTAACATTCAAATAAACAATAATCTAACATGCAACATCAAACATGCTAAATAATTATTCAACATCCAAAAATCCTAAAATAATAATCAGACTTCCAATATCTTCGCATGTGAATGAAACAAGTAAACGGTGAATTTAGGAATAAGAATTAGGTTTGAGACTCTTGAGAAGAAGAACGACTTGTTTAAATATTATTTATAAAATAATAACTAAATAATTTAATTATTAATTCGGTTCGTTTTCGGTGAACTAATTTTTTTTTCCTAAAATCGAAATCTAATTGAAAATTGAAAATTAAAAACAAAAACTGAACTGAATACCAAAAAATCGAACCAAATTAGTATTTCGATTTCTCGGTTTTTACCAAAGTTTGTTACCCTTCAAAAGTCTCCAGATTATCTCAAAGTTTTGGACCTGAGCATTGGCCCAACATGTTGGTGATTAGGGCCTAAAAATTAAGATATAAATATATTATTTTGAGATAGATTACATTATCACAATACTATAAACATAAAGCTTATGATTTGTCATAATATATCAAACTAGATCACTTGGTAAATTATGTGTATAGTCAAGCACCCAAGTTCGAGTCTCAATGAGGGCGCCTAATATTCAACTGTTTTGCATGCCAATTTATTATTTACCCTCAACTATACTCATACATTAATACCCCCAAATATATACGTAACTCATTTTAATGCATAAATTACAGTTATTTAATCCAAAAATATTTAATACACGCATTACAGTCATTTAATGCATCAATTAATCTGGATCGTAGTTAAAAAAAGATTAACGATTCATATTAATTCGGTAGTTCTTAGTTCCTTGACATACCATATCATTTATGTCACTGATTATATATTTAGCTATTGCTCTATTTCTTAAAAATTACATTTTCTTTTTCTTTTTCAAATCAAAAATTTTACTTTTGATATTTCATCCTTCATTTTTATGCAAAAGTGTTTTATATATATTTACAAGTAAAAGAACTAGAAAAAGTCATTTTTAATATAATTAATAGATTTTGTTTGTGTTTAAATGAATGATATTATGATTTTATATGATAAAGTTATCATTTAAACCAAAGGATCAAAATTCTTCTAGAGAGGGGGAAAATACTAATACCACAATAATTCACATTGTGCCGGTGCAGACGATGCTCCTAGGTTTATCGAATCTATCACACAATACGAAATTTGAGATGCTAATTCTTGCTAAATTGACGAATTGCAGTCTACTCACCCTTATTGCTCAATTCTGAAAAATATGAATCTTGCCTTGAACTTTTCAATAATCGGTCTTCAAAAATTATAAATATTTTAACATAAATAATACCCCCTCCGTCCCGCCCATCTTGAGCCTGCACTATTAGGTACGGAGATTAAGGAGAGGGTAAAAAGATAGAAAATGGACAAGTTGAAGAGTTAATTGTTTCATTTTTAGGAAATGAGTCAAGATGGATGAGACACACTAATATAGAAAGAGGCTCAAGATGGGTGGGACTGAGAGAGTAGATTTTTACTAATCAACATTGGAAGAAACTGAATAAATCAATAAAGAGAGATCGAATATAGATTTGGTTACTTGAAATTATACACTTATAAAGCTTCGTTCAAACTTCAAAGTTCAAAGGGAAGCTCAAAATTGAGGTTGGATAGATTTATCTATACCTATTATAAAAGAACCTTGTTTACAAAATTTGATTTGCCTATTATACCCTTATTATAGTATTTTATTATAGTATCTATTATCATATGATTATTTTATATTTGACATGTATATTATTAAAATATATCAATATTACGTGTATTACACGTACTTACCACTCTACTAGTATATATAAACATACATACAACTTTCAATTTTATAGTATTGTTTTTTGTTAGAAGACGTTTTTATTGTACCAAAGTGAATAAGTGATGGAGATGAAGCCGTGTTGACTTACTAGGTGAAGTTTGATCATATTCGGAAGTTGAAGTCAACATGTGATAGAATGGTTATTAATTCTTTTTTAATTTTATTTCTTATTTATTTAGGATCTTTTGTTTTATGCAGAGTTCTATTTCTACTAGGATACTAGATTTACTAGTATTTAATCTTCTTTCTTACAAAATAATCAGTAAGAATCGATGAATTAAGGGAAAAAAAAGGAATAAAAGAATTAAAAACATTCGACGATATTATCGGGGATCGAACTCAGGTCTCCCATACACATGACAGGCTGAAATACATACCACTGTACTACAGTGACTTCTAGTGTTTCTGTTTATTTATTTAATTTTTAATTATGTCATAATCAAGATACTACATCAATATCTAGTGCGAAGTAAGACTTTCGGTGTCAGATAATTTTACCAAAGATAAATTTGCATAGTTTTTAGTAATACAAAGGTTTAATGATAAAGTATTAGTAATATCTATTACTATATTAAAGCAAAATAATCTACATGCATTTTCCCGCCTAAACTACCATTTATCCCGTCTAAAATGTATGCATGTTCAGCCTATTAATAAATTCATGTGCTTCTATAAATTTTAACACACCGACTATGGCTACTGGCATTGCCACCAAATTAATAATAATTAAGCTTTTTTTTATTGATAATTGTACAAATTTTCATATTTCAAACTAAAAACAACATAATATATATTTAATTTTCACCGATTATTTACAAATATGTGTCTAGGTTGATTTATTCAATTATAGGATTTGAAGAGTTCAAATACATGCATAGTTATATAAAAAAAAAATACTTTCATATCCACGTTAAATATGTCATTCTAAATTTCTAAATAACAGTTTTTTATTTTAGATATTTTAAAATAATAATTCGTGAGTACCATTGTATAGAAACTCAATTAAATTATTGGATACTTACAATATATACGTATTTTAACACGAACTAAAATCATTTAATTTTTTTTTTCGAAAGGATCATTTATCTATTTTGAATTGCATATAAGTTGAAGGAAATATCCAATTATATATAAAACAAAATATCAAATTGAATTCACGCTGGTCTAAATTTTTCTAATTATCCAATCTAAATAATAGTAACATATAAATTTTCTATATATGTAAAATTAAGATACTTCTAAACAACACATTAATTATTCGTCATTCTGCAGCGCAAAGCGCGCGGGTTAATCTAGTTTGTTATATATTGTACAATAATATATTTTCTTTAATAGTAACAATGGAGGCCGACAACCGGAATCGTTACTCTATAGAAAAACTTTTTAGTAAATAAAAGACACAACAATACACACTAAGTTTCTTCAGCTTTGTGTGTGTGCGTTGGTCTATGTTAATGCATGAGGCCAAAGGTTCCAGGTTCAAATCCATCGTGATACGGTCTTTAAAATTTAATGTTACAAATACAAAAAAAGTTTAATTCTTCTACGTCATGTCGTTCAAGTTTATTTGTATGATATATATTTACCAATTTACGTTCTACTCGTTTTTTTGAAATTCGAATACCACTAATACATATGGATTGAGTTTGTTGTACTTGGTTTTTCAAGTAAACCTATCTTTTAATTTACATGTTACTGAACATGAGTGAAATTTTACGAAGTACGTAACTTTGATAGCAATTATGGATTATTACATTCCTCGTAAAAAATAATTGCACTTTACGCTCACAAAGCTCAATTAGAGACCATGTATCAGGAATCCCTATGAACCTTTCATGAACTAGACCTCACTTTAGGAAGAGGTTGGGTGTATGAATCCTTTCAAGGTTTAAATCGATTTTGTTATATAAAAAAAAATTGGGGTCGATAGTCAATGGTGAAATAAAATTTGATTTGAATTTTTTATTTAATTCGACGTTGATGATATAATGACTCCCCCTTCACTGAGGTGTCTCTTATACAAACTATAGATTGATAAAATAATTGATGGTGATAAATGACATCGAGCTTGACACGTTAGGATTGTATATGCTACTTTTTCCTAATATATATTGATAAAGTGAAGGAGAAACGGAAGATCAGCAACTCAATGGAAAGAAATCAACTAACGTGAATGAATTCCTAACCAACAAAATCCTATCTACTAAAACCTATAACAAGAATTAAAAAGAATACTACTAAAGCCTATTAAACTGATATCTCAAAAAAAAAAAATCCTATTAAACTGAATGTTAGTAATAAACACTATATATCACTGTGGTGGATTTCCTTCAAAACTGCTTCTGCCATAAGTTTGCCCTCAGCAATCTTCAGTGCCATACCTCTTACAAGACCATGCATCTTCACCCCTTCATTACCGGAAGGACCAACACTCGTTTCCAATAAGCAAACGTTCACTAATTTATCCAATATCGAGTGACCTTGATCAACTTGAGTGCTCCTACTCATTTTCTCATCCAACAACCCCTTTGAAATGAATCTTTCTACCAATTCATCTCTGTCTAGTACATCGCCTTGAGGATATAACGAGCAATGTAGGAAACAAAGTTGAAACGAATTCAACTTTATACAATCTTTTCTATTCAACAGATTGAAACTCGATCTTATTAATTCAAACACTTCTTCCATGACATCTTGGCTAGCCATAGATTTCTCAAGTTCTGCAAGAGTGGCTCTCCATGAATGAATGGATGTCTTGCCCCTCATGCTTCCGGCCAGGGGAATAATTCCTAGGGGCAAACCATCACAAAATCTCGCCACAGATTTCGCAGTTTCTTCAACATGAGGGCTGAGTTCTTCCATCTCTTCTCCTGAAGTGAGTGTTTCAGTGAATAACTTCCATGCCTCGTCCTCGCATAGCTTCTCCACAAGAACAACTTTTTGGCAAGCAATCTGGCGACACACTTCTAAAGAGCGAGTTGTTATAATTAGCCTACAACACTCTGCAGAAACAGGACATCCCACCTTCAACAGATCAATATATTCCCATACATCATCTAATATGAGTACCAAATTCTTCATCTGGGATAACGCTGTGTGGAGTGTGGCTGCTTTTATATCTACATCATCGTCATCCAAAAGGTTCACACCTATAAGACGAGCTATCTTTTCTTGCAAACTCCCTATAGTAAATTCACGAGAGACTGTAATCCAAAACACACAGACTAGAGATTTAGATTGTTCCAGGAGTCGGTTGTTAATGCACTTGGCCAACGCTGTTTTTCCCACGCCAGCCATACCATAAATCCCAATGCTCGACACCTCCCTCCCCTCCAAAAGCCTCCAAATTCTCTCAAAGTTTTCCTCAGATGCTTTACCAACCATCTTAGTTGTCAAAAACACAACACCCCTTGTTTCACAAGCATCAATCAAAAGTTCATCAAGATGCGGACTTTGTTCAAAAAGCATATCAGCTGTTTCATTTAGTTGTGGCAGTATTCCTCCACCGAACAGATGCATAACAAATTCATCTGATTCTCTTGCTTTAGTCTCCAACTGACTAACTTCATTTACAAAGGATTTGACTCGTCCCAACCATTCATCAGCTTTTGGACTCCTCTTTTTACCTGAGAGCTCTGCATTCTTGATTTTATCCTCAAAATAAGATGCCTTATCAATCAATGTTTTCCCCTTTTTCTTTAGATAATCTGAATTCCAAAACGCTTTGTTTACACTATTCACCATGTTGATCAACATTATCATGTCTGACATTCTGACCTACATCCGAATAAATATACAAACACAACACAACAATAATTCAAACAATTATACTCATGTCATGGGTTTATATTATCGTTTAAACATAAGCATCAAAATACTAATACACACTGTAATTCACCTTATCGATCACAGGGTCGAAATTTGAGATGCTAATTCTTGCTCACCTGACGAATTGCACAATTCTGAAAAAATTGAAAATCTTGCACTTTTCAATAATCGTCTTTTCAAAAATTATAAATATTTTAAACAAATTAACAGATAAATCAATAAAGAGAGATTGAGTATATGATTTAAGAGCCTCTGTGCTACCTGAATTTATAAAGCTTTGTTACGAATTGCACTCTACTCCCCCGTATTGCTCAATTCTGAAGAAAAAAAAAATAATAATAATTGAATCTGCACTTTTCAATAATCGTCTACAAAAACTATAACCAAAATAAAAGAATCTACGAACCAATATTGGAAGCAACTGAAAAAATCAATAAAGAGAGATCGAATATAGATTTAAGAGCCTTCTTCGTTCAAACTTCAGGAAGCTCAAAATTGAAATATAAACTGAAAGAATTGAGACGAACCTAATCCTTTTCTCTTTCGGGTTAAATAATTAGGGATTTTTATTACTATTTCTTTCGAGAAATAAAATTACTCGGGATAACTATGGGATTAAAGTGACAAGATGTAATTAAGATTTAGTTAATCTAATCTATTTATTTCCTTATATATTAGGGCACAATAATATACTCCCTCTGTACGCGAAAAAGAGTCCTATTGTGTGCTGGACACGGAGTTTAAGAAAGCTGATAAAGTTGTTGTGAGTGGAATAAAAGTACATTTCAAGGATAGTGCTAATGGCATGTTTAGTGGCTTAATCCTATTCTTGGTTGCTGGTATGATCACTGCGCATTTTAAGAAAGAAATTAAATGGGGTGCGAAAATTACAGACATTAATTATCAACTGAAATTAAATGGTTGATTGCTACGTTAGAAATTACAGACGCATATTTATTCTCATTCAAGACTAACTTTACAGATTAAAATGAAAGACAAAACTTGTCATTGAAATTTGGTGCCAAAAAATAACTTTTCATTAATTCAAAATTCCCACCAATTGAGTGCTTTGTTTGGAGGGAAATTACAACTACACCTATCACACTAAAAACAGGAATAAATACGCCTTTCAAGGCCTGCCAAAATTCAGAACAACTAAAGTGCAATAAATACAAAGAAATTACAGGAGCATGGCAGATAAAAGAAGTAGGCCAAATCTGACAGATCAAGAAAGGAACAATGTGGCACAATGGCTCCTACAAAACAGAAACAACAGTATTCTTCAATACAGAGCAAAAAAAGAAGCTGCAGCAAGATTCCAAATTGATTTGAGGACTGTCTGGCGCATATGGAAGGCTGCAATTGCCCAACAAGCTTTGGAAAAACCTGTGCATGTGGTATCAATGAAGAAAGGATCAAAACACAAAGATAAGTGGGTATTTGATGAAGAAAAAGTCAGAAAATTATCAGTGCTAGAGAGATCAAGCATTAGAAAGATGTCATGTAAGCTTGGTGTTAGTAAAGGCTTGCTTCAGCGGTGGATCAAAGAGAAGAAGGTAAGGCCACATACAAATGCAATAAAACCATTTCTAACCCCTAAAAATATGCTTTGCAGACTGACTTGGAGCCTTAGTCAGCTAAGTTGCATTAGTGCAGATGGAAAAATACCTTTTCAGACCATGTATAACACCATACATATAGATGAAAAGTGGTTTAATTTAACCAAAATCACAGACAGGTGCTACCTTTTGCAAGATGAGATTGAGCCACACAGGTCATGCAAATCAAAAAGATTCATTCCCAAAGTAATGTTCATGTGTGTTGTTTCTAGACCACAAACTGACATCGATGGGAAAGTGATCTTTGATGGGAAGTTTGGTATTTTTCCATTCACAACAGAGGAGCCAGCACAAAGAAGTTCAAAAAATAGATTGAAGGGCACCATGGAAACAAAGCCAATTCAAGCAGTCACTAAAGCTGTCATCAAGGAATGCATTATCAATAAGGTCAGTTTTTTGCATCATTTTTACTATCAGAATGCATGATCATTCATCATTTAGTGTAATTTTCAGATTATATCAACCATTAAAGCTAAGTGGCCTCTTGGTGCAAGCAAGAACATAATTATACAACAAGATAATGCCAAACCCCACATCAACAACAATGATCCAGATTTTCAACAAGCTGCCCACTCTGATGGATTTAACATCCAATTGGTTTGCCAACCAGCGAACTCACCTGATACTAATGTCAATGATCTTGGGTTTTTTAGAGCCATACAAACACTCAAAGATGAGAAGATAGCTAATAGTGTAGAAGATTTGCTCAATAATGTGACAGCTGCATTTGAAGAGTATCCAACAAGTAAGTTAAATAATGTGTTTCTAACTTTGCAAGGATGTTACCATGAAATTATCAAAGTGAGGGGAAACAACAACTACAAGATCCCACACATGAACAAGGAGAGACTTCTTAGGCTTGGCTTACTGCCAGAATGCATTCAAGTTGAGGAGCAGCTTGTAAGGGACAGTTTGGATTATCTAAAGTTGCAGGAAATTGAACAAGGATCAATCTACAACAGTGACATGCTAGTTTAGGGACTCCAACAGATGGTTTTAAGAGATTAGTTTCTCTTTATTTCAGTTTTTTGCTTAGGGTTTACAGTGACAAACAATGCAAGGTTTTTTTGCGTTCAGGGACAGTTTTTTGCGTTGTTTGGAATGTAAACTATCCATATTGTAGCTATTTTTGGAACCATTGCAGTCTCAGCATGATGAAATTTCATTATTTTTTGCATCATTGACTTCTTAGGGGGTCTTATTTCAACCTCCAATACCAGAAAAATAATCACCTAGTGGTGGCATCAATAAGACAGCCCCCAGCATAAATATCACCAGCCCCCAGCATAAATATCACCAGCCCCCAATTATAACCAGCATCAATAAGACAGACCCCAACATAATTATCACCAGCCCCAAATTATCACCAGCATCAATAAGACAATCCCCAAAATGAAACAACATAATTAATGGCATCACCAGCCCCCAAAATGAAACAACATAATTAATGGCATCACCAGCCCCAGCATAATTATCATAAATCGACAAATAAGAACAAAATCATCTTGTTACAGTAGGGTCAACACACTAGGGCACCAAATCCCTAGCATCTGCAGATACCAAATTTTTTGGTCATCGCTCCACTCCTGGCACAGAATTGGCCGGCATTCTTGATCGGCGATCAAGCCATCCATGGCCATGAAAGCTTCAAAGCCAGATTCTAGCAGTATGCTTTCAGAGATTCCAACCCATCGTAGATACTTTTCCGACTCTAATGATAGGTCACAGATCGAATCCTGGACAGTGAATGGTGTTTCTATCACCACTATTTCAGATTCGATCTTAGATCTAGAGATTGGAATCGAATCTCCGCCGGTCGTCATCGCCATGGATAGATCGAAGAGATGATCGGCTGTCGATTCAGAGCCATCCACAGCTGTGAATGGTGTTTCTGTCACCACCATTTCAGATTCGATCTTAGATCTAGAGATTGTAATCGGATCTCCGCTGGTCATCGACGCCAAGGATAGATCGAAAAGAGGATCGGCGGCCGCATCAGAGAGTGACGAACCATCCACAGCCGTAAATGGTGTTTCCGGAACGATCTCGATCGAATCACTCTCCAACTCCCATGAAAAATTAGGAATCGATTCAGTGTGGGTTGCAATCGTGATCGATAGATCATCGTAGTTGACAGGCGAGTTGAAGAGAAACAAATTTTCAGAGAGATACAACGATTCAAAGTTGGCCATCGGATAGAATGAGAGAGGAGGAAGTGAGTGAGCTAGGCTTTTCAGATTTTGGGCGATAATAACATAAAGATGAACTGATAAATGAGCAGATGGATTGGGCTAATAAAATGAGAGAATAAATGATAAATGAGGCAGACGGATTGGTCTATAATGTGGGAAAATGGGTTGGGTTATTAGTGTTAGGATTAATGAGTTAATTGTGTTGAGTTAATTGTTTGGGGTGGGTCCATCAATGGCAAAAATATGTAAATATAGGAAAGTATGGAGGGTATCATAGTACAAAAAGTGAAGTAGGACTCTTTTTGTGTAAAAAAAAAGGGGTAAGTAGGACTCTTTTTTGCGTACGGAGGGAGTATTTTCTTTAATAGTAACAAATAACAATAGAGGGGGAGGCCGACAACCGGAATCGTGACTCTTTAGAAGAAGAAAAAAAATTGGTAAATAAAAAACTCAAAACACTACACACACTAAGTGCTCGTTTGGAGGATAGAAATCACATTGTGAAATGATTTCGGAGAGGATAGAAAGAAATCACATTGTGAAATGATTTCGGAGAGGATAGAATTTTGTTACTGCTGTAGTTTGGAGGGTAATATTTTGGGGGATTGGGTTACCCTCAAGTTAGGGTAATGGTTAACCCAATACCCAAACCAAACAAGAACTAATGGATCCAATTAATTGAATCCTCTTCCATACCCAAAAAATACAAAACCAAACATGGGCTAAGTTACTTTAAACGTTTTCCTCAAGATAAAAAAAATTGTCGGTTCACGTATATTTGTGGGATAGATATTTACCAATTTACATAGTACTAGTATTTTTGAAATTCGAATATCACTAACACATTATGGTTTGAGTTTATTGTACTTTATTTTTCAAGTACACCTATCTCTCCTATTTAATCTATATGTTATTGAACACAAATGGGATTTTATGAACGAAGTACGTAATAGTAATGGTGGATTACTTTCATCGTAAAAGACAATTGCGCACTTTTCGTTCACAAAGCTCAATTAGAGTCCATGTAGTGTGGGAAACCCTATGCACATTGCATGAGCTAGACCTCACTTTAGGAAGAGGTTGGTGTATGAATCCTTCCAAGATTTAAATCAATTTTGTTAAAAAAAATGGGCTCGATAGTCAATGGGGAAATTAAATTTGATTTGAATTTTTTATATATTTAATTCAACGTAGATGACACCCCTTCACTGAGGTGTCTCTTATACAAACTATAGATTGATAAAGCAATGGATTAATGGCTTGTAAATTCCTAAACTTTGAACAAATTATGGTTTTGCTCACCATCTAAAGATTCTGCATGTAAATTATCCAACTTTTAATTGATTATGATTTTGCTTCCGGCGACGAACTCCGACACAAATAAATTTTGAGATTAACCAAGAGCTTGGGCAGTAGAATGAAGAAATTGTTCATCAGCTTTTCTAGGAGTACGCGGAGCAGATATTGGCAATGCCAATTAGCCCGAGGCTGCCACCAGATCGTGTGGTTTGGGGCTTTACAAGAAGGGGTAAGTTTTCTGTCAGATCTGCTTATCGTCTTGCAGTATCGATGCGTTCAGAACTTAATGAAAATCGCGCAGACACTAGCTCTCTTTCGAACCAATTGAAGCAAATATGGAATTTGAAAGTGTTGCCGAAAATGAGGAACTTTATTTGGCAAGCTTGTCATGAATCCGTCCACACCTTTGTGAACTTGGTTAAACGAGGAGTGGTGGTGAACACTATGTGTCACCTATGTGGGGATGATGAGGAAACACAAACACATATTTTTCTTCAATGCCGTATAACCTCTCATATTTGGCAGACTTGTGTACTTCGCTTAAGCGGTTTGGAAAGAATGGGGTCGTTCAAAAACTTTATTTGGTGCTCTTTGTTGCAATATCCCAAGGAGTTTGTGGAGCTGTTGGTTATTGTAGCATGGAATATTTGGATTGCGAGAAATAAAACTTGCTTGGAAAATAAAGTGTGGAACCAGGAGGAGCTGCTATCACGCATTCAGAGATGCTGGAAGAGATGAAGTCCACTCCCGAACCACAAGCTAAACTTGTTCAACGGAGAAGGGTCGATCCAAGATCTTGGAATCCGCCGATTTCAGGTTGATGGAAACTAGACTCGGATGTAGCAATTTTTACACCATTGAGAGTTGGACTGGGTTTTATTTTACGACGCGATGATGATGCAGTACTTATCCTTGCTGCAAAGAAGGAAGTTAATGTTGGGAAAATTCTAAGTGTTTGGATTTGATACCAAAACCCAACTGACCCTAACCTAGTAGATGATTGCGCAAGTTGTTTTTTTAGCTTGCCTGTTTGAGCTCGTAGATTTTCTAAGTTTACATGTGAAGACGCTGAAGACAGCAGAAAACCCAACTGAGTGATCAGCTGCAGTGATTAGTTGAGTGAAGAACAGTTGAGGAGTCAACAGCTGTATAAAGGACAACTGAGCTTAGCCAGCCAAAGGATCAAGTAAAACTGACTCAAGCTTAGAGTGTCAAGCAGAATGGATCCAGCCTAGTAGATCCAACAGAGCTAATGAAGCTGAGCTGACTCAAGCCATGAAGATCCAGCAGGATAAATCCGGCTGAGCAGATCAAACGGAGTAGACTTCCTTAAAGTCTCCAGCTGATATCAGATTAGACAAGCTTGAAGTCACAGCTCAAAGTCAAAAGACAGCTCCAAGATGAGATTTCGGTGTCAGAAGATGTCAATAAACCTCGACCAATGAGGGATCGACAAATCGACATCCTAGAAAGGTGAATCTAAGATTTGACACTCTGAAGAAGACATGTGAAGATCGGCAGACGGCAGATCGCAATGTCAGAAAGTAGGTGAGATTCAAACGGCTCTTCCAACGGCTAGTTTTGAATCTCCACCTATAAATACCAGTCTTCTTCAACAGATTACGATAAGAAAAACTCTCCACAGCCTATTCAATCGCTCTGAAATTCTCAAGCTCTAAGCAATCCGAAATTCATTCAAGAACAAGATTCTCTAAGTGTTCCTAGTTAGACTGCTGTAGTTTTTCTTCTGTAATCTAGGCAAAGTATCATTCATATCCAAAGCCTAGTTTGAACGAGTTCATCTAACTCTTGTTCTCCATTGTAAGAATTCGTTCATAGTTGGAAACCCAAACCCTTCTACCCAGAAAAGGTTAGGTTAAGGTACGCTTGCTCGAAGTGCGTAATTCGAGTGGTCAGGTTGTTTCAGTACCCGCAAACTGAAAGGTTAAGGCTTCTGCAGTGCCTGGAAACTGTAAGAACATAGCTCTGGTTTGAGCTGCGAAGTTGTTTGTTACTCGTGAAAACAAGTAGTTATCCTTAGTGGATTTTATCAGAGGATTCTGGTCGTGGATGTAGGAGTAGTTTCTCCGAACCACGTTAAAACCTTGTGTTTTTTACTATTTTATTCAATTATGCATTTTAGTTTAAAGAACTAACCACTCATCAAGCATGATATTTCTCAAGTTAAGTTTCCTGGTTGAGTGACCCACCCAGCTGTGTTTTCAACATTGCATAACTTGACTAAGCTGAAAACTAAAAGATAAACATTTCCAGCTGAGTTTTTCTAAGCCAACGAGTTAAGTTTTTAAAACCACCACATTCTGCACAGCCAGCTGAGTTATCAGTCCAGCTGACCATCTTCTTAAAGAAGTCAGCAGGATTCATAACTGAGCTTACACTCTAAAAATTTTAATTTGCAAAAGTTTCTATCTTCGGTGTATTCACCCCCTACACCGAAGAACTCGTTTCGGGACCATCAGTTAATGCGTCTGGCAGCAGCATGTTATTGGAAGAACTATCGGTCAAATTTGAGTTGGCAATGCTAATTGAAAGAAGCTTTGAGCATATAGTGGTGGGGAGTGATAATCAAGAATTAATCCACGCAATTAGAGGGGAAGTCTCACCAGGGGAATTTGAAATGATTGTTGTGGATGACATACTTGAGCTGGCGAAGAAGATATCTCATATATCTTTTGTTTATAATAGTCGGGAACTTAATTATGCAGCTCACTACATGGCGAGAGGTCCTGATGGAATTTATTGTAATGAAACTCCGGCTCATATTAACCTCTATGTGTAATCATTTTCATATCAATGGAATTTTTATTTCTCAAAAAAAGAATAGAGGGAGTTTTAAATTGAGAATTATCCGTTTGATAAGGTAGTCAATATCAATGTGACCAAATTTCTTACTTGGACGGACCACAGTCTATGTCATATGACATGACTTATTTATGTCAAATATATAGGTCTTGATATATATATGCCATTTGGGTCAATGAAAAATATATTTATTTATTTATTCTGTGCAAATTTTCGTCGGTCACTCTCACAGTCTCACTTCAATTCACATATTTTGTTAATGTAATTTTTTTTGTTCTCACATGCAAAAATCACATAATCAGTATATATTTGATTAATAATTGATGTGGTGTACACGTGTTTCTAATTTTAGTCCATAATTAAATTTAGGAAATTCTAATCGAACGGGTTTTAAATCGAATGAGACCAGAATATCAAAATGTTATAGAAATTCCAATTGAATGGATTCATATGTAAACTAAAATTGAATTGATCATAGTCAATTTGAGTTGAATTTTGAAAATTTCAAAATTGTACTAATCTTTTATACAAGAAATCACCGAACTGAATTTATGAAAATCAAACCTAAGTAAGCCTTGAATTTCCTTAACCTATCAATTTGGGGGTTTTTTTGAGTAAATAACTATATGGATCAACAAGAAAATCACACACGAAAATACGAACTCATCCGCCTTGCGCGTAGGTCTCTCATGAATGGAAAATACTTTTATCAATTAACAAATAAACAACAAATAAAAATGGTACACACGACTAAAACATGAGTTAAAATTTTACGAGTGATCAAATTTTACGTAGCTATCAACCCAAATCCCCCAGTCACTCTCATTTTGTTTTCATCCCACAAATCCAAATTTCCCAAAATCAAGAAACCGTTTTTCGCTGCCGTCCCCAACCCGCCGTTGTCGCCGCCCATCCCCACCGCTTGCCATCCGCTGTCTACAACCGCTCTTTCATTGCGGTTAGTTTTCAGCCATTCTTAAATGAAGTTGTTGCATTGGGATTCGAGCAAATCCGTTGTAAATGAAGTTGTTGCGTGGTAGATGGAAGAAAAATAGTTGTCAATGAAGTTGTTGCGTTGGTGATTCGAGTAGATTAAAAAAGATTTACTTAAAAAAAAGAATATTTGAATTTAAAAAACCAAGATCGGGTCATTGGGTCATCAGTTTTACCGGGTTTGACCGATTTTTAGTGGGTTTGACCAGTTTAGTACAGGTCAAACAGCAAATCGGATTTGGAAGAAATTCAACCGGATAACTGAACGGTTCACCGATTTTTTGGTTGCACCAACAGGTCCGGTCCGGTTTTCAAAATAATGGTTGAGACAAGTCATAGACATTATAAATGAAGTTGTTGCATTGGAGATTCGAGCAGATTCAAAAGGATTTACTTCAAGAGTGGTGGATGGAAGAAAAATAGTTGTAAATGAAGTTGTTGTGTTGGGGATTCGAGTAGATTCAAAAGGATTTTCTTCGAGTGATGGATGGAGGAAAATAGCATAACTAAATATGGAAATTTCCAAACTTGTTGAGCGAGTCATTACTTTAATGAACTTGTACATGCTTCTATTACTAAGGGACTCCGATTGTTGACACAGGATTTACTTCAAGAGTGGTGGATGGAGGATAAATAGCATAACTAAATGTGGAAGTTACTTTAATGAACTTGTGCATGCTTCTATTACTAAGGGACTCCGATTGTTGACAATTGAGATGGTTGGTAAAGTTAATTTTGACATAATTTACAATCTTTTAGACAACAAAGAAGTGTCGAGCATTGGTGTTTATGGTATGGGTGGTGTAGGGAAAACATTGTTGGCAAAGTACATTAACAACTATCTCCTAGAAGTGTCGATCGCTCGTTGTGTTGTAGGTATATAGACTTTTCTGATGATGATAGTGAAGATATTAGAGCAGTGAGAGTGCATATTGCTCTGTCTCGGATGAAGTCGATAATCATATTAATTAGATGATGTTTGGAAAACATTGATCTCGAAAATATGAGATTTCCCGTTTGAGAGAAGAGTCATAGGTTGATCAAAATTACTCGATCATTAGAATTTTGTCGTCAGATGTGTTGCAGAGAAATAACATGTCTTTTAGCATATCATCGGCCTAACAGACAAACTTTGTAACAATGCACATTAACTAAACTAAAATGATTCGGCTACAACTCTTGAAGGTCAATCGAAAAATTCAACAAATCCACAGATCTTTGCCTATTATGTTTTGACTAACTCCATCGAAAAAATTAAATACTTTGCACAAAAACAAAGAGATGAAGATGCAAAACTAAAATAAACTCAATCACGTAACATCAGAAAATAAAATGAAGAAAAAGAAACAAAAAACATATCGCCGGTAATCGCTCCCATTGCCATTTGAAAACTAGATTTAGCATCACCGTTCTTAGATCGTAATGTGCCCAAAAGTTGTTTGACGTATGCCGCACCTTTTTTACAAAGCATGCAGAATATCTTCCGTCTCCAAATTATTAGAAATGGGCGCCAGATCCTCCTCCACTGGCGAATCCTGCTTCACTGAAGAATCTTGCTCTACCGGCAAATCATGTTTTCCATCATCTTGTTCTAGGTCTCAAGTTCAAGAACCTTCATCATCTTTTCGAACTTGGCAAGTTTGTCTCCACAATCGATTTCGACAACTTTGCAGTCATTACTCAATCGATCTATTTCTTGCTATAATTTTCCATCTTTGTCTTTGAAGGCGTTCACTTTATTTATTTATTTTGAACTGCAAGAGTAACGACGATAAATAAATTAAAAATATTTAGAAAAATGTAGATTAACTATATTAATTTGATTCAGCTACAACCATACCATAAATTAGGAGTGAACATTCGTTTATTCGGTTGCCAAACCGAATTGCTAAAACTGAAGAGAAAAAAAACACTGAATTGTATAATTATTAAATGAAACCAAATAAAATTCTATAGAACGAACAAAGTACTGAATCGAAAAAAATTGGTTCGACTTCAGTTAAAAAACGAATAACCAAAATCAAAGTCAAATACGCAATCTATATTCTACATTTTAAATAATTAGTTAACATTCAAATAAACAATAATCTAACATGCAACATCAAACATGCTAAATAATAATTCAACATCCAAATCTTAAAAATAATAATCAAACTTCCAATATCTTCACATGTGAATGAAACAAGCAGACGGTGAATTTAGGAATAAGAATTAGGTTTGAGACTCTTGAGAAGAAGAACGACTTGTTTAAATTAATAAAATAGTAACTAAATAATTTAGTTATTAATTTAGTTCAGTTTTCGGTGAACCGATTTTTATTTTTTTTTTTACTAAAAACCAAAACTAAACTGAATACCAAAAAATTGAACCGAATTAGTATTTCGATTCGGTTCGATTTCTCGGTTTTTACCAAAGTTTGCTACCCTCCAAAAGTATCCAGATTATATTTAGCTATTGCTCTATTTCTTAAAAATTACATTTTCTTTTTCTTTTTCAAATCAAAAATTTTACTTTTGATATTTCATCCTTCATTTTTATGCAAAAGTATTTTATATATATTTACAAGTAAAAGAACTAGAAAAAGTCATTTTTAATATAATTAATAGATTTTGTTTGTGTTTAAATGAATGATATTATGATTTTATATGATAAAGTTATCATTTAAACCAAAGGATCAAAATTCTTCTAGAGAGGGGGAAAATACTAATACACACAATAATTCACATTGTGCCGGTGCAGACGATGCTCCTAGGTTTATCGAATCTATCACACAATACGAAATTTGAGATGCTAATTCTTGCTAAATTGACGAATTGCAGTCTACTCACCCTTATTGCTCAATTCTGAAAACTATGAATCTTGCCTTGAACTTTTCAATAATCGGTCTTCAAAAATTATAAATATTTTAACATAAATAATACCCCCTCCGTCCCGCCCATCTTGAGCCTTCACTATTAGGTACGGAGATTAAGGAGAAGGGTAAAAAGATAGAAAATGGACAAGTTGAAGAGTTAATTGTTTCATTTTTAGGAAATGAGTCAAGATGGATGAGACATACTAATATAGAAAGAGGCTCAAGATGGGTGGGACTGAGAGAGTAGATTTTTACTAATCAACATTGGAAGAAACTGAATAAATCGATAAAGAGAGATCGAATATAGATTTGGTTACTTGAAATTATATACTTATAAAGCTTCGTTCAAACTTCAAAGTTCAAAGGGAAGCTCAAAATTGAGGTTGGATAGAATAAAAAAGCCTTGTTTACAAAAATTAATTTGCCTATTATACCCTTATTATAGTATTTTATTATAGTACCTATTATCATATGATTATTTTATATTTGACATGTATATTATTAAAATATATCAATATTACGTGTATTACACGTACGTACCACTCTACTAGTATATATAAACATACATACAACTTTCAATTTTATAGTATTGTTTTTTGTTAGAAGACGTTTTTATTGTACCTAAGTGAATAAGTGATGGAGATGAAGCCGTGTTGATTTACTTGGTGAAGTTTGATCATATTCGGAAGTTGAAGTCAACATGTGATAGAATGGTTATTAATTACTATAAGTCTTTTATTAATTTTATTTCTTAATTATTTAGGATCTTTTGTTTTTATGCAGAGTTCTATTTCTACTAGGATACTAGATTTACTAGTATTTAATCTTCTTTGTTACAAAATAATCAGTAAGAATCGATTAATTAAGGGGAAAAAAAGAAAGGAATAAAAGAATTGAAAACATTCGCAGATATTATCGAGGATCGAACTCAAGTCACCACCCAAACTCATGACAGGCTGAAATACATACCACTGTACTACAGTGACTTCTTGTTTTTCTGTTTATTTATTTGATTTTTAATTATATCATAATCAAGATACTATATCAATATCTAGTGCGACAAGTAAGACTTTCGGTGTCAGAGAATTTTACCAAAGATAAATTTGCATAGTTTTTAGTAATGCAAAGTTTTAATGATAAAGTATTAGTAATATTTGTTATATATTTAGGGTACAATAATATATTTTCTTTAATAGTAACAATGGAGGCCGACAACCGGAATCGTTACTCTTTAGAAAAACTTTTTAGTAAATAAAAGACACAACAATACACACTAAGGTTTCTTCAACTTTGTGTGCGTGTATTGGTCTAGGTTAATGCATGAGGCCAAAGGTTTCAGGTTCAAATTCGTCGTGATGCGGTCTTTAAAATTTAATGTTACAAATACAAAAAAAAGTTTAATTCTTCTACGTCATGTGGTTCAAGTGTATTTGTATGATATATATTTACCAATTTACGTACTACTCGTTTTTTTGAAATTCGAATATCACTAACACATATTGGTTGAATCTGTTGTACTTGGTTTTCCAAGTAAACCTATCTTTTAATTTACATGTTATATTGAACATGAGTGAAATTTTACGAAGTACGTAACTTTGATAGCAATTATGGATTACCTTCCTCGTAAAAAATAATTGCACTTTTGACTTTTCGCTCACAAAGCTCAATTAGAGACCATATATCGTGAATCCCTATGAACCTTTCATGAGCTAGACCTCATTTTAGGAAGAGGTTGGGTGTATGAATCCTTTCAAGGTTTAAATCGATTTTGTTATATATATATATATAATTGGGCTCGATAGTCAATAGTGAAATTAAATTTGATTTGAATTTTTTATTTAATTCGACGTTGATGATATAATGACTCTCCCTTCACTGAGGTGTCTCTTATACAAACTATAGATTGATAAAATAATTGATGATGATAAATTATTCTTAACCAAAGAAAATTTATAAGTACTTAATTATTGTATAGTACGTAATCAGATCCGAGCAATGTGTTGGATTTGTAACATCATTAGGTTTTCATATAAAAATATTCAAACCAAAAGTCAATGAATCAATAATCTCAACATAACATATGCAGTTTTGATTTAACATATAGAAGAAATTGAAACCAACAATTAATATGATTTTTACTCCAATATGCAAATAAACACTCAGGAATCAGACAATAACCCTTGTGCCACGTGCTCGACTCAAGCAAAAAATGTAACAATCACTATTATGCAGATTCAAACCAACATTCGTGATTGTATAAAATATTAAAAGATAAAAATCGTTATCTAAATATAATTGATGCTAGCGAAATATCAAATTAAATTATTTAGACCGGAATCTTTTAATCATAGCATCCTTGTTAGGTAGATATTGCTTAACAAAGTTGTCACTGCAATACTCATTGGTCCACCTACACAAATTGGGGAACTCTTTGTCGGTTATGAGTTCGACTCCCGCCAACTCTGAAAAAATCGGAATCCAATAGGCAATGAAATTGGCAGCAATATCGACAAATCCAATGTTGTCACCTCCGAAAAATTTCTTGTCCTTAATTTCATTTTCGAGAAATTTGAGGTTTTCATTTGATTCCTCCATGAGCTTCTCATGCTCCTCTCCCTTGCTCCAACAAGCGTGCCACAGTGTAGAAGCGCACTATAAATAGAAAGAAAAATATGAGAGAGAGAGAGAGATTTGCCATCAAAACTTGAAAATGCAACATGTACACAAGTAAATTCACGAGTATGATTGCAAAGAAAATAAGAAATAGTTAGTGAAGTAGACGAACCTTTTCATCGATGAACTTGGCCCAGAAACGAGCCATGGCTCTTTGATAAGGATCTTTGGGCAGAATGTCTGTACCTTCCCAAACTTCATCGATGTATTCAACAATGATCATGGATTCAACAATGGGTTTGCCATTATGAATCAAAACTGGAACTTTTTTGTGAACCGGATTTGATTCAAGAAGAAGAGATGACTTTTTACTGAGATCTTCTTCAACATATTCATAATCAACCCCTTTCATTTTGAGGGCCATTTCCACTCTTTTCACAAATGGGCTAGACCATCCTCCCAACACCTTCACTTCTCCCATCTCTCTCTCTCTCTCTCTCTCTCTAGAAGATGTTATTTTTTTTGGGTATGTTTGATATGACGTGTCTTCTTATATAGAGCTGGCTCAACTTGTTGACGAAGACAGTGGGAAAATAATTGAATGAATAATTTGTTTTAAGTTGCCTATTAATTGACATTGAATTACTTTATTTTATTGTTGAATATAGTTATATAAAATAGGAATACGTGTGATCGAGAGATGAAAATGATGGGCAGTGATACCAATTTCAACATCTGCTTTTACTAATTTTGAAATGTGGGGAAATGCTGACGTACGCAATGATCTCAGCCGCTTAATTAAACAAGTTTTTCTATTAGGTTAATTAGTAGTAGTAGCTAGGGAATATACTAATATAGTCAATTAGTATTTCACTAATTAGGTTAACGCCCTACTGTGGAGTGTGGATGCTAAAGTATTTGTTTTAATCGGAGTTTATCATGTCTCTGACCTTTCACAAAAACTACTGTGAAACCGCCGCATAGTATGAGACGGAGCCCACGCGCCCGTTTTCAACCTTTAAGTCAAGCGCATGCATCACACGCGTCCCTCAAGGCGCGTTCACGCGCCTGACAAATTTTTTTTTTATTCGGTGCATGTGTTACATGAGCCTAACTTTTTAATTTTTTTTCCCGATTTTTTTTAATTCTTTTTTTTTCAGTTTTTTTTAAAGAGTCGAGCGAGGGGAGCCAAAGGCCACGGAGCGAGCTAACAGACATTAATGTTACCACAATCATTATCTATAAATTAAAATCGGAGCCGAAGGCGGAGAAGAAAAATATATTTTAAAAAATCAAATTAAAAAAAAAGTCAACGGATTAACCCGTTTTGATCAGGTCAGGTCAACCCGGATCTGATCTCACACCATGAGGCGGCCTCACAGGAGTGTTGCTCCTGACCTTATACATATACAACACAACAATCATTCAAACAATTATACTCATAGGGACACACTAATTATCATTTAAACAAGAGGATACATCAAAATACTTCTAGAGAGAGGGGGGGTGGGGAGGGGAATACCACACAATAATTCACCTAAGATGCTAATTCTTTCTCAATTGACGATTGCACTCTACTCGACTACTCCCCCGTATTGCTCAATTATGAAAAATTTTAATCTTGCACTTTTCAATATGTCTTCAAAAATTATAAATATTTTAATCAAAATAATATATCTACCAACCTATAAGAAGAATAAATCAATGATTCTCCCCCGAATTGCTCAAATTCTGAAAAAATTGAATCTAGCAAATTTCAATAATCGTCTTTAAAAATTATAAATATTTTAACCAAAATAATAGATCTACGAACCAATGTTGGATGCAACTGAATAAATAAATAAAGAGAGATCGAATATAGATTTAAGAGCCTCTGATTACCTGAAATTATAAAGCTTAGTTCAAACTTCAAAGGCAAGCTCAAAATAGACGTTGGATAGATTTATATATAAACTGACAAAGAATATACGTATATATATGAAGATTTGAGACATGATAGGAATACGAATAAAAATAATGAGACAACTTTTGACTTAGTCACCTGACCTAATCCTTCTCTCTTTCGGGTTAGTTTTTTGGAAAAAAAGTTGGGGATAAACTCTGGGATTAAGATTTATTAGAATTTATTAAATAAGGGAAACATATAAGATGTTTTTATTAAAAAAAAAAGAAAACAAGTAGTATAAAATTAAGCAAATTAGTAAGTATTTTTCAACATAATATCCAAGTTTTTATTTAGTAACACAGTAGAAACTGAAATCAAACACTCAATTACTCTCCAAAATTAAATAATAGTACAAAATATGAGACAGTAAAATCATTCTGGGCCTTATTTTAAGATAATTCTACCGAGGCCTATATTGTGGAACCATAGCGTTGATAGGAGGTAGATTTTCCTTAACAAAACTATCGTTGCAGTAGTCATGGGTCCATCTACATAGGTTGGGAAATTTTTCTTCGGTCATGAGTTCGACTCTCATCGAAATAATCGGAAACCAGTAAGCGATGAAATTGGCAGCATGATCTACTGCGCCAATTTCGTCGCCTCCAAAGTATCTTTTGCCCCTAATTTCATTTTCAAGAATATTGAGGGCTTCTATGGCTTCCTCTTTGAACTTCTCTTGCTCCTCTCCTGTTAGCCGACATGCTTTCAACATTGTATGAATACACTGGCAAAAAAAAAAATGCCACTTTACCAGAATTATTGAGCATTCCAATTAATTTACAAGAATTCAACTATGTTGTAAATTTAAATTTCATTCAAGGTGTCCAAAATAATATTATTATCCAATAGAAAAACAACCATATGTGTTACTCTATAAGTTTTGTTTGATTCATTTAGATCCATTTACCGTGCTCTAATACGATCATATTTTATTTCCACAATCATTTGAAGATATAACAATAATACACGTAACATAAAATTTATGAAAAATCGAACAATTATGACATAATGCAAATTCCATAATTCAAATTTCAAAGATCCAATTTAAATTAATTTCTCGAAATTTCAAGACACAAATAATTCACATAAATACACATAAGTAAGTGTGATGAAACACGAGACCTAGTCAGTGAAGTAGACGAACCTTTTCTTCGATGAATTTGACCCAGAATCAGGTCATGGCTCTTTGGTAAGGATCTTGGGGGAGAATGGGCGGGCCTTGCCAAGTTTGGTCGATGTATTCAATAATGATCATGGTTTCAACAATTGGTTTTCCATTGTGCAACAAAACTGGCACTTTTTTATGAATTGGATTGGATTGTAGAAGAAGATTTGACTTGTTTTCCTTGTCTTCTTCAATATATTCAAATTCTACACCTTTCATTTTGAGGGCCATTTTCACTCTTGCAACAAACGGGCTGTACCAGAATCCCAACACCTTAACTTTCGACATCTCTTTCTCTCTCTCTTTTAAGTATGTTGTTTGATTTGAGAGGAACGGGGGAGTGATTTTATAGATGGTTATAATAATTTTGAAATATGTAGTAGTGCTATTGGAATATGGAATGATCTAATTGATTAGCCGCCTTAATCACCTTTTGACGTTTTCTTTTAAATTATTTGGTCAACAATTGTAAAATACAATCCAAATCTTGAGTGAGGCGGTCGCACATAAGTGGCGGTCAGGTGCGTGCATCACACGCGCCCCTCAAGGCGCGTGCAAGCGCCTGACAATTTTTTTTTAATTTGGCGCGTGTAACACACGCGCAGAACTTTTAATTACTTTTTCTTCCAATTTTTTACAGTTTTTTTTATTCTTTTTTTTTAGTTTTTTTATTTTTTTAATTTTTTTAAAGAGTCGAGCGAGGGGAGCCGAAAGCCTCAGAGCGAGCTAAAAAACATTAATGTTATCAAAATCATTATCTATAAATTAAAATTGGAACCGAAGGTGGAGAAGAAAAATAAATTTAAAAAATCGAATTTAAAAAAAAAAGCCCGACGGTCGGGTTTGACCCATTTTTACTGGGTTGGGTCAAAAGGATACGGTTTCACACCGAACACATTTTTAAAAATTGAACATCCAGAAAACAAATCTCAGCCCAATCGGATTAAAACTCACGTGACATCATTATTTGAACCCGAAACTTATGCCACCTAACGCGCCTAATCATCAAATGATGTCTTTCACAAAATAGATAATACAAAAAATGAATAAAAAATGAATAAAAATAAATAAATAAAATTTACCCTCTCCCACTCTCAAGTCTCAACCCATCTTTCTCTGCTCGGATTCACAACGGCGGCAGCAAAAATCACCGTCGTTCTTCTCTTTCTCCGGCGAGATGTAACCGCCGGTGGTGCTGCCGTCGCGTCTTCTTCATTTGCATAATCAAACCACCACTGAAAATTCCCAATTTCTAAATCCTATAAACCCAAATTGAAATCTGAAAGAGGGGGCGAAAGCTTCTATTTTAAACTTGTTCTTGATTGAGATTTTGCCACCGCCACCGTCACCTGACCGGCAGCAGCAGCAGAGAAGATCGCCGTCTGAAACTTGGGGATGCAGGTGGATTAATCGAAATTGTGCTCGGAGGCGGAATTACTATAATCGGAGGCGGTTGTGGTGGTGGTGGTGCATGGTGGTCGGCGGTAGAGGTGGGCAGCGGCGGTGGTGGTTGGCTGATTGAGATAGAAAGAGACGAGAGAGGGTAGATTATTATTATTATTATTATTATTATTATTATTATTATTATTATTATTATTATTATTATTATTATTATTATTATCATTTGTTTTGTTCCAAGAATTCGAAGAAGGTTAAGTACCAATCGATAAGAATGAAATATCCTCAGAATATTCAATAGAACATCTGCAGTTTTGATAATATATATACTAGAAGAAATTGAAACCAACAATATGATTTTTACTCTAATTTGAAATAACACTCGGAATCGATAATAACCTAGTGGCACATGCTCGACTCAAACAAACAGTGTAATAATCACTATTATGCATATTCGAACTAGCATTCGTGGTACAAAATTTAAAGACAAAAATCGCCACATCTAAATATAACTGATGCGAGCGAAATATCAAGATAAATCTATTTGGACTGCATTTTTTTAATTAAAGCTTCCTTGTTAGGTAGATATTCCTTAACAAGGATGTTACTGCAGTACTCTTTGGCCCATCTGCACAAATTGGGAAACTCTTTTTCGGTTATGAGTTCGACTCCCGCCAACTCTGAAAAAATCGGGATCCAATAAGCAATGCCATTGGCAGCAATGTCTACAAACCCAATGTTGTCACCTCCGAAATATTTCTTGCCCTTAATTTCATTTTCCAGAAATTTGAGATTTGCATTTGATTCCTCTTTGAGCTTCTCATGCTCCTCTCCTTTGCTCCAACAAGCTTTAAACAGTGTAGAGGAGCACTATAGATAGAAATAAAAAATATGAGAGAGAGAGAGAAAGAGAGAGATTTGTCATCAAAACTTGAAAAAACATGAACAAAAGATTAAAGGGTTAATTTGCCTAAAATACACCACCTTTTTTGGATTTTGAAATTTGATATGACTTTTAAAAATTCTCTGTAAATACACCATCATTACATCCATTTGAATTTTGACATTAATTTCAAAATCCCCAAATTTACATTTGACGTGGCTACCGGAATTGTACACGTGGAATTTCTTTCCGATGAGAAAAACACCGTCTTTAAAATTGTCACGATGGTGAATAAAATGACCTCAAATATTTTAAAAATTATACGATGGTGAACGAAATGAACCCTAATTTAGAGCCTCTGTTCAAATTGTTAAAACGATATCGTTTCATCCTATTAATATAGCCACATCAAATATGAAATGCCACGTCAATTAAAAAATGACACGTCAAATAAAAATTTGCACGTCTGTCGCCAGAGGTTCTCGCCGTGTCAAAATTCAAACAGATGTAAAGGTGGTGTATTTACAGAGAATTTTTAAAAGTCATGTTAAATTTCAAAATTTGAAAAAGGTGGTGTATTTTAGGTAAATTAATCCAAGATTAAAATACAAAAATTTTGTGATTATCAATTGAGTATATTCTTATTATAGAGTCTAGAGATAAAAAAAATGGTTCGAATTTTGAATGGACTGGACCATATTTCAAGAGGCTCGAAAAAAATTTTGGTCAATCCAATCATACCTAAAAAAATAAGATATACATGTCATGATCCAAAAATAAAAATCACATCTTGTCAGTTATCACTCGATAATGAAATTTATGTGTTACTTCATAATAATAAAAATCATAACTATATAAATCTGGAAATCCGTGATCGTGCAACACGTACACTAGTAAATACACGTGAGTATGATTGCAAAGAGGATCTTTGGGCAGAATGTCTGTACCTTCCCAAACTTCATCGATGTATTCAATAATGATCATGGATTCAACAATGGGTTTGCCATTATGAATCAAAACTGGAACTTTTTTGTGAACCGGATTTGATTCAAGAAGAAGAGATGACTTGTTACTGAGATCTTCTTCAACATATTCATAATCAACCCCTTTCATTTTGAGGGCCATTTCCACTCTTTTCACAAATGGGCCAGACCATTCTCCCAACACCTTCACTTCTCCCATATCTCTCTCTCTCTCTCTCTCTCTCTCTATAGAAGATGTTATTTTTGGGTATGTTTGATATGATGTGACTTGTTATATAGAGCTGGCTCAACTTGTTAACAAAGACCATGGGAAAATAATTGAATGAATTGTTGTAGGTTGCCTATTAATTGACATTGCATTACTTTATTTTACTGTTGAATAGTAATATAAAGAGTGGTGCTAATTGGACATAAATGTCCGGATATAATCTAGTTCGTTTAGGTAAATGAATCGGTTCGACCCGTTTAACTTATTTATTTAATTTTGTAATTTCTCCACATGCACTCAGTTTATTATTTTTTGAGTAATCTAATTCAAGTGAATGCATAAATATCTATTAAGTAATAGTATTTCCGAAATATTAGTGAAAAACTGAAAATCACAAAATAGTTTTATTAGTTTAATTTCGTATTTTTTGTATTCATATTTCTCTTTCTAAAAATGGCAGATTAGATTAATTAAGTAAATACATTAGAGCACTAGCCAATATCATTGTTATATTTGATAAATCATAAATTAAGATTATTAATATATTCATTTTATGTTCGGAGATGTATGTCAAAAAAGTATTAGTGTAATATAATATAGGAATAGGTGTGATTAAGAGATGAAAATTATGGGCAATGATACCAATTTCATGAAATGTGGGGAACTGCTGACGTACGCAATGATCTCAGCCGCTTAATTAAACAAGCTTTTTCTATTAGGTTAATTAGTAGTAGCTAATATTTCACTAATTACTGTAACGGTTGACTCTTACCTGATGATGTTAATGCTATACTGGTGGATGCTAAAGTAGTTGTTTTAATCGGAGTTTATCATACGAATCGATCTGCAAATTGAGACTCATAATTTAGCGTAATTTGTTGTTCGCAGTTTAATTAAGTTTGCCTGTTTGGATGAATAATTTTCTTAGATGGCTTAGGAAGATTGTTCTGATGATGCTCAAGTGTTTATAATATATTACCTTTAGAAAAATTATTAAAATGATGTTAATCAATACTCCCTCCGTCCCATTTATATAGGCGGATTGAAATTTTCACATGGATTAATAAAATTTATTGGAAAAGTAAATTATATAGTAAATTTCTTAATTTGCCCCTATTTATTATTTGACTATGTATTTTTTATGAGTTAATCAAAGAATTAAATATGGATATATTAGTAAATGAGCTAAAAAATATTACTTTTTATGGAAACAAACCTATATATTTGGGACATTCGAAAAAGAAAAACAAGCCTATATAAATGGGATGGAGGGAGTATATAACAATTTTCTCTAAGCAGAGAAAAGATCTCAATTTTTGTACAGTTGTACTCATTAATCAATTAATCTTCTTCTTTTCGACGCTGAAAAAAAAAAGAAAGCGGGGAAAAAGCGTGGACACACTAATTATCATTTAAACAGGAGGATACATCAAAATACATCTAGAGAGAGGGGGGGAAAATACCACACAATAATTCACCTAAGATGCTAATTCTTTCTCACTTGACGATCATGAAAATTTTGAATATTGCACTTTTCAATAACTATTCAAAAATTATAAATATGAGTAGGTCTCTTCTGAGACCGCCACTTATAAGTGACCGGATCTTTGACCTGACCCAGTCAAAACGGGTCGGGTCAACCCACAAGTTTTTTTAATTTTCGATTTTTTAATTTATTTTTCTTCTCCGTCTTCGGCTCCGATTTTAATTTATAGATAATGATTGTGGCAACATTAATGTTTTTAGCTTGCTCCGAGGTCTTCGGCTCTCCTCGCTCGACTCTTTAAAAAAAATAAAAAATAAAAAAATTTAAAAAAAGAATTAAAAAAACTATAAAAAAATCGAATAAAAAAAAATTGTCAGGCGCGTGCAAGCGCATTGAGGGGCGCGTGTGATGCACGCGCCTGACTTATATACTCAAAATGGGCGCGTGTGTTACACGCGCCCGACGCTCATGGGTTGCATCACTTACGTGCGACGTGTGCAGAGGAGTTTTTGTGTATAAATATTTTAATCAAAATAATATATCTACCAACCTATAAGAAGAATAAATCAATGATTCTCCCCCGAATTGCTCAAATTCTGAAAAAATTGAATCTAGCAAATTTCAATAATCGTCTTTAAAAATTATAAATATTTTAACCAAAATAATAGATCTATGAACCAATGTTGGATGCAACTGAATAAATAAATAAAGAGAGATCGAATATAGATTTAAGAGCCTCTGATTACCTGAAATTATAAAGCTTAGTTCAAACTTCAAAGGCAAGCTAAAAATAGACAGTTGGATAGATTTATATATAAACTGACAAAGAATATAGAGTTAATAGTCCTAAATAGCTCATTTTGAAACATAAAGATAAAAAATGGCCCATGAAACTTAAAAAACAAATTTTGTCCCCTTTTTACTTTTATACCCTTTACACTCTCTTAATATCATTCTATCTCTCTCCTCTCTCATACCCGCCCCCCACCCCATCCTACCCATCTGCCACTTCTTCTCTCTCTCTTTCTCTCTCACTCTCATCCCCACCTGCAACTCTCTTCTCTCTCTCAATCCAGCCGCCTCCGCATTCTTCTTCCATTCCGCCGCCGCCTTCTTCCTCACCGCCACCGCATTCTCTCTCTTTTTCTCTCTCTTCTCTCCTCTTTTTGTTTATTTCATGTATGTATATATACATACATGAATATTTATTTCATGTATGTATATATATATATATATATGAATACGGTGTGTACGTTTTATTTCTTGTATTTATGTATATACATGAAGCGTACGTATTCGTGTACGTGTGAATGTTCTTCATGTATGTATACATACATGACGTGTGCATGTTCTTGCATGCATGCACATATACAAGAAACATAAGTTCTTGTATATAAGAACTCTTCTTGTATGTGCGTACATACACGAACATATATTCTTGTATGTAAAAATAATACATTCATGTAAACCTACACCAGAAAAATATGTTCTTGTGTGTCAAAAAATCTTCATGCATATGCAAGAAAAATATGATCTTGTATATAAAAAAGACGTCGTCTATGTATGATCTTATACAACCCAAGAGAGCAAATGTTCTTGTATATATCACCCACCTTCAAGTATGTATAGTCCATGTTTATAGTACATGTATGTATACACACATGAAGAACATGCACACATACACGAACATGTACGTACGTGTATATATATATATACATGAGAGAGAGAGAAGAGAGAGAGACACAAAAGTAGGAGAGAGAGAGTGTAAGGGGGGAGGGTGTGTCGGCTGGGGAAGAGAGAGAGAGAAAAGTATGAGAGAGAGTGGAAATGGGGGGTAAGAGCACTCACATTGGTGGGCACAAAAAAAGTTGTGCCCACCCATATTTAATTAATATTTGTGGGGTATTGGTGGGGTAGGATGGGCACAAAAAAGTTGGCCACATTGGTGGACACAAATTAAGGTGGGCACACATATTATTTTAATGATTTTATTTTTCAATTTCATTTTTATTTTCATAATTTAAATAACATTAATTTTTAAATGCATTTTATTGAATTAAAAAAAACATTACATAAAGATAAATTAAAAAAAATACATTAATTCTACGGCGGCGGCGGGTAGGTGAGTCTCATTTCTCTCCTGAGCATTGCACAAAACGCAAGATAATTTTGGAGCGCGTCGGGTGCCATGCCCGTTGTGTCTCGAGTTAGAATCTCGTAGTTTGCCTGCCTCGTAATTTGATATTGCAAAGCATTAAACTTCTCTTCTATGTCAGCAGAAACTTTACCTTTTCCCCGAGCTAATGCCTTCGTCTTTTTCGTTCCCATTGGACGTGCGGCGCGAGTGCTTTCCGAGGTGAATTCGCCGCCGCTCGTCATGCCCGGAGTGCTTGGAGTGGAAGCTTCTGATGTCGTGGTGTAGCTCCCGTCTTCCCGGATCTTGGATCGCTTGGCGATATTCTCTTTGACTTTGCTGGAAGAGACGATAATATGGAACTTCGGCGTATCCCTAACCACGTTCCAAGCATCCAAATGCTTAAATGGGGTGTAGAATTTATTCTGCCACTCCGCTAGTGCTCTCTGAAAAATGTCCTCGCCGCTATGATATTGCTCCGAAGCATCCTTGTAGATTTGTTGAAAGAGAATCAACAAATCTTTGGTTCTCTTCCAATGACTGCGCAATTGCTCCTCACTTCGCGCTTTCGTTCCCTCGGGACGGAGGCGATTGTAGCACTCCATGATTCGCTCCCAATATTTTCCAAATTTTTGGGCGTTACCGACAATAGGGTCGTGGCTAATATCGACCCAACAATGAGCCAAGCACTCCATCTCGGCCTCACTGTAGTTATTTCCCCCGCCGCCTTCAGGTCTGCTGCTGCTGCCGCTGCCTCTTTAGCCTCGGATAGTGGCTTTACCCCGGCCCTTTTTCTTGGGCGTAGAAGTAACCGCGGGCTCCTCGTACTCCACGTTTACTTGGTCCTCGGACGAGTCCAAATTGACGGCCGATTGGAAGTCGCCAGGAGAAGGTGCCGGATGTGTAGGATACGTGGAGAAAGCCCCCGGTGAAAATTGAGGGACATAGGCGGAACCCGATGGAAATTGAGGACGGTTGGGGGTGGGGGTGGAGACGTTTTGGAAGGATGGACGTCAAAAATTGCCGTAGAAATTTGGATTATTGGGATCGAAACTTGCATCACTAGAACCGAACCAAGACCAATTTTGATTGGGATCCATTTGTAGCACAAAAATATAAGAAGTTGTAGAGATAATTTAGAAGAAATTGAGATTGAAATGTAGAGAATGGGGTGAAAATGAATGGAATAAGGTGTAGTATTTATAGGTAAAAATTAGAATTAAATTAAATTAAAATTAAAAAAAAAATCAAACCGTTGCCCAATACCGTACCGCCACGTAGCCATCCACCCTTCCCTGCCCAGCAAGCCCGCCCGGGCGCACATGCGCCCACCCCACCCGCCCTCTCCTGGGCGCCATCGTTGCGCCCACCCCCCTGCCCACCCGTCGCCCACCCCCAAAAGACCACCAATGCATATGCTCTAATGGGTATTAAAGAGGAGAGGGGGGTAGAAAGGTAAAAAAATTCAAAAAAATGATAGAATTTATATGTTTAAGTTTTTCGGACCGTTATTTATCTTTTAGTTTCGGAAAGGGCTATTTTGAGTTTTCACTCAAGAATGTATACGAAGATTTGAGACATGACAGGAATACGAGTAAAAATAATGAGACAACTTTTGACTTAGTCACTTGGCCTAATCCTTCTCTCTTTCAGGTTAGTTTTTTGGAAAAAAAGTTGGGGATAAACTCGATTAAGATTTATTAGAATTTCTTAAATAAGGAAAATATATAAGATGTTTTTATTAAAAAAAAGAAAACAAGTAATATAAAACTAAGGAAGGTAAGTATTTTTCAACATAATATCCAAGTTTTTATTTAGTAACACAGGTCACAGTAGAAACTGAAATCAAACACTCAATTACTCTCCAAAATTAAATAATAGTACAAAATATGAGACAGTAAAATCATTCTAGGCCTAATTTTAAGATAATTCTACCGAGGCCTATATTGTGGAACCATAGCGTTGATAGGAGGTAGATTTTCCTTAACAAAACTATCGTTGCAGTAGTCATGGGTCCATCTACATAGGTTGGGAAATTTTTCTTCGGTCATGAGTTCGACTCTCATCGAAATAATCGGAAACCAGTAGGCGATGAAATTGGCAGCATGATCTACTGCACCAATTTCGTCGCCTCCAAAGTATCTTTTGCCCCTAATTTCATTTTCAAGAATATTGAGGGCTTCTACGGCTTCCTCTTTGAACTTCTCTTGCTCCTCTCCTGTGAGCCGACATGCTTTCAACATTGTATGAATACACTGGCAAAAAAGAAAATGTCACTTTACCAGAATTATTGAGCATTCTAATTAATTTACAAGAATTCAACTATATTGTAAATTTAAATTTCATGTGTCCAAAATAAAATTATTATCCAATAGGTACATAAGAAATTGAAATAAAAACAACCATATGTGTTACTCTATAAGTTTTGTTTTGATTCATTTAGATCCTTTTACCGTGCTCTAATACGATCATATTTTATTTCCACAATCATTTGAAGATATAACAATAATACACGTAACATAAAATTTATGTAAAATCGAACAATTATGACATAATGCAAATTCCATAATTCAAATTTCAAAGATCCAATTTAAATTAATTTCTCGAAATTTCAAGACACAAATAATTCACATAAATACACATAAGTAAGTGCGATGAAACAAGAGACCTAGTCAGTGAAGTAGACGAACCTTTTCTTCGATGAATTTGACCCAGAATCGGGCCATGGCTCTTTGATAAGGATCTTGGGGGAGAATGGGCGGGCCTTGCCAAGTTTGGTCGATGTATTCAAGAATGATGATGGTTTCAACAATTGGTTTTCCATTGTGCAACAAAACTGGCACTTTTTTATGAATTGGATTGGATTGTAGAAGAAGATTTGACTTGTTTTCCTTGTCTTCTTCAATATATTCAAATTCTACACCTTTCATTTTGAGGGCCATTTTCACTCTTGCAACAAACGGGCTGTACCAGAATCCTAACACCTTAACACTCGACATCTCTCTCTATCTAAATATGTTGTTTGATTAGAAAGGAAATGGGGAGTGATTTTATAGATGGTTATAATAATTTTGAAATATGTAGTGATATGGAATGATCTAATTAATTAGCCGCCTTAATCACGTTTTGACGTTCTTTTAACTTATTTGGTCAAAAAACAAAAATTGTAAAATACAATCCAAAATATGTTTAATGCATAATGAGTAATGAGTCACTTAGTATACCTTTTTTTTGCAATATTTTGATAGGTGACGAGCAAAAATCCATAAAGGTCGATGTCTAAATGATACTTCCTCCGTCCCGTTGAAATTGTCCCGCTGAAATTGTCCTTTTACTGTTCGGAACGGTTATTAAGGAAAAAGATAAAAAGAGAGAAAATTGATATGTCTCACTTTAGAAGGGTTAATTATTTTATTTTTTTGGAAAAAAAAATGATAATTTAAATGGGATAACTCAAAAGAAAAAGAGGACAATTTCAGTGGGACGGAATGATTATTATAACGTAAAAATTGAGAGAGAGTAGGTGATCGTTGCGTCAATTGATTGCTCTATTTACGCAGGGGATGATCTCACTTCTCAGTGTTCTCACCCATAAATCAAACTTAAAAAAAGAAAACTCAAAAAAACGAATCCGGATCGCCTGACACGTGGAAATCTTACCACTATACTACAACGACAACTAGAATTTACATCTTTCTCTCTCTCTCTACCTGGTTACATTAATTTTGAAATATATGTGATTGAACAAGGAAAAGTTTAGCGCTAAGGAATGATCCTATTACTATTCTTTGGTCAACAATATTAAAATAGAGTCCAAATAATAGGATAAATTTAAATAGTCATAATATGACTAGCCACAATACCATTTATAATTAAAAAAAATCGATTTGATAATTTTGATTTTAAATTGAACCTGTTAATAAATTTTTATTACTAGTATGTCCTTGATACTCCCTCCCTCCCTCCCAATAACAAGGTCCCTTCTATTAAATAATATTCTCATCTCCAATAGAAGGGGACATTGCTATTGGGACGGAGGTAATATTAATTTTATCTATTTATTATTATTTTATTTATAATTTATAAAATTAATTAAATAAAAAAACTTTTTTTTTCCTCATCTCCTCTCTCTCTCTCATCACCGATGTTGCAAACTGCAACTCCTTCACCATTCGATTCTGCAAAAAAAAGGAGCGATATTGCCGCCGCCGCTGGGTGGCGGCGCACAGAAGGGGGCGCATCAAAGTATCCAGAAGTCAGAGGCGGATGTGCAGATTTCAGATCAAATTCGATTATGCAAAACGAGAGTTGGATTCAATTCTGTGAAAAATTGAATTTGATGGGTGTTTCAGCAACAGAGATGGGTGTCGGTGATGGAGATCTGCTAAAATTTTCAGAAAAATGTAGATAAATGAATAATCAAGTTCGATGCTCGCTGGCCGTATTCGCGGCGGCGCTGCCATAATAAGGCTGCCATCGCCGCCTGCCGCCATCTCTACCATCTGCAAGAAGTTGTCGTCGGATTAATCGGGAGATGGCTCATGGGCAAGAAGTTGTCGCCGGAGAAATTGAAGGAAGAAGAAAAAGAGTGATGGCGGCGGTTTCTGTGCAGAGAGAGGTGAAGTGTTTGTGTAGGGGGAGTGAGGTTAATTGCATGCGTGGAAAATAAAAAGGATTAATTAATATATTTTTAAATAAAAAAGATTAATTAATAAATATTTAATTAGATATGACCATGTAAATTAATAATAAATAAAATGTATTAAATTTTAATTAATATATAATTATTTACATATTCTTATATGGCCGGCCATATTATTAGAAAGCCCCAAATAATAAATAAACGACATGCTATTTTTTCCATTTATTCCCCCTTCAGTCAGGTGTCTCATATACAAACTATAGATTGATTAAATAGTTGATAATGATATACCGTTCTTAACCAAAGTATATTAAATACTTTATTTATTGTAGTTCAGATCCCAGTAATGTGTTGGATGTGTTATATCATTTGTTTTTCAACAAAAAGTATTCGAACCAAAAGTCGATGAATCAATAATTTTCAACATAACATCTGCAGTTTTCATAATATATACTAGAAGAAATTGAAACCAACAATATGATTTTTACTCTAATTTGAAATAACACTCGGAATCGATAATAACCTAGTGGCACATGCTCGACTCAAACAAACAGTGTAATAATCACTGTTATGCATATTCGAACTAGCATTCGTGATGGTACAAAATTGAAAGACAAAAATCGCCACATCTAAATATAATTGATGCGATCGAAATATCAAGATAAATCTATTTGGACTGAATTTTTTTAATCATAGCTTCCTTGTTGGGTAGATATTCCTTAACAAGGCTGTTACTGCAGTACTCATTGGTCCATCTGCACAAATTGGGAAACTCTTTTTCGGTTATGAGTTCGACTCCCGCCAACTCTGAGAAAATCGGGATCCAATAAGCAATGGTATTGGCAGAAATGTCTACAAATCCAATGGTGTCACCTCCGAAAAATTTCTTGCCCTTAATTTCATTTTCCAGAAATTTGAGATTTGCATTTGATTCCTCTTTGAGCTTCTCATGCTCCTCTCCCTTGCTCCCACAAGCTTTAAACAGTGTAGAGGCGCACTATAGATAGAAAGAGAAAAATATGAGAGAGAGAGAGAGATTTGTCATCAAAACTTGAAAAAACATGAACAAAAGATTAAAATACAAAAATTATGTGATCATCAATTGCGAGTATATTCTCATTATAGAGTCTAGAGATAAATAATAATAAAAAAATTGGTCCGAATTTTGAATGGACTGGACCATATTTCAAGAGGCTCGAAAAGAAATTTTGATGGGCCGAGACACCAAGAAATTGGCTCAACCTAATAGTTAGATATATCTTGCTAGTTGTCACTCGATAATGAAATTTATGCGTTACTTCATAATAATAAAAGTCATAACTATATATATAAATCCCGAAATTCGTGATCGTGCAACACGTACACTAGTAAATACACGTGAGTATGATTGCAAAGAAAATAAGAAATAGTTAGTGAAGTAGACGAACCTTTTCATCGATGAACTTGGCCCAGAAACGAGCCATGGCTCTTTGATAAGGATCTTTGGGCAGAATGTCCGTACCTTCCCAAACTTCATCGATGTATTCAATAATGATCATGGATTCAACAATGGGTTTGCCATTATGAATCAAAACTGGAACTTTTTTGTGAATCGGATTTGATTCAAGAAGAAGAGATGACTTGCTACTGAAATCTTCTTCAACATATTCATAATCAATCCCTTTGATTTTGAGGGCCATTTCCACTCTGTTCACAAATGGGCTAGACCATCCTCCCAACAGCTTCACTTCTCCCATATCTCTCTCTCTCTCTCTAGAAGATGTTGTTTTTGGGTATGTTTGATATGATGTGACTTCTTATATAGAGCTGGCTCAACTTGTTAACAAAGACCGTGGGAAAATAATTGAATGAATTGTTTAAGTTTCCTATTAATTGACATTGAATTACTTTATTTTATTGTTGAATAGTAATATAAAATACGAATACGTGTGATCAAGAGATGAAAATTATGGGCAGTGATACCAATTTCAACATCTGCTTTTACTAATTTTGAAATGTGGGGAAATGCTGACGTACGCAATGACCTCAGCCGCTTAATCAAATAATCTTTTCTATTAGGTTAATTAGTAGAGTGATGCTATTCGGACATAAATGTCCGGACATAATCTAGTTCGTTTAGGTAAATAAATCGGTTCGATCCGTTTAACTTATTTATTTAATTTTGTAATTTCTTCACATTCATTCAATTTATTATTTTTTGAGTAATCTAATTCAAGTTAATGCATAAATATATAGTATTTCCGAAAGATTAGTGAAAATCACAAAATAACTTTATTAGGTTAATTTCGTATTTTTTGTATTCATATTTCTCTCTCTAAAAATGGCGGTTTAGATTAATTAGTAAATACATTAGAGTACTAACCAACACCATTATTTTATTTGATAAATTATAAGTTAAGATTATTAATATATTCATTTTAGGGCCAACTCTTTTTAAATACCACACAATAAAAGACAGAAGTTATTCACACTCATTTATAAGAGTAGGAGTTTTTCATACCAAAATCAGTAAAAAGACTAAACTACCCTTATTAAACAAATAAAAAAAACAACTAAAAAAAACTTGTATATCTTTCTCTCTCTTCAAACTTGTCTCTCTCTCTCTCAAACTCGTCTCTCTTTCTCTCAATCCGACGCCACCACCGTGTGAACCAACCCTCGACGGCACCATGAGCGGAAATCGATCGGAAGAGACCTAATTGTTCACACGGTAGCACCACACGGTGGTTCACACGGCGGTAGCCACCGTTCACACGGTGGCTACCACCGTGTGGTGCTATCGTGTGAACAATCAAGAGACGTAATTGTTCACACGATGGACCACACGGTGGTTCACACGGTGGCTACCACCGTGTGAACCACCGTGTGGTGCGATCGTGTGAACAATCAAGAGGCCTAATTGTTCACACGGTTGCACCACACGGTTGTTCACACGGTGGTGGCCTGCACCGTGTGCACAAGAACATTTCATTTAGGCCTCTTATCTTTCCACGTGTTAATGATTTAGATGTTTAGCGATTCTCTAATAGCTTATTTCAATATTTATAACCACTTAACACCTCAATCGAACACGTACATATAACATTTGTGTAATTCACTAGTGTAAGATGTACTTTCTCAATAACAAGATGTCAACGTATATTACAAATATCTTCCTAATCTAAGACTTATACACAATACATAATGGATTTCGTTCATGCAATCCTATAATGATACAAATAGACATATTTATTCATAATAATCGTTCATACGCACTCAATAATATGTAAATTAGTGATTTGTCATGCATTTAATGAAAAATTAATTGTGTTCTTGTGCACACGGTGCAGGCCACCACCGTGTGTACAGTGGTAGCCACCGTGTGAACTACCGTGTGGTCCATCGTGTGGTGTAGAACTCGCGGAAAAAAAAAATTTTTGATGGCTAAATATAGCTTCATACCTTCTTTATGAACCCAGAAACACTTATCGGCGGTCCTATTTACACTTCAACTCCTCTTTTTTCGAATAATCTTGTGATTTTTACAAGGATTTTGAGAGACCCATTTGTAAAAAAATCGCACGTTTTTTCTTCAATCTTTTTTCTCTTCTTTCTTGTCCTAAATGTAATGTATTTAATTGTTGTTGTGATATTAATGAGAGTAAACAACCTCTCTTACAAAACATTGAATGAATGTTGTTGTAGGGGTTGTGATCGACGATGAATTGAATGTATTTTAGTTTTTAGTATTTTATTATTTATTTATTTTATTTGTTGATGAAGATGATGACTAAAAAAAGAAAAAAAAAGACAAAAAGGATAAGTTAGGGATATTTTAGTCTTTTTACTGATTTTGGTATGAAAAACTCCTACTCTTATGGATGAGTGTGAATAACTTCTATGTTTTATTCTTTGGTATTAAAACATGCATTCTCTCTTCCTTTTATGTCCGGATATATATGTATTAGTGTAATTAGTATTAGCTAGGTAATATAGTCCATTAATATTTCACTAATTACTGTAACGGTTTAGTCTTACCTGATGATGTTAATGCCATAATGGTGGATGCTAAATTAGTTGTTTTAATCGGAGTTTATCATACGTATCCATTCACGAATAGAGAGACTCATAATTTAGCGCAATTTGTTGTTCACAGTTTAATTAAGTTTGCCTGTTTGGACAAATAATTTTCTTAGATGGCTTAGGAAGATTGTTCATGGTGATGCTCAATAAGTGTTTATAATATACTAGTATTGTGGTACATGCGTCGCACATATTATTGATAGATTTTAATAATAAGAATATATATGTATGAAAAAATAAAATAATCGTATCATAATAAATTTAAATAATAAAAGTAGATACATAAAAATAGATAAATCCTATTATAATTTTGAGGAAATTTAAATGCAAGAGGATTCTTATCTTATTTCAAATATATAAAACTTATTTATATTAAATTATTAAAGTACCCTAAATAATATAAATAAGTAAGAATATTATAAGTATAATCTAATAATATATAATAGATAAATATAGTATATGATATTCATTATTTTCCTATAATTAAAAAAATAATAGGGATATAATAGGTAAATAAATTTTTATAAGAGAGCATAATAGGCAAATCAATTTTTGTAAACAAGACACTTTTATAATAGGTATAGATTTCCATTAAATAAAATTATTAATCAGTTAATCTTCTTCTTTTCGACGCTGAAAAAAAAATAAAAAGGAAATAAAGAAAGCAGAAAAAAAAAACTTAAGTAAAGGATGATATTATAGGAATATTCCAGTTTAATGCTTCTCTTAAGCAGTACAAATATCTAATCGTCTTCCTGAAAGGCAAATTGAAATTGATGGCGAAATATTTATAATTTACTCAAATTAAAAAACATTAATGTTGTTTTTAAAATATTACTCCCTCCGTCCCAATAGCAAGGTCTCACTTCTTTAATTGATGAAAGTATTAATTAATAGAAGCGAGACCTTGCTATTGGGACGGAACGAGTATTACATTAGTAAGTGGGCCTTTGTCTCATTGTGTTGGCACGAGACTTGAATTAAAATTCTTTAGACACCATAATTGACTATTTCAAATTTTCAATCAAGTATGAAGTACCACCAACTCAAACAAAATGAGTCATGTAATCCAATCCATGACTCTTGAAAATTCTTTTATTTAAATAAAAAAAAAACACTGAAATAAGTGATGTATAGTATTCTACATCTTCTAGATTCAATCAATTTGGTGAAGTATAATCACCATATTTTCTAAATACATATTACTATAGTATAGTATGATATATAGACAATAAATGCTACACCACATGTAGTAGTTGACTAGACAATAAACATGGGTAGATCGTACGTACATACTCTTTAACTCAAGCAATTGGTGTAGTATTCACCATTATTTTATGTATACTCGAACTAATATTCGTGATCATATATTAAAAAAAAAATCGCTTCAACAAAATATAATTATTTGAGCGCAATTTTAGTATAAATCTATTTGGATTTAAATCCTTCAACTATAGCATCTTTGCTAGGTAGATTTTCCTTAACAAAACTAACACGGCAGTACTCATTGGCCCATCTGCATAAATTAGGAAACTTTTTCTCCGTCATGAGTTCGATTAAATTAAACTGATTTTTGGAAGACGCAAATTTAATTCAATTAAGAAAAAAAATTCAATAATCTAAAAACAAAATCGTAAAATTAAGTTCAAGATTATGTATTAATATTCTCATAATTAACACCGAAATTTGGGCTATCTGAAAAATATAAAATCCGAATAAAAGGTTGTCTATTTCAACTTGAAATCTCCAATTAGGCCGGTGGACACGACTAGACTAAGTCTATCCGTTACAAATAACATTTCACATATATAGAATCCCAAAATCCGTGATTGGGGTACACTCGTGTATACACGAGAGTATGTGTGAGAAGAAATTAAACGAGAAATAGTTAGTGAAACAGACGAACCTTTTCATCAATGAACTTAGCCCAGAAACGAGCCATGGCTCTTTGATAAGGATCTTTGGGCAGGATGGCTGGACCTTTCCAAATTTCATCTATGTATTCAACAATGATCATTGATTCAGCAATGGGCTTACCTTTATGCACCAAAACAGGCACTTTTTTATGAACTGGATTGTATTCTAAAAGAAGAGGTGACTTGTTTTTGACATCTTCTTCAATATATTCATATATAACCCCTTTCATTTTAAGGGCCATTTCCACTCTTTTCACATATGGGCTATACCCTTTTCCTCCTATCACCTTCACTTCTTCCATCTCTCTCTCTCTCTCTCTCTCTCTCTCTCTCTCTCTCTCACACACACACACATTCATGTGATTTTGGTCATAGTTGATTTTTGGGTTAACTTGGAGTAAGTATAAATAATTAAGATAGTGTGGATCAAGGGGATTGTTCTAGTTAATTTGACCATAAAGGGATAAGAGTTTAAATTTTATTGCATTGATTGAATAGTTTGAATACGTGTTACCAGAGATCAATTATTACAATATATTTGCTTTTACCAAATTTCTGAAATTTATGTGGTAGAAAATGCTGACGTAGGCAATGATCTCAGCCTTTTAAACAAGCAGATAAGCTTTTCTATTAAGGTTAGTAGGTTTTATATTCTTTTATATTATTTGATTAGCATCAAGGTATGATCTATTAAAATTGATTAGATTTCTGCTAATCATAGATTCCTTAATCAACCTTTTTTTCATCAAACATGCACTACAAAAATGAGGTCATTTACCTACTGAAATTATCAACGGATACCAATCAGTTGGTAAATACCGACGGAAAAAAGGAGGATTGCTTCTGAATAAATTTTCGACGGATTGCCGACAGACCATTGGCAGGGTCATTCGTGCCGGATTTATTATTACGTTAAGGTCAGACTTTTATCACAATATAAATTTATCGGGCTAAATTTGTGTATTTTTCCTAAAAAAATTAGCACTGGAATTTGGCCAAATTCAAATTTACAGCAATTTTTATTATATGTGACATTAGATTGTTTTCCCATTTGGACGAAAAATTTCCTTAACAAAACTGTTATTGCAGTACTCATTGGCCCAGTCCCATCAACTTTGAAATGATCAAGACCCAATAGGCAATGAAATTGGCCACAATATTTATATTTATTTATACTTATATAAAAAGAGTCTTAGTCTATAAAATTTAATTTGTCTATTATATCCTTAATATATATCTTATTTAAAGGTAATAATATAATACAATATACTATGTTTATAATAAATATAATAATTCATAGGCAATTAAAGTTCTTTTTAATGAGTTTGCCTAAGATACTATATAAGGTAAATCTATTACTATTATAAAATATAATTGAATTATTTATTAGAATTTACGTCTATTTTGAATAATTATTTCAATAGTATTGTACCATTAAATTTTGTATCCATAAATTAGAATTCGTCAACAAGTGAAAGAGATTGATGTGAAACAAAGAAAAATAATTAGCCTATATTTTACAATTATGGAATCAATGACTCAATTTACGTAAAAATAGACGTCATGCGCGAGTATCTAATTTTTTTGTGTGAGAAAAATCAATATTACTATTACATATTTGTTATAAACCACCACTAACAAATATTTCCTTCATCCCACTCGAAGTGACACACTTTTTTTCGGCATTGTTATTATGGAGAAGGTTTAATAAGAATAATGAGATAGAAAGTGGTTGGGCGCACATTTTTTTCGTGAGAGTAAGTGGTTTCCTTTTTTGGACTGTGCCACTTCGAGTGGAACGACCCAAAAAAGAATATGTCGAGTGCGGATAGATAGTTGTCCGTCGATAAATCATATTTGTCGGTTAATTGTGTGTGTTTTTGTAGTGTTTTATGTCTTTAAAAATTGAGTATTCGGCTAGCAATTTGTCAAATTTGTAAAACTAATCCTAGAAGAGACAAAACAAAAATCTAGAATCCAAATCTAGATTATTCTAAAGATGAAATAACATTTCTAAATAGGTTCTATAATTTTTTTAGTTAGCTAATAGTTGTTATTAGATCAAATGTGTTTTAGAAAGATCTTAACCATTAATTTGAATAATCCCAAATTATAAATAAAGATATGCGACATTGTTTTGAAATGCGTTCAAAGAAATTAAAATCAAATTAAAATATAAATAATAGTTTATTTATAGACTATATACTTTTATAATTTTTATTTTCGCTCGTCAAATACGTTAATAAAAAATATATTTTTCTAAAAAATTCGTAATGATGAGAAATGTGACTAATATTAGAATGAAATGTTATGTACGAATGCACATATATTTTGCTAGTGTAAGAAAATGATGATAAATCCAGATCCAGTAATAGCTCCCATAGTCATTCCAAATCTAGATTTACAACATTCCATATTTAAATTTTATCATGTCCAGTAGTTGTTTGATGTATTAGAAACATAAATGAGAATCAGATCCTGCAAATCCTCTTCCAACGATTCTAGTATCACCAACGATTTCAGTTTCACCGGCGCTTCCTTCATTTGCAGCAATTCCAACAATTTCACCTTCACCAGCGATATCAACTTCACCGACGCTTCTAGCTCCAACTATTCCTTCTTCATCTCCGGCAGTACCTTCTCCACCGACGACATAGACACATAAGTCAGCTTAGTAGGAGTAGGCAACGCTTTGTTGGAAAAGTCTCGCAGAGAAACATATTTATAATAAAAATGAAACAAGAATTCTCTAATATTCTATATTATGCATATGTAGATAGCGAAAAGTTGTGAAAATTGACCCAACTGAAAATTGTGAAAATCTTAAGTATCTCCATTGACACAACTCAAAACTGTGAAAATTTTAAGTTATAGATGTAATTTTGAAAATTTCATGAAATTTGGAGCTTTTCGAAACGGAAGTTGAGTATTTTTAATTCTAACTAGTAACTGGGCTCAAGAAAATATTCAATGTTCAGCGCCACGTGTAGTTTTTTATTAATGAGAATTAAATTGATCCTCGCATATTAATCAATTCCAAAAACTTAATTCCGTTGAACATAGGGGTGTGCATCGGTCGGTCTGTTCGACGAACCGACCAAAATTTTATAAAACGAAAATCGAACCAATGGTATTTTTTTCAGACCGAACCTATCGAATTTTAGGCTCAAATCGAACCGAAAACCGAATCAAAAAATTCGGTCGAATTCAGTCGGTTTTCCAAAAACCGACAGAATATGCTAATATTTTGAACATTGATAATAAAAAAAACTTGGGCCCTTAATGATTTGAATTAAGTATTGATTAATTAATTCCGTTGACCTTTAATCCCAAATTCTGGCCAAAGCTTAATTTCTCCCTTGAGGCGATTTCATCCTTCTTCAACAATTTCACTAGTAACATTTTTAATTTGATGGAATTTGGATCTGTTTTTTTTTTTTTTACTTGCCAATCTGCGTAAATTTTGACTTTGGACTTATCATCAGTTTAAGAAATCGATAACAAGATCAGTCTTTGCCATGATTAAGTAGCAACTTTTTTCATGCATTTTGAAAAGCAGATTATGCCTCAAATGAAGAGGGATGGATGACAAGCTGCCTTGGTTTACTCTCACCAAGGACTAGCTAGACAAATTGTGACTAGTGTGTGTCTACTTTGGAATTAGACTTTTGTGGTCATTTTTATTCTATTTATTCTATATTAATATGTGTTAGCAAGAGCTAACCCATTTTATATATATGTGCTCTCTTTATTTTTTGATGAAAATTATGAGATTTTTTTATGGTCAAATTTATGATTTCTTGCATGCCTCTATTATCGTACTCCATATCAATTTAATACTGATGATCGGACTCTTAACAAATAGTTTCACTTGTTTGATCTTGTGAACATCACAAATTGGAGCTCAAGTTAAACCAAACTCTATCGTAAGGTTCGTTGTACCCTAGTTTTTGTCATTCAACTAGGGTTGGTTGTCAATCAATTGTGTTTGCATGTTTTATTTAGGAAGTGGCTTTTCCTTTAATTAGAAATCTTGAAATGCAGAGATACTCCTCCACGTAAAACTTGGACTATGCCCACATTTGACATTCAAAAAATCCCTCCTTAATTGAAAAATATTTCGTGCTTTAAGAACACGACGAACAAGAGCATTGGGGTCGGAAATAAATCTCCAACCAAACTTCCCAAGCATGGTTAAATTGAATAGTTGAAGATTAGGAAATTTCTAGTGGAAATCCCCATGGGGGAATTAGACCTTTTTTTTTTCTTTTTCTTTTTTTTGGTGAGATGAACGAATCTTATATTGATCGATATGATCAAGAGTTCGCAGATTACAAGAGATCTCACAAGAATTCCTAGAAACTATGAATTGTACTAGAGTAATTATAATTAGAAGGTTTAGTATATTCTTATTTATTTATTTGTTTCCTTAAGAGAACTACAAGGCAATTCTATCTAATTAAGGGGAATCGATTCCTGAATTCCATGGCTACTTTCCGGAGCTATCATATTTGTGATTAATTAGATACGTAAAATTGCATTTTTTTTCTATATTTATTTCACAAATTATATTTTTCCTTTTATAACACCTTTGGCTTATATGACATATAAGTGGTCATGGACCTAAATTCCTTAGGCTGCAGGCCCTCAATTTCCTATTTATCATTTTAATTTTCGTTTCCTTGTAGAATTAGCTAGGTTAGGTTTTGTTTAGGCCTTTAAATACATTCCCTTTTTATTAATAGTATATTATCTTTATCTACGTGAAGAATTAAGCTGCAATTAGGGTTTCGAAGATGACGTCGGCTAGCAGTCCTGTAAAATTAGAATTGGTTGGGCGGCCATGCCACCTTCTTCTTTTGTTGAAGAAGGAGGAGTTAGCAAGATGGAGTATAAGACAGCAATGACTACCTTTCTCTCTCCTTTGAAGAAAGATATGGTAAAGGAGCAAGAGATCGTTACCATGGCTTTGGTTATGAGAAGAGGGTTCACTATAATGTTTATTGTATTGAGAGTTATGTTGGTGTGTGATCAGGAGTCGTTGGATGATCTGGTGATGTTTATCGGGATGAATCACTCGTTTGCAGTGAAGGCATCCCGATTTCCTGAATATATGCCCAATTGCATCTACTTCAGCGGGGGTTGGAGCTGGAGATATGGTAAACAGAATAAACCGCCGTTATCTGATGTTTAATTACGATTACAAACGTAAGTTTGTTTATGATACAAATTACTCGCAGTTGTTTTATGGCAACGACTTTCCTTTTTTATCACATTTTGCCTTGGTTTACTCTCACAAGACTAGACTAGACTAGACTACTAGCTAGTTTTTTTGGATGAAAATGATGAGATTGATTTAAATGATTTCTTGCATGCCTCTAAATCGTACTCCATATATATCCTCGTAGCAAATAGTTTCACTTGTTTGAAGAAGGGCATTTTTGGCTCTTTTTGAGATTTTGTCTTTTTTTCCTTTTCCTTTTTTCATGGTTGCATGTTTTTGGCCATGACATTGATTATATACTTACCCTTTTGTTGTTGAACTGATTTACCTCAAAGCGTAGTTAGGGTTTACATTTTTAATTTTTTTTATGGATGGGTTTTCATCATGCCGCTGAAGATCCAACGGTGCAGATCAAATCCGTGCAGAATATATAATGCAGTCTCCACCCTTTTTCTTGATTTTGGGTCTGTTTTTCATTAGTTTTTCTAGCTCCATTATAGTAGTATATGATTTGAAATCTTAATAGAATATTCAAACTTTTTCCTTCAAATAAAATAAAAATAAAAATAAAAAAGAAATAGAATATTCAAACTTTTCTCCATTTTTGGTCTGTTTTTCATCAGTTTTTCTAGTTCCATAATATTTGATTTTCGGATATTGAACGGACAGAAATTTCTTAAATGAAATGGTGACTATGTTTTTAATGCATGGCAGACATGGGAATTAATCAGACAAATTCAAACTCATCTAAACAATAATGTCAAAATTAATTGAGTGAAATCAGAGGGAGCATAATTAATTTCTTATTGACAAAAAAAATTAATTACCAACCTTGCTGGTGGAACCCTCGAACCAGAGATTATCAATATATAAAATAAATTTACCTTATCATAAAACCCGCGAAATTATATCATACACAGAATCATAAATTCGTAAATAAATTTAAATGTTACTTTAGAAAATTATTGAGATTCAAGTAATTAAACGTAACGGTCGTACGTAAAAACGAATTATGCAAATTAATCATCATTATGGTCCATTCGATTTGCAAGTTCATGACTAGTCCAGAAAGAGACTGGCCCATTAATGACTATTCTTAATCAACTAGTGTTACATTCACATGTTGCAAATAAGTAGAGTTGTCAAAAGTGGTCCGATTCCGATCTAGCACAACTTTTTATTAGGTTAATGTTGATTGTTGCATTTTTTGCTCGAAAATTTTTCGACACAATCAGTCCGATCGAAAGTGCCAATTTGGCCCCCAAAGTAAACCCGATCCGGCCTAGATTTTTTTATATAAAATTATTTTTTGGGTTGATCTGTATTGATATAATTTTGTTAGAATTTTTTGACTCGACGTGATTTATTTGACAGCTCTAATTACACAACAACTATTGTTTAGCTCTTGCATTGTAGAATTTTAGTATGTATATATAGTAATAGTATTCATCGTGGCAAATAACAGTTCTAAAAAATACGAGATTCAAATTACAAAATGAAATAAATTAACGGATCCTAAATATTCCTCGTTTTTCTTTAGTTTGAATTCTGCATTAGAAAGGTGAAAATAAGAAACCCAGATAAAAGCCTTCGTCTCCAAAAGGTTTCTAAACCCAATTCAAAATTTCAAAAGAAACTGTTTCACTTAGTCACTTTATACACACCTCAACGGTTAAAACAAAAGTTTGAACTATTTTCTTTTTTCTTTTTTTTTTATACTAGATTTTATTTTTTCTTTAATATGTCAAGTTTGTTATCTTTCAAATATGTAGATCTTAAAATAAAAAGAAAAGTGCATTCAAATATCACGGTGCATTTTCTCAATACGAAGCATTAGCCAAAATCCGAAACAAACATATAGTCGTTGACCCATATTAGGCGATACATGTATTTGATGTTTATTTTAATTTCGTATTTTTATTTAATGAATAAAGTTTTCCGAATTTTCGTATCTCGTTTGGGTGTTGGGAAGTTGTTGTCACACTTTTTTTTCTTTTTTTTTTTCAGTTAGAAGTACCAGCAAGCACTATATATTTTGAAGACGGCACTAATTTGGTAAGTAGAGCATAAACTCTTACAAGGCAAGTCTTGAAATACAATTGGAGGGTTGTGGTTAGAAAATAAAATAAAATAAAATAAAATAATAATAATAATAATAATAATAATAATAATAATAATAATAAATCTCAACTCTATGGCCCAAATTTTGTAGTTCTATCAAGATTCACTTTTAAGCATACCTTAATCATTTATGTAATCATTTTGGATTCAATTTGTACCAAATTTTTGGATGAAAAATGACAGTCTAGATCCAAATTAAGTTATTTTATTTATTTATTTATTTATTTATTTTAATCACATGTAACAATTGTGCAATTTGGACATAATGGGACATGGATTTTGCATATTTAAAAAAAAATGATGTTAAAAAGACGTCTATATTAGAGCAAATTAATATAAAATAAAAAAACAACTTATATTTTGGTGATACTTGAACCAACGATCTTTCGTCAAGGAAAGACTATTTGGACTACTACTATATGATGTAACATCGATAAAATTACTCACTTATATATGAAGCTTTAGGGACGGAACAATGATGTCCTCACGAACGAATTTCGTGGTTTTGATGAAATCATTGATGCCCATTTAGGGAAAAAAATATTATGTGATGGAGATTACTACAAATGGAGCAGTGAAGAGGCATTGAACATGATTTTTGTCACCTAGTATTGATAGAAATTTCTTGGCTTCATGCTGCATTTCCTTTTTGTCTCAATTAAGAATTTAGCTTAGCAGCTGACAAGGTTTAACTGAATCAAGAATTATAGAATAAATATACCATTAAAGAAAACAAATAACTTTCTGGAAAATAACATATTATTAGATGAATCTGCAGAAAAAAGAGGGAGAGAGAAAAAGAAAGGATTTTTCACATTTCTAAGCCATTGCAGTTGCCAATGCCTTGTAATAAACTAATAATTATAACAAAAAACGCCTAATTTAAGCTAAGCACCAGCATTTAGCAGCCTCACTTCCATTCTTGGTTTCTTCTTCTCTTCGTAGCATTGTGCCTAAACCCTCTCTCTCTCTCTCTCTCTCTCACCCACACACACATGAGGTGCATCAAACAACTTGCTCTATAGCCCTGAAAAATTAATGTCACTTTCAAAAAAAATTGAACAGCCTTTCTTTGCCTCTTGTTTCCATTTAAGAAATGAAGCCTTATGGATAGAGCTCTCTTACACTAGCAATTTGCACAACCAACCAAAATCTGAGCTTTTTCATTAACAAACCCGCATTTTCAAGAAAACCCAAACACCTCTTGCAATCTCATTAGGTTTCCAAATCATAAAAATTCTTGAAATACAGTCATTTTGGTGGAGTGGTAGTGACCAACTTTCTACAAAGTTCTTAGCTTGGGCATTGAGGCAGCAATGGCGGCTTTGCTAATTGAAAATGAAGTATTCGAAGGGGGGAAAGAAGTTACTTCAAGTTCTGAATTGAATGGAGGGAGCATTTCAAGTTCTGATTTTGTGGGTTCGAACGATGAAAGCAGTAGCTTTCCAGATTCATCTTCGCCGCCTTCAACTTCTGAGGTGTCTGATGAAGTTGACACAGTCCACGTGGACAAGCTGAAGTTTGAGAAGCAAAGCTCATCTCTATCAGGTGTGTGTGTGTGTGTGTGTTTTCTTGTTATGATTGTGTTAAAACTAGGGATTAATGTTGTCTGAATATTTGATGGTAATAGAATTTGAGATGATGAGAGAGAGATTCTCCAAATTGCTGCTTGGTGAAGACATGTCTGGTTGTGGGAATGGTGTTTGCTCTGCTTTGGCTCTTTCAAATGCTATTACTAATCTTTGTGGTATGTTATTAATTTTATTCTTCTCCACCTAAAAAAAACAAAATGATGTTTGATAATGTAGATGAATTTGATTGTTTTTATACTGTATTAGCTACTCTTTTCGGACAAATTTGGAGATTAGAGCCTCTACATCGCGATAAGAAACTATTCTGGAGACGGGAGATGGATTGGATTCTCTCCGTTAGTGATCACATTGTCGAATTGATACCTTCTTGGCAGACATTCCCGGATGGAAGTAAACTCGAGGTGAGTATAATTTCACCATAGATGTAAAGATTGAGCTTGTAATCTTTCTCCTAGTATGTATGTATTATTTTGATCTATTTGAACAATGCACAAAGATTCTACAAAATGTTAAGTTGAATTATCTTAAAAAGGCCTTTGTTGGCCTAATGTTTGAGCATTAGGTCTAGAATCTTGCGCGATTTCTTGAAAATGGTTGATCTGTCTATGCCTCCATGTTAGCCAATCCCCTGCTCCAGTCGAGGTGAGTATGATTTCACCATGGACGTAAAAGTTGAGTTTGTAAGCTTGCACCTAATTGGGATGTAGTATTATTTTGAGCAATGCACAGTACTGAATGAACCGTGTTGAATCTTAGTGTTTGTTGGCTTGAGCATTATGATTAGCTTCTGAGACGATTTTCTTGAAATTGTTTGATCTGTTTATGCTACCATGTTAGCCAATCGAAGTGCATATGATTTCACCATTGATGTAAACATCGAGCTTGTTAGTTTGCACCTAGTCTGCATATTTCAGCTCGATCTATTCAAGCAATGCAGTAATCTTTGTTGGCCTTACATTAATCTTGCTCGATTTTCTTGAAAACGTTGCTTCTGACGGCCGTGCCTTATCTTGTGTGTCTCGACTCAGGTTATGACATCCAGACCACGATCAGATCTGTACATTAACCTCCCTGCATTGCGCAAATTAGACAACATGCTTCTTGTAAGGCATTAATGTCTTTTCTCATTGTTTTTTTTTTTTTTTCTGAATTTATGTTATGATTCTGAGATATTAGCCTCCTTTTGTTATAGGAAATATTGGACAGTTTTGAAGATTCTGAGTTCTGGTATGTTGATCAAGGGATAGTAACCCCGAATGTAAAAGGCTCGTCGTGCTCTATACCACGACAAGGAGACAAATGGTGGCTTCCAGTCCCCCGTGTCCCGCCTGGCGGCATCAGTGAAGACGGGAGGAAAATGCTGCAACACACGCGTGATTGCACAAGCCAAATCCTTAAAGCTTCGATAGCTATCAACAGCGCGACTCTAGCAGATATGGACATCCCCGGTTCATATCTAGAAGCACTTCCAAAGGTATTGAAATAAACATGCTAGATCTCGGATTGTATCTACGAATGATTTTCACGTGTTGAAAAGATTTGAAAATCTAACCAAATCTTGCAGAATGGGAGAGCCAGTTTGGGAGATCTTATCCATAGATACATAAACTCAGACCAATTCTCGCCCGAATGTTTGCTTGACTGCCTTGATCTGTCTTCCGATCATCACGCTTTAGAGATTGCCAACAGAGTCGAGGCCACCATGTACGTGTGGAGACGAAGAAACTCCTCAAAACCTTCACACAACACACACAAGTCCAACTCAAAGACATCATGGGAAATGGTTAAGGATTTAGTGAGTGATGGAGATAAACGGGAGCAGCTTGCGGATAGAGCCGAGAGCCTCCTCCTCTGCCTCAAGCAACGCTTTCCCGCTCTACCTCAGACCGCCTTAGACATGAGCAAGATCCAATACAACAAGGTTAACCTCTCTACACTTCTCTCTCTCATCTTCTTGCATTATTTGTGACTTTTCCTTCCATCACTAACACGCGTGATATGGTCAATTAGGATGTCGGGAAATCAATACTCGAGAGCTACTCAAGAGTTCTTGAGAGCTTGGCATTCAACATTGTGGCGCGAATAGATGACTTACTCTATGTGGATGACTTGTCAAAGCATTCAGACCAGCTCGTTCCGTTCTCAAAGGTTGGAATGATCACTAGTCCGTACAGAACAGCGTTGTCGACCCCTAGCTTCTCGCCTCTGCAGATGGTTAGCTCTGCAAGGGGAGATAGGTCACCATACATAGAGAGCAGCAAGCATTACCTTCATGGATTTGGTTTAAAGAGGCTGACTGATTATATTAGTGTGGATGGAAAAGGAAAGGTTCTCGGTAGGAATACGGGGAGTTTGAGCTCATTTTCGAGCACGACGAGAGAGACGTCGGCATCCCTTGAATCTTTAAGCAGTTCCAAAGGGATCATCAGCCCACCATCAGATTAGTTAGTTGGTTGAAGATGATTAAACAAAATGGATTAGTTTGTTTGTTGATCTGATTCTTTGATAGTGGTGGTTCGTCGTTGTTGTTGTCGTCGTCGTCGTTGTGTATGTGTGTTTTTTTCTCCATGTACATGCAGAGTGAATAGTTACTGTTGTTGTGGGATTTATGCAACTGTGATTCTCATGAGTTGAGAAAGGTCAAACACAGAGATATTTGAATGGATAAATTAGTGCTTTGTGTAACAATGATGCTAGTATATAAAAACATAGAAAATACTGATTTAAGGAAATGTGAGATCAAAATTTGGACAATCCTTATTTACCAATATTCTACTATTATTTCTGAATATGATAGGATGATAGTAATTATTAGGAAGTACCAAAAGTCCTACAATTTTTTTGAGAAAATTATTTTTTATCTTATTTGTAGATATAAGTAAAATTATATACTTTTGATATCAAGTCGTTGTAGTATAGTGGTAAGTATTCCCGCCTGTCACGCGGGTGACCCGGGTTCGATCCCCGGCAACGGCGATATTTTTTATTTATTTATTCTTTTTCTTTTTTGAAAAATTTTATACACATTTTTCGTATACTTCTTTCCCACTCCAATTTAAACCATTTCGATTTTATTTATTATCATACACACATACATACAAACAAACTCTGAAATCCAATTTCATTATTTTATTCACCCAAAATAACCCATATCGTTAATATTTCTCCAAAAATATTAAATTCTTAATTTTTGCTCCAATTCAAAATTCGTTAATTTTAAATTCTGCTAGAACTAGAATGCGCCGGGCTGACTCTATAAAAGTGGATTTTCAGTGTTTAATTTTAATATTTGATTAACTAAACCGTCATAATAACGTGATATTGATTATTCAAAATAATCAATATAGTTTCCTTGTATGAATTTTGGAGACATTTTCAAATATGGTTTACGTTTTTGAAAACCTCGAACTTTGCAGATTTCTTCGATTGTGTTATGTATCCAAGAATTCGGGGTTGGATATTGGATATATAGTTGAATTGACGACCAAGAAAATATAAATATAAATATAAAATTTTATTAATAAAAAATAGAAAATTCATAACAACATTATTACTTGGGCCATAAGATTCTTATTTATTTGATAAGGTAAAGGTCTTCTAAGTTGTAACGAACTTGACATGAATGAGACTAGGGTTTGTTTAACAACAAGAATTGATCACATTTTGAATTAGGTAAATCATGTCATCCTCAATCTTCCGTCGTCTGATTTCTCACAAAATTCTCTCTCCTCCTCGGAGATTCTTCTCCACCGTCGGCGGCGGCCGTGGAAAATTGCTCCGGCCGTCATCTCCATGGCTGATGCTGCCGCCGTTGTTCGCCGGCGTAGGCGGCCGCGATATGCTCTACAACTTCTTCTCTCCTAGCCGGAGAGAGGTCGCGAGCTTCAGCAACAGAGGCGGCAAGGAAGAAGCCGATCTCATGCGTGACGTGGACACCAAGTTGGTCGGATCGTCGCACGGCTGGCTAGCTTTCTTCAACTCCGGCGGCAACCGCGATCCGTGTCTGTTGAATCCCGTCTCCGGCCGCCGCATCGGCCTCCCGCCCTTCGACGGGAAACCATTCCTAGCTGAAAAGAAGCTGTTCGGCCGCAGAAGGTGATCCTCTCATGCTCCCCGACGAGGAAGAGTGTCGCGCCCTAATGATCCTCGACTCCCGAGACCGGGCGGCCGTCTGCCGCCCGGGCCGCAGCCGCGGCTGGACTCCCCTCGGTCAATGGAACAAGGACCCCATTAGTATAAGCAATTACAACGGTTATAGATTCTACGATGATTTCGTGTATTCTGCAGCGCGAAAAAAGATGTACGGTTTCGCGCATTCATGTTTGAATATCCAAGAGGAGTTGGAGAGTTGGGACATTATTAATAATAACAACGGTTCCATCGAACCGAGAATGGATCGATGGAACCGGTTCGTTAGCAACTCGGAGCCGAGCTTGATCTCCAATGCATACCTTGTCTACGCGGATCAGTCCGATCAAATGTTCCTAGTAAGGCGATTCGATGATTTCCTCGATCGAGATAAGGTGGTTGTTCATGTTTATAGAATTGTTGACGATGATCGGAACCTAGAATTGTGTTCGTCGTTGGATGATCTGGTGATGTTTGTCGGAATCAACCACTCGGTGGCGTTGACGGCCTCCCAATTTCCTGAATTGAAGCCCAATTCCATCTACTTTAGTGATGCGTTGGTTGATGGTGATGAGCAATCTATAGAAGTTTTTTATTACCAAAGTAAGACTTGCTCTCCTCTTTATTATCCCAAAATTCAAACACCCTTGCCTTGGTTTACTCCCACTTTGGACTAGTCGATCTCTTTAGTATCTAATTATTACAACTTTTAATTTATATTTCAGCTTTGTTTTGTAGATGAAAATTTTGAATTTGGTATTTTTAATTTTTCAGTTATGTTTATGGACTTGAATATTTTGATTTTGATATGTTTTGTTGTATCTGAATTATTATGTTCGTGCTTTTCAAGTTTTATAACAAGATCGATGAAGCCTAATCCAAGTGGTTAAACTAATACACTATAAGTCTCTAAGGTCAGATTCCACTTGAATGTATGTTTCTAGTTTGTATACTAGTTCGGTTAGTATTGTGATTGATTTATGTAAAAATAAATAAATTAGTTAATATTATGATATAGTAGAACATAATTTTCGAGCCAACTTGGCCCGAGCCCACGGGCTAAAGGGAGGATTTTGGGTCATCGATCCAATCCAAAATTCTGTCAGACTTTGAACTCATGGCCTATATATTGTGAACGAATGAAAAAAGAGAGAGAATAAAATCAAGATACAGATTTAGATCTCAAATCATGAAAGTTTTTAAAGTTTGATAGTATGAAAGATAGTTTTCTTCTTCTTCTTTTTGAGTTGGGAGTTAGAGACGTTGAGACTAGAGAGAATAACGGAAATATGTGAAAACTTCCATCGGAAATAAATAAATAAATAAGAATAACATTATTTCAATCTAATTAGTAATGGTGGATTGGCAAAATTTAGGCTTATGAGTTAGGAGCTAAAAAACGTTGAGAGAAAGCCCATTAGATGTTCAGGAGCCCAAATAGCCCACAATTTAAATTCAGCAAATTTCCTACAACTACAAGCGCAACTACTCACTAAAAAATAAAAATCATTATTTAAATAAATAAAATATAATTGTTGTTAATCAAGACAAGGAATAATAAAATTTGAATTATACAGAGTTAGGAAATTGGTAAATCTGGCAATTTGAATAATATCACACCAACCTTTAAAAAAAAAAAAGAATAATAATATCTCATCAATATTGTATCTAATCAATACCCCATAGAAATTATAAATTAAAATTGCTCGATCTTTGTAATACTATATTTATTTTATTCTACAATAATTGTTTGGTATATTTATATAAACTTAGTATCATTTTAGTTTCATTTACTTTTCCACGCCACTAAAACGGAAGTAGAAATTTGTACATAAACATACTGAGGCAAACTTATCTAATAACGGTACGAAGGTAACATTTTTATACCCCAAAAAAATAAATAAATAAAAATCTACCTAAGTATAATTTTTGTGTGTTACTTAATTTCAATCTCGTATCTTATTTCATACATTGGCGGGCGAACCATGCTCCCTATTTCTCCTCCCAACGGACGAATCCGAATTCGTTGGGGAGCTGGGGCCCGCAGCCGTTCTCCGCGTGGCCCGTATATAACAGAAAATAGCCACCAGAAAAGTGGTGGCTAGACCGCCAATAATCACTCCACCGCCGGCGACCGATTTATCGGTCGGGCGGCGGCGGTGGTTGGTTTTCATCTCCTCTTCTTGCCCAACGGGTGCCGTTTCTTTGCCGGAGGCACTTACTTCTGCTGAGGCGCCACCGCTGCTTTCGTCGGCTAGTTTCGGCGCTTCGGCGGAGCTCAGCCGTGAAACCGCAATTTGCTTCCCGAGTTTCCTCGGCGCCGCCGTTGGTGCTTCCGACGTTGCTGAGAGTAAATGGGATTTTGTTAAGATCAAACACAAGAAGACAACTAGAAACTTAGCCATTTTTAGTGGACTAAAAACTAAATGTGATGTTGATAGCTAGTTTCTTGAATGAAATTATATTGTGAGATTGTAATTCATTGTTGAATCTTATATATATATATATATATGAGAGAGAGAGAGAGAGATGGATGGAAAGTTCCCATTTGTTGGATTTAAGACAATAATTTAAGAAATGCATAAATGGGGTTGTCTGCAAAATAGGGGAAATCGACAAACATACATGTGTAAGTATTAGAGTAATCATAAATTAAATGGATTTTTTAATAACAAGGGAGCAAGATTTGCTGCTGCGTTTATTTGTAAAACTGTAGGGACATTTTTTTTAATGAACTTTTGAATTATTGATCACCTAAAATTTGCAGCTTGTGTCTTTTTTCTGCTTCTTTTAATACGCTGTACATGAATTATTGATCACCTAAAAATCCGAATGTACTTGAACATAAGCATTAATATTAAATTTAGTAGAAATAGCAAAATATTATAAATATAATTTTAACATAAGTATAAATAGAAAATTTTATTAAATTAAATTATATGTGGGTTAAAAGAGTAATAAGAAATCCTAAAATTATTAATATTTATACTAATATAAATTATATATAACACAAATATTTAATTACTGAAATTATTAATTCTTTGTATGCGGGTTAAAAAAAATAATATAAAATCCTAAAATTAATAATATTTATACTAATATTTATAATTATATTATAAATTATATATACATGTATATAATATTTTGTTATCTTACATTATATATAAATGGGTTTGGGTAGCGGGTACCCATAGGTAATTTCCCAAACCCGACCCAAACCCGTTACGGGTTTGAATGTTTCTACCCAAACTCGTCCCAAAACCATTTAATAATTTCCAAACCCGTCCCATTAGGGTTTGGGAGAGCCGGGTACCCGTAAAAACCCGACCCATTGCCATCCCTAGCTCTGCCATGTTGGAGGCCTACATATTTCTCCATGAATCTAATTTATTCTTTTTAATTAATTTAATTTCTATAAAATTACATATATACGGTCGCTACTTATAAATGTATTATGTGTAGTAGCTCGGTCTAAAAAGAACTACCATGATTCAATTGAACCTATAACGTCCTATTACTATCACGAGACTCGAATTAAATCAAATAAAATGTGAAAAAACTTCAAGCTATATTTTGGAGTTTGAATATTATAGACTCGTGCAATCAGCTACATTCATGGGCTTTGCTTGGAAAATCTAAGACATGGCGAAATTTCTGAGAATTATGGGGAATAATTATTATTTTGCAATGTTTACAATAGAATAAACATCATGCCATCTCATAGGATACAACCGTGTTAATTTTATTTTCAGAATTTTTTTTGTCAGGCTGTCTCTTACTAGCACTCAAGAATCTGATATTATTAGTTGTTGATTAATTTAATTAATAGTTATGTTATTTGCTGGTGATTAATGATGGTATTAAATAGGCAATATATTGGGCAGTTGCACGTGTGTACGTCCATATCTTTCTTTTTCCTTTTTAGGAGAAACTCATAAGTAATTGTTATTTGTGGTTGTGATTTTTTTATTTTTATTTTTGCTCTATGATGAAAGTAATACTCCCTCCTATTCAAAATATAAGTCTTTTTAGGCTTTTATAACTTTTGCAAAATATGTCATTCTAGCATTTTTTTTTTCACCTTCAAAATCCATAATTACCCCTAATTAACTCACATTTTCACTATTCACTAATTTCAATTCATAATTTATCAAGGTTAAATTTGATAAAAATTAATTTCCTTAATTTATGTGCACCACTCTAAAAAGACTTACATTTTGAATAGGAGGGAGTATTTGATTTTTGTTCGTTAATGGTGGGGCTGTGACAGTTGGAATTTGTCATGGGAATTGATATGATTTCGAAAAGGATTGAAGAGAACAATGTTTGTGTTGAGACAGAAAATGAATTAGGGATTGAGAAAAGGGAAAATGTGTGAATTGGAAGATATCTGCGTTCAAACCAAGGCACAAGGCAGTCCCACTGATCTGGGACGTACACGTGGCTAAGATCAGTAGATGAAGCTGGTTATGAAAGGCGTGCTTTAGGAGAAGAATTGCTGCTACTCCTCAACGTTGCCTTTTTATTATTTTATTATCCTTTATTCTGTTTTTTGTTTTATTCCCCAAGTTATACTATTTGTCCGTACTGTTGGGACCATTATTGGATGTTTGTTTTGTAAAACCCTAAGTAAGAAAATATCTTTTCGCCTCCTCCTATACTTTTTCTCTCTCTCTCTACTTTTCTCTCTATTTCTACTGTTCTTCTTACTTGTTCTGCAATTAACAATTAAAAATACAAAAAATAGCTCAGATAATTTCTGGAAACATAACAATTGGTATATCAGAGCACAGGTTTTGCTTCTTCTAAGCAAATCTTGGGCGATTATGGCGGATGGCACTCGTTTGAAGGAACTACAGGAAGCGCAAAAGAAACTGGATCAGGTGTTGCAAACTGAAACAATGAAAAGAGCAGCTGCTGAAGAGAGGCTCCTGGAGCAGATCTCAAATGTTGATCACAAGGTGGAACAAAAGATAATGGGGATTGATAAGAGATGTGAGCATCTAGCCAACACTTTGGCAGAGATCAAATTGCAGTTGCTCAACAACAATCAGGGACAAGGACAGCAGGCGGATCAATCAATTTTGGGTGGATCTCCATTCACTGCAAAAATGGAAGGTAGTCAGTTTAAACAATCTGCTTACTCATCTAAGTATAAGACTGATTATTCTTCTCAATCTGGGACTGGTAATTCATTGCATAAGGTTGACTTTCCCAATTTAATGGAACTAATCCAAGAGCATGGGTTATTAAGTGTAACAGCTACTTTAAGCTCACTTCTGCAATGAGTGATGAGTACATGGTTCAGATGGCTATTCATAATTTTGAGGGAAAAGCTTTACAATGGTTCCAGAATTTTGGCTATGAGAACATGTTGGATATTACTTGGGAACAGTTTCTACAAGTGGTAGCTGCTAGGTTTGAGGATTTGAATGAGGGTAAAATCATTATGGAATTTAAAAATCTTAAACAGTCTGGCTCTTATGTGGATTATGTGGAAAAATTTGAAGAGTTGAGGGCTTGTCTATTGCTCAGTAGTAACATGAACTATTCTGAAGAGTACTTTGTGGCAAGTTTTATGAGTGGGTTGTCAGATGAGATGCAAGGGTTTATGTTATTATTCAAGCCAAAATCACTACAAGAGGCTATTGAGATTGGGCAGAGACAATTGTTTATCTTGGATGCTCTTGCCAAGAGAGTTAATCCAGTTTCTAAGTTATACCAGAATCCAGGAACAGGTTACAAGAGACCTGAGGCAGTAGCTGTGCATAAACCTTTCACTCCTAATAGCACTAGAACTCCTGTTAAATTATTGACCAGTGCGGAAATGGCTGTGAGGAGGGAAAAGGGCTTGTGTTACAATTGTGATGAACCATATGTGGTAGGACACAAGTGCAAACACAAGATATTTTATATGATAATGAATGAGGAACAAGAGCTGACTCATATACAACATGAGGAAGAATTCATAGAGCTGGCACTTGCTGACAATGAACCTATGGAAGAAATTCATATGACAATGAATGCCATCATGGGAAATTCAAGTACCAGAACTATGAGAGTGATTGGTGAAGTGGGTGATAAGAAGTTGAGGATACTCCTCGATACTGGTAGCACACTCAGTTTTCTGCAAGAGGGCATAGCTAAGGAGTTGGGAATTAATCTGGAAAATGATAAGCCATTATTGGTGAAGGTGGCTAATGGGCAGAAATTGATCAGCACTAAGGTAGCACCTGGGTTTTCTTGGAGTGTGCAGGGCCATCGGTTTATCTTTTCTCCTGGAATTCTAGGTAATGAAGGATATGATTTAATTCTAGGGAGTGATTGGTTGGAGCATTGCACTCCTATTGGCCTGGATTATAAAAAGATGACATTTACTGTTTTTTCTGGGGGAAGGAAAGTTAAGCTTAGGGCAATCACTGACAATGCTCAATTTCAGATGGTTACAGCACAAAGTCTCTTTCACCTGGTGCATTATCATCTGGATGACATAGAGGAAATGTACCTATTGCAGCCGAAGTCGATTTCAGGAGTTTCAGAAGAATCAACAGTCCTTTTTGATCTCTTGGAAGAATACAAAGAAATTTTTGAGGAACCTCAGAGTTTACCACCTGAAAGAGGGACAGAACATCAGATTATATTGAAGCCTGGCAGTGTCCCAAAACATCAATACCCTTACAGAACAACTCACAGTCATAAAGATGAAATTGAAAAGATTGTGCAAGAGTTGTTAAAATCTGGTATTATACAGCACAGTACAAGCCCATTTGCCTCACCAGTTATTTTGGTTAAGAAGAAGGATGGAACATGGAGGATGTGTATTGATTATAGGTATCTCAATTCCTTAACAGTTAAACATGACTATCCTATTCCAGTGATTGATGAATTGCTGGATGAGTTACATGGAGCTAAATTCTTCTCAAAAATAGATCTCAGATCAGGATACTTTCAGATATTGGTTAAGGCTGAGGATAGGTATTTAACTGCTTTCAGTACTCATCATGGCCATTTTGAGTTTCTGGTTATGCCTTTTGGGCTTTGTAACGCCCCAGCCACTTTTCAATCTTTGATGAATCAGGTTTTTCAACCCTATTTGAGGAGGTTTGTACTGGTGTTCTTTGATGACATTCTTGTTTACAGCAAGACTTGGGAAGAACATATTCACCAGCTGAGGGTTGTTTTATCAATTCTGAGGGAACACACCTTATTTGCTAAAAGAAGTAAGTGCCAGTTTGGTCAAAGAAAGGTGGAATATTTGGGTCATGTTATATCTGAGGAAGGGGTAGCTACTGACCCTGAAAAAATTTCAAGTATGAAAGAATGGCCTCAACCCAAGAACATCAAACAGTTGAGGGGGTTCTTGGGCCTAACTAGCTACTACAGAAAGTTTATCAGAAACTATGGTCTGATTAGTAAGCCACTCACTGATATGTTACGAAAGGATAATTATAAATGGACTTCTGATGCAACTCGGGCCTTTACTGATCTGAAAGAAGCTATGATATCTGCTCTTGTTTTAGCTTTACCAGATTTTAGTCAGCCTTTTATTTTAAAGACTGATGCTAGTGGTAAAGGGATGGGAGCAGTCTTGATGCAAAATCAAAGACCTATTGCTTTCATGAGTAAGTCATTATGCCCTAGGAATCAAGCCTTATCAGTCTATGAAAGGGAGTTTTTAGCAGTAATTATGGCTGTGCAAAGGTGGAAAGCTTACCTGCAGGGGCATAAGTTTATTATTAAGACTGATCAACAAGCCTTAAGGCATTTGTTGGATCAGAAAGTGATGAATCCAGTACAACAAAAGTGGCTAACCAAACTGCTTGGTTTGGATTATGAAATTCAGTACAGGAAAGGAGTGGAAAACAAAGCAGCATATGCCCTATCCAGATATCCTGTGACTGAAGCTGATTGTTTATCCCTACAGTCACTCCTATTTGGATGCAAAAGGTCAAACAAAGTTATGAAGAAGATTCCTACTTCTCTCAGGTACTCTTGGCTAAATCTATTGATTCCACTGTTTATCCTGAATTTACAATTGTTGCTGATATTATACAGTATAAGGGCAGAATAGTGATTGGTTCTACCAATGGTCTGAGGGCCATAGTCTTGAATGAAGTACATGGCACTTCTTTTGGGGGACATTCTGGAGTTCAGGGAACCTATTCCAGACTGAAAACTTTTTTCTTCTGGCCACATATGAAAAAAGATGTGGAAACATTGGTTAGACAGTGTGATGTGTGCCAAAGGAGTAAGTCTGATCATAGTCCCTACCCAGGATTGTTACAGCCCCTACCCATTCCTGACAAGGTTTGGACTCACATTGCTATGGATTTTGTGGAAGGGCTACCCAAATCAGCAGGCAAGGATATTACTATGGTGGTTGTGGATAGATTGAGCAAATATGGACACTTCCTAGCTCTATCACATCCTTTCACTGCTTAAACTGTAGCAAGGCAGTTTCTGGATAATATTTATAAACTCCATGGTCCTCCTATCAGTATTGTGTCGGACAGGGACAAGATTTTTACTAGCTTATTCTGGAAGGAGTTGTTCAAGCTTATGGGCACTAAACTTGAGATGTCTTAGGCCTATCATCCACAGTCAGATGGCCGGACTGAAAGACTTAACCAGTGTCTAGAAGCTTATTTACGCTGCATGGTTGGGGCTACTCCTAAACAATGGACCAAATGGCTACCTTTGGCAGAATATTGGTATAATACCAATTATCATAGCAGTCTCAAGTGTACACCTTTCCAGGCATTATATGGTGTACCCCCACCCCATACTGGGTTAGAAGCCTATTTAAATTCTGCCAATCAAGAAGTTAAGGAGTGGATGGCTCAGAGACAATCTATGGTTCAAATTCTCAAGGAAAATCTACAGCATGCTCAAGGGAGAATGAAATTCTTTGCAGATAACAACCGCAGTGAACGAACTTTTGCAGTAGGAGAGTTTGTTTACCTCAAGCTGCAGCCTTTTCACCAGAACTCAGTGTATTTGCGCAAGAATTTGAAGCTTGCTGCTAAATATTACGGTCCCTATGAGATACTGGAGAAAATAGGAGAAGTAGCATACAAGTTAGCTCTGCCTGAACCCTCGCGAATTCACCCTGTTTTTCATGTTTCTCTACTAAAAAAATGTTTGGGTAAGGATGTTATACCTTCAGTTGAGCTTCCTGATACAGATGCTGAAGGGCATTTCAAGATCGCTCCTTTTTCCATCTTCGACCACCGTATTGTTCACCGTGATGGCCGGAATATTCCCCAGGTTCTCGTTCAGTGGGTCAACGGTGATACAGACTCTACGAGTTGGGAGGATTTGAAGCTAATTCAACGCAAGTTTCCATCTTTTGATCCTTGCGAACAAGGATCTACTTCTGGAGGGGGTATTGTCATGGGAATTGATGTGATTTCGAAAAGGATTGAAGAGAACAATGTTTGTGTTGAGACAGAAAATGAATTAGGGATTGAGAAAGGGAAAATGTGTGAATTGGAAGATACCTGCGTTCAAACCAAGGTACAAGGCAGTCCCACTGATCTGGGACGTACACGTGGCTAAGATCAGTAGATGAAGCTGGTTATGAAAGGCGTGCTTTAGGAGAAGAATTGCTGCTACTCCTCAACGTTGCCTTTTTATTATTTTATTATCCTTTATTCTGTTTTTTGTTTTATTCCCCAAGGTATACTATTTGTCCGTACTGTTGGGACCATAGTATATATTGGATGTTTGTTTTGTAAAACCCTAAGTAAGAAAATATCTTTTCGCGTCCTCCTATACTTTTTCTCTCTCTCTACTTTTCTCTCTATTTCTACTGTTCTTCTTACTTGTTCTGCAATTAACAATTAAAAATACAAAAAATAGCTCAGATAATTTCTGGAAACATAACAGAATCATCTATGAGGAGTCTCTCCTTCGGTGGTGGACCGTGCCGTATGGTTGGTGTGGTTCGCTATTTTTTAATTTTTAATTAATTAAATTGAACTTAATAAATTTAAATTGAGGTTTATTAAATTTATTAGAATTGCTGTTTCCTTTTTGGACTAACAAAAGGGCCTAGACAACTAAACGGGCTAAACAATAATGGGTCTCATATATAATTAACTAAAAGAGTTGGGCTGATAAAAATAAAAGCCTGCTAGATTTAGATCTAAATTTAAACTCCGCACCTTCCTATTTTAATTTTATATAAACTTAATCCACTAAAAACACTTCCTAAATTTAGATTAAAATTTAAATATTCATTAATTTTTTAAAATAAATTAGTTTATTCGCAGAAAATATAATATATTATATATTCACTCAAATACATCATTTTTCGTATAACAGTTATATTATTATTATTATTATTATTATTATTATTATTATTATTATTATTATTATTATTATTATTATTATTATTATTATTATTCTTCTTCTTTATTGCGACTTTGCGAGTGGATGGCAATAGGGATGGTGCGCTTTGTTCATGTTATTTTATTTGGTGCGCTTGGCATTAGCTTTAAATAATAATCACATATTTTGTTTTCTTTTTATGGCCACAAAATTTGGTGTTTGGACCTTCTCAAAAGTTCTCCAAGAAAATACTTCCTTCGTCCACGATAAGTGTAATACTTTAGATTAATGGGCACAAGTTTTAAGAAATTGTTGGTAAATTGTTTTTGAATTACAAAAAGGGACCCTCCATAATGAATTGTTGTGATGTTTAAAATAAAAGCAGTGGGTGAGATCATTATTCAAAATGAAAAGTGATACACTTATCGTGGACTTACGCAAAAGAAAATTGTGCTACACTTATCGTGGACGGAGGGGGTACTAACATTTTTTCTGAGAGAAAAAAAAATAACATATTTTTTTTGGTACAAACTATTACCAACATAGTGTCACCACTTTAAATGCACTGACATTATCTCAAAATAACACCTGACCCGACCATTATATATTTATATGCGATTTACCTAACTCAAACTAAAGTTTTAATAATATTCAAATTCGTGACCTTTATTATTATGTGCACGCCTAGAATAGATATCAATGCGAATAAAATTAATATTTCGAGACTCTAAAATGCACAAATGTTGGGGACTGTGACACCATCACAATATTATGCTTTTAATGCACTGCAATTTTACTTCTATTTGCTAATTCGACGCTGAAGATTGGCTTTGGAAGACAAATTGTATTGCGATTTGACAATTGGGATAAAATGGTCAAATTTGTGAAGAAAATGTTGGTGTTGATGAAGATGATGAGGGCCAGAGCTCATCATCGTCACATATTGAATACAATGCACCATCTTAATTAGATGAGTCAAAAGCTATGTGATATTGTTCTACTGTGCTCACACATGTGGTCCTCGTTGACTTCTTCTTTCGTATTACGTGTTTGATGTAGTGACGAGCTGATTGTGGACCGAAGGATTTAATCTGTTGATTTTATTGATTGGTCGTGAATTTTGCACGAAAACAACTTACTTATGGCATAAAAAGCATCATTAATGTGTGACAACTAGAGGTGATCCAATAGTGGATCAGTAGGTGAGCTCGTAATCAAATACTCCCTCCGTCCCATTTATATAGGCTTATTGGACTTTTCACAAGGATTAAAAAAAATTATTGGAAATGTAAATTATATAGTAGTAAACTTTCAAATATGCCCCTATTTATTCTTTGACTATGCATATTTCATGAGTCAATCAAAGAATTAAATAGGGACATATTAGTAAATGATTTAAAACACATTACTTTTTATAGAAACAAGCCTATATATTTGGGACATCTGAAAAAGGAAAACAAGCCTATATAAATGGGACGGAGGGAGTATCATGAATTTTATCACGAGAGTTAAATTTTGGTATCAAAAATTCATACGGCATGTTAAATCTGATATACTCATACACGTAGCACTTCCCAACACAAATCTGGCATGTCACCTGATTTTATAATGACGCTCATGACAATATTAAAAAAATGTTAAAAATCTATCTATCAATTTGCCAAAAATTAAAGAAAAGCTAAAAAAGAGTACGAAGAGATTGCAAATGCTTGTATTATTCCTGGCACTGGTTTGTGTTTGTCTAATTTGGAACTGGTATTGGTAGAAATGAAGGGTCTTTTTTACAATCCCTTTTTTTACCGCTTAAAAATATTTTGATGTGGCAAAAATGGGTGATGTGGCCTGTACACGTCGGCATCGGGCTACAGGTGTTCGATCACGTGCGCATCGCGTGCTGAAAGCCCAACGAAGTTAATTTGGGCCCGAAATGGGAGTACGGACGCGGAAAAACAAAGTTTTTGGCCTACTTTACAGGGCCCGTCAAAATAAATCCTATTTTTCAGATTGGTAAAAGTTATGGTCCTAAATTTACGGATAGTTCTACTAAATAGCTTATTAACAAATCTTATAATAAATTAACTGAGAAATGTGTTTTTTCTTTTTTTTAATACTGGATATTTAATATAAATCTACTGGAAGGTATAATCAATTTATCATGAATAGCTGAGAAACATGTTTTTCTCACAAAAATGAGAATAAAATTATTGGATTTTGAAGTTATTGTGATAGCCATTTTAGAGGAAGCTTCTTAGGATTTGACTAAATAAAAAAATGATTAAAATATGTAATAGGATTTTACTACTAGACAAATAGGATGAATATTATCTTATCAAATGATGGAAAGTTAATTGTAGTGAAATATCATAAATCATAATATCTAACCTAGTGTCACTAAATTTATCCATACTTACCACATCTTCTTTTCCTCCACCATTTGTGCTAGATGGATTTTAAAAATTTTAATTCAACATGTCATATTATATCACTATCAAATGAATTTCTCTAATTGATTGATTGTTTATAAATGCTCCATTGATAAATGCAATAGCAACTCCATTTAGAGCATGAGAAATGGTGGGCGCTAAAAAGGGGTGACGGCTCAATATTTAATTTTTTTATGTGGATCTAAGTGGGCGCTGTCTTTTTTGCCACAATGGTGGGCGCTGCCCATTATTTTATGTTTTTATTTAATAATTAATTTTATTTACTAATTTAAATAAGAATTATTTTATAAAATACAAATTTTATTGAATTCAAATTAAATAAAACATTACATTAATTAAAATGTAATGTTTTGCTCGGCCCTTTTTTTTTGGTAATTTTTGCTCGGGTAGAACCGAACCAAGACCAATTAATTTTGATTGGGATCCATTTGTAGCACAAAAATAAAAGAAGTGGAAGAGAGAATTTAGAAGAAATTGAGAGAGAAATGTAGAGAATGTGGTAGAAATGAATGGAATAAGGTGTAGTATTTATAGGTAAAAATTAGAATTAAATTAAATTTCAAAAAAAAAAAAGCTCCAATCATGGAGCGCCACGTGTCCTCCAACCCACCCCGCCCTCGCCCACCCCGCAAACGGGCGCTGCCCCGTCCGCCCGCATGCGGGCGCCAACGCCCCGTGCCCACCCAGCGCCCGCCGGCCACCCCCCGCCCACCCCATGCGCCCGCCCGATGCGGATAGACCTTGAATAACTATATTCTTACAAATACTCTTTCTTAATTGTGTTTCATTTTAATAATATATTTTCGTGTGTAAGATTACATTAGAACACAATAAAAACAAAAGTCAAAATAATCAAGTATACCGATAATAGATAACTATTGAAGTGTGTTATCTATCTGATCTGCAATAAATTATACGATTAGTGCGCTATCAATTAAGCACAAATCGATAGCCACGTTAAAGGGGCTATAGTCACAAAGACAAAAATTCCAATTGAAATTGGTCATATATAGTTGAAGACTAACAAAAAGTCAAGCTAATTAAGTATCTTTAATTCATATAAATTGTTTGTTGATGATGGATAAGAATAATTTGGTCGTAAAGCCACTTTATTAGCTTAAACTAGACAATTATAAGTATCCACTACATTTGATGCTATTCCTTAGTAAGTACAAACAATGACCATACTAAGTGGAGAATCCAAATTTATTCTCAATCAAAATCAATTACAATTATTGTTTTTGTTCAAGAACAAATTAACGATTTATATTATGTATAATTTGAATCCCAATCTTTTCTATCTTCCGACGTTTTTCTTTTCAGTCCCATGTGAAATTTCATCCCATAAGTTTAAACAAAATTTTCATGTACAATAGTACTCCATCCGTCCCATTCGAAGTCATACGTTTCTTACAGGCACGAGTATTTAGAAGGAGGAATAAAGTGGTTTAAAAGATAAAAAGGTGGAATTGATGACCCACACTTTTAAAGAGTTAATTTTTGTCATTTTTGGACTAGGTCACTTTATATGGGACAATCTAAAAATGAATACATGACACTTTAAATAAGACGGAGAGAGTATTACTTACAGAGTATATTATATCGATTGTGTGTGTGTGTGTTTGTGTTTTAATTTGATGTTATTGATTTTATGTGTATGTACTGTTGTATTGTAAATTAAGTTTCATAAAAAAATTCATATATTAACTTTTTATTATAATAAAAATAACTAAACAAAACTTAAACATGGTATGAAAACCATATATATCCTAAGCTCAGGGATCAGAAGGCAATTTTCCTCCCATTAGTGGACAATGAATTCAACTAAGTAATTATCTTACTACAGTCCATTGTATTTTGCCTCTCTCTGATCTCACCCTCTCTCTCTCTATATATATATATTATATATATATATATATATATATATATATATATATATATATATATAAGAATAACTAGCCAAAGTTGCAAAGCCACAAGAAAGAAAAAATATTATTGCAGTAGAGCAGATCGATGGATCCAAACATGAAATTAAATGAATCTGATGAGGAGAAATGGGTTTATGATTCTTCTGTTGATTATAAAGGAAGAATTCCTCTTCGAGCTTCTACTGGTGCATGGAAGGCTTCCCTCTTCATTATAGGTATGAAATTCCACAAACCCTAATTTTTTTCGCTATCGGGACACCCGTTGTGGATAAACACATTGTGCGTGTCAGATTATACACGTAGCATGTGTTGATAATACGATAATATATACGCGGTGATAATATGTACGAGATGAAATATTACTCGGAGTAGTTCCAAATTTCCAAGTAATACATTCCTAGCTAGTTGTATTATTGGTGTTAATTAATTAAATTGGCGTGTCGGTTTTAGTTGGGTAAGATTTGTGATTTTTGATATGATAATATATCATTTTTAAATATATTTGTGTGATTTATTAACTACCAAAAAAAACTACATATTATATGTCGATTTTTTTTTTTTGAGTAGGCCACTATAATATGTATGTTTTGTCGTACAGTTTTTTCGTTCACTTTGTACGTATATTATATTTATAAGATGTAATGAAAACACAATATTCTTTCCAGTTTTTTATTTATTTATTTTATTCAAACCACAAAATAATTAATCTGCATGCAATGCCAGTTGATTACCTCTAATTAGCTTACACTTACTTACTTAGCAGAAAGTATATTAAGTAATGAATACTAAATTGTATAATCAACTTTTTTTTTTTTTTGTAAAATGATAAATCGAGCATACGTATATCTTTTTAAATAAATATTTGAATAGATAGTGCTAGTACTATCTTTCATATCAACAAATAATTGATACTGAGACTTTTGTGATTCATCTTTTAGTTATAGGATTTTATGGTGGAAACATTGAGGGCCATTGGCTTTAAAATTTCATTTTTTATTTTATTTAATTTATAGACGAGCATCTTTAATTTATCTCTATTCTCATCAAGATTCTCATATATCTACATTTAATATTAAGGCATTATATTAAAGAGAGTAATAATTGGAGAATGAGCATATATATATGCTTTGGTTCAAATTGTGGATAACAACGTAATTAATCAAGTTTTCATTACGATACTTTAATTCCTTTTCAATTCCAATTAGGTAAACAATGTGATTCATGCCCGAATCTTTTGGTTTGACTAATATAAATATTAGAAAGCGATAAACATGTGTTTTGTTTTATTAATATGTTGTTGTTATGAGTACAATGTGACTGATGCTCAAAATCGAATATTTTGATTTGACTAACAAAAATCTTAGAAAGCGATAATTAAAAATACATTAATTGTGGTATCATCAAACATACACTCGTGCAATTAATTTATAATGATTCGAACGCGTTATTTTTGTAGTGATTAATGGAACATGAAATTTTGGATTGTTAAATGATATGACATGTGAAGTATAATTATTTTCATCTATATATAGAAATATATTCTTTAAACCTAATTAGTTTTCACGAAGTTGTCACGGTTTTGTTTGTGGACAGCGACGGAATTTAGTGAGCGATTAAGTTATTTCGGGCTAGCAGTAAACTTGATCATGTACCTCACCAAGGTACTTCACCAAGATCTAAAAACTGCAGCTAAGAGTTGCAACTATTGGTCCGGTGTGACCACAATGATGCCCTTACTCGGAGGGTTTATAGCCGATGCTTATCTCGGCCGATTTTCGACTGTCGTAGCCTCCTCTATTGTGTATATAATGGTAACATAATCTTCATATATGATCCGATAAAATCTCTAAAAACTTGATTTTTGAACTTACATATGTTTTTCATGCAAAATTAGGGATTACTTCTCTTGACAATGTCAAGAGTGGTGCCGGCCCTGAGGCCCGAGGATGCGGGGTCCTCTAGTGGACCCCGAAAGATCCACGAAGTCATTTTCTTTCTCGCAATATATTTGATCTCGATAGGTACCGGAGGGCATAAGCCCTCATTGGAGAGCTTCGGAGCCGATCAATTCGACGACGATCACCCGATAGAAAGAAAGAAAAAGATGTCATTTTTCAACTGGTGGTCTTTCGGGCTTTGTTGTGGGCTTTTGCTTGGTGTAACCGTGATCGTTTATATTCAAGATCACGTCGGTTGGGCCGTGGCTGATATCATTCTAACGGTGACGATGGTCTCAACTACGGCCATAATTTGGATCGGACGACCGTTGTATCGCTACCGGAAGCCAATGGGAAGCCCGTTAACGCCGATGATGCAAGTGATTGTAGCAGCATTTGCGAAGAGAAATCTACCGTATCCATCGGATTCTGATCAATTGTACGAGGTTCCTAAATCAGACAAGAATCAAGGGACTAGGCTTCTTCTTCGTACCAAGAAGCTCAGGTAACATATCTCATACTATTTCTTAGATTTGTGTAGTATAACCCATGACCATGGTCAAATTTTTTGTGAGACCATTAGACGGTCACTATTCTGACGTGAAAATATATGTGTAAAGAAAAACTGTTACATAAGATCAAAATGATGTAATTTTGAGGTTGAAATTAAAAATAATAGCATCGTTTGGGCTTATTTGACATTAAAAAAATTCATTTTCACACGTGTATTAATAAAATAAAATAGGATCTCATAATAATAATTTAATCTATATATATATATATATATATTTAAATTTATGTTATATAGGTTTCTGGACAAGGCTGCAATCATAGAAGAGAACCATGAATCAAGAGAGAAGCTAAATCCATGGCGGATATCAACCGTAACAGAAGTCGAAGAATTGAAACTAATCATCAACATGATTCCAATTTGGATGACGACTTTACCCTTCGGCATCTGCGTCGCACAATCCTCCACATTCTTCATCAAACAAAGCACCACCCTCGACCGCCGCATCGCCGGTCATTTCATGATCCCGCCGGCCTCCGTCTACGGCTTCGCCGCCATCAGCCTCATAGTCTCCCTCACTATGTACGACAAGATCCTCGTCCCCTTCCTGCGGCGCGTCACCGGAGACGAGAGGGGCGTCAACATTTTGCAAAGGATCGGGATCGGGATGGTGTTCTCCGTCGCGACCATGATCGTCGCCGCGTTAGTCGAGAGAAAGCGGCTTAACCTCGTCCACGCCAGTCCGGCCGGGAATTCACTGTCAATGAGCGTTTTCTGGCTGGCGCCGCAGTATGTTATAATTGCGGTCGGAGACTGCTTCACTCTGGTCGGATTGCAGGTAGGCTTGAGCTCGACTCGTGATTGTTCGTTTCATTTTCCCGCTCATTTAAGCTTTGAACAAATTGATAAGATTTAAAGAAGTAAATATATACATCAAACAAGTATAAAAATAGCAAAAATTGGTCATCGATAGGTAATCAAACAAGCTCAAATATGATTTTGCAATACTTGAGATTTCTATACCACTTTTTTTTTTTGAACAAATATTACAAGAAATTTTTAAAGGCCGCGTGACGGTGGACTTGAACCCGAGACTTTTGGTGTCCCATTCGTGTCCCACTTTTGGTGGTTCCCCATAATCAAGTCTTTTCTAATTAGTTCTTTTTTTTTTCATTTTTCTTCTTCAATTTCAATTTATTGAGTTCTTGTTATCATTTCAAAAAAAAAATTAGGATTTATTATTATTTTTTACATATAATTTGCAATTTTTAGTTATATTAATTGTTTTTTAGGTCTGATTCTTCTATAATTAGGGAATATAAGTACTTTTAATTTTTGGTAATACATGTTAATTAGAGTTTATTAAATAATAGTATTTTTATTTTTTATAAGAAATTATTAAAATAGTAAAATTAATAGTATGAGATAAAAAATTGTGAGACAGAGAATCCGAACTGATTTTGCAAAGCTCAATGTCTTTTCAAATGAGCTTGAAAGATTGTATGTTCCTCTCAATTCAACTCATTTACAATATTAATTGCAGGAGTACTTCTACGATCAAGTGCCAGACTCGATGAGGAGTTTAGGCATTGCTTTTTACCTAAGTGTGCTAGGAGCGTCGAGCTTCATGAGTAGCCTTTTGATAACTCTAGTGGATCGTGTGACCGAGAAGGGCGGTCGGAGCTGGTTCGGGAAGGACCTCAACAGTAGTCGCCTCGACTATTTCTACTGGCTCTTGGCCGGAATCACTGCCGGAAATCTCATAATCTATACCTTTATTGCTCGGAGGTATTCTTACAAGAATGTAAGAAAACCGACCGTGGCTGTTGCTGATTGTTATCATGATCATGGGATGGTTGCAATGCCTTAGTGTTACTAGTGTATGTTATCTTGATAATGTAGGAAAATCCAATAATTATTTAATGTATGTAACTAAAGAGCATAGTTTCTTGAGTTGAGTGGCGGTGTTTGATGATTAGGAGAAACTTTTAATTTGCTTTTATTACTTATCAATAATTAAAAAAAAATTCTTGTTTCTTTTTTTTTTCTATAGAATTACAAAGATATATATATAATATTAAATAAAACACTATACCGCCATATAGGTGCATGAGACCTCTACACCAATTAAAGGTGGGACTACTACACTGCACACAGACGAGATTGAACCCAAAACCTCTCACTAAAGAGAGACTTGTATACCTCAATTAGCCACTTAAGTTATGCCTCATTGCCGCTTGTTTCTCATCTTAATGTTCTACTTTTGCACTATATTATCATCAATGCACATTGTATGTACCCGGAAATTCCGGGTAGGATACCCGACCCGTCCTGAATTTGCACCCCTAATTGTACTGCCTTCCCTCAAATACAAAAATAATAATAAGTTATTGTACATCCCTTCCGAATGACTAATCAATGAAATGAACGACCTCAATAATTTTTTTTGTAGAGATAATTTAAAAGGTTACGAGTTTGAATCTTATAAAGCCACAAATCTAGCATATAATAATGGGCTTTGACCTTGAGCCCAAATGATGTAATTATAATTCTTAGATGGGCCTAGACGGGCCGGGCCTATACTGGAATGATATGGGCTTGGCCCGCTACTTAAGGTTAAAAAAAGGTAAATTAAACAACGATATTTCCCACGAAATATTTAAAATTTTAGATCTTTTTTTTTTTTAAACTTAGCTTTGAACTTTTAAACCTTCCTCAAAGGGTTTCCCCGAGGATTTATTCTCTCTCATCAAAAACCCCAAATTTCCAACATAATATGCTAAAATCTCCCAATCTCCATCTCAAATTTCTCGAATTCAAGAACATTTGGGCGAATCAGGATTCATTTTTGAGAAAATCTGATCGGAGGAGAAATTATCGTCGGAATTGATGGAAGCGAGAGCGGGGGTGGAAGACGGCTCCGCCACGAGGAATTTTCTCCATCACCACCACTCACGGCCGGCTACTCCGCCGCAGCCGCAAGTATCACAGATTGGAATCGTACCGCAGCTTCTCGCCGGCGGCATTGCCGGGGCTTTCAGCAAGACTTGTACTGCTCCTCTAGCTCGGCTGACCATTCTCTTTCAGGTTTTCATTTGTTTTTATGATCACCGCCACTACTCCGTCATCTTTGTATCATCGCCAAACTTCTTCGTCACTCTCTCTTTAGATAGGAAGAAATTGAGTATGATAAGCTAGATTCTAGCGAAGAACTTTGGTGATCATTTTTGTTACAAAACAAACTCCGATTTTGTAGTTCTGTAGAGACAATTGTATCATATTTTAATGGAAATTTTAATCACAGTTTCTTCGCTTGTTTTTCTCGGACAATGGAAAGGTTTCATTTTTTGTGGTTTTCCTTTATTTAGAACTCATCGATGAGCAGAAATATTGACAAAGAATTTTGGAAAAAGGAAAACATAAGACTGTATAGCTGGAATTTAACTTTCTTTTGTTTGAAAACATTGGAAGTGCTATTTAGTTCGTTTTACAGAATTTGCAAATTGTGGAATCTATTATAAAGAGAAACCTACTCTTTTATGTATATATGTTTGAGTCCATGCACCATAGCTAGCTGATTATCTCGTGGTTTTACTCGTGTTTTTATTAACTTGAAATTTGTCGACCTTGGCAGGTGCAGGGCATGTACTCAGATGTTGCATTATTGAGCAAGCCTAGTGTCTGGCATGAGGCATTACGTATAGTCAATGAAGAAGGTTTTCGAGCTTTCTGGAAAGGGAATTTGGTTACTATTGCTCATCGGATTCCTTATTCTTCTGTCAATTTCTATGCCTATGAGCAGTACAAGAGGGTAAGTATTTATAAGATATTTATCGCATTCCCTGCAAATCAATAATGCTTAGACTCCGTTATGAAGATTTACATACATTACACTTTCTGCAGAGCTTAAGATCAATTCCTGGCCTTGATGGACATGGGGGCAATGTTAATTCAGATATTTTTATGCATTTCGTTGCTGGTGGCTTGGCAGGAATTACTGCTGCTTCCGCTACATATCCTTTGGATCTTATCAGGACGCGGCTTGCAGCGCAGGTGCAATGATAGTGTTATTATCTAACACGGATAACATAGTATTCAAATTTTCTCAGCATTGCAGTAACATGACATTTCATCATTTCCTGTGATAGGATCGCTGAGGCCTATCACTTCTAATTTTGTGCATGAAGTTATCTTCTATACCATTACGTCACCCCAATCCAAAACTGCTCACCTAGGTAAGATAGATGAAGAACATGTTGGAATTATTGTAAAATCTCAAGTGACTACCAAATGTTATTAGGTTCATGAAAAAATCACACTTGCTAATTAATTATTTTGCCATTGTTTCCTTTTGTTAGGGGATTATGATTCTCTGTTCAATTCTTTAAGTCTTCTTTTTTTTGGTAGTATTTGACCCTCCAGTAGGTTATTCATATGATGTCTGCTGGTCACTTCTATTTCCTTTATTGAGTCTTGATGTGTTTGCTTTTTATAACTTTGCAGAGGAATGCAATATACTATAAGGGCATGAGCCATGCACTTCGTACCATATGCAGAGATGAAGGTCTTCTTGGCTTGTACAAAGGGCTTGGTGTGACATTGTTGGTATTTCTCTATTGCACCTCCTACGTAACTTAAAATGGGCACCACCATTCAAAGCAGGGGATTTTATTTTTCTTTTGTAATAATAATGCACTCTTTATGTTAATGGGGTTGCAGGGAGTTGGACCCAGCATAGCTATAAGCTTTTCCGTTTATGAGACCTTGAGAAATTATTGGCTTTCGCAAAGGTAAGAAATAGTTTATACCAGATAGAGGGCATTTAATAATATTGGAACATTGTCATTTTTTTCCCCTTAATGTGCTCAAGACTAATATTTTGTTTCTTCAAAAGGTCCAATGATTCTACTGTTGCTGCCAGCCTCGTTTGTGGCAGTCTTTCTGGCATTGCATCATCAACAGGTGTGTGAGCACTACTAGATCCTGACTGTGTACTTTGCTGTCGTAATTATATGCTTGCTCTGATGTCTCTAAGTCTTAGTATATTAGTGTTTCTGTTTTAACTTTCGTTAGTATTGGGTAACCATGTTTGTGAAATCTACTGATTACTGTATCAAAAATCTTAAGTGACTGGAGCAAAACTGACATCATGTATGCTTGGGAGATTGAGGTAGAGTCAGTTGACCATGCACAAGTTACGGTTGTTCCTTTCTGCATTATTGGCTTGTTATGCTGACTTAACATTCTGATCAAGTGATCATCATTATTGCACTAGAGTGTGGACTTCCATTAGCAAAAGTGTGAAAAGAGTGTAACGTCATTTGCTCAGTGTTTGTTGGTTGAGGTTAATATAAGTTTGTATACAAGGGTGAGCACGAAAGTTATGACCTCTATAGTCAACAATCAATAGTTTTCCAATGTTTGTGCTAGAAGGTTCTTCAATTTGATTTTGCATTTGAAATATGAATTTATTATGTTTGACTGAGGTCTTTATGTTTTCTTGTTTGTCTCTTCCAATTTTTTGCTGCAGCAACATTCCCATTAGACCTCGTGAGGCGTAGAATGCAGCTGGAAGGTGTTGGTGGTCGAGCCCGTGTTTATAATATGGGGTTGTTAGGAACATTTCGACACATCATCCGCTTGGAAGGGCTTCGTGGTTTGTATAGAGGGATCATGCCAGAATACTACAAGGTTGTTCCAGCTGTAGGGATCGTTTTCATGACATATGAAACTCTCAAGAAGCTACTATCAGATGGGCCTTTTAGTTAGGTGGCGCGTCTTGCAACACGCCTCCCTCGGTCTAGTTCGCGGCCCAGGCAGCCAGTAGATGCTACTTATTCATGCTATGACGGTCGTAAAATGTTTCTTCCCCTAAACAAATGTTTAATGTATAGCGTACTCGTAGCAATGTCTCTCACCAATGCATTAGTTCCATTAACTTATTTTTCTTTCATCTTATCTAGGATTAGGCACATCTTATTGATGATATCATCATGAAATTTTGTTGTTTTATTCTTTGTACGAACCCCTTGTGAAAGCACGCGATTGTTAATAATGGTGATTCAGTTATTCAGTCTCGTGTTTTCTTTCTACTGCTATGCTGGCCTTTAAATTTTGTAATGAAAATTTGATTTGTGGACACAGCTAATGCCATTTCATATCAAATTCTAAGTTTCTAACAGTTATGTGTAGAGATGACAGTGATACTGATACATTGATTGTATCGTATAATCCAGAGCATCAATTTGTCTGAATCTTGAAGCTGTGTTTGTTTAATCTATTGGGGCTTTCATCTGAATGGGATGTGTTTGGACCTATCCAGCCGAAAAATTCTGGTAATTTTTTTGTCTAGTATTAGACACTGTTTTGAGTGTTCCTATGATGACAAAAAAGCAGCTGTGAACTATTGTCTATTACTTATCTCATCTGCTGATTTGCAGGTTTTTTTTCTTTTTGAGATTGGATATGCATAAAGACCAGACTTGATTTACAGGAATGCTGTTCGTCGTTATCGATCTTCACAAGGGGACAAGGCAAGTAACTTCTACTCTCTGTCCCTTTTGGATTTTACTGATTCATAGTCATGTGCTGGATCAATTTCCAGTAATTTGAGTGATCAAACTGCAGAGGAACATAGCATCATACTTTAGAATTCACAAAATTATCAGCTTTTAGATAAACTAGATGCTCTTTCAACTTGAATATATCAAATAATTTACAGAGAAGGACGAGCAAGATTTGGATGGTTCACGATTAATGAAAGTAGAATGGTATCATCTGATCTTGTAAAACACGAAAATTTTTAGCCTTTCTGTCATTCTTGATTAATCAAGAATAACTCTAGATCTTGAAAATATGAAATTAGAAGATAAGTAGAGTTCACTTCTGTCTTCAGTGTGTGTGTGTGTGTGTGTACCAATGTTAGCGGATGGCGGATTATGGCGGACGGCTAAAAAAATGCCATAAGGTTATGGCGGTTGATATGGCGGGTTATGGCGGACGCATGGCAAAATAATTATAAAATATTATAAATAATTATATATACACAAATTATGACATTAAAGCATGCAAAATAGATAATATAATAAAAAACTTAATAGCCTAAGTTCAAAAATATAACAAAATATCATAGGTTCAAACATAACCAAAGTACCAAACACAATAACTTAAGTTCAAGCATAAAACATAAATAGATAATATTAAGGGTTAATAAGCAATAAAATGATTAGTCTTCATCAAGCTCCATATAGTCATCTTCTTCTTTTTCATCGAAAGAAGCAAACTCGCCGGAGCGTGGGTTGCCGGCGTGGAGGTCGCCGGTGGGTGGGGTCACCGGTGGGTGGGTCGCCGATGGGTGGGGTCGCCGGCGGGTGGGTGCCCGGAATTTGAAGAGAGAGAGAAAGGGAAGAGAGAGAGAAAAACGGCAGCAGTTGTTATGTATGTTAAAACCCTAGTTCTAATTCCTTAAAAGAAATCAAAAGGGTTTGGGTCGGGTCAACTGGGTTGACCCAGTATTTCACTGCCATATCCATGTAATGGCCGTAACGGCCGCCATGGCGCCATGATATGGCGGCCGCCATTTACCGCCATGAAAAAAGGCGATGTTACGCCATAAATTATAGCGGCCCATCAAAAACCCGCCACCGCCATACGCCATAACGGCGTCATGGCAGATATTTAACAACATTGGTGTGTACGGACATTCAGAAATGGAATATGTGAATTTAAAAAAAATGCCTAAAATGAAAAAGAAATGATGCTTTACTGGATGGTGTCTAATATCTATCAGAAAATCTTATATTAAGCTCAAGGATTCTTTCTTGGAATTATTAAATAAGAATTTTGTTATTAAAAGACTTATGCTTTCAAACTTATCCAACAACGTTCCAATAATATAGCATGAGAGGTTTCACAGTACCTGAGTTTTAGTCCTGTATTTCATTTCATCAATCTATATTGTGGTACTCGAGAGTAGAGCATGACGATAAATAGAGACTCTCAATTATTGTCAAAAAACTTAGAGCAACATATTACCATTTTGGTAACAACTTGAACATGGCCAATCATACCATGCGGTTAGCCGTAATTGAGAAGAATTAAGAGGTAATTAAGGGAGTTAGAAGGTAATTAAGAGACTTAGAATGTAATTAGAGTTAATTAGTCATAATTAAAGTTAATTAATCACAATTAAAGTTTATTATTTTCATTAAAATTTTATTAAGTCGTAATTACAAAATAAATTAATTAAAAAAAATAGGCGATCCCAACCAAATGTGCAATCCAACTAGGGGTATAAAAAAATGGCCCGGCCCGGCCCGAAACTGGGCTGGGCTGCAGATTTTCAGGCCCGAAACATTTTCGGGCTGGGCCGGGCATCAAATTATCATGCCCGAATTTTTTTCAGGCCGGCCCGGCCTGGCCCGAAATGGGTAAAAGCTCAGTGGGCTCAGGTCGTCCCGGCCTGGCCCGGCCCGGAAGATTACAATACAAAAACTGTTTTCGGGCCGGGCTGGGCAGCACATTTCCAGGCCCGAAAAATTTCCAGGCCGGCCCGGTCCAATTTTCCCAATAAAAATTTCCGGGCCGGGCAAGCCCAGCCCGATTTTCCCAAAAAGCCCATCGGGCTCGGCCCGGCCCGGCCCAGCACTGGATTTTGATAGCCCTAAATCCAACGCACTAGAGACCATCTCTTAATATTTTTGTTCTCTTTTTTGTTTATGGATATAAAATATGGAAGTTAGAACAAGTTAATAATGGGACTCATTCATTTCCAAGGAAAATAATAAGTGCTGCAGACCTTTCTCATTCATCACACTTATCCACAGAAATATGGGGAAAAATTATACTTCAATAGAATCAATACTTAAACTATCGGCCATTTTACAATCACGCCATATCTAAAGAAAAATAAATTAACCAAACTATTAAATTTTTCGCAATTACATTCTGGGGTTTGATTTCCGACGGCATAAATCCTATGTGGCACACCGAAAATTGAGTTGGATTTTAACAATAGAAATTAAAAATGAAGTGACAACAAAACGGTGTCGTTTATACTATCATGCTAATAAAACAATATGATAAAAATAAAAATAAATACTTGAGGAAGCAAAGAGACATAGATAAACGCACCAAAATCTTATTTTGGTACATCATTCATCATAATCAACTGCACAAACTTATCATTCAATTTGAGAGAAAAATTTATCATACAAGACCTCACGTATAAACACTGTAATAATCACAAGAAGAGGCAATTCTACTTCAACTTCTTCCTTCTTTTTTTTTTTCTTTTTTCTTTTTTCTTTTCCTTCTTTTTTTTGAGGTTTTGAATCAATAAAACTCCTTTCGTCGTAAGAATATGTACATAACACGGATGAAAACATCGCGTATGATTTACCGGTGTCATGAAGGGCAGGGTCGACCATCGTCAGCAGCCTTGAAGAGAGCCATTCTTTGAGACTGTGAGATGCTTTGCCTGTTGTTCAGAATGTCGATGTAGTTCTTGATACGGTACCTATCTGCGCTCGTGAGGGAAAACGGAGGATTCAGAATGAGACATGGTGCTTCCACAAGTAGAAACTGTAGCAGACGAGCTGCCTTCGAATAGAAAACCACTGCGTTTCCTCTGTCACCCATGTATTCGTCGACCTGGGAAAAGATCATAGTAAAATTATATCAACTTAGTTTCTCATCAAGGTTTTTGGAACATAACATAACATAACTTGTTTCCAAGTAATTCTTGATTAAGGTCTAGCTTGGAGCTATCGCAGAAAGAACACATTTATGAATAATACTATCGATATCACTACGGTGAGCTCGAATAAGATGACATCAAATACTGTTAGTCAAAGACTCGGTTAATTAAGGGTTATTATCAACTTATTTCCTGAGCTTCGAGATATGCAAAACATAAAAATAATGACCTTTCAACTTTTATTCAAAAATGTCAACCGATCAAAATTCCGGCATCAGATTTTTGACTTGGCATGCCAGAGTCCTGCGAGCCAAGTTAAAAGCTCGATGCCAAAATTTTAGTACGGTCACATTTTTATGAAAAAACTGAAAAGTTATTTTTTGTTTTTTTTGGGTATATCGAAAGTCGCATTTTTTACTTGTGCCTTAAGGACATAAGTTGATAATAGCCTTTTAAGTACGGTCAGCCAGAAGATTGTGAGGTTAATTATTCACATTGTGACAGCATATGATTTAGAAAAAATACCAATTTTATTATAAAACTTGAACAAGTGCAACAAAATAAATAAATTAACGAGTACTTACTGCTCCTCGTCTTCCTAATGCAAGGGCAGATTGATATATGAGCTCCATTGCATCTGGCATCTCCATATTTCCTGAAACGAAGAAGCTTTGCTTAAGTAAAGATTAAATAAATTTGAAACCAAATGGAGTTCTTTGCCAAAGCCATATTGAGAAAAGGAGAAAAACAAGATTGTAGCTAGGTTCTCAAAAACGATTAAATGACATTGTAAATACATCATAACCGTACCGGGCTCTATCATTTTAGCAAGCTCGTCCGCGTTCCCAACTTCATGAAGAAATGCTCTCTCGATCAGTGAACAGATATCATGAGGCTCTAGATTGTTAGCAATATCAAGACATTCTTGGGCATCCGGACTATGTCGAATGTTGGAGACTTCTCTCAATCTTGTAGTCTCTTGGGGCGAACTTCCTTCAGTAGTTGAAGCTGCATAAGTGTGACAAATATCGAGTGCTTGCTTCCATGTAGCAAGAATCACAAGCTGGATCGAAAATGCCTCTAGTTGCTTTCCTCCCTCAGCCTAGCATAATACAACAATCAATATTATGATACCATAAGTAAGATCTGCCATAGCAAAGTGCTGCGAGTTACCTTTTCGTTCACTAATTCAGTAATGGAAGACGCACAGCACTGCAAAGACTTGATTCGTGTCATACAGTCACTTGATGGCTGCTCTATATCCATCGATCCTTGTGAAGTTCTAGGAGTAGAGATGTTACTTCCTAAATTCCCTGTGTCATCAACACTACCAGTTGCTCCACCTCTCATCGATGTCGGACAACTCGTTTTGTTCATTTTTCCAGAAGCAAGAGGCGGGTCACCGGTTTTGGAGGGGATATGTCCTTGCTTAGAAGCATGTCCTCCCGAAGAAGATAAGTCTAGCGGAGGACCCGACACAATCACATAATCCTGGTCGATTGACTCCAGCGAATCCGTAACTGAAAATTTGGGGAAAAAATTAGATGAAGAAACTTAGTACCCGAGCAAGATCGCCAATATGGAACCAAAAGATTAGACAAACACGCACCTTTGGGATGAGTTACAAGTGTTCCAAGATCAGTCCTTTTAAGTGATTCTTTCAGGTTTCCTTCTGAAAGTTGGCGACTGCCGAGATTAGACCCTATAATTTTTGTTTTACGCGGGCTACTATTATACTTGGAAGAGCCTGTTCTGTTTGCAAGATTCAAAAAATCCCTCTGCTCAGATTTTGAATCAAGAGAAAATCCGTACATGGATCTCATGGTCGACCTCTTAGGAGACGGACTCCCAACAGGTACACTGGGATCATCATCTAGACTGAACGGTAAGCAATCCTCTTGTGAACTTTCTTCGGTATTCGTCCCAGAAAGAGGGAATCTGTCTAAGGCTTTCCGTGATTGCCTATTACTGAGTACAACAAAGAAGTGTCCCTTTTCAGACGTATAAAGCTTGTATTCTCAAGATATCGTAAACTTCTGGCTGCACTTACCTGAACGAATCAATTGGCTGCCTGTTAGAGAGATACGGGTGGTTGAAAAATTCTTCAAATGTCAAACGCTCAACTGTCAAGAAACTTATTCACCAGTCAGATTTGGGAATAAAAGGGGAAAAGAAGAAAATATAAAACCTCATTATTAGAGAAGCTAGTAGACATTCCACAAAGCTGGTCTACAGTAGGAGCAAGCAAACAAAGATGCAAATTGTTGGAGACGGTGTCAAATGCAAACCGCACAAGGTTATGAATAATATTGTTCGTCAAAGAATTAATATCAGACTAATCATGGAAGAATCTAGGTTTTGATATCTGAAGTCAACAGATAACAAAGAAAATTTTCAGGTAATAGCTAAAAATGTGCAGGGGTCAAGCATGTTTAGCATATTGGGAGCCAAAATGTGATGACTACCTGGATTACGCCGGAGCAGTTTCCTACACAAATCTATGCAGTGCGGATTCAAATCCTGGGCCTCTGGCGGAAATTGCAAGTCGTTTGACTTTATGATATTCTGTAGCAGCTGCAAAATGAATTGGTTTAGGCAACTAAGGTCTTCTTCATGAGCAAAATTAGCTTCAGAAAAGTAAAGGAAAACCCATCCTTAGAAAGATGAAGATACCTGTATCTGATTAGATCCCGTGAATGGGGTTTTCCCTGTGACAAGTTGGAAGAGAATGGCACCGACGCTCCATAGATCTGCCTGCGTTATCAGCCCAAAGTTAATATAGGAATCATATGGGGAAAGCAGAAAGCTGTTTCAGTATATCGTAAGTGAATCTCACCTTAGCATCATACTTCTGGAGTTGCATTATTTCTGGAGCCATGTACAGTGGTGAGCCACACAGAGTTTCTGCAAGGCCTCTCGGCTGTAAAGATCTGCAAAAGTATAGGGAATTTCAGAACTACAAATTTCAATCTTTACACAGACAATTGTGCCAATATATCTTAACAAATGACATAGAATGAATGCATTCTTATATTCTTGAAGCTTTTCTGACCTCTCTTGGATGTAATCTTTGCTTTTTCTGTCCCATAACATTATATATGTTTAATCCCTTACCCAAAGAAAATTATATCCCTAACTAATATTCTATTGAATCCACTTGAAACAAGTAAGCAAACAAAATATGTTGTAAGCATGTCAGGCTGTAGAAGAGAGTGGGAAGCCATCATAAATTGCTGCATGGATACTTACAGATAAATACCAAATGCTAATAATGTGGTTGAAGGATGAGAATGTAAAGAACATTAAATTCAAAAGTATAATAATGCCACATTAACAATATTGCATTACTTGCTGTTAAAAAATAAATTGTATAAGAAAAGGGTAGCTATACCTTGCAAACCCGAAATCAGCAATCTTCAGGGTGCTGTCATCAGCATTGTTGGAAAGGAGTAAATTCTGTTTCATCAATGAGAGACGTTCAAATGGAATATATCAATGATACATCATGATTTGTGAGAAAACACTCGATTCTGAAATTACAGGGGAAGGTAATGACTGCATGTTATCAGTCTAAAGATTAACATGTCACTTGTCTCTGAAAGTATAACAGCTTATCTTATTTCTGTAATGGAATGTTTTCTGTTAATCAAGTATACTTATGGGCTCATATACTCTTGGAAAATTGAAACAAAATGGGAAAGGTTTGAGAGGAGGGAAAGTAAGGAGCAAGAAGAAAAAGTGTCACTAGTAATAGCAAAACTGAATAGTCCATATGAAGAGTTAGATCCCAGCCTATGAAAACTAACAACCTTGAAAAGGCAAGAAGATAAGGGAAGCTTTTAATGCAAACCTGGGGCTTCAAGTCCCGGTGTATAAGATTGTTATCACGAAGAACTTTCAGACCCTCAGCTGCAAAAAGAATTGACATATAACTCGATCCATTATTCTATAAGAGAAACATGACATATATATATATATATATAGGAAGAACAAAAATAAAAAAAGAACAAGTGAAACCTAGTTGCTGCATAAAGTGCTTAGCAGTTGCTTCAGAGACTTTTCCTTGCCGTTGTTGAATATACATTGAAAGGTCACCCCCTTTGCAGTATTCCAAAACAATATAGATCTTCCCAGGTTCCTACAGCCATACATAGAAAACAATTTCTAGTCCAATAAATACATTCTCTAGACCTTGGAAAAATATATCCAGAATTTTCTTGCATATAGAATCACATCGAGCATCACTTTTCCTTCAAAAGAATTCAATGAACATAACACGCAATGATAGAGTTTCTTCTTTTCTTTCCATCCGGTGTTCATATCTCACTAAAATCACGTAATTACACAAACTTAACAAATCACAAGAAGAGGTTTACCCTGGAAATCTGGAAAGAACGAAGATTAAACACTACATCTCAGAACAGCAGCAGCTGACATCACCTCCGGAAAGCAAAAGGTTTCCATTCCAGATGTGATTGACACGACGATGTGGCTTTAGATGTTCAATTAAATTCTTTGGTACCTTTTCTATTCTAGACATCATTCATTCTCTGCTTTCACTCAGAATCATCAAGCTACACATGCAACACAATAATACCTCTAACGGTGCAAAGAGAACCCTACAAGACTACAACTTAACCACATTATATCCAACTATACTTCATACAAAATCCAAACTCCCAATTTAATCATAAAATTTCACATACAAACATGCAACACAACAATACCTTTAACAGAGCAAAGAGAACCCTAAAACACCACATTATCCAAATATACTTCATACAAAAACCAACTCTCATTTGAATCATAAAGCATCACATATACATACAAATTTTACTTTTTAACCCCATATCTTACAAATATGCAAACGGTCACACAATTCAAAATATCATCATCCCAAACAGAACGAAAACAATCAACCAGCTGCAATTCACGACAAAATACCATCATTCCCGCACTTCATAAGCGCAATTTCAGCAAAAGTAAACTAGGCAAACGCAGTAATCAAGGTTTCTCACCTCGATCATATCGTGCAACCGGATAATATGCGGGTGATTGATCCTCTTAAGGATGAAAATCTCCGACTTCAGACTCTCCTGCAACTTCGCATTCAAGCGGGCGGTGGCGATTTCCTTGATCGCCACCTCCGTGCCGTGGACGCGGTGGCGCGCGTGCCACACCGTCGAGAACGAACCCGCCCCAATCTGCTTCCCCACCACATAATCGCCGACGGCGTAGTACCTCCTCATCGGCTGCGCCATCGGGAAAAAACTTCGATTATCAAAATATAGCTGAAAACAGTAAGAATTGAAGCTGAAGCGGAAATCACTTGATTTTTGCCCTCTGTAAGCTGTTTATTTTGGGCTGATTTTGCTACTTTCTCAGTGATAATCTATTTTTTGTTGGGGGTTTTTGGGATTTCTTTCTTATTTCCTTTGTTAGATGAAAATTTGTTAGTTTAGTTTTTTGGGGGTGAAGTGATGATGATCAATGAAATGGTGGAAATTGGGAGTATTTATAGAGGGTTTTTGAATTGGATTGGTTGAATAAGGTGAAAATGAGGTTGCTGGTGTTGGGTGTGACAATATATATATATATATATATATATATATATATGTTTTCTGAATTATTAATGTTGGATATAATATTTTAATGATTGGGATTCAGGAGTTGGCCTACAGATTCTGTCTATATTTTATTTCATGAGTTGGCCTACAGATTCATAATATTTTGGTCAGTTCGGTTCGGTTTTCTTGTTAGTCGGTTTTCGATTCGGTCCAAGATTTTGACAAAATTCGGTTTTCGGTTTCGGTCCCGGTTCCCCGAAATTTCATCGGTCGGGCACCGAACCGACCGAATATATATATAATATAAATATAATTATATAATAATATAAATATTTATATAGGAAATAACCCTAAACCCTATCTATTCTATTCTCTCTGTCGCCGTCTTGCATTTCTCTCTCACTCTCACCACTTCAGCGGCTGCTCACATCTCTCTCATCTTCTCCCCAGTCTCCACCGTCCGACGTCCCACCGCCGCCCTTCTCCCATCGCCGCCGGCGTCCCTCTCGTCTCTCCCACCATCGAGCATCTCTCTCATCTCATCTCCACCATCTGGCGTCCACCAGTCCATCTCGAGCTCGACCTCGTCAACGCCCTTCTCCCACCGCCAGATCATCCCTCTCCTCGGCTCTCCCACCATCGAGCATCTGCTGCATCTCTCTCACCGGCGCCGTTCTTCTCCAAATTCTCCACTAACTCCAGCTCCACCGTCCACCACTCCATCAGTCCACCTCGTCGACGCTCTTCTCCCACCGGCGCCGTTCTTCTCTCACCATCGACTCGGCAGTTAGTAGCTCCGAAGGTAATCGATTATGCTTGATATTTTTATTTTTTTAAGGTAGTCGATTATGCTCCGAAGGAAGGAGAAAATCATGGCTGAAAATTAAGGTAGTATCTGCAGATGCCATTGATGCTATTATCGCTTATTGTTAATTTGTTGGCATTGTTGCAAATGCCATTTTTTGAGATTGTATATTCATTTATTTATTTGCTATTATTGTGTATCTGCAAAAAAATAAAATGAATTATATATGTATACGTGTGCCAAGATTATTTGGATTTTTTTTAATAAACTGTCGATTTTTTTATATAACCGACTGAACTGATCGAATTTTTCGGTTCGGTCCAAAGGGTCTAGTCGGTCGGTTTTAGTTTTGAATTTTTTGATCGGTTCGGTTTTCGGTTCATGAGATTTTGGTCGGTCGGTATGCTGATGATGATGCTAAGGCATCCTTTTGTATGTTGTTTTGGCAGCTTTGGAAGGAATGAAATGCTGTCATATGAAAAGGAAGTTATCCAAACCGTGATCGTACTGTGGGGAATACTCACAACTATCGTCAAAAATGGTTCTCATGTCAGACACCTACTGATCCTTCACGAAGAAGAGGAAATCGTGGAGTAGTATGTAAAGGATGGCACAATCTCATGCCTGGTTGGTTTAAATGTGAAGTGGATGCGGCATTCTTTGAGGATTTGAATGCTACTGGTGTGGGGGCAATTATCCATGATGTAGCGGGTCATTTTGGTGCCTGCTTTTCCGGGATGTTGGCGGGTAGAAAAGGGTGAAGTCATGGCAATTTTGGAGGCTCTCTCTTGGATTAATCAGCTTGGTTTGGTTCGAGTTGAGGTTATAAGCGATTGCAGCATTGCTATTAAAGCAATACATTCTAGAGCTATGGATCGCTGTGAACTTGGTTCATTTGCTTCAAGTTGTCGGAGTATATTGGATACAAATGTTCTTTTTCAAAATTAAGCATGTCTTCCGTGAAGTAAATTTTGTTGCTCATCAACTTGCTAGGTATTCTAGGTATTTTCAGTTGCCGTTTATTTGGGATGAACCCCGTCTTGTGTGGAGGTCTTCTTGATCTTCCTTGCTCTTGTTTTTAATAATAAAACTGTTGGGATTTAAAAAATAAATAAATTGGCCAAATCAGTTTGCCGCATGACGGAAAAAATTCGGTAGTCGGTAGGTCAAATTTGTAAACAAATGTGAATGTTGAGTAAATAGAGTAAATTATAAAACTATGTAATTTCATGTGTGTGTTGTCTGGGTGGTGTAGTCGGTTATCACGCTAGTCTCACACACTAGAGGTCCCCGGTTCGAACCCGGGCTCAGACATTTTTTATTCTTTGTTTTTCCGTTTAAAAAAAAAATTATATATATATATATAATTTCTTTGTTTATATATTTATTTTTGGTTTCTTGAATTTGCACGTCTCGTCACTGCAATTTCGTTTTCTCTTCCTAAATTCAATCTCAATAAAATTTTGATTCAGATTTCACATACTATACTATACTAGCAATAACATTCAAACTCCTCCTTTCTCCTCAATCCAACATCATCACAACGTAAAAACAAATAAGTAATTAAACAGAATAAAAAAAAAAAGAGAAAATCATCTTCATCTCCCACTCCATTGACGTCCAATTTGTAGTCTTCAATCAGAAGTTTTGTTCGTTTTCTTCTTCTTCTTTTTTTTTTTTTTCCTTTTCCGCCTAGGTTTTATCGCCCGCGATCAGCTGGATTGAGATTTTTTCCGATCGTTTTTTGTCAATTTGTGATGGATTGGAGTAACGTAACGGCGGAGGATCTGGTGGAGGCGTTGCGAGAAGTGGACTGGTCCACGCCGCCGCGTCCGTTCGCGGAATTCTTCTCCCGATTCACCGTGCCCCGCTCCTACGCCAAATGGAACAGTCGCCTCAAGTGCAATCTTTACTAGTACGATCTCTTTTTGCGTATGTTTTGATTATTGTATTACTTAATGCTGTTAGTTTCATTGACTGGCGATGATGAGAAAGGGAAATTTAGAAACTTTCCAGCTGCTTTAGTCGATGTTTTTTTCGAATAAATTTAGGATTTTAATTTCTGGTGATTGTATGATTTTCGAGTTAATTTCCGCATCTCATGTATTTCGTGTACTTATTATTATTATTTTTTTAATAATTTGGTTTTTGCAGCTACAGGACTAATTATTTCCTCATGATCGTTTTCATTCTTGGTAAGGAAGCTAATGATGATGATATTATGGTTATTGTATCATCCTATGGCCAGTGCTGAGAATTCACCACATCTTTTCACACAGTCACAAGTAAAATTCGTGGTGGATTTTAAACCCGGTGTAGGATGTAGGACTAATAATTAGAGCATTAACATGCGTGTGGGTGTCAGGTATGGGATTTCTTAGGAGGCCACTTGCTATTATTGCTGCACTGACAACTGCTATGAGTATAGCATTTCTCAATGACAGGTGTGCATTTCTTGCTAAATTGTCGATCTCCGTTGGATTTGGTTGTTAATATTCTGTTCATGAATGATGAGGGGTTGGTTGAACAACCTGAAGAGAGCAATTGAAAGAAAACGTAGAAGATGTTAAGTAAGGAAAATGTTCAGGAAAGAGGTGCATAGACCTAGGGTGAAAAAAGATGAAATAGGTGGAACATGCGAGGTTGCTCTTTATGCAGGGTGCCTAAATAAGTTGTTCTTTAAACTTTTCTTATTTCTCCTGTACATGCTTGTTTAGTTTTGCAGCTACTTTCAGTGAAAAGGTCACAAGAAGTGTCCGGCAGTTTTCTCCCCATTTAGCTGCTAAACTTAGAGCTCCTCTCGCGTAAGTGTAGTTGCTACCTTAGGTCCTTAACCTTAGAGTTGCCTATTGTTTGATGCTGCATCTTACATGGAATGGAATTTGTTTAGGCCTGTTATTCGTGGGCGCCCTTCTGCAAAACGAGCAATATATATATGCGGACGTCCTCGATGGGTATTTGTCTTGGTATTTTCTACAGGTAGAAGCTTTTTCTTCTTTTCCTTGTTGTTGACTTATCATTAGGACTTGATGATGTATGCATTCAAATAATTGTGGTTTTTCATTCATTATCTAATTTATCTCTGCAGTTAGTTTCTTCCTTTGGATTATTTCTTGCGGTGCTCTTATGGTCTTGTGGGCACTTGCTATTGGCCTTCTTGGTAATCTACTCTCTCCCTCCCCTTATTTTTCTTCCAGCTTTGCGTTTATGTGTCTCTAACTCTCTCTGTTCCTTCCTCACCACTGCTTTTCTTCCACAGCCACAGTGCTTCATGCAAGCTTTAGGACACCAAACCTGAAAGCTCGTCTAAACACATTCCGCGAAGAATTTCGTGCTGTTTGGCGCAATTATAGTGAGCTGTAGCATGGCTGAGCAAATGTTAGTTATTCTGCGACTCAATTCCTTCATATTCATGTTTACTTTTTTTTCTTAATCTTCATTTCCTTTGAAAAGTTATCTTTCATTGATGTTCTTTACTATTTGCACTCTTATGCTGCATTACCTGTCGGAATGGGTTTCTGCAGTTTTTGTAATGATCGAGATGGTTTCAGATATTTAAACTATGGAACTTCAGGCGCTTACTGCTTCTGATGGTCGTGGCTAAGTCCTTTATTTGTTGTTTGCTTAATCGATTGAGAAGGAAAGATGCATGTTTTAGTTCACAATAATAATTTTTACTTATATTTTATCCAATTTGATGATGGATGACGGTATATGAGCTTTAGGAGAAGAATAAGTTTGAAGTCGTTGACAAGAACAAGTCTCTTTCCTTCTAATCTGTTTTGATTTTTTATTTATGTAATTGGGCTATGTTTAGCATTGTTTGCCAATTAGAGCTTGTATGCGCCATGTTTACATTATTATAGCTTTATATATGCGGTCTGCACTGTTTTAAGACTTGACCAGTGGCTTTGTTATCTTATGCTTCTGCGCTTTAGTTGTGTGTTTCCTATTGTCCAGTCTCACTTATGACGTAGGGGACGCTCTTTTTAGGTGATAGATTAGATTGACAATACATATGATTTGAGTATTTTAAGGATTAGACAATCACCCAACGTAAACACCCGCCAATGTTTATGGTGGCGAATTTGATGAAAATTCCTTCTCTACGCAGGGAATTGGTGTCGTTTACGAAGATGTCACTGGGTTTCCCTCCCCATTGTTTCGACATGCCAACTGCTGATTTTGGAACCAGAGACTACTACTATCTCCAGATTAGTAGGATGCTGTAAATTTCTTTAGTTCCTTGTTTAGTTAATGGACATCTTAATAATTTGATTTTGAGAAATATGTGAAGCTATATTTCTTACAATGAATGTAAGAACAGTCTAATGTTTGATTTTGAGATATATGTGAAGCTATATTTCTTGCAATGGATGGAGAGCAGTCTAATACTAAACATTATTTGTGTACTTTGCTGTTTTTTTAAAAGTAACGTGGATGTTCTATAGGGTGAGGTTCGTGCGCTTGAATTCGAATTGTCGTTTTTCTCCATGATAATTGTATTTTAACGAGTTTGAAGGTAAAATATAATCGTCACTTTTCTATAAGATAATTGTCACCTTTTGTCCGAACCGTACTGTGCAATCAACTGTACCTAAGTTTTCGTCATAGAAGAATATTTAGATAAAGATTTAATAGTATGATTGGGCTTATTGTTTTCAAATTCTTCCTTTATATATTATCACTAGTCACTGGAGGCAGTGGTTCATGTATCTGGAAACTAATTTTTGAGGTGAACATCTTTTGAATTTCTTCATTTCTTAACTGGAAAATTTTAATTTTGGTCAAATGTACTTTTTCATAGTCTGTTATTAGTTTTTTTTTAGGGAAAGTTATTAGTACTAGTTTTTAGAGAAATAGAATCAAATAATGTATAAGAAAGCACCACAAGACTCTCCTTAGCAAGAGGTCTTGGGTTCAATCCCGCCTGCGTGCGGTGTAGTATATTTCCTTATTTGGTGGTGTAGTGGTCCCATCCTGCGTGGTGGTGTAGTGGTCTCACATTTATGTGGTGTAGAGGTCCCGCCTATATGGTGATGGAATGCTTGATTAGATTAAATATATATACCTTGTAATTCTAAAAAGAAAAAATTGAATTAAATTTAAAGGTAGAAAGTAATTAAACATTAGCTATTATCAGATTTCTATATTTACTCTACATTAGTCTATAACTATTATTCAATTATTATATTATTTCCACTAATTGTAAATATATACATATATAAGTTATATATTTATTTAACTTCCCCAGTATCTGCGTTATGATATTGTTGGTTCGCTCGATAACTTTAAAAGAAAATTGTATATACATAATTCTTATCATAAATATATACTACTCCCTCCGTTCCACACAATTTGTCTACATTTTCTTAAATAGTTGTCCATTCAATTTGTCTACTTCAATTTGTTCATTCACTTTCTATCTTTTTACCGTTATTTTAATCTCTGTACCGAACAGTAGGTAGACAAATTCAATGGGACGGAAGGAGTATTAACTTTATTTTTAATTTTTTTTAAATTTATACTTATTATAAAACAGCCTTGTTTACAAAATTTAATTTGCCTATTATACCCTTATTATAATATTTTATTATTAGTATCTATTATCATATAATTATTTTATATTTGACACATATATATTATTAAAATCTATTAATATTACGTGCATCGCACATACCACTCTACTAGTATCATAAATGAGCAACTCAAAACAATAATTTTATATTACATTAGAAAAATCAAATTAATTTCAACTCCTAAAAGATACTGTAAATATGCTTATAAATATGTTATGTAAAAACTATAAACATTACGTTATTACATAAAGTGTTATTTAATAAAATTATCATTATTAGTGTGAAAAAAATTATCATTATTATAATAGTGTTATTTATCATTTTTGCATGTATATGCTTTAGCCTTTAGGATAGGCAAAATCAGACAATAATATATTTTCATGATTCCACGATCAACACACAAAAATTCTATGCACACACTTAGAAATTTCTCAAACACTTTCAAGTGCGCGAGTCAGTTTTAGTTTTTCACACAAAAAAAGACACACAGCACCATTGATGCAACATTTCAATACGATAAATTTTGTTTCAATGATTAAAAAATAATGAAAAAAATAAAATCTCACGTGACATGCCGCCATCTATGTAACAAATATTCATCTCAATCTTTCTTGACACCAAGACAATAATCGGTAATACAATGAGGCTCCGGCGAGTGAGTTATGGATGATGCGTCCTTTTCCATGGCGGGGGCAGGCGGCGGAAAGGCGGAGAAGCCGCAATCTGGCTGGCCGGAAATCGAGAACCGCCCCGAGTCCCCGGAAAGTCTGACATAAGAAGCCGACGGCGATTCGTCTGGCCATGTTGATCTTATAATGCCTTCTCCTCGACTTCTGTATTGAATTATTGTTCTATATAGAAATGGAATGAGGCCCTCCATTTGTGCCTTTAGTGTGTGTGGTGTGTGTTTTTGAGGTACAATATTTTTCAATGTGGGACTTAGGTTAAAAAGAGAAATTTTGCTGACGAGGCATATATAATAAGTTAGCTAAGGCCGGCTTTGGAGAAGTTCATGTTCAGCTCGATTTTGTGTAGCATATTATTTTTTCATTTAAATCATATTATATTATTTACATTATGATTATGTTATCATAGAAATATTCATTAATTAATGAATATGTGATCCAAGATCGAGCACTATTTTGTGAGATAAGATCGGGTTTTTGGAAAATAATGGTGAAAGTCATATCTTAACTACAATCCCATAACAACCCACCAAATATTTCAAATTGCTATAAATTATGGTTGTATTAATCTACTTTAATCATATTGGCGGATTGACGATAATCTAGGTTGAGATAATGTATTAGGAACTCAATGTTCTCAAGAGAAATATCACACCTTGAAGTAATTTAAAGGATAGTTATAAGAAATATCAAATTAATATTGGACTAATTCCTCTTCATCATATTAATGACGTGATGGGTTAATTAACATTATGGGGTAACAGTTAAAATCCTAAAACTAAAAGACATTTTAGGCATTGTAATTTTATGGAAAATTTTAGTACAATAACACTACTACTACATCCAATTATAAAATGGATATTTCCAGAAATTACGATACATCAGAACAAAATAATATAAATACCTTATACAAAAACTTCACAATCTGACATAACAAGCCTCATCTCATGCACCCTGCCTAATAAACAAGCTAAAAATATGAACTTGATAACATCTACGTTGTTTGGCTTACCAACCTGCTATGGATACCCCTCAACTATAACGAGAGAATAAATTAACGTTTTACCTATCTAGCCGGATGAAATACTTAAATCCACAATTCCCCTATCTTTTTTTATGTCCAGCTATAAAGATGAATATTTGTCTCTTTAATGATTGTCTACCGGTGAAGTCGATAGTTTGGCCAAATATTTTAGGTTTGAATCTCACTAACTTATCGGTCGAGTCTATTGCCCGAATTTTTGTAGTGTGGATTAGACTATTGTGCAATAGAGAATTTCGGCAATTGTATTAAGTAACATTTTCATTTGTCAATGATGTGCCTGCACGAATGCGATTTCAGTGTATAATAGTCCCAGCAAAAGACAGATAAGCCGTATCTTCCTTTGATATGGTGTTGTGATTTAATTTAAAAAAATTCAAATTTAATATTAATGTATAAATTCCTACCATCCATATGTTAGAATATTCTAGAAACCTGTGTAAGACAACCACTTAATTTTAGTGACCCACTTAACTTGAATCATTAAATAAACAAACCAAATAATTAAAGAAACAATATTGTTTATTGGAGCAGAATCATTAGAAAACACCCTTGCATTTTTATTTAGCTTTTCTCCTCCTTAATAGAAACTTCCACATTTGAAAAAAGTGATGTTACTCTGCATTTTTCAATTTTGAGTATTTCATATATATTTGATTCTACCTCTTGTTTCTGATTTTGCCCTTAAATCTCTTTTTTAGGCACCCGTAAAACTCTTTTTTGCCCACATAAAAACATGAGATAAATTAGGATAGGATATTCGTACACAATAACGATAACAATAAGACCAAATACAAACATGATTCATTAAGAATTTACTCAACAAGAAGACAACATGATTTGTACCACTACGCACACAATAACAAACACGGCACAATTTTATTCGTGTTGATAAGATAAAATAACGACAAGACACATGATAAATTGTAATCCATAGATATTCTCAAATTATATGAAAAACTGCTAATTAACTAGCATGAACACAAATACAAAACGACCAATATTTCTATCTTTCAAAACATCAATGCAGAAAACACAGGTTGAATCCGAACTCCAACATTGCGTCTTAGTATCTACAAAAGTAAGAAAACGAGCAGAAATTGCCATTTCGACACCTGCCCAGATCACAATGCAACGATGTGCAAGCTTTCTCCGATCCTACCTCACTAGAAACCTTTCGAGAAACATCAAACATACGAACAAAGCCACAAGAAAAAAGCACGACAGAAGAAACGAAAGCACGAGAAAACCAGAAAATATTCTGCATTGTTGTTATATCGAAGAACCTCAACATCAGAAGATACCATGTAGTCATAGCGTAAATTAGTTTGATTGAATCGTCTCACAGAGCAATAGTGTGTGCCACCAACCACATGCAATATTCTCCGCCGTGTGATCTTCCTTGAGTGTTACCTCCTGCGGGATATTTCTGTCCACCATGTCTCCCAAGCCGAGCTGAGTTGAACCAAAAACAACGAAAGCAAGATGTTAAAAGAGAACTACATAGCACAAGGAAGAGTGCAGTTTGATGCATGTGGTTTACCTGACCGTATTTGTTCCACCCCCAGCAGAAGATTTTACCATCCTCTGTCAAAATGTTGCAATGAGAAATCAATGTTGCAATGAGAAATCATGGGTTCACGGTGTAACTCTTAGTTTGAATACAATTCGGCTAGATTATATGCTTGTAAACTCAGAAACAAATTATATGATTCTAGCTTTCATATTGCAGCTTACACTGTAACTTGATTCTAGTCGATATATAGATCACACATGGAAATTATGAAACCACAGAAATCTCAACAAGTAGTAATCCATTTTACCTGTTAGGATAGCACTATGACGAGCCCCAGAGGATGCGATTTTGGCTTTCTTACTCTCCAAAACTGAAGCATCAACGAGGCGGGGAACAATCTGTAACGTTATGGATCTTAAATCAGATAACTTGTATAAAAATGCTTGTCTTTTATTACCAAATTTGAAGTAATGTGCACTGACAATATAGATACCCGTGGAGTTAAGGAGCTATCTCAGTATTTAACGTAGTTCATGAGCGTTTCAGGGTGATATCATTTAATAATAAGAAACAACTAATTACAAACAATCAGATTCCAGGAGAACTAAAGCAGTTTGGGCCAAATGGTAAGGCAATTCAACGAGGCAGAAAATCTTTTTGTTTGTTTTTTTTCCTGCCCCCTATCTTGTCAGCTTCCATTCAGCCCTTGTGCTGATCTCATGGCCGATTTCGAATTTAGGCAGTGAATGATATATACTTTAAATACCTGCTTATTCTGTTTGCTTTGCACCAGAGTACTTGAGATCAACTTCTATAAAACAGAACAGAGAGTAGCCAGGTTCAGAACAAATAATGAAGTACGACACTCGTGGAAATTACCTCGCATTGATCTGGATGTGTTCCTAAACCCAGCTGGCCAAACTGATTCCCGCCAAAAACACGAACATGGCCATCAGAGCATATGCATATCGTATGCCAAAGTCCTGCTGCAACAGATATGATCTGAGAATCCCGTAGAGAAGGCACACAAGCTGGTCGCAGCAGATTGTCGTTATTCCCTTGTCCGCACTGCAACATGAAAAAGTTCTTAGCAAAAAAATCATTGCTGCTTTATCGGTGATTAACTGTTAAGCCAGCCTCGACATGCATGGAAAAGTTTTGAACATGACAAAGCAATAAAGAAAGTCACCGGATATTCTTGGGGTGAACTATCTTCAAAAAATGAATTAAGGCGTGACAACGAGAATGAAAATACATTGGGGAACATTTTTTTGCCTTGCTTTAATAGTTTGATTCTCGAAAGAAGGTATTTTGCTAAAACCAACAGAACATAGTCATGGAAAACAACTTTGATATGGTTCTTACAGTTTCTCATCTGGTTTCACCTCTCATTTTTGGCTTGGCTTGTATTTAATTGTAGAGGTGATAAGCGAGCTATTTGCACCATGCAACAAGCATAGTCCTTTTCAATGAGAGAAAGAACTACAGTTCTGCATCTCAAAACTAATTCACATCTATAACCTAAGATTTTATGAGCGCTCGATCATTGCAGGTAAACATCCTGTCTTCATCATCAACAGCATTTATTCAGTTCCATAGGTAGAAAGCTTTTTGAGTTGACAACAGCAAGAGCAGCACACCTAACTAATTCAAAACGTCGACTAAAACTTCATGAAAGAAGTCTTGCAATGAGTATTACAATCCAGTTGATTATACAGAAAACATCATTCATAACGCGTATTTGTAACGCTTTGTCCAGAGATTCCAGGACCAAACAAATGCATAGATCACATTAAAGACTCACCTGTCCGTAAAGACCCCAGCCGAAGGCAAGAAGCACACCAGCATCTAAATACAAACGAAAAAATCTCTATCAGCGGGGAAATAAGGTTTCCACATATTGGTGATATCACTTCCTAAATACCTGTTACTACTACACTGTGCCTGCCTCCACATGCAATACTCTTTATGTAATTTCCTATGGATTTCTGTTGCTCAGCTGCTGCGCCAACACTTTTTTTATTATTTACCCCAAAGCTGTTTCCTCCAGGCGATGATGGGTCAATACAAGGTATAAGATGAGGAGATGCCACCATTTTTATCCTAGAACCCAAACCGAGCTGGCCTTCACCTCCATAGCCCCAACCCCATACCTGTCCCACATCTAGATCCGGTAAAAGTACGATGCATCAGCTCTTGTTAGTACATAAATATCTTCTTCCTTAACATTAAAGTCTTCGTGCTTAACATTAAAGATCTTCCGTAGCCTCATACTTCAAAAGACCTACAAAACTATAATGTGTAACCACATAGACATAGACACTACACCTGAAGTGTAGTTCGCAGGCAGAAGCGTGGAAGAAGTTTACCTGACAATGCTAGAGTATGGCGCCCCCCAGCAGCAACTGAGGTGATCCTCACACCAGGATCCAAGTTTACATAACTAGGAGGCATTGAAAGTGTTTCATCTGCAGGCGTTGATGTTTCAGAGTCTTGCTGAGGACCAACTTTTCTCCGCTTCAGAGTCTCATCTCCAGATATTTTGTCATTTGGACTCGAATCTGATCCAGATCCAGTTGTATATTTCAAACTATGAGATTGAGGACTCCATTTTACAGAGTTTAAAGCATCACCCGTCACTATCCATTATTAATTATATGCATCTTAGTGCAATTCATACATCAATTCTAAAACAATTGTGGCCAAGCAAAAAATTTAGAACACAATTCTCTCTTAGATACCTTGGTCAGCTATTGTTGAACTTTGGCTTGTGATAGTTTCGTCTTCAGAGTTTTTGATAGTGGTCCAACTACAAGTGATTTTTACAGATGGAACGCACTCCTTCCAGCCCCATGTGTACACTTCACCTTTATCTGCATACAACATCCCCATGTAGTTATATCAATTCAAAGAAGCCATGAAAAGGTACTCGCAGAAGTATCAATGCAGCATGGGAAGCTAACAAGCACCCTACCTGACTTTTATCTTCGGAAGAAAAGGAAAAGAAGAGATCCATCCAGATGGAACTGCCCTTGAAGAAAGGAAACAGAATAAGAATAAGATTGTTTAGACAATACCTGTTACTGAAACACAGTGTGCCCAGCCTGCAGCAGCTTTCAGAATTGGATCAGCTGTTGGAAGAGGATACACCTCTGGAGTCTCCTATATGAAATGAAATAAATAAAGATGCTAAATCAACTAAAACTTATCAGGAAGTGAATTATGATTAAGGAAACGGAAAGCTGGATTACCCCATGCTTTCCGGAGGCCAAATAACTCTGGCCTTGGTCATCAGAGGAACCCCAAGTAACTAGTTTCCCAGTGGCTGCAAGAAATGCTTAATTGAATATACCAATATCTTTTCCAGAGCAAGTAGATGCATAATAAAACCCAGCTGACATATATCATTGTTTTTTTAAAGAAACACGTGAACAAATTAAGAGCCACATCCATCCATACTTAGAACCAAATTGAGCTAAATGTAATTCCTAATTAGGCATTGGTCAACAAGCCACTGGTTTACCATCATAACTACATGTTTCACCTTCATACACAAACCTTAATCACCAATCCATCATTCTGATAATGATTTATTAGATTGATCGACTTTCTAGTTTGTGAGGATCATGACGAGGAGATAATTTAAAAATATTTTCTCCAAAATGGAAAATACTCAACTCCAGAGTATTCCAAAAGTATACCTAGCTCCATCAATGGAAGCAAGGTTGTAAGGTTCCCAAGTTAAAATGGTTCACTTTGTAATTCTGCTATCGCTTCACATCCATGTATGGTTGGGGAATGGGAAGTCTATATATCACAACAATATAGACATTATCCATTCCCCGTGATTAATAGCATTTGTTGATATTCCTGAAGTGTTGATTTCTACCCCAATGACACATTTACATTTCACTGAGAAACAAAGTAATCAAATATTAAGAACCAACAGGAACACAGTGGAACTAAAGAGTCACAAAAGGGTAAAGTCTGCATATGGTATCTTCTCTCCTGCTACGCTTGTGTCGTTGTGCGTGCTCATTGTAAAATTTCACATCCATATGTAAGCAACAAGGGGAAAATATTGAAGAACAATCGCCAATACAACAATTCTAACAATAAATTAGAAGCATGAATTCATCTACATTTATATTCAGCAATAGTAAGCAATAAATTCAAAACATATGTGATCAAACCTCTACGACCTAATAAAATTATTCAAACAAAAAATTGATTCACTTTTCATTGAAATATAATTTACATCAATCTGATCCGTTCACCCCCTCTCCCTCCATAAAAAAATTAAAATAAAATAAAATAATAATTATTATAATAAAGAGCCTAAATTGAAATGAACTAATTATGCTCTCCCACCGCAAAAGAGAGTTTCTAAGTTTGCTAGAAAACAGAGTACATATGCCTAACCGTTTGAACTCATAACTAATAGATTTGATGACTTAAATATTCCACTGCAACAAAACATAGGAGGATATACATTTCAGATTACAACAGCGATAAATCCAATTAGACTTAAGCCGTAGGCAAAAACATGGGAGAAATGGGTGAACTACCAGTAGTCGCCATGCCGAAGCCGCATCCGCCGGCGCAGACATCCTTCCACGAATCTACGGCTGACTCCGCCTCCGGAAATTGCACACTCGCCGGAGAAGTCAGCGGCGATCTCTGCGCCGTCACCCCCGGAAAATACCCGCACATTAACACCTCCAGCTGCTTCCCACTCTCATCATTAACTTCACCTTCCTTCTTCTCACCTCCGTTCATCGCTCAAACTATTTCAGCTCAAAGCGCCAAAAGCAAACAGAAATACAGAGATCTTCAACAAAATTATCCGAAAAAAAAGAAATAAACTTCTACGTCGATCTGGATTGAGTCTACAGATTTTCAAGGTGTTTTTATTAATAATTCTCATTTCTCAACTTGAACGACAGGGGTAAAAGGGTAAATTCGCAGATGGGGTGGGGGTGGGGGGGGGGAGTTTAAAACTTTAAAATATTGAGCACCGTATCATTTGCTAGCTCAATGTGGGTGCCACGTCGGACTCGCGTGGTCTAGTGGGACACGTGGCGGCACGAGGATACTCGGAATGCTGCGGTTTGATTTATCCAATTCGTGCGGTTTGAACCGTGAACATACTGGAAGTTTCTGGAAAGATGCGTGGGGTTGGAATCTTCTTCGCTTCGGGACAGTTCTTACAGTTGATTGACACGTGGTGGGTCACGCTTCAATCAGATCGAGATTTAATACATATATAAATATATATATACTTATATTTTTTCTTCTTTTGACATTGTTTCAGACTTTTATTACAGATGCCGAGGTTTTTATTTATTTTTAGTTAAAGCAAAATAATAATCCATCCAAAAAGTGGACAAGTTCGAGAAATCGAATATAGATGGAGGAGTATGGGGATTTGGTTATTAAAAATTTAAGAAAAAGGCAAATGGGCGAGAAGAATATTTGAATTTTGATACTCAATATGAAATTAAAAGTCATTAGATATTATAAATTATGGTATTATTTGATACAACGTCATGTAATTTATAATAATGTTATATTGAAGATATTTGTTTGTCCCACATTAACTTGATAAAGTTCATGCGACAACTTGTTAAGATCTTGCATTCTACATAGGATTGGATTGATCCTGAAATTTTTCTTCGGAGAAGCATAATTATTATCTGACGGGTGACGTTTCTCTTTTTTATAGGTGTGATGTTGCATTTGATTTTTTTTTATTTTTTATTTAGAAACGAGATCGTTTTCTTTAAAATTATTTCTCCATAATCTAATCATAACGTAGAGTGATGATTCAGTTGTAATATGATGGATAAAATAAATAAATAGTGAGGTAGTTGGAGTTCAACTCAATGGAAATGAGAGATAAATATCAAATTATAACTTGATATTTTTTTACTCTTATAAAGTTTCTATTATTGCCAAAGCTAGTTTTTAAAATTTCGAGAGTATCAATCTTACTAAAGCAATACTAGAAGTACCATATATTATTATTATTATTATTATTATTATTATTATTATTATTATTATTATTATTATTATTATTATTATTATTATTATTATTATTATTATTATTAAAATTGGACCTTGTCTCGTGGACGGACTTAGTATGGTCTTACCAATATTGCACAAACAATTTATTTTATACTTGATTTGATATATGAATTTGCTTGAACCTAATTCAATGGCAAATTATTATACTTTCAATAAACCATGCTAAGTCTAAGAGCACTCACATTGGTGGACACAATTTTTTTGTGTCCACCAATATTTAATTAGTATTTGTGAAGTATTGGAGGGATAGGGTGGCACACATTTTTTGTCTACATTGGTGGTCACAAATTAAAGTGAGCAGACCAATTATTTTAATAATTTTATTTTTCACCCCCTTCGTATCTCTCTTTCCTTCTTGACTCTCTCTCTCTCCACCCCCCTCACGTCTTATTCTCCGCCCAACCCCAGCCGCCCGGGCGCACAGGCGCCCACCCCACCTGCCCTCCCCTGGGCTCCATCGGTTGCGCCCACCTCCCGCCCACCCGCCCCCATGTCGCCCACCCCACTTGCGATCACATATGCAAGTGCTCTAAGTCAAACTAGGTTTTGTTTCCAAAAGTAAACCAAGATTGAAAAAAATATTTGTTTAATTTAGTCATTTGTCCCTTTGTAAAATTTGTAAACTATTGGGCCTCAAGCTGTAATATTTCATTCGGGGCCTTAAACTACTATGCTTCCATAGTAGTAGATGCACCTGGGACAGTCCATTCGATTTCGGGTCAGTTCCATTGGACTCGATTATTTTTATTTAGATTGAATTTAGAAGAAAAAGAAAGTTAAAATGTCAAGATTTTATTTTTGCGTATTTCAAAAGTCGTGATATTTTTACAAAACAAACCAAAAATTCATAATATAAACTGATAATAACCATGAATTTGAACATTGTTTCTCATTTTTTTACGACAAGGGAAATCTTTAGCCATTAGTCGAGGTGCGATCCGAGTAAATCTAGCCACTAGTGAATATATAAACAATAAAAAAATAAGGTCAAACTCTAATTTCTTGGAAATCAAATGAAATAAAATTAAGTAATTAATCTTTTCGAATTCAATTCCTATATGCCAATATGAAACTTTTTTTTTTTAAGATAGTAATAAATATATAATTAGTGAAATTAAGCATGGGGTAATACAACGTTAGCACCAACACTCATGCATGGTGAGGTCATGTCTAGTGCCATCTTAACAGTATTAACCACATTATTTAATGCGTTTGACGGTAATTAATTCCGTAATTAATATCAGAGAAAAGTGAAATTTCACCAACTGAAGTTGGTCAAATTTTGGGTTAGTTCACCACCATGTGGGACCGTCGATTCCATTTTTTTTTTTTTTTTGTGTGTGTTCTACTCGTATACGATTATAAGTTTTTTTTTTTTTCAATTTTTTCTTTCATTTTTTAACATACTGTATTAATATTAGAGTTTATTTTATTTCATTATTAGAGTTTTTTTCCCAAAAAAAATTGAGTTTATTTTTTTTTTCATTTTTACTTAATAATTCAATTTTATAGTTTATTATTCCATAATTAGGGTGTATAATTTTTTATAATAAATATTAATTACAATTCAGTGTACCTAATTTTGATCTTAGGTAAATTAATAAGAGTGTCGTATTTTGTATGTCCATTTTACGTTTTCAAATACATCAATACACCGTCTTTTGGAAATGAAAGCCTTACCCAAGATTTTATTGCTAGGGGTGATTAGGGTGTATAATATATTATACACCCTAATATCTTGTTTGATATAAGTTTGATATAAAGTATGAGGCCCTTTATAAAATTCGGGCACGTATGAATTATACATATTGTTGTTATTATCTAATACCATCTATGAGGTGGTATAAATAATACCGCAACTAAATATAAGAATAAATTACTATAATTTCACCCTCTTACATTAATATATTTTGCATATAATTTAATACATCTTACCAAACACAATATTAATTCTTTATATGTATTAAATATCCCAACTAATTTCATATCAAGTCTTATCTTATACTTCGTAGCATATATTAGCCTGTAATTAAACACGTATTAAGAAAATTATGTGTGACAACTCGTTTATTCGAAAAGATATGAGAAAATTTAAATTCGTGATCTCTAGTCACGGGTTAAGCCAACTACAACGTTTAACCATTGTCAAAGGGCTAGTGAATGAGATTAATTTTACATTGCGAATTAAACATATATATACATAATACAAAAATATATGAGTCCCAATTAAAGCAAAAATTTATATAAAATGGTTTAGCTTTCATGAGCAAAGCACACTTTTGCCTTTTGGTGCCATCTAAAATTAATGAATTGTTATTGGCCATGCGTAATACTACTACTATATATTCATAAACTATCACTGTCCAAAACGACGTCACATTGTCATGCGACGTGCTTTTATAGTTTATTCACCTTTCATGCATTACTACGTCAATTTTGACATCGGATTTTTTTATTACAAAATACGAAATAATATTACATGTTGCATGTAATATTGCATATAAGAATTCACTTAGGATAATGGTGCTGCGTATGTACCAAAACCAATAGCATTTGCATAATTCAATCTTATTTTCATCGTATTAACAAAAATCAAAATTGTTTCGCAAACATATGGATTATTTATAAGAAATTTCTTAACCTATATATTCATCTCATAAATACTACTATAATCTTACAAATTGATCCATATATGTGATGATGTAATATTTACTAGATGATCACTGGAGTCCAAGAAAAGAGAATTTTCGCATATATCTACAAAAGGAAAAATATTCTAAAATGTCCCAACATTTGTCAAAAATTTCCAAACTCTATCACACCATTAAAGAAAAATTATATGTGAATTCAACGTTTTGATATTGTTTCTAATATGTCCCGAGTCCAATTTTTATTAATCGAAAAATCAACTGCATGGAGAGATCGATGAGAATGGAGATAATCTGGTAAGTAGATAAACCACATCGATCTCTCATCTCTAGTTCTCTCCACAAATTTTAGAAACATTATCTAAACATTGGGTACGGATTAGAATGGAAGCTTTTTATAAAACACTGCGATATTTAATTCTAGATCTTTTGGCAAATGTTAGGACAATTTACAATATTTTCCATTTTCAAAATGTAATTCGCAAATACATCGAGTACGAATCTGATAGAACAAAAATAAGATTTTGTAGTGTGCGTGTGTTAGCCTAGTGTAGAGTGGTTAATGTCCGGGCTAAAGGTCACAGGTTCAAGTCCACCTTCACATGACATTTAAAATTTCTTGTAATGTTTGTTTAAAAAAAAAGATTTTGTACTTGTCGCGGAGACGAGAAGATTAAAGAGAGTTTTTCATTGTGGCTAGAGAATGAAAATAAATTTTTGTAATTAATGTAAATATATTTGAGAAATTACAAAACAGTGTTATATTTTTAATATAATTCAATTCGCGATATAAGACGCGAATTGTGAATTTAATTTCGTCCAAGATTTTTAATGCTTCGGCAAGTGTGACTAAAATAATATAGGAATTACTAACATTTATCAATTTATTTTGGTTCAATTTAATCTTGAATAGTGACCACTGACCACCAAAATAGTAATTAAAATTTAAATGATCGAATTAAGTTGGCCCGCGTCGACACGTGTTTCCATTACTGTAATTGAGTAGTTTAAAGTTTGGTTTGGTGATTGTTACAATTAAAGTAATTTTGAATAAAACAAGAACAACAAAAATCATAGTAAAACATGGATATAGATGCACTCATTTTGCCTTTTATTTTATTTTTGCAGCCTAATTTTAACATATATATCAGCTATTATACTGTAGTAGTTGCATTTGAAAGACGCATTTTAGCTACCAATTTTGCTATGTGGATTTATAATTCTAGTGATATAGTTAAACATAATGAAAAACTGGGAATAATCTTGGCCATTTTATTTCTTACACATACAAACTTACAATATCAATATGGATAATGATCCTAGATTTCTTCTCATAATAAATAAATTAAAAATTTACAAGCTATTAATTATTATACATTAGCAAATTAAGTGTATTCAGAGCATACTATTGACAACGGTAGTGGGCTATCTCCACGTTGTAAAAAAATTGTACTTCATGTTTATTAATATGTATTAAGAAGAGGTTATTACATACTTTTTTTTATATGAAAATAACATATACTCCCTCCGTCCCACCATTTTAGTACTTCTTATATTTTCACACGAATTAAGAATAATGCATTTAATTTTATTGGAAACAACATGATTTTTATCCAATTTTTCAATTTTACCCTTATTTATTACTCCACGCATTAATTTTCACAAATATATACTCCCTCCGTTCCGCTCATTTTGTCTACTTACTGTTCAGCACGAAAATTAAAGATAAAGGTAAAAAGATATAAAGTGGGTAGGTCCCACCACTTTAAAAGGATTTTGAAGGGTAATTTTTTTCCATTATTAGAAAGTATAACAAATTAAATGTAACGTCCATTTAAGGTAATGTAGACAAAATGAGCGGAACGGATGGAGTATTAAATAAAATTATATTAGTAAAATAATGTTATAATTAAAAAGGTAAACTATAGTTTTAGAACATATATTCTGAAATGAAAAAAAAAAGGACTAAAATGATGGGACGAAGAGAGTGTATTTATTCCATTTGATGGGATTATCTCTAGTTTATTTTTTAAACTGCATATTTATATTAAATTTAATGACCAAAAGGGTGATTAATCGGAATGACATCCCCAACCAGCAAGAATTCATTTGAATAGTAAATACTAGATAAGTGGTCGTTTAATTGTCTAAACGAACTTTAAGCACGCTTGCTAAATTTCTTTCAACAACCCTTTGACCATCAATGTTAATTATCCTCCATTCTATAAAAAAATATTTCAATTTTTAATACAACAATATTAGTACATTAAATTAGGGGTGTAAATTCGGGTTACGGGGTTTCCGGGTAACCCGAACCCGTCCCGTAATTTTCCGGGTATTGGGTACCCGTTACCCGAATTTTTCGGGTACGTGACGGGTTACGGGATAGAGGATTGAAGTTGTTTCGGGTAACGGATTACCCGTCCCGTACCGTATACCCGGTCAACCGTTTATATATTATATTATTCTTAATTATTTTATGAAATGTTTTACAAATAGAAAATATGCACGCTGCATCTTTCTCTCTCTCTCTCACGCTCACACTCCCAATTCACAATTTCTCATCTCCTCTCTCTCACACCTTCGTCGTCGTTCCACTGTCATTCAACCCATCCCTCTCTTATCGTCGATGTCGCGCCACTCCTTAGATTTCTTTATTGAAAAAATATGAAGAAAACAGGTAGGAAAATATCCAAAAATAAATTTTGATATTTTTATTTTTTTAAAAAACGGGTACATACGGGTACCCGATCCCGACCCGCATAAACCCGGTCCGGGTATTGGGTACCCGTTTTTTTAAAACGGGACGGGTACGGGTAGCAAATTTTGAGAAATTTGGGTACGGGTACCCGGAAATTCCGGATAGGGTACCCATCCCGTCCCGAATTTACACCCCTACATTAAATACACATATATAACATCACAACAAAAAAAAATAATACTCCTATAAGAATAGAAGACGAAACACACTTCAAAATAAAGAATTTCATGCAAACGAACTATAAAATTCGAATTTACTTGTTCTCGAGTCCTCTATTTCCACCAACGTTTCTTTGAGCTCTCTCCTGCCGATGAACTACAACGCGTCGATGACGAGACGGAACGACGACCTCTTGATGGCTTCCGGCCGTATGGTCAAGTCATTCCGGTGCAGTTTCTGTGAACGGGGTTTCTCCAACGCGCAAGCCCTAGGAGGGCACATGAACATCCATAGGAAGGATCGAGCCAAGCTCAAGGAGTTCTCCGACGAGAACTTGTTGTCTTTGGACATCACAAAGACAGTCGATTTCGCCCGAGAAATTTCTCCGGCGGATCCCTCCGCCAGCGAGGAGGCGAAGAAGGCGGCGAATTCCGATGAGATTCAAGATTCAGTTCCAAGATCCATACATAAATCGGTAAGTAGTTTGCCATGCTTTGTAGTTGGTGATGATGAGAAGAGTTCAGAGAAGAATAGAATGGAGTTGATCCATGGTGGAGTAGACCTCGAACTTCGATTAGGGCTTCACCCTCATCATGATGCAAAGATCAAACACTAGTTCACACACACACACACACACTTACTGACTTACATACATACATATATCTATATATATAAAAAAAAGACCTTGATTGGAGTTGTGTTCTTTAAAGTTTGTGTTCGAGATTTTGAGAATGCAATTTTTCAACTATTTTGGTGATAAAAGGTTTTTTCATAGAAATTCACACAGAATAACAATAATTTGACGATTTTATATGATGTTTGTTTGGTGATCAAGCACTGAAGCCCGTGTATCTTCCTCGGTCCGCCATTGTATATATATATATAGATACATACATAATATATGTATATATGGTCTAAATATATATCTGGAAATCAACATTTAAGCATGCTTCTAAATTGATAGTTTGAAAGCAAAAATTGCTTAGGATTCTAGTTCATACCAAACGTTGATGCATATATATATATTTCTCTTAATTTTTATTTTTTTTTTGGTCAATTGGAAATGTAATGTGCATTGTGCACAATCATCTGAAATGGAAACTTCCACAATGAAATTTTGAGTAATTAAAAGTAATGAATTGCACAATTTTATGTGCCGATTCATTGCGATTTATTATTGAGTTTAGTTTGTAATTTCTAAATATTAAAGAAATGTGTGAGGAACTATATTGTCTTGATACACACACATATTTATATATGATGAGAGAAATTTATAGCACCTCTAGACGGTGTACGCTCAAGGAAAACGATGATTGTGTGTAATATGTTGCAAATTACAAAGAAGAACTAAATCAAACTAAATTAACTTCATGCAACAAAGCTCGATAATAAAAGGTTAGTGAGTGATAGTACCGGCCTCATCCTGGGCCCGACCTAAGGCTATTTAGGCCTATATATTAAAACTCGGCCCACGGAGTTCGGCCCAAACAAAGTCAACATCTGCCTTGAAGACCAAGTAACGAAGCCCTACTTTGGGAGAAGATAGAATTCTACTACGAACGGGAATCGGATATGCATGTATCAAGCAACTAGATATGTATAAGGAGTCCGATCTCTAGAAGGATTAGGACTTAACCCAAGGCTTATAAATAGATGCAAGATTAGAGGTGTAAAGGACATTCAATACTCATTGTACTCTCAAGTATAATAAAAGCTCTCTATATTCTCCCCCGTGGACGTAGATCACATCGATTGAACCACGTATATCTTTGTGTCATCGTGTTATTATTTCGTTTAGCTACTTTCGCAAACCCTAGATCTATCATTGGCGCCGTCTGTGGGAACCTCATCAACGGTTCTTACGTAGCTGATTTATGATGGTAACGCGATCACAAAGCGTGCGGGAGGCCCAAAGCCAACGAGGGAATCCTAACGAAGCAGAAAGCTGCCCCATAAGCCAAGAGAATCGCCAGAAAGGCAGTTCGGTCCCAAAGGAGAGGCACGCCAGGGACCCAATAGAAGGAAATCCCTCCGAAGGGATGCCCGCGCTAGAGTACATCCCTCGCAGAAACCCGACGCAAAATCGGCATCGGAGGACGCATAACGGACGATCCTTCGAACGGGTGATACTCCGAAGGGTACATCGAAGAAATCAACGACGAGTCGAGCCGAAGGGATCCGAGGCGAAGGAGGATGATCTCTCCGCAGACTTTGACCTTGCCACCACCTACGCCGCGGCCGGGTCGCTAAAGCAAATAAGGAGCGTTTCAAACGCTTTCTTGCGACGACCCGGATGTCTCCCATACCCGAGGCCAGGGAGAGTTCCACGCAAAAATCCCTACCTACAGCTCCTCGCTACGCCGAGAGGCAGAAACCAGAGCTAAGGGAGAGACACGATCCCCGGCGGGGTTCAGTTCAACGCCAGAGTCCAAGCTCGCAGCAGACTCCCAGGCGACATCATACACAAAGGTGATCTCGGAGTCCCAGAAGGTGCCCAAGTCCGAGCTACAGCGAGAGTCGCAGTCCCCCGAGGAACCGACACCGACATGAAAAGGAACCAGCTAGGCTTGTCAGCCCGTTCACCGACGAGCTGCTTGACACCAAACTCCCCACGGTGTACAAATTGCCAAACATTCCGGCCTACAATGGGCTAGATGATCCCCTTAACTTCTTAACGCGTTTCCGGTACAGCATGCACAACCAGGGTCTCAGGGAGGAACACATGTGCAAGCTATTCCCCGAAATGCTGATCGATTATGCCCGAGCTTGGTTTGACAGCCTCCCAACTGGCAGCGTAGGGTCCTGGACCTATTTGGAAAAAATATTCAAGCAAAGATTCCATACAAAGGTTCAGGCTCGCCGAGACACAGCCTACCTCCTATCGGTGAAGCAAAAGGACAAGGAATCTATAAGGGAGTACGCTTCCAGGTTCATGCAGGAAAGCTTGAAGGTCGATAAAATCGACGATGTCTTCCTCATCTCGGCCTTCCGAAATGGAGTTGCTCCCGGGTCCCTGAACCAAGAGCTCGCTAGCGTAAACCCGAGACGGCCCGGGGAGATGTGGAAGATTGTATACCGATTCGCCGATGGCCGTGATGCGGACCGATTGAAGCGGGAGGAGACCGAGAAGAAGAAGGCGAAGGGGATCGAGGTCGGAGTGATCGTGATCGGAGAAGTGCCCACGAGCGCCTCCAAAGAGGACATATCCAGTCCCGGCTCGGATCAGGACCAATCCAGTCCCGGCTTGGACCTCGGATGGGACCAGAGCCGTCCCAACGACCTCCTTTTATGAAAACGAATGCCGAGATCTTCGCACTCCACGAGGACTGGTTCGCTAAACCACGTCCCATGTCAAAGTCTAAACCTCGGGACAGAAACAAGCACTGCTCCTTCCATGATGACCATGGGCACCACACGGAGGATTGTCGCGACCTCGCGGAACAGATAGAGAGGTTAGCCCAAGAGGGAACTCTGAGGAAATACGAAGCCGGGGGGAAGAAAAACACAAAAGGAAAACGGAAAGGAAGACAAGGTCGCTGTGCTCCCCACAATAAGCGAGCTAAGGTCGATCACGACGAGGAGGATGACGACCCTCTGTACGACGCACCACAGTACGACGGAGTGGTCTCCACCATCACCGGGCTACCCCTGTGCAAGACAAAAACTAAGTTGAAGGCGGTGGCTCGCCGGACCACCGGTCCCGTCGGGTGAGGAGCAAACGAAAAAGAGGTTCAAGAAGGGGAAACCGTCACATTCTCCGAGGATGACCCCGTGCCTACAAAGCCTACACCACACAATGACGCCCCGCGATACAGGTCGGAGTGGCCAACAAGATGGTCCATCGCGTATTCATCGATGGTGGGGCCAGCGTGAGCATCATCTTCCAACACTGCTTGGATAGGATGGGCCTCGACCCAGCTCGGGTGAACTCCACACCCCTGCCTCTCAAGAGCTTTACGCGGCAAGAGACGCGACCTGAAGGGACCATTGCGGCTCGACGTTGCCATTGGCGGCCGGCGACCGGCGTCAATAAGCTGGTTCGATTCTATGTGGTTAAAGCGAACTCCCCTACAACATCATACTAGGTCGGGATTGGCCGAATGCGGTCGGGGCCATCATTTCGCCCCTACCACCCGCCGTTAAAGATTCCGACCTCGGCCGGAACCCCATCGTCCGAGGTGACCGGATAAAGGCCAAGGAGTGCATGCGGAGTTGCTCTACGAGGTCAACCCCAGGCATAGCAATCAAAGTATCCCAAGGAACCGGAAGAAATGACGTCGATCCCAGACACCTTGGCGGAACAGGTTTCTCTGTCTGAAGCAGATCCAGCGAAGGTCGTCAAGGTCGGCTTTGCCGGGGGACCTCAAACACGCATGCAAGTAATCCAGCTCCTAAGGGAATATCAAGACGTCTTCGCCTGGTCTCCAACAGACATGACGGGGGTGTCGTCGGAAATCATCACGCATAAGCTTAACATTAACCCGAACTCAACTCCGGTCAAGCAGAAACGGCGATCATTTGCTGCTGAACGAAATCAAGTTATCTACAACGAGGTGCAGCAATGGTTGAAGGCAGGGCTTCTGTTTGAAGTCAGATACCCGATTTGGCTATCTAATCCGGTAGTGGTAAAGAAAGAAGAAGGAGAGTGGAGGATGTGTGTAGATTACACCGACCTCAACAAAGCTTGCCCGAAGGACTGCTATCCTCTCCCCAACATCGATGAAAAGATCGAATCCTTAGTGGGACACGAAGTATTCTGCTTTCTCGATCTCTACAAAGGATACTATCAGGTTCTAATGGATGAGGGAGATGCGATCATGACAGCTTTCGCAACAAGCTTCGGGATCTTTGCATTCAAATACATGCCCTTCGGGTTAAAGAATGCCGGGGCGACACACCAGCGAATGGTGGATTTCCTCTTCCGAGATCATATCGGCAAGATACTACGGTCAACATACTACGGCAGACGAACCTCAAGCTGAACCCAAAGAAGTGCACTTTCAACGTGCGATCTGGAAAATTTTTAGGGTGCTGGATCTCGCCAGAAGGTCTCAAAGCCAACCCGCTGAAGATTAGAGCCGTGCAGGAGATGAAGGTACCCCGGACTATCCGCGACGTGTATAGGTTGACAGGGTGCATAACTGCGCTAAGTCGTTTCCTCTCCAAGGCTGCAGAGAAACAGCTCCCATTCTTTAAAATTCTCAAGAAGGCACCGGAATTTGGATGGGGACGTGAGCACGAGCTAGCCTTAGAGGAGCTCAAGCGCCATCTCGGGGACTTACCAATCTTGTCAGTCCCCCAAAAGGAAGAACCCCTCTCTTTGTACCTCGCGGCATCGAGGGAAGCAATAAGTGCAGTGTTGGTCCGAGACGAAGGAGATCGGCAGCTACCGGTGTACTTCGTCAGCCGAGTTCTCAAAGACCCAGAGACGAGGTATCAGCCTCTTGAGAAGTTCGCCCTAGCCCTGATAAACGCAGCTCGGCGTCTGAAACCCTACTTCCAAGCTCACCCAATACAAGTTTTGACTGATCTACCTCTTCGGCAAGTTCTTACTAAACCGGAAGCCTCAGGAAGGATCGCGAAATGGGCAATCGAGCTAGGAGAGCACTCTATATCGTTCGGTCCCCGTCGAGCTATAAAAGGGCAGGCTCTAGCAGACTTCCTTGTAGAAGCTCAGCATAAGGACCTCGAGGAACCAAAAGAGATCAAAGCCAAAACCGAGCTCCATGAAGTCCCAGAGAAGACACCCCCGGATTGCTGGGAGATGTACGTGGATGGAGCTTCAGGAAAGAAAGGAAGTGGAGCCGGCATACTCCTCATCAGCCCAGAGAAAAAGGAATTAACATATTCGGCTGCGATTCGAGTTCTCCACTACGAATAACGAGGCGAATATGAAGCTCTCATTGCCGGATCGCATCTCGCCCAAACCCTTCAGTACGAGCATCCAAGCCCATTGTGATTCCCAAGTTGTGGTCAACCATGTGTTAGGGAAATACGAGGTGAAAAGTGAGAAGCTGAAGAAGTACCTAGAGAAGGTCAAGCTCCTTGAACAGTCTTTCCAGTTCTTCAAAATAGTTCGCATTCCCAGAAGCCAAAATACCCGAGCTGACGAGCTAAGCAAGCTGGCGAACTCTCCATCCAGCTCGACGCTAGTGGAGGAAGTCCGAAACGGGAGTATAGAAGAGGCAAGTCAATGCAATCATAGAGGACGACCCAAATTGGATGACCCCCTAATCGATGTTTGAAGAAAGGGGAAGTGCCCGAGGACAAGACGGAGGCTAGAAAAATTCTAGCTAGATCCACGCAGTATGCCCTCGAGGGAGGGGTCCTCTATCGAAAGTCATACTTACAGCCTCTCCTCAGAAGTGTTGGACCAAAGGAAGCGGACTACATACTAAATGAAGTGCACACAGGATCGTGCGGAAGCCACATTGGAGCTCGGGTGCTAGCTCAGAAAATCATGCGATGGGGGTACTATTGGCCAACAATGGCAAAAGATGCGGAAGAGTTCGTGAAGAAGTGCCTAAAATGCCAGCTGCATGCCAGAGTGACGAGACTACCCCAAACCGACCTCTCTACTATTCAAAGTCCGTGGCCATTTATGGAGTGGGGCATTGACATCGTAGGGCCTTTCTACCCGGCACCTAAGCAAAAACGGTTTCTAATAGTCGCCGTCGACTACTTCACCAAGTGGGTAGAAGCTGAACCTTCCACAAAAGTCACAAGTGATAAAGCCGTTGACTTCGTCTGGAAAAACATCGTGTGCCGGTTCGGGGTACCAAGAGTCCTCATCTCGGATAATGGAACGCAATTTACGAGCAGGGAATTCAGAGAATTCTGTGAAGGACTCAATATCCAGCAAAAGTTCACCTCGGTCAACCGACCTCAAACTAATGGACAGACCGAAGTCACCAACAGGACGATAGTGAACGGACTCAAAGCCCGCCTAGAGAAGGAGAAAACAGAGTGGATCCACAATCTCCAAAATATCCTATGGTCGTACCGGATTACGCCCCGAACTCCAACGGGAGAAACCCCGTACCGTTTAGTATACGGGTCAGAAGCAGTCATACCTGTCGAGATCGGAGCACCCAGTCCCCGAACTATCAATTTCTCCGCCGAAGCTAACGAAGAGCAGCGCCGAACCGACCTAGACTTATTGCAGAAAAAACGGGAATATGCCAGCATAAAAGAAGCTCGGTACAAATAGCAGATGGCTCGGTATTACAACCAAAGGGTTAAACCCCAACAGTTCCAGGTCGGTGATCTTGTGCTTCGAAACAATGAGATCAGCCTCTCAGAGAAGCTCGGCAAGCTCGAAGCTACGTGGGAAGGACCCTACAGAGTACACGAAGTCCTCGGCAAAGGAGCTTACAAAATCGCCTATCTTTCAGGCGAACTAATACCCAGAACGTGGCACATCGCCCATCTAAAGAGATTCTTCGTATAAGCATCGCCTATCTTTCAGGCGAACTAATACCCAGAACGTGGCACATCGCCCATCTAAAGAGATTCTTCGTATAAGCAGCAAAATCTTGCATATAGAGTCTTAGGTTTTCTTTTTTGTCTTTTTTGTCTTTAATGTTTTGTTTTTTAACGAGCTCGTCAAAACTCTTTTTACTTTATTTTTTGGTCCTTTTTTAATAAAATTTCCTTTTTATCTTGCATCTTGAGTCTTTTGATTTGCTTATACGAAGTGTCCATAACATCAAAAATCCCCTCATAAGGTCGAATTACGGTTCCCTTGCGTGGTCATTAATGACCCGACATGGGGTAAATAATATCCTACAATGCGCAAAGGAAACCCTTTCCGAGGTCCGAGCTCATCTCCCTCCAAAAAGGAAGATCCCACGAGGTCCGAGTCAAACTCCCTCCTAAGGATAATTAGTTCTCAACTGGGGTCGGAACCAAGTTCCCCCGGGAGGATAAAATACGAGGTCCGAACCATGGTTACCTCGCCGACACAAAGAAGCCCGAGTTAAACTCACTAAAAGGGTGCAACGCGCAAATAAACCAAGGAAGCAATCTTCACGAAAAACAGGAAAGTTCAAAACCCAATATATAAACTTTTATTTCTAACTCTTTGGAAAAGTTTGTGTGTACATAAATTACAGGCAGAATCGAGCTAATCTATGAGGGAGGGTGTTTCTTGCTAAAGCTGAGCCAATCTTCCTCGAATGAGGAAGGCCCCAGGAGATCATCAATCGATATTCGACCTCGTCCCCGACCTCGACCTCTTCCAGCAGGAAAACTTCGACCTCGCGGGGTAGCCGAACCGCGACCAACAGTTCGCCTACCTTGGCTCGGACCGACCTGATGTCCCCACGATGCCGTTTTCACCTCGCGAGCAGGCATTGTCCGAACAGAAGAAGAAAGGTCTGCACCCGCACCACATGCCAAAAGCGCCCGTAACTTAGGTCGGCGGTCCAAAATACACTTATACCTGCCCGCACTCTCCTTCAGCATCTCAAAAGCACCCTGAAGCCCAAAAGACTCGGACCCGAGTGCTTCCTTTAGCGCGATATATTGTTCCAAGTCCTCTTTTGCCTTTAATTCCGCCTCGGAGATGGTGATACCACCGCCGCGACGGATAATATCTTCATACTCGGCATGCTCCTCGACGATCTTCTCGTAATATTTGGGAACGCGGCCAGCTCGACCTCGGGCAACTTCCAACTCCTCCTCGGCCTGAAGAAGCTTGGCCTGAAGCAAGTCGGTACTCTCTTGAAAAGCGAGCCACTTGACTTCGACCTCCTCACAAAGTGCCTCAAACTTCATCTGCCATCCCGTCAGCTCGGCTTCTTGGGATTTCAGCAGAATACACTTTTGGCTGAAAAGCTCCTCAGCTCGGCGGCATTTCTCCCTCCATTGCTGAGCCATGGACCGTTGGTCAACCACATCTTGAGAAAGGAGAGCTATTTGTATGCGCAAAGTAGAAATACCGACAGAATCCAAGCTCTACACTCAAGAAGAAGAAAACAAATTCATTGATTCGAAGATGTTCAGTACAGATATACAATGTGAAAAAAAGAAGAAAAAAACAAATACACTAAAACATCGCCGACCTCCTTATCCTGAGAAGATGGCTGCTCGGAGGGGGAACCGTCCAAGTCCTTGTCAGCGTCCGGATCTTCACCAGCCCCAGCCTCCTGCTCCTCCTCCACTTCCTCTTCCGGGCCCTCGCCTTTTTCTTCCTCGTCGCGAAGGGCATCGAAAGCAGAGTCCAGGTCGAGGTCCCGGTCTACCAAGCAGTCAGCAATCTGCTCGACAGATAGAAGCGTGGACGAGCCGGCAATATTCTCCAGGAGGGAAAACTGGCCGAGGTGATCTCGGACCACCCTGGCATACCGAGAAGGTAGGGCTTCATCCCCTAGCCGCTCGAAGCCGTACTTGGATACGTCCAGGCCGGGGAAGTCCTTGGCAGCCTGCTCCAAAGCAGCCACGGCGAAGTTTCCGTTGATGAGCATGGCCAGGTCATTGGCAAGCTCGGAGAAACTCTCCGACAACAGAAACCTCTTTGTGAAGGCCCGGAAGAGCTCACCTTGGCTAGCCGCAAGGTTGACCTCCCGGTCCTTCGCCGCAATCAGCTCGGACTCAAGCCTCCGAGCTTTCTCGGCCTCCGCCTCAGCCCTCGCGAGCTGAGCAACCAACTCGGACTTGGCAGCTTTTCTGCCCTCATCAGCCTTCACCAGCTCGGCCTCAGCTTTCTTCGCCCGGGCAATAGCCGACATCAACTTTTCAGAGTATCGGCTTTTCTCTTCCTCGTGTTTCGAGGACATCTCCTCGACGTTGTTCTTCAGCCAACTGACGAACATATCAAGGCCCTGAAAGAAGGAATGCAGTTAGATACACAGGCAAGGTTTAAGGAAACTTATGTCATGAAATCACTAAATCCTTACCTCGGAGAAAGGAAGGCCAGCCAGTTTGTTCGAAGGAGTTACGGGACTCGCATCACTTCCCGTAACATCAATGATGTCCACCTCGACTTGGTCCCCGACCCGCGCTCGTTTCAGAGGTGGTGTGGAGGAAGGACAGCGAACATCTGTCGCTCTAGGATCTCTCACCTCAGCTCGCTGAATTTGATCAGACGAGGAAGCAGATCGGCCAGACAACCTAGGCCTCTTACCCCCACGAGCTGCGGCTTTCCCATCAGCTCCCTTGATCTTCCCGAACTTCACTGCAAATACAAATCACGAAAAGAGTTAGGACGATAAATAAACACAGCACAGCAATCCTAGTAGCACTAGCGGGGCCTCGCCGTCGCCGGATCCACCATACTTTGAGGCTCGTACGGGCTCGGCCGCTTCAGCTAGGGAATCTTCATTATAGCTCGCCTCAAAAGGACCATGATCCCTCATCGCTTTCACAGCGGACTCCAAATCCTTATCGACCTCTTCTATTACCCACTCGCAAGGCTTTTCTAGCCTCCAAATCAGGTCGATGAAACTATTGTGGCGGCAGAAGAAGAATTTTTGGTGCCACTTGTCCACCTTATTTTGAGTTCGCCCCTTGAACTCAGTCCGGGCTGCAGCGTAATACCAGCCCCCCGCCTTTTTGAAGACAAAGAGCTCGTGAATGAGCTCGGCGGATATTTGGTAACCCTTGTCTACCGCTGCCACACCCAAGTCGGTGAACTGCCTAAACGAGTTCGGCATTATCTGCCCTAACGCTAAGCCTAGCTTCTTCTGGAGCTCAGAATACGGCTCAGGGAGGGGTAATCGGAGTCCAGCGTGCAGACTATCCTCGTAAATAGTTACAAAACCCATTGGGGGAGAGCAGGCCCTATCCTCGGGGCGAGGCTCTATTAATTCGGCGTCAACAGGAAAATTATATGTTTTGGCAAGCAATCTAATCCTAGTCTCATTTAAGGACGAAGGGTAATCAGCCACTTTTCCCTTCACATGCGGGGGTACTGTTAACGTTTCAACAGTAGGTACCAGGGATCCTAATGAAAAAATGCTGAAAGCAACACTTCTACTCGAGCCGACTGACGGAGGCAATTTGATATCACTACTACTAGACTGAGAAGGGGAGGCCATACTTACTTGTTAAAAAGAAGGTAAATGCTCCGGCGGGTGATTTGAAACTGGGCGCAGAGGAACAACGGAGTGAACACCGGCGGTACAAGAACAGTAAATTGGGGGATTTTTTGGGAAGAAGAAACTTTTCTGCGCAGTAACTTTTTTTTTCTCTTAACGACGGCGGATGTGAAATAATGTGATAGGGGAAGAAACGCTTCAACTTCTGTGAATATACCTTTGAATCCCGCCGTTGCATCTGACACACGTGTGAACGTGGGCCCGCCTTTCTCGGAATATGTACCGTCCCTCAACAAAATTCAAATAGACAATTACTTTTCCCGCTTTCTGCATCGGGTCTGGGCCGTGTAAATTGCCCTACCGACCCAATTTAACATGGTCGCTGGTACTCAGATCGCTCCTTCTGTTCCCCCTGCTACTTCAGCCCGACACGTAAGCTCGGTAATTCAGCTCGTACAGGTGATTTGCGCGATCAATCACCTCGAATAATTCGACCTCGTAGTCGGCGTCTACATGTCTTCTTTACTTTTTTGGGGGGATATGATAGTACCGGCCTCATCCTGGGCCCGACCTAAGGCTATTTAGGCCTATATATTAAAACTCGGCCCACGGAGTTCGGCCCAAACAAAGTCAACATCTGCCTTGAAGACCAAGTAACGAAGCCCTACTTTGGGAGAAGATAGAATTCTACTACGAACGGGAATCGGATATGCATGTATCAAGCAACTAGATATGTATAAGGAGTCCGATCTCTAGAAGGATTAGGACTTAACCCAAGGCTTATAAATAGATGCAAGATTAGAGGTGTAAAGGACATTCAATACTCATTGTACTCTCAAGTATAATAAAAGCTCTCTATATTCTCCCCCGTGGACGTAGATCACATCGATCGAACCACGTATATCTTTGTGTCATCGTGTTATTATTTCTTTTAGCTACTTTCGCAAACCCTAGATCTATCAGTGAGATTCAAACTTAAGTAATTTTGTACAATTGTACTAGATGTCATCTCAATTGCCGCATAAACTTATAAAAACAATAGGAAGAAACCTTTAATTCCTTCCGAAAACTTTCTTCACAATGATAAATTAACTAATTCTTGGAATTCAGTTTTATTGTATCTGATCATCAATCAATTGACATAAATGCCAAAAAATTGACATATACTAAATCAATAATCATTCTATATACGTATTTTCATCTTCCCAATTAATGAACCATGCGTCATTCATAAAACACTCTACAAATTCACCTCATTAACGCCCAACAATGCTAATGGATGTGGGGCAGAAGAGCGGCTGCGATTACCCTCGTCATAATAAAAATAATGGTAATGAATGTCCTTACAAATAGTACTTTAGTGTAACACGACATTTAATTTGTGACAAATCTCGTATTGCTAAAATAATTAACTAAGTATGGTTAATCGCATTATTTGCATGAGAAAAATTAAATAAATGATGTAAAAGACAATAATGAAAATTGTGAAAATAAACGGGAAACTTTTGTTTGCAAAAGCCGGTTGATTTTTATATAAAATATACTTATAAATGTTATCCTCACCAAATCTTGCAATTAACTACATATTGGGAAAGTAAAGAATATTAGAGAGAGACCGCCAGCATGCATGCCACAATTAATTAATTAATTAATTATTGCTTTGTTATTAGTTGAGTGCACATCTCAAATATTTTAGAGAATATTTCCCCACACCAAACAATTAATCCATAATGCCCAAGTTGTGCTCCACTCCTAATCAATGAACTTTGCATGAAATCAAAAACTGCAAAATCCAGACAAAATTCAACATTCACATCCATATTAACCCTCTTAATTACACATTAATCATCACCAAAAACCACTAGATTTCCCAATTAATCACCCTTCCCATTTCTCCCCGATCCTCATTCAAATCAAGAATCAAGATTTTAGCACCAAAAAAAAAAAAGAAAGAAAGAAAGAAAAAATTAAAATGCCAAATTCACCACCAGAATCCATAATCCACGACCCTTTAAAACCCTGGAAGCACCTCCTCTCTCCGCCGGTCAAAATCCCTATTTTAACCTCCAATTTCATGAGAGGCCTCCTCGCAATCTGCATCCTAGGGGCATTTTCGTTATTCTACCTCTCCTCCTTCCCCGCCGTGAGATGGCGGTCGACGAGCGACGATCGGGCTATGGATTCCGCCATCCATGGCCCGTACCGCCGCATTGCCGACCCCAACCTCACCGGCGGCGGAGGCGGAGAGGATAGAACCGACATTTCGCACGTCCTCTTCGGCATCGGCGGGTCGGCCGAGACGTGGAGCACGCGCCGCCGCTACTGCGAGCTGTGGTGGAAGCCGAACGCCACGCGCGGCCACGTCTGGCTCGACAAGCCGCCGGCGAAGCCGTGGCCGGTGACCTCGCCGCCGTACAAGGTGTCGGCCGGCACGGCGAGGTTCAAGTACACCAACTGGTACGGGTCGCGCTCCGCCGTGCGGATCGCGCGGATTCTGAAGGAGAGCTTCGACATCGCGGCGGCGGCGGCGACGGAGAATGTGCGGTGGTTCGTGATGGGCGACGACGATACGGTGTTCTTCACGGAGAATTTGGTGGATTTGCTGAATAGGTACGATCATAATCAGATGTATTACATCGGCGGGAATTCGGAGAGCGTGGAGCAGAACGTGGTGCACTCGTACACGATGGCGTACGGCGGCGGAGGGTTCGCCGTGAGCTACCCGCTGGCGGCGGAGCTGGTGCGGATTTTGGATGGATGCATTGATCGATACGCCGCGTTTTACGGCTCGGATTTGAAGGTGGGTGCGTGCGTGAATGAGATTGGAGTGCCTCTTACAAGAGAACTTGGTTTTCATCAGGTAACTAACGCTGCTCGTTTTTTGTTCGATTTCTCTGTTACATTTTAAATTACGTTGTATTAATACATGTATCATAATAAATTTTATAATTTATAATATGATATCTAATATATATATGGCGTACACTGATAATAGTAAAGTAAAAAATCGAAATAAACTGATTTATCATGTTTTTTTTTTCTTCTTCTTAAATCTACTATTTGTGAATTTTTTTTAAAGGAAACCATTCCATTAACTAGCTAAATCGGCATATGGTGTTAAACTAACGATGTCTCACATTTGTCTTGCACGTGTCTTTATCCATGATTTTATGCATTATTATTTATTACATATATAGTTATATTCTATTTCTTGTTGGTCTCATTATATATTACTAATATACTCCAATAAATAAAAGTAGGAGAGCAATTTTAATGTAAATGTCATTTTTTTAATATTTGTCCAAATAGTAAGACTTCAAAATCAAATTGGAGCCAAAAGAAACCTACATACACTTCAATTTTTTCCTAAAACAAAATTTTAAATTTTTGTTCCAATTGGAAGCTTAAAAGATATTTTCCAAACTCGACTAACCTCAAATAAACAGAACGATTCGAATTTCAAATTGTTGTCTTCTGCAGATGGATGTACGAGGAAGCCCATTCGGCCTACTCTCAGCCCATCCCATCGCACCACTCATCTCACTCCACCATCTAGACTACGTGCAACCTATTTTCCCCGGTATAAACCGGGTCGAGTCCATCAAAAGGCTAATTCAAGCCTACAATTGGGACCCAAGTCGGGCGTTGCAGCAGAGTTTCTGCTACCACCCGACCCAAAACTGGTCCGTCTCCATCTCGTGGGGCTACAACGTGCAGCTCTACCCGTTCACGGTGACGGCCAAGGATCTAAGCACGCCGTTGCAAACATTCTTAACGTGGGGGAGTTGGAGCCAAGAGCCATTTGCATTCAATACCCGGCCCATGAGCTTCAACCCGTGTGAAAGACCCATTATCCATTATTTCGACGGGGTTAATGGGTCCGGGTCGGGTACAACGACGTCGTATAAGAGGCCGAGCCCGGAGCGCGGGAGCCGGAGGCAGTGTAAAAAGGAGAGCTATGCCAAGGCGTATTTGGTGAAGGAGTTTAATGTCACAGCAGCTGTGCTTGATCCTGAAATATGGAATAAGGTATGTACATAATTTATATAGTTTAATTAATTTAGCATCAAACCTAGACATCCAAAGTATATTTCAAATTCATAATCATAATTTATAGAGTTCTAATAAACCTATATAGACTTCTTTATTTTTTTTTTACAATAATATCAATAGTTATTTCATTAGCATCGAAATTGTAAGCTTTCATAAGTTTACAAACTTGAATTATTTCTTAATTACGGTTGACCCACTTGAATTTTTGCCTTTTTGAAAAGATAAAAACTTGTTATTATAAATTTTCTTATTTTATTTTATTTTCAAATAAATACTACGTGACTTGGAGATGATAACAAAAAATATTGTTCCGTTAGTTCTTAGCAGTGCATAATAATTCGTGCACTTATTCAAATAGTATAATAAGTTATTATCATTTCTAATTAATTTTTAATTGATTAACATAAAAATCAGGGGCCACGTAGGCAATGCTGCGAAATAATCAACGGCTCAGATGAAGTAGACGGCGTCGTGCAGGTCAGAATAAGAGGCTGCAACCAATGGGAATCTGTAACGCCTCGTTAGATCACCGTTAACCCCCCCCCCCCCCCCCCCCCCGCCAAAAAAAAAAGAGTAAAAATAGAAAAAAAAAAGAATTTTAGAATTTTAGGCCTTGGTTTTGACTTTTTGAGCCGCATAAGGTGGCCTGAGTAATGGCAATGTACAACTTATAATGCTAGAGGTACAGTAGGATACTGTTGACTTTTGCCATGCAACCACATGTATATAGGTGTTAATTCGTTTTTGTGCGTTTTCTTCTAGAAAAAGTAATATCGACATCGCTAAAATAATTTTTCTTTCTAAAATAATATGTTCAATATAATTGAGTAATTGTTTAATAATGAAGGTTTTGGTAAACACATTACTAAATACAATAGTATGGGAGGACATCATTGTTCGATGAACATCTCGAGAAATTAATTAATAGTTCGGATTAGTTCCACCGACCCTTTTCAATTATATTTTCGTAATGCATCGACAATTATTATTTCCAAAATAAATATTTCAATTATATACTCCAATTTATAATCGCAAGTTTTTTTTATTTTTTTTGAGGGAAATTTATAATCGCAAGTTATTATTGCACAATCACTTTTTAAAAATATTTAAATTTATATTGTATTATAATTGTTAAGTAACTTTTTTTTTTTTTGAGAAAGTAACTTATTGTTATTTATAAATAGGGATATAGTTGTAACGCGCCTGTATACAAAAATCAATAGTATATATAACCTTATCTCCTCTATTCAAAGAAAATACAAGGTTTAATATTATCTCTAAAGGAATCTTCCTATATTTCCGCCGTTTGCAAATTTGAATGCGCATCTATATTTCTTTAATTAGCGGTATTACAGACCGCAACAAATAGTAAAATTACTTTTAAATCGGATTTGAAATATGTATAAGTATATACATTCTAAATGGGAGCATAAATTATTATGAACTTTTGAAATAAATATATTTAATTTAATTACTTTTAAATTTATTCATATAAATTATAACTGCATAACATAAAATGATTTTCCGTCGAAAAATCGATGTGATACGTATTAGTAACATAATAATTTATTTTTTTTCAGAAAACAATTACTCCATTACTCTTCCTTCATACGCACCATCAAAATGGATACATTAATCACATATCCATAATTGCACAGGTTAGACGTTCTTCTGAATACTGTGTCAATCATATACTCCCTCCGTTCACGATAAGTGTGGTTCGGAGGGAGTGACACGAGTTTTAAGAGTGGGAGAGTAGGTTAGATAGATATGTTATGAGTGGAGAGTAAGACCCATGTTTATTGTGTGAAGTCATTTTCATTTAAAGAAATACCACATTTATTGTGGACGGACGAAAAAGAAAAGAAGATCACATGTACACTTATTGTGGACGGATGGAGTATATACGTACACCTCTACATAAAGTAAAGTTAGTTTTTCTTTCTAAATATATTAATTTGTACTTTCATCATATATACACATAACAAGACATATATAATTAATATTTGTTGCATTTTTTAAACAATCTACGTAAATGATTGGGAGACGCTCGTAAATTCGTGACGGTTTCCCCATCAAAATTTCTATAAGAATGACTCCTATTAAGATTTTTTAATAAACAATAACTAGTAGGTAGTCCTTCGGAATTCGACGGAAAATAACTTTATGTTTTAATTTATATGTATATATTTTAAAAATAAGTTTATATCTTATTTAAAAGTTGTGATATTGTTCGCGTTAATTATTAATCAAATTTAGAAAATTAATTTTATTTCACGCATATAAATTTATAATAAGGAATAATAATGGATCAGGTAACTCATTCATTATGTTTTTTTAAATCTAAATTTATTTAGAATTTTTCTACATGTTCGTCCTAATCTCGGTTAAAATAGTGACTTTACTGTACATACTCGTCTCAAATCCGTTGAGTAATACTCGATAAAAATATGAACACTCCAAGTAAAATTAATTAAAATTAGTAAAAATCCTTCTTTCTATGTTATTTGAACCGTCTCGTTGGTTTATGCTAAATTATTCGATAAAAATCTAAACAAAGTTAATATTAATTAAAATTTGTAAAAATTCTTCTTTTTAAGTATATTTGAACCGTCTCGTTCGTTCATGCTAAATCGATATCTCTAATCTTTGCCAAAATGCAGGAAAAAAATATGTTTACATCTTCAAATTTTTTTGTTCTTTTCTTTAGCTACCTATCTCACATTTGATTCAATGTATATATTTTCTAGAAAGCACTAATCGAAGTTTTTAGAAAAACATGAATGAAAAATTAAAAGGATTCCATATAGACATGTTGACTAAATATATTTATTTAGTCTTCATATGGATTTTCATTTACAAATTTTCTATAGATTATTATATATGAATTAATAATGTATAAAATAAGGATTTATAAGAATGCATTCCGAAATTGTTATTATTTTAATATTTATAATAGAAGAAATTAATTAAATAGAGGGAAAGATAAATATGAGATGTGATTAATAGATATAAATGTGATATTTCAAGAATATAAAATTAATAAAATTTTAATTAATAAAAATAAAAATTAGAATATATATGAATTAAAATTAGACAAATTACAGAAGAAAGGAAAATCTGAATGGAGCATCGCGAGCTCGACGAACAAAAAGAAAAATTAACAATAATGATGTGAAAGATTAGAGTTAGTTCAATGTTAAATATATAGTGAAATATTCCTACTCCTATGGCAATTCTGACTTATAAAACCAACCGGCAATCTCAGAAACCGTAGAATTAGAATAGATAAATTATCAAGAAAAGATAAACATGACATTAGAATTAGAATAGATAAATATATATTAATATTGCAATATTAGAATATATAAATATATATTAATATTGCAATATTAACTATATATAAAAATTAGAATATATAGAATTAAAATTAGACAAATTACCAGAATAAAGGATAATCTAAACGGAGCACCATAGGGGGCAACTTTATTTTCCTATTAGTAATAGATGATTAAGTTAATATGAAAATGATTGGTAGATGATATTGAATTATTCCCCCAACAAAAATTCAATAAGAATGGCTCCTTTTTCACATTTACTTTCAAATAATATGTTACTTTGTAAATGATTGGTAGATGATCGTCCCCTCTCAAAAATTCTACAAGAATGCCTCTTTTTCACATTTACTCATTGAATTAATTCTTTATTAGTCAAGTCATTAGTCCATCAATTGGGTTAGGAATTAATAGTTTGTTGAAATTGACTACTGCCATTTTGGACAAGCTAAAGATTGATTACTTTTGTTGCCCAAAGCCCCAAACTAGGCCATTTTTACATTAAAATTTCGTCAATATTCCAACTCATAATTTATGTCGAACCAAATTCAAACACAAATTAACGTGTTAGAAATCAACATCTATAGAATAATTCTCAGATAGCATTGAATTTTCCTTCATTACACATTAATAATAGGTTTTTGGTTCCGAGCCTTACTATTTGATTTGTGTACAATACGAACATAGTTATATAAAAATATTAAATTTTAAAAATTTTAGTTGGAATTTGCTCACTTTCCCATATTTTTGAACAAAAATATGTTTAATAGAAATCTTTACAATGCTAGCTTTTTCACGCGATGGTCAAATTTTATACTCCCTCAGTCCCATTATTTATAGCACGTTTCTATTGGGCACGAATATTAAGGAGAAGAGTGTTTAAAGGGTAAAAAAATAGAAAGTGGTGGAGCCCACAACTTTTTGTGAGAGAAGTATATTTCCCAAAAAGGAAACAGGCCATGTTATGTGGGACGGCCCAAAAAGGAATACATGCCATAAATAATGGGAATATGTTTGCAAAATGTAAATTTCATTCTTCAAGCTACAATTTTAATAAAAGTTTTAGCCTTTAAGTACTTATCGATTAATGTATAAAAATGGATTAAGTTTTCACAAAAATAAAATAAAATGGAATTTAACCTGATTTTGAGGAGTAAATAAGAAGATCTAAAGCGTGTACTCCCTTCGTTCTTTTTTAAGTGTCCCATTTAGCTCAATTTTTTGTTTTCTAATAAGTGTCATATTTCAAAATTTGAGAGTAAAATAATGACATTCTTCCTATTTTATCCTTATTTAATACTTTATTGTAATTTGTTAATTAGTTATATGTATACATTAATAATGATAATTAATAAGGTTAAATAGGTAAATTCCTTTATTTCATTGGTATGTATAATTTGACGATGATGAACACTTATAAAAGAACGGAGGGAGTATAAATAAATTTATATTCACGCGGAAAAATAATCCGACGTGACAATGCAAACGTTGACATAAGTTTGAAATTTTGTTGCTGACTTGGTAAAAATTCGAATAATGCCAAATTAAGGAAACTGAAAAGCCACGAAGTTTACAAACTACAATGACATGCAATTCAGAAACACAAAATCTCATGGGAGACGATCTCACTGAAAACGGGTCAAAATCTAAATTAAAATTTATATTTAATTATAAATTTGTAATTCAGAAAATTCTTTCAGCTACTTTAATTTTAGTTTGGAATAAATATATTTGTAATTTTTATTCGGAAAATTCGACATGGTTTTCATTTTTCTTAAGTTTATTTTTGATCTACTTATATTTACGCATTTCATGCACATAAGCTAATGCTCCCCCGTCCCGTTCATATTGTCATATTACTGTTCGGCACGGAGATTATGAATAATGGTAAAAAGATGGAAAGTGGGTAGGTCATATCACTTTTGAAGGATTTTGAAGTGTTGATTCTTTCTTTATTTGGAATAAGACAATTTGAGTGGGACATCCCAATAAGGAAATGAAGGCAATATGAGAGGGACGGAAGGAATATTTTCATTTTTCAAATGTACTAAAGTTTCATACAACAAAAATAATTGTAAATCAAAGCTGGTTGAGACGATGGGTTTAAATGCAATTTTTAAAATAATTTGTTTTGGGGCTATATGGGTATAAGAGGTCGATCAATGTGAATGCACACTAATTTTCAAAGAAATTGATGTCACGGATCTGTTTCTATGGAAATCCGTTAGTGGGCTTAACATGAAGTTAACAATATTATTAAAAAAAGTGAGAATATTTTGATTTATTTATTAAAATCATGCATCAAGAATAATTCTAGCTACATTTATAAAATGTGAACCAATTTAAATTGGGATTAACAGCCTTGAATGGTACTAGCTAGGAAAATAAACGTAAACGTTTGTTATACGTGTCGGTAAGGTGTTCATCTGCAGCCATAAGTCTTAATGTTTAAGTTATTTAAGTCGAAAATATTGGAAAATATTTAATTTATTTTTAAAAAATTGTATAGTCGTCGCCCAATAATTTGTTTTATTGAAAATATGGGGTTGGGGGTGGGGGGTGGTTGAATTTACTATTATTCTTTTTATTGACTTAATATATATTATTAACTAGGGAAGAGGTATGTGACAGAGATTCATGTTATGATCACATGATATTCAAATCTTGTTCAAAACTATTTATTTTATTATTAATCGCATCTCATCTATAGTGGCTTTGGCATGTTCACCTCCTGCCATTTTGAAGCTAACTTCATGCCATGTGGCCTTATAGATAGTAAACTTATTATATCATTTGAAATTATCATTTCATTTGAAATGATATTGATAAAATGAGATATAATTTTAAAAGGTCTTAAATTAAATAAATACTAATACTCTCGTTTGTTTGAAAAACAAAATTTACCTCAAAAAAAAAAAGAAAAACAAAATTATATTCTTCCTATATATCGTATTTACAAGAACTCAAAGTGTGACTTCCACAGGAAGAGTTAATCTTAGTGTTAATTGATTGACATTATCGTAATTTAGAGCATCGACTATTGGTCACAAATAATTGTAGTTTGTTCAGTACACATACTTGATAGTATTTTATTTTATACAAATATATACATTTTTTTTTTCAAAATTTACAGTCAAAATACAAAAACATAACTCATTTATGTACGAATCTAAAAAGGATACAAATATATTAGTATTATTAAGTAGAAAAAGATACTCCATTTATTTTGATCATTTAAGGAAAAAAAGTACTTACTACTGATTTTATATATTTTATAGTAAAAATTTGAGACGTGGTGGCGTTAACTACGAACCACCTTATTTAAGAAATGATACGACTAATGCAGAAAGATAAAATTCATTATCTTCCTAATCAGAGTAGATTTTTTAATCCATTACATTAATACAAAAATAAATAAACAGATCGAGAAATATAATTAATAATTATAAAAATCCGGCACCAAGAACTCGTCAAAACACTTCATCGATTTCTCCATCACTCACCAATCATAACATTTAAATTCCCAATTACTGATGTGACGGTCAACACAATAGATCTGCTACACTTGCTTCTCTCTCTCTCTAAATTTTTTGCCACGTACATCCACCCTGTCAATTTCTCTCTCCTTCTCTGTAAGGATAAAACTCCTTTTCTCACTGCACCTCCAAATCTTCAAACGCGTAATCCTCCATGAGAATTCTTCTAGCTACTCATTTAAATACCAATAATCGCTCGATTTTCACTAATTATCATATCTAAAACCTTTCAATTGTAGAATTTCAGAAGAACAGTAATGGTCGGATTGAAGACTCTAGTCTGGCTGCCGGAGCCGAAGAAGGAGGGGAAAAATCTAGGGATCCTCGCATTCGAGACGGCGAAAACTATGTCGAGATTGATCTCTCTCTACAAATCCATCTCCGATGAGGAGATTTCCAGGCTGAGAAACGACGCGATCCGATCGAAAGGAGTCGAGTTCCTCAACTCCGGCGACGAGCGTTTCCTCATGAGCTTAGCCGGCGCTGAGCGGCTCGAAGATCTCGACCGGGCCGCCGCTGCGGTGGCGCGGCTGGGGAAGAAATGCAGCGATTTCGGCCTCGAGCGGTTCGATATCGTCTACAAGGAGTTGAAGGAGGGGCTCGTGAGCTCCGGTAAGCTGAGATACGGATCGACGGCGGCGGAGCGGAAGATCCGGAAGATGGAGAGATTAGTGGCGGCGACGTCGGGCCTGCACGCGGCGGCGGAGTCGCTGGCGGAGATGGAGGTTTCGGAGCGGAAGATGAGGCAGTGGAAGAGCAGAGATAACGATTTGCAGAAGGCGAATTACGATAATTTGATTCAGAAATTAGAGATTCAGCGCAGAGAGATTCGTAATTTCAAAGAGATTTCTCTGTGGAATAAATCGTTTGATAAATGCGTTGATTTGATGGCGAGAGTAGTCTGCGTCGTGCACAGGAGAATCTGCGCTGTTTTCGGGCCGAGAAAGAGGTTTCCGATTAAAGAGAAGGTATTCCCCCATTCGGGCCCGCTTTTAACGGCGTCAAAGCCCGTTATGGTCCGGTTCTACAGCCGGAAATCGGGCCTCTTCGAAGAAGAAGAAGAAGATGATTTACGAACGAACCGGGTTTTCCACTCGGCCGGGCCGTCGACGGTCGGCGGTTCGGGCCTAGCCCTGCGCTACGCCAACATCATTCTCACAGCGGAAAAATACTTGGATGCCGACGTGGCGATCAGCTACGTGGAGCGGGAATCTTTCTACGAGATGCTGCCGGAGAATCTGAAGATTCTGGTGAGGGCGAAGCTGAGCAAGAACTTGAAATGGGCGGAGAACGACGCGCTGCTGGCGGAGGGGTGGCGGGACGCGGTGGAGGACATATTGCGGTGGCTGGCGCCGGTGGCAGACGACACAGTGCGGTGGCAGATGGAGCGGAGCTTCGAGAAGACGAGGTTCGACGCGAGGCCAACGGCGCTGCTGCTGCAGACGCTGCATTTCTCCGATAGGGAGAAGACGGAGGCCGCCATTGCTGAGATCTTGGTTGGATTGAGCTGCATTTTTAGATTCGAGAACCGACGGTTTGTTCATTGTGAGGAGTTTTATTGAAGACCATGTTACGAATTACAATCTCGTATTTTATGTTATGAATATGCATGTACAGTTACTGCGATAAGTTGGTGAGAGTGGAATATGACTATATAAGTTATGTGAGTGGATTAGTAGGGATGATTTTGGGGAAGAGGGAGATGATATGAATTTTTTTGATTAATAGGATAATATAATTGAATTAACATATGCAAGATTATTGGAAGCGGATTCTTTATTGTTACTACTTTTTTTTCTTATTGTTACTACTAGCATGATGTTATGTTCTTGACCAAAATCTAATTTAGTTAAGACGTAAATATTTCATCTTATATTTCTTGTAGACGTTTGAAAAAAGGTCACAGATTTTGAAGATTTACAAAATTTGGTTCTAACTTCTAAGTTGAGCTGTTAAAGTGCTCGGATCCGGCTGGTCCCGCATGAGCCCGTTGGGCTAGAGATATAAATTGGGCCAAGAAATGATTGGGCCAATTCAAGCTATCGGGTTTGAGTTCATTTAGGGTCGGATCGGATCAGAATTCAATTTCGGGTCGGACAGAATAGGCTAATTTTTTACTACTCTAATCTTAAATTGTCAGAAAACTCCTTTTTTTTTACGGAAAATGCCTCATGTTTGCATTGCTATTTATCTTAATTTTTACATAAAATGTTTTGAGATGTTTTTATGGGTTTGTTATATTATCAATCTTGAGACATGTTTAATTTCTTTGATAAGACATTTAAACGAATACGTTGCATCATTCTTGAAGTAATCGTGTTTTATTATTTATTTATATATTTATCTATTTATTTTAGAGAAAAATGTAATTTATTCATTACTCGCAATAGCATGAAACAACGATGAGATCCTCCACAGAATTGGAGGCTCATCCCAAACATACAATTAAAAAAACAAAATCAATAGACATCTTCGCTAACAAATGAGCCACACCATTAGCATCGCGCCTCACGTGTCGGATCCGAAAGCTGTCTGCCGAACCTAATATGATTCGACAATTCTCAATTATGGCCCTAAAATTCAGAATTATCAACATGACTTGAGTTCACAGCATCAACAACAATCTTGCTGTCTGTTCTGAACTCCACTTGACTTAAACCTCTGTGTTTGTACCCACTTCTTTGTCATCTTCTAACTCGTGATCTCTAAAGGTTACAAATGTCAGTTTGTTTTAGAAAAAGAATCGCATGGCCTTTAAGAACGGTATTTTAAAACATCCATTTCATTAATTAAACACAAAATAACTAATAGCGTGGTTTTTCTAATATGCCTTATGTCACAAAATCAAGAAAAGAGAAACAAAATAATTCCGCAACCAATATTGGATATGATGTAACTAGGGGTGAGCAAAACAAACCGAAAAACCGAACCGATTGACAAACCGTCCCGAAAAAATGGTTAACCGAACCGACGGTTCGGTTTATTTTTCTAATTTTAAAAAACCGAGGATAACGGTTAGGTTTTTATTTTTATATATAAAAACCGACGGTTAACCGAACCGAACCGAACCGAAACTCAATTAAAATTATAATTTTACTAATTATATGTTATAAAATTATTATACCAACTAATTATATGTTATAAACTATAATATTAACTAACTTGATTTACTACTTTGACTTGAAAACATGAGAGTGTTCAATTTATTATTTATACTTCTTTAAATGTATATTTCGTATTCACATCTTAAGATATGGATTTTTGTTTTTCATGCTATGAATTATAACAAAATTGAAAGTTTTCTTTCTACATGGTTAACGGTTGAATAACGGTTAACCGAACCGATATTTAGGTTAACCGTTATAGTGGTTTTTGGTTTTTATTTTCTACATTTTAGCGGTTAACCGAACCGATTAAAAACTGTATGGTCGGTTTTTTTTTGTGGCAAACGGTCGGTTAACCGAACCGTGCTCACCCCTAAATGTAACAACAAATTGCCACATTCAAACAATTAAAGTTGGCAAGCAGTCCATTAAGCAGATAATTATTATAAATATAAACGAATTACAAAAACTTTATAATATGAAATAAATAAATACTCCCTCCGTCCCGCCATAAGTGTCTACATTTCCTTATTGGGCTGTCCCATCATAAGTGTCTACTTTCCTAATATGGAAACACCCTCTCTCACACAAAAGATGTGGGCTCCACCACTTTTTATCTTTTTACCCTTTAAACACTTCTCTCCTAAATACCTGTGCCCAAAAGAAAGTAGACACTTATCATGGGACGGAGGGAGTACATAAGTAAAATAAGAGCCTTCGGATTCAAAACATGGGGGGCTATCCGGGTTGCACGTCAAGTGGGGCCCAAATAAATTTGAAGCACATAATTATTGACCCGAGTACCCGACCCGTTTCTCTTCATGTGTAGATAACGTAAATCAACCAACACAAATTGCTGGCCACCATTTGAGATATGGCGACTTATTCACCGGCATTTTCATCTCCTTTTCTCTCCGCCGGATCCTCCGGCGTCGACAACCCGACCCGAAGCAGCCTCTCACTCCTCCGCAATCGCAAACGGGTCGGGTTCAAGATTCAGGCCGCCAAGCTCCCCGCCGGGGTATGTTTTTCTTGTTTTTTCGTCGTTTCGTTATCGTAGATGCTACACTTAATGAATTATGTAGCGTACACAAACTAATCTTATATTATATTTATTCATAATATGATTTTTTATTTATGTATTTTTATTTATTTATTTAAAATTAAGGTGGAATTGCCTAGAGAGCAGCCAAAATTCGAAGCCCCATTTCTGGGGTTTACAAGAACGGCTGAGATTTGGAATTCGAGAGCTTGTATGATTGGTCTAATTGGGACCTTCATCGTTGAATTGGTAATTAATTTCATTATTTAGGGAATTATTTTATACTCCTATTTACTTAGGTGACTAATTGATCTATTCTAATCTCTCTCTCTCTCTAGATTCTGAACAAGGGAATACTTGAGCTTATTGGGGTGGAAATTGGAAAAGGCCTTGATATTCCACTTTGAACATTTTCAGCCATGAACAGCAGCAGAGAGTTGGAGTTTTTATTTTAGTTTGTTGTTGTAAAGATTTTTAAATTCCTTCATGAAGATAAAAAGAAGAATATTTGTTATGAGTTATGACATATTTCCCTTATTTTACCACAAAATTAACAAGCAAACCCTTCTTAATTACAAAATCTGTTATGATACTCCCTGTTCTTTTTTAAATGTCTTATTTAGCTTAATTTTTTGTATTCAAATAAGTGTATTTTTTCAAAATTTGAGAGTAAATTAATGACATTTTTCCTATTTTATCCTTCTTTAATGCTTCTAGCAATTTATTAATTAGTTGTATGTATACATTAATGATGGTAATTAATAAGGTTACATAGGTAAATTTTTTTATTTTGTTTGGTATGTGTAATTTGACGGTGGGAGACACTTATAAAAGAACGAAAGGAGTATTGATATTTAACTTCTGGCCTTTCTAATAGAAGGGTCGGTATGGGCTCCTTTCATTGGACAAAGGCCCATCATTGTTTCTTTTGATTAAAATCAATTATTTTGATTTTCTGTTGCATATCAATTTTTTTTTTATAATTTCATTGAAATTTAATTTGTTTCACTTGAATGGATAACATTCTTACATTTTTTTTTGTAATAATTAAAATATATTTACGATTAATATTTTTTATATACTCATTCCAATAAAAGCAAAAACTGTTCTGAGGATATTGCACGCATTTTCAAATATCTTATATAACCAGAATTTATTAGTGGCCAGCCAATATATAATAAACGTATTATTAAGTAAATTAATGGACGTCAAGGGTATATTTGAATTACCAACAATTTAAAACAACATTTATTTTGGAGAAGTGAAACTTTTAAATTTATGCTTAGTAGTATATATATTCAAAGGACGTCCTTTTAATTTCGTTAATGTGAGAGGATAGTATGTATAATATGTTGAGTTTTTTTACTAAATATTTTTCGTACCATATGGGTAAAAACGTCCATATAGATATAATAGATAATTTTACGCCTATCACACTTGTACTTGAAAAATATGGTTCATATGTGTTGTGTGATTTGCACGCTATTATATAAGAACAAAGTTTATCATCGTGGACCAAAGATAGCGGCTTAATTTTGTATTTTATTAACAAGTTTTTGTGGTAGATTAAACAATATAACAATGGATATATTAGACATGACAAAATTCAACTCGTAATATTAAACAGCAATCCATTTTATTGCAACTCTCATTCAACATTACAAAAGGCTGCCGAAATTTATAAAAGATCAAACAAATTAACAATGAATTAAAGTCAGTGATTGAGATTACTCAGCTCAGCAATAATATTCAAAGAAGACAACTCTTCAAAAAACAAAAGATTAAAATAAAAAAAGAGATCGGACGGCCGTAGTTGATCAGAAGAAGAAAAAAGAAAAAGAAAATCAGCATTTGGGAAGATCGGACGGCGGAGGAAGCAGCTTCTGATTAGGAAGCTTTCCATCCAAAACAAGCCACGCCATTTTCAATCCCCAGCTCGTGTGAACTTCCAAGTGACAATGCATAAACCACACACCTACAAAACACACACACACAAACAATCTTATTAATTTATTATTTCGTCGTCGTTTTATAGATGCTACGCTTGGTGAACTATACTATGCGATATGTATAATTTCATCATTTGTTTTCTTCAATTTCAATTTTACATTTAATTTGTAATTTTTAAGTTAATAATTGATTATTAAAGTTGTTTATTCCATAAATATGGTATAAAATATTTTAAAATTTGATTTTTAGCAATAAATTAATTATAATACAATACAATTTTATTTTAAAATAAATATTATTAAGATAATAAAATTATTAACTAGACACAAGTGATGGGACATAGTTGTAAAAATACGAAAAAAGATTACCTGGATTATCCGCCAAGAAACGAATAGCAACCCATCCGCCGACCGGAACGCCGACGGTGTTCCGTTCGACGGGATCGAGGAGATTGAAGTTCTTAGGATCGTTGATGGGGTCGTAGTTGCCGAAGCCTTGTCCGACGACGAAGAAGTTATATCCATGGAGGTGAAGGGGGTGGCTCTCCGCCCCCAGAATGCTGGTATCTTGCATCACAAGCTCCACGCTCGTGTTGAACGGCAAAACCATCAATTTCGTCCCATTTCCGACCATCGTGTTGTTAGGCGGATTGCCGGTGAAGTTGAACCACCGCAGCGGGCTGAAGGGGAAGTCCGGCGCGTAGACGCCGCTCGACTGGCCGGTGAAGTGGGACTGCAGCAGCGCCGTCGTCGTCTGCACGAACGATATGTTGCTCACCGACGCCGCGAATTTGGTGCCGTTGGGGCCCTGACACGTGGCGTTATTCTGATCGCAGGGTTTGGTGCCCAATCCGACGGTGAAGAAGAAGCGTCTGTCGACTGTCCGCGGCACGTTGGCCGGGAACTGAGCGCTGCCGAGGCTGCGGAGGCGGTTGGTGAAGTTGGTGGCGAAGCCGGTGTCGTTGAGCGGCGGAAGGACTGGTTTGAGGAGGGGGAGATGTTTGATGGAAGGGGTGGATTCGTATTCCAAGATTCCGGCGACGGTGGAGTTGTCGAAGGTGCCGGAGCCGGTGACGTAGGGCCTGGCTGTCATGAGGAATGCGGCGGCGGGGGAGATGGGTTTGGTGTGGAGGAGGAGGTTGGTGGTCTGGCCGGGAGCGATGAGAATGGTGTCGGTTTTGAAGGGTTTAACGTAGACGGCGTCGACGTCGACGACGGTGAGAGTGTGGTTGGCGATGCTGAAGAAGAGCTCGTCGTTGAGTGCAGCGTTGATTACGCGGAGGAGGTAGGTTTTGCCTGCCTTCACCTTCAGCTTGAACGTATCTGTCCAAATATATGTATGGAGTAATTGATTAGCCTTTTAATTAGTTCTCTCTCTCTTTCTTCAACATAATGTGTTTAATTTGGCGCTACTATAGTTGCGCATAAGATATTAAACTAGAAGTAAGGTTATGATTTTTCAATCATGAATTCGTCACATCATTGTTAAACTATACCTTTGGCGGAGCAGTTGTACAAGGGGCCGGGAAGTCCGTTGATGGTGTAGGCATCGGAGACGTTGGGCCCGCCTCCTGTTTGTAGAGCTTGGCTAATTATGGCTTCGGTATCAGTATTGAACCATTCTCCTGCATGTCGTAAATTTTAAAAGTATATTATGTAATACAAAAATATAACAAATCATAAAATTAAGTAATAAATATATGGTTAATTAATTATTACCAAAGATGATGGGAACTTGTTTGTAGGGTTTGGGAAAAGGATAGGGCACATTCTTCTTAGGGAGGATGATGATAGGGCCATAGAGAGTGGATCTAAGCCAAGAAATATGTGCATGCCACCAAAGAGTTCCCCTTTGTCCAACCACCGTGAAATTGTACACATAGCTTTGCCCCGTTTGAATCGGGCATTGGGTTACATATGCCGGCCCGTCAGCCCAACCACTCCGAAGCTGCTTAATCCCGTGCCTGTTGTCAAATTCACAACGTTATAAATGTACATATGATATGTATTGACAGAGAGATCGAACTGATGATTATTTTACCAATGGATGCTGATATTGTGGGGAACATGGTTGGTGACATTTATAAGGAGGCGATCGCCCTCCCTCACCACGACCCGTGGCCCGGGAAATTTCCCGTTCACCGTGACTATGCTCCTTGTGTGGCATAATCGTGTTACGTTTTGCATCATGATCTGTAAAAACATATATTAATAATTGAGATTATGACAATGATATAGTATAAAAGAAAAACTTAGGGAGTTGTATAATAATCTAGCTTGCTCCAACAAGTTGGCCTAATAGGTGACGCGGGTGAATACTTCTTGACTGAAATATCTCGAGTTCGAATAACACCAACATATTTTAGTTCGACGTCCTAAAAAACAACAACATCAACAAAGCTAGTAATACGAAGCATATATACGTTGAACTCGTAGTGCCTCGTGACTGCTTCTGCCCGGAGAGATAGTGTCAAGAATGCTGCAAACAATGCCATAGAAATCTGCAAAGTAGAGGCACCCATTTTCTTTCCTGGGTTTTGTTATTGTGAAATTGGAAGGTTTTTTAGGGTTTAGAAATATTGGTAATTGTTGTTTGTGTTTGGTACTGCTGGAGCTATGTCACTCAGATTTTATAGGGATGTGTTTGGTTGATTAGGTGATGAACAATTTAATATTTTAATGGTTGAATTCAAAAATAATTTCACAAAAACGAAACATTAATAAGGATAAAATAATTAAGTTGTTTTCTCGGACCAACTGTAGGTGGAAAACAACATTAGAGTGGTGTCAAAGACAACCTAGTTCTGTTTAGACCCTTTCAAATTAATCTTTCCATTAAAAAAAAAGGGTTTATATATATGCATGTTTGAACGACCTTAACACTGATGTGCTAATTTTTGCATTTATTAAATATAATAACAGTTTGTTGACTTTTATCATATATATACCAAACCAAATTATAATTATGTAAATATTCATAGTAAATAACCATTCACAATATAACGGATGAATACGATTTGACTAAGCCCAGATCAATCCAACAAAAACAATAGTCCTAGTGGGGATGGCCTAGTAGTGGAGTGGTTGCCTGTTGACCAATAGGTCAGAGGTTCGAGTACTTTCGGCCACAAAAAAACCTAGGTGGGGTGTGTGAATATTAATATTTGTAATGATGTTAAAAAAAAAAAACAATAGTCGTGTGCAAGATTATGATGTCATCAAATACGCGTAATGTGTATATATATATATGTACGATATGAAAATAAAAGAGGTTGGTACGTAAATAGAGGACATATATATAAACTCATGCAAGACTCTAGCTCTTGATGATTTGGCTTGACTCTTAATTATACTCACGCTGTCCTAAAATGTATAGCATGATTTATATCGCCAAATGAAACATATATACTTACTAATAATAGCTTATATTAGCCTAATCAGTTTAGTTTTAATTAAATCTATGTTTTTTTATACATAATATATATTTAATTAATCTTATTATAGATCATTGTGAAGCTTCTGATAAAGTATATCTACTTGATGCTAAAGCATACATTTGCAAAGTTGTAGGCATGAAGAAATATTTGTTGAGAGAGAGAGAGAGAGAGCATAATTATCATATTCATGGATGGCTCATAATTAATTTATGGGAGGAATAGTTGAGAAGCTCGATTTGGTTGGTGTGGAGATGTCAATATTTGTAGGTTCCCAAACACAAAAGTATATAAAACAATGTACGTATAGTTGTAGTATTTTAAGTTTTAAGCAATTTCCTCCTACGCAATGCAAAAATATTAAAAATAAAATCCCATTTTTATTTTTTTAAGAAACAAAGCTTTAACATTGATGGAAATGGAATATATACGTTCATTTCTTCATGTTGTCTTTCTTGATACCTCAATTAGAAATCACGTATATTTAGTAACAATTAAGGTTTACTATTTCTAGTAACTAACTATATATTAGAATTGCTTAGGATTCAAGATTTACTATTTTGATAATTGTGAATAGTGGTACGTGAAAAGTATATTGTACTTACTCACATACTTCATTTTGTGAATATATATTAAAAAAATTTAATTGACTGTTGGGATGTAATCGAGTTAATATATTATATAGTTTTATTACAATATCAATAATTCCTAATTTTATTTTGAAACTCAACATTTAAAAAGTTGCAATGATGTTTTAATTTTTATTCATGTAGAAGGTAGGATTCTCTACAGGGGCCTTTAATTTTTCCTTTTATGATGAAGTGGGCACAAAAAGGGAGAAATCATTGTTTTCTTTTTTTCTTTTTTACTGTTTGGTAATTTTACATTTTGTTATAATATTCTCATGTCATCCAAATAGTATCTGGTACGAATAGGATTGATCAGCAACTGTTTGAAGGAATGCCATAAAGAAAAATGCTAGAGAGAGGGATCAGGGATCAAGGCTGTGATTGAGCACATTATTTTTTTTAATTAAGATTAATCAAGTTAGTTTAACAAGTCTTTTTTATACATAAAATTTAAACTGATTATAGATGATCTTGAAACTTCTCGTAAAGTATATATACTTGATGCTAAAGCATAAATACGCAAAGTTGTAGGTATGAAGAAATATTTGTTGATGGAGAGAGAGAGAGAGAGAGAGAGATCATAATTATCTTATTCATAGATGGCTCATAATTTATGGGAGGAATAAGCTCGATTTGGTTGCTATGGAGTTGTCAATCTTTTAGGTTTCCAAACACAAAAGTAACTAAAATAATATACTATACGTATATAGTTGTAGTATTTTAAGTTTCAAGCAATTTCCTACTAAGCAATGCAAGATATTTTTTAAATTTTTCCATTTTTTTTAGCCAAAAGTTATTATATATGGAAATGGAATATACCGTCCATTATTTACTCGCAGTGGCGGATTTAGGGGGTGCTAGGGTGTGCTCCAGCACCCTCAACAAAGATTTCCCCTTTATTATTTATGAATTTTTTTTTTATAAAAATCGTTTAAGCACTCCTTGTTGAAAATTTCAGTTTTAGCACCTCCCTATATATATTTCTGTGTCCGCCCCTGTTTCTTCATGTTGTCTCTTTTGATTATACCTCTATTAAAAATCACATATACTATATATATATATTTTTTTTGAGATAAACATATACTATATATTTAGTAACAACTAATGTTCACTATTTCTTGTAACTTCTAGAATTGCTTAGGATTCAAGATTTGGATTTGCTATATCGATATCATTGTCTTGTCAATAGTGGCACGTGCCAAATAGAATATAGGATTTGCTCAATCTCAAAATTCAATTAATTGAAAAACCTTTTTTAATTGCCAGTTGGAATGTAATAGAGATAATAAATATCATAGTTCTATAATGTCAACAGCTGATCCTAATTTTATTATTGAAAGTTTGAAACTCTACATAATATTTCGTATTATCATTAAATGAATTTCTAAAAAAAAATATTTCAAAAGTTGCAATGATGGTTTAACGTTCTGCATGTAGAAAGTAGGATTTTTTTGCCGGAGCCTTTTGTTATCTAAAGGCAGTTTCCTTTTATGATGAAGTGGGCACAAAAAAAGGCGAACTCATTGTTTGATATTTTTTTTCTTTTTACTGTTTTTTCAAATTCTATTATGTAATTTTGTAATTTAGATCCATCAAAAAAAAAATTCAAATTCTTTCAAATTACGAATGCCTCTAGGAGATCGATAACTCAAAGTAGCTAGTACGTAATAGGTGTTTGAGAAAATGCTAGAGAGAGGGATAAAGGCTGTGATTGAGCACGTAATTATTTTGAAAGATTAACTAAATTTTCTAACAAAATTAACAAATATAGACCATTATTTTCATTTTATATTGGTTGATCAGTTCAAATCAATTTTACCAATTAATCAAACACTCATTCACGAGGGCTATCTGTCCATACTAGCTTACATAAAAATAAATACGAGCTTAGATCAAATTATTTGATAACAACTAGAATATACCTCCTATAAGTGTAGCTACGTGTTCGTGCTAGCTTATATATATATATAAAAATAAAATAAGAGATCAAATTATTCGACGACAAATAACCAACATTATGGATGAGGGGTGATGGTCAATTTCATTGCTAAATCAGTTCCTAAGACATAGCAAAACAAAGATTTGACAGATCAAGTGAACTAATGTCTTAAGCAGAATTGTCTTTGACACCACTCTAATGTTGTGTGTCAACAGCCTTTGGTCCACCAATTTTATTAATATTTATATCTTCAAATATTTTATATTTCTCATCTCATTAAATTATTCTATATTCTCATTTACCTAACCAAACTAAACCAAACACTCTCTACTATAAAATCTCAATAGCGACTATTCCAAGACCACAAAACAAACGAGAGTTTCATTCATCCTACTACAATTCATTCCAATTCTTTACAAAGACAGAAAAATGGGTGTCTCTACTCTAAAGGTTTCTATTGTATTTTTGGCTGCATATTTGACATTTTTCCATCTTCCTCTCGAGGCAGAAGCCGAGACGAGGCACTACGACTTCAATGTACGTACCCCGTGCCTACTATTAAGTTATTATTAGTATAATCATCATCGTCGGATCATAGTAGTTCCATATAGTTTTAATTATCAATGTGTTTCAGATCATGATGCAAAACGTGACACGATTATGCCACACGAGGAGCATAGTCACGGTGAACGGGAAATTTCCCGGGCCACGGGTCGTGGCGAGGGAGGGTGAACTCCTACTTATAAATGTCACCAATCATGTTCCCCACAATATCAGCATCCACTGGTAGAATAATTAGTTCTATTTCTCAGTAATACTTCATCAATACATATCATATCTACATTTATATATAATGTTGTGAATTTGGCAACAGGCACGGGATTAGGCAGCTCCGAAGCGGTTGGGCCGATGGGCCGGCATATGTAACCCAATGCCCGATTCAAACCGGACAGAGCTATATGTATAATTTCACGGTGGTTGGACAAAGGGGGACTCTCTGGTGGCACGCACATATTTCTTGGCTTAGATCTACTCTCTATGGCCCTATGATTATTCTCCCTAAGAAAAATGTGCCATATCCTTTCCCCAAGCCATACAAACAAATTCCTATAATCTTTGGTAATACTTTAACCATATACTAATTACCTAATTGTATGATTTTGTTATATTTCATATGAATTACATAACATACTATTCAAAATTACAACGTACAGGAGAATGGTTCAATACTGATACCGAGGCCATAATCAACCAAGCTCTACAAACAGGAGGTGGGCCCAACGTCTCCGACGCCTACACCATCAACGGACTTCCCGGCCTCTTGTACAACTGCTCCGCCAAAGGTAGGATCCTTATCTAAACAATGTAAAAAAACCCTTTAGGAATGATCTGGTGGTGAAGTGACGAGTTCATGATTGAGAAATCATGATCAGCTCGAATCCACTAACACGTTATAGCTAGTTTAATATCATATGCGCACCTATAATAGCAGCTTACGAATCAAATTTTCTTTCTCTCAGTTAACCACCAAATTAAACACATTATTGAAGAGAGAGAGAACTAATTAAAAGACTTATTAATTACTACATATATATAAATTTTTGGACAGATACATTCAAGCTGAAGGTGAAGGCAGGCAAAACCTACCTCCTCCGCGTAATCAACGCCGCACTCAACGACGAGCTCTTCTTCAGCATCGCCAACCACACTCTCACCGTCGTCGACGTCGACGCCGTCTACGTTAAACCCTTCAAAACCGACACCATTCTCATCGCTCCCGGCCAGACCACCAACCTCCTCCTCCACACCAAACCCATCTCCCCCGCCGCCGCATTCCTCATGACCGCCAGGCCATACGTCACCGGCTCCGGCACCTTCGACAACTCCACCGTCGCCGGAATCTTGGAATACGAATCCACCCCTTCCATCAAACATCTCCCCCTCCACAAACCAGTCCTTCCGCCGCTCAACGACACCGGCTTCGCCACCAACTTCACCAACCGCCTCCGCAGCCTCGGCAGCTCTCAGTTCCCGGCCAACGTGCCGCGGACAGTCGACAGACGCTTCTTCTTCACCGTCGGATTGGGCACCAAACCCTGCGATCAGAATAACGCCACGTGTCAGGGCCCCAACGGCACCAAATTCGCGGCGTCGGTGAGCAACATATCGTTCGTGCAGACGACGACGGCGCTGCTGCAGTCCCACTTCACCGGCCAGTCGAGCGGCGTCTACGCGCCGGACTTCCCCTTCAGCCCTCTGCGGTGGTTCAACTTCACCGGCAATCCGCCTAACAACACGATGGTCGGAAATGGGACGAAATTGATGGTTTTGCCGTTCAACACGAGCGTGGAGCTTGTCATGCAAGATACCAGCATTCTGGGGGCGGAGAGCCACCCCCTCCACCTCCATGGATATAATTTCTTCGTCGTCGGACAAGGCTTCGGCAACTACGACCCCATCAACGATCCTAAGACGTTCAATCTCCTCGATCCCGTCGAACGGAACACCGTCGGCGTTCCGGTCGGCGGATGGGTTGCTATTCGTTTCTTGGCGGACAATCCAGGTTGGTATACTTGTCATAATCTTATATTCTTCTCCTCCACGATTATATCTCATCATTCGTGTTCTACTAATAATTTTAATACTTTAATATTTAAAAATAAAATTGTAGTATTATATAACTAATCATAAATAACATTTATTAGTAAAAATTAAATTTTAAAAAAAATGACGACACAGTATAGTTCATCAAGTGTAGCATCTATAAAACTGCGACGAACATAAATATGTGTGTGTGTGTGTTTTGTAGGTGTGTGGTTTATGCATTGTCACTTGGAAGTTCACACGAGCTGGGGATTGAAAATGGCGTGGCTTGTTTTGGATGGAAAGCTTCCTAATCAGAAGCTGCTTCCTCCGCCGTCCGATCTTCCCAAATGTTGATTTTCTTTTTCTTTTTTCTTCTTCTGATCAACAACGGCCGTCGGATCTTTTTCTTTGATTTTTTTATCTTTTGTTTTTTAAAGAGTTGTCTTATTTGAAAATTATCGCTGAGCTGAGTATTGTTTTTACCCAGTTTTGCAGCACTGACTTTATTGTGTAATCTTTCTTGAGTTACGATTTTTTCATTTTTTTTTTTATAATTATTGGCCAATCGGCAATGATCTTTTGTAATGTTGAATGAGTTGTAATAAACTGATTGGTGTTTAATTTTACGAGTTGATTTTGTGTGTCATGTGTATACTTTAATAATTATATTGTTAAATTCAAAAAATCAAAAATGAAAAAAGTTTTATTGTTATAATACAATGATATGCCACAAAAAAAAAAAGAGTTTTAATCATAAAAAAAATTGTTTTAATTAAAACAATGATACCATTTAATTGGTTTTATTGGGCTCCTTTTCCAATGAAATGGATAAATTGGTTTTATTGGGCTTCTTTTCTGATGAAAGGAGGCCATTACTATCCTTTTACTTAAAAGGCCCAAACTTCGGTCCATTTTTGTTTGTAATTTAAGGATAATAATCTATACAATATATTAATTTGTGATAAATTTAATGACAATTAATTTGGGATAAATCCCTACACTTGATCCAAATTTTAATTTTTTTTCTTGAATAAATAAAAGTGTGGTATAAATACATGAACTTTTGTGCATACTGAAATTTATCTCAAATTATAATTCCGACCAAATCGAAACCGACGTGGCACCAGAGATAGATTACGTGACGAGTTCAATAATCAAAACGACATCGATTTTAATTTTAATGTAAATACATAAACTACATCCAAATTCTAATTTTTTAAAATAAAAAATAAATGAGAAGCTAGCTTGCCAGTTCATGTCATGATAAATGATATCGGATCAGATCGGGAGAAATTCCAAATAATCAAAAAAAAAATATTGGATTTATAAATCAATTTTATAGTTCATGTTTGAAACCAAAATTCGCCCATAATTCGCGTATTTAACGCTAAAAAAAAAAAAGGCCGCCATAACGTGATCCTGGTACCAAATTCCAATACCATCACACCCCCATTCCATGTCAGAATCAGAGTTTTCTTCTGATTCATCTACTCTCTGCTATTAGACTCTACTTCTAGAGAGAGAGAGAGAGAGAGAGGAGAGCCCAGTTGACATCTTACTCTGCAGATCAGAATGAAGGAAAAAGCCAGCAGGCATGCTGAACCAACTAGGTAGGTTGCTCATATTTTGTGCTTCTTGTAATCCACTCTGTTTCTTGATTTGTATTTTTAACTCATGATTTACTTTCTGATGGGCTTAGATTAGTTCCTTCTTCCTTGATCATGTTCTGCTGCTGTGCCACTGATTATTGATTATTTAGAATTTAGGGTGTGAAAATGTGAAATTTCATAGATTTGATTTTCTTGAATGTAAAATTTCTTTGAGATGAATCTGTTTCATGGCCGTCTGATATTGTTATGTGAGGAGAGGGATCGGAAGATATGGTGATTCTCTCAGAGAGAGAGAGAGAGAGAGAGATTGTATATTTGCAGTGATAGAGAAATAAAATAAGAAATTAGAAAAAAATTAGGGCAAAATGGAGTAATCTGATATTGGGTGGAACATGGCTAGTTTGCCTGAAAAAAGTTTTGATTTTGCTAATCTAATCACTACGATTTAGGGTTATGTTGCTCATCAAACTCTTGATGGATTAATACACGAGCTTTTCAAGACTTTTACTTAGTAAAATAATCATTTCTCTTTCGATTGAGAACACAAACCAGGTTAAAGATTATGCTTTTTGGTCTCTGTGTGTGTGTGTGTTTATATACATTCTTGATGGGGGCAGGGGGTTTTCGTGTTGCTTTTGCAGTTAGTCCTGAATAATTTGGGATTATAGCGCGTTTCGTGCTCATTGTCTCTGTAAAGAGGTCTCATTTGTTTCGTCTTCGAGCAACCACTCTTGCTTCCATTGCTTGAATATGGCTCATAGCTGTTTATGCTTATTCAATAAGAGGAACACAGTTTATCCGAAGCTCATTTCTATGGCGTTCTTGGTTTCATTCATTCTTCAATGCGTTCCTATGGTTTTTCTTACTAGTCAAGAACTGCTGTCCGTGTCCTAATCCTATGTTTGATATTATTTTTATTATGTTCTATCTGAGTTTAAGATTGGTTGTGTTTTGGAAACCAGCATTACTTCCTCGGAAAGGAAAAGAAAACTGCAAGATGAACAGCTGGAGACGCCGTTTCCTAAGCAAGTTTGTCGTGATCACCACTTGGATCGCGATAAACTTGCTAAAGGAGGAGGCGAGTCGGACCCAGAATCCACAAACAGCAACTATGCATACTCTTTCATGTCTTGTGATGATGATGATGATGATGATGATAAAACTGACGGCGGATTTCAGGAAACGCATACTTATGAAGAGGCTTCTACCTCATCGGCTAGTTGGGCTGGCACCTCCTCCGATGGCCTTTACTCCTCGGAGAATTCTTTGTCTATCAATTCAAGTACTAGTGAACGAGAGTCGTTATCCATGAATGAACATCAAGAGGGGCAGGATTATCAGAATAAGAGGCACGTCGTGCCTGAGATTGATTGCTATACGGATAAGGAGCTCGAGAATCTGCTCTACTCGAACGGGGTAGCTCCCCGTAGTAGCTACATTCTTTCATCTGGGAGATGGTCTGTTGATCAAGGTAAATTGATTGATCTATGAACCTTTAAATTTCACTTTTTATTGAATTTTTGTTGATTTTTTTTATTTATTTTATTTTTTTGTTTTTTGTTAAGGTGCAGAAGCTAAGCAGGAGGGTAAGAAGAAGCTGACAATTGATAAGGAATTTGAACAATATTTTTCTATGCTTATGTTGTAGCAAAAAATTGTGACTATTATGAAATAGGAATGTTTGAATGATGATTAATTTCTGCAATCTGTATAAATTAAAATGATCAATGCAAGAATGTTATCTTTCAAATGCATCAGTGATAGAAATCTTGATTCGTAACTGCAAAATTTAAAATTTATTACATCATTTTTTATAACTACTAGTAGTAGACATAGAAAAAAATATTGGAAGTTACACACTATTTAAATTTACACGCAATCATTTTAAGTGCGCGACATCTTCCTCGTGCCTTAAGCAATTTGGCATTGGGACGGGCTATGGCCCAATTTTCCGCAACTATAGTAAAAAAAGAATGTGGGACCGGGTTCTATATGTTATCGTATTTCAATCTCATATTTTATTAGCAACGACGGACATGCACGTTATCACATTGCATCACCATTACGTCCATCTCTATCTATATTTTATATAGTTTAGACTTAAAAACATCAACATCATCATCAAATTAAACAAGATATAAAAGCACATATGTTAGTACAAACTAACGCAAATGAGTAAAACTCTCAACATATTTTTGAAAGTTAAACATAATTAAAAGACCAAAACAGCTAAACAGAAGTTTAATCAACTTTTTCCAAAAAAAAAAAAAACATACCTAACTACTAGTAAAAACTGAAATCTAAAAGGAAAAATAATTAATAGATAAATAAATAAAAATTCAAATGCCATGCAAAAACTAACAGAGCAAGAATTCTTCCTAAGTCCAAGTTCGTCTGCTTCGAGCGGCGCCGGCGAGGAACATCTCAAGCTCCGGCGACCGGAAATATTCATTCTGTGGAGGCTCCGTCTTCTCCCGCCGCTCTTTCTTCTTCGTGGGCGGCGGCGGACAAACCAGCGCCGCCGGTATCTTGTACTCCTGCTCCTTTGGCGTTGTACACTCTTTCTCCATTTCCATTCCTCTCAATATTTTTGCTCGAGAATAATAATTAATGAATAATTCTTCTAATATTAGATGGAAAATTACAGAAAATTATGTATAAGGATCATGAGCTGTTGCTGCTGAGATTGGTTATATATAGTTATATTTTGTGGAGAAATTATTTATTAATTATTTAATAAATTTGAATCAGTTAAAGAAGTAGTGGGGGACGTGGGAGCCGAGCGTTGACGGTTTCTCAAATTCTTTTTAATATTTGAGAAAATGGAGAATGATTTTATATTTTATCGATTTATTATTATTAATTTGGGTGGTGAACATCTTAATGGATAGGATTGTGCAACGGTGGAATAATTAGTGACAATTAGGGATGAGCTGGCACCTACTTGTGAAAAGTTTGGTTTCCTTTTTAGGTCACAACATATAATTGTGGTATTTAAAAATTAAATGATTATTATTATTATTTATGTTCTTTATAACTTGGATAATGGAAGATTGATATTCGTGTTCTAAATTATTATGATCTTTTATATACTATCATATAATTTAATTCAATAAGACAGAATCAATAGTTGATTTAATTTTTTATCTGAAACCATCATTGAACTCATAGATAGATGATTTGTCGAACCATTGTATTTTGGGGCCATAAAAAATGATGTCTGATTCAATCTAAAGATAAATTGATTCGGATTAATCTCATGATTGAAGGCTTAAATTTTCGGTCGAATCAGTTTTGACAAAAATAATTTTAACAAAAATAAAAAAGAAAAGAACTCTTCTAAACACAAGATCCGATATTATATTTTTTTTCTTTTTAGGTCAAGATCCAAAGACTCAAGACCAAGTCAAAATTGGCAATTGCTTTTTAACTTTCAAAAGTCCTTTTTTTTTTATTTACTTTGAAGTCAAGTCAAATTTGACAACTTTTCTACTTATTCCCGACAATTTCTGTTGGATCTTGAATTATGTATGGCATTTTGGTATATTATTATCGTATTGGGCTTCAATTGCAAAAGCCCAAAATGAGAATAAGTAATTACAAAAATGTGGACTAGCCCACTAAGACCCCTATTGAGGAGGTAGAATATAAAATATAAGAGGAACACTCTCGTGTTGTCGACCGCACCATACGATTTGTGTCGTCCACCATGTATTTATTATTAATTAATTTTAATTAAAATTTAATAAACTCTAAGTAATTTTTAATTGAGATTAATAAATTCTAATTGGGGCTTAATTAATTTTAATTGTGATTAATAAATCATAGTTATTCCCTAATTACCCTCCTAATTTCCTTAATTGCTCCTTAATCCTTTTTAATCATCTATTAATTATGGGTCGTGAGTCGGGTTGGAAGGAATCCGAACGTATGGTCAATGCAATTGTAAGCAAGTTTTATGCCAAAATATAATTCATTGCTAATTCAAATAAATAACAACAAATGTGAATCACATAAAAGACACCAAATGATAATAACAGTATAATCATGTTTTACTAAACAATTCTAAAATATACTGCTTCCGTTCCAAATCAATAGGTCTGAAGACCCCTTCATAGATGTTACGAAACTGGAAACAGAAAGTATCTTTTTGGGGTATTTCTGTCAAACCAAGTAGGAGAGAGAGAGAGAAAGTAACTTTTTAGTGACATAGTGGGTAACGTTTGTGAGTTATGTTGAATGTATTTATTATATATTGTGGGGTAATGTAGTTTCTTTTTTAGAAATAATCTTATTGAATTGAGACATCTATATGATGGTCTCTGAGCTGGGTCTTTGGTATAGAGGGGGGGTAAATACACCAAAGATAGACTTTTTAATCTTTTAACTTTTTCACAAGTTTAAAACAGAGTGCGTGAGCTCAGTTATGAATCCAGTTGAGGAATGTCAGTTGGGTTAATAACTTAGCTGGCGGTGCGGAAAGTTGTGGTTTTAAAACTTAGCTCGTTTGCTTAGAAAAACTCAGCTTGAAAATATTGTCTTTACGTTTTCAGATTAATCCAGTTGTGCAATTTTCAGAAAGACACAGCTGACTTTGGAGAGCAGCTGAGTATGCAGTTTGATAAAATGCAAAGTGCCAATGGAGTTAGTATAAAGACTGAAAATAAAGAGAGAGAAAAGAACTCGAGATTTTACGTGGTTCGGAGTAACACCTCCTATATCCACGACCAGATTCACTGGTAATTCACTACCACTTGGTTTCCAAGTATCAAACAACTTCACAACTCTAACCCGAGTTGTGTTCCAACAGTTTACGGGCATTGTCAAGTCTAAACCTTTCAATTTGCGGGTACTGAAAAACCTTACAACCACTTGAATTTCGCGCTTCAAGCATGCGTAACCTTGACCTAACCTTTCTGAGTAAAGAGGGGTGTGGTTTGGGGTTTCAACTATGAACGAGTTCTTACAATGAAGAACTTAGAGTTAGATGAACTCGTTCAAATTCTAGGCTTAAGATTTACAAAGAATTCTGCCTATGAATCGGACGAAAAACTGGGCAGTTTCTGGACTAGAAACACTTTAAGATAAAGTGTTCTTTGAACTATTTAGAACTGCTAATGAGCTTTTGAAGGCTTGAAAATTTCAGAGATTGAAAGCTTGTAGAGAGTTTTTCGTATCTGATCCTGAGGTTGAAGACGTGTATTTATAGGTAGAAATCCAAGACTAGCCGTTGGAGGAGCCGTTTGAATCTTACCTACTCTTCTTAAATTCATAATTTGTCGTTGGGCATTTCTGCACCTGTCTTCATCAGTGTCACATCCTAGTTCCTGGGGTCTAGGATGCTGATTTGTCGATCCCTCATTGGTCGAGGTATATTGACTTCCTCTGACACCGGGATCTTTGTCTTCAAGCTGTTTTACGAATCTTGGAGCTGGATCTGATACTCTGATATGAACTGATGCTTTCAGAGTTGACATTCCTTTGGTCTGAACAGCTGGATCTCAGCTCGATTAATCTTTAGCTTGATCCTGCTCTGTTTTGAACTCAACTCAGCTGAAAAACTCAGTTGATAGTTGACTCCTGCTGTAGGCACAGCTGGATCTTCTGCTGTCTTGAGCTTCTGCTGTCTTCCGCTTCCTGAACCTGTAAACTTAGAAAATCTAGAGCTCAAACAGGCGAGCTGGAAAACACTACTTAGATTTATGCGATCATCTACTTGATTGGAGTAAGTTGGATTTTGGTATTAAATCAAAATTTTATAATTTTTCCCAACACTGTATAAAAAAAATGAGCCTATTGATTATTATTTCATTGAATTGGTACTTCATGATATTGACAAGACCACGAATTTCAATCAAAAGTCTAGACTTCCTTTCGTTGATGTGGCAGTGTAAAAGTAAATTAGTCGTCCATTCATAAAGATTTTAGCATGGTAGTTATACTAGCTTCCAATTTAAATTGAAAATAGACTATTAAAAGTTGGATATGATAGTATATACAACAAGGTTTTCACGGGACACTATGATTTAATTACTCATAAATTAATAGTATTGATTAGAAATGGGTCACAGCCACATAAATAGCTCTCAACCATATCTTCAAATTGTGGTTGTATAAATGTGAAAGCAAGAAATTATTCATGCCATAAGTACTTTTGATTCACACATTGAATTTGAGCACGTGCATGTCCCAAGATTGATTAATAACGATTATGAGTTACCTTCATTCTCTAAAAAAAAAGAAAATTGTTTCGAGTCTAGATTCTAGAGTATGAAAATTGGATTTGAAATGGGTGAGTTAGGCTTGAAAATCAAATTGATTGATACTCAAGTCGTTATTATTTATTAAAAGTTTGTCTGAATTTGAATTGAGATATAAACATATTGATAAATTTACATATAAAATTGTGTTTGATAATATTTGAAGCTCCTAAACCTTACATGGGATCCTCTATTGCTAATTGGTGTAACATCCTCTATTGCTTATGTTGGATGAACGACATGTGGCAATCCCTAAATTTAAGATTGGTAACTAGGGTTTATTCCACCCAATTAGGGTATATATATAATTATCTCCAAATCGACACATGTCATTAATTTAATGGATGCAATAGAAGATGTCACACCATTAGGCAATAGAAGATCCGATCTGCCTAAACCTTTGATAGATAAAAATGGTTAAAATAAATATAAGCGACGTGTGATGATTGAAACTCATTTAGACCCAACTCAATAGGTTATTAAATAAGCTCAAACTTAATTTTTAATGTTATATATTATTTCATTCTAAAGATTATTAAGATGATGTTCACTTAGATAGTCATTTCAATCTCTTCTTAAAACAAAAATTGTCATTTCAATCAACTTTAGAAAAAATAGTCGAGTCAATATGTCCGTTCACGCCCTTAATAATAAATATAATTCAATCGTGGCTAATTGATTTTCAAGAACATGAAATCATATCTTTTACAGATTTACTTATTTCAGGAATTTTAACCTTATAATAAAGAAAGTTGAGAAATTTAATTATAGGACTTAACAATTTCAGAATGTACGTAAGAAAAGAAAGAAAAAAACATAGAAATGCTAAAATAGAAAATTTTAGTTATGAACAAACAAAAAATTGAAACGAGAAAAGTGCAGTAATATTAATTATGAACCGACAGAAGAAAAAAATTAATGAAGAACGGAACATGCATGTTTTTATTTGTAACAAATAAGGGATTATTTAGTTCAAATTCTCTCATTGTAACAAAGATGAAGATAATTGGGAATTATTTTTTTCTTTCAAAATAGTAATAATAATAATAATATCATACATAATTTCTATTTTGATAGAAGATTATTTTGGTATAGTCAAACAACTAGATTTACCCGCGCGCGTTGCGTTGCGCTATGTGATAATTAATAGTATAAAAAATTAATACATATTTCAATATGTATTTATATTCTAAATGATTCTCCAAAATTATATAATTACGTTCATTAGTATTATCAATACAATTATTTTTTACTTGATTATTAATGCAATTATATATATATATATATAATACTTATGTTGAATATTCAGATTTAAGATTTCAAGTTAAGAAACTCATCCATAAAAATTTTAAAAATAAAGTATCACTAAATAATATATTTTACCAAAAAAATTGTAACATAGTAGTAATAAACAACTTTTTTTGAGAGAATTACAAAGATATATATATATATATAATATGTCAAAATAATAAGCCAATTTACTGCAAAATGTTGTTATTTAAATCACAAAATTAATTTTTGGGCGGCATCAATGGATGATCATTTTTTTTGAGCTAATGAATGATTATTTTGAGTGGGTAGACATTGAAATTATTGGGTTAGGAGGGAAGTGTGCATGGGGCATGCAGAATGGGAGGAAAAAGTACATGAATGGGCGGGAAAAGACATTACAATTATTCTGCTTTAATATAGTAATAGATGAGCTTGATCGAGGACATTTTAAAAAAAATCAATTAAATACATAATTTCTCTTTTCATAGTCCTTCCGTCCACAATAATTATTCCATTTTTGTACACTACTCCACCACAAAATATTCATTTTCCTCTACTCACAATACTACACTATAAAAAATATTCTGTTTCCTCCACTCACAACTCACTACACCTAACTTTTATTAATTCGCGTATCCACCGTCCCGGGGAACAATTATCGTGGACGGAGGGAGTAGAAAAAATCGTCAGTAAAAATCTACGCGTTGAATTTGGTCGGTAGAAGAAAATAAGTGGGGACTAAAACTAAGAAGTGATCGTCGTATAGTCTTTGCATGTGGAAAATGTAGTGTTTTTAGCTCAAAACATTTCAATGATGGGAAGTAGTCACAATCTTGTTTATGCTTGTGAATTCTTAGTAAATGAAAATTATGAAATCATTATTTGCCAAAATTTCTTCTAGAAGGAATAATTTGGGCCATCCAAGTTTAGATAATGAAAATGAGTTCAGATTCCACGTTTCGTGTTAACCAGTCTTTCATGTAATTAATTAATTAAAAGCTTGAATTTGATCGGATTGGCTAAAATTTTCAGAGCCTAGGTAATAATGAGGTATGGTCCACTATGTTCATATTATTATTTTTTATATTTTCTTATTTTTTTAACTAGTTAGTATTTATTTAATCCTAATTAAGTCTAATAAACTTTAATTGAGATTAATAAACTATAATTGCCTCCTACCACACAATGCGGTTGGCCGTACCCAAATTTTTCCTGATAATGATAGCCCAATCCAAGAGTTGTGGGTGTTTCGATGCTAAATGGTTATTTTCGGGCTGAGTCGGATCCGAAAATATATCGGGCCTTGGAAATGAGAGCAACTTCGGGCCGGACTGACTTTGATACTTTTAATATCGCCTAAAAATATACTCTCTGCGTTTCATGTTAGTGTGGTTAAACTAATATTTTATACCTCACAATAAATCAAAAGTACAACATACTTTTGATAGACAGAGGGAGTATATACTAGCATTTCCCCACGCCGTTAAATTTTGGAATATAATTTCCTTTTTCGAAATTGCTCATTTGATCTAGACCTGCCCACGGGCCCTGAACCGGCGGTTCCGGGCCCGAGCCCGCCGGTTACGGTTTCACCGGAGAGTGAACCGTAACCGGCCCGTGTACACTGTACACGGTTACGGGCCGGGCTTTTTAACCGGCGGTTCCGGGCCCGGTTAAAACCCGCCGGTTCCGGTTAAAAATCGGCCCGGTTTTTAATTTTTTTTTTCTTATATATATATATATATATATATATATATATATATATAAAACATTGAAAATTAAGAAAATGAAACATAAATGAAAATGAACTAGTTTTTCATTAATACTTGAAAATTAAAATAAACATGACTAAATAGAAATTACAAGTACTTGAAAATTAAATTAAACATTACAAAATACATATTTCAATTTTCAACTACAAAATAGAGATTGCATTAGTAACATTACATACTCAATTTCCCATAAACTTCTGGTCGGATGTGCTTTTTGAATGTGACGAACAAGGAAAGCATAGCCATCATTTTGAGTCCACTTGAAAACTTTGTTGCAATAATTGCAATGAACTTCATAGGTTGGATTAGAATAGTCGGGCAATGGAGCACTACGGGTGTAGTGCTTGTTGAAAATATCAACCTTAATACTAGATCTAGGAGGCATTGTTGTTTGTATTTTGTAGAATTGAAGTTGAAACTTGAGTCTTGAGAGAGAAAATTAAAAAAGAAGAAAAAATGAAGAAGATAGATAAGGTGAAGAGATGAGGAAGATTGAATGATAGATCATTAAGGTGAAGACGGCTGAGGGAGTGAGAAGTGAGTGAGAAAAGGGTTGGGCTTGGGGGGGTATTTATAGATAGAATTTAGGGTTTTGGAAAAATAATAATTAAAAACCGCCGGTTTCTGCCGAACCGCCGGTTCAGGGCCGAAAACCGGCGGTTAATTACAGATTGTTTTTGTATTTTTGGAGCACTTTTTTCAACTTTTGTAATTTTTTTTTTGTAATTAATTGTTGTATATATATATCTTAAGACAATATAAGCAAAAAAATTTAAATTTTACTTAGTAGTCATTGAATAAAAATATTAAATCATTTCTCATTAATATTGTTGAAATTACAACACTTGAAAAGTTGAAATGAAAAAAAAAAGGAAAAAAGGACTTGAGCTCAATTTTAATATTAAAATTGAGTTGCCTACGTATCCTCATAGAGGAATCAAAGTCCACGTAGTTCGATTACATTACATTACTCCCTACTCCCTAGTAGTTCTCGTCCACCGATCGATCACTCTCGGTGAACTCTTCGTTTGGGCTCTCGTCGCGATCATCCCAATCGAGCTCTTGAGCTCTAAGGTCGGCCCTCGACCAATCATCAAGCAACATTGTGGCTTCAATGTTTCTTGGTTTCATCGTTGATCTTCTTTGGTCCAACATGAGTCCGCCAATGCTAAAAGCTTGTTCGACCGAGACGGTGGATGCGGGGACGGCAAACAACTCTTTCGCCATGATAGAGAGTACGGGATACTCCGTTCTCTTTGACCACCACTTCATCACGTCGATTTGTGGAGCACTATCTTCAACACCAAAAACAAAACGACAACCCAAATACATATCTAATTCACTATTACCTTGGCCCCTAGGGAGTTCATAAGATCTATCTTGGTACATGCTACTTAATTGTTGAACTAAGGGATCTAAGGAGTTTAAATCAAGTGGTATAAATGAAGAGGTAGAAGTAGAAGAAATAGGTGCATTCATGTCAAGATCAATACCATGAGTCATCCTATATTCGGCAAAAAGAGATCTTAAAGCTTCTTTCTAAATCATCTTTTATTTGAGTAACATTAGGAATATCAAAGAAAATTATTTCTCCATCAATTCGTACATTTAAAAAGTCCATTTGCTTAAAAGCATTATAATAAATATCTAACATTTGACAAACACCATCATATTTCCATTTAGGATCTAAGCACTTAGCTACTAGAAAAACATCCGGAATATTTCTAAAATATTTTAGCCATTTTTGAACCATAAAATAAATCACACCTTGCAAATTGGGTTTACTAAAACAATTTTTAAAGCTAAGTGCAATATACATGCAATGTTCCAACACACGAACGGAAGTACAATAATAAACACCCGATAATTGAACGGTGGCATTATTAAAAACCTTTAACAATTGATATAAATCCATGCATTGGTCCCAATAAGAAGGTAATAAAGTCAATTGAACCGTCGCAAATTCTTTTCTAAAAAATTCGCATAAATAATCTTTATACTCTAAAGTAGAATTAAGCATTTCATAAGTGGAATTCCAACGATGTGATACATCTCTAACAAAACTCCTATGTTGAATATTCTTATGACGACAATATTTTTGCCATTTTTTACCTAAAGTTATATTTGTATGCAAAAGGGCAACGGCTTTTCTAATTGGCATAACCGATTCATTAAAAATTTCAAGTCCATCTTGAACACATAAATTCAAAATATGACAAATGCATCTACTATGAAAATATTTTCCTTGGAAAGATGGATTACATGCTTCAATGAGTTCGGGAATACTAGCGGTGTTGGCGGATGCATTATCAAAACCAACCGAAAATACTTTATTAATCAATTGGTATTCATTTAAAACGGTCATAATTATTAAAGCAATATTAGTGGCCGTGTGTGGATCATCGAACTCCCTAAATGCAATTAAACGTTTTTGTAGTATCCATTTATCATCGACCCAATGACATGTTATTCCCATGTAATTATTTTGATGAAAACAATCCGTCCAAATATCGGCACAAATAGAAACTTTATGGTCTAAGTTTATCAAATATTTCATTAATTCCATTTTTTTATCAAAAGCTTGTCTTCTAATTCGTCTAAGCATATTACTTCTACTAATTTTTTTAGCGGCGGGACAATATGCATCTTTTATACTTTCTTGATAGGTTATTTTATCGGCAAATGTAAAAGGTTGTTTTTCCATAGCACAATATCTAGCCATAACATCTTCGGCATGTGGATGATCATATTTAAATAAAGGGTGAGAAGACGTACCCGTCGCCGAGAAAGCGGTGCCACGAATTTGAGTTTGTGTTGATGCAATCCCGTATTCTCCCGGATGACACGTCTCCATGTGTCGCCTTAGTGTGCCATAGCCTCCTCCATGCGTCCATTTGTAGACGTTATTGCAATAGTTGCAATAGGCGTTGTATTTTGGAGGATCTCCGGGCTTGTCGCTAGGTGCCGGGGCTCTAGGCATTTTTTTAAAATGCTTAGTAAAGATATCCGACACAAGAGGTCGAGCCGTCGGTTTGTTTGGCGGCGCTTCGACTTCTTCTTCTTCTTCTTCGTTGGATTGTTCTTGAGATTGCCGAAGCATCTCCTCCTCTTGACGATGAACTTGCTCGGCAAACTCTCGATCCTCTTGTTGTTGAAGTTGTTCCGCATACGCCCTTGATATTTCTTCGGCGGCCATTGCTCGAGCTTGCCGAGCCGATCTTCCTCCTCTTTTGGATCGACGAGGAGCATCATCTTGATTTTCGGCAACGCCTTTGCCCTTATCGACACGAGAGGAGGTCGACATTATGGAATATTGTTATGGATGGATTGGTGAAGTGTGTGGTGAGAGAAGTTGAGAACTTGAGCACAAAATTAACACAAAAATGAAGAATTTGAGCAACAAATAATAGATTGAATGCTTGAAATTAAATAGAGAGATATGAGAATTGGTGTGATTATTTGAGAGATTATAGTGTGGTATTTATAGGGTAAAATGGGGGGAAGGGAGGGGGAGAGGCGGCGGCAACGGCTATTTTTCTAGCCGTTGAGCCGCTTCTCGGCCTTCCATGCACTGCGGCGGCTTCGTGCTTCGTCGTCTTCTTCCCGTTGGAACCGGCGGTTCCGGTTCCGCCGGTTAACCGCCGGTTCCAACGGTTAACCGCCGGTTTTGACCGTTCGAACCGGCGCCACGTCACATTTTTTTTTTTTTTTAATAATTCCGGTTAACCGCCGGTTTTAACCGGCGGTCACGGTTTGAACGAAGGCAGGCCCGGAACCGGCCCTTGAGCTCACGGTTCCGGTTACGGTTCCGGCCCGTTGACTGCCGGGCCGGTTAAAAAACCGTTGACCGGCGGGCCGGTTCCGGTTAGGCCCGCCGGGCCCTCCAGTTTGGGCAGGTCTAATTTGATCTATGTATAATTGTTAGGTGACAAAACCGTTACCTAAATATTTATTCTAATCAAGCTCCATTTTTATACAACAGTTTGCAGATTACACATAAGAAGTAAATTATTTTTAGACGACATGCTCTAATCTTTAAATAAAATTTATAAAATTCGAACTCATAACATTTCTGTTTCGTGGTTACTAGGGATGGCAATGGGTCGGGTTTTTACGGGTACCCGGCTCTACCAAACCCTAATGGGACGGGTTTGGAAATTATTAAATGGTTTTGGGACGGGTTTGGGTAGAAACATCCAAACCCATGACGGGTTTGGGTCGGGTTTGGGAAATTACCTATGGGTACCCGCTACCCAAACCCATTTATATATATGTAAGATAACAAAATATTATATATATAATTTATAATATAATTATAGATATTAGTATAAATATTAATAATTTTAGAATATTATATTATTATTTTTAACCCGCATACAAAAAATTAATAATTTTAGTAATTAAATATTTGTTTTATATATAATTTATATTAATATAAATATTAATAATTTTAGAATTTTATATTATTCTTTTAACACGCATATAATTTAATATAATGAAATTTTTTATTCATACTTATGTCAAAATTATGTTTATAATATTTTGTTATTTCTACTATTTAATATTGATGTTTATGTTCTAGTACATTCGGGTTTTTAACTGGTTTTTAGCGGGTATTACCCAACGGGTTTGGGTCGGATACGAGTTTTAAAATAATTTTTTAATTGGGTTTGGAACGGGTATGAGTTGAGAAAATTTTAATAGGTTTAAATTTGGAAAATGCTTAATGGGTGGGTACCCGACCCATTGTCATTCCTAGTGGTTACGCCAATTTCGAACATGCCAAAAATTATGAAAGAGAAAGATCATCACCCAGAGGGTACATTAGTACAGGCTGTACAATGCCTACAAAATTGCAAAAAAAAAAACACAAAACAAAACAAAAAACAAAAAACAAAAAAAACCCTTCTTTTTCACAGCCCATCAATTAAAAAAAGTAAACAAATTTTCCGGTTTATTGATATCAAGGCTGTCAACACTTTCAAGAATATCTTATTTTTATTTCACTAACATTTTCTATTTTCATTAAAAGACAAGAGCTGAAAATTGATCCAACAAATAAATCATATCCAGTCTTCTCTTTCTCTTTTTACTCAGTAAAAAAAAATTTGTGTGTGTGTGTGTGTTTTTTTTTCTTGTTCCAATCGTGCGCATTTCTACATATCAACTTTATTTTTGTTACAGGTTAAGTACAATAAATTCATCAACTTTAACCTGATTTTGATTTTTAATACGATTTCATTAAGTATTTTAGTAATAATTTTATTTTTTATTTGAAGCAAAATATAAATGTCCAGACTTCAGAATTTTCCAACGATTGGAAAAACAATGTGACATTATTTTTTTCAAGATCCAACAGTTTGTTTTCCCTAAATTTCCTGAAAGCAATAAAAGAATCGTGCCACATAATTTTACCAGTCGTTCAATTTTTTTTGCTATAAATCAAATAAGGTATCATTATCAAAACGTTATTTAATTATGTCTAAAATCAAAATAAGATCAAAGTAATTAGTAATTTTTTTTTGCAATAAATCCCATTGTTTTACCCTTCAAATTCCACTTATGCCATTTATTACCGAATTTTGGATAAGTTATTTCGTCAAGAGTACATCTATGTGATTATTCTAATTTTAAATTTCAATATCATCATTAATATTTTTTTCCCCTTTTCTCGCGGAAATTTGTTTTAGTTTAATCTCTTTTTTTTTTTTTTGGCCAAGCCATTTTGAAGCTTTTTTTTTTCGGTTCCGATTATTATTTGAAGGCAAAGTTGTCAAATGAAAATAAGTTTTTTCTTTATATCCCAATTTTCTGCAATGTTTAACACTTGCAATTCAATATAAGAATATCAGAAAATCCGAAGCAACAATGCTATCTAGCTCATAAAATCACAACAAAGCATAAATTGTGCATATATTGATTTGAATTTTTAGAATATTGATGGTGACAAATAGATGTGATAAGCTAAAGTTTAAAAAGCTAATAAAAAAGAATATGTGTTTGAGTTTGCAAAGCAAAAAGGATCTTTGTTTTACAATTATTGTGAAAGACATCATCCAAAGAGAGCACAAAATGTTAAGACTCCCACTTTTTTAATATGTCTAGTGAATGGTGCATTATTGGTCATAAGCTTCCAAAAATATTGCATCTTCTAGTGCAACTTTAAATAATACACTATGTACTCTAATTATGCTACCTTCCACTATATATTAGTATAATTTTATTTTTATATGTTATATACATAGGGATGAATTGTGCTAGAAACCATCATTAGTGTAGAAATTAAAATTGGAAACTGTGTATCGATCTTTATATATACAATAATACATTTTTCAGTTTTTTTAAAGACATTCAAGTGGTGAAGACCTCTTCCTGTAAAGGGAGGCCCAGAGTTCAATTCTCAACGTTCCCCTTTCCCCGATTCAGAAAAAACTTAATATATAATATTAATTTGCAGCATCTATAAATAATAAAATCTACAAAAAAAAGGGAATTACTCAAATATAGCCACTTTTTAAAAGTAAAGTTCAACTTTAGCCACTTTTTTTAAAATGAGCAATAATGGCCTCTCTTACTATATTGCCCTTCAATGGTCGTGTATGCATAGTCGTGTATGTTGGTCGTGTGTGTATGGTCGTGTATGTTGATATGGTCGTGTATGCATGGTCGTGTATGTTGATATGGTCGTGTATGCATGGTCGTGTATGTTGGTATAGTCGTGTGTGCTGATCGTGTATGCATGGTCGTGTGTGTTGATATGGTCGTGTATGCATGGTCATGTGTGTTGGTCGTGTGTGCATGGTCGTGTATGTTGATATAGTCGTGTGTGCTGGTCGTGTATGCATGGTCGTGTGTGCATGATCTTGTAATTTTCCGACGACTTTTCAGCGGAATTTTTTTGGGAAAGCACACGTGTGTGTTTATCGTGTGTGCATAATCGTGTATATTGATATGGTCGTGTGTGTTGGGCGTATGTACATGGTCGTATAATTTTCTGGCGATATTTCTGGCGAAGCACACACGATCAACTCACACAACTAGCACACACGATCATATCAGAACACACGATCATGGTGGTGTATGCATGATAGTGTATGCTAATATTTTAATATGTGATTTGATATTTTTTGCATTAAATTGACAATACGGAAACTTATTTATTGAGATATTTTATAGAATTGCTAAATTGACTTCAAATATAAGCATGGTTAGTGTATGATTGTCGTGGTTGAGTGTTTAAGATGAGCATACACGACCTCATATGTTATTTGTCGTATATACTAGTCGTGTGTGGTGCATTTTTTTTATGTTTTTCATCATTTTCATGTGATCATATGTATTCATGCATAGTCTTTTCTATTTTTTAAGGAGGAAAATATTTTTGAAAAGCCTCCAACGAGCACACACGACCTCACATGTTATTTGTCGTGTATGCTAGTCGTGTGTGGTGCATTTTTTATATTTTTTCATCATTTTCCTGTGAACATATGTATTCATGCACAATTTTTTCTATTGTTTAAGGACAAAAATATTTTTGAAAGCACTCCAACGAGCATACACGACCATATTGGTCGTGTGTGCTTCGATGAAAAATACATACACGACCATAGAAACACGACCATATTAGCACACACGATCATGCATACACGACCTGACGACCATATTAGCACACACGACCATGCATAGACGATCATATTGGTCGTGTGTGCTTCGACAGAAAATGCATACACGACCAGCACACACAACCATATCAGCACACACGATCATGCATACGACTAGCACACATGACCATGCACACACGACCATGCATACAGAACCATATTGGTCGTGTGTGCTTCGACGGAAAATTTTCGTTTGAAAGTTGCCGGAAAATTTCACCGAAAAAAAATCACCGGAAAATTTGCACACACGATCATGCATACATGACCAGCACACACGACCATGCATACACGACCATATTGGTCGTGTGTGCTTCGACAGAAAATTTTCGTTGGAAAGTTGCCGGAAAATTTTCGCCAGAAAAAAAGTCATCAGAAAATTTGCACACACGACCATGCATACACGACTATATTGGTCGTGTGTGCTTCGATGGAAAATTTTCGTCGGAAAGTTGCCAGAAAATTTTCGCGAAAAAAGTCACCTAAAAATATGTCGGAAAATTTGCACACACGACCAGCACACACGACTGACCATGCATACACGACCAAGAAGGACAAAACAATAAATTTACCAATAAAATCCCAAAAAGTGGCCATATTTGATCGTTTTTTAAAAAAACAAACTATAGTTGCACTTTACTTTTGAGAAGTGGCTATATTTGCTTTTCACCCAAAAAAAATCGTCGATATAAAAACATGACACGACCACAGTCGGTCACTGTTACATGAGATATTTATCGATCGTCCATAAATATTACTTTACCTTGACATATATATTTGGATTGGGTGTGCTATTTTAAGTACAAATTAGGTACCTTTATTTGATTTTTTTTTTTTTTTTGAGAAAACCCTTATTTGATTTTTTCCCTAAGAAAAAAAGTAGCGGAATTATATATATAACCCTTATTCTTAAGTGATTATCTATTAATTATTCTTTACAACCAATATCAAACTTTTATTTAAATAATATTAGATATATAGCACAAACATAGCATATTCATCATTAAGATAGACATTTCATCGATCACAATGTTATGCTCGTCTCAACACCTCATGTTATATAAGGGGAACTGACAGATCGTGACAACATGTACGTATAAGGTGATCGTGAGAATCGAACTTCTACGTACTCCTCTCTTGACACGATATTTTTAAAACTTTTACGCCACTTCATGTGAGGACGACCCCATAATAATTTATTAGATTCCCATGTTGTTGCAAGTGTGATGCAATAATATTTAGGATCTCCGTTGGTGTAGCTTTCACACAACTACCTCGCCTACTACAAGACGAATTTCTGAATAATTACATATAATTTACCATTACTTCACCACATATATATATAGGGCTGTAAATGAGCTGAGTATTGGTCTGCTCAAACTCGACTCGATTAAATATTTATTTGCTCGAGCTCGACTCGAGCTCGAGTCGAATTTCTGCCATCGTGGTCGAGCTCGACTCGATCCAAAATTAGTGAGCTCGAGTTCGGCTCGAGTTCGAATCGTCAAATACTCGATAACGAGGTATTCGAGCTCGAGCTCGAGCCAGACTCATCAAGAACTCGATTATATTTAAATTCAGCTCGATACATGTTAATCGCGCTTGAGCTCGAGCTCGCTTAAAGCTAATTTTTTAATTTTATGTACAAAACTCAATTATTAGACTCGCAAACAAGCTCGACTAAAACTCGATTTGTAGGCTCGCAAACATACTCAATTGTAGGCTCGCGAACATGCTTGATTAAATACGAGCCGAGCATGTTCGCGAGCCTGTCGAGTCGAGCAATACGATGCTCGAACTCGGCTTGATAAACTTATCGAGCTCGATTTCATGCTCGAACTCGACTCGATTAGTTATCGAGTCGAGTGCCGAACGAGCTTTTTTCGAGTCGATCGCCGAGTAGCTCACGAACGGCTTGACTCATTTACAGCCTTATAGATATAGCACTATATAAATATAAATTATAATTAAATTATAAATTAATAAGTTATATATATATATATATATATATATATATATATATTTGTGCGTGTGTCATCAACTCATCATGAGCAGGGCCAGCAGCGGAGGAGGTCCAAATAATTGAGACATCGCAAGATTTTAACTGAAAAGAGTTAAATTATTATTTTTGTTCATGTAATAATAAAAAAATAATGATGGCTTTCTTTTCTTTCTTTCTTTCTTTTTTTTTAAAAAAACTTTTTGATCAATTATTTTTGGGCAACCCTTTTCTGTAATTACCTTGAATGTGGACAATTCCGACTTTATGTGGTACTTTTTGTTACAATATTTTATGTTAATAAAACATTATGTGAGATTGTGACGGCTTAAAACTGTATATTTATAATTTTGCTAGTGTTTGAATAGTGTTCAACTTTAAATCCAAATATCATGACATGTAAGATAGTTTTTGATATGTCATACGGTCTGACACAAGACTTTTTATTTAATGTTATATGTTTAATTACTGAAAATATTTTCTTTTGTCGTATATGAAAAAGACATGAATTTTTTTGGGTTAATTTGACTAAAATACACCACCTTTTTCGAATTTTGAAATTTAACATGACTTTTAAAAATTCTCTGTAAATACACCACCTTTACATCTGTTTGAATTTTGACACGGCGAGAACCTCCGGCGACAGACGTGACAATTTTTATTTGACGTGTCATTTTTTAATTGACGTGGCATATATTTCAAGTTTGACGTGGCTATATGAATAGAATAGAACGATATCGTTTTAACAATTTGAACAGGGGATTTAAATTAGGGTTCATTTCGTTCACCATCGTATAATTTTCAGAATATTTGAGGTCATTTGATCATTCACCATCGTAACAATTTTAAAGACATCGTTTTTCTCATCAGAAAGAAATTCCACGTGTACAATTTTGGCAGCCACGACAAATGCAAATTTGGGGATTTTGGAATTCATGTCAAAATTCAAACGGATGTAAAGATGATGTATTTACAGAGAATTTTTAAAAGTCATATTAAATTTCAAAATCCGAAAAGGTGGTGTATTTTAGGCAAATTAACCCAATTTTTTTTATTTAATTACAAGACTATGTGACGTAAAAGATAAAACACTAGTTTGAAATAGAGCTATACTTAATTAAGGCTACAATGAGAACGAAACAATAGCTACATTGCTACAATGTATGTGGGGTGCTAATTAATTACTTCAATTAGGACATATATATATATATATATATATCAATTATTGCCGAGAAATTGGACGAAAAAATACCAAAACTTAATAAGCATAAGTTTTTTAACCTCATTCATAAAACTATAAGTTTTCTATACCAAAATCATTTAAAAGACTAAAGTGCCCTCCCTTTTACAAAAACTAATAAATAAATAATACACCTATGAAATAAAAAAAAATAATCTGAAAAAACAACCTCAATCTCTCTCAATTCTCTCCCGTCGTCGGCCAAATTTCTTCTGGACACGATGGGAGGACACGATAGGGCAACTGGACACGATGGCTGAGCACGATGGGTGGACACGATGGATGGACACGATGGTGCTATTGGACACGATGGAAAGTAATATTTAATGCAGATTCTGTCGCGTTTCATTTATTGAACCCTACCAAATCCGATTCTCTGAAGATTTTCGGATGAAACTAGGGTTTCATTTATTGAACCCTACCAAATCCGATTCTCTGAAGATTTTCGGATGAAACTAGGATTTAATGAAGGTAGTTCATTAAAGTTTGCGTAAGAGAGGTTGTTGACAAGGTTTAGAACTCCTAGTTAGGTTCGAATTAATCACAACACTACAATTGAAAACACCAAAAACCACAAAACCCTAAAAAGAAAGAAGAAGAAAAAGAAGAGAAAAAAGCTACTCCAATCTATCGAAACGTGAATTCAAAGAAGAAAAAGATATCAAGAAAAGCCGACATCGCGTTTCTGGCTTCATAAAGAAGGTATACACCCGAAATCTCCGTCCGAAAAGCATATACTAGTGCGTGTTATTTAACTCACGATGGCAAGGCACGATCGTGACCAAGTATACACGATCGTGCCTTGACCATCGTGTCCCAAAATTGTCTTCGATTTGCATGGAATATGTAGATGTTAAGTGATATTTGTTTAAATTCGAATATAACTTGAAGTTTAGTAATATGTTTAGGAGAAAAAATAGTTGAAATAACTCGCCTTGTGTGATTTGTAAGGGGTTGGAAACTATGAATTTTTTTTCTGTCGGGGGCGAAGGGTTTCTCCCCACGATGGCACGATGTAGAAGGCACGATCGTGCCACGATCGTGCCCATGATCGTGCCCACGATCGTGCCCACGATAGACACGATGGGCACGATGGGCACGATGGCCAACTCGATGACCATCGTGCCCTGGCAGTTTGTGATGTAAATTTCTGTTTTTCGTATTGTAACCCTAATCTCTCTTCTTTCTTTGATTTTTAGATGGGGCGGCGGCGTGTTATTGTACGTTTTGGAGGTCAGTGGGAGGGATTGGCTTACTTAGGCGGGAGTACTGTTGTTGTGCACATGGACGATACGAATGATGATCGAGATCATCTCATGAATCTGATTAAAGATGCTTTGTGTGGTCGAAGAGATTCCGAGTATGTGCTATCCTATTTAACTGTTTTGAGGGATGGGAGCAGATGTAGAGTTTTATTAAATAGTGATACAGATTTACTTCGATTGCTAGTGCAAGAGAAAAGGTCGGATCCGATGGTTTATGTCTTTGAAAGAGACAGTATTTTTGCCCCTAAGGTGTACGTGGAAGGCAGTGGACGACGGGATCTATTTAAGGATGATGATGATAGAATGCCACCAGAAGCAGAGGGTGCTCACATCTCCGACGACGAAGAAGATGAACACCGTAAGAATATAATTGAATCTGTGACTACTGAGTTTCTTGCTTGGATTAGACAGCCAGAACAAGTAAACAGGATCTTCGGGCACCAGAATTTCACATCTGAGCATCAGATTGGTCGTGATGATGATGAACTACGCAGCAGCCTAGGCAATTGGAGCATTCCACTGGTCGAGTGTGACAGCGCGCTGCCACTTGGGTGGGTTGAGCAGCCCGGACCGTTCACTAGTCAACTTGTAGTGGGGGCTACGTTTCAGTCCAAGTATGAATTGAAGATGGCTGTGGGAATGTATCACCTGGAGCACATGCTAGAGTATGTCATTGATCGTTCCGCCAGAAATCGTATAGTCTTTCTCTGTAAGCACGGTAGGAATAATTGCACGTTTAGGTTGTGTGCTCAGGGGCCAAAAGATGAGGGCGACTCGATTTGGTACATTACGAAGTTGACTTTGGATCACAGCTGCCACTTGAACGTGATCCGTACTGCCGAGCGGACGGTGACTGCTAAAGTTGCAGCCGTGTACTTTGCTCGTAGGTTGGTTTGCGAGGGTGTGTATTTGAAGCCGAGAGAGATGATGGAAGAGATGCGCAGAGAGTTTGGTGTTCACATGTTGTACAGCCTCGCTCTAGAAACGAGGAATATAGCGATAGAGAAGACATACGGTGACTTTGACAAGTCGTATCGATGGTCCCGTCGTATCTACATTTTTGAGCGGCGTAATCCCGGTGCGAGTACAACATGCGGATCGGTAGTGAGGGAGTATTTTGTCACATGTTTCTCGCCTTAGGACGAGTGTATTCGTGCCTTCGAGCGCTATACGAGGCCGATGATTGTGTTGGACGGGACCCACCTTAAGGGAAGGAACAAGGGAGTTCTTTTTGTCGCTGTTAGCAAAGATGGGAATGAGCAGCTCTTTCCTATAGCTATTGGAATTGGTCCGATAGAGAACGATGAGTCGTGGACTTGGTTTCTTTCAAATCTGCGCAGGTGTTTCGACCCTCCGGATGAGTTGTTGATCGTCTCTGACCAACATAAGAGCATTGCAAATGCCGTGAAAGCCATCTATCCGACTGCAGCGCACGGATTGTGCTTTCACCACATGCAGAAGAATCTGACGCGATACGGCCGTCGAGCTCTTGCCATCTTCCAAAATGCAGCGTATGCTTATCGTGTTGAAGAGTTCGAGAAGAATTTTTCTGCCTTGAAAGCTTCATGTGAGGGTGCTCACACACGACTTTCCGAAATTGGTGTTCATAGGTGGTCTAGGTCGCATTGCCCAGTTCGACGGTACAGTTTCATGACCTCCAATGCCGCCGAAAGCTTGAACTCTAGGCTACTGTGGGCTATACGTTTACCTATTTGCTCGTTACTTGAGGTGTATCGTTACATTGTCGAGAAATGGTTCGACGAGAAGAGGGCATTAGCTAGGAAGAGAGAGCATGAGATTACACTCGAGGCCTTCAACAAGCTTGCTGTGACAGTGGAAGCAAGTCATCAGCTCGTTGCTCAACCTACCACTGACAATGTTTATAAAGTGAAAGACAAGAAGATGGTCTTCGAGGTGGACCTTGGGAATTGGACATGTGAGTGTCGTGAGTTCGATCAGGATAAGATGCCATGTCGTCATGCAGCTGCCGCCCTCAGGTATGTACAAGCGTAAATTTGTTTGATTTCGTAAGTCGGTATTACATTTGTATTTTCATGGCTCAATATTTCTAACTTTTGTTCGTTACAGGACCCAAGGAAACACTGTCAATTTGTTTGATTTCGTAAGTCGGTATTACAAGCAACACGACTTGCGCGAGACTTACAGAGAATCCATTAGGCCGGTACCACATCCCGAGGAGTGGAATGTCCCGCCTGATATTGTAAGAATCGTTTGCTTGCCACCGGTGGGAGTTCGTCAAGCCGGCCGTCCGAGGACACAGCGTGTTCGTTCAGCAGTTGAAGGTGCGCCCACAACACGCCATAGCCAAAAATGCTCTAAGTGTAAGGGGACCGGCCACAATAGAAAGAATTGCACCGAACCACTCGCTTTAGATGTCGATATAAATATTCCCCCGGAGGGAGAACCATCGAGTCAGAGACGGCGACGAAAGAAAAAATGCAGCAATTGTGGTAGTGAAGAACACACAATCAGAAAATGTCCGATGCACTTGTGATTTATGATTTTTTGCACGATTGACAATGCCACTCTTATTTATAATATGTGGTTCATTTGTCCTAATTTTATTTATTTGTTGAGCTTCTGTTGTGTTTAGAAATTGGAAAATGTAAAAAACAGGGCCGAAGCAGGTTTCCTTTGTAAAGCGGGTGCACCCGCTTCGGCGGCTCACCCGCCTCGGCGGGGTACACGAGCCTGCCCATCGCGCCCATCGCCCACGATTGGGAGACCCCATCGCCCCCATCACCCCCATCGTGCCCATCGCCCCCATCGTGCCCATCGCCCCCGTCGCCCCCATCGTGCCCATCACCCCCATTGCCCACATCGTTCCCATCACCCCCATCGTGCCCATCGCCCCCTCACCCCATCGCCCCATCGTGGCCATCGCCCTCACGATGCATGTCCCATCGCCCCCTCAAGAAATTTTGATTTTATAGACATTTTTTTGGACTTTATGTTGATGTGGTGCTGATATATTGATTTGTAATTGCTTATTTAAGAATTTCATAAGTAAAAACGAACATTTGAAATAATTTAAATGTAGTCTTTAATATGATTATGAATCATATCATATCTTAAGAATGAAAAGGATCTCAATGAATATTTACTTCAAATTCTCAAATTATATGTTGTATATGATCGATGTTGCAAAAACATTCGCATTGATCATAAGTATGTATGTAAGGTATAAAAAAGTATTTATATGATATAAAAAATACTATGGAATAACATTAAGGTATTAAAAATACTTATCGATGCCTGTTCTTCTGGGGACGATGGGGACTTCATCGTGAGCACGATGGGGCGATGGGCACGATGGGGGCGATGGGCGCGATGGGCACGATGGGCACGATGGGGGCGATGGGCGCGATGGGCACGATGGGCACGATGGGCACGATGGGGGGGATGGGGGCGATGGGGTCTCCCAATCGTGGGCGATGGGCGCGATGGGCAGGCTCGTGTACCCCGCCGAGGCGGGTGAGCCGCCGAAGCGGGTGCACCCGCTTTACAAAGGAAACCCGCTTCGGCCCTGTTTTTTACATTTTCCAATTTCTAAACACAACAGAAGCTCAACAAATAAATAAAATTAGGACAAATGAACCACATATTATAAATAAGAGTGGCATGGTCAATCGTACAAAAAATCACAAATCAAAAGACAAGCTAAATATCCTAGCACCTATCTCTTTACGATAGCTCCTAATGTATCTCACATCAATATTCCTTGTATGCCTTTTTGTTGGATGTTTGGACACCATACGATCTAGATACATGCAACAAAAAGGACCGCAACTGACCCCATCGGTCTGGGCGAACTGCTCACTAGGTGGCATTATGATCAATGACATGAAGTCTTCTCTTCTTGTCTTGCGGGGGTTATTCATCCAGTAATTCCCCAGAGTTAGTAGCCTAGGAACGAGACAAGTGAGGGGCCTCATCTGCTTTATCCGAGGAGATTTATTGGCGTCATGTTGGTGTGACAATGAGTCATACAATTCGATGCATCAATCATCTATTTTGATCTTCGCAGTGACCCAATGCTCATCAAGACAACAAAAGGCAATAATCTATTCAAATAACAAATATTAGTACAACTGCAAATCAAGAATACTGAAAATTTGAAAGAAAAAGCAACTTATAATCAATTTAACATCACTTACTGTGTTGCAGTTTAACCACGGGATCCCGTTCGGTGTGTCCATGCCATGAAAGAGATCCAGTATAGGTTGTGGCAATATCCATTTGTTTCCCTTCACTTGGTTGCCCTTTGGACTTAGCTCGTGGAACTCTTTAAGCATCAGTGCCTAAAAAAAGTAAAACAAGTTAAAAATATTTTTTTGTAAACCAACTAATACAACAAATAAAAGTCAAACAAAAACTTACAAAAAACGTAGACCCTTGAACAATAGTGGTCACTGCACCAACTCCTGCAACCCCCATTCGCTGCTTACACCTAGTGAAGAGCACGTACAAATCCATGACCTGTATTCAAAAAATTTACATTACATGACGATATATAAATCAATGTAAATAATTTAAATATGTGAAGACGTTAAATTGCAAGAAATGTTACCTCTGCAGTGAAGCACTCGTCCACATTCTCCACGAGGTCGAAAAATGCCTGCGTCACCGTGTGGTCAATCTCTTTTATCACGCATACAGTGTTGTCGCCCATATGTCTGAAGGCAGCGTACTGCTGACTGATCTGTGCACGAGAGCTGGGCGTCTCACCAACATATGGCGTACGTAGTGCAGCAGACGGCCTAGGGTGTCTCGGAGGAGGACTACTCTCACCAAACTCACCATGCTCCTCCTCTTCTCTCTCGAAGGCGGCCAACTCGAAAGCGGCCGCAAACCGCCAGGTGAGGTCCGTAGGAAGCAGAGGCCGCCGGAAGGGGCTGGTGGTGTAGCAGATCTCCTGCACAATCACGATCCACCTCGAAGTCGTGGTAGCTAGTAGTAGCAGCAGCGGAGTGGCGTGGCTGGTCACGCTGAGACCTGTGGCTAGCCGCAGAGTGGTGACTAGGGCCTGCAGCAGCGGAGTGGCGTGGCTGGTCACGCTGAGACCTGTGGCTAGCCGCAGAGTGGTGACTAGGGCCTGCAGCAGCGGAGTGGCGGGGCTGGTCACGCTGCGACCTGTTGCTAGTCGCAGAGTGCTGCTGATAACTCCTGCTCCATCTAGGACCGAAGTAGTCCACGATCTTAGTGAAGACCCTATCAGCTACTCGAGCAAGGAAACCTGTGCTTGAGTCGTCGTGCAAGATCGCCTTCAACCGGCGATCGACGATGTCGTCGATCGTCGACTTACGTGTTCCGGACAAGGCTGTCCGTGCAAACAACACACCCTGTCCTCCGCCTCTCCCGGTACACTCGCTCCGCTCGTCCGAGGACGGGTGAGAGGACTACTCTCTCGGCGACGCTTCGACACCTTTCCAAAGGTCGCCTTCATCTTCTCCATTGTCGTAACTTTGATCTTGCCCTTGTTCTTGATGGGCCCCGCAAACACAACCTCTGCCCTACCCCGACCAGCAATTCGGACCGGCTTCGGGTACACCACATCAAACGGATCCCCGTTCTCAAAGCTAAGGAAGTAGTACTCGGCTTCCTCTTCCTCCATCGGGACCAACGGGACATCATTCATTTCGAGCTGTAATGAAATACGTATAAAATAACAATTATATATCGATAAAATTTTGAAATTTTAAAAAATTCATAAAAAATAAAGTGATTTACGTACCGGTTGGTCAAAAAAGGTAGTGAAGTCCGCCTTCACAGTGCCCGTCTCCCACATCAAACATCGGGGCAGCCTGATCACTTCATCTCTCGTTCCGCAGTAGCGTCCCAAACGAGAAAATGCCTCGTACATCCAAAGCTGCAGGACCCAGACTGGACCGTAGAAGTGGTAGTCAATCTCTTCCTGTCTGGGAGTAAGAGCCACGGTGTCGATGTAGTGAGTCAACACTTGGTACGTGTAAGCACCCCAGGGAAACCTGTCCCACTGCTCAAAGTCCTCTACCAGTGCCCATGCACAGTTCTCGACCGACATCTTGTCCCGGCACAAGAGAAAGTAGTAGTAAACCAACAAGTTCGCGGCCTTTAAATAATCTTCCATTTCATCTCCTAACTTGCGTTCCTTGAACTTGTTGCGCAGCTCGCTCACCTTTGTTTCTTTGGCATGAAAATGCCGGTGAAATAAACTGTCAGGACGGATCAGGTGAGTCTCAGTAGTGTCGAACTCCGTGTTTCCAAAGTGAAGTCCCGTGATTAGGGCATAATCACGGGGTGTAAAACGGACGGTCCGACCCCCGAGCTGAAACCACGACTCATGCGGGGGTATGTGGTCGCCCCGCAAGTCGGGCTATAAGGTGGTGAAGGGCACCGCAGCACCGCCCGTCCGCCTAACTCTAATCACCGCCCACGACCCCGGAGGTAAAGTGCTCTATCGCACGCTCTCCGTGTCTAGGCCTCGCCAATGCGACGCAACAGTGGAAAGTATCTCTTTAAACACATCACAACGCATATACAAATTGATTCCACGTGTCACGGCCGTAACGCGGGCCTTTTCCATACCCAACCCTCCTACAATAACAAAACGGGCAACCATAAGCAATAAATTCACGAGCAAATTCAAAAAAACAAGACAAAACACAAAAAATACCGGCTGTCCGGGCACGATGGCAAAGTCACGATGGACTCGCCATCGCCCCCGCCCATCATGTCCAGCCCCCATCGTGTCCACCCCATCGCCCCCGCCCATCGCCCCCGCCTATCGACCCCAACCCCCATCGCCCCCAAACCCCCTTCGTGCCACCCATCGCCCCCGCCCATCGACCCCAACCCCATCGCCCCCAACCCCATCGTGCCCCGTCGTGCCCACCCCATCGACCCCAACACCATCGCCCCCAATCCCATCGTGCCCCCATCGTGCCCATATAAATTCAGCCCAAATTCACACCAAAAATCAACATTTAAACGCATAGAACATGTACATTTCTTCGCAACTTAACTTTAGCATGAATACCCATGAATTAAACATCGAAATTTGCCAAAAAATTTCAATTTATTTCGAAAATTAGGGCGCACTAACCGGCGGCTCGTTTAGGAACTCTTCCTCTTCGTGATGCGCCGGCGACGACGACGCCTCTCCATCGTGGTTAGATTGTGTCTCGGACGAACTCATCGTGCCCGCAAGTCTTCCGTCGAGAGCGTGCTTCTTCTTCTTCGTGGTTTCGGTCGAGAGAGATAAGAGAGAGAATGTGGGTTTGTGGTGGGGGACCGATAGATGGAGAGAGAGACAAAATTTAAAATAGTAAAGGGTATTTTAGTCTTTTAATCAATTTTGGTATAGAAAACTTGTAGTTTTAAGTTTAGGGTTAAAAAACTTATCCTCTTTAAATTTTGGTACCAAATTATTTGGACCTCATTATTGCCCCTGCAATTAATAAAATTAAAGTTATATTATGTCACAATGTCCTTTCACTATGAACATTCAACACGTTGTTATTATTATTATTAAATCTAGGCTCCAGAAAATTTCTACTGCGTGATGGAAATCATGCACTTGCTAATTAATTATAATAATATCTAACCATATTATATATTGTGTTACAAAATTAATTTGGTTGAATATAATTGATTAATTTCACGGGTAAGTACTATTGTAGTTGGTGGGAGCAAACCCTTGTACAACAAACTTTATAGCTGGAAAGCAGAAGCAACACTACAAAATTTAGATAATTTTGGTTATTTTATGGGGTTAGTATTGTCTACACCAATTCTTGTCAAAACCTTATTTAGCCAATTCTTAGCTAGTGATGAGCAGATACAGACTTTCATTTTCTATCTTTTTTTGTTTATTTTTATTTAAAAAAAATCATATTGCTCTTACATTTCATTGATGTAATGTTAAATGGTACTTAATTATAGTATATTTTGTTTAATTTTTTATTCGATGACAAGGATATATAAATATTACTCAGCTTTAGCTTGAGCTATTGTGAATATTGATCAGTATTCGTGAAAAGATCAAGTTTTTCAAGTCGATTCATTAGAAGTTTTTAAATCCAACATTGGATTTTAAAAAAAAGGGAAAATAATGCTCAATGAAGCTCGATCAAATAATACTCCTAAAATAATGCTTAGAGACTATTCTTTCAGGCGAACAAGAATCAAATTAGGTTGAGTGTAAAGATGTGCTTGGCTTAATTATTTATTTATTTTATTTTATTTTTTGCATCTATAGAAGAAACTTTGTTTTGACTAGTTCTGAGTGAATTTTTTTAGTATTCTATATACCGTGCTTCGAATTTTACTTTATGTACAATAATGATACATATTGTACCAAAAGTTGGCACTTCGTCCTCATTTAAATTTAGGTGCATTTTTAGTGAAAAAAAAAATTGAGTTGCCTTTTTAGTACTTTAGTACCAATTATTATTCTGACATTCGTCCCATTAAAATATCTTTGGTGGTGAAAAGAATATAGTGAGACATTCGTCCCATTAAAATATCTTTGGTGGTGAAAAGAATATAGTGAGGCGTTACATAAAAAGTGAACTTATCCCTAATTATATGTTGGCTCCGTCCCACTTGAAGTGACACGTATTTTTTATTGAGTCGTTCCACTTGAAGTGACACATACAATCTTAAAAAGCAAATTACTATCTCTTACAAAAAGGTATGGACTTCACATCTTTCTATCTCTTTATTTAATAATAACGCATTTACTTAATAACCGTACCGAAAAGAAACGTAACAATAGAGGAAGTAATGTATATAACCACCTTTATTTTATGGCCCATTATAATTACTTGGAATTAGAATGGCATCTACATCAACTACAGCTTGAATGACAGTTCAATGACTATCGTTAGTGTATATATATAGATATAAACGATCATTATATTTATCCAATAAAACACGTTATCTATTGTTAAAATGTCCCACATTGGTTGGAGATCTTGGCATAAATCCAATGATGGGCGCCACCCAATGTTGGTCCCAAGACGGATACCTTGGTGTAGAGGGGGGGTGAATACACCAAGGTTTAAAAACTTTTCCAAGTTAAAACTCTTTTCAGAGAGCTGACTGTGTTCGATCCAGCTGGATGACAGCTTGATCAACACAGCTGGCTGTGTGTGTGTGCGGAATGTGGTGGATTTGGAAAGTCCGTCTGTTGCTTCAAATATATTGCAAAGCTCTATTTCACTTTTCAGTTAGTCAGTTTATGCAGACTGAAATGTATGCTTATGAAGGTTAGTAACATGCATAAAACAAAGCGATAAATAACAGAGCATTTTAACGTGGTTCGGAGTAACCCCTCCTACGTCCACGACCAGATTCACTGGTAATCCACTACCACTTGGTTTCCAAGTACCAAGCAACTTCACAACTCTAACCCGAGCTGTGTTCCAACAAGCCATGGGCACCGTCAAGCCTACACCTTCGCTTCCGGCATCGAAGAACCTAACCACTCGAATTACACGCTTCGAGCAAGCGTACCTTTACCTAACCTTTCTGGGTTTGGGTTTGGGTATGGTTTTCCAACTATGAACGAGTTCTTACAATGAAGAACAAGGAGTATGATGAACTCGTTCAAACTAGGCTTAAGATATTTATTCTGATCTATTCTGCCTATGACTGAATATGTGAACAACTAAGAACACAGCTGACTGGTTGAGTGTTCTTGAAAGATTTGGCTTTGAAGATCGTTGTTCATTTTTCTGTTTTCTTCTATTTCTTCAGTCGTTTTTTTTTTTTTGCCAGCCTCTCCTCTTCAATGGTGGAGGAGAGATATATATAGGTGGAGATTCAAACTAGCCGTTGGAAGAGAGCCGTTTGAATCTTACCTACTCTTGTTGACTTCTGGCCTTTACCTACGAAGTAGGTCTGCATCTGCAGAAGCTAGTTCTTCTCTGATCTGACTGCGTCAGATAAGATCTTCTGACATCGGGATCTTGTCTTTGAGAAGGTCTTCGTCTTCGAGCTGCTAAGCGTCTCTGCTGTATCTTCAGTGATTTGGACTCTGCTGTGTCTTGATTCTGAGCTGTCTTTAGACCTGTGCTGTATCATCAACCTGAGCTGTGTCTTCAACCTGAGCTGGGTCACTGACCTGAGCTGTGTTTTAGACCTGAGCTGTGTCATCGACACTAAGCTGGGTCTTTTTACACTGAGCTGAGTCTTTGATACTAAGCTGGGTTTCCGTCACTGAGCTGGGTCTTGATACTGCAAGATCTTTGACTCTGCTTGGTCTTACTCTGCTGAGTCTGCTCTGCTGAGTTCTTTAAGCTGTCTGCTTAGCTGTGTCTTCTGCTGTCTTCAGCGAATCTACCTGTAAACTAAGAAACTCTATAAGCTCAAACAGGTGAGCTGAAAAACGCTTAGGCTTGTGCGATCATCTACTCGGTTGGGGTCAGCTGGGTTTTGGTATCCAATCAAAACTCTATTAATTTTCCCAACACCCAATATCGTTGTCAACAGATGACATTGGTATTGTCCCTCACGCGAACGTGTTAAAATATCCCACATTGATTAAAGATCCTGGTATGAATCATTGGTTGGAGATCTTGGCATGAATCAATTGATATTTTTAAGGGGAATTGGGCCCAATATCCAATTCTCTTATCAAACAGACATGTTAGCGCAATATAAATTGTTATGTGATCAGTCTTCGTTCTACTGTTTGAAATATATTATTTCTACATGTAAATTTTATAAATGTGACAAATTACATAAAACTAGTACATAATCAATAAATACATTATTACGTAATTTTTAGCCTAGTTATACATATTAATTTCGAAGTGTACACATTTGTTCCAATAATAGGAGTGTGTTTGGCTGAGATTATGACATCAACCTGGACGAGTCTTTCCCATAATAATAATAATAATAATAATAATAGTAGTAGTAGTAATAAATTGTCACTAGTTCTTATTTATTTTTTCAAATCTTATCGATCCTCTCCAAGAAAAAGAAGGAAATTAAGCGCCTCAAAGTCAAAATCATCTTATAATAAATCCACATATTTTGAACGTGCAACATTAACATCTTTGCGTCATTTTATTTACTTTCACAAGTGCAATAAAAAATATTAATTACAGTGTCCCAACCCCTCGCACGCAGTGTGAACAATACCAACGCCATTTATTGACAACGACAATGATATTGGATGACATCTATCATTGAATTGGGTTAGCTATGATACCATATTAGAAATGGATATTGGATCCAATTTCTCCCTTAAAAAGCCTTGTAAGAGAGAGAGATACCTCACCAATATAAAATGACTCATGCCACATTCTCCAATCAATGTGAAACATTTTAACAAAACTCTCGAAATATAGAAAAATTAAATCATAATATATGAATTAACATTTGGGATAATCAAACCAAATAATATACCATTTCCTCTCACAACAAATAATATATCATTTTACTCAATTTTACAATTTAACAATAACTTTTACTATTTTACAATTACAATACCACCTTTTAATTTTTTTTTATTTGTAACATTTCAAAAACATTCAATAGTAATTATACATCGACTCATCAATAAAATAACATCGTTCTAGTAGCATCACTTCAGACAAACTTCATCCAAAAATATGAAAAAAAATACTCCCTCCGTTCCAATCATATAGGCTGATTGGAGTTTTGCACTAGGATTAAGAAATTATTGGAAATACAAATTATACAAGCAAACTTCCTTCTATGACCTTATTTATTATTTGATTATGAGTCAATCAAATAATTGAATAAGGATAAATTAGTAAATGAGTTAAAAAAAACATTACTTTTTATAGAAACTGGCCTATATATTTGGGACATCCGAAAAAGGAAAACAAGCCTATATGATTGGGACGGAGGGAGTATTATAATTGCAACATTTTAAGCGGGGTGAAAATTACAAATTTGAAATGAATAATTTTATCTGCTACAATCAACTCATACAAAATTTTACACAAATTCTTTTTCGTACTACTTCAATTAATTTATCACTCAAATATGTATCCAATGTTGACTCAATTTATTAATCAGGGGCAAACTTGGGAATTCAAAGTGTAGACGTGTTGAGAACTGCTGACATTATTTAAAAAGTTCCCAGATTCAACAAACGGTGTTATATAAAATTTTACTCGTATTAATTAAACGTGTTAAAATGATTTAATCATTTAAAGACTAAAAAAAAAGAAAAAGAAAGAGAGAAATATTAAATAAAAAACTGAAAAAACACGCAACGGTTAGTCTATTTAAACTCATGGTATCCCAACGTTTCTCCTCCCCTCTCCTCTCAGTCTTCAACTCTCTGTGTAGAGAGAGAAACTCTGCTATATTCAATCCAACCCATTTTTGCCTTCTTCTTTTCGCCCCATTTACCTTTAGGTACTTTACTCTTCTGGGTTCTTGCCATTTTCAATATTTTCTTAGTGCTTCATAACCTCATGCATATAATGTTTTCAGAAATTAACTGTTCTATAATGTTTTTAAATTTGATGGGTGCTGAAATTAACTGTTGTAGTTTTCAGAAATTTTATTTCAATAATCTCTCTCTCTCTCTCTAGCTCTAGCATCTCCATTGTTGAACTTGTGCTGGTTAAGTTCACCTTTATTTTTCTCTATTTTCTTCCTTTCTTTCTTTTTCCTTTTCTGAGATTCTTGAATTAATATTGCTTGTTCTGCTAATGTGCTGTTTGATTTTTTATTTTTTGCTTTGGTCAAATTCTATGTTACAAGATTCATGTATTTGTATATACATAATATATACTCTCTCCGACCCATTTCATTATTTGTGGCTCATACTTTTTGGGCACGCGTATTAAGAACAAGTTGTAAAAGATAAAAATAGTGGTAGGATCCACACTTTTTAAAATTTTTTGCTATTTTGAGTCCGACCACTAATAGCGGGACAACTCGAAAAGAAAAATGTGCGACTAATAGAGCGTGTCAATCTTTTTAAGGTTGTCATTGTCTAGGACTGGACAATAGAAATTATTGTAGTAGACAAATTGACAAAAAAAATCTCATGAAAAGTAGTGGTATTATTTCAAAGTCCTTTTGTCATCATGTAATTCTTGTTAATGTAATAAATGTCAACTTTTGCTCATGCTATGAAAATGGAGAAAGAAAGAAAAAAATCTCAATCCACAGTTTAATTTTGGTGCATTTTTCTTTGTTATTACACATAATGCTCACATATTCAAGCTCTTCTAGATCAAGATGGCGTACGAGGATCGATACGGGCAGGTCCAGAGGCCTAAATATGATTGCCTTTTATTTGGTAACTAACTTAAATACCTCAAAACAACAATGTTTTGAAGTAATAAAATTTGACAAAACTCATTTTCTTGCATTCTGGTTTAGATCTTGATGACACCCTCTACCCTCTTAGCTCTGGCCTATCAACTTCAGTTCTCAAGAACATTCAAGGTTTGCATCTCTCTCTCTCTCCCCCTCTCTCTACTTTGATTAGTACTTTAAATGTTAAAGATTGTTGAAAGTTGATCACAAATGTGTTTAATCTAGATTACATGATTGAGAATTTGGGCATAGAAGAGAGCAAAATACCTTCACTATGTGATCTTTTGTACAAGAACTATGGCACAACAATGGCTGGACTTAGGGTGAGGATTTATCTATACTTAGTTTCGACTTTCGTCTTAACATGATCATGTCTGAAAATCTAAGGATCATAATGTGTTGGTCTTGCAGGCTATTGGCTATGATTTTGACTATGATGAGTATCATAGGTTAGTTCCCACCTTCTTGTTTACTTGAAAAAAAAGTCGAATATTTAAGAATCTACGTTTAACGAATCATGAATTTTGTCGTCTCACAGCATTGTTCATGGGAGGTTGCCTTATGAGAATCTGAAACCTGATCCTGTTCTGAGGAGCCTCTTGCTAAGCTTGCCTATTCCCAAAATTGTGAGCACTTTTTTTCGCGCTTTCAGAACTTTCTAGAACGTTCTAGAACAAGTTCTTGACATTATTCATCTCTGTGTCATGATATTGATCAGATCTTCACCAATGCTGATAACATCCACGCGGTTAAGGTGCTGAGGAAACTAGGCCTCGAAGACTGCTTCGAGAGCATAATCTGTTTCGAGTCTCTCAATCCTATTCACAAGAGCATTGCATCGGATGATGAGGATGATATTGTGTTTTTTGGATCAAAACCGACTAATTTTGCACCAAAGAGTAGTGAAATTTTTGACATTATCGAACATTTTAATAGGCCTAATGCAGGGCAATCTGGATTGCCTAAGACACCTATAGTGTGTAAACCTTCAGAATCTGCCATAGAAATGGCTCTCGAGATTGCAAAGATCGATCCTCGTAGAACTGTAAGTATGCAGATTTGTTCATGTTTGAGACATCATAGTATACTAACATTCTTGATTCAGACATCATAGTACTAATTTCTCACTGTCTCAATCTGCAGCTCTTCTTCGAGGACAGTGTCCGAAACATTCAATCTGGGAAACGCGTTGGCCTAGACACCGTGCTGGTGAGTTAGGCTCGTTAACATTTTGATATTGTTGGAATAGAAGATTGCAACAACTTAGACATTCTTGCAACCTAGCTAAATTATAAGTCCTCCTAGGTGATAAATTGGACCATTTTCTTGTCTAAATTCGAGCGATTTCTTGATGCAGATTGGGAAATCTCAGAGAGTGAAGGGTGCAGATTATGCAATCGAAAGCATTCATAATCTTCGAGAGGCGATACCGGAGTTGTGGGAAGCTGAGAAGGCAGCAGAAGCTAACTATTCTGGGGTGGCTGTGGAGACTTCTGTCATAGCTTAACTTAACCCTCTTAACTTAACCTACTTCATTGCAATTTCCTAGTTCATGTTACTACTTGTGTCCAATGATGTAAATCTAATCTAATAAATTAATAATAAATTTACAGTGCTTGAGTTCATCTTTTACAGTTATTACAAAGTTTATCTTTTAAACCTGTTTAACTTAGAAATGTAAATTTTATTACATACTCTTCTCCTTCATATGTATCTTTGCAAGAAACTAGATCATGATCATGATAATTATGATTATGAGGCTTGTGTTGAGTTGCTTGATGAAGAGAACATTTCATTACTAATTAATTTTCCTAACTTAGAAATACCAGTTTTGTTGTCTGATTATATCAACAGTTATCAAAAGCATTGTGAATATAGAAGATTTAGATCCATTTTGTAGTGAATGTTACATATATATTTCTTTTGTCCTCAATTCCTTCATCACTAATTATTGTGTTTTATTGTTTTAGGAAGACACATTAATCATTGTTAAAGATTAATTAAGCATATTCGTTTTAGTCAGTGACTAATCTTTCTCGTGGGACAAAAATTAGATCCGACATTTGACTAAACTTCATTGTTTTAACATCAATTAATTCAGATAGATTTATTCTTACTTATCACTACTCCCTTCACCCATTTAATTATGAATGTTCCTTTTCATTTTCTATTTTTGGAATATGGGGTTTTTAGGGTAGCTCATAGTAAATTAAGGCAAAAAAGAATTAGTTGATCTATTAATGAAGCCTAACCTTCAAATTTACTAATTGTAAATGAAATATTCAGTGATTTGATGATTTTTTATTCTTGTTCCAGGAATACGATCTTCACATCCGATATTTATGTTTGGTTATTTTTTTTGACCGGTAAATAAAACTTATATTAAAAATAAAAATAAATACAAAGTTCATGACCAAACGGTCAAAAACATGATGAGATACAACACATCTCACCCTGATCACAATAAAAGACAGCAACAATTAAGAAATACACAGCTGAAACAGGCAGAAGACAAGACAAAAATTTTCCATCATAGTTCTGATCACATCACAAAACGAACACCTCTGAACACTAACAAAGCATCCAAAGCCGGACCTCAGTAAACCTCATGTGGATAAATTCCCCTTGGGCAAACCACAAGAAGGGAAAAAGAGATGCCCTCAACAGCAGCTAGCACACTCCGTGCCTAACAACCCCTGCACCGTGCAAGCTCGACCGCAACTACACACTCCTGAGCCAGCACTAACCCACATAATCGTGGCGAACCATTGGATTCTTCCTATGCCATACCTACAAAACCCACAACTCACGCCATAGAAAATACTCGTCCTCCATGTTAGAAAAAACACAGAGTGCCAAAAGGCTAACGAGAAGGTGAACCTGACTATCCACAAGACAGGATAGCCACTACTGACTCCTCCGGGAACATGGAATAAAGAACCATGTAAATCGTTTGTTTAATTCGAAATGTCACTTGGTCGACATTGAAAAGCTATATATTAATATTATTGGCATGAATAGTCGATTTTACTCAACTAGTACATGCAAAATAGGAAAAATTATTCAAATCTATGCCCAAACAAATTTTGTTCGGTACATGAAAGTTAAGTAAGATTATCGAAAATTTGTCGTGGCTTGATGTTGATAACTGATATAAAATGCATTTATTTAAGTATAATACAGGTCAAAACAATATCGTTTGAAGCTTAGAAAAAAATGTACATCTTCACACAAATTTTTTCACGTAAAATGCTTGACGATTCGACTCTTTTTTCATATATCGGAAAATTTGTATCAAATTGAAATAGTTTTTCCTAGGTTAATATTAGATTATCAAAAAAGGGTAACAGTTTGAGATACATTTTTACTACAGTACATTGCAGTATAATTCTAAAATGTAAAATAATTTGAGTAACGAACTTATAAAACTGTGGCAGTCATTCAGATAAGATGGCAGTTAGAAACGGATAAGAGAATCAACAACGCCGCCGTAATCCACTCCGATCGGCCGTCGCCGCCGCCGCATGGGCAGAAATCCGTACTACTAGCCTTTAGCCGGAGAAAGTAGCAGCTATGGCTCGTGTCGCCGTAACCTCAACTGCCGCTCATAAATGCTGGAGCTTAAATTCTATCGATAGATTCCCTATTTCTAGAGTTGCCTTTCCCAAAATCCCCAATTCCTCTGCATTCCGATTTTCTCAGCCGCGAAGAGCGACGGTCGGTCGGAGAATTTCGGTGGTGGCGATGTCTAGCTCGAGTAAAAGCACTGTTCTCGTTACCGGCGCCGGCGGTAGAACTGGTAAAAGAAGAACTTCCTCTGAACGCTTTGGTATTGGAAATTGCTTGCGTGATTTTGAATTTGTTTGTTCGTATCCGCATTTTGGTGCAAGTGTTTGTTTGTTTTGCGATGAATGTGAGAGTTTTGGGGTTTCGCAGGTAATTGTTTCAAAAATGTGTTGTTCCGTTTGATTCGTGAAAATGTAGGTTAGAAAGAGATGAATGATCATTGAGGAAGATGATGGAAAATGAGAGAGAGAGAGAGTGATAGGCACTGTATTGATGAAATTATACAAATGTATATTAGCTCTGTACATGATCATAACATGGATGAAATTTAACAATCTATAAATAATTATTTAACAATGTTTTGTTCTACACATGTCATTATCATATAAAAGGAACAAATTTGAAGTTAAAGAATTCAGAACAAATACATTTTTCCCAAGTGAAGGGAGAAAGAGGGATTTAGGTAGATATTTGACCATCCTTCATTTTGCTTGCTTGCTGCACTTAATTACGTTGTTTTGTTGAAGGCCAAATTGTTTACAAGAAACTAAAGGAGAGGGTAGATCAGTATACAGCTAGGGGTTTGGTACGAACCCAAGAGAGCAAGGAGAAAATTGGTGGTGAAGATGATGTCTACATTGCGGATATTAGAGATGCTGATAGCATAGTTCCAGCTATTGAAGGTATTGATGCTCTTATAATACTCACTAGCGCCGTGCCAAAGATAAAACCGGGCTTCGACTTCTCTCAAGGTGGAAGGCCAGAATTCTACTTTGAAGAAGGAGCATTCCCTGAACAGGTTTCTGTCTATACCCGTTGCTTACTAGATTCCGTGCTTCTGGTCCCTAATGTTAAGAAGTCTCTGACCTTATGTATTCGATTCTAGGTTGACTGGATCGGGCAAAAGAACCAAATAGATGCTGGTGTGGATAAATATTGAATACTAAAGCTTTGTCTATTTAGTTAACTGTTTCCTATTGTATTTCTCAAAAGGATATAATCTGGTGATCAACAGCTAAAGCTGCTGGAGTGAAGCAGATTGTGCTCGTTGGATCAATGGGAGGAACGAATATAAACCACCCTCTAAACAGCATAGGAAATGGAAATATCTTGGTTTGTTCCCCGTTAACTTGAAATTTTATCGCCTTCACTTTTTCTCATTTCTTTATTAATGTCTAGAGATCTTTGCTAAGTTCATTTGTTCCTAATCTTAGATTTCATATTTTCAGTCGGCTTAACACTATAAAACACAGTGTTCACTTCTAGGCTGAACTATTTCGTGTTTTCATAAAAACATTAATCCATTGCTCTTTGGATTGCAGGTTTGGAAGAGAAAGGCCGAACAGTATCTGGCTGACTCGGGAATACCTTACACCATAATTCGGTATGGCTTACCTTTTCTTTCTATACTTAAAAGAGATTGACACTGCAACTGCAGCACTGCTTAATTCAATTAGTATTATGATTGCATAGTAAATGTAGATTTTGATGAATAACATTTTGAGCTCTTGTTGTTACTTTTCATTTCGACAATGTGTTGGTGTAGGGCCGGAGGGTTGCAAGATAAAGACGGGGGCATAAGAGAGCTGCTCGTTGGAAAGGATGATGAACTTCTCGAGACAGAGACAAGGACAATCGCGAGGGCTGATGTTGCAGAAACCTGCATTCAGGTAACGGTATCAGCTACCGTATACTTCATCTCACTTTCTTCTCAGCTTTTCCTTACGGCATTAACTTATCAGGCATTAAGCTTTGAGGAGGCGAAATTCAAAGCACTTGACCTCGCGTCTAAGCCTGAGGGATCCGGTACACCAACCAAGGATTTCAAGGCTCTATTCTCTCAAGCCACGTCTCGTTTCTGATCAAACATCGTCACTATCCAGTAGCACGCGAGAGTCGTCTCTTTCACCATGACCGGATAATTTTTCCTAGTCGTCGGATTCAATAAGTGGTTGCCCGGTGAGAATATTTATGTTCATGTGTAAGTGTAACCTTCTATAATCATGCCTGCATATTAATCATGTTATTTGTTTTGAAGTATAATTACATTCTTGAAGTATATTTTATTGTTAGCTTGAGAGGTTTCTGTAACTGTTGAGCTTTGTTGTTTAGATATTTATAGCTAATTCTAGTCATCTTTGTTTTAGTATTTAATTAGTTTGTTTTAGTGTATCATCTAGCAATCAAATCAACAACATAAGATACAATATTTCAATTTTCACAAAAGTCAGATGATTCGCATTGCTGTAATTGACTAATTGTGATAGTCTTTAGTTTATTTATGAATTATGTAGTTTAATTATTTTTGTGATGGGTGCTATGTCGCTGTCTTATAAATCATGGATGACCACTATATACTAGAATTTATTTAATTAATGTAGTCGCTATGAAATGTTGTCGAAATCCCAGCATTCTTATTTGTTGGCTGTTGCTTATTATAACTATAATTTTGACCTAGCTCAACCGGCCAATCGCCGTTTTGAACTATCCACTTTTGAAATAATTTATGATTTTAATAGTATTCATTATTGCATTTCAGTCCAGTTCATATATTACGAAATAATTCAAAAAAAGCAACTTAGTAGTGCGTTGTTGTGGCTTCTAAAATTTTGTTGTGCGAATTAGAATCAATCCTCCTCGAAAAATAAAATGCTTTTTTCATCACTTTTGTTTTTTATATGACAAAATCCATTTACTTTACTATACAAAAAAAAAATCCAAATATTCATAACCTTTTTTTTAGGAGTAAATATTCATAATCTTGATGTGAATGAATGAAACTCCTTATCCTTCAATTTTATTTATTTATTCTCCCAATCTATTAGTGGAATATTTCATCCTTTATTATTGCTCCAATTTGAAAAGTGAATCCCACTTCTGGTGTAATAACGTCTTTACCATACAAATAACGGTACGCATTTATTGATATAAAATACAGGATGAAATAATATGCTGCAAGAAAAGGTCCAAATTGTTAATGATTTTAGCGAACACTTAAAAATTAAATTGGAATACGTATGTCCTCTCTCACCAACCACAACATGATTATTTTAAATTTTAATGATATTAAATTGTCTCTTTCTCCAAGGCCCCCACCAAAATCACTTTTGCGTTTAGTGATTGTCAATTGAATATTTTGCTATTTTAGTGCTTCGTTTCTTCAACCTTATGAATCATTTTGAGAGAACGAATTTTTCAAACTTGCCCCAATGATGCTAGCTAAGCCCACAATTATTTAAAAATAAATTTTTAAATGAAAATAAAAGAAGAGAGTCATAGACCTCCAAAAAGAACATCTGTCCATAACTTCATTTCTTTTTTCAAATTGTCTTAACAAGTTTATGATTCAAGATTTGGCTCCAAACACAACCAAATGCTACTAAAATTACAAATATGCCACCAGATATGAGCTTGGATATGGATATGGAAATCGTCTCATAGATGACATATGCCCATTAGACGGATTGACACAAGTTTTTTAGAATTTCAAATGATATTCAAGAACATACAACAGAGAGCATGCAAAGATTTTGTAAAGTGACCAAATGAAGAGAAAAAAAAGAGCTCTTCTTGCAAATAACATATTTATCCCTTTACACAAGATCAAATGTGCACCAAACAAGACTGCACCAAACAAGACTATGTCCATAAATTGATTTCTTATCATCATAAACAAGTTAACTTAATTCTTATCATTCTGAGGTTACCTGGTTAAGAATCTAGTGTCAGCAAGTATCATTTTCTTGGTGAATTTGTCGAATTGCACGACGCCTCCATTCGTCGTTGAGTGATTCAGCTTCAAGCAGTGACCTGTAGAAAAACAAATACGGTTTACAATACGAATATCGAATGAACTGAGGAATAAAAAAAACGGGATTTACTCAGAGCGCACCTTGAAGAAGTCGGTATTTTAAGTCGAGGAGCAAGATGCAAAACGATTTTCCCTTAAACGGGCTTCCAACATGATATGGCGTAGATTATCCGCCCTTTCCATCCCATTAACAGCCACTGACTATCTTCATCAATTACAAAATCTTTGTGGTAGAATGTCCTCACCTTGTAGATTGCCCTATCCATGATCCATTTCTCGAGAGGCACTTGCGCAAAGCCCGCCCTGAAGTGTCGTACTTGCCATTGCTTATATGTCTCGGGCCTCTCGACTCTCTCCCAGCCCTCACAAGCGATGACATTCAATGCTTCACTTCCAAAGATGTCTCTCTCAATTAACATCCTTTCGGGCTTGTCCCTAGGTAAGTTCGTTTCCAGCATGTCGAATAGAGCTGAAAAATGGAACAGAACCTCCCGGAAACGAGTGACGAAGAATGGAGCACTATAAGCCCCATTGACTATCCCATGTATGAAATAGTCTGGATTGATCTCCCTAACTAGGTTAAGAACCATAGTTCTCGCACTTTCAGCCAGCACCGTCTCATCGAGTAAGTTCTTGGCCCGATACATACAGTTCACAAAGACAAATTCACCCTTCTCAATCTTAAGTTCCTCTACTTTGACGTTTTCCCACCTCTTGGCGATAGCATTGTACTCAAACGGCACGTTGAACCTTTTGGCATAACGGGCCAATCTACGCCCAGTCTCCTCAATTTTCTCTGCTGGTTTGAAGCCCGGTTGTGGGAAGTCTATGCCAGTGATCCGAATCTTCGGAGGGCCGCCTTCTCTTTCAGCTATACGTTGGATGAAGGTTGGCCACTGGAAGCCGTAGAGGATGCCGAAATCTATGACATGAACTTGTGTTGCTTTTAACGATTTAAGCATGATCGTCTTGTTTGAGGTAAAATTCGAGATTTTCTTGAACGGGGACGACGCTAGGTAAGTATAGTAAGCTTTCAAGAAATCGGAAGCGATTGCTTTCTTGTTAACAAGGGCTTTATGAATCTGGCTACCTGTTCCAGCCAGACGTGCTTCGAGGCCATTGGCAAAATAATGAGCTAACCTCAGATTACCTTCGCCGTATGGCGAAGCGTGCTGCCTGATCTGTTTCAGCAATTCACAGGCGCTGCGACGATCGTCAGCAGCAACAGCCTGGGCACAGGAAATCAAAAGGGTTCTCAAATCTATCACTTCCTTTTTCTTGTTCTGTTTCTTGCCACGTCCCTTAGCGCCACTAGGCCGTTTTACTTGCCCGTTCTGCTTAGTCCCCTTGCCCGATGCATTTTGCAGGACTTCCCGGTAAGCTGCAAACTTCTTCTCGGGCTCCCCCATCGTGGTAAGCAAGACATCATCGAATTCCTCCATGGGAACATCGGAGTCCGATTCTGCATAAACGGCAGGCAGTTTGCTACTTCTCTCTTCTTCCAAATCCGTATCCAGAACAGAACGATTTTTCTTGCCCCTCGATCCAGAAGGTAACTGCCCAACCTCCCCGTGTTTCGGATCATGAGTGACCAGAGCATTAACACCGGCATTTGCCAACAAGTTATTTTCAGCAGGTAGGAACTTGCTAGCCTCATCGACCCCCCTTCTGAAATTCCACGCTAATTGAGTCTCGTTATACATATCACGTATTTGAAGGGTACTAACAGGGGATTCGGAGAACCCGTCTACAAAATTGTTCAAGCTATTTGATGAGTTAGAAGCACGACTAGCTGCAACACAATCAGGGACGACAGAGGGGTCATGATCCGTCCGACTGTTGATCCAGCTCGGATCGACTATATCAATTAGGTATCCACTACCATCACTACTACTAGTTGTTGATCTAAAGCAACTAACATAAGGGTTGTTATCATCTGCACAATCATGACTAACGAATGCAGATTCTTGTCGTGGAGAAGGCGAAGGCGGGTACTTCTTCCCGAGCACCTCGTAGAAGGACCTCTCCTTCGCCTCCAAATCCAACGACTCTGGAAGCATATGAGACTTCTCCTCTATATCCTCCTCCATCAAAATCTGATCAATGTATCTCAATACAGCATCGGAGAAATCACAATCATCCTCAATGTCCACGAACGAGCTAAAAACGGTGCCGTTCGAGAAGGGCTGATCGAGGACCAAATGTACACCCCCAACACTATGTTCTTGAAATGAGGAACCCTGATTTCTATGTTCATTCCCTAATTTCTGATCTGGATAACTAATCTCAAATCGAGGAACATTCCCAATTTTCCCATTAGACAATCCAGCCATAGATTGATTCTCCTTCAAGATTCCATGAAAACGTGGATCCATTCTTGCACCAACTAAATCAAGATAATCATTTATGTATCTATCTAAAAATTTCAATAGTCAAACTAACATTATTGCTTCATCTATCCACCGAAACAAGAATCCCTAAACTACTCATATGCCTAATCAAGCAACAATACGACGCAGTTTCGATTTCCTTCAAGAAAACAAAATAAAGATTGAATCTTTAAGGGGAGGTATAACTGCAAAGTTACATGCAAAACAACAATTATCAAATTGGCCAAAAGGGCAGAAGAAACAATGAAATATTGAAGAATTCTTGCACAAAAATCAATTATTTATGTGCATAATTGCCGCTGAAGAAGTGTAAATGATATGCAGCAACACTAAAGCAGAGGAAGAAGTTGAGAAGAAGATGACAATTAGCATACCTCAGAAAAAGTAAACACTAGTGATTGCTGAGGAAGAGAGAAACATAGGAATGCATAGATAGGAGTGTGTGCTTATGACTTGTGAGAGAGAGAGAGAGAGAGAGAGAGAGAGACGAGAGAGATAAGCAGGAAGTTGGAAAGAGAAAGCGATGGTTTGGTAACCTGGTCATTATATAAAGAAATTGACAGATAACGAAATGGGAAAAGTGGGAGCAAATGAAAAGATAAATCCTTGTCAAAGGATTCAACCAGTAATTAAATTGCATTATTTTTACATTATTTTGTGGAACACAAGAAATCAAGGATTAAACATTTTCATAGCGGCCAAGACACAGGCCGACATCATTTCTTGCATTTCTTTATGTTTCTCTTCAAAATATTTTTATATTATTGCGATATATAAAGTTTATAGTATAATATAGAAAGTAAAATCAAAGAAAGAGATCCACTATATTATATTATACATATATAGATAGGAAATAGTTATATGAGTATAGTTTAGTGTAAAAATATAGATGCGGCTAGAGGTGGCTGGGGTTCGGTTCGGTTCCGGAATCAGAACCAAACCGGCGATTAGAAAGTAAAATCAAAGAAAGAGATCCACTATATTATATTATACATATATATATAGCTAGGAATGCTATGCCGCTCACCTTCCGTGAGCACCTTTCGTGGACACCGATCACCGTTCGTCGATATTGGCATCATTCTTTTTAATTTATTTTATTGATTTATATTCTAATACCATAAAAATTAATATTCGAATTATTATATATACAAAATACAAAAAATTAAAGCTCGATTTGTCTTAATATTCATTTCTTTGAAGTTAGAGGGAAAATGAACAAATTGAGCTTTGATTTTTATGTATTTTGTATATTTAATTATTCGAAGATTAATTTTTAGGGTATTAGAATATAAATCAATAAAAAAATTAAAAAGAATCATGTTAATATGGGCGAACGGTGATCGGTGCCCACGAAAGGTGCTCACGGAAAGTGACCGGCATATCATTCCTCTATATATAGGAAATAGTTATATGAGTATAGTTTAGTGTAAAAATATAGATGACGCTAGAGGTGGCTGCGGTTCGGTTCGGTTCCGGAACCGGAACCAAACCGGCGGTTTTCGGTTCCTCTCCAAGAGAGTCAGAATCGAACCGCCGACCACTTCGGTTTCGGTTTCAAACCGGAACCGCAAGTTTCGGTTCGGTTCTGCGGTTCCAAACCGGAACAACATGTTTGAGTGTTCAAAAATTATGTATTTTTTTTTCGTTTTTGGCTATGTTTTCTTGTTTAATTGTAATTTTATGCATTCTAATGTAACATTTAGGTGAAATAAATATTAATTGTAACATAAATATAGATAAAAACGTAAAAAATAAAAGAAAAATAGGAGGAACCAGCTGTTCGGAACCGAAACCGGCGGTTCTCGGTTCCGCAACTTTGGAACCGGAACCGAACCGCCGTTGATGCGGTTCTCGGTTCCAAACCGGAACCGGCAGTTCGGTTCCGGTTACGAAACCGCCGATTTCAGTTCAGTTTCGATTCGGTTCCGGCGGTTCCAGTTCTTATGGCCACCTCTAGATGCCACTACATTATTTTGATTTTTGATGTATATATGTGAGTCTTGTGTCTGTGCGATATAATAAAAATACCATCACCATGACTTATATGAATTCAATTGGTATAAGTGAATTCAAGAAAGTATGTAAACATCACCATGAATTACATGAATTTAATTGGTGGTTGAAAACGTAAATAAATCATATCTCGAACTAAACCTTAAAATAGACTATCAATTGCGAGCATTCAATAACAACAATTAAATTTTAGATCGGCTATCATATTCGTTTGGTACAAAGTATGGGATAAGGCGACTGAGATGTCTTATAATATTCCGTTTGGTATGATGTATTAAATTCTCTGCAACACATAGTAATTATTGTAATTTATTGCTATAATTAGTTGCAGTATTATTTATACCACCTCATATGTAGTATACATAACAACAAAAATAAGTATTATTCATACGGGCCCGAACTTTATAAAGGGCCGTATACTTCATACCAAACAAGATATTAGGGTGTCATAGACATATTATATACCCTAATCACCCCTACCAAACGATATTATAAGCACTATTTTTTTAATGTATAGTAGACTCACTTACATATATAGATATGGTGTATCAATCAAAATATAAAATAGAAGGAATCTTGTATTACCTAATAAAACGGATCAACATCTGTCAGATATATCAAAACTTAATCCAAATATTATTATGTATCAACAATATTACAACAACGTCATCAAATATGAGTTCATTCATATATATATTATTAAAACGATTACGGATTCGAGGCTTCCCCTTAGTTTTAGGTCATACGTGGCGCAACCTCCATTCGGTATTCCTATTTATCTAATCCTCATTTTATGCATTTTTTATTCATATATTTTATTCTATTATTTAATATTTAATATTCTCAAACCTTACATAATAAATATGGAATGGGAATCTTGCAAAAGAAGGAAGAAGGAAATAATATACTAATATCTATTGATTTTGTACCTTAATAGAATTTGAACATTGTTCGAAAAAAAAAATATTGCAACGAGGCAGCAAGTCTAGGGAATAAAAAGGAAATATTATATTTTTTATTTACTGGGTATCATAATTCATATATTCTATTCTATTATTGCATTCTATTCCTAATTATCTAAATTTTTTTTATCCCACATTGAAAATTCAAACTAAGTACAGACACAAAATCGAATATAAAAGAAGAATTCCAAGATACAATTGAGCAATACTTTCTCAGCCTTTTAGCTAAGACTAAGATGTGTGTAGTATATTTTTCAAATAAAGTTGAATTTATTAATGCGTTTTGTAAATAATAATATTGAACAGTTGGTTCATATATATTATTTACAATTTATCAGTTCGATGCCAAAAGAAAAATAATTTATTAACCAGTTCCTAACATGCTTTTGATTTTTTTATATGAAATTTCTATGTTATTTCAAAATATACATAAAATTAATCATATTGAGGGGTACAAAAAAAAATATGTAATTGTAATTTATACATTTTGGCATGTATAATAAAAAATATATTTATCTATATATTATTAATAAAAATGTATGTTTATCTATTTAATATAAAAAAAATTATATTTCACGTCGTTTTTCAAATAAAACTCCACTATTGGGAAATCTATATAAATATTCAAGATCAATGTATATTTTCACATCCTATAATTATTTTTCTTAGTTATTTATAAATTGTTTTTGGATGCCGTCATTTAAAATAATTGATGAAATTTTAGCAAATGAAATTTATTTGTTAATTGCAACAAATTGATACATTTGACTCCAAATAAAAGTGACGATGAAAAAAAAAATTCATCATATTCTAAATTGGAAAAATTTATAAAATTAATTAATTCATTATTTTTCTCAAATAAAAGCAAAAATATGATTATTTTAATAGAATGGACGAGATAATCTAAACAACGGATGATTGAAATATGAAATTGGTACAACCATCAGAGAAACGTTACCTCTCATTGATCTATTCTTTATACAAATCTCTTCGTTAGATCCCACCATCGTTCGAACAATTGACGATTTGAAAATGGGTATAAAAATCCAAGAAACTCCATCCTTATTGATCTATTTTTTATATATTCCACATACCTCTGTTTGTTGCAAAATAGATCTCGTTTTAGAATACTATCGAATCACTTTAGGGGTGCAACGTGTCATATATGAAGATTTTCATAAGGTGGATGGAGAATTAAAAGATTGTTACAAGTATGCTACGCAATGAGTTTGTGAGACGGCAAAGATTATAATATATGTCTTTTTTTTAGAGAATAATATAATATATGTCTTTAATATGATGCATTTGATGAATGAAAAATGACGCAAACTAATTTCATAAATTTATAATAATATTTAATCACCGTCGAATTTCGACGGATCATACACTAGTATTCATATATAGGAAGAACTGTCAAAACCTCATATCATGCTTGTTAGGATCGTTCGTGGGCCAAATGCTTGTTTTTCCAGCTTAGTCCGGCCCAAAATTCTATCGGGACTATTTGATTGAAGCTTGTTCCAACCTCAATCTAATTCAAGGGTCGTTCTGATTTTGACAGCTCTATATGTAGGTGTCACGTTATTTTAGAGTCAGATAATCTAATACTCCATCCGACCTGCTAATAAGATCTCTTTTTTCTTTCTCGTCTGCCCGTTAACAAAATTCCCCTCCATAAATGGAAATAATTAACTCTTCAAAAGCTATGTGACTTATTATTTTTTATCTTTTTACTCTTGTTTCTTAATAATTGTGTTCAAAAGTTTGGGGACATTCTTAGCGGGACGTAGAGGATACAAGTTTATATGTTATAAAATAATTGAAAATTTCTTAGAATATAAAAAAAATAAAATTGTTGATTTCTAGGTAACATGAGGAGTGCCACGTGGAGGCAGGAGATGGAGGGCACGTGCCGAGGAACGTGATGAGGCATGGGGATGTGTTACAATCTTTTTAAGGGACAAATTTATGAAATTAGGACGAGGTTGCATGCTCCGATGCGTAAATTGTAAAACCTACTCTCATCGTATCATTTTCCCAACGTAAAATTTACTAATTTTTATGTACTTTCAGTTATTTTAGTTGTACCTTCAGAAATGTCTATGTACTTCCAGTTATTTTCGTGACAATTTTTTTTTTAAAAAAGTAAATTTAATATTTTAAAAAAATATTTTATTGGGGGTGCTTAGCAATCCCTAGCACCCCCTAGATCCGCCCCTAGTAGGTTATGGTGCATTAACAAGTTTGGGATAGTTAGCAAGTTATCGTATAACTTACTGGATTTTATCATGATAGATACAAATACTAATCAATTAATTTTATATCATATCTGTATCAAAATATCGGGTCGTGTCAAGAATTAACGTTACTACTTAGACTGCGTGTCGTATGGTTCGGATTGAGTAGTGTGTATTTGTCGTCCATGGTCCAAGTCTAGTGACCATGGTCTCAAAGTGGGGACACACCACTAGTAATGCAATAAGAAAGTGATTTGATAAAGAAATTGTGTTAAATAATTAATGGGCATTTCATTTATATTTATTTGATTTACTTCCTTTATCCAATGAAAGGAGAATATCGGGCGTACATCTTATCATAGATTAATGCAAGTGTACAATAAGATATACTTGGTGTGCATATATTTTTGTTTTTATTTTTTTATTTTTTTGATAAAATTGTGGATATTTTTTAGAGCATAATATAATGTTTCTTATTTTTTTTAGTAGCATGATATAATAAACATTTTTTATTATGCTAATTATACGGTATTATTGATTGTATTATGCATATATTCATGTAAATTTTGTGTCTGCGTATTTGATAGTGTAATTTTAAGAAAAATGAAAAGCTACGTTATACTACTTTTTAGCGATTTAGATTTATTAAATTTACTAATTTAACCCTCAAAACTTTTCAATTTTTGCAGATAGATTCACAAATCGAGCTCATGCGTGCACATATGAAATGGAATCAATGTTGATTAATCAAATAATCCCTCCATCCCACTAAATTGTCCCTTATCCCTTTTTAGGATGTCCCAAAAATATAGTCCAATTTCTTAATTAAAATTATAATATAACATTATTTTATTAATAAAATCTTATTCAAATAGGAGCAAAATTGAGAAATTGCATATAAATCATGTGCTTCAAAGAAATTAAATGTACTTTCTTAATTTGTATGAAAATAGAATAGGGACTATTTTCGTGGGATGAATGGAGTATCGTATATATATATATATAGAGCAAGAAAATAATTTAACTAAATCAAACCATAATAAGGCACATGACATCCACTTCTCAACACAAATCACAATTAGATATTAGTGCTTATCATTATCATTTATCAATACACACACTAGTTACAAACATGTGCCGTACAAAAACAAAGTTAACTTCTTCCCCTAATATTCCCAGCTTCTATTTTGACATTTCATATTTTTGTGTTTAATCTGATTCAACTCTTTATTAAACTATACTTGTCACACCAAATTTTCTTAGTTGTATTTTATATCTAATATGTAGTTTCCAGACTATTGCACATAAACTGAAATTATACTCAATGCATATTTCGAATAGTGCTGGTGGGTTATCTTCGTTATGAAAAAGAAGAAAAAAAAATGGAATGAGATCATTTTTGAGCTGAACTAAAAAAATTGGCAAAAGATATAATCCCACCACTAATCCACTTGATAGTATTAAAATTATTTTCAATGTGCTCACCACCACCTTTTACTTTCCAATGGAATCTATTCTTTTTGTACTATCAAAACCATGTTTCCACCTAAAAGGCTCAAATACTAAAAATCCACAATAGGAAAAATCCGATAAGTTTTCTTCCCAAAAAATAAGAAAAATAAAATAAAAAATGAATTGAACCCAAAAATTTTAATAAAAAACTAAATTAATTGTTAGTAGTAAATACGGGTCGGACTACATATTCAGTTAATCCATATCCATATAATTATTTAATGTTTTTCAGAAAGGAAACCCATTGGCCATTGCTAATGAACCGTTGATTCTTTTCTTTGTAAACTATACTCTCTCCGTCCCAATATTCATGACATATTTCTTTTGGGAACGAGTATTAAGAAAAAGGAAATTATGGATTAAAAGGTGTGTGACCCACATGTTTAATGTAGTTTTTATTCATTATTTAATCATTTAATCAATAAAATGTTTTTTTAATCAATAAAGTGTTTTAATTAGGACCTAAGTATGCTTTAAATTAGCCCAAAAGAAAACACGCCATGTTACATGGGATGGCCTAAAAATGAATACAGGCCATGAATATTGGGACGGAGGGAGTATCAATCTACTATTTTATTTTATTTTTATATCTTCATTCTATAATAAGATAATTAATGTTATTAGTTTTTTTTTTATTCAGGAGAAGAAAATGTTATACTCCCTCCGTACTGTTAATCTTGTCTCATTTCTTTTGGGCATAAAGATGTATTAGTAGAGTTTTTAATTGAATACTTAATAGGGTACAAATAGTGAAATAAAGTGGATTCAAATAGTGAATAGGGAGTGAATAGTGAACGGCATAGAAAATGAGATGAAAAATAGTGAAAAGTGGAGTAATTAGAAAAGATAAGAGCCACATTAACAATTTAAATAGGGTCTTAATAACCCTTAATTTAGTCCAAAAAAGAAATACAAGACAAGAATAATGGAACAACCCAAAAAGAAATACAAGACAAGAATAATGGGACGGAGAGACATCACTCTTTACATAGAGAATAACACACCAAACGATAAATTGCATGAGCTGACGTAGATATTTTCAATTAGATTCAATCAAATAAAGATTGAAATGACACACAAATCAAACACACCATTGCATAAAACTCATTTCTTGATTGATACATTCAAACAAACAAAGAAACCAAAAACATAAAAAATATATTAGTGCCATATCCACATCAATTTTATCTACTTAAAATCTATGACTCCAGAAAAAATTACACAAGAATTTCAACAATTTAACATGTGAAAATAAGAACTCCTGCAATATAAAAGAAATAATGATTTAAGCAATAGGCAAATTGTCATGATATTGCCATGGATCAAACTCTATGGAACTGTTGTCTGTTCCCTGAATGTTGTCCGAACTCTCCACATCGGTACGATATTGTTCGTACTTGCCATTGTATCGATAAATTTCCAAATCGCCCCAAGGCGTCGAAGCAGTCTCATCCGTCAGTTCAAACCACTTGGGCTTGAATTCATCCTTCTTCGCCTCCCTTATTCGCTTCTCGGCCCGTTGCCTCTCCTCCAGCCTGCAAAACACAACCACATCTATCAAGAACTGTCTGTGTGTGGGGGGAGGGGGGGGGGGGGGGAGAGAGAGAGAGAGAGAGAGAGAGAGAGATGCCAAGATCGTAACTTTGATGCTTTCATAGAGATATCCTATTGACAATATTCTAACTTCTAAGCTATGAAATCCTCCAGGTGTATTATAGAGAGAGAGAGAGAGAGAGTGAGAGGCCAAGGTCATATTACTTTGGAGCTTTCATGGAGGGAGATCCCATTGATAGTATTCTAATTTCTAAGCTACATAATACTCCAGGTGTATGAGTGTGTGTGTGTGTGTGTGAGAGAGAGAGAGAGAGAGAGGGAGAGAGAGGAGACCTAGACTTTTCAAGACCAGCTTTAGAGAGGTCGAGCTGCTCGAGTGCCATACGGTCTGGACGCAGACGAGAATCCGATTTGAGCAGCTGCTTAGGTGCGGTGTCGAAGCTGTTGATTTTGTGTGCAAAATGAGTGTACTGAAATTTATCGTTTTTGGGAAGTTCGGCAGCCCTCCACACCTAAACCAACGACAAAACAAAATCACAACATTAATTTCTCCAAAACTATAACTAGACACCACTCCAATCCTTAAACAAGCACAGTAAAAGTTCTGCATAACAACATGCAGCCTAGATGTAAAGATTGCAGCCATTCGATCAAGATAAGTGTCGAAGGACTTGTAAATCTAACCTCTTTAAGCTCGGAGCCAGGCGTGGGCTCGCCCTCAGAGTCGCAACGTTGATAGCTCATGAACTCGTTGCACTTCCCTGTCATCAAGAACTTAGGTTCTTCCTCTGCATCGTACACATATCCATCCACTTCATAGCGGCCAGCGCTGGACGAGCAGAGCAAGACATAATTCAGGCCACACTGTCTTAGATAGTACAAATGACGACATTCTTAAAGCAAATGCATAATTAAAATTGGTCGTTGCATCTTACCCGAACCACCCACAAGGTTGGAAATAAAGAACCACCTTCTCTCCTGTTGTGAGGTTTGTCAAGATCATGTCACCAGGGGAATCAACCCAAGTTCGCCCGAATATGATGTTGTTAGCCTTTGAAAGAGGTGGAACCAAATCGAACACCACACCGGATTTCTTGAGGGTAAGCCTCGTCCTACAAAGTATACAGAAGAGTCATTGCTTATATATTAGTGGCCTAATGAATACATGAGACGGAAGATAAAAGACACAGTGTTGTTCGTCATGAAGAGAGATTTTACCTCCCAACAGGATAGATATCAACGGAATTCCCTAAAAATTTGGTCTTCAACTTTGAAGTGATATCATACACAAAGTGCTCGTTTTCTGCGTGAGCTGCACTCATTGGAGGGTGATGGCTAACCTGTTATCAAATCAATGGTCAAAATCTACAAGGAATATCATCTCAAACACGAGACGAAGACACTGATAAATGGCTCTCCAAGACTACGGAAGTGAAACTTCTGGCCTCGACGGAAACAACTCATGACCAATACTATAGTTCATAAATCACCTGCTCTGCAATGAAAGTAATGCCACCGTGGTTAACAAGTTCGTATGTTTCTCCAAGAATTGGATTAAATGGCTTCCAAGTCCTCTGGATCGCTGGATACACAGATATGAACCAAGAAGCTGCAAGGAAGTATGTTGGCTCGTTAGAGCTATCGTACTATAAACATTAAATCCAAATGAATTGCGCTGCTGAACAAAAGTATTACCGGTATACACTAATCTCATGTGGGGATCGTCGCACTCATCTGCCAAGTCCAATAGATACGAATACTCCATCAACTGCAACAAAATACACCCCCATAAGCGTGCCTCACAACATTGCACACATAGTTTGAGAAATGAAATAGTACAAACCTCAGCCATTTTCTGTAGCATAGTCATTGGCTCAAAGATGAGAACTGGAAGTGTAACCATCGACGTGACATCAGAACCAATGTAGTTTTGCATCATTTTCCAATAACTATCACGATCCTACAAGAGGAACTTCAATCGTGATGATACAATAATGACAATACTGATTAGGATATAAATGAATGACTAATATCATATCTCGAAACATATTAGAAAAACCAAACTGATAAAGTTACGCAAAGCATGAGTAAGACAAGTAAGGCGATTTGGCCTCGAATATACGTCATTTTCTTCTAGATATTATCACCACAAATCAATCAAAATGTTGGTAAATAACTCAAATAGGAAGTTCCAAAGATCGACTAGACCAAGAATATTAGAACAACCATAACTGATGAAGTTATGCCTACCATAAGATAAGACAGATTAAGGCAAATTCGGATCGAATATCCATAATTTTCTTCTACATATCACCACAAACCAATCAAAATGTTGGTAAAATAACCACATAAACTCAAATAGGAAGTTCCAAAGATAGACTGGACCAAGACTATTATTAGAATGACGATAACTGATGAAGTTATGCACAGCATAAGCCAAGACAAATTAAAGCGATTCGGGATCAAATATCCATCATTTTCTTCTACATATCACCACAGATCAATCAAAATGTTACTAAAATCACCACACGACCGAACATAGGAAGTTCCAAAGACATACTACCCAGAAAATATGATAATTAAAAAAAGTGAGTACCTCTTGCCTCCACCTTCCTTTACGAGCTTCATCCTCAGCATCATCAGTTCCTCCATCAGGATTTATGACTTGCAGTCCTTCATAACCAAGCAAACTACAAAATTGCAAAAACTAAAGTCAAGAAAAATGTGTAGATGAAAGAAAATCACTGATCCATACTTGAAATTTGCAGTTATGTGAATGAAAACTCGAGTTTTCTAGATGCTACACCCGATGAAATATACCCAGCCCACATCTCGATACTCGAGATCTAGCATCTACATGACCAATTAAATCTCATAACATCAAATCAGACACACCAACTAAAAGTGCAGCCCATAATCATCAACTAATCACAAGAACAGTAAAACAGAATTACAAAAAATTATCAACTTAAACAAACAAAAAAACTAGGGCCCAACAACTGAATCACAAGAACTTAATCAGAGCAGGATCGAAAACAAAAAATTGCAACTTTTCGAGATATACCCATTAACGGATTTGGACATGGCGCTGCCGAAACTGGTAATCGAAGAAGCAAAGGAGGCGAAAAACCCAGATCCCTGCTTCTGATCGTTGTTCGAAGCCATCAGAGACAACTGTGGCTAATCTGGAGAGGAAATTGTTCAAAACTATTCGTTTATGAGAAAAGAATTGGTTTTTATTGAAGGTATGAATCGGAATCTTGTAGAAATCTTTACAGCTTTATCGATGACTACTACAGCCACCCCGTACGAAAATCATCAAAATAAATTAATAATTTAAGTAAAAAAATATAAAATATTAGAAGTAAATTAACCTATTCATAATAACAGCAAAAAAATTACATATAATTATATATTCTGGAATACTTATTTATATACAATATTTATGGTGAAAGTGTCATTTCTACCTTCCTCGGAAATCAAAACTTTAAGTCCACCAAGACTCCGTACTCTTGATACAACATACAATTGTCCGTGTATAAAAATTGGTATTGGCAAGAATAAATCAACATGAAAAAGTGATTGTCCTTGACTTTTATTGATCGTCATTGCATAAGAGACAATTAGAGGAAATTGACGTTTCTCAAACTTGAAAACCAATCTCGGAGATGCCGGAGTCAAAGACATTCTTGGAATCAATACTTTTTGATCTGTATTTTCTCCTGTAAGGTATTTCGGTTCCTAAATATGATTACCAAGCCTTGTGACATTACACAGTCCGTTTGCATGGTCGATATTTCTTAACAACATAACAAGAGTTCCAACCATTAAATATACTTCATGATTTGGAATGCCCGAACATTTGATACTATTCAGGAATTTAGGCGTATGCATTTGTTGCAACAAATTAATATTTGAATCCGACCTACACATTGAATTAGAGCTCCTATATAACAGACCTTCACTCTTATTCTTAGAAATATGTGTTGATTCACAGATTCAACTACATTAAGAGTTGGGTGCAAGTATTGCTCTTTCTTATAGATAATTTGTGTCTGCATTGTCAGCACAATATGATGGATATGTATCATTAACTATGCACTCGATAGGATTCCCTGACCATTTTATCAAAATATCTTCGGAAGTATCGATATTAACATGACCATCATTTGGACATCCAAATGTTCCATCACTTATGTCAGCAATCCATTTAGGGTGCGTTTACTTTGGGTGATAGGATAGATAGATAAAAATAGTATAGGTCAATCCATTGTTTACTTTAATGGATTAATTACTTTTGAGCTTGTTTGATTATCTAATCCTTCATATAGTCAATCCTATGTTTTATCAATATATCCTATCACGCCAAGTAAACGCCCGAGAATTCTTCCAATTCCATAACTTCATCATTCGAACCCATATTTTGAAGTCTCATATTTTTTGTCAACCGTAAAACCTTACAATCTCTCCAGATATATGAATAATTTATTGTTACCCACAGAAGCATGATTTTTTATACCGCCGTATGTTGCACGCTTGCATGGACTCGGTTTTCCTACACATCCATTTTTGTATTTTAATAAAGTACATTCAATTTATATTGCAATTGAAATAGAATTCCAAGAAAAATAGTATACCTCCTTGTCCTGGAAGACGCACTCATGAGTGTAGACTTCATCATCATTGTTGAATCGAGTGATATTGTAGCTGTGAATCAACTTCATTTTCATTGTAAATCGACTTTTCCCAGTTTGCAGCTCGCGTAATTACCATGCCGAATAGGGGTGCCATTTTAGGAAAAAAAGAAGTGAGCAGATTTTTAAATCTTAAAAAAAAAGGAAAGCAGAAGAACTGACTGTGTGTTGAAGCTTGTGAATAAATTTTGAAGCTAGAAATTGTATATATAATCGTAAAGTCGGTAGTGTCTGCTACATGTATGGTTAGTTTTGATAGCTAATGGCAGTTTGTGAATACGTGGATGAAATTGGAGTAGTGGGATAGTATTTATTATTTTTTATATATAATTAAATTTTACCAAATTACCTTTTGTAGTGCTGAATACTTGTCAGCAAAATAAATATTTTGTGAGTGTACTTTTTGTAGAGGGAATGCGGTTTTATTGTTCCAAAAAAGATGGATTAATTGGGATTCTTTTAAACTTAGGGAATAAAAGTGCGTAAAAATGGAGCAAAATTAAAAATTGTTTCATATATATATATATATATATATAAATTAAAAATTGTTTCACATATATATATATATATAGATCGGTTGGAGGCTTGTGGGATTTGTTTAAAAAAAAAAAAAGTATGGCATAATTGGGAAGAATTAGGATTTTGATGGGTTTAATTTGTTGGGATTTAAACGCGGTTGAAGAACAGTCAAAAAATTTGTGAAGTCGTAGATAAGGTGAGGAAGTCTTCGTAGTCTACGATATTTTTTTAATTTCTTGGATTTCTAGAGGCGGCTGACTTTTTTTTGTGTGTGTGTGTATATATACATATATGTACTCCTTTCGTACCAGGTTAGTATGGTTCAATTAATATTATGTATTTCCTTCGTGCCGTTCATATTGTCTTGTTACTGTTCGGCACGGAGATTAAAAATAAGGGTAAAAAGATTGAAAGTGGGTAGGTCCCATTATTTTTGAAGAATTCGAAGGGTTAATTCTTTCTTTATTTGGAACAATACAATTTGAGTGGGACAACCAATAAGAAAAGGAAGACAATATGAGCGGGACAGAGGAGTACCTCAAAACAAATTAAAAGTTCATCACACTTTTGGGGGACAGAGAGAGTATTTTTTATAGTTATGTCATATGTGTGTTACATTGTTGTTAAATTTTGGGTTAATATGGCATTCTATCCCAATTTAGTGGCATGTTGTTTTTCAATTCTATTGCTATGTTTTAAAATTTGTAAGTAGCTCGTTGAAATTCGATGGGAAATAACTTTATATTTTAATTTATATGTATACATTTTAAAATTATATCTTATTTAAAAGTTGTGATATTGTTCGCGTTAATTATTAATCAAACTTAACAAATTAATTTTATTTCACGTATCTAAATTTATAATTAGGAATGCCAATGAATCGAGTATACTCATTCATTATGTATTTTCTAAATCTAAATTTGTTTAGAATTTTTCTACATGTTCGTCCTAATCTAGGTTAAATAGTGACTTTACTGTACATACTCGTCTCAAATCCGTTGAGTAATACTCGATAAAAATATGAACACTCCAAGTAATATTAATTAAAATTAGTGAAAATCCTTATTTCTATGTTATTTGAACCGTCTCGTTGGTTTATTCTAAATTACTCGATAAAAATATAAACAAAGTTAATATTAATTAAAATTAGTAAAAATCCTTCATTTTAAGTATATTTGAACCGTCTCGTTGGTTCATGTTAAATCGATCGATATCTCTAATCTTTGCCAAAATGCGAAAAAAATATGTTTACATTTTCAAAGTAATAGTAATTAAAATTAGTAAAAATCATTCTTTCTATGTTATTTGAACCGTCTTGTTGGTTTATGCTAAATTATTCAATAAAAATCTAAACAAAGTTAATATTAATTAAAATTAGTAGAAATTCTTCTTTTTAAGTGTATTTGAACCGTCTCGTTGATCATGCTAATTAAATCGATATCTATAATCTTTGCCAATTTTATAATATTAAATATCATTCTTTCCATGTTATTTGAACCGTCTCATTGGTTTATTCTAAGTTACTCGATAAAAATATAAACAAAGTTAATATTAATTAAAATTAGTAAAAATCCTTCATTTTTATGTATATTTGAACCGTCTCGTTGGTTCATGTTAAATCGATATCTCTAATCTTTACCAAAATACGGAAAAAAAAATATGTTTACATCTTCAAAGTAATATTAATTAAAATTAGTAAAAATCCTTCTTTCTATGTTATTTGAACCGTCTATGTGGTTTATGCTAAATTATTCAATAAAAATCTAAACAAAGTTAATATTAATTAAAATTAGTAGAAATTCTTCTTTTTAAGTATATTTGAACCATCTCGTTGGTTCATGCTAATTAAATCGATATCTCTAATCTTTGCCAATTTTATAATATTAAATATATATTTTAATCCACTAAATTTGCAAATCTACTGTACATCAAAGTTCCGATAAAAAAAAGGAACCAAGGCAGGTTACTATACACCAAAAGCAATTAAGGATTAACAAATGTAATGGATTTGTGGGACAATTAATCTATCACTAATGACTCAATAAAAAATTACATTTAAAGTGGGACCCTTACTCCACTCACAATAATATCCACTACTACCCACCATTTTCTTAAAACCCGTGCCGTCCACAATGTGGCAAATTTATTGTGGACGGAGGGAGTATAAAATAAGGATTTATAAGAATGTATTCCGAAATTGTTATTATTTTAATATGTGTAATAGAATAAATTAATTAAATAGAGAAAAAGATAAATATGAGATGTGATTAATAGATAAACATGTGAAATTTCAAGAATATGAAATTAAAAAAAAATTAGAATATATATGAATTAAAATTAGTCAAATTACCAGAATAAATAAAAATCTGAACGGAGTACCGTGGAGGGGCAGCTTTATTTTCGTATTAGTAATATATTTATTAATTTCACCACCACTTTGCGATTGTGTATTAATTATAGGGTAATTTTCACTTTAATAGCCAAACTATTCAACTTTTCACAATTATATTCCAAACTATTAAAAATATCAATTAAATAGCCAAACTATTGAAATTTTCACAATTATATTCCAAACTATTAAAAATATCAATTAAATGGCCAAACTATTGAAGTTTTCACAATAATATTCTAGGTCAAACTTTCGGCAACGAAAATCCAAGGTGTCACACCGGAAATATATTTAGAATTTCAAAATTCTAAATCCTACAAAACTCAACCAAAATAAATTTTCAACGTGGCACCTTGAATTTCCGTCGCGAAAGTTTGACCTAGAATATAATTGTGAAAATTTTAATAGTTTGTCCATTTAATTGATATTTTTAATAGTTTGGAATACAATTGTGAAAATTTCAATAGTTTGGCTATTTAATTGATATTTTTAATAGTTTGGAATATAATTGTAAAAAGTTGAATAGTTTGGCTATTAAAGTGAAAATTACCCTTAATTATATTATCGGATTAATGGAAATATTTTCTAAATTGAAAAGTCAAAATTAATTGAGAATTTTTGAAGCTTATGGTTTAAAATTGTTTGTCCAATACTCAAATTGACACGTTTGTGTTTTTTTTTTTTTTGTGTGTCGGAATTATATTTATTAGGTATGAAATTTTCATTTGATATTTACTTGGATAAAGTTAAAATAAATTATATATATTGGGGTATGAAATTATGGTTATGTATTTATTTATTGGGAAAGATTGACATCGAACTAATTAATTATGATAAAATTAAAACGATTAATGTTTATTAGGTATGAAATTTTCATTATGTATTTATTGGTATAAAATTGACAACAAGGCAATTTATGGAACAAGAATTGGGTATTTAGCTTTTTGTAATATAGATACAATTTAATTATTTTTCATCTAATTTATTATCCTAAGTGTGTAAAAACCTTTATTTTGATAATTTTATGGAGCCTTTTGCATTATGGGCCTCAATGCCTAAAACATAAAAAGTCCAGTAAATAAATCACTATAAAATAATTTGGACCGCATTCATTTTTATTTTCCGTTTATATTGGCCCAATAGATATCCTATAGATTGGCTCGCATATTTTGACCCACAATTCAAATAAATAAAATCACCATAAAGCAATTGTGTAATACAATTGGACAAATATTTGTATAAAAAAAGAAACAAAAGTCGAAAACAAATTAATTATATTCAAGAAGCATGTTTATAAAACATATTGGCATAACACTCATTTTTTTCAAGTAATGATTCCATATGTTACATTGTTATGTCATGTTATCGTTAATACAATCAAACAAGTTAGTCATATTAAACAATCTTTTACGAAAATGAATGCTTAATATTACACATTATAAATAGTATTAAGATTAACGCTTAACATTGCACATAAACATAATTTATTCAGAAACACAATTTCGAAAACAACTATAAGAACTACTCATAAAGAAACATAAATTCCGGAACTGCTTGAGAGTTGAAGAAGGCGAAGCCAAGGATTTATACGAGGCATTATTGTGGATAAATGCTAAGAAGCTACTCCCTCCGTCCCCCAAAAGTGTGGTCCAATTAATATTTTATACCTCACATATAATCAAATTTGGACCACACTTTTGGGGAACCGAGGGAGTAACACATAAAGAGTTTGAAGTGGATAGTACAGTTGTTCATGAAGCCGTTTCTTCCCACCATATATAGATGATTCAAAGTTACAAAAATGTTCTAGATCCCAACATCAGTTTTAATGCTAATATTGTAACTCACAAGCTAGATAGAATTTATATGGACTTTTCTAGTCGACATGCTTAAGAGGACTTCCGAAAGCGTAGAGTCACATTCTTCATATTCCATTGTTGTTCTAAATAAAATTATTCATCCTAAAAAAAATCAAATATTTGATATAAAAAACATAAAATATTGGGTTAATGCAACAATTTCTGGTTTTGCTCTTCACCTAAAGATTATGCCTGTAAATTCATCAATTTTCAATTGTTTCTGATTTTGCTTCCAGCGATGGGATCCGGCAAGAATAGTTTTGGAAATTTATGGACGTGGCTTAAATTAATCTATGTGGCGCCACTCTCGTGGCATATATGTAAATTAAAAAAATAAAATATATTTCATGTCATCATCCCCACCCCTCTCTCAGTCTCGTTCTCCCATGCTTTCTTTCATTCTCGCAGAAATAATTCAACCAAGAAAATACAGATCATGCGCAAGATTGTATGGGTGTGAGTAGGATTTAAAATTCTTGTGATTTTATGGGTGTCTTCTAGCGCATGATCTGTATTTTCTCGGTTGAATTATCTCTGCGAGAATGAAAGAAAGCAGGGGAGAACGAGACTGAGAGAGGTGTGGGGATGATGACATGAAATATTTTTTATTTTTTTAATTTACATATATGTCACGAGAGTGCCACATAGATTAATTTAAGTCACGTTTATAAATTTCCAAAACAATTCTTGTCGGATCCCATCGCTGGAAGCAAAATCAGAAATAATTGAAAGTTGAGGAATTTACAGGCAAAATCTTTAGATGAAAAGCAAAATAAAAAATTGCGAGAAATTTACAGGCCATTACCCTAAAATATTTTATACGGAAAATCTTGACATAACATAAATGTTGATCATTCATAGTCCTAATTATTGTCTAAACTTACCATGATCAACAAACAAACAAACACGTTGCCCTAAACTTCCTTTTAGAGGTAAAGCGAAAAAGAAAAACGTGTCCAAAAAATCCACGTCGGTGCGCATGTGTGTGTTTGTGTGTGTGTTGTTGACTTGTTGTTGTTGTTGTTTTTTTTTTTTTTGTGCTCTGTATTTGAAAACTTCATATTCAACGCGCATATGAAAACTCCAATAATTTGTATTTTTTTTTGAGGAAAATAATTTGTATTTAATTGCCGTTGCAGAAGCAGTCAAGAAAAAGAAATATATAAAAATAAAAAGGAAGAAGAAAGAACGAAGGCGGAGGAAGCTTACTCAACTCAAAACAATCAATCACTTGATTTTCTCTCTCATGATTTCAGCAACAACCTGATCCCCCTCTCTCTCAACCACCATTCCACCAAACCCATCTCTCTCTAAAATCCCTTAACTTCATCAATTTTCCGGTAGCTCAAACTCACCGGAAGATTAAAAAAGCTCTCTTTCTCGCCCATTTTTAAATCTCCGATGGCCGCCGTTTCAGACACCGCCCCAATGCTCGGCCAGTCGCGGCGGAGCGGCAAAACAATCCACCCCGTCTCGGTGGAATCCCCATACCCCGCCGCCGGAGTCTACACGGAGGTGAAGCAGTTCAAGAAATGGTTTCCATGGCTGATACCTTCCTTCGTAGTGATTAACATAGTGATGTTCGTGATTTCTATGTACGTGAATAATTGCCCCAAGAATTCGATTTCCTGCATCGCTCGATTTCTTGGGAGATTTTCCTTTCAGCCGTTTAAGGAAAATCCTCTTCTTGGACCGTCTTCTTCGGCGTAAGCACTTTATTTTGAGTTCTTTTGCTTTAATTTTAGCTTCTGCTCAAGTTGGATTATTCATTTTTTTTCTCTTTTAATGTTATGTCGTCTGGTTTGATTGTGGTAGATTTTGGTGAGAGAAGTAGTTTAAGTTATGTAATTGAATGTAGGAAATTTATTTATGTTGCTAAGCTATGATCTTACTTGCATAATCTATGATGTAATAGGGGATTGATCAATGATCATTGATGTCTGAATACCATCCTTTTTGTTTAGGTTAGAGAAGATGGGAGCTTTAGATGTGAGTAAAGTTGTCGATAAACACGAAGGATGGCGCCTTATCACTTGTATGTGGTTACATGGTGGACTTTTTCATCTACTTGCAAATATGTTGAGCCTCTTAGTTATTGGCATCCGGCTCGAGCAAGAGTTTGGATTTGGTAAGTGACGATACTGCATAATCGCCTTGTTTAATAATGTCGTTTTGATAATGATGCTCGTGTTATCTTCTTGCTTTAGCTGCCTAAGAGTAAAGGTACCAGGATTGTACTTGATAGTTGATAATGATGCTCGTGTTATCTTCTGGCTCGTGTTAGGACACATTATTTGCATTAGTGGTGCCTAAGAATCGGCATCTGCTAATTTTGTTAGACCGTGTTCTCAAGCTACATTCCTTAATGTCGCCTTATAATTTTTCTGAGTAGCTTTAGAAGTAAAGAGGTTTAATAATTTGCAACTCTAGGGTGCCATAGCGTGCTGGTTATGTATAAATCATTTGCTTTTATTTTTTTCTTTTTTTCGCGTCGTCATCAAGAATGACTGTCTTGCCCCTATAGGATGAGGTTGACTAATTAATAATTTTATCATCAACGCTTGCCCCAGTATTTAGTTAAAAAGGTTGGTTATCATTATTTTGCTTGTATTGAATGCTGTATTATTGTAGTTGTACATAGCTTTCACCAATTGAATTCGACTATTTAGCATATACATGTTGGTTATGCCCTTGAGCTTCTATTTAGGTCTATAGACATTTAGCTCGCTGGCACATTATGTGTCGATTTTAGATAGTCATGTGCTACTGCTTTCTCGTGCATTCCATATTAAGCATATATGATCATGTTTGCACCAGTGATTTTACTTTATCATATGCATGCTCTCTCTCTCTCTCTCGCCATACACACACACACATGCCTAGTTCTCTACTTAGATATATGTCAAGCTTCACTGACGGGTGACGAGACATCTGATTTCCGTTTAACACTGGAGTAGCTCCATGCACATAATTTATTTGAAATTTAATTGTATTTTGATAAGCCTTGATGTTATGAGTAATATTTACAGTGCGCGTCGGTTTACTTTATCTCATCTCTGGATTTGGTGGAAGTTTGCTATCGGCTCTCTTTATTCAGACAAATATATCAGTTGGTGCCTCTGGTGCTCTTTTTGGTTTATTGGGAGGAATGTTGGCTGAGCTAATCACTAACTGGACCATATATGCTAACAAGGTACTTAACTATCTAGCCAATCATAAGCAATCCTTATCGAAGTCTTGAAATTTGCTGCCGTCTGGTTGCTCACACTTTGAAACTATTGTGCAGATCGCTGCTCTATTGACCCTCGTGATAATTATTGCAATCAACTTAGCAGTGGGAATCCTCCCGCATGTGGACAACTTCGCTCATATTGGTGGATTTATCTCTGGTATTCTTCTTGGGTTTATATTTTTGATCCGGCCACAGTTTGGATGGGTTAACCGAAGGTATGCAACCAGCGGACATTCTTCACAATCATCGTCTACTCCTAAATTTAAGACTTACCAGTACGTGCTCTGGGTGCTCTCGCTGATCCTTCTCGTTGTCGGGTAAGCATCTCACTCTTATATCTGTATTTTTCCATTTTATATCTCCGATTTGTTTAGTATATCTCCAAGTTTCTCGATACTTGGGATTGATCAGGCAATGTATATCAACTAAATGCTGCGTTTAAGTTGCTCAGGTCTCGTTCGTAGCCCATTCCTCATGTAGGGAGGGTCTCTTTCAGTTTTTCGGTTTTCTTGCAAACCCCTACCTAAGACAATGTTACTCCATTTTGATTCTGAGATATCTCTTACCTTCTCGACTTTAGAACCAATCTTTTATTTTTTTTGTCGGGGGCAGCGGGGCTCAATGTAGTATAAACTGTAATTTTCAATCTTGGTGGATTAGCAATTAACAATGAATTGGATATTCTCAAATAGTTTCTATAAATGAATATGTAAATTATATATGGGAGCTAAGATCTCTTAAAACACATTCTTCAGTGAAACGAAGTTGCATCTCTGAATCCTAATCGTATTATTCTGCTCATTGTGCGACTGGCAGCACTATCACCTTCTTGTTTGCTAAAAACGAACATTTGCCACGCAGGTTCATCGTGGGATTGGTTCTGCTTCTCCGTGGAGTTGATCTGAACGATCACTGCTCGTGGTGCCATTATCTGAGCTGCGTTCCCACTTCAAAATGGAGTTGCAACACGGAACCCATCTCCTGTCAGGTGAAGTAACTGCTCGTCTCGTATTTTTTGTTGCGTTCTGATTAGGAGATAGTGTCGCTAAATCTTCTTCTAAATTGCAGGCCGAAGCATTCGGAAACCAGTATACCTTAACATGCTCCAACAATGGCAGAAACAGCACATATTCACTGTTCAATCCGTCATCAACTCAAATTCAAGGATTATGCACGCAGCTCTGTCGATGATCGGACGGACCGCCATCTGGCGTTGGCCGTCGTCTTAGGTTCGCTGATGTTTATACAGTTTGATGAATCTGTTCTGCAGATCACTATATTGTAATTCTTTGTAAATTTCACAGCTGAAAGTTCTGTTTATTTGTTGAATTCATTTTTATCGAAAGACTTATTTTTGTGTGAAAATATTTGTTATTGTAAATGTTTGGTCGTAAAATTTTAGTATAAGAGGTTTATGTGTAGCAGTTATTAGTGTTTTTTTTGTTTTGTTTATAATTTCCATTTATAATTTTGTCTGACTAAGATTCCGGACACATAATAATCTGTATGTGTGTGTGTGTGTTTGAGATAATACTCCCTCCGTTCGCTAATAATTTTTTCATTTCGAGGTAAATTTATCAACAAATAAGTGTCATTTCAAAATTTTAGATTTAAACAGAGGCAAACTATCCATTTTACTCTTGCCTCAATACAATTTTTTTACTTTCAGTTTTTCAGTATTGCAAATTTAATTGGTATGCGAGTTTTGATAGCTAGAAACGCCTATTAAGAAACGAATGGAGTAATTCTTTATGGAAAAGGATAATCGTTGTCCGTGCACATACTCAATTTAAAAGTTGAAGGGGCGGGGGGGGGGGGTGGAATTCAAATTTATACTTACGATTTATTTATTTTGTGTGGTTTATAAATTATTCTTCATGAATAGGATTTAATCAGTATACACATTGGATAGTGTTATAGCGGCTGTGAATTAGCTTCGTCGTGGTTAGAAAATGAGAACAGTTTGTGGCGTGTGAGTGCGACAGTACATGCAATAAACAGTCCATGTTGTATGAATGATGCCAATTTATTACCACTGCTATTAAACCAACAACGTAACGCCTATGTCAGAATATTTATTTCATGCTGCTATATATCTAAATTTCTGACCATGTTCGTTATGAGTAGTTAGGTTGAAAATATTATAATTTTTATGTGGTTTGATTCATTCGTGCAGAAACTATAAGACAATAGTCTCTGTTTTATATTTTTGTATAAAGATATTTATATTTATTAGGGTTTGAAAGATAACAGATTCTTGGAAATACCACATTTGATATAGTTTCGATGCACTTACTTTGGACAAATAAAAATTGGTAAAGACTAAATCTTAAACTTTTTTAATCTGATTCGACTTTATAATCATTTAATGTGACTATTGTTTTTTATACAATTATTAGTTTTTTTACACGTCAAAGATTCAGGTCAATAAATTTTTAAGGAAAAATCTTGTGTGAAATCGTGAAACTAGTCGAGATTCGAATCCAGAAATTACCAAATACTAACAAAATTATGAATATACTACCAAATCTGAGTTGAATCTTAATACACAGTACTTCATCCGTCCCTGATAAGTATAGTCCACTTTCTTTTTTCGTCCGCCCCCATAAGTGTGGTTATTCCTTAAATGGATATGACTCCACTTAAAATTTTACTCTTTTACCCTTTAAAAGTAACTAACACTACAACGAAGTGGGTCACATTCTCCACTCACTACACATCTACCTAACATTCTTCTTAAAACCCGTGTCCCTCCCTCCGAACCACACTTATCAGAGATGGAGGGAGTACCTCACAACAACAAATCAAATATGTAGGCCCCTTCCCCCACTCAACAAACGCATGCCGCACTCTCCGCACCACACTAATTCGAGACGGAAGAAATATATCTTTAGATCGATTGACATAAGTTTCTGTGTTTTTCAAAAGCAATCTCAAGTCGAATAGTTTAATAATATCCTACAATAAATTAATAAAATAGTGATGAGCCAATTAATCAAGTCATAATTTTCCGGCAATAATTACAACGTTAGTCGCATTCGCTCACAAAGGAAACTGATCGCCGCAGCATTCCATGATTTCTGACTCCTTACAACGGCGCCGCAAACAATGAGCTCTTAATCTGTGGACACCAAATTAAATTTTTCGGTTTGATTTTCGATTTTCGATTTTCGTAACAGTCTGCTCACCCTTAATTCTGAGGTCGTGCAAGAGGTGCGGCGCCGCACTAGAAATTATTTGAAAAACGAGAATTAGTTTAATTTTCTATGTGTTCTTGTCTAATAAGGTTTCAAACTGACGATAATTTAAAGTAATGACTATAAAGGGATATATATATAGGAGATCGATCATATTAGAAAAGATCTTAAAGTGAGAAATAAGAATAGATCTAAACCATCCATCCTACAAGATTTAATGGATATGACTTAATCTTATGGTCAAACCCGCCTTTTTTTAGTCAAATCCGCTTTTTTGACTTAATTAGGGTTAATACAGTTCAAAAATTAGATGCACCAGACAGTGTAATGGGATGCACCAGATAGTGCACTGAGATACACCAAAATATTTATGTTGATAGTTTTTACTTTTTTCTAACTTTTGTGCTCGATAGTGGCACGCAATGTTGATGGTCGTGGCGGCGAGTGACAGTGATGATGATGGCGAGTGAGTGTGGGTGGTGATAACAATAGGAAAGACGAAAAAGATTTGATTTTAGTGTTTTGAAATAAATAAAAAAATGAGATGCATCGTGCGCTCAAAATTGATGCATTACATGCACAAAATTGATGCACTGTATAACATTAGTAGATGCATCAAATCTCTGTGCTTAATTTTGTATTCTTAGGAATCACTCCCTATATATATATATATATATGAATGATTATAAAAAAAAATAGTATAGTAATGTGATTTTATAATTAGGATGCATCAAAATAGACTAGTAGACTGTATAAGAGTAATTTTTTGTACTTACTTTCATCATTTTAATATTTTAAATGAAAAATTATTTTAAATCTAACCCGTGTATACATGTGTCATTTAGCTAGTTAATTTCTTATAGGAAACTTTGATGAGTGGTTTGGATTATTGAGGAATTATTTGCAATGTTGAGAGTGGTGGTTCAAGATATAGTAATTTACACCGCATGACAGTTAATAAAATACGAAATTGAAACATAATTTAGACACATTCTGCATAAATAAAACGATGTCCAAATGCACGAAGTGTAAATGTTACTGTGAACATATATGTCTGCAATTATTAAGCAAATAATAGTATAGTACTAAAATAGGTGATGATAGGTCTCAATCTGTGGTTTGTGTCCACATCTTATATTGTCGCATTTTCTCCAGACATACATTGTGTTAAATAAATTAGATGATTTGGAGAATTTTATGAAAAGAATTTGTAAATCAAATAGAGCTAACAAGTTGTTTGTTATCTGTAATGTAAATTATTCAGGGAAAAAATTTGGTACGTACAACTACACTGTGCGGTTAGCCATAATTTGGGATAATGAAGGCAATTAATCCCAACCAGAATTTATTAATTAAATATTAATTATAAAATAATAATAAAAAATAATTATAAAATATGGTGGACTGTACGAACCGCACCAGATACTCTCCCATTATTCAGAGTCTCGGACTATATATGAATATGAGTCGTATAAGTATCAAATTTGTCTAATTAAGCCATACATGAATTTGATTAATAATATAGTCAATTTTGTAATTATTCCTAAAGATGGCTTTTAGTGTTGTTAGTTAAATTATTTTAAACTTGGTAACAAAAGTAGGGCAATAGTGTTTGCTTGGTATGGATTGTCTTTTTCCGTGTAAGTTTGGATTTTTTAATAGAATCAAAATTTATCCTAATGCAAACTTAGTAAAAAGTTTTTTTTTTGGCATGCTTCTTTTCATCAAATCAAAAATATCAATTTTCAATGAGGTTCATTAAATCGTGATAGACAGGTTTCGAATTCAACAATTATTGGAGTAACTCAATAGGTAGAGCCTAACTAAATCTTTTTGCTTGCTCTTAAATTGATATAGTTTGATTGCATATTAAATCACCCCCTTAAGTTTAATTTTGATTTAATCAATTTCTAGGTGTAGTAAATTCATATTCAACCTTTTGTTTTGTCTTGATTGAGATTTTTTTTTATCAATTTTTAATGTATATTGCAAGATTTGAGGGTCGAAATTGGTTCCACAAATGGAAATTGACTCCACACAATAACTACATATTGAAAGATTATTTATGCATTTGCTACACATTGAAAGTGATATTTTAAATCAAAATTGGAGTACTTAACGTAATTATTTAATATGCAATCAATTCTTAAATTAACTTACTATATAAATAATTAAATGGTAGCAATATTAGTTATTGTTTTTTTAATCTTATGGTACATTTGATTAATTTGTGATTAAATTAGTGAAAATTAACTACAAATAATATGGTATGATCGAATAGTCCATATGGACGTATTATTTTTACATAATCATCCGCATAAATGTTTTAAAAAAATAATCTTTTTACTGATAAAATGGGTGATCTAGTTAATGGAGTGATGATTTCACGATTCAAACATTGTGTGAAAGTTTTCAACCAAACACTTTATGCATATAAAGTACGAATCTATCACAATAAAACTTAGCACGGAATATAACACATAATATAATAACTGAGCTAAGTAAATGACACACAGAATGGTAACCCAGTTCGGTTGATCAACCTACGTCTGGGGGGCCACGCCCAAGAGAGAATCAATCCACTATCTGAAGTTGTAGTTACAGAGGTTTTACACAAACATATCTCCTATCTTTTGCCACCCGTTCACTCACACCCTTCCCGATCTACGTGAATTGATGATTGCAAGTGCACCACTTACAACCTAAGCTCAAGCCGCAACTTGACACCCAACCCTCTTACAAAAGTTTATCTATGAAAACAAATCCTCACAAGTGTATGAAAAACAATAAAAATACTCTCTCTAGAGTATGCTCTCAAAATACTCACGTCGCCACATTTGAAAGAATTACATCGTGGACGGCCATCTTCAATGTATTGTGTAGATGTATTTATAGGACCACTTGAAAACCCTAGTAAATAACCTCTACCGTCTTTTGCCCTAGGAAACATTCCTTGAAGATAAGCCTTGTGGAACAAGCAAATATATCTGCAATATAATATCTTTTCCGTGGTATATATGGATAAGGAAAAGATCTCCGTAAAATCTGCATAAATATGGAAAGAGTCTTTCAGATCTGTTCCATTATGTTCCACATCAAACTAGCTCAAACTGAAGCTCAGAAACCAATTTCTGTTCTCGTACAAATCAAAACACTTCAGTCAATTTTGTTTCTACATAAACTTGCCAACACCAATTGAGCTACTAGCTCGAATCCAACATTGTGTATTCAAATCATGTCAATACCTTGTAGATCAATATTTTGTGCACACTGCTAGCTAGTATCTCAAAAACAAAAACTCTTTTAAGTTTTAGAATTGTCAAATAATGGCCCATAATCTGCATTCTATATTGTATTTAATGATCATGAGCATCTAGTAATTAAAAATAATATTGATTAAAAGTCAACTTCAAGTATTTATAAAATAATATAAAAATGTTAATTTATCACCGACCAATAATTAAGATAGTTGTTAAATTAATCGTAAAATACAACAGTTGCAGGTTTGCAGCATGTATATATTCTCTTGCTAATGAAGTGGTACGGAAACATTTGGAATCAAAAGTACAGTCCACTATCAAATAAAATTGTTCCTCAAGGAATGAAGAAATAATTATTTAATTAATTTTTAGAAAATTTATCCATTGCGTTTACTCATTTAATTCTATATTTTTTTTCCCGTTGATATTGTGTTTGAAATTGTTGGAACTGATTGTTCAACAATACTTTCAATTTATTAAAATCACATTAATAGTTATTCGTGAGTGTGGCTTATGTAGCTCGATTTAGAAAGTACCAACGAAAACTGAACTCGTAACTTTTCAGTCGCGGAATTGTTCGTCTCGCCATCTAGACCCCCCAAAAAACACACACATAAGACTTTATTGTGTACGTGAAGTAACACAAGCATTATAATTGCATATTAGCTTGTGATTTGGGCACGGATAACGTACGCTCGAAAGGTCAAAGCCGTATACAATAAAAAATAATTTGTTTTACATCATTTTAATTAACAACTAATAATCTTGCTTGGTTATCACTTTTCGATTATAATGATTATTCATAATATGAAAGATCTGACTCGTGCATGTGATAATCACTAGTTGATATCTCAAGTTGCACTTCTTGATCATAAGATTAAATAATTTGAATTTTAATAAAAGTAATACAGTATTTGTATCTTGTCCAAAAATATTATCAATAGGAAAGAATGAAGAAATCGTAATCATAAACAACAAACAAAAATATTCTAGTGCTCGATCTGCCATCTCTCTGATCTCATGAATTTGACAAAAAAATAAAAAATAAATAAAATTGCAACCCGATAATTTTAGCTAAAAATAGTATCTTTGATATGAAATGATTAAATGAACCCTTCGTGGTCTCAAAGGGGAAATTTCTATTTTCGTATTAATAAATTAAAAAAAAATTGAACATGATGAAAAAGGAATCGACATTTTAATTTAATGCTATAGTTATTTCAAACAAATGTCGACTAGTACAAACAATCTCAAATTAAGTACTCTAAACTTCCATATTTCAGCAAACAAGACACTTTAAATTGAAATAACATCCCGTCTTCTATCTCAAATATGAGATATTAATATTACGTAATATCACTATCTCATAATTAAATAGAACACCGAATACGATTTTAAAATAGAGAATCTCGTCTGAATATCGGGAAACGAGGAGAATGAGGCAAGATCACATGTGTAAACATGGAAGGAAGGATGGGGGTTGGAGCATTTTGGTGGGCACTTCACATGTGTTGGCATGGCAAATGGGCTAATGAAATAAATACGTGATGAAATGAAATGAAATGAAATTAAATGAAATGTATATAAATATAGCATGAATCACCAAATCTTGCCAAAATCAGCTTTTTGTTTGTTTTAGATCAGCCTGCCTATTAAAAATGCTGCTCCACCACCCCCAACGGTATCACCACCATTTTAATTAATTTCATCAATCTAACTCAAAATTAGATCACTCCATGAGTAATTTTTTATTTAACATTTAAGATGAGAAATATTATTCTCAAAATCTAACATGAGCACCGGTTGATATACATGTCAGGTGAGCCATGTATGACATATACACCAATCGATTCATTAGCTGAGAAACATTTTGCTCAAAATCTAACACGAGCATCATTTGATGTAGATGTCGCGTGAGCCATCATTTATATGCCAGTTTTTTCTATTTTTTCTTTTCATATCTAACACGTGTAAACGACGACGCGCATGACATCTACACCGACCGGTGCTCACAAATAAATTCACACTAGGTGTGCAATATTAAAGTTCTCTAACTTTAAATTAAACCTAGAAAAAAATGTGTGATCATTCGAGTGCATGCAACCACATGAACTTATCTCCACTACGCCTAGTATAATTGGGTATAATTAGATATAATTGGTTGAGTAAAACTATAGGCAAATTGATTATAGTGGAAATTAATTATGCTTTATGTCTATACTTATTTAGATATAAAACTGCCGGCCCAAATATATAGCATATGATGCTAGTCCAAATTAAAGAATCAACAATTCTAAATTAGTGTATTCCATCATAATACTATGGTTTTTGTCAAAATAATTCGAGAAAGCCAACTTGTAAGAAAAGTAGGTCATTATCATTACCATGTAACACAAATTAATAGATTTGAATAAACGACCAAAAAAAATATATAATATTCCATTAATGCCCATTGACCGCACCATTAAATTGTGGCCAACGATGACGAAATTGGAATTTCATTAACGTTCATTTCTCTTTCGCATTTCAGAATAAGAAGTGATTTGTGGTCAAATAATATATAATCACACTAATAGATCAAACAATAATTAACTATCAATTTGACCAATAGCAGAAATATTAGTAAACAAAAATACAAAATAGGAAAAAAGAAAAAAAAATAGCAAAAGCACATGGGCATGTTGAATATCAGAGGAGAAGAGCGAAAACAGGGGAGGCCGAAGGGCAAAATAGGAAAATCATATTATCAATTCGTCGGTTCGCATGTGGTGGGCTTATCTGATGGTTGGAGCTTTGAATCACCAAATTTCACTCCTTTAATATTTTTATATTTAGTTAGTTAAATAAAAATATATTTAATTATTTAAAATCCCTAGGCATTAGAGAGCACATGATATTCTTCAATGCAGTTGATGTGACAGTATTTACGTATGTATTTGCGCATACGTCTATATATAGAATTAATACATATTTTATTTGACATATAATCATATCGCCTGACCCTTTTTTGTTGCATTCTTGTGTAGTACTTAACTACTTATAATATTTGGTATTATTGGATACAATATTATAGTATCACATACTCCCTCCGTCTCGCCATAAGTGTCTACATTTTCTTATTGGGCTGTCCCATCATAAGTATCTACTTTCCTAATATGGAAACACCCTCTCTCACACAAAAGATGTGGGCTCCACCACTTTTTATCTTTTTACCCTTTAAACACTTCTCTCCTAAATACCCGTGCCCAAAAGAAAGTAGACACTTATCATGAGACGGAGGGAGTAGCATACAAAAATAAAAGTAAAATACTTATAAGATATAAGTATATATATATATATATAGAACAAATGTTACATGAATAAAAGTTTTTATATTTCATAAAAACCGTATGACCAATTAATATCCATTAAACTGTACTCGTATTCGAATTCATTCATAACATAATGACATTTGTAAATCTATTAATGTTTAAGTAGTGAATGAATGTATATTTTGATCCGTTGTACGATATGACATAAGACTCATTAATATTTCAATCGGTCGTCAATAAAATGAGCCATGCAGTCCGGTGGTTCACCTTCAAAAGAACAAATAAAAAAAGTTTAGCAACTAATGAATAATTCTTAATGTAAATTTACTTTTGGAATTTTGGACCATATAGTTTTTTAATGGGAAATTTCATTATTTGAATTACAAAATATTAGAAATAACAATCTTTCTCGGCCAATAATTCTAACATAACACTCTGATCGAACTCCAATAATTTGATATTTTTATAAAATTAATAAAGAAAATCCCAAAAATAGGGCAGAGTAAAAGTGAAGCCGGTGTATTAATGGCTTTCCTTTGGCAAAGGCAACAAACAGTTGTGATTGGTGGAGAGTAATAGTAATGGTGCCTAATCCAATTAATCCAATAGTCAGGTGCACCAATTATTATTATAATTATAATTCAAAAATCAGAATATATTTGTAAATTAATTATATAATTTTAGGAACGAGATGGGCCCCTTTATTTAATAAACTTAATGTTTTCTCAATATTTATTGCTTAACACATTTTTCGTTTTTCGAATTTAATTTCGGTTGGTTTGTTTTGTGAGATTTGAAAAACATTGGTATGAATGCTCTTAATTATCTACCACCATATGAAATTATTACGATTTGGCAGAGTAAAAGTTTCTCAAACTCAATGATATTCAAATTGTTCTTTTATGCTTAGCCTTTTAAATTTAAATTTGTATACTAGATAATCGTAAAACATGAAGTGAAATTTAGAATCATGTTTTCATCTCTTAAACCATTGATCTCGTAATAGATGTTATCTATCACATAGGAACGAAAAGGTTCAATGAAAATGAAAAAAAAATATATATAAATATGACACTTGTCAGCGACTCAAAATAATTTCTAGTCACATCTTTTACGTTTTTAAGATTCTGCACGATAAGGACGGGGTACCAATATAGTGGTCCCACCTAATCTTTTTAGTAATGTAATGTCCAGAAATAAATTCGGCTGTATGTTCCTAACCAAATTTGAGTGCATTTTGTATGTTCATCTAATTTTTTTATGGCTTTTGATATAGCAAAATCTATATCTTAGCAACGAGTTCCAATTTAGGGCAACTTATGATTATAGTCAAAATCAATCAAGGTTTTTAACAAAAATTAAAGCATACCCTAATTAATGAGGACTTCACTCAAATTTGAAAATATTCACTTTTATTAATCAAACCATTCTATTATATAGCATTCACATAATCTAATTTTGACTGAATTTATCAAGTATCCAAAACTGCACTTCACGAAACCAAATCATAATTAACAAACTTTAATGAGTAAACTAAATTTTGCAAATTCACGAAAAAAATATAAATGTTTTTTGCCCCTTTTTTTTACGAAATATGGTAATCACACGTAAGATACTATAAAATGCACGACGTTCATATTTTACTCCGAATATTAGATTGTCTTCACACGTATTTTAAATATTTATCTTTAATAAATTATTTGCAAAATAGACATGACAAATAATACAGTAGTCGAAATAAAAGATGAAACGCGTTTAATAGATATTCTCGTCCTGCAACACCTGTTAATATTCTTGAAAATAAAATAAAACAAAATACAGATAATAAAATCCACCGAAATTCCGTAGATTCCGTATTCTTTTTCTTTTGGATTATTATTTATTTTTCTAACAAAATTTAAGATAAAAATAAAAATAGAAGCATTAATTATGGTGCAAAATTTAATTTACAGCCCCTACCCCTCCCTCGTCCACACTCCCACACAGTAGCCCTCCCTCCAACCATAAGTAGCCCCTCATCTTCTCCCCCAAAACCCCAAACCCTCTCTCTCTCTCTCTCTCTCTCTAGCCACAATTTGAGCTCATAAACTCAAAAATGGCAGCAACAAAGTTGCTTATCTGCATTGCCACCGCTCTCCTATTCATCACCTCCGCTCAAGCCAGAATCCCCGGCGCCTACTCCGGCAGCGCCTGGCAGGCCGCCCACGCCACCTTCTACGGCGGCAGCGACGCCTCCGGCACCATGGGTACACACACACACACACATTTAATTTATCCTAATTAAACCTCCGTTTTTTCTCGCGATTTAGTTAATGAAGTCACATTTATCATTAATTTTGGTTTTCCGATGAACAGGCGGCGCGTGCGGGTACGGGAACCTGTACAGCCAGGGGTACGGCGTGAACACGGCGGCGCTGAGCACGGCGCTGTTCAACAACGGGCTGAGCTGCGGCGCCTGCTTCGAGATCAAGTGCGACGCGGCGCAGGACGCCAAGTGGTGCAACCCGGGCAGCCCGTCGATCCTCGTCACAGCCACCAACTTCTGCCCGCCGAACTTCGCCCAGCCCAGCGACAACGGCGGCTGGTGCAACCCCCCGCGCACCCATTTCGACCTCGCCATGCCCATGTTCCTCAAGATCGCTCAGTACCGCGCCGGCATCGTCCCCGTCAACTTCCGCCGGTATACCCCTCTCTCTCTCTCTCTAAAATTAATGATGCATGCTACACTTGGTTAAATACATATATGCTTACGATATCTATTTATTTCCGAATTCTATAATAAAATTACGTCAAACTCCCCATTTTTCCATTATATTTTACAAAATATTTAATTTTTCGATTTTCATATCACAATTTAGAATATGATTTTTGACGACAGAAGCATTCATTTGGAGATGAATGGAGTATTTATCTACATAAGTATTAATAGTAGATGGCATAGTGTTAAACGTTGTTGGAATTGGGCGGCGACTGTCGCCATTATTGGGTAGAAATGTCATTTTCTTTTAGTAACTACAAAAACGTGACCCCATGTTAATAATTTCTTAAAAGGATTTGTTAGTTTCTTGATTTCGTATGTGAGTTTGTTAATACTGTGTCTTCTTATGTAATAAATTCTACAAACCACAACAATAGATTCGATGCACCTTCTAAATGTCCACTTCAATAACTTTTTTTATGCACCCAAGGGTAGTTTGGTCATTTGGGATTCACAACGAAGTTTCTTATTCTATTTCAAGATCTTGAAGTACATTTGGAATTATCGATATATTAGAAAATTAAAATGTAGAACTAAAACTTGATGAGAAAGGGGAAAATTCTTGTATACATTGGGCCAATTTTATTTTTCTTTCTTGTTTAGATATTCGTATTTTTTTTTAAATAAATTATGGGCTTTTAATTATACGGCGCCAGTTAGTTGCTCTAGATTGGCGCCGTTTAACTAACATAATCCTGCCACCCGCTTTTTTATGCTTTTACTATGTGAATGGACCACTTTGCCCTCAGCATGAGCCTAACCGTAAACCATGCCTGCTCTTTATACCTTGTACTTTATTAGGTATTTTCGGTACTTACATTATTTACTTAGCTCGTATATAGAGTAATAGTAGAATAGTAGAATAATATTATTAATTACGTAAAATAATATTTTCTACATTTGTATACATTCGGCTGTGCTAAATCAATATTGTCTATATATATTATTGTGTCGGATGGCATCTCCGAGTTGATTTACTAAAATGCCCTTCCGTTTATATTTAATTCTTGCGCCAAGTAACGCTGTTTCCATAACTACCCTTTAAGTTGTATTGTCCTTGCACTACAACTTCTCCAACCAACTAGTACAAATCCGTCATTGTATAAGCCCTTCTAGTGAGGGTTGTTAATCATTAATTCAATCTCATTTATGGTTTCATCAATTTTAATAATTTCTCAATTATTACAATTTGTTTTTTTTGCAGGATACCGTGCAGGAAGCAAGGAGGCATCCGGTTCACGATCAACGGCTTCCGTTACTTCAATCTCGTGTTGGTAACCAACGTCGCGGGCGCGGGAGATATCGTGCGTGTTAGCATTAAGGGTGCTAACACGCAATGGATGCCTATGAGCCGCAACTGGGGGCAAAATTGGCAATCGAACGCGAATCTCGTGGGCCAGGCCTTGTCCTTTAGGGTTATCGGCAGCGACCGTCGTACATCGACCTCCATCAACGTGGCACCAGCTAATTGGCAATTCGGCCAGACCTACTCGGGAAAAAATTTTAGGGTGTAGAACAAAATAATTGAGTTTGCTACTTGGTCCTTCGTTTTCAGTTGTTTTTCACTTTTTCCCCTGGAAGAAGGAGAATTTGTAGTAATAGGGACTTGCTATAGGATTATTAGAAAAAAGTGTGAAGGAAAAGTATAAAAAGAAGAAATGTGTGGAGGCTGAAGCGGCTGCAGGGAAAATAGAATGTAGCCCGCAGCTTCGGATTATAATGTATTTTTACAATATTGTTATGGAGAAAATGCTATTTTTAAAAGTAATTTTGAAATTTTTATTTTTATTGTAAGCAACGTTGGAAAATCAATAAATGTTGGGTTATGTATGTTGTGGTTCTTGAAAGAATTGAGGTAAAAGTATAGCACCAAATACAACTCAAAGTTTGCTGTTTTGGTTAATTGAAGTTCTCTCTCTCTATTCAGACCAAATATACTACACTTGATATGCAACAAAAAAATATACTCCATAAATAAATAAATATTGTTAATTTATTTTATATCAACATGAGTCTTTCATAACTTATGGGTGGTGCGAAAAATCTTAGGGGCGAGGGAATATTTAAGAAATTCTGATGCAGGAAGAGCTTCATTGAATCACCATTCCTTCTCCATCAGAAATGTGTATTGCTTGCTTAGGGGAGAGGTGGAGAAAGTCCAATGGAACAAGATGATTTGCAGCAATGATGCTCCACCAAAATGTGTCTTTATCATGTGGCTTATGTTGTGGGGAAGGCTGGTGACTAGTGAGTATCTACAGAAACTGGAAATTCATGTGGAGCAACAATGTAGTTTGTGTAATCTGGATGATAAGAGTATCAACCACTTGTTTTTCCAGTGTGAATTTTCTTCTTTTGTCTGGATAGGAATGCTGAAATGGTGCAAATTGCAAGGGCATGCGGCTGGAAATTGGGAAGCAAAAAAGGAGAAATTATTGTTTAATTGTGGATCCAAAACAAGCAAACAGAGGCTGTACATATTGGCTATTTCTATTGTAGTTTACTGTTTGTGGCGTGAGAAGAACTATAGAAGGTTTCAACAAGTGAGTTCTGATGGAGCAAGTGTGTTGCGATAATGTCAACTTATGGCAGCCTTTAGATGCAGAAGAGATAAACATTTAGCAAAATTGTTATGTCTATAGTCTAAGTTTCTGTTGTTATTGTTGTTATTGTTGTTATTGTTGAGATGGTGAGTCTTAGAGTTTGGAGATGATGTACTGAAACTTCTTATTGGTGACATAAATTCGGTTATTTACCCAAAAAAAAAAAATTAGAAAGTTAAAAATTTGTCAAAGAACGTAAGCAAATTATCCAAAAAGCAGCTCAAGTCTAAAATCTAAATTTAGATTAACTCTAATAAATATATATATAGAACATTCAAACAAATTATATAAGTTACTTTCTCGAATTTTATATGCAGCTAATTGATTTGAATATTCTCACAATATAAATAGATGGGTCTTAATTTATGAAAATTGTGCGGAACATGTGTTTGTTTTCCTTTCAGACAGTATCCAAAAATAGGGTTGATGGCTTGTTTTCCAACTTAGGCATCCCACGAACTGCTTCTACCTTCATTAACCTGTTAAGATTTCGAAAATTTGTATGGTCTAGTTTTCCGTGGCAGTTAATTATTTCTTTCAGTAGACTAGTACAGAAACTCATGAAGACAAAGTTCAATCTGGAGGATGATATAAAGTTTCTCAAAGCCGGTTACGGTTTCTCTCGAGGGTGAACCGTAATCAGCCTGCCTTACACTATTCCCGGTTTCGGGCCAGGCCCAAAAACCGACAGTTCTAGTTCGGGTTAAACCCGCCGGTTCATGGTTCGGCTTGCCAATTTTCGAATTATTTTTTTACTATCTTTTATGCTTTTTTTTAGGAAAAACAAGCTTTATTAATCAATAAAAATCAAAAGCAACGAGTTCTTTGAGCCATAAAGGCCAACTATCATGCCATAAGGCAGTCGAATCTAAATTCTTAGCTAAACTAGCTAATTTATGCGCCGCTCTATTGGCTTCGCTACGAGTATGACTAACAGAGATAACATTAAATTTCTTCACATCCACAAAGAAGTTGAACAAATCCTCACATAAAACATTATCAGCCTCTTTCATATCTTCAATAACATGAACTGTAAGGATAGTTGTGTACATTGAGAAGGATATTTTTTCTACAATTGATAACGAGCGGATCTTATAGCATTTTCAATCGTTACGTTCACGTACGTGTCACTGCCAGATATTTAGGTAAGTTTATATGTATTTGATTAGCTTTAATGTATGAACTATTTATATATTTTTTATCACTAACACTATTTTAGCACCCTCCGATATTTTTTTCTGTGTCCGCCCCTGCACTTGTAAGTGCCATGCATTGCTGCGCGAAGCTCTCCAAGTAACACAGTAGGAGATATAAAGATAGGCTTAGCCGTAGCAAAAATGATTCTCGCTGCTATTATACTAGTATAGTTGTATTATTTTGATTACAATAAAGACATTATGTAATGAATTACTCCCTCCATCCCATTCAATTTGTCTACCTTTACTTAAATGAATGTCCCACTCAATTTGTCTACTTTCAAATAAGGAAAAAAAATTAACCCTTCAAAACCCTTCAAAAGTGGTGGAACCTACTCACTTTCTATCTTTTTACCCTTATTCTTAATCTCTGTACCGAACAGTATGTAGATAAATTGAATGGGATGATAAAACTAACATCAATTATTAATATGAATGAAGAAAATTAACTCATTTTTTATTAGTGAGAAGAATGAAAATTTTAATAAAGACAAGAAGATAAGGTGTAAAAAATAATTTGAAGGAAATAAATTCACAAATGAATATGTTCATAGATTGAAATAAAAATAAGAGAATTAAAAAATATATATGTAATTTTTGTCGAAAATCATCAGTTTAAGACAGCCGATTCCGATTACCAATCCTCTTAAACCATAACCGGCCCTTCTACCTCCGGGTTACGTTAATGTTCAGAAGTGTTGACCGGCAGTTCAACCCCGATTTGAACTGCCGATAATGTAATGTTATTTAAATTATTAAATAAATTTTACATTTATAAAATCAATGTTATTTAAATTATGAAATAAAATTAATTATAAATTTAAAATTAAAAAAAAAAAAAAAAAAAAAAAAAAAGTGGGCAGAGCCCTTCATATTTGAAAGGCACCATTGTGAAAGGACAAACATAGCCCTCCTGGGCCACAAAAATAGTTGGTGCACCGCTGCTGATGCTCTAATAATCCATCCCTATTCCTACATACAAGTACTAATTTAATTCTTTTCGCAACGCTCACTTGAATCATTTGATATAGCAAGGTAAAAAGGAAGCATCCATCCCAATAGTGGTGGTGGTGGTGGTTGCTTTACAAACAAACAAACAAACTGCTCATGCATAAAGAGCTGAGGCCGAAGGCCTCGGATAAGCCGTTGCTTTTCGTGTTTCTTGAGCAATGCTCCTGCATGACTTAGGTTCGTTGTTGGTCTTGGCATGTCTCTTTAACCGGTTAAGTTTTTGCTCGTTTTTTGAAGTGTCCTCCGACTCCTGCAGCTGCTCTAGAGCTGTCACGACCTCATCCATATTCGGCCTTGACCTAGCATCCACGGATAGGCATTGAAGAGCGAGTTGAGCTGCCTTTGCAGCTTGGCCCAATGAATATTGGCCTTCAAGACGGGCGTCAAGAACATGAAGGACTCGACGTTTGTTGGTTAGGTAAGGCTTTGCCCACTCGACCAGATTGTGTTCACCCGATGGACGAGTCTTGTCTATGGCTTTCTTGCCTGATAGAATCTCTAGGAGGACAACTCCAAAGCTGTATATGTCGCTCTTGGCCGTTAGATGGCCTTTTCCACCAACGGGAAATGTCTCGTTAGGCAATGTTATCAGCAAAAGTGGATATACAGCTTGAAATGATTGATAAAAGAGTAAAACATGGATGAAAAATGTCAAATTCTATGTTTTTCGTACCTGTGGAAAGATACTCTGGAGCAGCGTATCCGTAAGTTCCCATAACTCTAGTAGAGACGTGACTTTTATCATCAGTCGGCCCGTCCCTGGCCAATCCGAAATCAGAGAGTTTGGCATTGTAGTTCTGTAATAGAAAACAAGAAAAGAAACACGGAATCATCAACCAATCAACTCAAATTTTACCAAGAAACGAGTATATAGACTAGACCGTTCTGAAACCACATACGGAATCAAGCAAGATATTAGAAGTCTTGAAGTCTCGATATATCACTTTCACTTCATCACTATGAAGAAACGCGAGCCCCCTTGCAGCATCAAGAGCTATTTTCATTCTTAGGCTCCATGACAGTGGCTGGAAGTAAGAACCTCCTAGATCAACATGAAATTAATCAAAATCCGTATAGAAAAACGAGGAAAATAAACATAAAACTGGTCGTTAACGGTGCACTCACTCCTGAATAAGTGATTCTCCATACTGCCCTTTGGCATAAACTCATAGACCAAAAGCCTGTGGTCATCCTCTAAGCAGTAACCAATCAATTTCACGAGATTAGGATGGCGTAACTGACCTAAGTAATTGATCTCAGCCTGTTAACGTTAAAGAAGAGTACGTCAATGAAAAGATAAAGTCCACGTTCAAAACAACACGAATCATCCTCCTAAGTAAATTTGCAAATATAGCAAAAGAAAAGTCCAAAAACACCAACATCAGAACAAGTTTACTTAGATTTGCTGAATTCCCTAAATTATAAGTAGTTTGACGAATCTCTAAACACGCGCACAATAAAGTTCAAACAACAAAATTGCTTCCATACACTAAAAATAAACCTTTAAAAAGGTTAAATTGATACATACCAACCATTCCGTGTGACCCTGCCACCCCTCTTGATTTAGCCGTTTAACGGCTATTACCATACCAGAGCCTGCCCTAGCTGCTGCAAACGTATGCTCGTCAATCCAGCCCTTGAAAACGGAACCAAAACCACCTTCCCCTATCACACTGTCCGGGCGGAAATTTCTTGTGGCCGCCTTGAGGTCACTAAGTGTGAAGCTTTTCATGTTTGAAGACTGCAATATTTCATCTTCACTTCGAGGAGTTGGAGGGACTGATGTCGAAGAAGTTTTGGTGCTTAAATTACTTAACTCAGTCCCATCCCCACTAACCATTTTAGACGAAGAGAGACCTCCATCTACAACCCAGCACAGTCGAATATTAATAGTATTCAAGCAGAATATCACCATAATTCGAACTAATCAGCCTAGTTGTTTCGATTTCCTTTCACAGAACTTCAAAAATGGGATCTTTTAGCACAGAATATGCCATATATATAGAAAAACAAGTTGAATTTACGTATTTGTGTACAATACCAAACAAATGGTAATCAAACAACAAAAGTTTGTATAATCTTTCTTTTTCCTACAAATTTGCGAAACTTATCTTCAGATAATTCATTCAGAATTTCATTCATTTTACAAAAGTAATAAATCATGGAAACAAGAGATGCACTAATAATATATGGTAAACAATATGGAATCAACACCAAATAACTGCTAAATTCATGTAAGCTAGTACCAAATTGAAAGGAAATGGGGATTTCAATATCAAGTTATCATCATTTACCAGTAATTACTAATCTATTAAAATAAAATATCTCCAGTAAAATGTAAAGTAAATAAAAAAATTACAACTGTTTTTCAGCAAGATACTCTCATCATTTCACTTTAATTAGTTAAAAAAAATATTAAAAACTTAAAAAATTGAGAATATACCTGTACCAATCTGAAAAGAACTTTCAGCCTTTATCTGGCTGCTCATGCAAATCCCCATCAAAATCCCTCCAAAAATCGAGCTCAACTATCAGAAAAAACCCACAAACTCAAACCCTAATTCAAGAATCGATTTTTACTTTTTACTAATCACAAGCACAATGAACAAACCCACAAACTTGCTTAAGCTCCGTTGCTTGTAAGAAATGAAGCACAAACCTCATTACCGCCAGCAGATCTATAATATCAATCCCTCAAATTTGTTCCTCTGTCTTTTCAAAATTGGTGCTAGCCCCCCAATCCCTCTCTCTCTATCTCTCTCTAGAGCAAGTTCTCTCTTTGGTGATAAATAAATGAAGAATAGATTAAAAAAGATGCAATCTTGATGGAGAAGGAGGTGACTTTTCCTATATAGAGTTTCTCAGCTGGTGTGTTTCATGTAAAGAAGACTCCTTTTTAAGACCATTTTTTATGGTTAGCAAAATTGACTTCATTCTTGTCTTGACTCTTCTATGCTCAATCAAATCTTCTATCCTCACATTATTACTAATATTTATTTAATTTTATAATAATAATATAATAAATTATTATTATGCTTTATGGATAAATTAGATTTGTTTGGTTGCATTTGAAATATTAACTTAGATTAGTCTAATTGTATATAGATATATGGACATAGGGGTAAGGGTGGACCTATTAAATGAGAATTAAAATGATTTATAAATTATACATATGAATATGATAATGGGAATTAAAAAAATGACTAGGCATAGTACTAAATTAAACGGTTGGTGTTTACATTTAATTAGAAATATAGAAATATAGAATTGAGCTAAGTAGTTGGTCAAGTAAATAAATTTGTGATTAAAAGTTAAAACGTCAGCAGCCTTACTCTTACGAGTTTTTTTTTAAATAGTCATAAATAATAATTATAGATTTTTCCTCATCTAGAAAGGGAAAAAAAAGGTTATTTTAACACACGTCTTGCCTATACATGTCGACATAACAAAATCAAAATTAATTTAAATCTTAGACTTGCTTAATTTGCAGGATGGTTTGTTGCACTTTTGGGTGCAAATTCAAAGAGCACGTGAGGAAAATAATGACTTTATCCAATTGATCAACATAATTAGTTTCTATTCTTGATCATGATTTTAAATCTTTGGAACACATTTGTGGGTTTTAAAATAATCATTTTCGAATGATTAAAGAACAATTAATCTTGACTACCTTAGAAAGTATAATTTCAAATTGCGTAGATGATGGATTTGATGCGCTGTCTTAAGTTTCTAGTTTTGAATATTGTGCTTCGTAATTATCATATTTTGATTTTTAAATGTCTTATTGAGAAAAATGATTGGTGGTTTGGTTTAATTTGTTTATAATTGAGTAAACGTGTGTGTAATTAGGCTAATTAATCTAATGCAGTAAGTGATTTTGCTTATGCGTAAGGATTTGTTCAGTTGACCTTTAATCGTTTTCGATTTGTGTGAATAAGCATTAAGAACAAAAGTCTTTCACACAATGATAAAACTACATTATCATTTTATGATACACATCAGACAAAATTTGTTGGAGGAATTGGGAATAATTTAAGTTATACTCCCTCCATCCACGGATACTACAGCTTGTATTACGTTTTGGTCCGTCTACAAAGAATTTAGTATTTCTATTTTAGGACATGATGATATCACTTCATTATATTTTAAACCTCATATAAATTCAAAATGATGGGTCCCTTTCTTCACTCAAATATTAATATTTATCTTACTTTTCTTAAAACTCGTGTCACCAAAAATGAACTCTACTATTCGTAAACGGAGGGAGTAATATTTTAAAAATCGTGTGAAATTTAATTAGGTAAATGTTAGATTTTCACGTAAATCTGTATATTCCTTTGGTCTTGTTCTTCGTATTTAATTATCTGTATTCATAACAGTTACAAAATTATACACGGTCAATTTATCTGGAGACAATTATACACGGTCAATTTATACGATATTGGATTTTGTATTGGATGTATTTTGTGTATTTTTTTTTTTAAATTGCAATGACTATTTATAATGAGAACATTGTTGCGACGCGAGGTTCAAATAAATTCGAATAACAAGCTGAAACTATTTTTATATATACATGAAAAAAAATGCGTTTATTGAGCAATTTTCACGCTTAGCATGTGACTATAAAGTGCATCACATAAGCAGATAATTATAAGATTCGAATTGGCTGAGAATTAGAATTAAAAGTAAAATTAAAATAGGAAATAGTTAAAAAAAATGTGGTTGTATATGACAAAGAAACAAAATCAACCAACTAAACAGATTCCCCTAGAATTTATTTAATGAAAATAATCAAAAAGAAGACAATTTGCCACGTTATTCCAACTCGAACAAACGAGAAGAACAAAAACATCTGTATACAAAAAACAATTAATTTTAAATTTTCCCAATACGGGTCGGGTTATTGGATTTCTAACCCGCCTTTTCGGAAAAAAAAATACACATATTGAGGGAATTTCTAGGTGCTCTAGTTTACTAATCATAACAAATAAGTCAACATTTATCTAAACATAATTTTTTATATATTTTTAAAATAATGCAATTACTACACCATCTTTATTTTTCAATCAAAATGTCCCAAAAAAATTTCCATGAAAGTTTGTCTAATGTGTACCTTAAAATGACATCTTTTACCTATGACATGACATAAATTAATTACTGAATTACAATAGCAAAAAAAATATAAAATGATGTTATAACTGCATCATCTTAAAAATTGTGGTGAATTTGCAAATTCTAGTATGCATTTTGTAATTTCCAACAATTAATACTAAAAAAATAATATCATATACAGTATACATACATATAGCACAGATTAATTAAAAACAAAAGTCCATTTTGTAACAAATTCTCACGATATCCTCTGAAATGAGAACAAACAAAAAAATAAAAAAATACTTAAAAAAATTGTGTTTTCCTTCAGAAATTTAAGACTTTATCATTATTGATTGTTGGGCCAAGAAATTGGGCCTTCAGAAACCAGATAATTTGGGCTTCAGGCCCAACTTAAATGACCGTTGCTAGGAATGATGGATTGCAGTTTGTTTTATGACGTACATTTTTTCTTATAAACTATATTTTTCTTTTCTATTTTTGTTGATAATTCCACCAACCTCTGCTTCTGTACAATAGTTTGATAAAATGATAAATGTGGAGTGCTCTGTAAAATTATAATTTTGTATAATAATTTTCTAAAATATCATATTCGACATTCTTGAGTTACTCCGAAATCATATACAAAAATTCACAATTAGAGCTATTTTACTTCACTTTAAAATTATCAATAATAATCTACGGCACATGAGACATATAAACCGCACTAAAAAAATCCTATTCAAATAAAAAGAATTGCTGGGTAATTTTTAAGGTTTTTTTTTTTCTTATTATTTTTTTATTAGGGTGGGTGGTGGGGATGGGGGTAGGGGTTGTTTGGTTAAAACATAAGAATTCCCATCACAGATCCCTATAAAATCTGCAGTCTGAGCATTGTAAGTTGTACCTTCAACTGTTAATTTGAAATAACCCCTTTACATCTTGTCCACAACTTTATAAACGTGTGTGTGTGTGTAATAATGTGTCACTTTTGAAGTACATTTTCCTTTTAATTTTGAAAGTTTGAAGAATAAAATCTGTTTGATGTCCAAATATCACTACATCTCTCATCCTAGAATGGGACTTTAATTTTTACTAACATCTTACATTTTTTTTTTCTTTAATTTTCTCCTTATTTGCATAATGTAATAGTATGATTTGTTGTTTTGGCGTACACACACACTCTATTGTATGTACGTAATTGAATTTTATCACTGTTGAGCTCTATAATAATAATAATTATAATAATTATCTTTTGACATGCTAAAATAAGTTAGGTTGGATTCATGTAGAGTGATCTGTTTGGTGACCTTGCGACTAACGACTTCTGAGTATATAGACATTATGATTATCTTTTAAAAATCGAAAAAATTAATTTAAAATCTTAAGAAACTTAAGGCAACAAAATAAAGGTTAGACAATATCAAACACTATAGGTTAGAGGATTTGATCAAATACTCCCTCTGCCCCAATATAAGTATTCAATACTTTTTGGACACGTATATTTAGGAGAGTGACGATTAAAGGATAAAAAGATAGGAAGTGTTGAAGCCCACTTTTTTTTTGTGAGGGAATATAATTTTCATATTGGGTATGTACACTTATATTGGGACAGTCCAAGATGGAATTCGAGATACTTGTTATGGGATGGAGGGAGTAATACTTAATAATTAAGGCTTATAAAGTCCCTTCGTGGGTACTCAAACGGTAATAGATCTTGCTAAGTAAACGAAAAATTCTCGAGTTCAATCTGTATCGCTTCTATTTTCCAAATAAAATAAAATAAAATTAGGGCTTATAAATGTTTTTCTTTTAATTACACTCCCTCCGTCCCCCAAAAATGTGATCCAAATTTGATTACATGTAAGATATAAAATATTAATTATACCACACTTTTGGGGAAGGAAAGAGTAATACAATTGAAAAAAATACTATAAAAACACAGTAGAATTGTAGTGGAGAGAGAGAGACAGAGGGAGGTGGGTGGTGGGTCAGTGTTTGGGAGAGTGGATCAGATTAGGATCTCCCTCAATTTTACAATACGTTTGACATGTCTACATCAACAATTGTCTTTTCCAATCATACCCCTTCTGCAAACACACACACACACTAAAAAAAAAAATAATGATAAAAACATTACAGGATCGAAAAATGCGGATATTTTTTAAACTAAGTTCATATATAATTGGTTTAGTGTTTTTTTAAGAAAAAAAATAAAAATAGATGGGAAGGCCAATTACAAGAGTTGAAAATTCCTAGCATATTTAGCAAAACCGTCTACCACGTTATTGAAATCACAACGAACATTCTTAATTTTGAAAGAAACATTAGATTCTAAAATTAATCTACAATTTCTGAAAATGAAACTAAATTCTAACATGTCTCTTAGACTAACTTGTTTTTTTTTAAAGGAAATTGCATTAAAATTACGAAATATTCGAAGGTGCAAGCTCTCTTAGCCAAGCTGGAAAATTAGAAGTTAAACCGACGGACTTGAAATATGCGTATACTGCGCTAAAAAATGAGCCGCTCTCATAGTAGATCTATAAGCATGGAACACCCCGACAACTAACACATCACGTGTGACCTCCATAATATCTTGTATCTCTTCCGGCAACAGTTCCGCTGCTTCATCCGGGTTAATCAAAATCCGAGCCACTGTAAACGAGTCTGTAAAGATCTTAGACTAACTTGTTATACATTCGGATCATCTGATTTAGTGTTTGTTTCTTCAGTATGATTCAAGGATTATTTTTATAGTAAGTCAGAATTTATGTAGAGCAAACATTTATTTAGAAGGGTAAAGCTTTGTATTTTTTTTTTTTTCAAGATTATTTAATATAGATTAGTATATTTAGGATCGGAGAAAGATTTGTTGTCTCCTCTGAACCCTAAAGATTAGCTGTGGATTCTCGTGAAAACAGCTATAGCTGCAGAGGCAAATATCAGCCTATATATAAATATATATTAATATTAAATCTAAATATATAGAGTCTATGAAATAAATTAATATTGAAATGAATATTTGTTGGTGTTTTACATGGAATTGGTTAGAAAAACCTGAAATGTTCTGGTGATCTCAGGTCCTAAATCTCGTTGCCCTTCTCTCTTTGAAACGTGACAAATTATTTTTTTGCAGACTATCGAAAAACTCAGTTGACCTAAATTAGAATAACACTCAAAATATTATTCCGAAACAAGGTTTTAAGACATCACAAACTAATGTCACCTCAATATTTTTCATGTCACACTAGCTGGTTATTTTCTCGAAATTCATTATATTCTATTCTCGTATCATTTACCAGATCATGTATAGTATAAATTTAATAATTTTATGTATCGTTAGTATGTACTTTGATCTAAAATTATAAATGTAATCTTGTTAGTTCGTTTTTAAAATCATAGCACCTTCCTTGTATATGGTAAATGTAATATATATGTATAAACTCAAAGTTGTTAATTTTAGGCTTCTAGCTTCCTTGTGGAACTATGAGTGACTTTGATTTATTTAGATAAAAAGGGACGGAGTATTTGTAAATGTAAAAAATATGAATTAATTAACGTTCACTACAAATTCTTATTTTTATATTTTTTGTAATACGAAAAGAAAAATACAAAAGATGAGGTCGCCGGAAAATATATGAAATTCCTAAAGATCTGTCCACTATGATTGATTGATATTTCATTTTTCCCCCTAACTAATAAAAAAAATCATTTTTTAATAGTATGAGTGAATGAATATAATACATTTACTCTACATATATATCATAATTAAATAAATATTTATTTAATGTCGAGACAAAGTTCAATAAAATTTGAGGTATGATCAATTAGGACCCATAAATGAATAGCACCATTTTATCTATCTATTTATTTAGTTTTGGCATAATTATTATGTCACGCTGAATCTCCAAACAGTTACTCCTATCTTTTCCACGAAAAAAACAACTTTTCCTCTTGAAAGTAGTTGGAGCTACGTGAAAATAAATAAAAATTATTAGGTGAAAATAGGAATTTTGAGGAGTTAATTAATTAATGGGGAAAAAAATCAAAAAAAAGGGGGAGGGAAAAAACAGACGTAACGTTTCACTGACAAAACTGAGAAAGAGGGAGGGGTTGGGACAACAAGGTCCTGTCTTTATCAATTTCGTCTCCTTATGCCGTGAAACCCGGACTACAGTCCCACACAATCACCCCCTACTGGGCCCCACTTTACCCGACCGGCTCTGTCGATGCTACACCGGGTGAAATATGATCATACGGGCGACGAGTACCGTGCATCGCCGTATGTGCATTGAAAATATTGTAGTATGAGAGTTATGTTTCACTCTTCGGTGAAACCGCAACGGGCGGGCTTGGGCCCGGAACCGCCGGTTCCAGACTTCCAGGCCCGTGGGCAGGTCTAGTATGAGTTGTGGTTCCTAATTTCTAATTTTTCTTGTATAATTTGTGTTGATCACATAATGTATTTTTCCAACTGCGTTGATCGAATGCTGCATTAAGTGAAATATGTATAATGTCATACTGGCGAACAAATAACTAGTGTGTCTCCGCGTATATGTACGGAAAGTGAATCGTATAGTTTGTGTTGATCGCGGAGTGTACTTGTCCGACTTTGTCGGTGAATTGCTACATTAAGTGAAGCATGCAGAACGTTGTTCATTTATATGGGAGGTAAATTGGATGAGTTGTGGTTCCTAATCTTTATTTTGCTCGGATAGTTTGTATCGATCATAGAGTCTACTTGACCGACTATGTTGATCGATGCTATACCGAGTGAAATGCGTAGAATGTTGTATTAGTGATAAGTATCGCGTGTTGTGTATTTGTATGATAGGTAAATTGAATGAGTAGTGGTTCTTGATTAGTATTTTTCTTTCATATATTGTACTATAAATCATGGTGTGTAGCATGAAGCAGAGCATTTGGGTTATATGTGAAAAGGCATTTAAGAAGAAATGTGAAATATTATCGCACTACAGTGCTATATATATTGAACTACATTGTGTATCATGACACAATTTTTTTTATTGTCCAAATTTAGGGCTTACCTTCTTTACAACTGCTTCAACTTTACTCAAATTTTGAACTGTAATCTCAAAATTAATTAAATTAGTATCTTTAATGTAACAATTTAAATGAAAGCCGTGTTATATTACTAGAGATGTCAAATTGATCAAGACGTGCTGACTCTATCCGAGCATATCGGCCACAGGCAGGGTCGGGGGCCGATCCGAGTCCACCAGGCTTGACGCCAATTCGAGTCGGAGTGGATCGGTCTAAAATTCATTCGGACATCTATTTTATACACTAGTATTTAGAAATAAATTAGTTATACTCAAGTTTACAAAAATACCCTCCAAGGTCCCACCATCTATCAAATTATTACCACAAACTCCAACCCACAATGCTGTGGGAATTGAAAAAGGAAAGATTACGGCAGTTTTTTATCTCCCGCGTGAGTGTGTGTGTAAGAAAAGATTGTTTGACTACTTTTTGAAATAAATAATACCGACTACAAGACAAAACAACCCTAAATAAATAAAATCCTTCCCCACCATTGAGAATCCACTCATACATATCCCTCTCGGCGATTTTTCTCTCTCAAACATCGCTCAAACAATTGTGGTGGTCCCAAATTAAAATCGAGAGGGATCTTCACAGAAAGTGGAACTGGTGGTCCATCCTCTACCCAAATTTCCGACAGTGAAAGCGGCAGCAATTATTTATAAAACATGTCAGGACTACAGGTTAGTAGCGCAATCTTTAATTATTTAGATTTTAATTTTATATATGAATTACTTCTTTGAATTATTATAAACAATGTTCGAATTGTATTGTGTAGAATATTATAAATAAGGATTTTAGGGTGTTTGAATTATGTAAGGGCCATTGTCAATTTGATCCCTCTCGGTTAGACGAAGATCCCTCTCGATAATAACTAAATCCCGCTCGAGCGGGATTTTAAGAAATTGATGGAAGCCCGAGAGGGAAATTAAATTTTTAGGTAGGGATTTAATTATAAAATTTACCTATGAAATTGTTTTGTAAATTACTGCAACATATATTAATATTTGTAATTTATATGTGATTTAGTCAATATTTCGCAATTTTGGACGAATAATTATAATTTGATTACATATATGATTCTGTTGAATTATAAGTCATTGTAAATTAGATCCCTCTCGGTTAGACGAAGATCTCTCTCGATAATAACTAAATCCCGCTGGAGCGGGATTTTAAGAAATTGATGGAAGCCAGAGAGGGAAATTAAATTTTTAGGTAGGAATTTAATTATAAAATTTATCTATGAAATTATTTTGTAAATTACTGTAACATATATTAATATTTGTAATTTATCTGTGATTTAGTCATTATTTCGCATTTTTGGACGAATAATCATAATTTAATTACATATATGATTCTGTTGAATTATAAATGCATTGAGACATTGATAAATTAAATCCCTCTCGGTTTTACCAAGATCCCTCTCAAGCTGCCCTAAATCTTGCTCGAGCGGGATCGTAGTCATAATAGAGATGACCGAGAGGGAAATTACATTTTTATATCATAATTTAATTTCTAAAATTATATATGAAATTGTTTTGTTAATTATACACTTATATATAAAGTTTCTAAGTTTCGTAATTTATTACGTAATTTTTTATTTGGAATTGGTTTGCACGTTCGAATTATATATAAATTTGCGTAATTTATGCTGTAATTTATGTTGGTTTGTTATTTTTTTTAGAATTATTTCGGAATTAATTTGTTGCTTTGATTTTTGTCATTAGATTGTATACAAGAGGCCCGACACAATTAACCGTTTGTCGACGGTTAGCACGTCCTACAAAACGAGTGTATTTGAAGATGTTAGAAGGGTATTACGTGGCATTGGAGGACAGGAATTGCTTGATAGATTTATGATGGGATGCTTCGGACACTTTACTCATTGGAATCCAGGACAGAAGTGTGCGATGGCAGTACATCACGTGTTGTCACGTGAGATCCAGTATCCCGGTGTTGAGGAGCACGAGATGTGGTTTCATATCAACGGGATGAACCTCCGTTTTTCATATCCGGAGTATGCTTTGGTGACTGGTTTGAACTTTGGCTCGTCCGACTTTAGACCATCGGAGGATCACGATATTCGAAACGTGGAGGTTTATCGACGGTTCTGTGGCGGAATGCAGATCAGTGTGGCTGACTTACTGGATCGATTTACCAACACACGTGACACGATCCCCGATCCAAATGGTGATATGTACCTCCGCGTCGCCCACGTGTTAGTGTTGTACTTGTTTCTGCTTGGTTACGAGTCGAAGAAGTTCTTTCATTCGTGGGTGTGGAAATTGGTGGATGACTTAGATGTGTTTAGCCGTTTTCCGTGGGGAGCATACACATTCTTGAATTTGAGGCACTACGTGAATAATGTGCAGAGTAAACAGAAGTACCACTTCTACAGACTTGTTTGGGCTTTTCACGTCTGGTCCCTGGAAGTCCTTCCTGATTTAGCTGCTTCAGTTGGTAGAGTTGTTAACCAGACAGGACGTCATCGCTGCCTTAAATGGAAATTTAAAAGCAGACCTGGAATGGAGCTTCAGCCTCTTTTTGAACTACAGGTAATAAATAACTCAACTAATTAAATAATTAATTTAATTATTTTTTATACTTAATTTTTTATATTTAATATTTTATTCATTGCAGTATGGGAATTTTGAGCCATCAGAGACAATCAATGTATTTGTCAAGTCCCCATACGCAACCTTAAAACGGGACATGAACCATTTCCAAGAGATATCATTCTCAATTGGCCCAACACCTATCGCAAGTGGAAAAACATGCTCGTTGGCATCTTTCGTCATAGCCACCAATAAGACGCCTCTATTTTTGCCCTTCAGATGGGTGCCATCCACAACGATCACAGGTCTCATATTCAGTGGATAAGCAAGTCTGCAAGCGCCGAGAGCTACAAACAAGTGCTCAAACCTCCCATCATCGCCAACAACTAGATCAGTAATCGTGCCCGATTTGTTTCCTTAAGCATGTGAAGATAGCAAGGCAGCAACTGGAATGATTCAACATACCCTCCATATATCATTTGTATAGCTGTATGTCGTGCTCGCAGCGCCAAATCATATAAAATGGTCATACCGAACTCGCGTTGCATCTCCTCCACAATGGCTTTAGGCTTCATGATTTCACACTCTATTCTAATTTTTCGAGCAACGTACGCTGCAACCACATTCATCTTAATTTTCCTGGGAGCAACACGTCCTAACTGGCGAGTGCATGCATGTTCAGGATTAAATCTAAACACATACCAAGTATCGGTTCCACGTGATGATGCACGGAGCTCGAATGGGCAATTTTCCGAACGTTTACACTTCCACTTGAGACGCCTCGTGTCAGACGTGGGAACTTTGTATTCGGCTCCTTTCTCCATGTGCCACAATCCAACTGCAATATTTAGGTCATGTTTGCTGTCGAAAACAGCACTAACTCGCAACTCAGCATCATCCGTCGGATCACGTTCTCGTGACACGAGAGAAATCGTAGCATGAACCGGAATCACTGGAACTAACCAATTGGTTAGATCATCAGGATTGACCCCTCCGCTAGAACGAACCCATGCACTGTGCTCCACCATCGTAAATTCTTGTAAGTCTTCCTCGGTCTGTTCCTCAGATGAATCACTATCAGATTCTCGGGCATAACTTTCCTCATATTCATCGTCTGAACTACTATGTACGTTGAATTCTAACTCATTATTATGTGTAATAGCTCTCTCGGAACCACGACTCTCTGGAAAAAAAGGTATGGGATCCGTGGACGTCGATCCGTAATTGTGTCCTCCTATAGGGTATGAGTCAGCAACAAATTCTGATGAAAGCAACTGTTGCTGGATACATTCCATTTCATCAGAATATGTTTGCCCTTGGTCGTATTGAAAGGATGATGCCCCAGGATCTTCGAAAGACGGAACATATGCGTCTATGTGGTTGTGGATCAGATACACAGTTGGGAATGACTCCTTCAAGCACAACTGAGCAAATTGTTGATCATTGCTCAAGAGAGATTTCATAATGCGTCCAGTACGACATGTCGATAAGTAATACATCTCGTACTGTGTGCTCATCGAATTTTGGTGCATCATAACATCGATATTGTATCTCAAATTGATGAGAGATGGAGTGGCGGTAAGAACTTGAGTAATCTGTTATGAACCGCCCACGTATGTACAATGGTGCCATTGTCCGCCGTATTTGACAGTGAAGTACTTCCATTCATCCATATTCTGAAATATTGAACGGGGTTCATAAAAAAAATATTAAATCCACATAATCAATTACAAATATTAATATATTTTGCACTAATTCACAAAAAAAATTCATAAATAATTTTTATAATTAAATCCAGACATTATAAATTAATTTCCCTCTCGGACATCTATATTTTTTAAGAAGATCCCGCCCGAGAGGGATTTACAATTTGTCGAGAGGGATCTTCTTCAAAGAGAGCGGGATTTAATTTAATAATGGTTCAATGCTTTTATAATTCAACATAATCATATATTTAATCAAATTATGATTATTCGTCAAAAAATGCGAAATTATGGATAAATCAAAAAAATTACAAATATTAATATATTTTGCACTAATTCACAAATAAATTTTATAGATAATTTTTATAATTAAATTCAGACATTATAAATTAATTTCCCTCTCGGACATCTATATTTTTTAAGAAGATCCCGCCCGAGAGGGATTTACAATTTGTCGAGAGGGATCTTCTTCAAACCGAGCGGGATTTAATTTAACAATGGTTTCTTGCTTTTATAATTCAACAAAATCATACATTTAATCAAATTATGATTATTCGTCAAAAAATGCGAAATTATGGATAAATCAAAGAAAAATTACAAATATTAATATATTTTGCACTAATTCACAAATAAATTTTATAGATAATTTTTATAATTAAATCCAGACATTATAAATTAATTTCCCTCTCGGACATCTATATTTTTTAAGAAGATCCCGCCCGAGAGGGATTTATAATTTATCAAGAGGCATCTTCTTCAAACCGAGCGGGATCTTATTTATGAAGGCCCAGGCATAATTAAAAAACTCTAAAATGCATATTCATAATATTCTACTTAATAAAACGAAACAAATATGAAATAATTAAGAAATTATTCAAGCCCTAAAATAAACCATTAATTACAAATTATTCCACAAAAAATTCAACAAAATTAATTAACTAATTAGAAGATTACTAACATCTCTTCCTTATTTTTTTCACGTTGGCTTCACTACTGAAGGAACAAAACTACCAATTTTTAAAGTTACAATGGTTATGGTGTGTTCTCAATCTTCACTGCGAAAAATTATATAGAGGAGAAGGTAAAATTGGTACAAGTTCACATGAAAGTTAAAAGATGAATTTTCACATCCACAGTAGAAATGTGTAAGATGGCGTGTTTCATAGTCTGCATTGTGTAAGAAATTAACTTCATGCATGTTTGATCAAAATTTATTATTTCACGTGCAAAAATTAAATTTCCCGCTCGACAATTCTTAAATCCCTCTCGAGTGGGATCTTCAAAAATCTCGAGAGGGATCTTCATTTTTTTGCCCATTGTCCGAGAGGGATCTTCATGTTTTTGGTTCTTCATGATATTATTGTTCTTTTGGTATAGTTTACATATTTTTCGGCCTTCAATATTTATTTATCTGTGCGTACTCATGTATGCTAAATAAATAGATTAAATAATATTTTACTAAATAAATAATCTGTAGAATTTAAAATTCAAACAATAATGGAATTATAAAGTCACAATGATTGTGCAAGATAATGACACAAAGACAAAAGTTATGACACATGTAAGAGATTCCCAATCTTTGGCAACATTTTCAATTAAATATGTCACAATCCAAGGGTAAATTCGTCCACTCACCTCAAACTTGTGCATAACTAATTTGTTTGAAAATAGAGGTGTATAACAAATTTTTTAAAAGGCAAAGTGAGTATATTGGGATATTGAGACTTAATAAAATGCTACAGTATTACATCTATTGTGAATATGTGTATAAATAAATTATACTCCATATAGTTAGATAATATTTTGTGAAATTAAATATACAAAAATTGTGGGGGTGGCATCAATGTAGTCACACTCAAGGTCTAGTAGTCTAGTCACGTCGAGGGGGCAGGTTTTGCAGAAAATGGGAAAAAGTGGAAGAGTGAGAAAATTTAAAGGTGAGCAGTGAAATATCACCCCCCTATACCCTTGATGATGATAGTTGCAAAGACCTAGGCTATTGTACGCTGGAAGAATTTCCCCATTATTGCACTTTCTCTCTCTCTCTCTCTGATTCTCTCTCTCGTTGACCCCTCCTTGCTCTCTCCTCTTTCTTTAGTCTCATTCCTCAGACAAAGGTGTAATTTTTAATTTATTGTATTTCTATTCTATTAGTCTATGAAAACAAAAGAAAAAAACTAGGGAGTGTGTGTGTGTGTCTCTCGTTGTTATAAGTGTAGCCATTTTAGCTCAGACATAACTACGTCAGGATCACAACTTTTAGAAAGAAAAGAAAAAAAAAAGCCCACTTGTTTAAATATTTTTCTTGTTTTTCTTTACTTACTTACTTCCTCTCTCGCGTGATTCTTGTTTGTTTTCTTGCTCCTAATTTTGCTTTCCAGATCTCCATTCTTCGGAGGGAAAAGGGTTCTATCTCCCTCTCTCTGTTTCTGTCTCCTTGTGTAAAGATTGGATTTTTGTCTGAAATCAAGAAATGGGATGTGGAGAAAACAGGGTTTCTTGAACATAAGTGTAAGCTCTGTTCTGCTTCATGGTTTTGCTTCTTTTGTCTTTTTTAATTCCTTAAACTCTGCTAAATGTGTTTTTCTTTGCATAGTGTGTACTCATGCAGAGCAATTTCTTTGAATTCTGTCAAAAAAATTAATCTTTCTGAGCAAATTTTTATGATGTGCTTTCTTGAAGTTATTTTGATGGAATTTGGTATCTCATCATATTTTCCTTTTGTTTTGTTTTCCCCTGTTTCATCCACATTATCTTCTTGAAATTAAGAAATTGAGTATGTTTGATTTTGATTCGTTTATGTTGAAATAGATGACAGTTTATTTATATGCAGCTGTGTCTGAAAAGAAGTAGTGCTTATGTGGAATTTTGTATGCAGGAGCTTCAAATATTAACAGAATATTGAGCATGTGGAACTCATGTCTTATTTAGATTAATGTACTAATTTCAAGATTTTTGTAGTTCCTTAGTTTAGTTGTTTACATTTTTTATATGTTTCGATTTTATATTAGTTTCCTTCATTTCTCCATATGATTGTTTGTTGTGAGTTGCTAGTTGTCTGATTTCTATGAAGTTTGTTGGGATTTTTGGAGGAAAAAAAACAACTAATAATTTATGCAATATATTTTCTTGATGATTCCATATTTTGTTCCCTATTTTTTAAGAGCATTTTGGCTGTAGATATATCTTGAAATTCAGAATGATCTTGATTATGCATAGATTTTCCTATGATTAGGAAAATTCAGTTCATGGTGCCATGAATTTCTTATTCCAATCTACTTTGGAAAAAAAAAAAAAAAACTTCACATATCCGAATCAGAAACAATTTGTATCAAGAAATTGCTGAATTCATTGCAATAGTCTGTTGATATCTATGTGTCAATCCAATTTGAGAGCTTATTTCTTTCCTTTTCTTCACTTATGTTTGAGTTTATCTATTTCAAGATTGATATATCGTTTCTAGAATTCGCGTAGTGAGTTATATGTTTGTAATCACGTCGTATATTTTAGTTTAGAGCCGCGTTTGAGGCCAAGTTACATCATGTTTGTAGCAAATTCTTGGGATTCCATTTTTTAGGTTAATTAAATTATTAAATTTTTCGAATTTGAACCACATTCAAGAACTGAGGTTATAATAGGAGTAAAGTCTTGTTTGTGGTTTAGTAATTCCATTTTTCTTGGTTGATTAAATAAGTTGATTATATTTGAATCACATTCAATAAAGCATGACGTAAATGTAGTATAATGGTAGTAAATTATTGTCAGTTTGTTTGGTGATTCCATTTTTCTTGGTTGATTAACTGAAATTGATTATATTTGAATGACATTCAAGAAAGCATGATATGAATGTAGGGTTATTAAAATCTAAAGATGTGTTGTGAATTGCTATCAGATAATTATGAAGAGTTTGAGGTCATGGGCAGAGTTTGTGTTGGGAGATGAAGGAACGGCAGCGGTGGCGAGCTGAAGAGGATGCATTGCTGCGCGCGTACGTGAGGCAATACGGGCCGAGAGAGTGGCACCTCGTTTCGGAGCGTATGAGCGAGCCCCTCAACCGGGACGCGAAATCTTGTCTCGAAAGGTGGAAGAATTATCTCAAGCCCGGCATCAAGAAAGGATCCCTCACCCAAGACGAGCAGTCGCTGGTCATCCGTTTGCAAGCCAAGCACGGCAACAAATGGAAGAAAATCGCGGCTGAGGTCCCCGGCCGCACCGCCAAGCGACTAGGCAAGTGGTGGGAAGTCTTCAAGGAGAAGCAGCAACGCGAGCACAAGGAAAACAACAAGACAGTCGAGCCGTTGGAGGAGGGCAAATACGACCATCTCTTGGAAACTTTCGCCGAGAAGCTTGTTAAGGATCACAACACTGCACCAATGCCTACTTCCAATGGTGGATTCCTCCACTCCGATCAATCCACCGCTGCTCCCTCGTCTCTCCCTCCGTGGCTAGCTAGCTCTACCTCGACTGCAAAGGTCCTACAATCATCTCCATCAGTCACACTCAGCCTCTCGCCTTTGACAGTGCCACCACCACCACCAATTCCATGGATGCAGACCTCTGATAACAACACCTCACATGGACTTATGACGACTCTCGGGATTGGAACCCTAGTCGGGGACAGCATGCTCGTTCCCGAGCTCGTTGAATGCTGTCGGGAGCTTGAAGAAGGCCACCGGGCTTGGTCTGCACATAGAAAAGAAGCTGCATGGAGGTTGAAGAGGGTGGAGCTGCAGCTGGAGTCGGAGAAAGCTAGTCGGAAGAGGGAAAAGATGGAAGACGTGGAAGCTAAAATCAACGCGCTAAGGGAAGAACAGAAGGCGACGATAGAGCGTATTGAGGCCGAGTACAGAGAACAGCTAGCCGGATTGAGGAGGGAGGCTGAGATGAAGGAGCAGAAGCTGGCTGAGCAGTGGGCCGCGAAGCACGTTCGCCTCACGAAATTTGTTGAGCAGATCGGGTGTCGCTCCGTCACCGGAGACCCGACCAGCGGCAGATGAAGGTCGTTCCATACTTATACTGAAAGCATTTCTGGGAATTATTGAATAACTTTGTTCTTTAATGTCAAAACTGCATAGGACTGCTTTGTATTTGATCCAAACTGCTTTGGTTAACTTCATCTCTCGCTATAACTTACATTATCGCTAAATATATTATTTTCTTTGCTTTCATCCTTTTCATCCACCATATTGGTTGACGGGATATGGTTATTCCTGCAAAATTAAATAAATAAGAAAAAATACGATGCAAAAACAATATGTGATGAAATAAATTTGATGTATAAATCAAGATGATACTATAACACAAAAAAGAAAAGAGAATTATTAATAACCTCCTCAAAATTAAAGACATACAAAAACTAGAAAAATATTGAATAAATTATATATTATCGTGTCGATATGATAACATGCCGTGATACAATATTTTCGTGTCCATATAGTGTTTGAATCGATAATAACTGGAATATGTAAGTCTAATAATAGTATTTTCGTATTACATACGTTCATGTCGTACTATCGTGCCGTGTTAAAAAATATCAGATCTGCTCATACGTACGTATTTATAGAGTAAGTATATAAATTTGAGTTAGAAGATTTTTCATATATCAAATAGGTGAAATTATATCCCAACAATAATAGTAGTTACAATAATTATAATCATAAAATGTAGAGATTAGAGAAATCTTTCAGTTTTCGAAATATCAAATTTAACAGTTGAAGAATGAGAGAGGGAGAGAGAGATTTGTAACATTAGGCATTTTGTGTGATTGAACTTTGCATACTATAATGGGCCAGTAACTGGGCCTAAGGGCTTTTGAATGTTTGTTATAGAATTTATAATGCTTCATGGGCTATTATTTCTTTTTCTTTCTTCTTTTTTATTAAAATAACTATTGCCTATAAAAAAACACAAATTTAAGAGCATTTGTTGTTTCAGACTTTCAGTTCAAGATCAAAGTCCAATGAGTAAAATGTTCATGATTTGCACTTTAATAAATTATCCTTTTAATAATGTATATATACTATATATATCAAGAATTATTATTTGTATTTTTTTTGTACATATATACACGCATATGCATAAGTATATATAGTGCATTTGCGTGCATAAATTTCGCTCATTTTATCAAATATATATATTTATGTGCATTCTTTTGTAGATGGATTGCCAAGACTTAAATAGATTTGATTTAATACATTTTGAATAGTAACTTAGTGTAATATTTGAATATATAATTTATAAAATCTGTTAAAAACTTAAAATATAGGGAAGAAGAACTAAATAAAAGAAAATTCATTAATTAAAATAACACAATAATTCGAGAAAAAGTACAACATAATGCATAAATTAATGCTTCAGGGATATATAGGCCCTTTTATTTCGGTTGGGATCCTCTGTCCCGAAATCCCTGTCCCACCATGTCTCTTCCTCCAAAACGCCACCGTTTTGGCCTTAAAAATACTTCCCTCGTGTTTCTCTCGCCCAAGATCGGCTCGGCTCAACTGATAAACAACTTTCCATTTTTCTTGTAATATTTCCTTAACAATCTTTTCACGATATGGGTATTATCATTTTCGATTTTCCGTCGTTTTTTTGCCTTTCTTCTCCATCGTCCTCGGATTACACCTCTGAGTTTTTTTTTTCTTCTAATTGTTTCCTTACGCAAAAGAAATAATCAGAAGCAAATCGTTTCCAACTACGGAATTCCGATTCTCAAACAATTTTGTCTTCCGTCTCCATCTTCCTTCTCCAACTACGGAAAGAAGATATCAATGGAGATCTTATTCAAAACCAAGTAATATGAAAAAAAAAAAAAACGAAAGAATCAGGATTCAAATATAAAATTCACAGAATTAAGTAAACAAACATTTCGTAGATATCTTCTTTTTTTGTGCAGAAAGAAAAAAACCAAGAGGTGTAATCCGGGGAAGATGGCGAAGAAATTAAAGGAAAAAAGGTCGGAGAATCGAAAACGATAGCATCCCATACCGTGAAAAAAGTTGCATAGATTTCCTAATTTTTCGTAAAGAAAGATTACAAGAAAAATGGAAAGATGTTAGCCGGTTGAGCCGAGCCGATCTTGGCAAGAGAAACATTAGGGAAGTATTTTTAAGGCCAAAACGGTGGCGTTTTGACGGGTGGGACATGGTGGGACAGGGATTTTTAAGGCCAACCGCTTTTATTTCATTAGGCCTTCATTCTTTTCTTTCCGTTAATTTCAAAAGGTGTTAAAACATACTCCCTCCGTCCCGCCATAAGTGTCTACATTTTCTTATTGGGCTGTCCCATCATAAGTGTCTACTTTCCTAATATGGAAACACCCTCTCTCACACAAAAGATGCGGGCTCCACCACTTTTTATCTTTTTACCCTTTAAACATTTCTTTCCTAAATACCTGTGCCCAAAAGAAAGTAGACACTTATCATGGGACGGAGGGAGTAATATATTTTACTCACCGTTCCAACCTATATAGTCACATAAAATACTACTTATAAGAATATAAATCTAACAATACCGATTAATAATTAATGCGTAAGAATGTTACTAGTTAAGCTAATTTTAAATCATCCATGAAGACTAGTTACAAAATACATCGATCTAGTTCAACTCTTGATATAATATATTTTAATCATGATGCGAATAATATTACCTCATTCATCGATAAGATATATTTGTTTATTTCATCACAACGAAACAGTTGGAAGAAATAGGTTCGAATTCCCAAACGTTCGGACGAAGGGAGATTTCGTCTTCTGCGTCTAACATGTTGGTTGGACGCAGAAGCTTCGCCTTCTTCCGGCAGCGGCGGTAATACCGCCGCAGCCGGAGGGTAGTACTGTTTGATTGGGAGTGGGTAGAGAACATCGTCTACCCTAGGACAATCGTATTCTTCATCCCACACCATTTCTTGATCCTGCAAAATATTAAGATCCAAATTTAAATTAAAAATAACCCCCAGAAATTGCAACCAAGCAGCACATATATATACGAGATCCTGCTATGTGAGAGAGAGAGAGATGTATACGTTTTCAGTATGGGAGTCGGAGCTGGAGTTTGATGTCATTTTCTGTATAGATTAGGACTGATCAGATTGTTTGAGAGAGAGAGAGAGAGATGAGAGTGACGAAAGTTGATAGAGAGAGAGAGTGAGGGTGAGAAAATTTTGTACAGAAGCATCGTAATTTATAGGGGAAAGTGGAGAGATGCAGCAAAATATTTGAAGCTTTTTCTGCATCAAAAATCATGCAGAATAAACTGAACTTTTTCCTCAATTTTCATCCCTATTGAAAAAGGTTCTTTGCTTTATGTTGAATGTTTACGTGAATAAAGCAAACCCAATCGAATTTACCTACTATATGTTCAAATTGCAAAGATTTTAAGATCTTAATGCATTTGTCTCCGATTTTTTAATTATTAGAATTTAGAATTTACTATGTGATTTGAAATTAAATTAGGCTTGATATATCATTTATGGTAAAGCACTTATTTCAGTTACATTGATCTTAATTTATCGTTAGTTAGCCGTTGTAGAATATCTGTTGCAGAAAATCTGTAACATACGACAATCTTGGTCGTTATTGGCCGTTCTCTAACATACAACACTTTTGATCATTAGTTGGCCGTTGCGGAATATCTATAATCTACAACGACAAATTTGGACGTTGTTATATAGTTGGTCGTTGCAAAATCCTGTAACATATATACGACAATCTTGGTCGTTAGTTGGCCGTCGTATCATGTGTAAATAGAGAGTTAGGATCGATGCATATTGCTAGTATTCATTAGTTACTTACATTAATGAAATTTTCTGTTTTTGAAGTAAAACTATCATGATTTCATGCATAGATAGATACAAAAAAAGGTGCGAAAAGGTGGCAACTTTTCATAAATAAAATTATCTGCAGTTATAAGCTTTGTAAATAAATCAAGTACGTGAATTTTATCCCAACGTACACTAATAATAGATAATTGGACAATTTTTTTAAGTTGGTTGCAACCATTATAATAACAAATTAAAATCTAATGAAATTCAGGAAATTTCTTAGTAATTTTCCAGCCATATTAACTGCAAAAAACATTACGTTTAGTAGATTTCAGATTTCACAGATTTTTTTATGAAATATTAATTGCAGATTTTAATATTTTTCTTTAATTTGTAGATTTCGGATTTTACAGAGTTTTTGCTGAAATATTAATTGCAGATTTTATTATTTATTTTGTTGCTTTATTTTTTTTTAGAGATAATTAGAGGAGCATGTTTCTCCTTATGAGAATATATTTTTCAGCTTCAAAACCAGGCGAAAGAATTTGCTTTTCTTCATCAATTGCATATGATTTAAAATCAAAATTTGTGAAATAAATTAATCTATATATATATATATATATATATTTGTTTTTTTTATTCAGTTCAAGATCAATGTGCAATGAATATATACGTTCTTGATTTGGATTTTAATAAATTATCCTTTTCATAGTTTATATATAGTTATATATTATATGAAGAATAACTATTTGTATTTTTTTCGTACATACACGCATATACATAAGTATAAATACTAGTGCATACCTATCCAGTATGAAGATAGTGTGTACCACCCATACCCACTTTTGGTGGCATGTATAAGCTATATCCACTGACAACTTTTTGGTTTTTTTTTGCACTTTTCGGCTGTTTTAAAATAGATTAATTGTCAAATTCATGCATTAATTTCCGTGTCCGATCATTGTTCAAATAACTGTTGACTTGCTTTATGAATGAGGACAAAAATGATTCCCAATATTATACAATGTATAGATTCAGCGTTCTGAATATTTTCATGCATCATTCACGTCAAGACTTTAATATAAAGCTTGTCATGCATGCCAATGTACGAAATTAAATAGTGTCAATGCACGCGTAAAATCTTATCGGTACATCTATTTAGTTTAATTGATTCTTCTGTCTATATATATATCACACACAGAAGCACATGAAATTACACTTCAGAAAAAAAAATGAAAGAGATAGAATCACAATACCACAAAAACAAGTAAATATCACTCACGTTTGCTAGAGAAATGACATAGCAGACGACATTTATTTTTCAAAATTACTATAGGTGAGTTTAATTTTATTTTTAATGATGGTATCGAAGAGAAATATATTGTACCGATCGTGTTTTTATTGTACCGACCGTACACATCACCTATCGGTACAACTAAAACATCGATCGGTACAATGTTTTTTTTGTCCACACACTATTTCATTCAACTCTCTTTCATTATATGCTCTTTTTTTAACCATCTCATCGTTGTTTTGTAGAAACGAAGTCACACACGTACCGGCATTTTCACTTGGGGTTAATCGAGATATAGAAGGAATTTTCATTCGGAGATTGAATAGGTCAGTTGAAATAAAACTGTAAATGAGTATCGGAACAAGAAAAAACTGTACCGATCGGTAATATATTTGTACCGATTGGTACAGACAAATGTTCACAAATACTCTATCGGTACAATATTTGTACCAAGCGGTACAATGTTTTTTTAATAATCTTATTTTTTCTAATAATATTGTATTTTTGCAGATGGAGTGTAGGAGATTCATCGTTAAATACAACGGGACATGGGACGATTGTGTGTATAATGGTGGGGAAGAACGAACTTTCTACCTTCCGGTGGATACGATAAGTTTCTCTAGCATTAAGGAATATATTGATTTCATAATGATGTCGAAATCGTTAAGTCTTGAGTATGAAATATTCTATTTATTGACGTCTAGAACTGGCCGAAGTGTTAAACATAGTTTGAGTAACGATGAACAACTTCGTCGATTGTATGTTACCGAGTCTGAGCCTACATTGTATATCGTGCATATTGATGCTGTGTACAGGCCGTCATTTGATTTGAATGAATCTTCGCCGTATGTCTATGACGATCAAATCCCTCAGTACTCGCAGTACGACGAGTCGCTCGCACATTTGGCTTCATCTGATTGGCTTTGTGATACTCAATGGGGTGCTAGTGGTGATACTCAATGGGGTGCTAGTAGTGGCGCGAACATTCCTATGCAGGGGGAACGGCAGTCGCAGGTACCCGAGGAGGCTGAATTTACCGCCGATTCCGACGAAGATGATGAGGAGGAATCAGAGTCTGATGAGGAGGACGAACTGTCACAGTCTATGCATCTGACCCTTGGTACTTTTGCAGACTTCGTTACGTGGGTGCATACTCAAGGCGGCGTGAACAAGCTCTTATCAATGCTGATGCGGAAGTAGTCGTATGCCCGCTTGTTGAAGACACGGAGCGCCGGCGAAGCGGAGGCACTTGCGGGGGTGGTTAGTTCTAATGATTCCACTAGCTGCTACTGCTTCGCTCGTTGTTAGTGATCTTGACAGGCTGCCAGACGATCCATTGAATAAGGGCGAGATATTTTACAGCAAAGACGATTTGAAAGTTCTTTGTTGGATTGTGGCACATGGAACAACGAGCTGAGTTTAAGTGTTCCACGTCAGATACTGAACGGGTTCACTTCAAATGCAAGTACGGAAGTAACTGTTCTTTTGATTTGCGTGCTCGGAAACAGGGCGACTATTGGTATATTCACAAGTTCATTGGGAGACATACATGCAATCTTAATATGGACCATTCAGCTGTCAGGAAGGTCAGTGCTAAGGTTATTGCAGCTCATTTTGCGGGTAGAATGATCAATGAAGGTGAAATCACTAAACCGAAGTCAATTCGGGCATATTTGCGTCGAGAATATGGCTGCGATGCAAGTTACAGTGTATGTCTGCGAGCACGGAATCGAGCCCTCGAGATGATATATGGTGGATATACAGACTCGTGGAAGATGCTTCCCGGCTATCTCCACATGTTGCAGAGAGAAAATCCGGGCTCGACAATTGACTACAGTGTTAGCCCGAATGATGATCGGTTCGAACAAGCTTTTGTGGCGTTGTCAGCTTGTATCGTGTCATTTCAGTGGTGTCTTCGACCGGTGATCATGGTGGATGGAACACACTTGAAGGGAAAAAATAATGGCATATTATTCGTTGCGGTCGCAAAGGATGGAAACGAGCAACTGCTACCACTGGCATGAGGGATCGGTCCAATTGAAAATGATGTCTCGTGGACATGGTTTCTCACTCATTTGAAGGAGGCATACGGTTGTCGTTCGGATATGGTCATCATCTCAGACGCCCACTTAAGTATCTCGAATGCAGTTAGGGCAGTCTATCCTGGCGTACCACACGGTCTGTGCTACTATCACATCCTCAAGAGCATGGTTAGTTTTGGAAAACCTATCACCAAGTTGTTTCAAAAAGCAGCATATGCATATAGAAAGTCGGCTTATGAGAAAGCAATGAATAGCATTCTTGCTGGGAAGCCCGAAGCGTATAATAAGCTCATGAACATTGGTCCAGAGAAGTGGGCTCGATCAATGTGCCCTGTTCGACGATATAGTTCCCTGACATCCAATGCTGCAGAACAATTTAATAATGTATTGGTGTTTGCTAGACGCTTACCAATTTGCTCATGCTTGGAGACAATTAGACTCACCGTCGAAAAATGGTTTGATGAAAGACGTCAATTGTATTCATCGTCTACTGATTTTCTCACGAAGGAGGCAGAACGAAAGCTCCGTACAGAGGTGGAACTCTCAAGATCTTACACTGCCACGCCCGTCAGAGACTTGATCTTCAAAGTGAATGACGGAAAACAGAATCTAAATGTCGATATGCGTGCGAGGACTTGCCCGTGTCGTGTGTTTGATTTTGATTTGATACCGTGTTCTCATCTTCTTTGACCATTCGATTCGAAGAAAACCTCAAGTTTTTATATTTAATTTTATATTTATTTCTGTTGCACTTAATCTAATGATTATATGTTATATGTATGACAGGCGAAATGGGCAGCATGTATACAACTATGTGGACGATTACTACAAGAGATCTACACTTTTACAAATTTACTCCCAACAGGTGAATCAGGTCCCTCCCCAGACTGAGTGGTCTTTACCTCCACATGTTGCGGCAATAATTGTTTTGCCACCACTGCCCGTTAGTCAGGCGGGGCGCCCGAGGAACTCCCGTCGTCGATCTGCAGTTGAGAATTTGTCCTCCAGCAGACGTCCAGTCACCGTAGATGAACCTTCCAGTAGCCGTCAACGGGCACCGAAAAAATGCAGAATATGTCACGAGACTGGCCACACAAGAACAACATGCCCGCTCAAAGATCAGTAGGAGTAATTTATTATCAATTTAATGTTAATATGTGTAATGGCCATTTAAATGAAATGATTATATGTTAATGTTATCATTTTAATGTTTATCCAAAGCAATTAAATGACACATGCAATTAGAATAAGAAATGATTAACACTTATGGCACAAAGCAATAATATTTGTCAAACATAATCGACATGGCTTTGCAAAGCCAATAAGAAAACATCACGAGCTATTTTACGCCTATACAAAGCCACACTTCCCTCTTCATTGCCCCATGCAATGGAGGGTCGGGCACTGATCATGCGCTCTATACTCATCAGCGCAAAAGGACCACAACTGTGACTGTCGATCTGAATGTGCTGCCTAACGGGCTCCCGTGGTGTAGGCTTAGTCAAAAAGACCATCCTCAATGCTTCCGACGTGCGTGGTGCCTGGGTTAGGTCTATGGTATCCCAATACTTTCCTTCATTGAGCACAGTTGAGAATTTTCTTTGAAACGGCTTCACCGCCTCTTACGCGCCACCCGAACTCCCCGCCTTGTGCAGCAAAGAGTCGTGCACCTCAGCCGTCCATAACCTTGGAATGATACGGACGACATAGAAATGCTTTCCGGATAGCACTAGAACGATGATCTGCATAAAAATCACGTAGATGTGGGTCATATGTTATTAAAAAAGTTATAATTAATATAAGATGTAAGTTACCTGCTCAGCTTGCCTCCAAGATGTAATATCTGCATTGACATCCAAATTAGTTCGTAGCGACGCCGTCAATTTTTTGTTACTCTTGATCTTCTTGGAGTAGAAGTGAATAAAAAGCACGAAATTCACAAAAAGAACATATAAAATCCGTGAACCAATTAAAATATAATGAATTAGTAACTCACAAAGAATTCGGCATAACAGATGATTGTGTTCGTAGCATTTCGATCGGGGAGGACATGGTTCCTTTCTTCCAGACGTCCGCGCAAAACGTCAATGTACCTCTCGAACACCTGCACACAAAATAAATTGGACAATTAGAAGAAGAAATAAGTATAAAAATGAGAGTATATTTAAGAATATATTTGAGAGATTATTTACAGTATAATCAAGGTCAATCTCTGTGTTCTCAATTGTACGGAAGTACGGAGGATAGACGGCGGAGCCACCGATGATTACGCAAGCATCATCTATTGACATAAAGGCTGCATAGCGACGCCATTTCTCCTCCTCGGCGTAATCGGCAGGAGGCAACGAACCAATAGGCTGTGGAATTTCTTCTTGTGGCTCAACTTGTATAGCCGATTGTTGTCCTTCCTGCTCCTCTGCTCGGTTGTCATTTAAATATTCAAGTCTCTGCCTCGAGTATAAGTTGTACAGCTCAGGATTGTGCAAAATGGAGTTGTAGTCAAGGTTAGGAGGGACAACAGTAATGGGCTGAGCCTCAATATACTACACACAGATAAAATAATTAAAGTCAATTAAATTTAAAATTTTAAAAAATTAATAAATTACTAACGTATTATTTACCTGAGGTGGCTGACGATATATCTCGGGATTTGGCACAGAATGCCGATGAGGGTCGTATGCGTGCTCAGAATGCCGAGGAGGGTCGTATGCATGCTCAGGACCGCCCATGCTCACCCACTCGGGTGTAACAAAAGCGGGAGTGGAATGGCGTGCTGGGATGAACTCAGGATCGGCGCCTGCACCTCCAGTCTCCCCTCTTGGACTGACGTGTGGGGAATGCACGGGGGGTGGTGTGTCACGACGCGGTGGTGGAGGTGTATCTCGACGAGGTGTGGAACGGCGGGAACTCTTACTAAAAAGGTCTGTGAAGAAGGCCTTGATCTCCGGAAAAAATACATTTCTCCATTGTGAAGTTATCTCTCTCTTCACAGTTGTTGCTGTCATCTCTTGCAGCTCCTTCATAAACTGCCTATCACGAGATCGTCCACTGGTGTCGGCGCCGCTGCTCGATGACGACGATGGAATGTTTCTCCGAGCACGTTTTCCCTTACTTTTGGAAGTATCTTTCGACGGGGCCCGGTCTCTCAAGTCGTACGTGTCACGATCGGTGCATGGCTCTGACACGTGGGGGGGACTGCTAGGCCTCTGAACTGGAGGACGACGTGCAACTGGTATTCCTTCTTTTATTGGGTTGATAGGCCTCACGTAATGCACTCCGAGCACGTCGTCCATCGGCAGGGACCTCCGCATGTGTCTCCTCCTCTGCTGCCTCTGGCTCAATGGAGTCGAAACAGACGACTCCTGCACGAAACTGATCATCAAGATCCACCCGCAACGCTGCTGCCATTACCCATCTCAAACAGCGAGGAATGACAGTGTCTGATACGGGAGTAGAAACCAAACGAGCTAAACCAGGAATAGCCTCGAACATCCAACACTGCAGTACCCACACAGGGCCGTAATAATGGTACTTGGGCATCATTTTCGACCCCTTCGTTTCCAGATTCTTGGTGTAGTTCCTCAAGTTTTGAAATGTATACCCGCCCATGGGAATCTGTTCCACGCGTCGAGATCATCCACCAATACCCAAAGCCAGGGCACCACATTTCTCCGATCATCGCCACCTATCCCGAAATAATAAGCGATGATAACATTTGCTGCCCGAAGGTGGAGCTCGCCTTCAGGATCAACTATCCCATACCCTGTAACAAACCGGTCCCGCAGTTTTTTGGCAGTTATTGGCTTCCCGTCACAAAATCTCTGATAAGCCTCCACATTATCCGGCGTGTGATCCGCATGTGGATCAAATGAAGCAGCTCCAAAACACAATCCCGAAATTAGGGCGTACTCCTGAGCCGAGAATCGGATATTTTTGTCGCCGATACGATACCATGTATCGTACGGCAATTCACCGTACACCTCTACCTCTCTTGATACGAGCATGTGTAGCGCTTTGCCGCACGCTTTGCCCAATGGCCATCTCATAAGATGCCCGAAACAGCCGGCCATGAATCTATCCAACAGTGCTCGACCCCCCAAGAATAAGTCTCTGCCTAATATCTGTTATAATCGAAACTTTGTAGTACGTGTTAATCCTCGGAGAACAGTGTTGAGCATCTTCTCGGATCCAGATCCAACCATACTGAAACAAACACAATACGATTCAAAAATAAGAACACAAACACACTGTAGAAAAAAAACATTGTACCGACCGGGAAAAAATTTGTACCGCTCGCAGTAAAATCAACACATGATTTTACTGCGACCGGTACAGCAGTTTTACCGATCGGTACAATTTTTTCAAAATTATCACACATCTACGTAATATATGTCAATTGATCATGATTTTCAAATTTATAAATGAGTTATAAATAAGTGAAAACGTAACACCAAATGATCTTATTTGTTAAATTAACTATTAAGCGTGCCAAAAAAAATATAATAAACATCACAAAACATCCAGAATAAGAACAGAATCACACTGTATTAAAAACATATTGTACCGATGGGAATAAAATGTGTACCGATAGGATTTATATTATTATCTATCGGTACAATATTCTACACGGTCGGTACAAAATTTATGAAACATATAAGGCATCGTCGTAATTATCCTAATTAGTACGAAAATTAACATAATTAGCACATAAGCATAGCCACCGAAAATGTCCTAATTAGTACGAAATTTAAAGAATTACCACGAATTAACATAATTAGCACGAAATTAGCCTAATTAACCATCTTATTTTTAAGAAAAAAATCAATAACATGTTCTGAAAACTGTACCGGCAGTCTGAAAAATCTGTACCGACCGGTTCAAAAATGGTACCGACCGGTTCATAACCTATCGGTACAATATTATGACGGTCGGTACAGTTTTTTCTTTCGTCCCTATTCAAATCGGTACGAAGTACTAACCTCTTCCAGACATCGTTGATTTTCACGTTGCCGTTCATCCTCAGATTGATGTCTTGAACTTGATGACGCCATGGATTTTGATGAGAGAAGAATGATATGGGGGTGATTGATGAGAGAAGAATGATATGGGGGCTGTGGGAAATTTTTTGCTGCCTTTGAAATTATTGCATCGGTATGAATTGTGTACCGCTAGGTTTTATTTATTGTTGAAGAAGTATAGAGTGTACCGCTAGGTTAGGGTTAGGTTTTGTCTTCTTTTGTTTGTTTTAGAATTTGAGTCAAAGTAAAAAAAAAAATTGCTTCGCATAGTGTACCGCATGTGAGAGTCAAAAATGTTAAATCCCAAACTTCAATGGAGTCAAATTAGCATAAATATATATTTTTTTTTCTTTTTTTTTAACTCTGAAAAGTGCAAAAAAAAATCAAAAAGTTGTCAGTGGATATAGCTTATACATGCCACAAAAACTGGGTATAGGTGGTACACACTATCTTCATATTGGATATTTTTATTTTCCTCTCTTTTATCTATCTATTTATTTAGTTTTGGCATAATTATTATGTCACGCTGAATCTCCAAACAGTTACTCTTATCTTTTCCACAAAAAAAAACGACTTTTCCTCTTGAAAGTAGTTGGAGCTACGTGAAAATAAATAAAAATTATTGGGTGAAAATGGGAATTTTGAGGAGTTAATTAATTAATGGGGAAAAAAATAAAAAAAAAGGGAGGGAAAAAACAGACGTAACGTTTCACTGACAAAACTGAGAAAGAGGGAGGGGTTGGGACAGCAAGGTCCTGTCTTTATCAATTTCGTCTCCTTATGCCGTGAAACCCGGACTACAGTCCCACACAATCACCTCCTACTGGGCCCCACTTTACCCGACTGGCTCTGTCGATGCTACACCGGGTGAAATATGATCGTACGGGCGACGAGTACCATGCATCACCGTATGTGCATTGGAAATATTGTAGTATGAGAGTTACGTTTCACTCTCCGGTGAAACCGCAACCGGCGGGCTTGGGCCCGGAACCGCCGGTTCCAGACTTCCAGGCCCGTGGGCAGGTCTAGTATGAGTTGTGGTTCCTAATTTCTAATTTTTCTTGTATAATTTGTGTTGATCACATAATGTACTTTTCCAACTGCGTTGATCGAATGCTGCATTAAGTGAAATATGTATAGTGTTATACTGGCGAACAAAGAGCTAGTGTGTCTTCGCGTATATGTACGGAAAGTAAATCGTATAGTTTGTGTTGATCGCGGAGTGTACTTGTCCGACTTTGTCGGTGAATTGCTACATTAAGTGAAGCATGCAGAACGTTGTGCATTTATATGGGAGGTAAATTGGATGAGTTGTGGTCATCTTATTTTGCTCGGATAGTTTGCATCGATCATAGAGTCTACTTGACCGACTATGTTGATCGATGCTATACCGAGTGAAATGCGTAGAATGTTGTATTGGTGATAAGTATTGCGTGTTGTGTATTTGTATGATAGGTAAATTGGATGAGTAGTGGTTCTTGATTAGTATTTTTCTTTCATATATTGTACTATAAATCATGGTGTGTAGCATGAAGCAGAGCATTTGGGTTTTATGTGAAAATGTATTTAAGAAGAAATGTGAAATATTATCGGACTACAGTGCTATATATAGTGAACTACATTGTGTATCATGACACAATTTTTTTTATTGTCCAAATTTAGGGCTTTTACTCAAATTTTGAATTGTAATCTCAAAATTAATTAAATTAGTATCTTTAATGTAACAATTTAAATGAAAGCCGTGTTATTACTAGAGCTGTCAAATTGATCAAGATGTGTTGACCCTACCTGAGCATATCGGCCACAGGCAGGGTCGGGCCGATCCGAGTCCATCAGGCTTGACGTCAATTCGAGTCGGAGTGGATCGGTCTAAAATTCATTCGGACATCTATTTTTACAATTCATTTTCGTTCCGAAATCGGGCCTTTCTGTCGGGACGGAGGGACCGGATCGATTTTTGACAGCTCTAGTTAATAAAATGCTACAGTATTACATCTATTGTGAATATGTGTAAATAAATTATACTCCATATAGTTTGATAATAATTTGTGAAATTAAATATACAAAAATTGTGGGGGTGGCATCAATGTAGTCACACTCAAGGTCTAGTAGTCTAGTCACGTCGAGGGGGCAGGTTTTGCAGAAAATGGGAAAAAGTGGAAGAGTGAGAAAATTTAAAGGTGAGCAGTGAAATATCACCCCCCTATACCCTTGATGATGATAGTTGCAAAGACCTAGGCTATTGTACGCTGGAAGAATTTCCCCATTATTGCACTTTCTCTCTCTCTCTCTCTCGTTGACCCCTCCTTGCTCTCTCCTCTTTCTTTAGTCTCATTCCTCAGACAAAGGTGTAATTTTTAATTTATTGTATTTCTATTCTATTAGTCTATGAAAACAAAATAAAAAAACTAGGGAGTGTGTGTGTGTGTGTGTGATAAGCTTATAATTGCGTGTCTCTCTTTGTTATATGTGTAGCCATTTTAGCTCAGACATAACTACGTCAGGATCACAACTTTTAGAAAGAAAAGAAAAAAAGAAGCCCACTTGTTTAAATATTTTTCTTGTTTTTCTTTACTTACTTCCTCTCTCGCGTGATTCTTGTTTGTTTTCTTGCTCCTAATTTTGCTTTCCAGATCTCCATTCTTCGGAGGGAAAAGGGTTCTATCTCCCTCTCTCTGTTTCTGTCTCCTTGTAGTAAAGATTGGATTTTTGTCTGAAATCAAGAAATGGGCTGTGGAGAAAACAGGGTTTCTTGAACATAAGTGTAAGCTCTGTTCTGCTTCATGGTTTTGCTTCCTTTGTCTTTTTTAATTCCTTAAACTCTGCTAAATGTGTTTTTCTTTGCATAGTGTGTACTCATGCAGAGGAATTTCTTTGAATTCTGTCAAAAAATTAATCTTTCTGAGTAAATTTTTATGATGTGCTTTCTTGAAGTTATTTTGATGGATTTTGGTATCTCATCATATTTCCCTTTTGTTTTGTTTTCCCCTGTTTCATCCACATTATCTTCTTGAAATTAAGAAATTGAGTATGTTTGATTTTGATTCGCTTATGTTGAAATAGATGACAGTTTATTTAGGTCTGAAAAGAAGTAGTGCTTATGTTGAATTTTGTATGCAGGAGCTTTAAATATTAACAGAATATTGAGCATGTGGAACTCATGTCTTATTTAGATTAATGTACTAATTTCAAGATTTTTGTAGTTCCTTAGTTTAGTTGTTTACATTTTTTATATGTTTCGATTTTATATTAATTTCCTTCATTTCTCCATATGATTGTTTGTTGTGAGTTGCTAGTTGTCTGATTTCTATGAAGTTTGTTGGGATTTTTGGAGGAAAAACAAACAACTACATGCAATATATTTTCTTGATGATTCCATATTTTGTTCCCTATTTTTTAAGAGCATTTTGGCTGTAGATATATCTTGAAATTCAGAATGATCTTGATTATGCATAGATTTTCCTATGATTAGGAAAATTCAGTTTCATGGTGCCTTGAATTTCTTATTCCAATCTACTTTGGAAAAAAAATAAAAAAAACTTCACATATCCGAATCAGAAACAATTTGCATCAAGAAATTGCTGAATTCATTGCAATAGTCTGTTGATATCTATGTGTCAATCCAATTTGAGAGCTTATTTCTTTCCTTTTCCTCACTCATGTTTGAGTTTATCTACTTCAAGATTGACATATCGTTTCTAGAATTCGCGTAGTGAGTTATATGTTTGTAATCACGTCGTATATTTTAGTTTAGAGCCGCGTTTGAGGCCAAGTTACATCATGTTTGTAGCAAATTCTTGGGATTCCATTTTTTTGGTTAATTAAATAATTAAATTTTTTGAATTTGAACCACATTCAAGAACTGAGGTTATAATAGGAGTAAAGTCTTGTTTGTGGTTTAGTAATTCCATTTTTCTTGGTTGATTATATTTGAATCACTTTCAATAAAGCATGATGTAAATGTAGTATAATGGTAGTAAATTATTGTCAGTTTGTTTGGTGATTCCATTTTTCTTGGTTGATTAACTGAAATTGATTATATTTGAATGACATTCAAGAAAGCATGATATGAATGTAGGGTTATTAAAATCTAAAGATGTGTTGTTAATTGCTATCAGATAATTATGAAGAGTTTGAGGTCATGGGCAGAGTTTGTGTTGGGAGATGAAGGAACGGCAGCGGTGGCGAGCTGAAGAGGATGCATTGCTGCGCGCGTACGTGAGGCAATACGGGGCGAGAGAGTGGCACCTCGTTACGGAGCGTATGAGCGAGCCCCTCAACCGGGACGCGAAATCTTGTCTCGAAAGGTGGAAGAATTATCTCAAGCCCGGCATCAAGAAAGGATCCCTCACCCAAGACGAGCAGTCGCTGGTCATCCGTTTGCAAGCCAAGCACGGCAACAAATGGAAGAAAATCACGGCTGAGGTCCCCGGCCGCACCGCCAAGCGACTAGGCAAGTGGTGGGAAGTCTTCAAGGAGAAGCAGCAACGCGAGCACAAGGAAAACAACAAGACAGTCGAGCCGTTGGAGGAGGGCAAATACGACCATCTCTTGGAAACTTTCGCCGAGAAGCTTGTTAAGGATCACAACACTGCACCAATGCCTACTTCCAATGGTGGATTCCTCCACTCCGATCAATCCACTGCTGCTCCCTCGTCTCTCCCTCCGTGGCTAGCTAGCTCTACCTCGACTGCAACGGTCCTACAATCATCTCCATCAGTCACACTCAGCCTCTCGCCTTTGACAGTGCCACCACCACCACCAATTCCATGGATGCAGACCTCTGATAACAACACCTCACATGGACTTATGACGACTCTCGGGATTGGAACCCTAGTCGGGGACAGCATGCTTGTTCCCGAGCTCGTTGAATGCTGTCGGGAGCTTGAAGAAGGCCACCGGGCTTGGTCTGCACATAGAAAAGAAGCTGCATGGAGGTTGAAGAGGGTGGAGCTGCAGCTGGAGTCGGAGAAAGCTAGTCGGAAGAGGGAAAAGATGGAGGACGTGGAAGCTAAAATCAACGCGCTAAGGGAAGAACAGAAGGCGACGATAGAGCGTATTGAGGCCGAGTACAGAGAACAGCTAGCCGGATTGAGGAGGGAGGCTGAGATGAAGGAGCAGAAGCTGGCTGAGCAGTGGGCCGCGAAGCACGTTCGCCTCACGAAATTTGTTGAGCAGATCGGGTGTCGCTCCGTCACCGGAGACCCGACCAGCGGCAGATGAAGGTCGTTCCATACTTATACTGAAAGCATTTCTGGGAATTATTGAATAACTTTGTTCTTTAATGTCAAAACTGCATAGGACTGCTTTGTATTTGATTCAAACTGCTTTGGTTAACTTCATCTCTCGCTATAACTTACATTATCGCTAAATATATTATTTTCTTTGCTTTCATCCTTTCATCCACCATATTGGTTGACGGGATATGGTTATTCCTGCAAAATTAAATAAATAAGAAAAAATACGATGCAAAAACAATATGTGATGAAATAAATTTGATGTATAAATCAAGATGATACTATAACACAAAAAAGAAAAGAGAATTATTAATAACCTCCTCAAAATTAAAGACATACAAAAACTAGAAAAATATTGAATAAATTATATATTATCGTGTCGGTATGATAACACGCCGTGATACAATATTTTCGTGTCCATATAGTGTTTGAATCGATAATAACTGGAATATGTAAGTCTAATAATAGTATTTTCGTATTACATACATTCATGTCGTACTATCGTGCCGTGTTAAAAAATATCAGATCTGCTCATACGTACGTATTTATTGAGTAAGTATATAAATTTGAGTTAGAAGATTTTTCATATATCAAATAGGTGAAATTATATCCCAACAATAATAGTAGTTACAATAATTATAATCATAAAATGTAGAGATTAGAGAAATCTTTCAGTTTTCGAAATATCAAATTTAACAGTTGAAGAATGAGAGAGAGAGAGAGAGAGATTTGTAACATTAGGCACTTTGTGTGATTGAACTTTGCATACTATAATGGGCCAGTAACTGGGCCTAAGGGCTTTTGAATGTTTGTGATAGAATTTATAATGCTTCATGGGCTATTATTTCTTTTTCTTTCTTCTTTTTTATTAAAATAACTATTGCCTATAAAAAAACACAAATTTAAGAGCATTTGTTGTTTCAGACTTTCAGTTCAAGATCAAAGTCCAATGAATAAAATGTTCATGATTTGCACTTTAATAAATTATCCTTTTAATAATTTATATATACTATATATATCAAGAATTATTATTTGTATTTTTTTGTACATATATACACGCATATGCATAAGTATATATACTGCATTTGCGTGCATAAATTTCGCTCATTTTATCAAATATATATCATATATGTGCATTCTTTTGTAGATGGATTGCCAAGACTTAAATAAATTTGATTTAATACATTTTCATTGTAACTTAGTGTAATATTTGAATATATAATTAAAATCTGTTAAAAACTTAAAATATAGGGAAGAAGAACTAAATAAAAGAAAATTCATTAATTAAAATAACACAATAATTTGAGAAAAAATACAACATAATGCATAAGTTAATGCTTCAGGGATACATAGGCCCTTTTATTTCATTAGGTGTACTGCACCCAATTCATACCCTGAAACATAAAAACTGAAAATAGGTTAGATATATATATATATATATATATATATATAGTATATAATTTGTAATTAAATAGAAATTATTAAAAATAAAAACAATTAAAAGTAACTCACCAGATTCTATTAATACAAATTGTATGCGATGAATGTGGCCACATCATTCATCGATCGGAAAGTTTTATCAACCCTTTCATGGCGATAAAACTGAAAAAACAAACATTTTTATTGGGAAATTGATTAAACATATGTAATTAATAAATAAAATGAATTTAAAAAAAATATATACTAGAAAAATCGAGCTCATTGATATCTCTAGTGCAAAGTAGAGTAAGTCTAATTACCCTCTCGATTTTCATCGTCTCCTTACGTCTCCAACCTATATAGTCACATAAAATAATCTATACTTACATAAAAAGAGCATTGTTTTATAAAATTTGATTTGCCTAAAATATCCTTATTATATATCTAAATTAAAGGGCAATAAGGTAATAGTATAACATAATATTATATCTTTTAATTATAGTAGATATATTCATTCATGGAAATCAAACTTACCTTATCAATAACTTATTTCTTACCTAATATTGTAATTGACGTAAAAGTTTAGTGCACATCTATAGATGAATCCCATTTAATTAATTAGTTGCTTAATTTGTCGAAATTTTTTTGAAGGATTGACACAAATAAAAATAAAAAATAGAAATTGAATGGCTAGGGAAATTACATCGAACTTACCTTATAATAATTAATTTGTTAACTAATGTTATTGACATAAAAGTTTGCGGGATTGGTACCAATAAAAATAAAAATTGAATAGCTAGGGCAATTATATCAAACTTATCTAATACTCCCTCCGTCCCGTTCATATTATTTTTTTTTTTTATTGGGTTGTCCCATTCAAATTGTCTTGTTCCAAATAAGAAAATAATTAACACTTCAAAACCCTTTAAAAGTCATAGGACCTACCGCTTTCTGCCTTTTTACTTTTATTCTTAATCTACATGCCGAACAGTAACATGACAATATTAGCGAGACAGAGGGAGTAATTTGTTTCTTAACTAATTTGATTGACGTAAAAGTTTTCGGCCCATGTTTGGATGAATCTTATTCCATTAATTTGTTGCTTAATTAATTTGAATAATTTTTTTTGATTGTATTTATGATAAATTTCTTTAAATTTAGGCTTAAATTTTTAGTTTACTAAAATCCTGAAAAATGAAAAAAAAATGGATGCATATTAAATGATTAAATAAGAACAAAAAGATAATAATAAGAAAAGGAAGGAAAAAAAAAGTGTGTGTAAGAGAAATAAAAAAAATAAAAATGTATTTTTATCTAAACATTAGTATGAAACTTTACATGATCATAACATTCTGATTTTAAATCTATTATTTACCTATTACATATCGATTATTTATATCTTCTTTCGATATTGATCAAGTTATGATAAGATAATTATTGCTAATTTTTTAATTTTATAATATATTTAATATTAAATTATAATATTGCCCGAACGGATCATCCAGAAATAAATTGATACTTAATTTCAGGATAATATCTTATAAAAAAAATTAAGGACAATATAAATTTATTTGTAAGAAATTATACGAGCTATCTCTATAAATATTTATATTTTTTTTATTAGTAATTATCTTAGTATTATAATTGTATTATCTAACTATAACGATTCTATGATACAATTATTCCTTGTAAGCACTGAATATAAGACTAATAATATAATTATGTAATAATGTTGGTAAAAACTTATATATTAAAAACTTGCGATATAATACTTAATATCTCTTATAATTATCGAGTATTAATTATTTTGTCTTTGATATTTTTAGTTTTTAAACTTTAGTTCTCTAAATATTGTAAGTTTATAGCCATTCTTACAAAATTTTTATTTTATTTTTTTAAGATTTTAATCTACTTCTTGACAGACAAGAATTAAAAAAAAATATTTTTAAATTTTTAGATTTAAAAATTGAAATTAAAAATAATAATTTGTGAAAATCTGTAAAGTTGACCTTTGAATTGATTTACCAAAAAAAAACTAAAGTTTTAGAAACTAAATTTAGATTAATCTTATGAATATTTATATACATATATACATCTAGAATATTGAAATAACATATATATATATATGGAATTTTTTGGTTAGTTAATTATTGCTATTGGATCAAATATGTGTTCGAACGATCTTAATCATTGATTTAAGTAGTTTAAGTATAAATAGTGATGCATGTTTCATCTCATTCATTCATATGAACTATTTTTAAAAAAATTCAACAATATGATAAAAATTGAAATAAAATACATAATATTAATCATTATTTTTTATGTGGGAATGAACATACTTTGCTCACCGTTCCAACATATATAGTCACATAAAATAATACTTATAAGAATATAAATCTAACAATACCGATTAATAATTAATGCGTAAGAATGTTACTAGTTAAGCTAATTAATTTAAAATTATCCATGAAGACTAGTTACAATATACATCGATCTAGTTCAATCTTGATATAATTTTAACTCATGGCCTTTTAATCATGATGTGAATAATTAATATTAGCTTATTCATGGTTAAGATATATTTGTTTATTTCATTATAATTTTAACTCATGGCCTTTTAATCATGATGTGAATAATTAATATTAGCTTATTCATTAAGATATAGGAGTATTTGTTTATTTCATCACAACAAAACAATTGGAAGAAATAGGTTCGAGTTCCCAAACGTTCGGACGAAGGGAGATTTCGTCTTCTGCGTCTAACATGTTGGTTGGACGCAGAAGCTCTGCCTTCTTGCGGCGGCGGCGACACCGCTGCCGGAGGGTAGTACTGACTAATAGGCAGTGGGTAGAGAACATCGTCTACCCTAGGACAATCGTATTCTTCGTCCCATACCATTTCTTGATTCTACAAAACATACACATTGTAATATCCCGGGTTTTATTATCTCGTCATAATTAAAATTTTATTAATTATTAAAGTTTTGCATTTCTTAATTGCTAATTTTCAATTATAAGATTTATGACGCGATCCGTTTCTGAAAATTAATTACAGAAATCGAGTAACCGGATACATGATTATGGTTTCGGCGCCCGATTAATTTTTCGTTCGAAACCTCGGAATTGAGCAGCGTCTGCATTTTCATTCACTTATTTCTCGATACGAATCTTTTTCCAAAAAGTCAGTTTTTGTGATTTTCGGATATTTTTATCGACCCGTCGCGTCTCGACTTTTTCTTATTTTTCGAAAAACGAACCGGCATTCCCGACTAATTAAAATATTTCGGATTCAATGGTCTCGACCATTTTCGTCAAAAATATTGTCGTCTAAGAATCTCGTTGCTCGTTTTAATTTACGGTTTAAAAATTTAATATCTAGATAAAGTCTATCCTAAATATTAACTTTAATTACCTCTCTCTCTCTCATTCATCCCCCCCGCCCCCTTTACTGCCGTCTCTCTCTCCCTCTCAAGAACACCATTGTTGTTGCAATTCTTCAAGCTTCAAGTCTCGATTACTCTTTCGTCTACCGTCCGATTTTCGATCCGAGTTCGATTTTGGCAAGGTAGGAGCTTCTTCTTCATTCCCAACCAAACAAAATTTCATTTCTTCCATCTTGAAATTTTCGAAAATTTTGGAGCATGGTTGGATTGTTGTTTTAGCTTTTGATTAATGTTTATATGATGCTTGGTAATATTTTTAATAAAGGAATCAAGTTTGAAATCAAGTTTTATTCAAAAACTTAAGAGGGCCGAAAATTCTAGAAATATTAGGCTTTTGATTTTAGCTTTGATTCTTGATAAATTGTTTATAGATTATGCTTCTATGTGATGATATAAGCATATGTTAATTATTTGAGATTTTTCTAAAAATATTTTATTTTTTGAATGAGATTAAGAATGTGATGTAGATTGAAGTATGATGATAATATGAGGAATATGATTATGGTTATGAGCATTAGGAAGCATGTAGTTGAACATATATTTAATTCGGATTTTTCTAAAAATAAAATAAAAACCGTTGGAGACGAACATTCGATATAAATCGAATGAATAAAAATAGTTTGGAAGTTGTGTTTGCATAATTGGTCACTAGTAAGCATGATGATTATTGAGTAAATTAATTAGAATTTTCTAAGAATGTTTTATTTTTTGTTGGAGACGAAAAATCGAGAATAAATTAAAAGTTGTTTATGATATGATCGTACGGATTTCATATTAGTTAATCTAGTAGCTTGATGATCATAATGTATAAGTTTGAGAATTTTCTAAGAATATTTCTCGTTTGATAAGAGACGGATAATCGAGCAAAATTATCGACTAAGTTTTTGAAAGAGAAAAGTAAATGGATATTAGTAGTTATCTATGTTAAGAGCTCGATGTGTATTTGTTTGAGAATTAACGGACCAACTTTATTTAAAAAGTATATTAAAGATTGAAATTGTTGTGAAATAGATTAAGTGTTTGATTTGGTGAGTTAAGCATGTTAATATGTTTATGTTAATGTTATAAGATAATGGAAATTGAAGGAGAATGAAAAGGAATTATAGAACTTGGTTTTATAATAAAAGTAAGTTGACGTATTTTTGGATAAACAAAGAATCGAGCTGTAAAACGAATAATTGGATAAAATGATTTGTGTATATATAATAAGCATGTTTATATATGCTTATAATGATTTTATTAGAATTAATAAAAATGTTTTGGAAAATCGACTATGCTCGTCGTTGCTTGATAAAAGTTGTATACGTATTTTGTTTAGAACTTTGATTGTGGATTTGATTATGTTGTTAGTTGATGATCAAATGATTAGTTGGTGATCATGTCATTAGATGATTGGATAAAAAGTTAGATTATATGATTATATGTTTTGTTAGTTTTTGCAAAAATATGCTAAGTATGAAAATGTCGAATTTGAGAATCGAGAAGCATTTAAGAACCTAGGATTTGCATGCTATGGTTGGTATGGTGGCATGGCTAGGGTTTGTAAGAAATTAGGGCTTGGATGTCTATTAACGAGCCTAGGAAACCGTGCGTCGAGGGTTAGGTTCGCCGGATTTCTGGCAGCTCTGCCAGCCTTCACGGAAACAGACATAACGTTTTGTTCGTTTAACGAAATTCAGATCCGTAAATTGGGTTGGAAACTAGACATCCATGGCTTTCTAATGGTATCTTTCCCATCCCCTGTTTCCGAACACTCTATTCTGAAACTGCCTTAGAAACTGATGCAGTTGCACAGTTTTTCCGAACTCTTATTTTCCTTCAAGTTAAATTGTTTTAACTTGATTTCTTGGAAAACATCTAAGTCGTTTTTAATTATCAACTTCCCTTAAGAATGGTCTAACCGTCGAGTAAGAATGGAGTTGGTTTTCAATCGATATTTTCTCAAATCTCATTTCTTTTAATAAGAGATTAATCATGTGCAAGTCCTAAAATTAAATCGTTATCGAGTCCGTTTTTCGTTTTCATTTTTCCATCTCGATCTTTTTCTAAGATTTGCTTATTTACGATTAAAGGAAGACATCGTACATAGAAGAAAGGACGGAAGACTAAAGCTTGGTTTTCGTTCTGTAAACCGTTAAGGTGGGCTTTTCTATTATACAAATAAAATGTGGCTATTCTATTTACTGAATAACTCGAGCTTTGCTCTGTTTTTCTTACTGCTTTAAAAAGCATGTTTTAAAGTGATTATCTTGGCATAAAAGAATTTGTTTTGTGAGTTCTATTATGCCTATCTGAGTTGGTTTGCCAACTAGAAATCGATCGGATTCTTAGTTAGCCAAGAGAGTGCTTTCCAGAATTAGTGTACACGGTAGCCGGAGTGTGTGGTACTCTGTTGAGGGGTAGCCAGCCACGGTCAGGAGCGACCGCGGAAGAGTGCATTCTTCCTCGGCGTTATTCAGATTTGGTCATATTGAATTAAAGTAAGAAAATGCTTGCAAGCGATTATGAAAAGAAGTTTTAGTAAGCACGGGCCTTTAATGAAAAATCCCGTTGTGTTACTGTTGAGATGCCTGATAAATCCATCAAATCTATTATATGTTTTTGGCATGTGTTCACTAAGTACTTTGTACTTAGCCCTGTATATGTTTATAAATATGCAGGTTGAGTGACGAGTGACGGTGGAAGTTGAGTGGTTGTGAAATGTTGAATAAAGCTAATCGAGCCTCGACTTTACATCTTCATATGTGAAGTCAATCTACGTCTTTTCCGCTGCAGACACTCTTTATGTTATGACACTTTTCGTTTAAGTAATCTATACTTGAAACCCTAAATAGTACTAAGCTTCTATGTCTAACAATCTTTCGAGATTGTCTTCCTCTCAAATAAACAAAGTACTTTTCAGTTTATATCTTTGACTGATCAAGATCTATTCCTCATTTATTCATTAATCCTCCTTCTTCCCCGCTTCTTAATTCCAACCCCTAGTCGCACCCCGGCTTAGCCGTCCTTCGGGATTTGGGGCTGTGACAGAGTGGTATCAGAGCGTTTTGTTTCTCTGAACCTGAGTCTCATTTCAAGTAAAGTTTAGTTTGAATCACTAAACTTGGGAAACCAGTTACCAACTCAACACCCCGTTACGTCTGCTCAACCGAAAAAAAAAGGTGAAATATTTTAAAAGTTATCATTCTTTTCAAAAGTCTTGAAATGCATTGAAAGCGCATGTTTTAAATATTATTCTAAGCATGAGGTACTTGAATTTATTTCCTTGGAATTATTTGAGTTATGATACATTTTCTCAAGAAACATGTTGGCATGAGAATTTAGAAATTTTTTTTTCTAAGGTTTTTCCCGATTCTGTAAGATCCTAAACTTTTAAGAAGCTTTGGTTTCAAAGTGGTAAAGAAGATAGATATCGAAAGAGAAACAATGACGATAAGAGAAGCAAATGCAAATGGAAACGAATCTCGCTTACATACAGGTGACATGATCTAGTCATCTTCATTTGGGGTTTGATCTTCATCGAAACTCCAAAGTGACTTTGTTTTTCCTTATAGAGAACCGTTTAGTTTTACTTGTTGAAAATAGCTAGTAAGCTTTTGCTAGTGTTTCTCTCGTCGAAAGTCAAGAAGTCTTTAAGCTAAGAGTTGCGTATAAAAAGTGTTTAAGTGAAGTTGTTACACAATTATATAAATGAAGGACCAAATGAATTTTATTTTTTTCGAGTCTTTAGTCAGAATAGTAGCGGATGCTATAGGGATTTCACTTATCCTATTTGATGAGAAAGAACATAGAAGTGAAAAGAAAGACGTTATTCCAAGTTGAGATACGATTAACTGGAACTCTAAGTTTTCGAAAACATAAAGTAATATGTAAGTACTAATTTTTGTCAAGACTCTATAAAACATAGGAATTGTCATATTGGGATTGTAATCCCATATAGAGAGTTCGTCAAGCGGGACTGAATTCCCGTATGACTGAGAAAATGTTGTGTTGGGCCTGATCAACCCACATAACCAAAATCTCGGTATTTTGACGTAGTGAATTTTCCGACCTTAAGATGCATTAATGGTTTGGAAATAAGTTGTCATATCCCTTTTAGTCAAATATTGCCATAGAATTACAATCTCTTACTACTAGTCAGTTATTGTAGTAAGGTCTTCTCGACCTTCTTAACCAATAAGTTAACCACTTTAGAGTTTTCTCAACTAAGTGGTAAAGTATTATACAGAGTTATGAAACTATGCGATAGAGTACCCATAATAAGTTCTCTCACAAGCGTTAAGACAAAGATAAATACAATAGGTGGATTCAAGTTTCCACATAGATACCAGGATAAGCAAGTGTGGTCTTCTCGTAGCTAGAAAGACACACTAGAGATTATTATACCTTTAGGGATTAAAGGACATGTACAGTGTCTATGTTGCTTTTAAAGAATATAGAAAAATAGAAGTAAGCATAATGTAAATCACTCTGATGAATTTAACTAATATTATTCGTGTACTCTTATATAGTTTTATCCAAATAAGTATTTTGGTTCTTTTCAGACGATCGAATAGTTAAGACGCCAAAACACCAGATGATGAGGCATTTTTATGCTAAAATATCAAGTAAAATGTAAGATAAATGTCCCATCTATTTCATTAAGTGATCAACATAATAAGAAATAAAGATAGACTTATCCCTGGAGAACTAGTCCTTTGGAATCGTAATAAGAATGAAAATCCTGTTAAGGAGAAATTACTTACTTATATTAGAACGAGTAATCCGAGGGACAATACGTACAAAAAGATGGTTAGAAGTTGAATTGGATCAATCATTCCCTAATGATATAACGAGCCATATTTACTAAGATAAACGAGAGATCGAGACAAATAAAAAGATAACTTGAATTAGTTAAGGACTATAACTGCAATATCAGCTGGTAGGAAATAGAGCCAAAATACTTGCTCACTCAAAAGAATATGTCCATTCAAGAGTTTTAGACATTGAGAATAGAGGAGGTGAAAGCACTCGAAATAATAGAGAGGATCACATCGCAACCATAGTAATTTGACCAGACCTCAGTGTTGGAATTGATCAAATTGCTTAAAGAATAACCTTGCCATCCAAATTTTCTAAGTGTGGATAATATTTTAACATCTTCCAACTAGAAAGTACATGTTTTATCGGAAGTTTGTAATTACACATGGAGAATTTTTCCTTAACCAAGACTTAAGTTATGAATAAAAGACCACCTACCTTGAACGAATAAGAAATTCAATGATTACCAAGAAGTGGAAACGAACTTAAAAGAAAAGAAAATTTGACCTTATGGAATTGGAGTATCAGAGAAGACGAAATAGTATAGTATAATAACAGAACCACTAGATTGATTTCTAGCGAAAATTTATACGAGAACATAATCTCCACTAGTGAAATCACTCATTTAAGAGGATATATATATTTTTTTCTTTGATAGAGAAGTATACCCCAAGAGCTATCATGCGAGAAAAGAGACCACGATTAAAAATCTGTAAAAAAAAATAAGAAAAGAAAAGAAAATGACAATCAAGTACAAGAGAACCGTTAGTTAACGATTATATTATACTCTATATCTCGTATAGAGAACGAATGAAAGAAGTGCAAAGTATTGAACAAAGTACGGTACAAGATAGAGGCGACATTAGTTAATAAATAGTTGCCAACATGTTCTTAAGTATTTAACAAATCTCACGAAATCTGGGGGAAATCACAATTTGTGGAAGACTGAAGTGAAAGAAATTCCGACCATAGAATTAAATTTAGAAAACAAAAAAAAATTATATGAAAAAAAATGAAAAAGGGGAAAAATAATTAATTAAGGAACATTGACCTAAGTACAAATATAAGACAAAGTCCTCCTCCACCGAGTCCTTATTTACCCAAAGATAAAAACAGGAAAATGAAATAGAAAGTTAGAGTTTAGAAACAGAGATAAATTTCGAGATTTGTGAAAGTTAATTACACTAAAAAGGGGGGGGGGTGGGGGATTAATTAGAACCATATTATAAATTTATATGCATTTTGAGCATACCTAATTGTTGATAGTAAATGAATTTAATAGCATTCAGATAATGAAGGTGTTAGGATAACATGGTGCAACTAGATGTCATGAAGACGGAAAATTATAATTCAAACTACGAGTAAAAATAAGGCTAGTCTCCAAGTAAGAGAATTAATACGAACGTACCCATCGTTACAATCTTCTAGACCGTTAATGATTTATAAAAAGAAGAATGTTAAATTATAAACTTGGCAATGAGTTTAAAGGAAGAAGTAATGTTAAAAGATGAATATACGGTAAGGTAATATACTCGGTTAAAACTCCGTAGATCAATAAAAATTGCCTAGAATAGGCAAAACAAAGCTTATCATGGTGTCAAAAACATGACTCTAAGTAACCTAAAGAAATTGAATGTTAGGAATCTCGAGTTAACGAATTTAGATTCAATATAACTCAATAGATCTATGAAGAAAAAAAATTGGTACTATTTCGTGAAGAAGAAAGATAATGCACTAAAAATGTCTATTAAATTAAGAAGGGAAAAAAAATCACCATCAAGAATAGATATCCTCTCTTATAATGGAGGCAATAGATTTGACAAGTCGAAGGGAGTAATTCATTACCTACTTAAGATGAGAAGAAAGATTATTTCTTTGACTATATTTAGAAAGTAATATGGGCATTATAGGGTCATCGGATGCCCTTTAGAAAATCAATAGATTCGTAAGTAAATGAATAATTGGTACCCAAGTTATTGATAATACTCTCATTTGTTTAAGAAAAAAAAAACATTGCAAGGAAACATTCGGACTCAAGAATAATGCATGGAAAATGTTGGACGTCAAATCCTTAATTATGAGTTTCCATAGGAAAGTGATGTTTCTCTGGACATCGTACAAAATAATCTGAAGTAATTATGTCTTGTTAATAAAGGATATTGAAGTTAACCCGATAAAGGTCAAGGCAATTAAAACTGGAATACTCCATCCAGATAATTACAAACAATCAGAAGAATATTTCAAAATTTGGCCATGACATCGACCAAAGTAAAAAAAAAACAAATTAAGGAATTAAAGTCCAAGTTAACTACGACTCGAGTGTTCATGTTTCCGATAGGAAATGAAAAATTGATAAGTTAGCAGATGTCCTTAAAATGGGCTAGGCTACACGCCTTTAAAGAAATGAAAGATTACATGTTACACGTCACATCATTTAAGGACATATGAACTAAACTACCCCACTTATGACCATGAGTTAGTTGCATGGTTGCATGCACTAAATTTATAGAAGCACTACTCTATAAATGAGAATGTGAGATCTTCACCGACCTTAAGAACCTCAAGTATTTTCTCGAGTGGAGAGACGTGGGAATGAAATAATAGAGATGACAATAATTAGTTATAAGAATTAACTATAAAGTATCATCCATGATAGAAAAATTTAGTAACTAGTGCTTCTTGTCAAAAGATCAAGATCAAGAAGAATAATTGCTTATTCGAGAGAGGGAACTTACAACATATAGAGAAACTAAAATTAGTAATGGTCTACCTGTCGAGCCGGTCAAAGTTCCATTATAGTTATAAGTGCCAACCACGAAAAATGATGATAATTTTTTTTAAGCTCGATAAGGAGATGAATTTTTAGAAAGTATGCGCTTTGCCGCAAGGCCGAATGAACACTAGTTATTAATTGAAATTATACATAGTTTCATAAAATTAACAAAAGTATTGTGAACGCCCAAACGAAATTTTTTTTTCTTTTGAAACGCATGAAGAAATATATTATCATTTGAATATTGATAAATTACTTGTGAGCATGTAAGAAACCCCACACTAAAGACCATATAGAATGTTTAGACCACTACCGATCCGGAAGTAAGAGAAATAAACTATAAGTAAATGCCCGTATTATGTCTATAGGAATTAATTGGCGCGTAAGAGCACGACCATTTGGATTATATGGGATCAAAATTAATAAGATAAGGCATTTTCTTCGAAAAAAAGGGGGTTAATTAAATAATCTTGCAAAAGTTTTATGCAAAGAAATTGTACGCCCTTATGGATTTACCAATCTCAAGTCGGTCTAATGTGACTCTAGGTTCACGTCACATGTTAACAAGGTTATGAAATATTGATTAATCATTTAAAATTTAGAACAATATCTCAAACCGACGAACAGTCGGAAATGATAAATCTAAACTATAAAAGTACTTTGCGAGTTTTAGTTGCTGACATCAATAAGAATGTGTTCTTGTAAGGCTAAGGATATAGATCACTCATATTTTTGGATGAGATGGACGTGAGAAAAACTCTTTGGCCCATAATCAAATACAGTAGATGGTCGATGAAGTCAACCTAACTTAAGCAGAAAATCAAGGAGATGAAGAGATGGACATATAGCTTATACAAATAAGTGTAGATATGAGTTAAAGATTTGAAGAAGGTAAAATATGATGCTTGATGCTAACAACCTATATTGAAAAGTGTAATTAAAAAAAAAAAAAAAAGACTAAAGTGACAATCTTACTTTCTTTCATAAGAATTCTTTTCTAAGAATGTTGTACGTATTGAAAAGAATAAAAGTTAAGAATTATCATTTAAGACCTGTCGAGATCCTAAGTAGTGTAGGTCCAACAGAAAGAGGAATGTATGTATTTTATGTCTCGTAAGTTAAGAAATGAGTATTGATCTAAAACCGACGATCATACACTATATATGAAGTAATCCTATGTAAGAACTTGTGTTATAGAAGAATACAAGTACAAAGTTTAAGGAACGAGTAAATTTCTTCAGTTAAACTCCGATGCGATTGTCACGGACGAGACGAAGAGTTATAAGCAAAACTATGACAAGAAGAAAGTCCAGTGTCCCTAATAAAGTGCAGAAGGTATGCAAATTTTGGGACGAAATTTTTTGTTAGAGGGGTAGGGTGTAATACCCCGGGTTTTATTATCTCGTCATAATTAAAATTTTATTAATTATTAAAGTTTTGCATTTCTTAATTGCTAATTTTCAATAATAAGATTTATGGCGCGATCCGTTTCTGTAAATTAATTACAGAAATCGAGTAACCGGATACATGATTATGGTTTCGGCGCCCGATTAATTTTTCGTTCGAAACCTCGGAATTGAGCAGCGTCTGCATTTTCATTCACTTATTTCTCGATACGAATCTTTTTCCAAAAAGTCAGTTTTTGTCATTTCCGGATATTTTTATCGACCCGCCGCGTCTCGACTTTATCTTATTTTTCGAAAAATGAATCGGCATTCCCGACTAATTAAAATATTTCGGATTCAATGGTCTCGACCATTTTCGTCAAAAATATTGTCGTCTAAGAATCTCGTTGCTCGTTTTAATTTACGGTTTAAAAATTTAATATCTAGATAAAGTCTATCCTAAATGTTAACTTTAATTACCTCTCTCTCTCTCATTCATCCCCCCCCCCTTTACTGCCGTCTCTCTCTCCCTCTCAAGAACACCATTGTTGTTGCAATTCTTCAAGCTTCAAGTCTCGATTACTCTTTCGTCTACCGTCCAATTTTCGATCCGAGTTCGATTTTGGCAAGGTAGGAGCTTCTTCTTCATTCCCAACCAAACAAAATTTCATTTCTTCCATCTTGAAATTTTCGAAAATTTTGGAGCATGGTTGGATTGTTGTTTTAGCTTTTGATTAATGTTTATATGATGCTTGGTAATGTTTTTAATAAAAGAATCAAGTTTGAAATCAAGTTTTATTCAAAAACTTAAGAGGGCCGAAAATTCTAGAAATATTAGGCTTTTGATTTTAGCTTTGATTCTTGATAAATTGTTTATAGATTATGCTTCTATGTGATGATATAAGCATATGTTAATTATTTGAGATTTTGCTAAAAATATTTTATTTATTGAATGAGATGAAGAATGTGATGTAGATTGAAGTATGATGATAATATGAGGAATATGGTTATGGTTATGAGCATTAGGAAGCATGTAGTTGAACATATATTTAATTCGGATTTTTCTAAAAATAAAATAAAAACCGTTGGAGACGAACATTCGATATAAATCGAATGAATAAAAATAGTTTGGAAGTTGTGTTTGCATAATTGGTCACTAGTAAGCATGATGATTATTGAGTAAATTAATTAGAATTTTCTAAGAATGTTTTATTTTTTGTTGAAGACGAAAAATCGAGAATAAATTAAAAGTTGTTTATGATATGATCGTACGGATTTCATATTAGTTAATCTAGTAGCTTGATGATCATAATGTATAAGTTTGAGAATTTTCTAAGAATATTTCTCGTTTGATAAGAGACGGATAATCGAGCAAAATTATCGACTAAGTTTTTGAAAGAGAAAAGTAAATGGATATTAGTAGTTATCTATGTTAAGAGCTCGATGTGTATTTGTTTGAGAATTAACGGACCAACTTTGTTTAAAAAGTATATTAAAGATTGAAATTGTTGTGAAATAGATTAAGTGTTTGATTTGGTGAGTTAAGCATGTTAATATGTTTATGTTAATGTTATAAGATAATGGAAATTGAAGGAGAATGAAAATGAATTATAGAACTTGGTTTTATAATAAAAGTAAGTTGACGTATTTTTGGATAAACCAAGAATCGAGCTGTAAAACGAATAATTGGATAAAATGATTTGTGTATATATAATAAGCATGTTTATATATGCTTATAATGATTTTATTAGAATTAATAAAAATGTTTTGGAAAATCGACTACGCTCGTCGTTGCTTGATAAAAGTTGTATACGTATTTTGTTTAGAACTTTGATTGTGGATTTGATTATGTTGTTAGTTGATGATCAAATGATTAGTTGGTGATCATGTCATTAGATGATTGGATAAAAAGTTAGATTATATGATTATATGTTTTGTTAGTTTTTGCAAAAATATGCTAAGTATGAAAATGTCGAATTTGAGAATCGAGAAGCATTTAAGAACCTAGGATTTGCATGCTATGGTTGGTATGGTGGCATGGCTAGGGTTTGTAAGAAATTAGGGCTTGGATGTCTATTAACGAGCCTAGGAAACCGTGCGTCGAGGCTTAGGTTCGCCGATTTCTGGCAGCTCTGCCAGCCTTCACGGAAACAGACATAACGTTTTGTTCGTTTAACGAAATTCAGATCCGTAAATTGGGTTGGAAACTAGACATCCATGGCTTTCTAATGGTATCTTTCCCATCCCCTGTTTCCGAACACTCTATTCTGAAACTGCCTTAGAAACTGATGCAGTTGCACAGTTTTTCCGAACTCTTATTTTCCTTCAAGTTAAATTGTTTTAACTTGATTTCTTGGAAAACATCTAAGTCGTTTTTAATTATCAACTTCCCTTAAGAATGGTCTAACCGTCGAGTAAGAATGGAGTTGGTTTTCAATCGATATTTTCTCAAATCTCATTTCTTTTAATAAGAGATTAATCATGTGCAAGTCCTAAAATTAAATCGTTATCGAGTCCGTTTTTCGTTTTCATTTTTCCATTTCGATCTTTTTCTAAGATTTGCTTATTTACGATTAAAGGAAGACATCGTACATAGAAGAAAGGACGGAAGACTAAAGCTTGGTTTTCGTTCTGTAAACCGTTAAGGTGGGCTTTTCTATTATACAAATAAAATGTGGCTATTCTATTTACTGAATAACTCGAGCTTTGCTCTGTTTTTCTTACTGCTTTAAAAAGCATGTTTTAAAGTGATTATCTTGGCATAAAAGAATTTGTTTTGTGAGTTCTATTATGCCTATCTGAGTTGGTTCGCCAACTAGAAATCGATCGGATTCTGAGTTAGCCAAGAGAGTGCTTTCCAGAATTAGTGTACACGGTAGCCGGAGTGTGTGGTACTCTGTTGAGGGGTAGCCAGCCACGGTCAGGAGCGACCGCGGAAGAGTGCATTCTTCCTCGGCGTTATTCAGATTTGGTCATATTGAATTAAAGTAAGAAAATGCTTGCAAGCGATTATGAAAAGAAGTTTTAGTAAGCACGGGCCTTTAATGAAAAATCCTGTTGTGTTACTGTTGAGATGCCTGATAAATCCATTAAATCTATTATATATTTTTGGCATGTGTTCACTAAGTACTTTGTACTTAGCCCTGTATATGTTTATAAATATGCAGGTTGAGTGACGAGTGACGGTGGAAGTTGAGTGGTAAATTAGATTTTGGGAGCAGGGAAATAGGAGCTGATTTGTATCGTATAGACATGCAAGACTTTGATGTGATTCTTGGTATGGATTGGTTGAGTCGAAATTATGCGACGATCAAGTGTCGAGAAAGAGAGGTGATCTTTGAGATACCAAACGAAAAGAAATTCACCTTCTATGGCGCAAGAGTAGGGCGTGCGCCCATTGTAATATCGGCTATGAAGGCTATGAAGATGTTAAAGAAAGGAAGATGTCAAGGTTACCTGGTCAACATAGTTGGAGTGGAAGAAGGTGGACTGTCAATTGAGAAGGTGTCAATCGTGCGAGAATACTTGGATGCATTTCCAGAAGTTAGGTTTTATTTAAGAAAGATTTCAGAAAATCTTTCTTTTTCGTGTTTTATTCAAGAAAAAAAAAATATTCATATTTCCGCATTAAATATTTATTTAAATATAGTTTTAACACTTTAATTAGATTAGGGTGTTACAATATGGAAAGATTAGTTTGGGGATGAGTATACGCGAATATACTCAATGTGGGCAATTATACCAACGATTTGTCCAATTTAATAAAATAGACGCACGTAGTGAATATTAAAGTCAAACGCGTCAATAAATATGAGCTAAGTCAATGGACAACTCAACACGGTCCTGCTCATCATATGATATCAATGAATTGAACGCAAATAAGTGAGAGCAAAGTCAATGGACAACTCAACACGGTCCTGCTCAACACTTAATGTCAAATAATCACACAGCAAGTCACATTATATTAAAAGGGACAAAATCAATTCAACGGTATAAAGTTAAGTAAGATCCCACACCTTAATTCACTTGGGAAGACGAACCGAGCAAACTCAAAAATAAATTTAACGTCTTAGTCGCGCCGCACCTAAACGTATAAATTTAAATCTATAAATGCATGATCGAAAATTAAATGCACAGTTGAACAGATTGATTGCATGGTATATAAAAAAAATGTTTGTTTTTCCTTAATCTGCATGCGTAATATATTCATATATATTCTGATAGAACATATATACTATATATATGAGATCAATAATATTTATAAGATTAGCAAATTTTCTAGGCCATGCATACGGTGTGTTTATATATATATTTATATTATACTTAGATGCATGTATGATTACTAATCAAAGATCCTTGTATTATATATACATATATATACCTATCTATATGATTCGAAAAGTATGTATATACAATATATAGATTTATTCACTCCAAAAAAAATATTAAATAAAAAAAAATGAATACATAAATAATCAGAAATCCTCAATCTAAGTGCTAATTTTTTTTTTTATTTAACGAATTAAATCTCATTTTGAATTTTATTGATAAACACATACATAATACAAATTTCCAACTCAGATCCCAAAATTTTGTTCAAATAGTATTGAATCTGAAGAGAGTCAAATCAAATGTTCATATAACCAATACTATATATGTTTATATTTGCGTACCCCATCAAAACCTCATCTACTTATATAATCCTAATCAAGAATTTAAAATTTATTATCATGCGGATTTAATCATAAAAAAAATATCAAAAATCTTGATTTCCTTTTCGCTCATTTATATTAAAGAACCAAAATCCAGAAAGAATCATACTAACAATTGCCACATTTTAAGAAAAGAAAACATGACTGTCAATTAGAATACACATAGTACAAATGCATATTAAATTCGTACCTTTATTCCAATTGCAGTAATAGAAGAGGAACTCAAAAACTTTGTGAAATCCTTACGGAAGCAGCAGACTTAGTTTTTCTTCTTTTTTTTTAAACAAAAAAAAAAGTTCACTTCTGCACCATTTGTATTTATACATATATTTAGGGTTTAAATTTTTCCTATTCTACACGATCTGTGATTTGGAAAACTTTTTAGAAATTGATTCCCATCTCCCTAATTACGCCAAATTCAATTGCTGACAAAATTGAAAGGTTGACTTATAAACTTCCCTTTTTTTTTATAAAACTTAGTTTGAAAAAAAAAATAGTTTTTTTTTTTTTTTATATAATGTGTATACGTATGTAAACATAGATATTCATAATAGAACTTACTTAATTATATATGTATATATATATATCTATACCAAGTAAAAATTTATGTATGGATGCTTATGCACTTGATCAAACTTAATATTCTAAAATTTAAATATAGTTATATTATACTATATCATGAAACTTAAGTTCGTCTAGGGCGCGACTTAGACTATGTCATAGTTAGAGCAATTAATTCCACATTTAAGAAATATAAGTGAAAAATAAAGAATTTCACAACTAAAAATAATTTAATATAAAAGAAATTTGAAAACAGGTCGTCACAACCCTACCCACTAAAAGAAAATTTTCCGCTGCAGACACTCTTTATGTTATGACACTTTTCGTTTAAGTATTCTATACTTGAAACCCTAAATAGTACTAAGCTTCTATGTCTAACAATCTTTCGAGATTGTCTTCCTCTCAAATAAACAAAGTACTTTTCAGTTTATATCTTTGACTGATCAAGATCTATTCCTCATTTATTCATTAATCCTCCTTCTTCCCCGCTTCTTAATTCCAATCCCTAGTCGCACCCCAGCTTAGCCGTCCTTCGGGATTTGGGGCTGTGACACACATAGACATACTAGATCGTGCTATGAGAGATAAACACACACACACACATAGAGAGAGAGAGAGCTATGTACGGTTTCATTATCAGAGTTGGAGCTAGAGTTTGATGCCATTTTCTGTATAGATAGAACTGACAAGATTGTTAGAGAGAGAGAGGAAAGAAAGAAAGGTAGAGATGAGAGTGACGAAAGTTGATAAAGAGAGAGAGAGTGAGGGTGAGAAAATTTTGTGCAGTAGCATTGTAATTTATAGGGGAAAGTGGAGAGATGTAGCAAAAGAATTGAAGCTTTTCTGCATCAAATCATGCAGAAACTGAACTGTTTCCTCAATATTCATCCCTATTAAAAAAGGTTCTTTACTTATGTTGAATGTTTACGTGAATATAAAGCAAACCCCATCAAATTTACCAACTACTTGTCAAGTGATACAAATTGCAAAGATTTTAAGATGTTCTTAATGCATGTGTCTCCGATTTTTTAATTATTAGAATTTACTATGTGATTTGAAATTAAATTAAGCTTGATTATTTATGGTAGAACACTTATTTTAGTTACTTTGAATGATCTTAATTAATTTGTCGTTAGTTGGCCGCTATAGAATATCCGTTGCAGAATATCTGTAACATACGACAATCTTGGTCGTTATTGGCCGTTCTCTAACATACAACTCTTTTGGTCATTAGTTGGCCGCCATGATGCACAGATTCTTCAAAAATTATCATGTACGGCGAATCGGATTCTTTTAGGGTGCGATTCTCGTCGGATTCGCACCCGATTCGCCACGTGGCGTATCCTTTAAAATAATATATAAAAAGAAACCGGATTCGCGAATCCCATAGGTGAGATTCACGTATCTCATGCACGAAAGGGTCTACAAAAGGTTGATTTTGATAATTTTATTTGAGTTATGACTTATATATATTGGACTAATAATATTTGAATTGTTATATTATTGTTTAATTAACTTATATAATTGAAAATGTTTAATCTTTCAGTGAAAGAAAATGTAAATATTATACATTTAATTTAAGAAAATTTAAATTATGTATATTTTATAAGCATTATATATAATAAAATTTTAACAATTAGATGTATCCTTGACGAATCGCACCCTATAATTTTTAAAAATCCGTATCCCCGTACCCGTATCGTATCGCCCCCGCACCCGCACCCCCGCACCTATGCAACATAGGTTGGCCGTTACGGAATATCTGTAACCTACGACAACAATTTTGGACGTTGTTAGTTGGTTGTTGCAGAATACTTGTTACATATATACTCCCTCTGTTTTACGACACTTAAAAAGGGACAAGAATTTTTTTCTCAATAGGACACTTAAAAAAAAACGGAGGGAGTATACGACAATCTTGGTCGTTAGTTGGCCGTTGTATCATGTATAAATCGCGTGTTAGGATCGATGCACATTGCTAGCTATTCATTAGTTACTTACATTAATGCAATTTTCTGTATTTGAAGTAAACTATCATGATTTCATGCATAGATAGATACAAAAAAGGTGGGAAAAGATGGCAACTTTTCATAAATAAAATTATCTGCAGTTATAAGCTTTGTAAATAAATCAAGTACGTGAATTTTATCCCAACACTAATAATAGATAATTGGACAATTTTTTTAAGTTGGTTGCAACCATTATAATAACAAATTAAAATCTAATAAAATTCAGGAGATTTCTTAGTTTTATAAATTTTCAAATTTACCACATTATATAGGATTACATAATTGTAGACTGCTTTACAGTTAATCTATGTAATTTTCCAGCCATATTAACTGCAAAAAACATTAACTTTTGTATATTTCAGATTTTACAGATTTTTTTTATGAAATATTAATTACAGATTTTATTATTTATTTTATTGCTTTATATATATATATATATATATATTTAGAGATAAGAGGAGCATGTTTCTCCTTATGATAATATATTTTTCAGCCTCAAAACCAGGCGAAAGAATTAGCTTTCTTTCATCAATAAATGTGATTTAAAATCAAAATTTGTGAAATAAATTAACCTATACATATGTTTTTTTTATTCAGTTCAAGATCAATGTGCAATGAATATATATATCGTTCTTGATTTGGATTTTAATAAATTATCCTTTTAATAGTTTATATATAGTACTTATATACTATATGAAGAAACTATTTGTATTTTTTCTTACACGCATATATACATAAGTATAAATAGTGCATTTGTGTGCATGAATTTTGCTAATTTTATCAAATATATATCATTTATGTGCATTCTTTTGGTAGATGGATTGCCAAGACTTAATAGATTCGATCTAATACATTTTCATAGTAACTTAATGTAATCTTTGAATATATAATTATTAAAATCTGTTAATTATAATATAGGGAAGACGAACTAAATAAAAGAAAATTCATTAAAATAACACGATCGTTCGAGAAAAAAAATACAACATAATGCATAGATTAATGCCCAATAATTTGATTAAATGGACCGCACCAAATTTATACCCTGAAACAAATAAACTGAAAATATGTTAGATTTACACACATTTATAAATCGTATATAGTAGGAGTACTATATAATTTGCAATTAAATAAAAAATCTTAAAAAAAAAATAACTCACCAGATTTTATATTAGATCATATTATATGCGATGAATGTGGCCACCTCATTCAACGATCGGAAAGTTTTATGAACCCTTTCGTGGCGATAAAACTGAAAAAACAAACATTTTTGTTAGGAAAATTGATTAAACATATGTAATGAATTTAAGATCAGTTATACTAGAAATTAAAAATCAAGCTCATTGATATCTCTCGAGTACAATTGTACAAAGTTGAGTGTGTAAAATTACCCTCTCCATTTTCATCGTCTTCACACGCTCCCGGAGCTCGATTTTCCAACTGCCTCCCAACCGTTGTTCGATCGGAAGATCAGTCCTATTGGCAAGATTATCAGGGCATATTTCTCCAACAACCGGAGAAATTACCCTTTGGCCAAGAAGAGTTTCTTTAGCCTTCATTATTTTCTTGCCGTTATTTTCGGACTGTGTTAAAGCATAGTATGTTTTATTCACCGTTTCAACCTATATAATCACATAAAATAATACTTATAAGAATATAAATCTAACAATAAAGATTAATATATGCACAAGAATGTTACTAGTTAAGATAATTTTATATTATCAATGAAGACATCTAGTTCAACTCTTGATATAGTTATACCTCATTCATCGTTAAAATAAACTGGTTTATTTCTTCGCAACGAAACAGTTGGAAAAAATAAGTTTTAGTTTGCAAACTTTTGGACTTAGTGAGATTCCGTCCACTGGTGGCGGCGGGTGGTGGTGCCGCCACCGCAACCGGAGGGTACTCTCTGATTGGCAGTGGGTAGAGAACATCGTCTACCCTAGGACAGTCATACTCTTCATCCCATACCATTTCTTGATTCTGCAAAATATTAACATATATCCAAATTTACATTAAATTAAACAAAAAATGCAACCAGACAACTCATAGTTATATGTGAGAGAGAGAGAGAGATCTATACGGTTTCATTATATGAGTCGGAGCTGGAGCTTGATGCCATTAGAGAGAGAGAAGAAGAAGAAGAAGTTGGGTCGAGATGAGAGTGTCGAAAGATTTGGAGAGAGATAGAGAGAGTGAGAGTGAGAAAATTAAGTGTAGAACATCGTAATTTATAGGGCAAAATTTGATGCGTTTTTGTGCATCAAGCCAGGCAGAAATATGAACTTTTTCCTCAATATTTATCCCTATTGAAAAAGTTAGTTTCTTCATGTTGAATGTTTACGTGAATAAAGCAACCATTTGCATTTTACCAACTACTTGAAATTGCAAAGATTTTAAGATCTTAATGTTTTTGTCTCGGATTTTTTGAATTTTCAGAATTTAAAATGTGATGTAAAATTAAATGAAGCTTGATCCTTTATGGCAAAACACTTCTTTCAGTTACTTTGAATGATCTTTGTCGTTAATTGGCCGTTGCAGATTAATATCAGTAACATACGACAATATTGGACGTTGTTAGTTGGCCGTTGCAGAATACCTGTAACTAACGACAATCTTGGTCGTTAGTTGGCCGTTGCAGAATACCTATAACACGTATCATGTATAAATCACGTGTTAGGATAATTGCACATTGCTAGCTAGTCATTATTAGTGAGAACTTACATTAATGCAATTTTCTTTTTTGCTTGTTGAAGTAAAACAATCATAATTTATTTTCTTCTTTTTTTCAAAGGAAAACTATAATAATTCGTGCACAGATAGATACTAAAAAAGTGGGAAAAGACGGCAACTTTTCATAAATAAAATTATCTGCAGTCACAAGCTTTTGTAAATAAATCAAGTACGTGAATTTAATCCCAACATTAATAAAAGATAATTGGACAATCTGGACAATTTTTTAAGTTGGTTGCGACAATCATAATAAAAAATTAGTAAAATGTAATGAAATTCAGGAGATTTCATAGTCTTAATTTTCAAATTGACCACTATATATAGGATTACAATCTTTTGTTGATCTACAAATCTGTGTAATTAAGAACATAATGTAGAATAACGATTAATATTATTCTCTTTTGTTGATTTCAGATTTTACAGATTTTTTGATGAAATATTAAACGCAGATTTTATTATTTGTCTTGTTGTTTTTAGAGATAAGAGAAGCATGTTTTCATTTTCTAACCGAATTGAACTGAGTAGTTCTAATTAAACAACTAGTTAATTGGTTTTAAATTTTTAGGAGTTTTTGAAAAAGTCGAACCCTCCTACTCACAATTGATTAGTTAATTATTATTTACATGTCTTCCTTGATTTTACATATTTTATAACTTTTAAGTTTAATAAACAAACTTTCTTCATTTTAGGGATTCCTTCGCTTTAATTAGGATTTCATGCATTTAAATTTATATTATAAATAGTTAGGATCGATGCATGCATATTGCTAGTCATTAATTAGTCAACTTTCATTAATGCAATTTTCTTGTTCTTTTTTTCTTTTTGAAGTAAATTTATCATAATCCTAAATGTGGATATATACAAAAAAGTGGAAAAAGATGACATTTGATAACTAAATTTAATTGTTCGCAGTTTGTGAACAAATCAAGTAATAAATGAATTCTATCCCAACAATAATAGTAGATAATTGGACAATATATTATATATCTGGACAATGTTTTAAATTGGTGGTTGCAACAATCATATATAATAACAAATTTTAATCAAATTCAAGAGATTTCTTAGTTTTAATTAACAAATTTACCATTATATAAGATTACCCATTACATAATTGTAGACTGCTTAAAAATTTGTGTACTTTTCCAGCCATATAAACTGCAGAAATAGTAAAAAAATAGATTTCAGACTTTACAAAATTTTTGATGTAATATTAATTGCAGATTTTATTAATCATATATATATCTGCTTTATTATTTTGTAGAGATAAGAGGAGCATGCTGCATGCATGTTTCTCCTCGTCAGAATCTCTTATTTTCAGCCTCAAAACCAGGCGAAAAAATTAGTTTTTTTCATCAATTGCATGTGATTTAAAATCAAAATAAATTTATTTGTTAATGGTAAAAAAAATGATTCGGTTGTTTTTAACGATCTTTAATTTGTAATTAAGTATAAATACTAGTGCATTTTTGTGCATAAATTTTGCTTATTTTATCAAATATATATCATTTATGTTCATTCTTTTGCAAATAAATAGTTTTGATCTAATACATTTTTATCGTAACTTGGTGTAATATTTGAATATATAATTAAAATCTGTTAAAATATAGGAAGACGAACTAAATAAAAGAAAATTCATTTAAATAACACAATTATTTGAGACAAATTAAAATACAACATAAAGCATAAATTAATGCTTCGGAGGCAGGCTTGATCAAGTGGACGACACCCAAATCATACCCTGAAACAAATAAACTGAAAATGTGTTAGATTTTCATATATGTATATAAATAGTAGTAGTATATAATTTGTAATTAAAAAGAAATTATTAAAAAAAATAACTCACCAGATTTTATTAGTACATATTGTATGCGATGAATGTGGCCACCTCATTCATCGATCGGAAAGTTTTATCAACCCTATCATGGCGATAAAACTGAAAAAACAAACATTTTTGTTAGGAATTGATTAAACATATGTAACTAATTAATAAAATGAATTAAAAATATATATATATACTAGAAAAATCAAGCTCATTGATATCTCGAGTGCAAAGTAGAGCATATATATGTCTAATTACCTTCTCCGTTTTCATCGTCACCCGCTCCCATAGCTCGACTTTCCAACTTCCTTCCAACCGTTGTTCGATCGGAAGATCGGTCCGGTTGGCAAGATTACCAGGGTATATTTCTCCGACGACAGGAGAAAGTACCCTTTGGCCAAGAGGAGTTTCCTTGGCGGCCTTCATTTTTATTTTGCCGTTATTTTCAGACGGTGTTAAAATATAATATGTTTTATTCACTGTCTCAACCTAGTCACATAAAATTATAATACTTATAAGAATGTATATCTAACCATAAAGATTAATAATGTATAAAAATAACACTAGTTAAGATAATTCTATATTATGTATGAATACACTTATACCTCATTCATCGTTAAGAAATACTTGTTTATTTCATCACAACGAAACAGTTGGAAAAAATAGATTCGAGTTCCCAAACTTTCAGACGAAGGGAGATTTCGTCTTCTGCGTCTAACATGTTGGTTGGACGCAGAAGCTCCGCCTTCTTGCGGCGGCGCCGTCGGAGGGTAGTACTGACTGATAGCCAGTGGGTAGAGAACATCGTCTACCCTAGGACAATCGTATTCTTCGTCCCATACCATTTCTTGATCCTGCAAAACATACACATAGACATATACCAGATCGTTCTATGAGAGATAAACACAGAGAGAGAGAGTTCTATGTACGCTTTCATTATGGGAGTCGGAGCTAGAGTTTGATGCCATTTTCTGTATAGATAGAACTGACCAGATTGTTAGAGAGAGAGAGGAAAGAAAGAAAGGTAGAGATGAGAGAGTGACGAAAGTTGATAGAGAGAGAGAGAGTGAGGGTGAAAAAATTTTGTGCAGAAGCATCGTATTTATAGGGGAAAGTGGAGAGATGTACCAAAAGATTTGAAGCTTTTTCTGCATCAAATCATGCAGAATAAACTGAACTTTTTCCTCAATATTCATCCCTACTGAAAAAGTTTTTTCTTTATGTTGAATGATTACGTGACTAAAGCAACCTCAGTCAATTATACGCAACTACTTCTCAAGTTATTCAAATCGCAAAAATTTCAAGATCTTAATGTTTTTGCCTCCGATTTTTTTTAATTTTAAGATCTGTTATGGTATAACACTTATTATTTTAGTTACTTTGAATGATCATAATTTGTCGTTAGTTGTTTGCTGCAGAATATCTTGGTCGTTTGTTGGCCGTTACATAATATTTATTACATACGACAACCTTGGTCGTTTGTAGGCCGTTACAGAATATCTTTAACATATGACAATCTTGTTCGTTAGTTGGCCGTTGTGAAATATCTGTAACCTACGACAATCTTGGACGTTGTTAGTTGGTCGTTGCAGAATACCTGTAACGTATACTCCCTCCGTTTTTTTTTAAGTGTCTTATTGAGAAAAAATTCTTGTCCCTTTTTAAGTGTCCTATTGCGGAATTTGAGATTAAAATAATGACAAAACTCCTATTTTACCCTCAAAAAAGTTATTGGAAAATGTAATTATTAGACTTTGAAAATAATAAATATGGGTATAAAAGTAATATATCATATTTCCTTGATTTTTGTAATTTTTCTCAATATGACACTTAAAAAAAAACAGAGGGAGTATAAGACAATCTTGATCGTTAGTTGGCCGTTGTATCAATAAATTAATCGCATGTTGGGATCGATGCACATTGCTAGATATCATTAGTTAACTTACATTAATTCAATTTTCTTTTTTGTTTTGGCAGTAAAACTGTCATAATTTCTTTTCTTCTTTTTTTCGAAGGAAAACTATAATAATTTCATGCATACATAGATACAAAAAAAGTGGAACGATGGAAACTTATCATAAATAAATTAATTATCTGCAGCTTTGTAAATAAATTAAGTACGTGAATTTTATCCGAACAATAATAGTAGATAATTGGACAATCTGGACAAATTTTTTAAACTGGTTGCAACCATCATAATAAAAAATTAAAATCTAATGAAATTCAGGAGATTTCTTAGTTTTAATGTTCAAATTTACCACTACATAGGATTACATAATTGTAGACTGCTTTACAATCTATGTAATTTTCCAGCCATATGAACTGCAAGAAACATTAATATTATTCATTTGTAGATTTCAGATTTTACAGATTTTTTGATGAAATGATAATATTGCAGATTTTATAATTTGTCTTATTGTTCTTTAGAGATTAGAGAAACATGTTTCTCCTAATCCGAATATCTTTTTTTCAGCCTAAAAAACAGGCGAAAATTTCAGCTTTTTTTCATCAATTGCATGTGATTTAAAATCACAATAAGTCTATTTGGTATGGTTAAAATAATTAATTCAAGTAACTTAATTTTAACGATCTTTGTCGTTCGTTGGCTGTTGCATGCGGAATAATTAATGTATATAACGATCTTTGTCGTTCATTGGTCGTTGCAGAAAATATCTTAGATCAATTCACGGCACACGAAAGCCATGCAATATTCTAAGTGGCGGCGGAAATTATGATCAATTATTTAGGAGTGTTTGAAATTGCGGAAGAGATCCTCTGTCCACAACTTATCAAATTGAAAAAATTGAAATGCATGGTGGTCGTCGTTTACTATAAAATAATTCCTGCAATTCGCTCAGAATTAAATTAGTATAGCAACAAGCAGGGTCGAACCACAGAGAACGGGAATTCACCTATTTTTCCTATAAATCGGGTTTTGGTGTAGCCATCACGCCTTAAATTGAGAGAAATTAATTAAATACTAAGAAAGCAATAAATTAACGAACTAACAAACGGGAATTTAATCAAAAGAAAAGTATTCGGCTTCGAATAAATCCACACTAGTCTAGGGCTCTGATCATCGACGCAAAGATTAATTAATTCCCAAGAACCAACAGTTATAGGGTACCGTGAATGTAGCGGACATACCCCAATTCCTACGTACTTTATCGATAGTTAGCTGTAGACGCCAGACCTAACTATTTTCCTTATTAAAACACAACCTAGCTGGAGACGACAGATCTAGATTTAGATTTGAAGGAACCCAGTTTAGACGAATTATCCAAGAACGCAAGTAATAACCCGTCTACCAATTTATTCCTACTACGAACATGGTAGCTTTATCACTAATTAGCCCTATTCCAACAATTACGGATTGGGGGAACTAATTGACTGTAATCCAATTTAATCTAAGTTGATCAGGCTTAAATAAAATCAGAATTAAAGAATAAATCGAAACCCTAGGAAATAAATTGTATGAACAATTAGATCTCACAGAATTATTAGACTAGTGCTTCAATATTCTCGCCGAATTAAAGAACTAGCTACGCATAATAATGAAACTAAACATAATCAAATAATAAAAAGAAAGCATAAAACTAATCTATTGAATTAAAAGAAAGCAAGAAACAGTCACCAGAAATCAATCTCCAATTGCGATCAAAATCGAAATCTAGAACTAAAAATATGAAAATAAAATAAAACTCCCAAGTCTTCTGCTTCCCAAGTCTGTTGTGTACGTCTCCTCTCTAATGGCGGCTGTGAAACAAAGTAAAGAAAATAACCTTCCAATTGAAAAAGTGTCCTAATTGCCTATCTAACCTATATGGCTAATGTTGGGGGCTAAAGTCTAACAAATATATAAGGAATAGGAAAATATTTAATTAGTCGCCAATTACTTAATTAAACATAGCTAATTAATAATCAAATAATAAAACCTCTAAATAGTCCAACAATATTATTTAATAGATTAAATATACTAAGGCCCGACCCATCAATTCTCTTCCATCTTCGATTTCAATCTTCTATAATTGGACACAAAATCCATCTTTTCGACTTCTTTCATCCAAATATATCAACAATCGAAATATGCAATTCCTGCATAAAAGCCACACCTAATCGTGCATTATATCCATCTAGAACCATAGAAAATTTTAACTTCTGAACAACCAAAATATACACACATTTAGGATCAATCATTGTTTAAGTTTGTTTGATTAAGAAACTTAAAATCACAATAAGGGGCTATTTTGTTATCTTTTTCATTTTTTTAACCGAATTGAACTGAATAGTTCTATAAATTAAACACTAGCTAGTTAATTAGTTTCAAATTCTTAAAAATGAATTTTCTTTTGAAAAAATGGAACCCCCTACTCACGATTCATTAGGTGATTAATATTATCTAAACATCTTCCTTGATTTGACCTATTTTATAATTTTTAAGCGTCATAAACAAAATTTCTTCATTTTAGGGATTTAATAAGGGCATTTCATAATTCTTGTTTTCGCTTTACTTCATGCATTAATGCAATTTTCCTTTTTCTTTATAAAGTAAAATTTATCATAATCCCTTTTATCTCAAATTTTTCTTTATCATAATCCCAAATGTGGATACATACAAAAAGAAGTGGAAAAGGATAACTTTCTTATATATATAAATAAAAAATGTCTGCAGTTACAACTTACAATTTTGTAAACAATAATATATAGTAGATAATTGGACAATATATATTATCTAATGAAATTCAGGAGATTTCTTAGTTTTAATTATCAAGTTACCACTCTGTAAGATTAATTAATTATTAATATGTCTTCCTTGATTTTACCTATTTTAGTAATTTTAAGTTTCATAAACAACTTTTTTTTTTTTTTTTAGGAATTTCATAAAGGCACATTTAAAACTATCAGTCTGTTAAAAAGTCACCCTATACGCTCTCTTTTCTATTGTGAATTTTGTTGTGATCCCACGTGAAGATAGATAAATACCGATTTATATGCAAAAAGTTGGAAAAGGAAAACTTTATAAAATAAAAATGGTTAGTGTGATGTACATCATTTTATGTGTACACAATTATCACTTATTGGGTCGTTAGACTCGTCACTTGAAGTAGCACAGTCAAAAAAAGAAAACTACAATCTCTCTTAACAAAATTGTATTAACTTCATCACTTTCTATCTCTTTTATTCCTTAATTACCTTGCCGAAAAGAAGCGTGCCACTTCGAGCGTGATGGAGGTAATAATAATAATAATAATAATAATAATAATAATAATAATAATAATAATAATAATAATAATAATAATAATAATAATAATAATAATAATAATAATAATAATAATAATATTGCAATTCAAAAATGTGCAATTTTCGTGCATGGATTGGGCATCTTACGAAACAAATATGAATGAATGTGTGCAATTTATTTTACTTTATGTGCGTGATTAGGGTTCGGAATCTTGGTCCCACTAGTATCCATATACTGCAATCAATCAATTTGTTTTAATAATATTTATAATAAAATTAATAATAATGATTATAATGTGATGACAATTAACATTAACATTATTATTGAAAATTAATGTTCAACAAAATTATATATCTCAATTATGGATGATAATAATCAATTATTAACTTGTAAAATACCAATAAATGCTAAAAATAATTATATACTCTAATTAACATGTATAAAATTAAATAACAATATAAGAAATTGAAATTAAAGAAAAAATGAAATAAGAATATAAAAAATTAAAAGTGATACACAATGAGACAACGTGAGACGCAAGGAAAAAAACGAACATTTCTTCATCCCATATCATTTCTTGATTCCGCAAAATATTAACATCCAAATTTACATTAAAATCAAAATTAAACCCACAGAAAATGCAACCAAACAACACAAGAGAGAGAGAGAGATGTATACGTTTTCATTATGGGAGTCGGAGCTGGAGCTTGATGCCATTTTCTGTATAGATTAGAATAAGATTGTTTGAGAGCAGAGATGAGAGCGTGATGAAAGCTTTTAGAGAGAGAGAGGGTGAGGAAGATATGTGCAGATGCATCGAAATTTATAGGGCAGAGAACTAGGAAAGAGAAGAAGAAGGAACGCAATAGAGAGAGAGAGAGAGAACTTTTGCAGCTAATTTGTATGTCAAGTGTTTAGATGCTAAAATGCATCAAAATTTTAATTAATAGCCAAAATTTGCACTATACAAGCACTATTTTGCACGTATATAATATTTAATTTTATTCAATGTAAATCACAAAATTATTCTGTATAAATGTTAGAATACTAGCTATATGCAATCATACAAAAAAAAAATCTTCAAATATGTATAGGATAAAAAAGATATATCAACGTCTCTAAAAACTGATAAATAATTAGCGAAGTAGAACTAAATAAAAGAAAGTCATTGCATTTAGAATATGCGTCCTTTCATTGGACGACATCCGCTCCATATCCCTAAAAATTAATAAATAAATAAATATGTGATATATATATATATATATATATATAAATTGAAGCTAATTAAAAGACTTAGTAATAAATAAAATTAATTTAAAATAACTCACCAATTTCTAATAAACCACATTAAATAACATGAATGTTGCTACATCATTCATCGATCTGAAGGTTCGGTCAATCCTTTCATGGCAATAAAACTGAAACAAAATTCTTTACATTAGAAAATACTCCATATTTTTATGAGCACGACATTTCGTGTTGTATATAACATATTGATGAGACGAAAAATGTAGCAGAAAAATCAAACTCGATCGTTACCCTTTCAGTTTTCATAGACCCATTACGCCGGCGAAGCTCGATGGTCCATTTGCCTTTCAATCGTTCCTCGACAGTTAGATTACTTCTATTATCCAAATCAGGATAAATATTTCCAGTAACACGAGAAATTACTCTTTGTCCAAGATAAATTTCTTTGGCCTCTAATTTTATTCTTCCTCGTGTCACATACGGTAATACAAGATAAAATGTTGTATTTAACGTGCCAACCTACGATGAATTTTTTTTAACCCTAATTAGAGTATCAAACCAACAATACATATGATTAATCATGTAACAAAATGCTCGTAGTTACATTAATATTTTCTTATTCATCGTGTAGACCAATAATGAAAAATATATTTACTATTTGATCACATTTTTTTGTCATATATAACATATTTTTTTAAATAGACAATTATTATTTGAGTTGAAGACTAATGAGTACTTTAGTAAATAATTGTCTTTGTATTTTACCAATTATATTTTGGGTTGATTGGACAAAAAAGCA